>OX387401.1:1398049-2791098 GCA_947563765.1 Anarsia innoxiella
TGCTAAAGTCGGAGGCAAGCAGCAAGACAGCGCCGCGCCGCCGCCGCACGCGCTCCGGACGCAAGAAGAGCGCGCGGATACGCATGCGCGCCGCCGCCGCCGGTACTACTCACACTGTATGTCTATAGGCATGATCTTATCTGTGGCTGTTTGTCTTTTGTTTTGTGTGATTCTTTGCCTATAATTAGTTTGTTATGGGGGGGGGGGTACACTATAGTGCGTTTCATAGAATACTTCCTAGCCGCCATGTTGGCAGCATTGAAAATTCGTACTGCGAAACACAATGTCCACAAAACACAACACAAAAGGGTAATGTGGCAGTATACATTTTCAATGCTGCCAACATGGCGCATAGGAAGTATTCTATGAAACGCACTCTATCAAAGTTCCCGGATCAAATATTGGATGGAAAATAATTGACTATGACTAAATGGATCCAAGCTTTAGGTTACACTAGAAGCTGCCCGCGACTTCGTTCGCATTTATCATCATATCTTGGAAAAAAAACATCATATCCAAAAATAATATAGCCTATGTGTTGTTCTGATCTATAAGCTAGAATATTGTCAAATTTCATTAAAATCTATTTAGTACTTTTTGCGTGAATGAGTAACAAATATCCGTCTGTCCAATCCAACCATCGGCACAAACATTGTCATTTATAATATTAGTAGGATTATGCAATAGCATTGATTTAAAGATCTTTGATCCAAGAACTTTGATAGTGTAATACCCCCCTTAAAAATATAATTGGTTTTGTAAACATTTCAATTTTTGTTGCCGAGTAAAGTTGCGAAGATTTAATGGTTTTGCAAACAGTTATACGATAAATTTATGATTCAAAGTGCCCGTTTGACCATTGATAAAAATTAACTGACAGATATTTTATACCTGTCTCTGTCTAAAACTTCATGTATTATGAAATAGACAGGTTTATCTTAGTGTTGCCGCTCGATAGGCCAATATCGATAGCCTATCGATAGGTCGAAAAACATGTACCCTATCGATAGTATCGATAGTGCTTTCGCTGCAATAGTATCGGTTAACAGCAATAGCAATACTATCGATAGTTTCGATCGCTGCCGATCAATGAACTATCGATACTATAAATAGTTATTGATAGTATCGATTGTGCTATCGATAGGGTACATGTTTTTGACGTTTAACAATCGATTGTAAAACTATCGATTTTTCGGCAACGCTAGTTTATCTGTCAGTTTTTTTTATCTGTAGGCGGTGAAACGGGCACTAAGCTTGCTTAAATTTTCCGTTTTTTTTTGTTACTGACTGTTAGTTAACTATTGCATGATTTTTGATACTTCACATAAACACTCAAATGAATACACTTTTCGCTGGGATTCGCAAAAAGCGTATTTCGGCAAAAAATTCGTACGGAATCGCTAACCCTTGTCGGTTATCAACTAACTGCTTATATACAAATCGAGTGAACTAAACAATATCGCGTTTCAGAATACAAGTAACGCCATCTAGATTTTTTTAAAGCAACTTTCTCCAATAGATGTAGGGAGTTAAAATCTCTCTCTCACTCTTACCCTGCGGCTACACGCTTTGCAATGCGCTAAGGCAAACCACACTACGCGGCTATTTTATAATAGGTATGATGACTACATTAAAAAAATGGGATTATACATAATTAGTCCATCTTTTAAGCTATTCAAAAATTTTGTTAACACATTTTTCACCTTATTAAAAACCTAAATAAGTACCAGGATATGGAGCATCAAAGTTACGTAGTGGGGGGTAATGACGTAACTTGAGTAAAAATTGTACTTAAACGTGACGTCACGTGGAACTTTAACCCAGGATATCTTTGTAATTTTTAGTTCAAGAGAAAAAAATATGTGTCCTATTATTTATTTTTTCTCCTATCTATTCTGTTCCTAAAAGAATCATATCCCATACAGCCGCAAGAAGAACTCTGGGTATCAGCGCACACAGAAGACGAAGCTTTGAACAAAGCATCTTCGAAATTCAACGTGGCCAAGGAAAGCATCAAACTGGTGCGAGATGAAGATGTACTGGATACGTGGTTCTCATCAGGACTGTTTACCTTCTCGATCTTCGGGTGGCCTGATCAGACTGAGGATTTGCAGGTATATAGGGGCATAGTACACTTTAATTTATCTTCGATAATAAAAATGACAACAAAACAGCTACCCAATAGCTACCAACTGCCTAACGGCGTCGCGGCAGACCATAAAAAAAATTGGTTGTCTGTAAAGTCGGTTTACTGACGATAGTTGAACGTGACAACGTCATTAATGCTACCGAACGTGGCCGATTGTGCCTCTTTGTCGCCCGATCCGCGCCCTCGCTTGCACTTCAAGCCTTAAATGGAACGCCTCAGAGCGAGGTAACGCCGCATGAGTCATGTTTTTTCGTGCGTGCAGCCGGCTCCATCGAATTATAAGACGTTGTCACGTCAAAAAGGTGGCGGGACGAGCTGGACACCTTCTTAAATACCTGGGAGGAGGTAGCTCGTGACCGAAAATCATGGCAGATGAGGAGAGAGGCCTTTGCCCAACAGTGGGACACTAATGGCTAAATTAGATTAAAATTATCATAAATTGACTGAGAAAATGAATCATAGTCCTACATACATACATATCCATCACGCTTCTCTCCCATTGGGGTAGGCAGAGACCACTTCCTTCCACTTACTATTATCCAACTTTTTTCTGTCTGAATTTATAAATAGAGCGTATTTATAATTAATTTACATTCACACACTAAAATGTTCAGCATCTCGTAAAAAATAACAGGTTTTATACCTAATTTATATAAAATAATAATAGTAATTTATTGTAATTCTAGGCATTCTACCCCGGCACGCTTTTGGAGACAGGCCACGATATCCTGTTCTTCTGGGTAGCTAGGATGGTGTTCTTTGGACAACGACTCATGGGAAAACTACCCTTCAAGTTAGTATTATTACATACAACCAACATATATGCACACACATTTTTTACTTTTAAAATGCTATGCTATATAGCCGTGCCCAATCCAGGGTCCATACTTGGTGCGTCATCCTATGGTGTGTCAAATAAAGATTTGAATTTTAATGTATTTTTCACCCTTTTAGAGAAGTCTACCTCCACCCGATGGTCCGCGACGCTCACGGACACAAAATGTCCAAATCATTAGGCAATGTCATTGACCCGGTAGACGTGGTGACTGGAGTGACCTTGGAACAGCTACATGCGCAATTAGTGGATTCTAACCTCGACCCGAAAGAGATAGAGAAAGCTAAAGCGGGACAGAAAGTGGATTATCCTAACGGGATACCTGAGTGTGGGACTGATGCTTTAAGGTCAGTGGGAAAGGTTATTTGATATAGGTACTTTAGTAGGTACTCTTGAGTAAAACCTGTTGGAAATGTCTGCGCATCTGGCTCAGTGACGTCATGCAACTTGCCACGGTACTTGTTAAGCGAAAACGGGGGAAGCGCATTGCAGCGAGGTGCACAGATATAAGTTAAGCCAAGTTATAATGTCATTGACTGCGCAGAAATAAAATTGGACCTTATTTACATGGAAATTGTACACTTTCCCCACCACTCCAATAATATAATTTAAAGTAATTAAAAAATAATGTCCTTTAAACACCGGTTCATACGATTTCGAACTTAGTCCCATAGTTAAAGTTACTTTTTATCACAAGAATCCCTTTCTATCGTTTACTAATTACAATCTGGCCAAAAAGAGAAGATATTAAAAAGTGGCAATACTGTAGTGTCGTACCGTTTTTTTAAGATTGCTTTGAAAGGGACCACTTTTTAATTAATTTCTACTCTTTTATGCCACACTATAGAAGTCATCCTGTATAATCATGTTCCTCCAGAAGTCACCCTGTAAAATCAATCACATATTACCAGGTTTGCCCTGTGCGCCATGACACAAGGCCGCGACCTCAACCTGGACATCCTACGTGTACAAGGCTACAGGTTTTTCTGCAATAAACTCTGGAACGCTGTGAAATTCGCGCTGCTGTACTTCCCTAAGGACACTACTTATGAGGTCGGTGTATTTATGGTATTTAAATTACAATTTAGAGTATATATTTATTAACTCGATATTTTTTTTCGTAGAAAATCTTATTTATTTATTTGAGGATATCCACAGCTTAACAGTATATACCCATGTTATAAAATTACGCAACGAAATTGATTCATCTTGGTGAAAAACATGAAAAAACTGTGTCAATATTTCAGAGCTATGCCAACTATTAAATAGCTCCAATTCCCTAAGCAATACGAATACTGATTAGCGTATCTAAGGAAGTTGACTTATTTCACTGTTCACTGAAGTTATTAGATATGTCAGTTATTGACGTTAAATTAGAAATAAATACCTATACAGGGTGTAACAGAAAGGGGGTTTGCCGAAACACAGCGATAGTCCACATGAAACCGAACAACTTTCCTCAAGGAACTGGGTCGTAACTCGAAAAAAAATTTGCCTCCCCATACAAAATGTCCGATCAGTTGCTCGAGTAAGTATGGGCGATCCGAAAAATTTTTTCGAGTTACGACCCATGTTCCTTGGGGAAAGTTTCATGGAGACTATCGCTGTGTTTCGGCATTATACCCCCTTTCTGTAACAGCCTGTATTGTTCACATGTCGCATTAGGCCTATACCTGTAATGACTATGTATGTAGAAAATTTTAGACGAATAAATTAATACACCCCTACTACAGGTGCATCCCCCCTCCAAGCAACCGTCTCTCTCCGCCATGGACTCGTGGATGCTCTCCCGTCTCGCTCTCGCAGTGAATAAAGTAAACCAAGGTTTCAAGAACTATGACTTCCCGACTTCGACCACGCATTGCTATAATCTATGGCTTTATGATCTTTGTGATGTTTATTTGGTAAGTGTTTTATTTGTATTTTAGTTATAAGAGTAGATTTGTGTATAATAAATTTGGATTAAATTATGGCCGTCCAATAGCCCAAAACATAGCTATGTAGCTTCCGTAGCAAGCGACCGAGCATCGCTGGGGGCGTGGCCTACGCGAGATCGACGGCCGCCACTGTGCTACGGCTGTCGCGATCCGAATGACCCGATTCCAAAATTTTACGTTTAGTTCAATTTGTCTATAGTTGTTATTCTGCTTATATTGCAATTCTGACAAGTATATCTGCTTCATAAATAAATAAATAAATACAGATCTACCAAGTTATCTGTGAAACGGCCGTTATTGGAACTAAAGCCACTAATACGGAAATGTCAAATTCCAGAACTGCTGCGATTGGTAGAAATACAATTTTGTATTACTACTAGCGCCGCCATTCATTTCACAGATAAGTTGGTCTGCCTGTACGTAAATATCTGTCACGCTTCTACCATCTGAGTAGACAGAGACCACTTCCCTCCACTTCCGTCAAAAATATTTACTAACCACCTCATCATCACCAGGAATACCTGAAACCAATCTTCGCAGCCGGCACCGAAGACCAGAAGACGGCCGCGCGTCGCACCTTATACACGACCTTGGAGTTCGGCCTGAAGCTGCTCAGCCCGTATATGCCGTTCATCACTGAGGAGTTGTACCAGCGGCTGCCGAGGAAGGACACAAGTTGTCCGTCTATTGCCGTTGCTGAGTATCCTACTGTGAGTTACAATATGCATTTGTAATTATTAGGGTTCCGTACCCAAAGGATGAAAACGGGATCCTATTACTAAGACTCGGCTGTCGGTCTGTCCCTCCGTCCGTAAGTTACCAGGCTGTATCTCATGAACCGTCGTTGAAATTTTCACGAATAATGTATAACCGTGGTCGCTATAACAACCAATACTAAAAATAATTAAGGGGGCTATACAACAAACGTGATTTTTTTGCCTTTTTTGCTGTAAATCAATAATGGCTACTGGTAGACACTTGAAATATTCACAAAATTCCGTACGGAAACATTCGCACGCGAGTACGACTTGCACTTAGTCGGTTTTTTACAGTTCCAAGAGCTTTCTTTATCTGAGATGAGTTTTCTTCTGTCTAAAAACCTGTCAAAAACATATGTGTTCCTAACTGGGATATTAATCTGAAAAAAAACAATAGAAAATCTATTGTGTCTGGGTTCACAATGGGTCAGTGGGATGTGAGAGGTTAATGGCTAACGACATTATTATTATATTCAATTATTATTTCATTTAATGACGACGAGAAATCTGATCTTAGCCAAATTCAAAAGAACAAATATCGGGGGGAACGAAGTTCGGAAAACAAAAAACGACAAAAAATCGTTTATCTTACAGGAAGACCACGCCCCCTGGCGTAACGAGCAGCTAGAATCCTCAGTGGACACTGTCATGAAGATGATCCACGCAATCAGATCGACGCGGTCCGAGTACAACATCACCAACAAACAGAAGACTACCGCACATCTTATTATTAGCAAGGATTTGGATGGGGAAGGTATGTCTTATTATACAATACAATGTTATCAGCCCATATATGTCCCCACCGAGGGGCACGAGCCTACTCTCATACAGAGAGTGATTAGGCCGTAATCCACCACGCTGGCCAAGTGCGGATTGGCGGATTTCACATACACCCTCGAATTTCTTCTTTGGTGTATGCAGGTTTCCTCACGATATTTTCCTTCACCGTTAGCAAGTGGTAATCGAATAAATTGATCCGTACATGAGAAATAAACTCAGAGGTACGGGCCCGCGCCAGGTTTCGAACGCGCCCTCGGAGTTCGAGGCAAGCGTTCTACCAACTGGGCTACCACCGCTTTAATACAATACAATACAAATATTCTTTATTGCACAAAAGATATAAGGTACAGACACAAACAAGAATATAAGAAGCAATAGGCTGCCTTATTGCTAGGTAGCAATATCTTCCAGGCAACCTTAATATATTATCATATTCATAACTAGAGGCTGCCCGCGATTTCGTACGCATTTATCGTCATATCTTAAAAAACTTACACAATATCGAAAAATAATGTCATTAATGACAATGTTTGTGCCACTGGGTGGGTGGATGTATGTTACTCTTTCACGCAAAAACTACTGAACAGATTTTAATGAAACGTTGTAATATTGTATCTTATACATCAGAATAACACATAATAGGCTATACTTTAATATAAGGGTTTTAAGATGATAAAAACACAAATTCGAATTCGAAAGTGTATGTGAAACACATTGGGCCAGACATATAGATATGACGGATGGGCGAGCGGGATATCATGCGAAGAGCAGGATTCTTGTCTATCCGCCATCAGACTTTCATTAAGTATCCGAATTATTGCCTAACTAGATGTACGCTTTGTGAAACGCGGAGAGTTCTACACTCCACGTTCATTCGATCACACAGCTCACATTGTTCGCAAACCCACCATTACATGAAGCATAGACTACTCCCAAGCAATGACAGTGGCAACTATCATCACTTGACGTTTCACAGACAATATTTAAGAAGTTTGGTTGATGTTATGACCAAAGAGACGCCAACACGCCGACAGATAGAAATACTTTATTTCACACAAATAGATACAGACAAAACTTAAAACTAAAACATTGTGCGAAAAGGCAGCCTTATCACTAAAAGTGATCTCTTCCAGACAACCTTTGGAGTAGGACACGTATAAGAAGACTGTAGAGCAGAGCGTAGCTAGCGTGGTGACAGCCTAATCACTCTTGAGAGTAGGCTCGTGGCCCTGTAGTGGGGACGTTAAAAAGACCTGATGATGATTCAAGCACAAACATAACATTTATAATATTAGAAGGCATCTGATAAAATATTCATCGATGTATCTTTGTCCCCAGATTTAAAGTCGCTGTTCCGCAGTCTCCAATCGCTGGCCAACAGCGAGCTATCAAACGACCAGCCGCCAACAGGGTGCTCCATACTTACTATATCCGATAAGATTGAAGTGCATCTTGTATTGAAGGTTAGTACTTACATATTTAAAAGACAGCGACAGTAGTAAACAAGATCTTTCTCTTATTGGTCTCTTGTACAGAGCTACCAAGTTATATGTGAAACGGCCGTTATTGGAACTACGGCCACTAATACGGAAATGTCAAATTCAAAAACTGCTGCGATTGGTAGAAATACAATTTTGTATTACTACTAGCGCCACCGTTCAGTTAAGTTGGTCTGCCTGTATATCAACTTTTTTCTCCAACATTCTCTACAAACTTGTCATTCCCACAGGGCCTCATTGACCCACAGAAGGAAATCACGAAACTAGAAAAGAAGAAGGAATCATTGTCTCAAACCATCAGCAAGCTCCAACAAGCAATGGCTGCTGAAGATTATACCACGAAAGTACCAGTGGATGTGCAAAAGAATAATTCGGAAAAACTCACGCAATCACAAGGAGAAATGCAAAGGTTGCTTGCGGCTGTGGAGACTTTGAAACTTATGTAGGCAATGGCATATCCATCTTATTTTGTTATCTAAAAATTGTGTACAAAATAGTGCCTACCAAACTGCGTCACATTAAATATTTTTAATGAACAAAAGTTTGAAATTTTACATGCATTTTCTGTTGTATTTGCGCCACAGCGCCGCTGTCTCAAACTTCTTGATGAGATAAAATCTCGCGAAGATATACCATGTATTGTAAGTGAATAATAATACCTCTCTATTTATTTGTTTTCAATAAAATAGCTTGAATTTTATAAGGTTTTTAATTTCTTCACTGAATTACAGATTTTAAAAAGAATTTGTAATATCTTCACCACCTAAAATAAACAAATAACTACTTCCAAGTACAACGAAAAACTTATAATCAACATTTTTGTGCAATCACTGTGCAATATGAATTTTCAGTGGGTGGTAGGAACTTCGTTAAATTTGGCTGTATCTATTTATTTCCTAAACCTCAACCAGTTTGCAAATAAAAAAAGTAATGTCAATTTGACGTTGACAGTTTTTTATTTTGATGAGCTTTTAGTTTTTCGCCCTGCTTCCTTTGTGTGAAAATATTGTTTATTGGAATATTCTGAATGAAAATCTAATAAAACCAAGACAATAGTGTATGATAAACAGCTTGGGATTCTTATAAACAACTTATAACAAAAATAAAAACATAACCTCAAAGTTACGATGGAGTTTCCAACTCTTGGTGAAAACTGCCAGCATCCCGGCTGCAACCAGATAGATTTCCTGCCTCTACAGTGCAAATGCGGAAAGGTATTTTGTCGGGAACACTTCAACGAGCATTGTCTATCTGGCGAATGTGAATTGGCGCCACCACCTAAGGAAGTTAACTTCAAAACTGATGATAAAATATTCAAGTGTTCTGAAAAAGGCTGTAGGAAGGGCAGTTTACATGAGATGCTGTGTCCGAAATGTGGGAAGCATTATTGCATTGAACATAGGTTTCATCCGTAAGTATTTATTCACTTATTTGTTAGCTTATTTATGTCAATTTGATACACAAAATGTTAATTAGATGCCCTTAATTTACTTGCTATAGGTTCCTATGTAAGATGAAATCTGTACTATTAGTTCATGGTCTTGCTTCACTATCTATAACATAATACCTACCTACTTAAACTTACCTTCTTTTATACCTTTCATTTTAATTTAAATTTTCAGGTCATGTCCGGAGATAGATGAAGAAACTATGGCAGCAAAGATTGAACAATTTGAAGCTCCACGGAGACAGTTTAAAGAGGCCAATAAACATTTACAGGAGAAGGTTGGTATATTACTAGTTTTTGCTTTTTTAATTCGTATTTAAGAAAAGGTTGAAGAAAAGGCAGTAGTAGTAATTTCCTTTTTGTCCTATTATACAGATTTTTGCCATTGGCAGACTTACCTATAAGTACCCTATCATAGAGTGTTTGTTCTAGAGACCTTTTCTGCATCAAATTGTTTTGTTCTGGAATTTATTTGTGACTTAATGAACTTGTAGAGTAGACAGCTTCATATTAAGTTTTACCTATGTAATTAAGATGTATATTTTGTTAATGATTCTCAATAAATAAATAAATAAATAAATATGTACTGTATCAAAATAACTGTCAAATAATTATTACAGATAACAGAAAACATACGCAAAGCACTACAATCATCATCAAAAGTGAAGACAGCTTCAAAAATCCACCTAATGAGGATAAAACAAAAGGCAGTTGGCCCTAAAACTGTACCAACCATAGACCGAGTCTATTTCGCGATTGGCAAGCCAAAAACCATGGATGCCAAGCCTATAAAAATCCTCCAAGATGTAGAAAACATTGACTATATAGAATCTTTAACATTGGATCCTGATTTAAAGGACACAGTTCCAACATTCATCAGTTCAAAATGGAGTTTAGGCCGAGCAATAGATAGTATATGTGACTCTTGTAACATTAAAAATGAAAATAACAAGATGAGTGATACAAAGTTGAGATTATTTAGGCAATTAGACGGGTATTGCATTAGTCCTTTGAAAATGGACGTCGAAATTGCAGACTTGATGAAGCAAGAAGTTTTGCTCGAAGGAGATAAGTTAGTAATGGAATATATTGATACCAAACTCCTTAGTGAATTGGATGAAAATGCTCAAGTATTTTTAAGATGATTTTCAAGTTTATAGAAGAATAATCATGTAAGTATTTCTGAATAAATATTTATATAAATTGATTATTATTGTTTTTGTAATGAAATCAAGTTTTCGTATGTAACATGATGCTCCTTTTCCTTTAGGAATTATTGTTTCAAAGCATTTTAAGTAGGTATTTATTAGATCACTCTCGTATGAGAGTAGGCTTGTGTCCTTGTATTGGTGACATTAAAAGGGTTGATAAGGATTTATTAGATTGAAAAAATTAAAGGACAATAAAACACAAATTCGTAATAAATAAACTTATAATAATATCAATAGATTTGTACTAATGAGCCTAACACTTAAAGCATTGCATCCCCATTGTCCTTACTGATCGACACTCGGCTTCTTTGATTCTCAACCAATGGCAACAGAGGGGGAGCGGAGGGGTTCGTGTGCGCGGTGGGGGGCGGGGTCGCCGCTAATTTGTACCTTTTTACCAACCAGTTGCATCGACCACTCCTCGCTATTAAAGTTATCAAATCTCTACGGTACTGCTTCGTCAGTATAGCGTATAAGAACGGATTGGCGCAAGCATTCAGCGGATAAAAGAATACTAGAAGCACTTTTCCATGGCTTACATCGACTAGAGGTACACCAGCTAACGCGGTTATCCCGAAAAAGGCAACAGGGGCCCAGCATAGTAGGTCAGTTCCAACGAGCAAAGCCATTTTATTCGCGATCCGTCTTTCTGCCGCTGCCGCCGCGCCTCTCCCTCCATATTTCTCTCCACCACCTCCCAAAGATCTATAAATCTGCACGTAACAAATGACTATCGTGACCCACGCGACGGCATTAGTCAAAAACAGTGTTCCTTGGTACACCGCATCTCCTACATTTGAACTTTCCACTGGCAAGCATATCGAGGTAGAAGAGTAATCAGATACACCTACCAAAGGCAATCCGGCTAAGAGAATCGCAAACAACCACCCACATATCATAATCTTCGCGGCTGTAGATAATGTGATCCTTCTTTCTAAGTAAATAGCGTAGGTAATAGCGAACCATCTTTCCAAGGTCACAATGGTTAGAGTAAACACGGATAATTGTCCAGAAAATACTGAGATGAACCCTGCGATTTTGCATCCTATTCCGTACTGCCAATCGTAAGCGTAATTGAAGAATTCTCCAAAAGACCTTAGGTCTACTACGGCTAGCATGAAAAGGTACACTCCAGTGCACAGATCAGAGAACGCTAGATGACACATTAGGAATCTTGGTACAGTCAGTTCTGCGTGGTTTGTGAGTAAGACTAGAAGAACGGCAACGTTGCCGACGACAGCGGCGCTGATGACGAACCAAACACTCGCTCTAAGCCAGGACCAACCCATGACATCTTCGCAGGGATTGAGAGCGTTTGGTACTGGTGTGCATTCCACTTTGTTCCTGAAATGATTACGATTTCCATTTTAATGTGAAACCAAATATTCCAAATTTTAGGCTACCCAAATTCTGGTCGTATGGAAAGCCATTTTCTTGTTCTTAACATAGGTATAATCAATTTTCCCACCCTACACAACTAGAACATGAGTTGAACCTCTTACCTCACACTAAAAGTACTACAATCCTCAGGAAATGTAATCTTAATGCCAGTAGCGTTTGTCTCGTTATCCATAATATGCCACTTTCCCCCGTCTTCGTCTATTTCGGTTATGTCCCCATACTCGTCAGATTCTGATGAGTCTTCCACAGTCGTTGCTGTATCTTCATCATCGTATCTAGAAATAGGTGTTTTTTATTAACTTAAGAGCTCTACGGTTACAAAGGTAGAGGTCGACCTAGAGGAGATGGTGCGATTCTGGATCCATACGTGGCAAACTGGCCAAGAGTTGCTGCAGATATGGAAGTATGGAAGAATGTGGGGCAGTACTTTGCCTAGAGTGGGACACAATAGGTTGTTAAAAAAACATTCAGGATTCGTAAAAATTCTTGCAATATCGGAAGTGTGGAATAATTTTATATGAATTTTATAGAGCTACACTTGACGTTAAATGGCACCATTCTGTGGCACATACCAGAGAAACTATTTCAATTAAGTCAGCAACAGACTGACTCCACGTATCTACATAATATCCGCAATGCATATTACCTTACGTTGCCTGTGACAAGGTGTGCTTCTAATCATAATATATATTTCATTAGGCATTTCGTACGTTGCGAACAACGTGGGATGAGCAGATTGTGGTCGTCTTAAAGCAAATTGCGCTTCATTAAACACTGGTATCCAACATACACCATATCTCTAGAGAATTTTGTTGCAAATTTGTTGTAAACCTTGGTTTAAGATAGTATTAGGCTGATCATATAATACTTTTATTATTTGATCAGCAAACGCGGTCATAAAAAGTCTGGCTAGCTAAACTAAGCTTATTAAAACAGATAAAACTTACCCGGAATCCTCAAGTTTACTTCGGCCTTTTAATCTGATAGGGGCCAAAGATCTTTTCTTTCTATCGCTCTTTGCCATCCGTTTCTTCGCTTCTTCACATTGCTGAAATAAAGATTGCTCGTTTTATTATTTTGGTCTTAGGCGTTTGATATTATTTAGGTCTTAGATGTTTTATATTAATTTGCCAGAAGGGATCTCGTTATACCTACGTTACAAATCTCAAAGACTGGATTGCTGTCACCAACTTGTGAACCAGTAACCAGTCAAGCGCATGAACTCGCCTGATAGTCAAAATCCTAATATCGCAATTATTGTAAATTCTTCCAAGATTTTTGGAATTTTTTCTTGTGGTGGGATCTTTTCTTTAATCTTCAGGGATCTACAAGACTTATCTTCTTATCTAATCTAGCCATCTGCGACCCACTGCTGTATAAAGAAAAAAGGCCTCTCTCCTCATCTGCCATGAATTTCGATCTCGAGCTACCTCCGCCCAGGTATTTAAGATGTCCAGCGGTGGTATTTAGACGAATCTAGTAAGAGGATAAATAGCCTACCTTCTGCATGAGTGCAACTCTCGCGTTGTACGAAGCATGTCGTTCAGGGTCGTGGATTTCAGGAAACTTGAACGCGCAGCAATGGAAGTGATGAGTAAGGGTCGCTGTTTGCAAGTTCTGTGAAGGAATATGCGGTTTTGATAAAAAAATACATTTATTTTTAGATAAGATCGTCGAAATTAATTTTTCCTTAATACGTCGGTTTTTTCGTGGCTGATTTTTAAAACAGAGGTCAGTTTTCATATAGATACAACTATACCTACTCGTTAATAGTCGTAAATGATCGGCAGTAGTGGTCTTAAAACATAAGTGATTACCTGAAACTCATAAATAGAAGGAATGTACTTCAAAGACGGAGTCTTATCCAGTCTCAGTTTCTCCAAATTGTCCAAACCAAGGGTCGGTAGAGATGTGATTGCTGTGTTGCTGAGATCTCTGAAAAAATTACAATGTTAAATGATCTAGTCTTCTTTTGAACTAAGCAGCTTTCTTTTCTTTAACATTATCTGGCAAGTTTAGCAAGCCATCATCTAGCTATACTTGAGTAGACGATAAAAACTGTTAGGATTTAATTATTTATTAAGGTATGCCAACAGATTTACAACTTGGTTAAACATCTAGTACAAAATACATGTGATCATTAAGAAATGTAGACCCAATCACAGGCACTAGATTTAATGCATGTGTAGAACTGTAGAAAGTTATACTTATAAGTTATAATTACATATTACTTACAATTCTTTTAGGAATAGGTTCCCTTCAAACGCCCTCTCATCTAAATGTCGCAGTTTTGTGTTGCCTCGGAAACTCCTGAAAAGCAAAAACACGATTGCTTACTCATTTCCTACAATTCTATGAATATTTATTTCTAAATAGATTTCATAAGACTCTAAAAGAACTTACAATTTAGCAATCTGTGCATTCTTGAAGGTATGCGCTGGAACTTCTTCAATCAGATTTAAGTTTAATGACCTGAAATTAAACAAAAGAGTGATGCTTTATTTACTTTTATTTTATTGGTTCTTCCACCTACTCAACCTATTTCGCAGTTTTAAATAGCGGGTGCCTAGATTAACGCTTTGTTACTTTGACCCCATGCATTTGCAGTTAGCAACATCTAAAAAAAAGATAGATCTAAAAATACATCTACTATTATATCTAAAAACTAGAATGTTGAAACAGATATTCGTAACGCCTCGTAAACCAATGAAAACAATAATGTTAGTTATCAAAATACACAAGCAAATATTCAGTAGCTAGTTGTAAATCAAAATTAAATCTAGTTTACAATGACGTAGAGGAACTAAAGAGGTACGTCAAATCATGTGATGGTTGTATTCATATAGGTAAAGGAATAACATAATATTTACGAGTTTTAACCACAAGCATCTTTCTTCTGTAGTTATAACAACACACACATAAGAACTCAGATCCTAATCTTACAAAAGAGACATAATTGGTGATTCTGCTCTGCTAGATAAGGACCTTGCACGATGAAGGTTTTACTAGCTAGACCAATCAGACAATCGTACATCGACGTCGCATTAATGAAAATGTCGATCGGTGTTGGTCGAGAGATAGTATCTAAATATATCGGTTAAGTCGACAATAGATCGATTAGTCTAGTAAAGACAAGACAAGACAACAAACAGAAAAAAATAAAAGAAAGAAAAATAAAAAGAAAATAAGTCTGTACCTATTGACTTACACTTGTATGGCTCGGATACGTAGCGCGTGTTTAGGTATCCGTGTTATATGGTTGCCTTCCAGATCTCTGGAAAGTTTCAAAATATTAACTCAAATTATGATGCTGTTTTTAAAAGAAACGAGTTATTGCTTAAACTACTTGTATGTGCTTGTAAATGTACGTGCCTACAGGAGCTTAGGGATAAAGAAAATCTCCATAGATTTCCATAGAGGTCTATCAACTAGTAAAATTCTTATCAGCCCTTGTACGTACATGCATTGTATAGTTTTGGTCTGAAGAGTTAGGTAACCAGCGAACTCTTTATTTACATATTATCATCTAGATTCCTTATCAGCCCTTTTTAACGTCCCCACTACGGGGGCACGTATCTACTCTCGTACGAGAGTGATTTGGTCTTTATCGACCACGCTAGCCCAACTAGTAAAATACTTACTTAAGAGAAATTGACATATTTGCTTGTGACCATGTTCGGAAAGCACAAGAAGTCTTCAATAAAATTACTATACTTATTTTTTATTATTATTTAGTCTTTAATATTTTTTATGCACTATCATCTTACAATTAACTGTTAAATAAATAAAATTGTACTCACACAGCTTGCAATAAATGGCTTTTTGAAATCTTTGAGAAATCCTGCACGTGACTCAGGTTAGGCACCTCAAGGAGACCCGATGTTGTGATCATGCTGCATATAAGTAAATATTAAACTTTACATACATACATACATATCCGACACGCCTCTTTCCCTTGGCGTAGGCAGAGACCGCTATCCTCCACTTGCTACGATCTAGACACAATTCCTTCGCGTCATCCACCCACGTTCATCTGTGGCCTCTTAAATGCAAGTTGGTTTAGGGTACTCCTGACTTGGCTTAAACTTGACTACTAAATAAAAAACTATATCTACTCATGGGTGCTTGGTAGGTACTCTTTAATACGTCTAATTGCAGTTGAATAAGAGTCGAAATTGCGTCAGGATTAAGTCTTTACTGAAAGATACATTCCAAAATCAAAATCAAAATACATTTCCTCAAAGACTTTGACAACAATGTGGCTTAGATTCTTAGCCGCTTTGACAATAGTTATTCCTAGAAAAGATGAGCTAGCCTATAACCATGCCATAGCTATTACCATCCCAATCATTGCCTATTCACATGGCCATCTTACAATGGATGATCTTCCTTATCTGACATCAGTATGATAACCTTATCGCTTTATAAGTATAGAAACCGTGACGTACATATAAGATAACAAATGAATTAAACATACATACGTACAATGTGCGCAGATTCGGCAATTGCGGCAGCTTGTCTATTTTATGGAGCCGAGGAGCTTGTGAGATTGAGCTGAAAGTTGGAAAAATGTGATTTTATCTGCAGAATTTTAGATTGAAAATGCTAAACAAAACGCCACTAAGGGCCGGTTTTACCATCTTTTATCTTTAGATGGTGAAACAAGCCCTTAGTGTCGCGACACACGTACAAATGTACGGCGCTGAACGTTCAGCGGCTGGAGTAAATGTAGGCGACGACGTAATTTCTGCTGATGTGTCATAGGTGACTTGAAACACATTGCGAGCATATTTAACCGAACGTTCGGCGCCTGTCGCGACTCGCGACCCTTAATGTGGGCTAAAATATCTACTTACAACATTTGTAAATTGGGCATCATCTTCAAATGTTCAACTTCTATGTGCCTCAGGTTTGGCGCTCCCGTGATGTATCTGAAACGAAGATTCAGAGTGATTATTTGAGAAACCTTTTGACGCTTTAATTTGTTTTTATAAGAATTTATTCTATACACCATTCTTTTGCATGACTCACTGGAAGCAAACTCTGGGCTAAAACCGTCTCCTTGGCATTTAGGCCTTGGCTTCAAATCTTGAGCGTCACTGGTTCATACATCGGTGCCAGCACTCCATAGTATTTGTGATGCACAAGTTTTGTCGTGTACATCTTTACTTTAGACTCTATAATTTGACTTTCTACTGGATCATACATCGAAAGGACCCTTTAGAATACTCACATATGCTCAATCAACCCCAAATTAACAAAGCCAGCATTGTAAAGCGCCTTGTCATTTAGATGTGTGATGTTTGTGTTGATTAGTTCGGCCGTGCGGTTGTGCTGTCCGTCTGCATGTACTGGGAGCCATTCTGGTCCTGTAACAAACAAAATGGTCATTTTATCAACTGGTTGTGCTACAGGTTGGGTGTAATGTTTACATGTATCCCCAGTTGCAGAAATAATCGTCAAACAAATCTCACTAAACCTCGTCGGACTTCAGGGTCTGCCTCTTATTCTTATTGAAAGGTTAAATGCGTGGTTTAATGCCTTTTACGACATTTTATGCAACTAGGAGTTAATGTTTGTTGCATCTACAGCATGGGTTTGGCACGTGTGGGAGATTTGACGTGAAATGAAGCTTATTCCTCCGCGTCATACTTTACGTCACGCAAAACACGCACCTTCCCTTCCGTTCCTATATTTCAGGCCACGTGCCTTATCCCAGACATCACCATTAAGCAATATACCGGAGAGTGTTAAATGTTTAAAGTAAACACGTTCATATAAAAACATTTTTGTCACGTAAATCAGTCCTTTGCTACAGAGGTGAAAGTCCGAAATCTATCCCATGATTGGTTGCTGAAGTTGAACGCCTTTAACTTTTCTTAAAGCTTCACATATCAACAGAATTTGCAACTTTCTTGGCCTTTCTACGTACGTACTACATGCTAGTATTAAGATTTTGACTATTTTTACCTACTTCAATCTTAAATCAATCAGACCGTCAGACAACGCAACGTCGAAACTTCATAAATCAGCACAAGATCTTACATTTCCAACATTTGTTTACTTACACTTGAACAAAGCAAATCCTACTCCGGATTTATGTTCACTACCGAGCCACGGTCAAGATTATGTAGTCGGTATGTCTGCAAGGCTTGGACCTTAAACTCTACAAGAAGTACTGTCTTGTTTGTTATCTCGGTAAGTATATGTGTGAAGATGAGGTTTGTCTCATAGAGATTAGTAAGAATCAATGAAGGACTTTGTCCATTGGGCGGTAAAGTAAATGTGCATCTGCTCTGTCTCTCTTGTAATTCTGTCCGATTAGAAGTTCGACCCTACTACTTTCTGAAACTAGGTACCTTTACCTAATTCCAGCTAGTTGGCTAGATCTAGAAAATACCCTTTGTTGTTGTATCAGCTGAAGAGTATTCAGTGAAGCTAAGCGGATGTATTATAAATAAATTAAATAAGTATCTTCTTAATTGTTTGTTTATAACATATTAACCCCCCTGAAAATAACTCTGATGGCGCGGCGCCCATGTTTATCTTAATATTTACCTCTCCATAAATGAATCACCATCAAACATAAAAATCATAATAATTAACTTTACTAAAATATTTCTACAAAGTCATTTTCATTCACATCCCGATTGAAGTTTTCTCAATGAGAGTAAAAAGGCATACAAATAATAAAAAATGTTTATAGAATCCAATCATCTAAACACGTTTGGCAGACGAAACACATTACAGCTACTAACTAGACACAACACAACAGAAAACATTCTAAATCCGCCTGTTTTACCCGCAAATGTTAAATCGACATCTCTTTGATATGTGCGGTTGTACAAATCATGTCTCAAGTGAAGTAATTGAGTCTAAACTTCAAAAGACGATGAACTGTTATTAACAAAATGTTTTATTTGCAAACTGTGTGATGGATTGGTTTTATTGAAGTAAACAAAAACAAAACAGAAGTAAAAAACAATAACAAAAGAATAAACAATGTTTTAATCTGGTTTTGCATAATTACGAGTAGAAAAGTTTGAATAAATTGTTTTGATTATGGTTAGTCTATTTTGCAATATGTTCTCGCTACTTCCTACCAATTAGTTGATACTTGGTGGTAATTGTGTACCTACCAGTAATTTACTCGTAGGTATGCGACTTTTCTATCATATCTATCATCACACCTCTAGGTAGGTATCTATCAATGTTACCACTATCACAATTTAAGCGTTTGACTCTTTTAGGTACTTACAGTAGATCGCCTTTTAGGCTTTTACTCTTCTGGTAGTAAGTAGTTTAATTTCTTGATACAGTACGACGCGACGTTAACTTGCATGGGTTTGAAGATTTTAGTATGGAGAGTGTCCTGCAACTTTTTTTTTAATTTTCCAAAAGTGGCGGCAGTCAATGAAACCTTTACTAATCGATAGTTCAGGTCAATACAAATCGAAAGTATAGATGAAAAAAATTAAATAAAGCGTCACGTTTCCGAGATATAGGCTGTCAAAGATAGACTAGTGGCGCTAGTATTGGGACATGAAAAACTGTGTTTTGGTACTATTAAATGGCACATATTGTATTGGAAATTGATACTAGAAGTTAAATGAAGGATCCTGGCTTATCTTAGCGAACCCCCTTCCCCCCCCCCCCAAGATGTGTAAACAGGTCTTGTATTTTGTCATATTTTAAGTACCTCGTACATCTTTTATTCATTGGTAACCAACTGCGTGTGTTCCGTAAAAAATATTCCAAATCTATTTATTTGGGTTAATGGAATTCCATTCAACCATTTTTCAGTTGTGACGAATGGACGTAAGAATTGCTTATCTGAATCTTTCAGCTGATCTAAATATAGGTACCTACGAGTGGATGGATAGCTAAAGTGAAACGTGGAAAGTTCTTTCAAACACGAGTGAGTGCGTGCTAGGGATGTAACAGGGTATTTATCTGTAACTGCGAGTTACAGCAGGTTTCATACATCTGTGGTATTTATTTTCCTTCATTATGGTTATTTTGATATCTACTTCCGTAATCATAAGAAATCCTTGGAAATTACCGTTTTATCTTGCTCTTTTATATTACTCTACAGTCTTGTCTTTTGTTTTAAGAATGTCATTTGTTTATTAAAAAAGTTTAAAATTAGTCGTAATAAAACAGTTTTTAAAGATTTATCTGTTAGCTTAAGATGTAGTCATTCAAAAAATGCTGGTATGTAATTGCACGTGCGTTTTGATGATGTAGACGAGTAATCCAGTGTAATAGTGGTTTGATTCAGGTTCTAGAATACAACCAGTCAATTTGCAATTAGTTTTCTACTTGATAACACTCGTCGAAAGAAATCTCAATATTCGTAAAGACATACATACATATAATATAAATACATAGGTAAGGTGCATATCTATCACGCCTTTTTCCCCATCGGGGTAGGCAGCTAGAGAGAGACCACTTTTTTGGATCGTAGCAAGTGGAGGGTCCAAAGAAGTGGTCTTCAACCAAAAAAACGAACTTCTCCGCTTCATCACATTTATCAGTCGCTCATAAGTACATGCTCATTTTTATTCTGAATAATAAGTATAGGTTTTTACATAGAGGAATACACACCAGCTTCCATGATCAACAACCCTAGCACGTATCTACTTCCGAAATGTTAAATGTTTACACTCCCTCATTCATCTGCTATCCTAACTCAAAAAACTCCAATTACTTTTATACCCGTCTTTAAATATAATGTATGACTCATTGAATCAGCCACTCGTATCTCAGTTTCATAATCCTGAAGTATGATAAAATATAATTAATTTGACATCTTTATCTGTGCTGTGATTTCAGTTGTTTCAGCAGCTGATTTTTAATCGCCTTTCAATTTACCTATATAGATACCAATTTAGCTTGTGATTGACAGAATAAAGAGTCATTTTTAGTACCTAGTACCTACATCATTAGTACTTTTGTATACCTACTTACTTAGATATTAAAATGTAGGTGAATAACACCGACTTTCAAAAATACTAGGAGCTAGGACAGTTAGTGGTACATAGAACCTACCTATTAACATATTCTGTTCGTTTGCTATAAAAAGAAATAAGATTCACTGCATCTCAATGTAGCTATTTCGAGTACCTAACTCATGATTATGGAAGCCTTTCGGAAAATGTTAGGTTTCTTCGCCACAATTGCTTTCATTCATGTTGATAGGTTAGATATAATATACCTACATACTTACTTACGTATGGGCCATGTATAGTTAGTTATACAGTATTAGGTCGTAATAATGCTTTTATTAACATGTAGCTATCACTTTTGCTGTCGAAACATCTGAACAAGACGGCGGCATAATGATTTATGTCACACATCTTGAATTGTTGTTCCCCTCGTACTTACCTACCTACATCCCAATGTGTCAAGGCCACACTCAATAAAAATTCGGGACAACTGTTTACAATTACAAAAACATGTAAATATCTCCACGTATACAAGTAAGTAACCTAAACCTATGCTAGACGCTGTTTGCGTTTGTTAAAAATTTACAATGTTTGTCTCTCCTTTGAGTGCCTCCTCGAAGGTTGCCGGTCGATCACATTTTCCTAATTGAGACGACACGATACATCATTTTCCACAAATTTTTATAATCTTTATCAAATTCTTCGCTTTTATACCTTGAAAACCTACTGAAATAAGTATGATTAGGTTAACCACTAATTTTTGAATTGTAGAAAAAGGCGACGAAATAAGCTGGACACCTTCATGGATGACTGGGCAGAGGCGGTTTAAGATAGAGAATCGTGGAGAAGGAGGAGAGAGGCTTTTGTCCAGCAGTGGGACATTGATGGCTAGATAAGATAAGGAACTAATATCATTTTTTTCTACCCATGTAACTACGTACAGTTAGATACCCCAGTTATCGATGCGAATCCTAAACTATAAAATTCCGTTGAGTCATTTTGTTTTCGTGCCTTGCTTTGGCTAAGTAGTATTTTTACTCTTTCAAGACCAATTAAAAATAGATTCATCTAAATCATGGAGTCAGTCAACAAGAATTACCTACCTACTTCATTATTCGATCCTTTGGCTATATTCGCTAGTAGTAAATACGTACTTATCTACCTTACCGCAAGATTCTATTTCAATTGCCAAGTTCATTAGTTTAAAAGCATGTCAATCATAATACAGATGCATGTAAATCTGCGGTGAATTGCTAAACACACTCGTTTTAGGTTAGAATAACAGAGCAAAACAATATGACGTACATTTAGGTATTATAATAACTTGCATAAGTGCATTAGGATTAGGAACTACCTCTGTAAGTACCAGATGACGGAAGTAATTTTAAAGGAGTTTGACACCTAAACCTAAAATTTAAAACACATCTACAGGCATGATTTTAAATGGGATATTCGGAGTATGAAGTTCCCATTTTAATTCTACCCGTCTGACTAAATGCGGGAAAAGAATGATCGATAGTCGATCTGCCTAAATAGAAACCAGATAATTGTCTAAAGATAGACAATCTGTTCCTATAAGACCATTGTACTTCCGAGTGCAGCGTATCTATGCTGGCTTAATAATAATTTCCAGAAATCTATCACCCTTGAGAATTTTGCCGATTACTGACTCTTTTAATGTTGATCTCAAATGCAAACAATTTGCTGTCGACTGATTACGATGCAATGGTATAATATTATTTATTCAAGTGCATTGCGATTATTTACACACAATGTTTATTTAATTCTACACTTCCATTCATTATCGTACATTCCGATTAGTTTATTTGCTATCACATAAATAAATATCCTGTGTAAATAATATTTGTAATCAATGTGATAGATGGCGATAGTTACTTTGTCTATAGAAAACTCTTAGATAGAGGCATTTTTTAGTTTCAAACCCGAGAGGGAGAGACACGAGCATGCGTTCGTTGCCACAGAATGATAAACAAACTAGGGTCCATTCACTTCTAACGAAATAGAAAAAAACAGTAGACCGTTTGTTCTAGCGTTACACGATCGACAATACGCGACAAATCTTCTGTTACATATGAACCTATCCTATCCTTACATGCAGTCTACAGGGAAAACTCAAAATATTTGCCGAGTATTCAACAAGACGATGTTTTATTTTTTCATCATAATTATAGCTATTTAAGAGCGTCGCTCTTGTCGGTGAAGTCTTCGACATTCTGCTCTATTCTCTGCTGTCGATTTGACTGCCTGAAACGACATAACTTCTATTCCCTCTTTTATTTGATCTATGTAAGTCCTCCGTGGTCTCCCTCTCTTCCGTTTTCGTCACTACTTTTCCTTCCATGACGTTTTTACTATTTTTTAAACATTCATAAACACTAACATTAATTTGCTACAATGGAAAACTAAATATGTATTTATGTGGCAATGCAGTTAATGTGAAAACACCTAGGATTTGTTACAACAAAGCGGGTGCTGTCATGTTGTCACATTAACTGAGGACAAACATTACCTACGGCGTAGAACTCGAGACATTGACACGTGTTTCATTTTCTTAATTGATTTCTCTGTTTTGTAGGGTTGAAAACATTTGATTACACATCCGATACAAAACTGAATTCGATATATCATATCCGACATGCAAGGGCCTCCCTTTGTTAAAAACACCTTTGCGAAATTCTGGAACACTGCAAAAGATGCTGGCTGGATAGTTCTTAACGAAGAAGCACCAGAAACACGAGAAAAAATGAGAAAAAATGAAAAAAAATTTTTGAAATTTCAGTGGTAACCAGCCGGACAACAAAGAGTTTTCAACTATTTCGATTAAAACCTTCTTGAATTTTCAGTGGTAACCAGCCAGACAAAAAAGAGTTTTCACTCAGTTAGATTAAAACCTTTTTTCAGCTATATCAGCCAGAAAAATAGAGTTCACTGTGGTTTTCACAACCATTTAGATTAAAACCTTCTTGAATTTTCAGCGGTAACCAGCCAAATGACCTTGGTCCGCAGCCCTGGTGGAGTCGTGACTTCATACGACATGTTGACTGTTGGCTGAGGTAATTAGCGTCCATCGCCGTGACACACCCATTACCCCTATAATTGACTCGCGAATGTTTTGGAAATTCGAAATATTCGAGCTAAGTTGATGATATGAGGATAGAACTCTGAGGGGTTTGTTTGGCTAGATGACATAGCATTATTCGTACAATCAACAGTCAATGAACGTATGAACTCTGCATGATTGATATCGACATACCTACCTCCGATCGATAACATCGACAGATTGGAACGGTAACCTTTTTCCCTTTTATTTGTGAGTTGCCCATGCTACTCTCCGAATTGGCATTACGTTGCTTGAAGGCCTAGTCAAGAGTATCAATATGAAACTGCAAGCTGACTTTAAAAACGATTCGTTTAATGGGACTTAACTTCTAAATACCAGTGCAACAGAAACCGTAGCGAATCTTGTGTTAATAATTAAACTATCATAAACCCGAAACAATGTTTTAGATGTGTCTTAATATTCGAGCTGGAACTTGGAATAACCTAGAAATAGTGTGTCTAAAATAAAACTAGATAGAACGCAACAGGTGCACATCATTTCGCCGCCAAGAATCCTTAATTGCAGATAAGACCTTTAAAGTAAGTAATTTATCCATAAAACATCGTGTCGTTTTCTTCTAATTTTTGGCAGCGACAATGTCAGCTATAGTTTTAATGGATCGCGAACTTAAATGTGTTCTCTGCAATTGGTTCTTCCAGCACACTCCCTCCCTTTAACTTTCCATCAATATAGTGCTTCTACGAAAAGATAATCATATAAACAAGTTGATATGTTTGAACTTGGACAGCTAATTTATGACTTTATGAAGATAGACAGCGGATTGATCAGACATTTTGGATGTTCATATACGACGTATGACGTACTTGCAGAATTTAACATAAGTAAGAAGGTAGTAGGTTACCTGAAATTTCGTATTTAGTATTACTTATTATCCTAAATGTACCGTAAAGGCAGATGAATCATGGTATGCTTGTTATTTCATACCTACCTAATACCTTTTTTACGAGGAGAAATCAATTATGGATATGGGAATCAATTAAGGATATGGGAATCAATTATGCATACCCCCCGTCTCGGAGAAAGACGGACTCTCACGCGCTAAAACCCCTCGGTGTTCCCTCTTGTTGCTGCAAGACGGGGTCACGGGAAAACTTGCGTATACTTCCACGACCCCGTCGGCAATTCATATCTGATACCTACAAAGACTATTGCCATCTCTGCAATGTATTTTGTCATACATTTTATTATGAGCTGCTGTCCTATGGTATCATCTATCTATAGTAGGTAGATGCGTTTACTATCTTATACAGCAAGTAGTTCTATTTATTCACAGAAGCCATGTATTTGTGGAGTCAATTTACGTAGTCGAGGTCAGTCGCCTATTTGCTCTTGATCGAAGCTTTTTACCAACACGCTCATCAAGTTTATGTTTATGGATGGTTTTTTTTAAACGCCACATGGATTTTGCATTTTACGATAGCAGGAAATAGTATTAATATAGAATTTGTTGGCATGAATTTGTGTCATCAAGGATCACGTGACGCCAAAGCACGCCAAAGTACCAGTAATCTAAGGACTGATTTACATTATCTTAGTGTTTAGCAGAGTCCCAGGATAGTACTTCAATTGAAACATGAACAAACGCTTCTTGCTTAAGTAGAGTTCTATACTTGACTTAAAGCACTAGATAATATGCCTTTCAAGTTGTACTACAATACTGTCCTTCCTAAACACGAAGAAAACGTAAACCTGCTCTAACTTTATAAAGATTTTATACAAGATTAAGCGACCACACTACCCATTTTCAGTCTTGCACGCCCTAATTTTCTCTCTACATACCTAACACTACTTTGGTCCCAAGAGCTGTTAGACTTTGTTCCCTTCCTTGGTTGTCAGTCGCTTATTAATAACTCCACAGATTTGTGCTCTGTTTTAAACAAAATATTTGTGTTTTGGAAACGAACGGTTTTCCCGAAATATGGACGATGCGAAGACGATGCGCAAAGATCAAGGTTCCATAATATTTATATTACCATCTTCAATCATAATGCCAGCTACCTTTTACTAGCTACAAGTACTTCTTATTGACGTTATTGCGAGTAAGATTTACTATAGCAAATATAAAAAGCGGCCTATATCCAGCAATGGACTGCAATAGGCTGTTGATGATAGCAAATACCAATAACCCTGCCTATAGCCTATAACATGAACTGGTCGCGCTAGATAATCATTGGAGACACCTATGCTCAGCAGTGGGCAGGTATAGGCTGAAATGATGATCATAATAATGATGATACAATGGCGTTTTCAAAAAGGAAATGATGAGATGACAAAGTACATAATATACCTATGTACTACATAGTAGCTAAGGCACATTCAGTTGCTAAGCAAGTCAACCCACATGTAATAAAATATATTTATTCTTCCAAATCCGAGAGTCAGTCGCTAATCTACAAACGCTAATAACTTATGTAAATAATTATATTGGTAAGATTTTACTGCGCATCACTTTAGAGCTGTTATTACTGAAGAGTAAAATACTTGGGTACTTTATTTCCATAAGTAAACTAGACATTGAAAACTGACGTACGTAGGTACCTACCTAAATAAAATACCTGTATAGATAATCAAAATACGAAGAAAATACGGGATAATCTACCTACTCTTAGTATTTAGGTTATTAACACGAAAAACACAAATTATACTATACTAGGTAGGTTACATTTAAATCCGATGTATTTTCATTGTAGATTTTTGTCAATCCATACTAAAATTCAGACAACCTTTTTAGAAGCACTAATTGACTACTTAGTACCTATAGTTCTTTTCTAACCAATTGCCATGTTTTAAACTGAACCATTAAGGACTGTTTGTTTACAATTAAGAAGATAATAAAAAGAACTAAAACTTACCTACTTTAGATGGTTGACACGTCAATTGACTTGTTTTAGTACGTATTTAAACTTTAATGATGGAGTAATTAATCATTTAATGTTACTTTGTTTAAGTAAACAACAGGATTAGTCAGCACGCACAGTTTCTACTAATTCTATAGGCACCTGCTTAAACTTACAAATGATAAGAGATTTATACATATGAAGACCTTAATTTGTTTAATAATCTGTGTTTAGGTATACGCTCTACAAAAACATAATCCATGAAATCATTATAGGTCCTTATGAGCCAGACAGTTCCTTTTAGGCCAAAAAAAGATTCAAATTGAGTAACTTTAAAATTTCAGAACGATAATCTGAGACTACTTATTTAACACTTCATAATCTAGATTACACTCTTTATATCATCTACATTACCTTTGGTCAACCCAAGCTCCTGGCCAAACCCATCCCAAAAATGAAGACATTCTACAGAATTTTTCAATTTCAAATAAAACTATTATAATTTATGTAGGTACGCCGTTTCCTATTAAAATAGATTCGTTCTGAAATTATATCAAATACTAATTTTATTGTCCGAAAATATTATGATAAACGGGCGTGCGTTGCTAAAATTATTACTTACAATAGCATACTGACGTCAGCATTGGCTGAATGTAAAAAACCATCATCGTTTCGAAAAAAAGTGCTTTGGGTACTAAAACTATTCGATTTATGAACTCAGATCAGACTATAGAGGCGATCGTAAAACGGCCTCATCTAATATAAGTAGGAACTCGAACCTACCTATTCTAAATCTGTGTTTCCTTTTATTTACTTATTTATTTAACTATTACAGCCAAAAAGCATCATCATTACGGGAGACTATCCAAATCGATGGTGACATGTCCTTATGTACCAAATAGTTCTTATTAGTTCTGCTAGTTCCTTCCTTCTCTATTTTATTCCTGAGCCTGACATCACGACGCGTTTTTTTCCATCATCTATTGTCGTAAGTAGTAGGTGTCTACTGAAATATAGAAACATTAGGGCTATATACACTTTCGCGTGAAAACTTATAACAAGGGATACCTACCTAAGCACGCAGTTATACCTTCTCGACCCAATTTTCTTGGAAAATTATTCAATTTCATGAGCCGTTTATGCCCATTGATTTTACGCAAGAAAGCTTATCACTTTGAATATTTCATTGACCACGCAAATGCCACTGTAGAAACCTAGTAGTCCATAAATCCTCTTGTTTATTGTCTACATTGTTATCTACTATAATAGCTGTCCCGAAACCGAATGAACTTTATTGTGTAGGAATACAGTTCAAATTGACTCTACATTTTAGTAAGAAAACATTTGTATGAGAAAAATAAAAGGTCTGTTTTAGGGCTTTCCCGGCAATTATTCGAATTTTTCTCACCGTAAGAACCATCCTTGGACTTCAATGAACATTTAAAAAAAAGAATTAGCGAAATCGGTCCAGCCGTTCAGGCGTGATGCCGTGACAACGGAAAACGGGTTTCATTTTTATATATATACTAGCTGTCCCGGCGAACTTTGTCCCGCCTTAGAATGAACTTTATTGTGTAGGAATAAAGTTCAAATTGACTCTACATTTTAGTAAGAAAACATTTGTATGGGAAAAAGAAAAGGTCTGTTTTAGGGCTTTCCCGGCAATTATTCGAATTTTTCTCACCGTAAAAACCATCCTTGGACTTCAATGAACATTTTAAAAAAAGAATTAGCGAAATCGGTCCAGTCGTTCAGGCGTGATGCCGTGACAACGGAAAACGGGTTTCATTTTTATATATGTTACGGGCAATGTGATTAATGCGGGCAGTATGAATAATGCCCGGGCATTATGAATAATGCCCAGCTGTATTGGGCAATGTGATTAATTACTTTCAAAACTGTGCTATTTATCACATTGCCCGGGCATTATGAATAATGCCCAAAGACCATTGGGCAATTTGATAATAATAGTCCGTTAACTTGATAATTGTAGGTTGCGATAATTCTAAAGTCGCCAAATTTTTGAAACGTTGTCAGAGACTTAATGGTCATTCCTTTAGGTAGAATTTAGGTTTTTGCATTTTTTGCAACTAAGAATAATTAACTAGAGTAAAGAAATAATTTGGCATCTCGTATGTTATTATTATTAAGTACTTCAATACAATTAAGTTTTTAGAAACTTTACGTACGTGTTGCATATATCTAAAGGAAAAAATGCTCATAATTTCGATATTATTAGTTTATACGTTTCTAATTATAATGAAGATGATGTAAAACGTACTACTTATATGACTTACTCAATCTTCCTGTAAAAGGTTAGAAAATTTAACATAGTGCATTTATAATAATTATTAGGTACATACCTATCCTTTTTGTTATTTTTAGGGTAAATACTTTTTTTTAATCATGCTATTTTATAAGTGTAAAAACAACTGTACCAAAAATTGGAACTCAACTTTAGGGCAACAAACCAAACCCAACAAACCAAAACAAAAAAAAAGGTACGTAAATTTGGGACGAAGCAAATGTCCAAAGTTTATAAAAACTATAAAATGAAAATGAGAATGAGAATGAAATTCTTTTAATCCTGTAGGTTAGGTTTGACAACACTTTCGACGGGTCATTTTTTAAAGAGTGCCCCCAGAGGAAAACCTAGCAAGAAGCTCTGTTGGGTTGCTCTTTTCAATTTAAGTATTACAAATTTTTAGGCTAAAAGCACTGAAACAAACATTAAAATTTACATTTCAATAGAGCTTAAATCAATAAACAAATAATAAAAAATTTGCCCCTGCAATATCCAGAACAAGGTATAGGTAAGTAAATGGGAAGCTGAAAAGTGAAAGGCTTAGCTTTATAGAATCCACATAGGTACATGACCGGCCATCACAGCAGCACCTTCACACAGGTCTCAACACATGTGCCAGCCATCAACCCCTTCCACATATTTTAGGAAAGTAGTGTTTTAGGGATTTAGGCAGTATTTTAGGGAAATCAGCGCATGTCACCCTTTGAGACCAATCAGAGAGCCCGGAATGGCCTAACCTAAACTAAAACCCAACTTAACCTATGAAGAAATGATGAGAATGTTGAGTTTCATAATACCTACATATTTATTTGACTTTCAGTTAGGTTTAGGTGAGATAAGGTTTCATTGTAAAATAATAAAAAGTACTGAAACAAGTTTATTATCACTCTGCCCAATAGGTGACGGGCATTATGCATAATGCCCGGGCAATTTGATTAATTGCACAGTATTTATCACATTGCCCGCTTACATTGGGCATTATTCATAATGCCCGGGCATTATGCATAATGCCCAATTAATCACATTGCCCGTAACATATATATAAGATAAGATAGATAAAGATAATTGTGTATAGTTATAGGTATCTATGTTATCCTACGTAATCCAATCTCTTTATTAATACCTATATGTATTTATCGTCCTCAAGCTTATCGCTTTATTATGAAGTGGATGAAATGGGCCTCATTTGCCATTGATACTGAATAAGCAGGCCCATTCATTAAATAGATTTATTGGTAGGTGTATATGATAGACAAGATACAATATATTATAGCATAGATATGTTACATACATACCTAGATAAATTGCACGTAGATAGGTTGAACGTAAAACCTCATTCTCACATTGTATTCAAAATTGGCTAAGAGCTAAGTACTTTTTACCGGAAACTAATGGTTACATGAGCGAAGACACAAAATCGGATCCGATAAATGTGAAAAGCGTATTGATAATGTTCTACCTCCACGCTATAGGAACTTGTGAACTGGAATTCAGGAACCTTTAAAAGCAATGTTCAGGGTATGCATTTTGTAAAAGAAACCTTTATTAAATGAATCTTCATTTAACCATCTGTAACCATCTGGTTACAAAATGCCTACGAGCGATTGCAGCTACAAGACGACTACGAAGAGAGAGAACTATTCAAATTTTTCATAAAAATCTATTATAATTTTGTAATATTTACCTTCGTATACTACTCGTAAATAGAATTACATCTTCGAAATCTACCGCAATTTGAAACAAAAATATTCTTTATCAAAATTTAGATTTATTACTCAGATCCATGTAATTTCATTTACGAGCGTTTAACAACGGCTGTAACATGTCATAAATGAGAAATAATAGCAACAATTCCAACGTGGCTTTAGAATAGCAAAACTTATCTTTATATATCTTAATCAATTCTACTTATGAGGTCAAATGTGACTGGAGAGATTCGTGAAAACTTGGGCGCGCTGTGGTTTTATGCGTTGCTCATAGCGTCCGACGCATGCGATCGGGTTACTCTATACAAAATCTATGAAGATAAATAAGTATATGTTTATTATAAGTTTTTTAATGTAGTACCTACCTACTTAGAATTTTCTGCATACAAAAATTTACATAGGTGCCTTTTTTGAACATTTTAGTGAAAATATTGAAAATGTGTAAGTACCTATGTAAGATTTTTCAAAGTAGTCTGTCGATCCTCTTTTTAAAATTTTTGGTAAGCTTCCCACGCTGGCTGCACTCTCCGCAACCTTGCCTCATCAGCCATCGATTAACATCCATCAGCTGTGACTGTGATGTACAAGGCGACGGATAAATGTGGATGAAGCAAAGGAAGTGTGTTTGGATCGTAGCAAGTGGAGGGGAGTGGTCCCCGGTGAGAAAGAGGCTTGATAGATATGTAAGTAAAGTATTATAAAATTAGAATGCCCTTGCCGACACCGCAAAGGATCAAATTGCACATAGGTTATCAAAGCTAATTCATGTTTGTTACCGTAATCCGTTTATCTTATCAGATATGCTGTATTCGCTCTTGTTTTCAAATGTACAATGATATTCGGATGCCAATTTTTGTGATATTACCGATTGATAACGGCATTCTTTGTTTTATGTACGTATGGTGTGGAGGCGATGTTCGTTTGTTTGTTGATTTTTTTTCGAAATAGATAATGGTTGGTTGACAGTCATCCATTTTCCGAGATTAGCTTTTGTTTTGACCGACACGATTTCTTTTCTTGATCGTATTTTGTTTCAGTATTTTATCGGCCGACTAACGAGTCAACGATTGTAAACAAATTCTAAGTATAGTTGTAGAGTCGTTTTGATTAAAACTTGACATCGAGTCGAGGCAGGTCAGGGTAATCGAATAAATCGGTTGTTTCAGTTTTCTTTGGACATAAGTAGAGACACGTTTTTGAAAATAAAGCCGTAACTAAGTAGTTAGGCTCCTATAAAGCCAACTAAACATAGTAACTTTCGATCCAATCTTTGAATCTCAAAAAGAAGAATATCAAAAGAAGACTCTTTCTTATGGAGCTCCCACACTTCACGTTTAGTAACGTTAGTAAACATTTTATAAGAAAAAGTTGATATACTAAATGTTTGTTAAAAAATGTTTACAAATGTTACTAAACACTATGGGAGCACTATTACATGTTCCATCTTCTACCTTTCGACATTGAACTAACTAAACTATAGGAAATAATATCACTTAAATATATTGCAGTAGGGCGACGACTCAATTCACCTCCCACTGTGACGACCATAACATAGACCAAAGTATACTTATAAATGTTTATTGTTCACTTTCATTTTCATTCAAGAACACACGCTTGTCAAACATACACTAACTATGTAGTTGTTGTGTAGGTAATACAATTTTGGAACCTTTTTAGGTGTACCCACGATCTAGGTACTTACCTATTGCTAATTTATGTACAGCTAAGTAAAATATAAACTAGGTAGGTTGTTCGTTGTTGATATGGTATTGTAATGTACTCTTTATATAATATTTATTTTTCTTCCTTTCTGAAGCTTTTCTGAAGCTTTTTCAGTAATATGTATTATAAAGAAAGACCATTCTCTTTCTTCCTTTCTGAAGCTTTTTCAGTTTCTGAAATTTCGTTGATTGCAAAATTAATGAACAATACCGTACTAAAGTACCTACAGATTCTCTCCAAAGAATACTGAACCAAAGAGATCCCTTCCCGCACTAAAAATACCTAAGCAGTTAATGCACTGACTACCCTTCCAATTCAAGTGTGCAAATAACGCGCACAAATAAACTGGAAAACAGTGTTATTTAATTTGGCAGTATTAGGTTTCAAATGGTTTGTTTCGGTGCCAAAATAAGCTTTCATCTTAATGTTTATTTTGAGGATAATTTTGGGATATTCTTAAAGGATTTATTTTGAACACGTGAGTCGGATGTTCGTCAAACGTTGCGCTTCACAAATAAATGACTAATTGCGCATACAACTTTTTAAAGATCTTTCTTCCGCTTCTTTTTTATAAATTTGGTGGTGCTTATTAGGTAAATGAGACATGAAAGACCGTCCAATAAGGCTTTCGCCGCGGTTTGATAAAAGAAACGCCAATCGCGAGCTAGACTATTTATTTTGTCGGATCTAAGTAGGTACCTATAGGAAATTCACAAAATACCTGAATTTGAATTCAACTTTACAAAGAATACCTAAATAGAAAATTCATTTCTGTCATCGATCTTTTTCATACCAATCCGATACTAGATAGAACCCTGTCCCTTTTTCCATCATCGACTTTTCATATTTGTAAACCAATTTCATATTATCTCAATTGACAAAGTAATCATAGAAATTGACGTTTAATTAGAGGACTAACAACTCGCTTCACATCGTTCACATCTGATGGCGGTATCGTTAAAAATAACGAGACGATGTCACTCGAAATTAGTTTGTCGTGTCGTTGTATGTCGAACGACAATTAGCAAGTTGTGTTGGTGTAAATAAAGTCGTTTGCACACTTTTAAGGGATCGTTAATAGTTATCGTTATTTAGTTTTAATTTTAATAGGTTTTTTTTAGTTTATTCTACCAATTACTGAAAACAGCAAGCTTTATCAAGAAAAGCTTTTCAACAATGCAGGTTACAGGGTGAATGGAAACCGCTTCATACCGAGGAAGAAGAAATTCATAAAAAAGTACTCGAATAATAACAGTGGACGTCCTAAAAAAAGACATTACTTATGCATATCATAAAAAAATTAAAACATAATTGGCACTACTCTCATGTCTTTAAAACCAAATGGGCTGGTTTCTCCTAATTCCAAACAAAATACCTTATGAAATTGAAATCTTTCTTGGAGTAGGTACGAATAAATGAAAATTATTATTACACCTAAGTATTATTAAGCTTTTACAGATACATAGATTAAGTAAGTATTAGCTAAAAATTCGTGTATCTCAAATAAGATCCGCGATATGTAAACGCGGCTCATCTCGTAATCTCGTGTAAGTAAACTATTATCGTCGGTCACTTTGTACTCCGTTTATCTCACTTATCTGTACCTACAATCTGTAATCCTTCAGTCACGGAATGTCAACTTTTCGGATTCTTTTGTGCCTCTGCGCGTGTTTAATTGAGAGGTTTCTTTTTATAATTTGGTAACTAGGTATACGAGTACAGTGCTTAGGTATACATTTCTTTAAGAAAATCGAGGACTATAACCTTTTAATGTAACTTTGCCTAAGTCGAAAATAGTAGAATATAGTAACTAGTAAAATACTAGTTACTAAAAATAGTTTGTCTTATCGTTCATGATCAAGAAGTTAACACGAAGTTTAGGGTTGTTGATTTTGTTGATAAAAAATACATCTTTTTATACGATAAAGAAATATGTTGGTATATAAGGGATTTACATTACATGGTTGATAGATTACTTAACAATAAAATTGATAAGAAGTTAAAAGAATCAAAAAATAATCAAATTCGTAAGACGCGTAACATGTTAAACGAAAGATAGTTTAATAAATAGTGGTGCCTACAACTTTATATCTAATTTAATTAAGTTTCTAATCTAATTTTATAATGAAATGTTAAATTAATTTTGGATACGGAAGTTGTAAACATAAATTCTACATGTCATTAATTTTATCGTTGGATTTATCATAATTTATCACTTTGATACAGTTGTAACTAAGTATCTATTGAACAAACTACCCTAGGTTTTATTTTGTAAATAATATCATTGAATGAAAAACTTACCCAATAAAAAAGTATACCCGATCAAAACATAGAGTCTCCCAATCGAAAACATTTTGCGTTAAACTTTCTGTCCTACACACAATATCACGCATCCATCATAATAAATGTTCGCGCTACCTTGTCGCACTTGATAAAAGTTATTTTTGGATAGTCATTGTCAAATTTTTAATTCAAAAACTTCACATTTTCATCAAAAACTTTGCGAAGAACCGCTCAAAGTAACACGAAAAAGTTTCCAACACAAAAAGTTTTTAATCTAACTACCAAAGTTGGCGGCAAACAATAAAATTAAAATTAAAATGCAAATTAAAAAATAGAACTTGTCAAACTAGCTTTAAAAATAATAAACGGGTATTTTTTCGTGCCGTCTTTTATCAGTTGATAAATAAATCAGCTTAGGTACGTGTTGTCGCTTCTAGGTACCGGCATCAACTGCCGTTTTCCTGAAAACGGAGGTGCGAATTTCAGGCCGCGTTTGAGACAACTTTGATAAATATATCCATCTTCGACGGCTTGTAATCATCAATTATGAACTTTATCTCTATCTTACTTCTTTCTACTGTATCTTGCCATCTTATTCCTACTATAAATAATTATAGTTTCCTTCCAAAATAATTTAACTAAATATTTAGTTTCTTTATCTGTTTTTTGAATTCTCATCTTTATTGTATAAGTAGATAATAAATACTTAGATAATGCGATGATATAAGCTTTTTTTGTTTAGATATCATACCTACCTTTAAGTTACCTACTTTATATGGCACAAAAAAAAACTATAAAATTTTCACTCCTACTTTTTCAATATGTACCTATCTACGATTAGTCACCTACCTCAGTTTTTATGCCTGCTTTTAGGTACGAGAATCCAAAAAGATATTAAAAACCCCGTACGGTACCAAAAACAGTAATTTATCAACTTTAAAAATCATAACAATAAAGTTTCCTAGGTTTGTTTAAAGTTGGCTGAGATATTTTAATATTTCCCATAAATCATGGAATCATGCCTTAAGAACATACATCGCTATTGTAAACTGTTTTTTGATTTGTAGTGCGTATAGATCTATTTATGCGTATTATGGGTGTTTGCTCTATGTTGCAGGTGAAGTGCCAATTCGGGAAATTTACAAAGGTTTAAAAAAGCGGCATTTGTTTATTAAATAACAAAAATCATTTTTAGATTAACACAATCTAGTTTAGCCATAAGTACTTACCTACCTATAATAAATTACGTATTTTTTATTTGGTCTGTTTTCGCTACTACTTATTTGTTATTGCCGCATGCCGTTTTGTCATTTGATTTTCATCGTAATATAAATTAAGTTTAAAGCAGAACTTTGCATGATCGAATCGTGTTGGTTAGGTACGTACCTAGGTATCTAAATATTGTTACTTAATTTACGCCCTCTTTATGTATGCGTCTCGTATTGAGCTATAGGCAGTTTTATATCCAGCACGTGTATGTATTTGGAATGTGATGATTAAACTTAGAGTTTATTATCACGGTTGTTACTTATCATTGTTGTCATCACTATAATGAGTAGGTAGTCGATAAAGTATTTTAAATTGCTTATCTATGCGTATATGCATTTGTTTTGTATAGTAAAGTAGATGAGCCTTCGCGTTATTTAGGTAATCATCTCATATTCTAGCATTGTATGTAACTACCCTAACTACTTATAGTAGGTACCTACTTTTATTTCTAAGGTATTATATTTTTAGATGCTTGCTTTGAATCATCATATAAAAAGTAGGTATTTAAGTCATAAGTACAAAAAATAGTAGAGCAACAAAATAATATTTTGATTCTAGAAAGAAAGTATCTAACTCACAGGAGTAGATACTTAATAACAAGGATTCCCGAAATAAAATATACCTTATACCGACAAGATTTTAACTATTAAATAAGATGATAATGATGACTTACTTTTGAACTTAGATTTCAAACTCTTGGCACTACCTACCTAGTAAGTCTCACCTAGCAATTACAATACATACATACATATCCGTCACGCCTCTCTCCCATCGGGGTAGACAGAGACTTACTTTCACTTGCCACGATCAAAACACATCTCTTTCGCTTTTAGCAATTACAAAATTGTCAATATTTGTCAGTTTATCCGCAACATTAACGAGTATTGGCTTCTCGCCAACCAGACATCTACTGTCTACTCGAGTTATGGAATTTTTGCATTGATTTAATAGCTATCGTTCACTAGTTTGCAGTGTTAAATTATGTTAATCTACGGTTAAGGTTCTAGTTTAAACAGTATCATATCAATACTTACCGTATTATATTTATATTTCTAGGTTTTTTTTATATTTAGGTATCCCTGCCTAAAAAGAAACAGACTCGCTGGGCTCGTGGCCCTGTAGTGGGGACGTTAAAAGGGCTAATGAGGAAAAATAAACATAGTAAATAGGTACTAACTAATGACGATGAAGAGTTAAATAAAAGGTAGTTCCTTCTTTTCAAAAACTTGCATAACAATTTTAGTAGGTACCCAATTATAAGTTTTAAAAACGACCTAACTACCTACCTACCTATTAATAAGTACTTATATGTAAAGACTAGGGTCGGTTTCAAGCTAAGAGCCTCGAAATTGTTGAAACTCTTAACTTACACTTGAGTAATATCTAGGTGTAGGTACCTACCTAGGCATCTACGTTTCATTCTTTAATACTAGATGTAGTTAGTATTCCATATTAATCAATCCGAATTTCCTCGCTCTACTTGACAACTGTCAGTAGGATTAGGTACTAGATAATCTAGCTTGTTGTTGCCGCTATCTTAATCATTTGCAATTTTTATTCGATGTTGGTATGTGTCACACACTTGAGAGCATTGTCGTCATTCGTCGTATAGCAGATAAATTACGACTAGCGCGCTCATATGTATATTATTCCATGTGAAAATAAAGCGTATAGGTATTTTAACCTATTGACATGATTAGTTAAGTAGGTTACATTAAGTAGGTAAATTTATAAATAGGCTCTATCCATAGGCCTCTGCTATTCAGTATATTTATTTATTTAACAGTTTATTGTAAGATGATAGTACATAGATACAGAAAAAAAGAGAAGTTATACAAAAGGTTCAACATATTTCTAAAAAAAATTCTATAGATCCTTCCCTACAAATTTTCACTCTCAAAAGAAAGGTAGGTATTGATTTTGACTTTGCAAGCGATTCACAGGGCTCTGGCGGAAATCAGTGGTGACTGTGAAGACCGAAGAACAAAAAAGTGACATATTTTACCAAAGGTCTATTTCATAAACAATACTTCTTTCTTGACGCATTTGTGATTGAACGGCTATTTTCTCGTTTGATATGAAAACGAGAATCTTAGTTGGTTGAATTTACAGCTTTGGCGAAGTTTCATATCAAAACAAACCGCGGTGGCGGAACAACCGCCAGAATGTGATATCATGAGTCCCAAATTTATCTTTCAAGAGGCGTCAAGAGTCAATCCCCGAGTTGTCTAACAAGCACTTATAAAATGAGCCAATATTTCCCCGACGAACCACAATACCTACTCTAATTAATTAATTACTTTGGCTACTTATCTTCTGGATGCGAAACGTATAGTTAGAGTGTTTGAATAGGCTGTAATGAGTAATCAGGGGGCGTAAAATAGGAGAGAGGGCGTAAAAGTTTTAATACCATCTTAGGTTTACTCTCGGTGGTACCATAAATTTAATTTATTATCCAATTCTGTAAAAATAATTACATTGAAAATCAATTTATTCATTCTTTAAAAAAATGACGAAGAAGATGAAAATGAAACATTGTTGACTGACTGTTTACAGGCGACTGATTCTAATGGTAAATGGTGATGAATTAGCGGAAAGCTCTAAGTACCTACCTACCTACCTATAGTACAACCTTGCCTAGATAATACACACTTATCGATAACCGCCATTTCACACAAGTCAATTTAGTATTTATGAAATACCTACCTACCTATTTATTTATTAGCGCCCCCAGACTACTAATGTCTGCCCTGAATGGAATCAACGCAAACGGCAACGGATACACGAGACAGATTAATGGCCCTGACGTAATTGTTATGTAAACTCATTTTCTTTCAGGGTGCTTTGAAGGGCGGTAGTTACTTACCTAGCATTGTGGGGGCGCCTTCAAAACAAACCAAATTATAGCTCTCGAAATGCGTACTAGATAGGTAAAATAGGTACCTACTTACCTACTTAAAGCAAGGTTTTGAAGTCAGACACGACACAAATTCGACTGTGTACCCATTGGTCGTGAATCTTTCACGGGTTTTTGTTATGAGGTCCAGCGACAGAACATTTTTTATAAATCTATTGTCACTTGTCGGACGAAGGCATTTAAAGTCGTCCGGACTGACACATTAGTGGGAACCAGACAAAACTATACCTACCTAACCTAATCGTTAAAATTCTGCAAATTAAGAATCACACATACCTATATCAGTCCTACTACATTATCATTGTATTAGTTGGTGGGTATACTATACCTATTCAAAGTAGGTAATACAACTTTCGACTAGGTATGCGGGCTCATTAACAGTTAACTATGTAAACTAAAAAACGTCATTACCGCACCTGCAGAATTCATCTACTTTAGAAAGTAGAATAGACCAACTAAAAGGTAATTACAGTTAAACAATCTATTACGCTATTACCCACCTGAACCTACTATTTGCCCGACTACGCCGCCGCGCCGGAAGTAGGGTCATGGGTATTCTGTGTCTGAAGCTAAATATCTCATTCATATTGTTAGTGAAGATATAATAGTAAGATGGATAGCTACCAAAACAATATCTTTTTTATTGGTGTCACGCGGAACAACTTTGACCTGAACTTTGACCTATCCAGGTAATAACTCAATTTTAATATAACAATAATATTGTCATACATTAAGAAATGTCAGGTCCAAAAACACAAACTGAACACGCAAATGATTTTAGATGTTACTTTGATCAAAAAACATAATACTAATCTACAATTGTTTTAGCGGAGTTCAGTTGTCTGCCTTTAGATATACTTTAAGTCTAAAAGGTACCTAAAAAGCCTATAAATCTATGTAAGGTTGTACCTATAGGTATATCACGTACTACATAAATATAGGTAGTAAGTAGTGCACCTATCTAGGTCACCAGCGTAACTGAACAAATCTGCGTATTCCTATTGATCTGCGTGTAACGAAGGGCGCTTGCAGCATACGACTACCTTACATTATACGATTTGCAGACGAAGTAGGTAAGTATACACTAAAATTGCACTAGCTACTTCATATCTGATAATAGCATCTTCGTAGTGTGTGATATGGAAGAAACCACTCTTAATGATATGACCGTCCAAAATTTTCGCACAATTGACGTACCTTCCGCTAGGTAAGCTATTAATTATGTACTTACATTTCCACAAATTCCCCTACATTCATCATCATTATCAGCCTATTGCAGTCCACTGCTGGACATAGGCCTCTCCTATTGCACGCCACTGTGATCTATCTTCGGCTGCTCGCATTCAGCTCCTGCCAGCCATTTTGCGCAAATCGTCACTCCACCGTGGCAGAGGACGTCCCACTAAGCTCATCGCATCGGCCTACGGATGTGAAAAAATACTATAAATTAATAAGTAACTTATTAGTCCACTTTATCTACATACTTCATACATACAATCCGCCACGCCTAACCCTAACTCCCGTCGGGGTAAGCAAAGACAACTTCCCTCCACTTGCTACGAGCCAAACACACTTAATCTAGCTAGGTTTACAAAAAATGTGCGCGTCTAAATAGGCAAGTACCTTAGGTTCTACAAGCGAAAGCTGCGCAGACAGAAACTTTAGGGAGTTCTTTCCCTATACCTGAGATTGAATTAGGTACCTAAAAATAACATAAAATGAAACTTAATAACTGTTTTCAACAGAGAGCTACGCCAAGCAAAATTCATAATGAATTCATCACAAAAATCTTCTAAATACCTAGTCTGACTATAAATCGCATCGTGTAAAACAGCCTTAAGTGACCTGTTGCATTACAGATGCACCAATAACTTGTTGCCATCGTGGCATACGTCAAATATCGTTAACGATCGTATAACTAAGGCAGAAAGTACACCCCGACAATAATCTTGAGCATCCAGTGACGTGGTAGAAGAAAGTTTGTGGTTCGTGCACCATTTCGCTTAACAAATAAGGTCCAATTTGTCCAACGCGTAGTCAGCACAATACGCTTGCCGCCATTTCGTGCTGTATTGTATAATCTCCGTTCCGAGTGCAGCAGTTCAGCTTCATTGGCGCGCGCATCCTCACTGGAAAGGTCGCCATTGCTTTTCGATTTCTGCCGTCCTGTTCACAACGTGTCGCAAACATCCAGTCAGCCATAGGTAAATAGAGATTATGAGCCGCAACCAATCGTTGAACGCAAACATGGATCGGATCAACACAATATAAATATTTGATAGGTACCTAACCTAATATGATTTTGTTATGGGTAGGTATAATAATTACATAATCATGTTAGTACCTAAGCATTTAAGTTAATCTATTTTTGGTGTATTAATTTTATTTCTTGTTCTACCTGTCTACCACGCTTTATGAATGTTGTGAGATCATTGTTTATGTGTATTTTTTTTAAATTAAATCTTATAAGACCAAGACAAGTTGCATGATTCGTGGCTCCAATCAACTCTTTCTGGTTATACCTACCTGGTACTTACCTCTAGTTGCAGAAAACCCTGTTAAAGTTTTTCTTTAAAATCGTGCCATTAAAATAACAAAAAGTATTCTCTAGAGGTTTAATGGTGCATTAGCTTTGATGCCCATTTCTGCAACTGATAGTAAGTACATTATATGTATAATTATAAATTATTTCTTTCCAGCCCGGTTAACAAGCTATAATGTTCTCTGTAATGTTGTTAAAGGATAACAATAAAATAGTCGTTACTTTGCCATTAAGATTGTCATAATCGTAAACAAAAGGTAGCGAGGTAAATGGAATTTTGTTAACTTTATCGTCGTTGTCAAAATTAATGGATGTTAAACGCCCAACATTTATAACAAATCAAAGAGCGGTCAACCATCTTAAAACCTATGTGAAAGATGAAACTCCTTTTTATAATAAAAACAATTTGCATAATCGTGGCTTAAACCACCTTACACTCACAGCATAAACTGCAAATTATTTTAATCAAGATTTAACAATGGCTTAGAACCGCCATCTAGCCATCAATAGCAAAACTAAGTAACGTGACATCTAGCGTCGAATAGCAATACTTTCAGTTGCGCCATCTAGTGGTATTTTTTTGAACTGAAATGGGAAATATGAGCATAGACAATATGTTTTTTTATTTTACTTTTTAAATTGCAGAATGCAACTCAAGATTTTAAGTCACATGTGTAAACAAAATTGTTGAGAAACAAATAATAGTTAATTATTGAAGTTTTTCAATAATAATCAAGCTTTCTGATCAAGTAATTGATTCGGTTTATTTATTTAGGTAAAATTAAAATTTCATGAAAACTAACAATCTAAATGTTTTGTCTATGATTTACTCTATTATTTTGCGCCTGCGCACTTGATGGTCTACGCGATGTCCTAAAATCATTTTGTGGAAAATTTGAAGTTTGTTGTTATTAGTGACAACCTATTCATATTTAATTTATGAAAGCTTCGCGATAATTACTATTCCAGGCGCGAGGCAGGCTTATTGGGTCGTGGTCAGCCTGGAAAGGTTCAGTCGCTATTATACAGTTCGAGCGGTGTACGGTAGCCATCTTGGAATCGAACAAAGCTTCAGATGTGCAGTTTGTCTGTTTATCAATAATTTTTGTGCATTTTATTGTAAATAGTTTGTATGTTTAGGATATGTACGGAACGTTCGTCCACATGTGTAAATAGCTATGGCTGCGACAAGAAAATTACAAGGTAATTTGTCATGTTATCAGGTTAGAGATTGACCCCAACCGAAGTAGTACGTGTTCTGTGAGCATTATTGTCAGATTGGCGAGTCCTATGCCATCGCATATTGTACACGAACAGATGGTTTGGCATATTTCGAAAGGGGACACGTACTTATTGAATATAATCCGTAGTGCCTTGAACAGGTCGTCGTCAGGTCTTGGTTGACAGTTCGATCGGCGGCTACGTGCTTGTAGCGTAGTTTTTCTCTCATGAATATGCCGCAACCGATAGAACCGTTTGTGAGCCTGGTGTCACGACTGTGGCACGTAGACTTCCATACATGTTGATAAAACATTGTCGTGTTATTACAAAAACTTGTTTCAAAAAACTGGTTTTGTTCAGTTATGTTGACTTTGCAGCATTTTGATGGCACATGTTTTACAAAAGGCAGGTATCCTGGGAAAAGTAAATAAGAATTTTATTGGATTAGTTTTTATGTCAATTTCTTTTAATTTTGTGTGGATATGTGAAACCGCTGTGCTCATCCTAGACAATTGTTTTGATGAATTGCATTTGTAAACATAATTAAATTTTAATGTTACCTATTACATGACCAGTTGTAACATAGTGAGTTCTTGAATACCTTTAGATTCTTACAGAAATTGATATATTCAAACTCTTTGACTGTGAATGAGTAATAAAACTTAAACTATAATGTTGTTGTGACTGACACTGACCTTAAATTTTACATTGCAGGTGAAATAGACAGGTGTTTAAAAAAGGTAACGGAGGGGGTGGAAACATTCGAGGACATTTGGCAAAAGGTGCACAATGCGACCAACAGCAACCAGAAGGAGAAATATGAGGCTGACCTCAAAAAGGAGATCAAGAAACTCCAGAGGCTACGGGACCAGATCAAGTCCTGGATCGCCTCCGGGGAGATTAAGGATAAGAGTACACTTTTAGAATATAGGAAACTAATAGAAACGGTGAGTGTTAATTTAATATCATATACAATTTAAAAATCGAGGTTATTGACTCCAATTGGAAAAATAATTTATTACCGCAGTACCTAAATGAAGATTTACAAGTAGATAGAGCTTTTTAAGCTTGCAAATGGTTTATAACAAAAGAAATTGATAAGGAAAGAGTAACTTTATAACATTAGGTAGATGGTAGATTGTTTATGAAACTACCTACAAATTAATAAAATAATAATTTTGATTATCATTGTGTTATTGGAGTAAACACATACATATTTAATTCGCAACATAAAAGATTACTTATTGATTATTTTTTATTTACCCAATACAACAAAACAATGCATGTTATAGTGCATTCATTGATAACAGTCTTTCTGTAATATTAATATATTATTTACAATAGCATGTTATTAAACTTTTTTGGTTTTTATGAATCAAAAATTTGTTTTTATTTGCTTACTCTAGAAGTAATGCTCCTCATCTCTTCTTATACATTAAAACTGTTATAAATTTCTAATTGCTTAATAACTCCTTTCCACTATAATATAAAGAAGCTCATATTAAACCTCTGTATTACTAGTAAAATGAAATTTATTAAGAAAGGTTAGTGATAAGATAATGAATAGTATATGCAAGTTTTATGTTGCCTCTCATTCCGTCAAAGGACATGTTTTATCTGTAATAGTCAGAGATTAACTACTATAGGGTATAGAATAGATATAACCAACTATTGTAACTTTTAAATAAGACTGTTAAGGGGCAAATAAATCAATTTTAGAATAGACCTACAAGCTGCCCACGACTAAGTGCACATTTATCCTCATATCTTGGAAGAAAAACATGATATCTTAAAATAATATAGCCTATGTGTTATTCTGATGTATAAGCTAAAATGTTACCAAGTTTCTTCAAAATCTATTTAGTAGTTTTTGCGTGAAAGTGTAACAAACAAACATCCATCCATCCATCGGCACAAACATTGACATTTATAATATTATAAATACAGAGCCAGAAAGTTAATTAAATGTAAAGAATATGCTAACCTCAAGTCCTTTAAACCTTCTGCTTTATTTATACTCATAATTTATATCTGCTAAGCTGTCCCAGGATTATAAATGTTGTGTTTTTAAACTGGAAATCAATATTTAAACTTATTGATGGATGGATATCATTTACAAGGAATGAGACCTCAACATTTCTTTTTGAGAAAATTTCTTATAATTGCTACATGTTTTATGTATTCTACATTAAAATTACTTATTTTAATTCTAGGCTCTTACTGAATTATAAATTCATGCATATTTCCTTACACAAGCTAAAAATGTTCATTACAAGACCATCAGCTTAAAATGATTGCATAAGAGTAGTGTTTATGGCAACTACTAGGCATTGTATATCACAGTACTTTCACATTTCGTTGCCTTTTTGCTTTAAAATGTTATTGCTGAATGTATGCTAAGATTAACAGAATTTTTTGAGCTATAAGAATTACTTTAACAGAACTTTTGTCTTCATTTTGTATTTTGTAGGATCATATACTGGGATCAAAAAGTTTTTTTATTAAATTAACCAGTTTATTTTGTAGATGTTTACTAACTTTCGCGTATCATTTCTTTATTAATAAATGAAATATGTTAAAAGGGGATCTTCAATACATCATCTTATTCTTAAACTGCATTAAAATATGATTTGTTATTTAAAAAACCCACTCTTTCTTCCAAAATTTATAGTCTGCATTCTCGGCATCAGTGACACAAAAAGCTTATAATTTAAATTCAACAATAACACTGCTTTTACAATCTGTTTACAATACTTTGGAGGATAAAATTATCATAAATACACAGTGAAAGAAAACATGCACTATATGGATTTTGGTATGAGGAGTTAGGTAGCAAGATATCTCTTTCTTTACATATTAATATCATCTAGATTATTATCATAAAACCTAATTTAAACTGCAGAATTCTGTCTAACGCCTAAAAGTACTTTTTTAAATGTGTTTTGCGTTTACAATGCATCTACATTTAATGCTGTTAACACAACATATAAAATTTTTACGAATTCGTACGAAGTTACATACAAGTTTGACTAAAATTGTCGTTTTTACGAAAGGATTTCTGTGCAATCAGCTAAATATACCTAATCGTCAATAGAGAAACTTATGAAATAATGCTAATATTATGTTAATGAAAAATGTAGACAATAAACCATTTCAATAATGACAAATAATAGAAAAAGTTCACATAACTTTTACGCTCCAGTAATCATTATAATACCTCAATAATTATGCATTATTATAAATTTAATGATGTGTGAAAAGCTATAGTAAAAACTAAAGTCTATTATTCTCAATAATTGTTATCCTATCTTATCAAGCCATTGGTGTTCCACTGCTGGGCAAAGGCCTCTCTCCTTTTCTTCCATGATTATCCTGGGCCGCCTCTGCCCAAACATTCGTGAAGGTGTCTACCTCATCTCACGACTACCCCACATGAAAAAAGTTTAAATACAAATTTCTGTGACCATGAAAATGAAAATGAAAAATCATTTAATCCTGTAGGTTTTGACAACACTTAGGACGGGTCATTTTTTAATGTTAATGCTAGATTCGCAAGAGTGCAGTATTCCCCAGAAAAGAACCTAGCAAGATACTCTGTAGGGTTGCTCATGAGAATTGAATTGTGAATGAATTGTTTCAGCAAATGGAAAGGTTCAAAGTGGTGGAAAGAGAGACGAAGACGAAGGCGTACTCGAAGGAAGGGCTGGGCGCGGCGCAGAAACTTGACCCGGCGCAGAAGGAGCGCGAGGAGATGTCCTCGTGGCTCATATCTTCCATTGATGCACTTAATTTACAGGTATACATACATATATACATACATATCTGTCACACTTTGAGAGAGATCACTTTGCTCCACTTGCTACGATCCATTCGCAATCTAACATATCTATCAAACAGGGCTGGGAATGTATTTGGCCCTGTTATTGTTGGTTAAAGAAATGCGAGGCCGATTGTAGTCGAATATGGCTTATAGGTACCTATTGCAACATTCCATACAGTATATTGGAAACAAGAATTCGTTGCCATCAAGCTTACGGCCGTTAGCTTGGTAGGTAACTGCCTCGCTTACCACGCAGCGACAGCTGACAGGCATATCTCTAGCATGAGTGAGACTGAACAATCACGAAAAGCAGAAGATAGCTAAGCACCTGGTCTATTACTAGACAGTATTAAGTGGATGCGATGTTACAGCAAAGGCGTAAATACATATATGTCAAGCATCTTTCCCAAAAGGTCTCTGGGTCCTTGGGAAAACGCGGTTTTTTGAGTTAAACCTAATAAAACATTCTCCATTGCAGGTTGATCAATTTGAGTCTGAAGTAGAGTCACTGCTAGTTGGTAAGAAGAAACGACTGGACAAGGAGAAGCAGGACCGCATGGAGGAGCTCAAGCTCAAACTGGAGAAGCACAGGTTCCACATAAAGAAGCTCGAGACGTTACTCCGGATGCTTGACAACATGTCCGTTGAGGTTGAACAGGTATGACATCTTCTATACACATTTAAGCTAGATAGATTGGTCTCACATACTATACGCAGCATACCCAATACATTTTGACATCTACCTACATTCTATAGACACATCCGTCGCCTCTTTCCTAGCGGGGAAAATCATTATGACATCTGCTCCATAGAAACGTTGCGTATGTGGGTTCAGTCTGTTACTACCTTTAGCTGCATCTTTATTGTATAAATCAGGTCGGAATGAAGAAGATTTAATGTTCTAGCTAGATAATACTTAGTCTCATAGAAGCCCAATGTGAGACAAAGGCATTCATTGCGTGAATAATGTGCGCATCTTATGGAAAATCTAACTATTTAATATGCAAATCTTGTACATAGTCTAATTCAAACTAGCTTGATATGAAAGATTTGTTTCTAATCTTTTTACTGATTAATTGAACTGTACTTAGGTACAGTTCCGAATTTGGTGCGACGTTTGGTTGCCTATTATAGTATAAAATATGGTCAATGACCACAATGACAATCACTAAGCCTAAAAAAAACTATTACCTATTTCTCGCTATATCTTACCCTAAGGTTGCCTGGAAGATATTGCTACCTAGCAATAAGGCCGCCTGTTGCTTCTTATATTCTTGTTTGTGTCTGTACCTTATATCTTTTTGTGCAATAAAGAATATTTGTATTGTATTGTAAGCCAAAAAGTCCCTATCTTTTGGTTCTGCCATTACTAATATAATTTTTATTACCCCCACCAGATAAAAAGAATAAGAGAAGACGTAGAGTACTACATAGACTCGTCATTAGAACCCGGCTTTGAGGAGAACGACTACATATACGATGACATCAGAGGACTGGACGAGATTGAACTGAGCGGCGTTGGGCTGCCTTCATCAGCTACGACGGATTCCAACAACAGCAATGACTCTCCTGGCTCACCTACTAGTATACTCTCTGGTAAGTTTATATATTTTGTGTCTATAGTGTCTTCTGCTCATCAATTTCAGGGGGATGCTACAAAATACATTTTATTTTGTCTCGTAAATTGGATCAATGTATAAGTATTTCTCGCTCTAGCAGCTAGAGCGATAAATACTAACATATACGCGCAGTCTCTGCGTGGTAGAAAGAGATAGAGATGCGATTGCTTGGGAACCACTCGTATAAAAGTCCGAAGGCCTCTTTATGTTGATATGACATGTCACATGTCCCAAGCGACCAAACCCCCTTCTTTTCTATTGCTAGATCAAGAAAAAACATAAAACGTAAAGTTCAAATCGGGACATCAATTATGTGTTTCCTTCAGCAATAAAAGTGTTTTATTAGTATTAAATGATAATTTGTTGCATTAGAGTATAAAATGATAATTTGATGTGTGTTCGTTCCAGGTACAAGTCCAATAACGTCGCCGGCGCTAGACGTGCACAACCACTCCACAGACTCCATAGACGTTGACAAGAAGAAGAAGGAAGAAATTATTATTGCGAAAGTGAGTACTTTATTTTTTTATAAACTAAAACCAGACTTAAATCCAAAAAGCAGCGATCTTAAAAGTGAGAAATAATTATTGTTTTCTTACCCCATTACACAGGCGAAGCGATGTTCGGAGAATAACCGTGGGTGGTCGTAAGCTACCGTGGTGAATTTTCGTATGAGAGTAGGCTCATGCCTCTGTAGTGGAGTAATCCAAAGGGCTGATGATGATGAATCTGTCTCATACACATCCGACTTGAAGGACCAAATATTTTCATGAATCATTTAAAATGTGTTAATTTGTAACCTGTATTTTAAAAAAATATATTTATTCGTTGCAGCCGGTGAAACCGTTGCCTCTGCGGGCGGTGAACGCGAGCGTGGTCACCAACAGCGCGCCCAACGTCACCTCCCTGCTCAACAACTCACAGCCCTCTACGAATAGGTACTTTAGCTTATAACAATTGCATAAAACATAATGAAATGCATTTTATGTGAATAGTATGTAGAAAGGTTAGGTATCGTCCTGAGAATCTATCGAGAATTCTCGAGAAGTCGATATGTGTCAATTTGGAGAAATCTATGCTCCAATTTCACATTCGGCCTAAAAGCAAGCCCAGTATATGTGCGTTTTAAGTGTCTGTACAGTGCTATCTGAAGAGGACGGCTTGATCTTTCGTCTTTACGCGACAAAAATGCATTCCAAATATGTGCAGCGTAATTATGTACTCCAGTGGTTGGTTTATCATAAACAAAATGGTCCCTGCAGTATAAACAGCAGCGCGGTGTCGGGCGCGTCCACGCCGTCCAAGAGCGCGGCGCCGCTGTCCCCCCAGCACACCGCGCCGCCGACGCATCCCACGCATCCGACGCATCCCACGCATCCCACGCATCAGCCGCATCCAACCACCAACGCCAACACGCACAAGACCAACAACCAGGGTGAGTTCATTTATATACTGCTATATTAAACTGGATTTGGGTCTTACAGACATAGAAAACAAAATGTCTCTCCTGTTCCCGAAAGTTAAGGACACTGGAAGCTAATTTCAAAAACTTAATATATATCCGCATAATCTGTGCCCGATGTAGTTAAGGGGTGTGGCCTACGCGCCATCTTTGTAGCGTCGTAGAGTCGCTCACTAGATCCCTTAAAGTATTATGGGTGCGCCAGTAATAACTTATTCAAATCTAATTAAATTTTTCCGAAAAGGAAACACTAATCTGTTTAGTACACATTCTGTGTATAAACATTTTTGTTTAACGAAAATACTTAAACTTTCCTAATTTTATGATCTCAGTTAGTAGCTTATTAATCATAGTCTCCGAGACTCATAATTTTCCACATCAGTCTATTCATAGTTGGCAAACAGATTCGTTTTCAAATTCACAATCGTCACTCGGTTTCTCCATCCTGTCATGTAACAAACATGCCCAAAATAGAAACGGTATCGAGCAAAACACTTCCTACTACAGTAAACAACATTTCATTAATCAAATAATATCTAATCGAAATAATAATCTAACGTAAAGCGTAAAAAAGACGTAGTAATTACTAATTACCAACAAAATACCAATTACCGCTATCAAAGAAACAATAATAGCACTTATCTACCGGCGATAACGCGCTTGTTTACAAAATAAACAAGCTTATCAGTGGGTTTAGTACTAGAGGCGAGATTCGCGTGGCACTGGCGGTTGGCCAAAGTCTCTGGCGCGCGTTTGGCCAACCGCCAGCACGATGACACCGCTACTTCACACTCAGTCGCATCGCAAACTCTAAACGAACCGACTCGAAGTCATCGAAAAACAAAAGCATGTATCAACAAAATACTGGATAGCGATGGACGATGGTAAAATATATACAAAAACGGTGTGCGTGTGTTTTAAGCATGGTGTGTGTTTGTAAAACCACTCGAGTTTTCATCCCGGTACGTTTTCAATTTGCGTTGTTTTAAGTTCAATGTTAGTTATATAATTGTTTTTGTTTGGGGAAGCTTCAATCAAACGTATTTGACGGACTATAAGTGCGTGTTTTGTTTGTCACGTGGCGTGTCGTCTACATTAATTCCTCTATTGTTTCTATTATAATTGCTTTAATATTAACTACTGAGTAAACAGTTAAATAAGTGTTGAAAACAATCTTACGTACTTGCGTTAATAGTTATGTTGCGTGGTTTGTGTACGTTAACAGACTAATCGATCGATCGATCTGATTTCACAGTTTCCGATCGATGTTCACTGATTGATAGATCGATAAAGCTTTATTACAAAAACAATAGGTTGCAAAGTACACTGGAAAAACTTAATTATTATTTTAGCATCGTGTCCTCATTTTAACAATGAAATTACCATGAATGCTACTGACTTTAAAGGTATATTTATTGACATAGCAACCTAACAAGATACTATTTGTTTTTATATTTTTTTTTACAATACGCACGCGCGTGGTCGTAAAAACTTCAACCTTACAAATAGATAGTGAATCATATAACAACCATCAAGTCATTGACTGCATTTATGAGTCATACCCACGTGGATGCAAAACGCATGCTTACTCGTAAACGTACAAAATGTATGACGTCATCCATGTAAATATAGATTTATTTATGATTGAAGTGCAAGGTTGTATTCTAAAGTAACTGTTAAGTTTGTATTGATATCAAGTATTAGATAGACGGGATTAATAACCAAAAAAGTTGTTAATAAAAATAAAATGTTATGAATATTGTAGGTTCCAATCATGACTAAATATTTTTGGAAGCTAATAACTAAATACCTAATCAATCTGCATTATTTTGCTTCAAAATTGATAACACTAAATCAAATGCAAAATATTGTTCATTTACATATTTTTATTGCATATTGCTTGCGAGCTATTACAATTAAAAAACTAAACTTTAAATAATCTCATACATAAAAGCACCATTAATTAATTTAAACATAAATACATATTATACATAGACGGTCGATAAGCACATGTAACGTTTGTCCTTACAGAGGTAGTGGAGAATGGCCCCGTGGGAGCGGCGGCGCCCGCGCATCCCGCGCACGTACCGCCGCAGCAACCACCGCCGGTAATCACGTATTTCATAACTTCACATTCTTCTTCTTTATCAGCCCATATATGTCCCCACCGAGGGGCACGAGCCCACTCTCTTACAGAGAGTGATTAGGCCATAATCCACCACGCTGGCCAAGTGCGGGTTGGCGGATTTCACATACACCCTCGAATTTCTTCTCTGGTGTATGCAGGTTTCCTCACATTCTTCTACATTTACATAATTTATTCTAATAAAAAAAATATTGGATCAAAGAAATTATTTGACAAAATTGATCTTATGGAATAATTACTTGATGTTGTTGATAGTTGTTAATATATGAAACATCAAGCTCTTAAGCCAAAGAAACGAGTATTAAAATATTATATTTCAAAATGCCAAGAGTATCGTAGGACGGCCACCTGCCAGATGGATCGACGACCTAGTGAAAACGACGAGGTCTTGTTGGATGCAGGTGGCTATGAACTGATCTTACTGGAAAACAATTGGAGAGGTCTATATTCAGCAGTGGGCAGTTATAATCTATAATGATGATTTAAAAATAAAACTTAAACCCCATTATTACAAAACGAGTTTTAAAGATAGTTCGACTTAGTTCGTTTCGTTTGACGTTTTGTCCTTAGCTGAAACGTCAAAATAAGCGAACTAACGTCGGGCTATCCTTAAAACTGGTTTTGTAATGAGGGGAATAATGTTTAATATTTTAATTGACTTGTATATGATACATGTGAAATATAATCCACCACGAGTTTCGTCAAGAAATTACCTAATGATTGTACAAATATTAATTCGCAATCGGAACATGCTTCGTCACAAAAAAATTATGTAATTCTCAGACGTCAAAGAGCAATGCAGTGGGCGTGACGGCGGTGAGCGAAGCGCCGTCACCGCTCACAGTGAACGGACCCACGTTGCCGCCGCAACATCATACGCCGCAGCACACTGTCAACAAGTATGTACCATAATACTTATATGCTAAGAGAATAAGTCACAAGTTATATAGGTAAGGTGTAGCGAATAATAAGGTGCTAAGATGTATTGATCTTCAGCTACGTTATTAACAGGCTACTAATTATATTGGATTTTATTACTATTCTGAGATGGTATACTTAGAAACTCTTCCCCATCCCGTCAATTAATGTGAAAGAAGTTTGCTTGATTCAGACCTGCTTATTATGTTTGTTTACATAGACTACTTTATTATTACAAAATATAATTTTGTAATAGTTAAATATTTATAGTAGGTATTTTGTTTAGAAGCTTAAAATTGGAAACATGTTAATTACTAAAAACATTAATATTTCATTTAATCTTCGTAGTTTCGAACAAAATGTTATTACCGTTAAGATTTTCGAATGTTAGACGCCGATTTTTACTTGATATTGTCTAATGGTGTCATACAAGTGGTTAGGCTTACCATTTATCCGGCTCGAAGGGCCGAACTAAAACATTTTAAAAACATTTTCTTCTTCTTAAACTATAAAAAAACACGTAATGAATGTGATGTTACGTTTCCAGCGGTAGAGTGAGCGAGTCGGTGAACACGACGCCGCTGCCGCTGCTGGGCGCGCTGGACGCCGAGCCCGCCGCGCCGCCCACCACCGCCAGCCTCAAGAGCATGGCGCAGGAGGCCGTGCAGCGCGCCGGCCTCGACCACCAGGTACCGCATTACCTCATTGCCACCTGCACTACCTACAACTTTCAATATGTCATCTGTATTGCCTCTGCGTACATCGCACTTTTACAGCAAAACTGTTTGGTGCCGTTAGGGCGCAATACTTTATCATCTTTAGCCTTTTAGGAAGAAGCTAGCTTAGCGTACACTCCGTGACGAGACGTTGTCATGGGTTTGTCACGCTTACGTCTCTGTCCATAGTTTTAAATGTGATAGGACAGCATGACGTGAGATAATTGTCGCGGCACGTATGTTAAGCCCCCTGTGTGCATACATTTTATCCAATACTTATATCCAATACTTTGAGCGAAGAAAACGTTTTAACATAAGAACACTATATTTGCAGACGGCGCGAAGAGGCGTGGCGACAGCACAAGCGCACATTCCCCCGTTACTCGGCGTGGCGCCGTTAGGGCCGCTACCACTCAGTTCAGTAAGTTCCTTTATTTACATTTAATATTTATTGAATATAAGCCGATCATACGACATCTTACTAACAGAGGTCTTTTCATACATGCCTGTAAAAGTCAAGTCTGTATCTCTCTGTGTGCAATAAAATGTTTCTATCTATCCATGAGAGTGGTTATTCGTAGGATTAAACCATGTTCCACTAAGCTGGTCAACAACAGTGTTTTAATGTCGCAGCTACGTTATGAAATCGAGTAAAGAATTTAACTTATAAAAAAGGAGGTTTCTCAATTCGACCGTTTATTTTATTCTCATTCAAGTCATCGATGTTTTGTAAGTTTCTATAAAGTATAATGTGTTACCTGTCTGGTTTCCAGGAACACCAGCTGCAGTTCCAGATGATGGAGGCGTCGTTCTACCACATGCCGCACCCGTCGGACTCGGAACGCGCGCGGGCATACATCCCGCGGACGCTCTGCCAGACTCCTCTCTATTACAACCAGGTGACATGAAATACTCAGCTATATGTTAATTACTAGGATATCTGCTTGAATCTATCTGACTCATATGTTTATTTCAAAAATATTGTATTCAAAATAAGTATATTCGTTTTTTGACATCTCTTTTAGGGTTCTGTACCCATAAGGTGAAACCGGGACCCTGTTAATAAGGCTTGGCTGTCTGTCCGTCTATCTGTCCGGCCGCCTGTCTATCCGTCACCAGGCTGTATCATCATAAACCGTTATATCTAGAGCTAGAGTTTAAAGTTGGAGAGGCATACATGTTCTGAGACTAATGATGAAACTATATCCACTTGCTTCTCATTTCCAGGTGCTGCTCCCGCACTCAGACTCAGTGGAGTTCTTCCAGCGGTTGTCGACAGAGACGCTGTTCTTCGTGTTCTACTACATGGAGGGGACGAAGGCGCAGTACCTCGCCGCCAAAGCGCTCAAGAAGCAGAGCTGGCGGTTCCACACCAAGTACATGATGTGGTTCCAGCGGCATGAAGAGCCGAAGGTCATTAATGAGGAGTATGAACAGGTATGGGTTCTAAATAGTTAGATGGGAGGTGAATGTTTGACCAAGTTATAATGCTTCATTAGTAACTGACTCAATACTGTTGTAAGGTCTATTCTAAATAGTCGATCATGCCGCTTTGGGTGTTGTAACTCTACTATTCCATGAAAAACATTGTGGTTCTAGTCATAGACAAATTTTGACTTGTTATCTTTGCTATAATGAATTAATCACAATGCTTATATTGTTTCCAGGGGACATACATCTACTTCGACTACGAGAAGTGGGGCCAGCGGAAAAAGGAGGGCTTCACATTCGAGTATAAGTACTTAGAGGACCGGGACTTGAACTGAAGGGATTGTGTAGTGACGCGCTCCGCGAGAGGCTAGCGACTGGCGCCGGTGACAGACTCAGTGACGTCGCTACAGTGCTGCAGTGACCAGTGCAATGTGCATTCAGTGATCTGTGCTTTTACAAAAACAGTGCATCGGAGGAATATGTAGTACATAACTATTAGTTCCGCTCGTTGATGGCGAGCTCAAAGTTCCTGGTGAATCGGGCGGCGGGCGACAGCCAGCACGGCCTCCAAGGCCACCACAAGTGTTTGAACGATCACCATTATGTGTTTGTGTTATTACTTCGCCTCAATTCCATTACTTGACAGTATTTTAAATAATTTTGAACAATCGGTTCATGTTTCTGTGATGATTGAATAAAGTTAATCAAATAACTCGTCAATGTATCATTGTCATACGTTTTGTATAAACACATACTGGCAGGTAGTATAATTGTTGTGAATCGAATTTTAATCGAAGCATGAAACGAATACGCAAATGATATCATGTGATTACTTGTTTACCTCCATTGGAAATTAACATGGGCGGTGCCTTACTGCAAATCAATAGTTCAACTCAGTGTTGTCTTGTTAATCAATTATAGTTTATAAGATCGCATGATATGATTTCTCTCGGTTACTCCATTTGTGTTGTGAATAGAGTAACGGAGATCCGAAGCACCCGAGAACACCTACCCTGTTATCTTGTCAGTCACGAGCAACGGTTCGGTTGCTGTTAGGAACGGCCAATGTGATATTGATATAGGGTCCCGAGATGTCTTCGGACAAGGCGACCGCTTCACACTCACCACTAGGATTATATTCCGATCCTCGCGTTCTTTTGACTGGAGAAGTGGTCGGTGCGAAGTCGTCGCTTCAGTACACCGGCTACACGCAACGCACTTATGTAAGATAGTTGATAGACGAAAGATGGTCGTTTTTCTCATTTTTTTGTAACTACATAGCAATAAGTAGAAATTGTAACGCTAGCTCACATTGTTTTGGACAGATGTGTAAATACATGTTGTACTGGACGCGTTGCGTGATACCGGTGCACTGCATCAGGTAACATCTACGGCTGTCTCAATACTACACTATGTTGGGTTATATTGATCTCAGAGTTAGTACGTGTCCTTTAAAACGGACACCACTAAGTAGACATCACAGACCTTTGCCCAACAGCGGGTGTTGGAATAATTGGCTATGTCTAGTGTAGTATTGATAGGGTTAAATCTATGCTAGTCCTAGTATCTCAGCGCTTCAGCGTGCCTACTAATTTAAGTGAAAGTCACAACTGGTCGAACTGAAGGCATCTCGGGATATTTGTTTTTAAACTTTTATATAGTGAGCATCGGCGTAGTTTTGAAATTAATTTAAGCTAGCTATCATGTACCGTGTGACTGCAGAGTACAACCTATCTCTAAGAATTGTTGATCTCTGTCCTAGATTTTAAGTCGGGTTGAATCCTAATAAGGTCTAGCAATGGAGTTGAGACAATATACTTTGTATAGGCTAAGACTTTGAGTGCTGTGGTATATGTTAGCTACCTGTTTGAATGTTATGATTCTTTGTTGTATGTCATGTTGAGAACGTAATTCACCCCCTCACCACACACAGTAGAGCTATGGTTCAGTTTGCATTTAATTTGAACAAAATGTTAAATCGCAACGCATGCTAAACACTGCCTAACATTTTTATTATTGAAATAATGTACTTATTCGGTCACACTCCAAAATGAGTAACGTCAAGTGTTAGTACCTGCATTGTTATTTGTCAGCTAAACTGAGATGATGTAAAAATTATGTATAACAGATTGTGAAAGAAATGTTATTTAGTAAATGAAGCAATAAGCACGGCGCGTAGTAGTTAAGTGTGTGGAGAGTTGTGTTGGTCATTTGGGGTGTGGTTTGTGGTGAGCGGGTGCGCTGCGGTGAATTAGTGAGCAATAGCTGACTGCCGGACGGTACGCCTTTATACAAATCCAATGATGATCGATGTTTGCAAGCCATGTTTGAATGAGTGTGGTCGAGTGGCACCGTGCCAGGAGCGGGCCCGCGCGCGATCTCGTCTTCGTGATTCTGCTAGTTTTCACTTTTGTAAAAATTCTATCGTGAGAACAGATGAAATGTGGTAAATAATAATTTAAAAAATTATCTGTACAGTTCTATTTGTATAGAAATAAATAACGATTAAAAAATTTAAAACATGTTGTGATTTCTCTTACGCTTAGCTGTAAGTGCGACTTTAGACTGCCGGAGCTGTTTAGGGCGCGGCGCGTTTACGCATTTCTTTTTTTTTCTTATTTATTTTTTTTATTGAAAGAAACGACTGTTTTATTGTAGAATAAACTGTAAGAAAGCATTTTAATATTTTGTTTGTTTGATGAATCACTGATTCCCAATTTATTTTTATTTATCGTATTTTTTTCCGTTCTGGAGATATGACTAGTATACCAGCGTACAAATATGTTTGATATAGTTTCTTAGCTTCCTTTAAATAATCAGTTTTCGAAGCTGAACTAAACGCGGGTCCGCCTCTGGCACGAGGCTAATGTCCCTTAAGACCTAATTAAGCTAAGATCTAAATACACTAGTACAAAATCGAACCTGTCGTGATATAGAACAGACATTAAACTTTAATTAAGATTACTTGCTATTTGAATTGGCCTTATCATTTTAAAATTCGTCTTGAAATGTTTGGTCTGTAAACATTACCTACGATAAAAATATTCCTTTTTCTTATCGTTCATTGCACTATTACACAAAGAATAGAGGTATACATGGCATAAGAATCAGGCGGTCTTATGGCCGCATAGATTGCTGAAAGAAATTGGTCCTAATATTATGGAAAATTGCTATTTATGAACAAAGATACTTTGTTTTTTCTGATCTACTGAAAAGAGAGATCCCTGGATCCCTAACAGCTGAGAATCAAGACTACATAATATTGTAAAGCGTTACGCACTATTTTTATCAGATCCTGTAGATTTTCATAGAAACAGTTCTCGAATCTATAATAAACATCTCGATAAAAATCGGATGTAGTTCGTAACTGCTCTTACGGCACAGGTACTATCTTTATTATAAACTAACTTAAACATACGGTGCTCAAACTTGGTCTTTGACTGAAGCACAAAGGTCTCGACTCAAGGTTTGCCAACGCGCCATGGAGCGCAGTATGCTTGGTGTAAAGCTTACTGATAAAGTAAGAAACACCATACTGAGCTCCAGGACGCGTATTACTGACGTGGTAAAAATAGCTGCCAGGCTAAAGTGGAATTGGGCCGGTCACGTCTGCCGCATGCCGAACGATCTCTGGGCAATCACAGCAACCAACAGCCAAAAGACCTCGCGGCAGACCACGAAAAAGGTGGCGAGATGAGCTGGACGCCTTCTTGGATGTCTGGGCAGAGGCGGCCCAGGATAGGAAATCATGGAAGAAGAGGAGAGAGGCCTTTGCCCAGCAGTGGGACAGCGATGGCTAGATAAGATAAGATAACTTGAACATTGCATTATATCCTAAGAAAGTGGACAAATAAAACACCAAATAATCATTAATCCTATATTAAAATCAGCAAGTTACAATCAACGTTTCTTCTTCTTGCCCTGGTGTTTGGGTTTCCCCTTGATGCGCCGGCGCACGCCAGCCGCCTCTTCCGTATCGTCATCAGAGTCAGCGCCTCGCTTCTTGCCTTTAGAACTCTTCTTGTCTTCTAGCTCCTTCATTTCCTACGGAAAGAGGTGAATAAGTGAGCTATGTACGAATGTAATACTAATAAGAAAAAATGAAAGAATGTGAATCTATTTTTTTACGAATAAGAAATGTAGTTTTCACTATAAGAGCGGTTTCGCACTACGTCCGATCCGAAGCCGTGATGAAAACCCGTAGAACTATTTCTATAGTAATTTACGTACTTCGGTTCGGATCGGATATAGTGCGAAACTGCTCTGCCTGTTTGTTACCGAATTATGCAAATTGGGGGTGATATTTGACGTAAAATATAAGGGCACTTCTAACGTGGGCTCTGTGTGAGTGTTTATACTAAGCCCCATTTCCAATTCCGATACGCACAGACGATTCAAAATTTCAAAGACAAAGAAAGAAATTCAGTCTCAAAGACTAGTCACCGCGAAGTATCTCACATAGGTACGTTACATTATACCGGTATCCTATGCGAGCCTGCATTCAAATATATGTGAGATACTTCGCTTCGAGACTGGCAGGAGACTTAAATCGCCTGTACGTATCGCAATGGGAGAGGGGGCTAACAGATCACATTTGTCTTTAGAATTTCACTTACGATCTTAGTAAGCCGCTGCGCTTCGGCTACTCTCTCTTGAAGCACCATGACCTCGCTCTCTTCCGTCTTGTAAAGCGGCAGCTGTTTGCCGATCAGTTGCTCGATACGTTGGTAGAGTTCTACGTCGTACTGGGGGTTGCAGAAACTTGTTAGAGAATGGGATAAAAGTAATGGCCGCCCATTTCGTTAGTTGTAACTTGTAATCTAAGTAATTGTAAGTTTTGCTAGTGCAAAAATACTTATAATAACTAAACGATAGTGTCTTAGTCCATGCAAGTAGGTTCCATCGCGTACAAGCCGATGTAAGTAGGGTCAGCAGAGAATTTGGCTCTTAGCTTTTGGCAAAAAGAGATACGAGGGAATGATTCGTGGGGCACCATTCGGGCACTCATATTTCGCTGATTGCTGTACATTTTAAAAAAGCATTTCATCATCCATACCTGTGACACGAAAGTAATAGATTTCCCCGCTCTCCCCGCGCGAGCCGTCCGTCCAACACGATGGATGTAATCTTTACTATGCAGGGGGATATCCAAGTTTATCACCACGTCCACGTGAGGGATGTCCAGACCTCTGTGAATTAAATAAAGCTTGTTAATATCTTGTAGCTCAGTTCACCGTGGGCGAGATAGTGAGCGAGCGAAGTATGTAAGGGTCGCGACACATCTGCGTAATGGTATGGTGCTCCCACACTGCATGCTATGAAATGTTTGCAAACATTTTAGTATTCCTACTAAAAGTTTGTTATTAAATAAGTACTTAAGTGTAGAATAAGTTTGTTTACCAACATTTTATATAACATGCAATGTAGGAATAATTACCGCGCGGAACGTTCAGCGGCTGATGTGTCATAGGACTCTTAGGTGACTTGAAACACATTGCGAGCGTATTGAACCGAACGTTCCACGCGGTACGTTACGCAGATGTGACCGCACACTTACGAGCGAGCGACTGAAGCTAGAGATACGACTGGCCCCACGTATGCAACTTAAGTTTATTATACAGAAATTTCCTATAGACTTACCTTGAAGCGACATCAGTACAAATCAAAATACTCCGACTTTTGTTTTTAAACTTGTTGAGAGCGGCCAAACGTTTGTTCTGTGACATTTGTCCGTGCAGCGGTACGGCGGCCAAACCCAAGTTACGAAGCAGGAGTGCACAGCGTAATGCGTTGGCGCACGTCGACACGAATACTATGAATGAGTTGCCTGACATCTCGTTTAGGATGTGGACTAGGTATACGTCCTAGAACAGAATAGTCGTATAAGTATGTATTAAAAAAATAGAAGTCTCTTTAAATAAAATAAGCAAGGAAGGAGATCTCTCCCCAGCATTAGCCATTTAATTGGCGTTAACCGGAAACTTACACGAGACAATACTGTCAGGCAAAAAAGAGTAGAAATTAAAAAGTGGCAACACTGTAGCGTGTCGTCCCTTTGAAGTCAATCTAAGAAAAACGGGATGACACGCAGTGTTGACACTTTTTTTTCTTTTCTTTTTTACTAGACCAATTTATTTTTTGAAAATATTTTTAATTATGTAATGATAATTCCGTAACCTTATATCTTCGCAAATGTTATGCTTAGTCATAAATTATAAAACGGCATCATAAAAAAATAATATATTGCACAATTACAAAAAAAAAATACTAACTCTTACCTTATACTTAACAGGTATAAACAAGTAGTACTGCTGCAGTTTATCAACGGTTTGATACTTTGTAGACACTTCAACTTTAACGGGATCCTGTAGTGACGCCCGTTGCAGTTTGGCTACCTTCTTCGTCATGGTTGCTGAGAAAAGGTACGTGCGTCTTTCACGAGGTATCACTCGAAGGATTTTGTCTACTTCCACTTCGAAGTCCATGTTTAGGATACGGTCTGCTTCGTCCATTACCTAGTGGATACGTTAGGATAAGACCCACAGTGTTATTATAAAATGAGATTTAAATAAGTTCTAGAACTAATTCGGTTTTAAGTTCTAGTATGTCTTATATGAAACGTCGTCATGGACTATAATATTTAAACCACGTTTTGTAATAACACTGAAATTGTTTTAAGTGCAATTCCTTCTTCAGAAAGAGAGGTCCCAAAGAGCAAATGCGATGGAATAATTCGTCTCTATTCAGAAGTGTAGCTGATCTATCTATGAAATCTGTAACTACTGTAATGTTTCAATTCACCTGAGTAATCCTGGCTTAGTAAAAAAAATCAGCCGAAATTAAAAACTACTTTTACAAGATTTTTGTTGAAAGTCTGTTAAAAACATAACATAACAACTTACAAGATACTTAAGCGCCTTCAAATTGAATCCCTTGGTGTTCTCAAGGTGATCAACCAATCGACCTGGAGTAGCTATGATGATGTGTGGCTTCTTTGACAGCATTAGGGCTTGGGCTACCATATCCATGCCTCCTACTATAACGGCGCATTTCACTCCTATACTTGCTCCTAGAAGGTGTAGACAATATTTTGTAAGTATCTATTTATTTATAGTGATTTTTTAGGGATTTGTTTACGTTGATAGCATAGCATTATGTCCGAATAGATCTAAGAAATTGCAGTTAATTTGCTTTCTACATAAATTGGTTGGTTTAATAAAATAAAACCTAAAAGGTAAGTCTGAAGCAAAAAAAAAGAGGTTTCTGAGAGATCGAAAAAAAAAATGAAATGGTTTCTTACCAAGAGCTTCAAACTGTTCTGAGATTTGGAACGCCAACTCTCTCGTTGGTGTCAATATAAGAGCGAAATATCTCTGAGGGTTATCCAAAAGAGCCTGTAATATAGGTAGGGCAAAAGCGCCAGTTTTTCCAGAACCTGTTTCTGCCAGCCCAATAATGTCTTTGCCCTGTAAAGCTACAGGAATCGCCTCCTTTTGAATCTTTGACGGGTTCTTCCATTTTAATTCTTCACAGGCTTCGCATAACACGTCTACTACACCCTAAAATGGTATTTTACGGTAAGTATAAAGTTTGTAATCAAAACATAACCTCAAAATTTCCATGTATTTATTTAGTTAAAGGAGATTATAGGCTCTCAGTGGGTAAAATCTTTATATTCTAGGTATATTGGTTATTATTCTCGCAACCTAGATTATAAAATTGACGAAAAGTAGAGTAATTAAGTTTAAAATCAACACTAACCAAGTCTTTGAATGTCACGGTTTCCTCCTCTTTCGTGTCATTGCTGGCTTCTTCCTGTGGCTGTACATCCGAATTATGACTTTCTTCATCACTGCTTTGATTATCCATCGTCATTTTTCAGTTAAAATTACAATTCTAGAAAATACGAATACGACACATGTGAACGCAAATGTGTAGTGTGTACGATAAATAACGTCAAACTGACGGACAGTGACGGACAAGCTACTTTTCGTTCAGGAATTTCTATGAAAATTAAAATCAATAATTACATTTCTGAACGACCAGATGCGTTCAAGTTTCTCAAGGCGTCGTCGTTTATTTAAAAAAATATACTTGAACGCAGACATATCTTAACTGTCAAAACGGCGTTTACGTGTTTAAGGTTATATTGGTTTGGCGGGAATCGCTTAAAAAGAAAGGCGCGTTTTTTCAATTTTAAAATTTTTAATTTCTTTAAAATCCATTTAAGGTAGGCATTTCAAGTCTTGTTAGTGGAGAATGGGGGCTCGGCGCAGGAAAAAGCGCAAGCCCTCGGATCCTGATGAAGAGGACTCGGACGACGTGGTGGATCCGTCGGTGTCCAGCGACGAGTCTGCAGTTGAGGATACGGCTACCAAGTATCAAACTTTTTTATTAAAAGATTATAGCCGAAAGTATCCGGACAACTGCAAAAGGTCTGAATTTATAGTCTTTTTGACCCATAAAGATCAGGATAAGCCATTTACGGATGTGGACCGAATGGCTATATCCCAAGCGATTCGGCGTCATTGCGTGACTGGCGTTCTTCATCTGCGGCCATTCAACCGCTATAAGGTGGGGATTACGTTTGATTTGGCTAATAATGCGAACGTATTTTTACAAAATAAAAAGTTCCTTGATGAGCTCTTTTTGAGGGCGTCGATACCGGCTGCCGATACTGAAGTGACCGGTGTTGTGTCCTCTGTACCGGTTAATATGTCGAACAAAAAGATTTTCTCCATGATTTGCAGCGCCAAAAATGTGATTCAAGTAAGACGCTTCATGCGCAAAGTATATTCAGATAATGGTTCTTTTTGTTTCCAACCTACCCAAACTGTTGCCATCACCTTTGCCTCAACCCAGTTGCCTGAATATATTTATTTGGACTCCTGGCGACATGAAGTTAAAAAATACGTTCCTCCCGTGAAGCAATGCCTCAAATGCATGCGGTTTGGGCATATAGCAAAGTACTGCAAAAATAATGAGGTCTGCTCGATCTGCTCCGGAAATCACAGTTACAAAGTTTGTGTCATCCCTAAAGTCGACGCGAAATGTTCCAATTGTGGAGGTAATCACATTGCCATTTCCAACGTCTGTCCTTTAAAAAAGCAAAAGATCGAAGAGTCCAAAATTAAATCTCGATCTGTTCAATATTCCGATTTATTTGACTCTACTCAATTCCCCCAACTAGCAGCCAAAAACATTGATGTGCATTTATCTAATTTGATGAAATCAGATCGTTTTGTAAAACTTTTAACTGAAGTCGTCACTAAAGCCATAACAAAAAATAAAAGCAATACACCTATAAACACCAGCTCTATTAAGGAAATTTTACAAGAAACACTTAAAATAAATAAATAAGAAATTATATTCAACTTGTTAATAATGGATAATTTAAATATCTTACAATGGAACGCTCAAAGTTTAAGAGGTAATAAGTTTAGCCTTGTAAATTGTTTATACAATTACAATATTCATATAGCTATCATTTCTGAAACTTGGCTAAAACCTAATATTAGTTTTAATATTAGGGGATACCAAGTAGAAAGAAATGATAGTGGTAATAACCATAATGGTGTAGCAATTTTGATAAAAAACAACATTCCATATACTAAAATTAATACAATTTCTGATGATTCTTTGCAAAATATTTGTCTTAGAGTCAAAGTCCATAACAAGGAAATAAGTATTGTGAGTTTTTATAGTCCCACTAATTCCACTCCTGCTTTTGATAAACAAAAACTTGATTCACTTGTCAAATCAATTCCTGGCCCTATGATCTTTGCTGGAGATTTTAATGCTCATCACGTCTCTTGGGGGTGCGTTGACACGCAGCCACGGGGTAGGGATGTTTTGGATGTAATAGATGATAATAATTTAGTTTTGTTAAATGATGGTCAGGTAACTACTGTTGGCTCTTTAACTTGGCGTCCTAATGCTCTTGATTTATCTATAGTTTCCCCTTCTTTAGCGCCCAGTTGTGATTGGTCTGTACATGACGATCCTCTAGGCAGCTATCACCTTCCTGTAATGATTAAAGTTCAGTTAAGTAATAATGGAGGCGGTGAGCCTATGTGTGGTGCGAGTTGTGCTGGGAGATGTAATCTTTTACCCTCTTTTCCTAATTATAAAAGTGTAGATTGGATACAGTTTAAAGCTCATTTAGATATTTTGTTGTCTGATTTTAATTTGGTCTCATTATCTGCTATAGATGCATATTCATTATTTTGTAAATTAATAAATCTTGCTATAGAAAAGTCAATTCCTACTACTCAAATTTTATCTGTTAGATTCAATAGTCCCTCCACATTCGTCGATCAGTCTTTAACTCGTCGTCGTTGTTCTAATTTACCTTGGTGGAACAGTAAATGTACTGAAGCAGTTCAGAAATCCAAAGAAGCTTACTTAAATTTCAAATATGATCCTTGCGAGGAAACATATTTGGAATTTAAGAGGCTTCAAGCTTTTAAAAAATTGGTTCTGAGAACAGAAAGGTATAATAGTTGGGCTGCTCTTTGTAGCACTTTCAGTCGTCTCACTCCTTTGTCGCTTATTTGGAAACATATCCGTAAATTTAATAGAACATATGTTATGCGTAGGTCTGAAAAAGTTGATTGGATTCCTAATTTTTTAAAGAAATACACCCCCGATTTTGTCCCTAACAATTATAAATATACTTACAATAGCTCTGACTTGAATCCCAACACAACTTTTATCACAGATCCATTTACTATGCAGGAACTTAAATCTGCTATTTGTTCCAGAAAGGATACTGCTTTTGGTCTTGATGGTATTTGTTATAAAGTTCTGAAAGAAATGAGTATCAGTGGATTAGACATTTTTCTTAAAATAATGAATGCCCTCTGGTTAAACAATGACATTCCTGACTCATGGAGGACTGATTTACTGGTACCTATTTTAAAACCAGACAAGCCGGAAGCAGATCCTAGTTCTTACAGACCTATTGCACTTACTTCTTGTATGGGAAAAATTTTTGAGCAACTTTTAAAGCAAAGGTTAGAATTTTTTATTGAAAAAAATAATATATTACCTTCAAATCAGTTTGGTTTCCGTAGAGGTTTTTCAGCGCGTGAAAGTATTTGTCAGTTGCAGTTGGATATACAAAATTCTATAGTTAATAATAATTATTTCTTGTCAGTTTTCTTTGATATATCTGGCGCCTTCAATAGTGTAAATATTTCTGTACTTTGTAGTGAGTTAGGTTTTATTGGGCTACCAATGAAACTCATCTGCTGGGTCGAAAAGTTTTTATCTGAAAGGAAAGTATTTGTTAAGTATAACAATCATTTATTTGGTCCCAGATTTTCATCAATGGGTGTATGTCAAGGTGGAATTCTGTCATCATTGTTATTTATTTTGTATATTCGTCGTTTAAATTTAATTTTAGGCTCCCAGGTTAAAAACTTGCAATTTGCAGATGACCTAGTTGTTTATGCATCAGGAACTGACTTGACAAGAACTACTCAATCTATTAATGATGCATTAGCAAGTTTAGGTCAATATTTTACATATCTTAATTTAGAAGTTAATCCTTCAAAGTCCAAGGTTGTTGTATTTGGGAAAAGACTTTTCACTCCTACAATATATTATAATCATTCGTTAGTTCCTGTGTCGCCTGATGTAAAATTTTTAGGTGTAAATTTTACTCCTAATCTTTCATGGAAGCAATATGTGGATAGGATCATAACTAGAAGCAATAAAGCATTTAACATCTTAAAGTCTTTGGCAGCAACTTATTGGGGTGCTGATCCAAAGATTTTATTAATGTTGTATAAATCTTTAGTTAGAAGTCATTTTGAATATGGTTTTTTGTGTTTTGCTTCTGAGAAAAAATATGTGGAACTTTTGGGTAAAATTCAGAATAAATGCTTGAGATTGATTACAGGAGCATTCAGAACAACTCCTATTAATGTGATGGAGGTAGAGTGTAGGCTGCCCCCTATTTCAATCCGTTTTACATACCTCAAAGAAAGATTTCTTCTCAAATTGTATAATGCTGATGCCAATCCTTTGTATATTAACCTTTCTAATTCTTCAGCTTTAGTTGCACGAAAACTTTATGTTCTTCATGATTTTTATCCATTTACATCTTTTCTCAGTAATCTTGATATGTACAAAAGTAATTCTGGTTTGCCTTGTTATCAAGGCTCTTTTCTCAGCAAATTTCCTGAAATCAACATCATAATTAATCATGATTTGTCATCCAAAGAACAAGTTTATGAGAAATTGGCACAATTTAGTAATTATAAAATTATTTACACAGATGGGTCTAAGAAGCAGTCTAATGTCTCTTTTGCTATTTATGATGGTAGATCAAATCTTGGTTTAGGGTACAAAATCAATGAGCATGCGAGCATCTTCACTGCCGAAGCTGTGGCGATGCTGGCAGCTTTGAAACATATTCAAAATAACCATCAAGGTTGGTGTAGATGGCTAGTAGTCAGTGACAGCATGAGTGTGCTAAAAAACTTAAGGAATCACAAATTGCATGCTGGCACTAACTACATGGTTTATGAGATTAAGAACATATGGTCTGATTTGTTTGTAACTAATAACATTGTAGTTGATTTTTTGTGGGTTCCTTCCCATGTTGGTGTAGTAGGTAATGAGAGGGTTGATTTCTTGGCCAGATCCATAACCAATTGTAATTTTGCTCAGGTTCATAATATTGCTCTGCCTCCTTCTGATATTATTCCGCTTTTAAAAAATAGAATGTGTGAAAAGTGGCAAAGTCACTGGCATCATGTAACTCAAATTGAAAATAAAGGTCTTTGGTATGCTCACCTCGATGTTCCAATTAATTCACTTCCTTGGTTTTGTAGGAATAAACATTTTGTAAATAGAAAATATTATTCAGTTATATGTCGTTTGCGTTTTGGACATTGTAGATTGAATTATCACCTTCATCGTATGCGTATTGTTTCTGATCCTTTTTGTGAATATTGTCAAGCCCGTGAAGAGCAAACTTTGTCGCATATATTTTTTGATTGCTCGTTTTTCGGCATTCAGCGCCTTCTGCTGATAGATGAGCTTATATCTGTGTATGATTCTTCCAGCACAGTCCCGCGTGCTATTCAGGATTTGCTCAAGAATTGTAGCACTTATAAACATCTGTACAGGTTTATTTTAACTACTGTAAATGAAGTTTAATTCTTTGTAATCTTGTAAATATCTATGTATATAATTTAATATTGCACATAATTCGTTAAATTTAAATATTTTGTCCAATTTGTTTACGAATTTTGATTGACAGTGACAGATCAGATCACTTGTTTGGTCTGTCTCAATTTATTGAATGGATTTAAGAAAACGGATTTTACCATTGGTATAAATCACTTGATAAACATGGATTTACGATTTATTATTTTATTAAGACATATTTTCCTGGATTTTACTAAAGAATTACTTACTAAAGACGTATATTATTGGCCTTTACTAAAGAATTATTCACTGAAGACGATTATTATTGGATTTTACTCAAGAAGTATATTACTAATGACGATTATTTCTGGAATTGACAAAGAAAAAAATCACCTATGACGGATTTTGTTGAATTTTACTGATGAAGACTGCTCTACTGAAGAGATATTTCATGGATTATACATCAAACCAAATATACTGAAGACTAGGCTGCATGGTCTCTGATCTTTGCCTGTCCTGAATGGACGAATTAAAAAAAAAAAAAAAATTAAGGTTATATTTGTTTACTTGCAGTTTTCTCTTCATAAATTAAAAAACTGTTATCAAAACATGGCTAAGCATCATCCCGATTTAATTTTCTGCCGTAAACAGCCCGGCGTAGGTTAGTAATTTCCATTATTCCCTTTAAATTTCATTCGTAGTTTGTATGTTTTATAACCTTGTTTTTTGCGTTATTTACAGCTATTGGCCGATTATGCGAGAAATGCGATGGCAAATGCGTGATTTGCGACTCGTATGTGCGTCCCTGCACGCTGGTTCGTATCTGTGACGAGTGCAACTACGGGTCCTACCAAGGCCGGTGCGTCATATGTGGAGGGCCTGGGGTTTCCGACGCTTACTACTGCAAAGAGTGTACCATACAGGAGAAGGATGTAAGTATGAATTCGTTATTCCTATCTAAATAACCGTTTCTAATGAAAGAACATAAGATTCTGTCTAGCAGAAAACTAGCCAAAAAGTTTGTTACTTATATATTTTTTAATTTCTTGCCCAATGAGGTCACTGCAGGTAAATATTAATAGAAGTTATTTTACATTTTCCAGAGAGATGGATGTCCGAAAATTGTCAATTTGGGAAGTTCCAAAACAGATCTGTTTTATGAAAGAAAGAAATATGGGTTTAGAAGGCACTAGCAGTGATTGTATGTATTTTATTTTTAATTATAAGGCTGAATTGTACCACTAAATTAAGAATTTTTCATTTTTGACTGACATAGTCTAGCTACTTCCTGAATTCAAAGTTAGAGCTAACTCTGCATTAAAAGTATTTTTTTAATTGGTTAGCTTGGTATCACACCAATTTGACTATATTGTATATGAACATTTTGTCATGTCATGTACTTGCAAAATTAAAAGAAATTAAGTATAAAAAGAAAAATGGAATGATTAATGTAAATTGTGTTTACATAATCAATTAGTTCAGTGTTTAACATTAATATTCCGAATTAAAATACCTAAACTAAATAAAATACAATATTATTTAAAATTAAAACTTTAATTGCACTCCTTTACCTTAAATCTAATATTTAATTATTTGGAAAGTTTTTAAATGTATACAAATAATACACTATCATTATAGCTATGCAAAATTTACAGAAATTAAATTAGCTAATTTTGTTATTTATTTTAACAAAGAGGCTGAAATAGCAACACTTTACATATAGGAAAGCAAATGTATTTATCATAGGTAATATTCATCTTTTAAAAAACTACATTTTACAAACTTTTATTTTCTAATTTTACACTTACAAAGCTGATTATTCTTAAGTGCACTTAATTATTCTACACAAAAAACATTATTGTCAAAAACATGAAACTACTCATTGCTGGATTTATGACAAAACAATCTAAGCTAGGTATTTAGCTATTTGCTACTGCTATACTAGACTTATTAAATCTAAATATACTCCTTATTTTCATATTACAGATATACTACAGACATTTTCACGTCTTATTTTTCGTTAAATTACAATCAAAGGTCCGAATGCTGAATTACAATTTCATCTTCATTATATTTAAGAGTTAGAGTGGTTACGCCCTACATTCGATCCGATAAAATTACCATAGAAATAGTTCTCGGATCTATAAGTACTATCAAAAAGGGATTAGATGTATTGCATAATCGCTCCTAGACTCTTGTCGGTGGGGCATCCTCCATTTAGGCCTATTTTCTGCCAGATTCGACTTAATTACAATTTATAGAACGATAAATTCGTCAGAGCTCTTCGTAAGCTGGTTCTTATTCAAGTATCCACCAAACGACCAAGCTAACTCGCGCCGCTATTGCGAGAGCTCCCCGCAGACGTGGCGGCCGGGTTAGTCCAAATATTGGCGCCTTCAGTCCCAGCGTCTGAGTACGTCGCACGCGCAGGGATGATCGGCGATCTTATACATACGCTGTAATTTTATTTTATATACTTATATAATAGAAAATATGTAGTTACTTTGTTACAACTTACTTGTGTTTAAAGTTGCGTTTTATAAAGATAGATTCTATCGATCATTATGACTAGCACAGTTCCCGCTATCAAAAATTGATGATTAGGTATCTACGTTACCTTCATCTCATGTTTCTGTCTCTGACTTAGAGATCGAATCTATCTTTTAAAACGCAGATTTTAGAACGACTATTAATTTTAGAATCCCTAAAAAAAAAATCTAAAATAAAAATAAAATTGAGATTCAATTAGGTTTAAAATAAATATCAGAAAAGCATTTTCGTATCAGCCTAAAACATACGTGAAATTGTGCTTTATCAGTTTAAATATTAAGTATAAAGTTTATATTCATGCGCATATTTTAGTTTATTTAATGCATTAAAGTGTCGATCATGCATGTTGCCAGGCACTGACCTCTTGGGTTTGGCCTTGGCGGGCTTTAGCTGATGTCAGCTCAGGCCAAACATCTTCCTAGGGAAGTCAATTGAACTGGGTTAATTTTGAAATACTCGTAGGTAGGTATGTCAAACTATCGAATTTTAAAATTAGGATGTAATTTTCCGTCACCCACTTTTGAGTAAATCCAAGTAGGTAGGTAGGTAGGTAGGTATATACGAAGTAGAGTGTTTTATCTGTAGACCCACATTTTCTTAGTTATACCTATTTGTTCCTTTATTGATATTGGAATCTGCCCTAAGTCTCTAAATCTTTATTATTTACTCATACACCTAAGTGTAGAGTCTATTTATCTATTCATTGTGTTAGGCCCGTTTGCCCCTGTAACTGTAACCGCACACCATACGCACGTTTTCGTTAATTGATTATATGAATGCTTGTATCTTGCGTAGAAACAATCAAATCTGCGTCAACTTAATAACGTTGCAATCGTCCATTGACAAAACGTGTGGTTACGTGAACAATTGGCCTTAGAGTTTTATTGATACCACGGTTATACTACTCTTGCGATATTTATTATTTTTAATACACATTGAAAAGCTAGGTATCAAATGATGATTCCCCTTCACTCCGCGTCGAGTGATTCCTCTAGTGCCACCCTCATGGAAAGCGGCCTTAAAGCTACAATTGTAACGCTTTAGGGTCATACAGACATAGGAAACAAAAAATGTCTCTCCTGTTCCCGAAAGTTAAGGACACTGGGAGCAAATTTCTAAACTTAATGCATATCCGCATAATCTGTGCCCGATGTAGTTTTGGCCTGTATAAACATTTTGAGGATTGGCTGCTCCAGTATCCTTCATCATCAGGAAACAGGAAAGACAATTTTGAACCTGATTCTGTCTATGACTCTTTAAATACTATTCTACTTACGAATTAACATCCTCCAATTTCTTCAGCAACCTTTCATTTTCTCGACTCAAAAGTTCTTGGTCCCTCAACAGCGTGTCCCGCACGCCAAATAGCTCGCTATTCTCTCGTCTTAAAGCTGAATTCTCTTCCATATGTAGCTGGACAAGCTCAATCAGCTCGGATTGTGGTAGTTGGAACAGCTTGTTCGGTTCAATTTGTGTTGGTGTGTGTTTGCGGGCGTCTGTTTATTTAATAAAGAGGTTAATTCGTTTTTTTTTTGTAAGTAATTATATAATACCTATATAACAATATTTCCATTTTTGGGTTACATGTATCCGAGTTTAGCGCAGTATAGTGCTTATACTTAGTAAGTGCTTCGCTTGTCTTATTTGAGCGAAGGAACAAACCGCACAACTATCGTTTTACACTTTTGTGTAGCTGATACGTTCGTAGGTTGTGAACAGTGTCACAAATCTCTTTATAGGTTTACCTACCTATTCTGAAGTTTCATTCATTTGATTGGCAATAAAAAAGATTGGATTGGATCAAATTGACCGTTTGCATTGACCGTAGTTTTTCCCGATCCTTAAGTTTTCCACAAATAGTAATGGAAGGTGCATTCGCATAGCTTGTTTTTCCACTAGCTGTGTGGCCTTTTTATTCCCTGATCTCTCAACTAAATGTAATAATTCGGTTACGCACTACTTCCATTTCTTAACCCATCCGAGATATTTAGTAGGTACAGAAATCTTTCTCGGATCCATACTAAATACCTATCTTGAATTGGATGTAGTACGTACGTAACCGCTTTTTATTCACTGATCTCTCAACGACTTACTGTATGAATCCATGTTGATATCAGTCTGCATGTGTAACGCAGTCCTCAAATGCTGATTCTCCGCCTGTAGAGCTTCCACTTCTCTCTTCAAACTTAATATGAGAGCGTCTCTTGCGTCCTACAATAAACATAAATGTAAAGATATCCTAAAAAATGCAGACTCTATCCCAGATCACAGAACTAATTTTTTTTATTAGCCTATTATGTCCCACTGCTGGGCAAAAGCCTATCCCATGCTTTTCCACAGATTCCTATCAGTGACTGCTTCCCATTAATCTTCCCTTATTATATTATGTGCGTAGGTCGCCGCGTCATGGTTTCTTAGATCATCAGAACCTATACGCATTTAAACTTATAGTTTCACTTATTCAGTGAGAGAAGTGTTCCTTTATTAAAGTTGCAAGAACGTTCAATTAAGCTAATGCTCCATTACAACTATAGCTGTCATTGTCAAAAATCTGAATAAGACGGCACGATACCTTTTATGCAAAGAACTGGGTGTTACCGTGTTACACAATCATTAATGAAATGGTTATTTTCTTACCATCTTCACGATGGGCTTCGTTTTGATCTTCTTTGCTCTAGCCGCGTACCGAAGTGTGTTGATTGTCTCACTCATGTTCGATCTAGTAGCAGCTATGCAGGCGATCTAATAAACAAACATGTATTTATTTAGGAATCCTGATCTAACAATAGACAAAAATATACTTTCATTCTTATAAAATGATGACAGGGACACGAAATCCTAAATATTTTGAATTTTTAATATAACCTTTGTTATTCAGGAAGAATGTAAGATTCTGATGGTGAAAAATTTTTTGAAATCGGTCCAGTAATTTAGGAGCCTATTCGAAACAAACAATCAAAACATTCCTCTTTTTAATATAGTGTAGTTACTTTAACAGGCTGTTTTTAATAAAAATAAGTAGGTATAATAGGTAGTAATACTTACCATCAGCGTAACGCCATTCCCCGCAAGACTATCAGCTAAAAGTTTAGTCAGTTTGCTGTCCCGGTATGGGATGTGACCTTTCTTCTTACCGTCACTGAGCTGGGCTATGCAGTAACCTGAAATACGTAGATATTTTAACATGAATTAGGAAAATTCACACAGTTTTCAGTGTTTTTGTAGTTATAAAGTGTGATTGTTCTCGCATTTTTGGTACCAAGAGCTCTTGCAATGCATTATGTGGTAAAGACCCAACCAAGTCATATTGGTTTTAGTGCTGTCAAATCTCATCAATCATCATCATCATTATCATCATGTCAGCTTATGGACGTCCACTGCTGGGCAAAAGCCTCCCCCAAGGATCTCCACAACGACCGGTCTTGCGCTGCCCACATCCAACGGTTTCCAGCGACTTTGACCAAGTCGTCAGTCCACCTTGTTCTCATCAATCATTATCATTTTCTAAAGCCAGAAAGGCCAAATCAAGAGTAGGTGCCCCAAACTGACGTGCATGTGTGAGGCGGCTGATGAATTTTAATGAAGCGAAACAAGTGTGTTTGGGTCATAGAAAAATTTGCGATGTGGTCTCTGTCTACCCCGATGGGAGAGAGGAGAGAAGCGTGTCAGAGACGTAGGTAGGCATTTTCTAAAGCTTATGGTATCAACCATCATCAATTTGAAAAAATACTTACCTAAAACCATCAAACTCCTGTTTATATTATTAGCCTCCTCCAAAGTCTTGCCCGTACTATTAGTCCGTTTCGTCATCTCACTGCCGGCTAAGTCGACGAAATTGATCTTCCCATGCGTAGAACAAGTGACATCGCCCGTCGTACGGAGGTCTCTTCGAACTCGCACGCAGAGGACCGTGTGAGATCGAGATGAGTGCGCGTTCATTGCGTGGGCGCCTACTGCGCGGTTTCGCATTCCTGTGGTACGGGAGATTTAGTTGCAAAGGGCCAGTAGGAAGGTTAAATGTGCCATATACAGAAAGACCGGCCTAGTGCGAGTTAGACTCCCGCGCGTTTTTGAGTGTTTGTCTGGATTACTTAACTTTATACTCATTGAGATGAGATATACCTACGCATTGTTTGAGATGCCACCGAAGTCAATGCTCAACCGAACTTTAATAAGTTGGCCATTGGAATATTTGGGAGGCCTAAAATCCTGGCCAAAGTTATTTAGACAAGTTGCACTAAGTACTGATTTCAACCTACCCACGTCATCCTGTATTCCTAATCCGCTCTTGCTTACCTTCCTCCAAAACAGCAAACAGATCGTCCAACTGCTCACAATCGACTGTGAATAGATTCTCGACGTAGAAGCTCCTGCTTTCCTTCGACCATCGAACTTGTAGTGGTTTCCTCGCGCTGCCTGGGTTTAGAAGGTCTATGACCTGGAAATATAGGTTTCACTTGAAGAAAAGTAAAGAGAGTGTATTTTAACGTTGGATCTTATCATCTTAACATTGTCTCTGTTTGACATATGTGTGATGGGGTGATAGATAGAGATGGAAATATTTTTCGATGTGCTGTTTACTGCCGGGTATTGTGAAAACTAAAAACATTTATGCCGGATATATTTCTGTAAAGACCCTTTGTGATTGTTAAGACCTGTGTAGATGACACTAGTAGTTCAATCATCAAAGTTCAGATTTCCTGTAGGTTGTTGTTGTGTTGTCAGCCTGTGGAAGTCCACTGTTGGACAAAAGCCTCCCCCAAGGATATCCACAACGACCGGTCTTTCGCTGCCCCATTATGTCACATACTTAATATTACAGTTGTTGAATGCTTAACATTTTAGGCATAAAAAGAAAGTTTTGTTCAAATCAATAGAAAACATAACTCTACGATAAGTCAGTGTGCCACCAAAATATTCCAGAAACTTCTAGATTCTATACACTTACCTTCTCATTATAAATCTCTAAGAACGAAGCCTTCAATATGAAGTGGCAGTCAGGTCGTTCGTTGATCAGCTGGAACAGGTATACGAAGGAGCGAACCACTAGCCCATGCCCTGGAGAGTGAGGACTTGCTCCACTTTCCACCTGAAAGAAAGACATTTAATAAATATATACATACCTATCTGTCACGTTTTCATCGAGGTAGATAGAGACAGAGACCTCAGCCTATCATAAGCCTACGATTTGACTTCATGATACGACGGAACACTTTCACTTGAGCAAAGTACCTACCTACGTAGTCGGGATCTCTCAAACTCTTCCTCTCCCTCTTTACCTTCCTCTATTTCCTTTCCTCACTTGCCTTGCTAAATTTGATATAGTTTATTGCAAAAAGAGAAGGAAGTAAGGCCTTATTCTTTCTATTTAACGAACTACCTACCTACATTAGGTACCTACCTACCTACTTACAAAATGTTGGCTTGTTATATTGGCCGACAATGTATTTGCCTCGTGTTTAGTAGGTCGTATATAATCATGATAGCTCCAAAGGACAAAATAATCAAATCCATAAAATTTTCAGTGATAAATACTGATTTAGCGTGAAATATATTGCTGGTTATTTTATCAAATACTGACTGAAACGAGGGAACAAACATAATAAATGACTACGGAAAGACTTGCGTCACGCGATTTTGTGCATTTTAATACCTAGGTATTGTTTTAGGAATTAGATTTTACTAGATACCTATTATATATCAGCCTTGACCAGGTTTATTAGCTTGCGACCTAGAGCTATAGCCACGTATTAAACAACTGGAAAACAATTGATCATCTAGTAAAGTGTTTAGTCATCGTCAGAATGATTTTAAACACGACTTGATAAAATTAGTTTAACAAATATCTTTTTGTGGAATTAGACATAGGTACATAAATACTATTATTACAGGTTAATTGGCCTTTGTTTGAGGCGACTACTGAATGTGGATGAAGCGAAAGAAGAGTGTTGGGATCATGGCAAGTGGAGGGAAGTCGTCTCTTGACCCGATGGAAGAGAGGCGTGACAGAATGTATTACACACACATACATATCTGTATTCAATTTGGGTATATATCCAATTTGGGTCATTACAGCTTGGTGCCTAGAATGTGCCGCGATCATAATAACTGGTTTCATGATACAAATATTGACATTCTCAACATCTCATTACACGTATTTAAATCTAAACTATCAACTTATAAGCATAATATATAATAAAATAAACTTTCTATCTACTAAAAAAAAAAAAAAACGTAAATAATAGTCGCTAACGTCGACCTCACTCTTTTCATCCTGGCAAGCTGTGTTTGCCTGTAATTGGGTCTGCATCGAGCTAGAATTTAAGACATACTTATATGTAAGTTAAGATGTATACCTGTTGGCAAACCATTTAAATAAATAAATAAAATTCGTTCATAAAACTTAATTTTTTTTCGCGAGCTAGTACCTCAACGTTTGCCAAAATATTTTTCAAACAACGCGATTTTATCTGCTACCTTAAACTTTATTACGCTATCCACAAAAGTAAATATTGACTTAGGTACATCACAATAGGGGCAGAAGCATCGAATTTGGTTGGTAATCTACATGTACAAACTACAATTCCTAACTAGAAACCCCGTTGTTTGGAATGCGGATGTAAATTGAGTGTCAAGTTAGCTAATGCAGGCTATATGTGTGTGGCTTCCGTCAACACAATAGAGGGTGGTGGGTGTCAATCGATCGACTGACCATGTAGCCACTATCTGCTGTCATTTTACTTTTAAAGTTGTAATTCAGGTAAAGAGGATAAGCATAAGTAAGAGCGGTCACGTATTACATCCGATCCGCATCCGATCCAAGATTTATAGTAGGTAGGTATAAAGTATATTCGAGATAAATCTGAGAAGTATTCCTATGGTAATTTTATCGTACCTGATAAGTAGTGTGTAGGTACTGTGTACCCGCTCTGGGCGATAAAGAATGCACATAGATCTTGGAAAGACGCAATCGCCTAATTTCGATGTTTCTGTGTCGACGATTTTGTAAGTCGTGGTTAAAATCAAAACAAAACAACAACTTGGTTCTAAATTCAAATTCTGATGTCCGATTAATAATAAATTGACGTACCTACATGGAAATTAGCATTCGCTCGTATTCGGAAATACGATGATTGCCGATGTGCATATCGCTATTTACTGTTGAAGTAGGTACCAGATATTCTACTTACAAGTCCGGGAGGTCCCGTTAAAGTATGCGTCTTCCCGCTACCAGTCTGGCCGTAGCAGAACGCTGTACAGGAGAAACCTTCCACTGCCATTTCTAGAAGCCTTTTCACGCCAGAATATTCTAGAACGTCCTCCTGTGAGAAGATGGAAAAGTTGCATGAATTTGTTTGAAGATTTGTTGGGTGATTACGTGATTAGTAACATGTAAGTATGTTTAGATATGACCACTTGAAATAACGCTTGGTTGGACCCACCCCACATTCAACGGATGATTTCTCGATAGCTCTTTCGTTTCATTCCAGTGTTTTTGTGATGAACATTGGAGCATTTTGTGGATGCAACTTTCTGAAGGTATGTTACACGTAACCTTACTATTATGTAAGATATTTAAGCGATTTTATAAAACGTTCCAGGTCTCCACGTCTATCCTTACAAGTTGTATATCCCTGTTATATTTCTTTTCAATACTTGTACGAGTATAGGTACATATACCTATAACATCCCTGTTTATCAATTTCTTTCCACATATATCCTAGATTATTCCACTTACCTGCGTAGCAGCCGGTTCAAACACCACATTATACGAGAACACCTTGGGTTTCTGTCCCGGCGTCGTCCCGTGCACCACCACCTGCCCCTTGCCAGGGAACTCCAGCATCTCTCGCTCCCCGCATGACCGCTCCTTCTCGTTTAGAGGACGGACTCTGATGAAGGCGATAAGTAAAAAGTAATAATGATCGGGAAGGTACTAGGAGTACCTACTCGGTACATGTGATGATAATGATATCTGAGAACTAAACACACAGCGGTACCTAGCCCAAAATAAGCTTAAAACTTGTACTTTTCTGGGTTTAAGATCGATATGTCAAACAGACTCAAGACTTTTGTTCATCACAGCAACATTCGCAGTGTTGGCAAGTCAAAATGTGTAGGTACAAGGCTCTACTTATGTAAGTTTGTGTCCTTGCTTAACCACGAAGGTTCTTTTACCAATTACCTATCTAATTAAAACAGATATTAAAAAAGCCGAACTTTTCTAAAATTTAAATGCTAATCAGGTTCAAATCACGCACACATTAATAAATCATCGGAATCGAAATTATGAGTATTTTTTGGACTTAATGAAACAGTCGTGTTCTAGGAACAATTAAATAGGCTTATTAACTACTTAGCAACATCTACAATTTGATATTTGTTCCCTACAACTATGTAGTTTGAAAATACAAAGCGATGTAACTGCCAGTCGCACATCAAAATATAAAACCGCGGAGGCGGTCTCTCCGCTGATGCTTGGAACTCTTGTATCTTTCATTTCTTCCATTTGAAGAAAAATATATTTAACAAATTGTTACAGGTATCGATTGACCTATTTTGGGCTATTCCTAAAACAGCTACGGACGACAAAATGTCCATGCGTATTCCATCAATTTCTAACATTGACCCAACGTATCGTTGGTCGTTTACTTACCTAATGTACGTAAGTGAATTAAATAAATTACGAAAACGTAGGTATACTGCTAATACAAAATTGTGGCATTTGACTCCTAATAGGTACTCCTAATATCCATAGAATTAGTGACATTTACATATTTGAACTCATTGAATTTTTGGGTTTGAATTGGCGACATCTACATGAGTCACAAAATGAAAATCAAAGGCTGTCAAAGGTTAAATAACATAGATTTCTCGAAATTTTTGTACATAATTCGCTTATAAACAATTGTAAAAAAACAAATAAACAATCGTACATTGTGTAACTTTTACGTGGAAACGATGACACTTTCATTCTTTCATCGCTTTTGTAGGTTTTGACCTATGCGTTGGAAGTTAAATAATGTGGAATGAGGTGTTAAAGGTTGGAGTAAACTTATGAACTCAAACGTGTATTATTTTTATTGCTATTTTATTGCTAGTTCATAAAAAATGTAGTTATAGAAGTCAGTAATCAATAGGTACTAATCTGTAGCTGATTTTATCAGCAATGCTATTCAACTTATTTGTATCTATAAACGTTGTTTGAAAATTGTTACAGAAGCAAAACATCGAATATTATGACAAATCTTTGAGTATAGAATATATAAGGAGGAGCCATACCGTCTAGATCTGCGTGCCTGGTCTGGCGCAAAATGGCTACCTTTTAACTATGAAAAACTTGGCGCGACCTTGGCACGCTGCTGTCATAAACTCATTTGTAGGTAGGTATATGAAAATAAAAATGGGGCCACTCCTTATATTCCTTCCTCATTGTGACAAATACTTACACGTCACCGTGTGACGAAAGCTCTAACTATTTTTTTACCAATAAATAAGAAAGAAAAGAAACTATGATAAGAGATAGAGTTGTAAAAGTCTGAAGGGAAAGAATCGCTTAGAATCTTATCGATTCTTTCTATTAGACGCGATCTAAGCCTAAGATCCAGAACACACGATGAAACGCAACGCAACTGAAACGAAACGTTTCAAACTAGTTGCGTCGTGTGTTGTTTTCTAAGGAAGTCTATAGCAGAAACTTCGATGCAACTCAAAAATTTCAGTTGCATTGCAGTTGCGTGTGTAGTTCACCGTGTGTTTTGGCGCTTATTTAAAGATTGCCTTTCAGTAAGTGGCAGAACTTATGCCTGCTAAAATAGTTAATACTAAGGTTATCCCATAATCATAGCCTAAGTACCTACTAATTACCATTTCATCAATTCTTTGCCTAGTCACGCTTAGTAACAATATGAATAAAATTTACTCTGTTACTAAGCACATGGTTCAAATTCACTGAAAATCGATTTCGTCGATAATAGAGAGGAATGATTGCCTATGTCAGTAACCTTCGGGGTTAATCTTTATACAAATTACTTACTGATAAAAGCATTATTTACTGGGATGGTATTTTTACAGACAGCTTTAATTCATAGCTGTTTTTATTTTATATTTATTTTAATAAGCCTTTTGAGATAATATTGATGAACCTATGTATGTATTTATATAACAGGTATTACTTTATTTTCTTGTAACATCCATACCATGTTTTTGGTATGAGGGGTTTAACTAACATACCGCGTTTTTCAGTGTTTCCATACAAAACATTAAACGACAACGCCAGGTTCTTATAAAGCGATAAGCACTGCTTTTTAGCAGGTCAGTTTTTTAACTATCTAATAAACAAATCCTTGCTTTTGTCCTTCTACAGTCCTTGGCTTTCGATAGCCCTTTAAACAGTCAAGGACGTAAACCCTAGTGAAGTGTATTTAAGGTGTCATGTGCTACTCGTTAAAAAACACCTACGCCTGTTTACTTTTTACTGCTTTGTTATTTTGGGGAGAATTTTTTTTCATTAAGAGTTTAATAATATTAATGCTAGTATATTGCTATCTACTAAAACATCGCTGTATGGGCATGAGGTATCTAGACGGGAGTTACAGACACAATATGATAATGAGGATATGAATTTTCATCGCGAAATCATCGCCAATGACCGTGGCGAAAGACGTGACCTAGTTTTTTTAAAACCTAATGCCCGTTTTAAATAACTCCTAACGTAAGGAACCCTTAAGCAGTACTACAGACGTTGTCAGTTGTACACTGCTAAGGGGTCTTTAGGGGTTAGTTGGTGAAAATGGGAATGTCATTCCTATTTCGTTCTTACCAAGTAATTCCCGTATGAAGATTGATGCGTAGTTGACTAAAACATAATTGTATAAGTAGATAAGCAGTTAAGGTATATATCTACATAGATCCGGGCCGTGCCCGGGACGTGTCAGGGCGGTGGCCAGTCAGGAAGGTAAACAATACGTCGTCATGACGTGTCCGGGACGTGTCAGGAAAAAAATAACATTCCATACATTTTCTATGGATTCGTTCACACGCGTTGTCATGATGACGTATTGTTTTCCCTCCTGACGGGCTACGGCCCGGACGCATCCCGGGGACGATCCGGATCTGTGTAGATAGACCTTTAGGTAGCTAGCTCAAATAATATAAGTACTAACCTTACAACTACATTAATATTATCCTCGTCGGAGTTGAGCGTCGTGCTTGAGCCGCGAGTGCTGCGGTCCAGGCTGGCTGCTCTGCTGCTGCCGCTGGTGACAGAAATCACAATTTTTATATTGCAAGGTATGTACAATTATAGAGACCAAAATGAGCCTTGTAACCTACGTGAAGAACCGGTTGTAACAGAGGTTTAAATAGAGCAGCGTGGCGAAGACTCTACCGACAACAGCAACGCCCTTTTTGATGATGATGTAACCTTAGTTATATTTATAAATGTCGGAGTCTTTCAGAATTTTCTGTACCTAAGCTTTCAGTTCACATTCGTACACAAACACATCCGTCACGACACGCCTCTCTCTCATCGGGATAGGCAGAAACCACTTTTCCCCTCCTGCCTCCCCCTTCCCTTCCATTCTTCCATCTATCAGGTCAGTGTGGTTCAGTTTACCAACAAACTGTTAAAAAACTATCAAAATTGATTATAAACGATCTATTTTGTATAACGTTTGATCGACAATGTTTTTTTGCCTTGATGACGCTAGGCCAAGGGTACTGCAATCGATAAAGCTGAAAATACTGTTTCAATAAAACGACTTGCACGTTGCGTTTATCATATTTAAGTATTGACATTGGAATTCACACGGAATTTTATATTGGCTTGAATAAGTCAAGAACTGTTACCTCTTGTCCTTGACTTGAAAGCAAGAATGATACATTTGTAGGTGCTTACTCACATTTCTACATTTCTGAAATATCTACTTTTCTTATTTCCTAACTTTTTAAATTGATGCCATTATGTCAACGTCTCGCTTGTCGCGTTGCCAATACGGTTTTTTAAGGTACGATTATTTTCATATGTGGTATTCAAAACCCGATCTGATAAGCGTGAATAGCTCACATCGCAATTTACTATACATTAAATTACCTAATACCAACTAATAAATTGAATGAAAGATATGGTTAGTACGATGACAAAGTTGTGTACCAAATGCCAGACAATCAACATTGGACTTGTTAAGTTTACTTTTTTAGATTACTTAAGTAAACTTTACTATCTTCTATAATATAAAAATGAATCGCAAAATGTGTTGGTAAGCGCATAACTCAACAACGCCTGGACCAATTTGGCCAATTCTTTTTTTAAAATGTTCGTTGAAGTCCAAGGATGGTTCTTACGGCAAGAAAAAATCGAATAATTGCCGGGAAAGCCCTAAAACAGACTTTTCTTTTTCCCATACAAATGTTTTCTTACTAAAATGTAGAGTCAATTTGAACTTTATTCCTACACAATAAAGTTCATTCTAAGGCGGGACAAAGTTCGCCGGGACAGCTAGTTAAAAATAAATTACTTTTAAAGAATTCACAAGCTACTTTTATTCTTAAAACTTATTCCAAACTTTAAACAAAAACCTATATTCAAAACTAAAAAGTTTCCAATCTCAACCGCCTCCTTGGAATACGCTAGAATATTCAAATTAGAGGTGGGCCGAGTACTCGGTTAATACTCGGTACTCGGCATACTCGGCACTTTTTTCACTACTCGTAATCGGCCGAATAACTCGGTTAAAATGCCGAGTACTCGTTACAAATAAATCTACCTTGAGCACTTGGTCTGCTTGGTAGATCATAGTATTAATTCCTTCTTATGGTACATATTGACGCCTTTGCGTTTACAAATATGTAATAAACTGCTAATATCATAATTATTTTGGAGAAAATTTTATATACAGTGTTTTTTCGAAAATGTTTTGCCATTTAACACTTGCGGATTATTGTTTTCATTACGAATAAATGGCGGGATGCAGAGTGAGGGTCTCAACGCCATTAACACCAGTCGCTCCTAAATTTATTTGCGCGCAATTCTACCTACTTCAAGTATACCGAGTAACTTGGCCGAGTACTCGGCTCGGTAAACTTTAAACCGAGTAATACTCGGTAGGTACTCGGTTACTCGGTAAAACTGGTACTCGGCCCATCACTAATTCAAATATTCAAACGTATTTCCCGCCGTTTTCACTTGTAACGGACATGTGTCTATTCTCACAAGAGGGCTACCTACCAAATGTCAAGGGCTTTGCCCTTATTGACCACGATGGAATATTTTATGCCTATTTCTGTCTATTATTGAGCATTAATTTGTCTGTCTGGCGCATTTTATAAGCACCTAATTAAGTGGACGTAATATAACTAATTAAATTATTATAAATTAAAACTGGTTTTATAAAACGTTTCTACTATAAATTAAAAGAAAATGCTTATTGATTAATATTTTGGACAATGGTTTAGGCTTCGACGTCCACATAAATAGTGGACGAACTGGACGAGCCTTGGTTACATATTTTATAGGTACCTATTTCGTTTAACATTGTAATCTTATCCAAATTTTATTGTCGATCCGCATTTCTTCCTTATACCAACTAAAATTATAACTTCAGGTCCCAATTCGAGTAAGCTTATGAAACCGTTAATCCATTACGGATAAAGGAATCACTAACTTCATTTAGATCAAGGCTCAATTCATCAATGAAAACCACTTAAATCCTGAAAAGAGCCGTATTAATGGCTTGAGGGGATTAACCTTAGCCTATTTGATGAACTTTTCAAAGTTTTATATTGCCGGAATGACTACAGAATGGATTACCTACTTACAAATCAAATGAACCTAAGTAAAACATCATTATATAGCCTAAATTGTGCGAAAATCTAAAACTAAGTTAAATATTTAAAATGAACTTTTTTTCGTCTGTATTAATTGAGAAAAATACTTATTAAAAATATATTTTGTATAATTTGGAATAAGGTCTATTAAGTACCTACTTAGCTTTAGTTTGAAACACGACAGCATCGCGTGCTAGCCGAGGCCCATTTCGCTATGATTCACTAGAAGCAGGCAGATACTTACTCATTTTAAGTGCTTAACAATTATGCGTAAGCTTTCATTATTTCATAAGAAATTGCGTGCAAAGATTTTATCGATGAATCATTATTTAAAGCGCGAAACGATACGTCACTCTCACATTGTAAGGTTACATTAACTTGTCCCGCGTTGGGCGCCAATTTAAAATAATGGCGCCCGACAAGGGACTTGATGATAGATATTATTTTCGTTATAAATCACGGTGCATTGCAGTGTGCCTGCAATAACAGTTTCTATCGAACTTCAATGCTTTATCTGATTGACATTGAAATATTAATTGACAGGCAAACAGAACTATAAACTTCGAATTCAAAAAAAATGTGTTAATTATAACTACCTTCAGATAAACTAAAAGTTTTAAATTCCATTAGGTATAATGTGCTAAAAGAAACAGAAAATCATTGTTTTCAATCGAATAACTATAATTTAGAGACTAAATCATTATTATAGTTTCGACCAACATTTAGTTACAAATTGAAAACCTAAGGAAATGCAGTTACTACATAATTAAAAACAAGCCTAGCCGATTGTTCTTGGAACAGTTCGCGTGAGGCGAAAGCTTCGGGGGTCAAGTGGTAGCCTAACCGCTGGTAGTTGATTGGTGATCCAATATTAATGACTATCACGTCACTCACGCCCTAAGGGATTTAACTTTTGTTTTTATTGATAGACGATTCACGTGGCTGTTTGCGTACTAGATTTTTGAGGATTTGTGAAGGCCATTTCATATGCGCCTAACATGATTGCCAAACTAGAAAAAAAAGGCCATTTCATTGAATGATAAAGTGTTAACGTTTTAAATTACTTTTTAGGTCCAAAGATTTGCGTGATGGTGTCCCGTTTTTTTTTAAAAGATTAGACCAAGGCGCACTACCGAGTTGGACCCAAGAGGCCATTAGGACCGTTGTATTTTGACTAGCTTTCGCCTAAAACGTGCATTCTTATTTATGTTACAGTTCTCTGGGTTAAGCGTACCTCAAGTGTACCCAATGGATGACAGCGTGAGTTGAGCGTATCTCAACGATATTTAACAAATTGATGAAATTAATTTTATCAATGATTTAATAGGTACTCTGAAATAGGTACCTAGTACCTTCTTTACACAATGAATAAAACATAAGTTCTAAGTACCTGCCAGTCCTAGACCGACTCTTAACGCTATCATCATCTCGTGCCCAGTTTTTGCCGAGGGCTGGAAGACCAATTGAGCTCGCTACCTTCACCATCCCTGTCGGCTGCTCCGTGCTCCGTGCTTTGCGCGATCTTAACTCTTTACCTGTAACAGAAATGAGTGTCAGGATTCATACATACCTACATATCCGTCACGTCTCCCATCGGGGCAGACAGAGACCACTTCCCTCCACTTATAAAATTATCTTATATTCGAACCATCCTCCTCCCTCTCATACAACCTTATTCTTATTGAACCATCTGCGTGAGACTTTGTCTAATTTTGTATCACACAAAAACACTCTATATTCCTTTAGTTAACCGACAGAACCGAATAAAGACTGAAATAATGACTTCCTGTCCATTTATTAGTGAATAATTTAGAGGACTTTCCGCCAAGCCACCACCATGGTCACCTTCTGAATTTAGGAGGCGTGGCGGAAAAAATTAACAACTCAGACTCCTGATTTCCTAGATGACTAGAAAGCATGTTACAACTGTCTCGAGCGTATAAATTTCTTAATTTTTTGTCTGCCATAAAATTTCAAGAGACTTTTGAAACACGTTACATTTCTCTCCTTACTAAACAACATCAGTGTTATAAACGCGTGGGTTCAGAGTCAGACTTGTTGATTGCGGTAATTTCAGTAGTAATCCATCAGAATTTACACAATTACGAAACTATTTATGTGTAGGTTGGTATTGACCGTATGGCCAAATAATAGCCACCGTCGGGACAGTGACTAACGATTTGGTAGACTAAAAGCTTTTAAAAATCAGGAGCATCATTTGTCATTTTGTTTTACGTGTTGATTTATCGGAGACCTTCAATTTTGTCTGTAAATACAACCTCTATATTTTTTAAATTTATTTCTTAATAAGAATGTTATTGAGGAAAAATCTCTCGTATATAATTAGAGTATATTTTGGAGTGCAGTGTGGGAAGGCCTCCAGCATGGTGGACTGACGACTTGGTTAAAGTCGCTGGAAGCCGTTGGATGTGGGCGGCGCAAGACCGGTCGTTGTGAAGATCCTTGGCTTTTGTCCAGCAGTGGACGTCCATAAGCTGACATGATGATGATGATATTTTGGAAATGACTATTTGGATATTAAAAAACTGAAATTATGTACTTACTCGTACTTGAACAATTCATACATTCATCCAATGCTAAGGTAATTTAGTAGTAGTAGTATTTAGTTTTACTTTCTTTTATAATGTTTGATAATTGCGCCACATTGTATCAGTATATTATACCGCGGTATGGCGCACCATAAAAACGACAATGTATAATTACCCAGATTTTATCGTGACGGTAATGTATTGGCACTGATGTCACCTTGCATAATGCATACTGTAAACTAGCTGAAATACTGATTCTAGTTCATAGCTTCTGTCTCTGTCTAAAAGTTGCACATTTAAAGGACGGAACGAGATTATTAAATAACTTAATGTGGAGTCTCTTTTAAGCTTTGGAAATGGTTGAGGTATCATCCTTATAAATACATTAAACCAGCTAGCTTAGCATACACTCCGTGACAAGACGTTGTCATGGGTTTGTCACGCTTACGTCTCTGTCCATAGTTTTAAATATGATAAGGATAGCATGACGTGAGATAATTGTCGGGGCACGTATTCTAAGCCCCCAGATTGCTGGCTGAAACTAGATGTGATATGACAGCCTGAAGAAAAGCTATATTTTGTCAAACAAAAATACTTTTTTTGGACTAATTGTTACATAAATAAATAAATAAAATAAAATATCAGCTCTCGGATCAGTAGAAAAGAAATTCTTACCAGTGCGAGTAGTCGCAGCCAGACTTTCAGCAGACTTAGAAATAGTCCTAGAGAGAGCGCTAGGAGGCGCCCGCATCGGAGTGGCCTGTCGGTGGTGGTACACCATGTCTGGGTTCAAAGGCTGGAGCAGTTGCAGGTTCTTCAATGCCATCACACAGATTCTTAAGCATTTTCGCTTTTTACAGCGATTTTACTGTCACTCTTTTAACACTGTCACTGTAGTGTCGTGTTTTATTAAATGCTACGATCACATTTTGCAGACTGATGAACTAAACACGTGTTATTATGTTTTATGTTGTAGTTTAGATAATAATACCATTTTTACTAATGCGGGCTGATTTAGTTATCTATTTGAAAGTTGCTTTCTGCTACTCATAAACAAAACAGGTACCTAAGCACGCACAAGTAGAGGTACCTCTGTATGTGAATTGATGTTAAATAAGTTCATAACCGATTAATAACTTCGGGAAAATCCAGTGAATTGGAAAAATCCATCAAACAATTGATGCCGTAACAATAAATCGATTCCATTCAATTCATAACACATGAACTTGTACTATTTCAAATGTAATTCATAAATTAGCATCCGGTTTATCATAAATAGCACACAATTTTCAAAAATGTTTTGATTTCCACTTAATTTTATACCAAAAAGTTTTTAATCGTTTCACTCAGGTTCCAATCAATCGGCTACTTTGGCGCGTAATGAAAAGGCGGGAGTTTCAGTAATATGGCGGGCGGCTGTCAATGGCGCGCGCGTGGCACAGACTGAAAGCTATTCAGCCAGGTTTGTTAAAGCATTATAAGGTTTTCAAGTTTATTGTGATGTGGACATATGTGAGGGTGAGTGGAAAGCATTCGCTAAAAACGATTGCGTTGAAAAACTGGCTAGTATTGTACAAGAATTAGAAGTAGGTATTACTCGAATACGTAGATAAGCGCTTTTCTTTCAGTCAATTGCTTTTTGAAGAAGATTAAGACTGATTTGTGAATAAGTTTAAGCGATGAAGCAGAAATGTGGGACAGCTTTTAATTGCACTTAAAGCTCTAGAAAATAATGGATCTTTGTGCTTTTGTTCTATATTTATCTACGTATATGAATCAATTAGTTTTAAACAGTTTTACTAGACACACTATAATTTATTGAACATATATTAAATAACTACAGAAAAGCTTTTACAGGCGGCCGAGGCGTGGATACTCGAAATTACATCTAGGTAATAAATTATGAGCAAGCAAATATTGTTTTAACACTTTTTTGTTATTTACCCGTCCACACCACACCAGAAGCGTAACCATTAGGTAAAATTATGATAGGTAAAGAAGACATTACGTATTTAAAAGAGCGAAATAATTTAATTGATATATTCCAACTGAGGTAATAAATCTGTTCTTTTTAGACTATAAGTAGTTTTAAGCAATCCAAATAGGTAACTTATAATTTATCTTAACAAAAAATATATTTATCGAAAGGAGCAATTTGAAAAAAAAGGATCCTGTGTCCAAATCTAAAACATGGGGCTTTTACGCAATTGCAGTGATGCAGCCTCACCAGTTGCGAAAAATCCATGATTTGCGACAAATTCAGAGAAATACCGGGCAACTTTGTATAGAAGAAATATTTAGGTATTTTCATTAATTTCTTCCAACTTGTCTAAAACCACGAAGTTTTCCTTCACGCCAATCAACTTCAAATCAGGCAAACCCAAAAGCTTAGTCCAAACAAAATCACCGTCCATTTGACAGGGTCAACAACCGAACACCCCCGCACTATCACCCTACAGGCTTTGTACCTTGCATTATTAACTAAAACAATACCAAACTCGTTGTATTTTTCATACATAATTATCAAAACCACTTGAAACATGTATACGCAGATAATTACCAGCTCTTTTGTTTTTACGAGTTTCAATTTAGAACTTGGAAGTGCAATCGATAGCTTTTGTTTGACATTGTCTATTGTAGATTCTTGAGCGATAAGCTTAGTGCCACAGGGAAGCAATTTGGGGCCTTTGTTCTTATTTGTTTATGTTAATGATTTTAGTCAACAATAGCGAGTAGAGGATTGATATTTTTTATGTAAAACGATTTGAAGATTGGTTCTTTGGATTTCATATAAGGTCAAAACCTGAAGACGGTTCAGCTGCTATTGCGTAAAAGCCTTAATTAAGTACTTTCTTTATTAAGATATTTTTAGATGTATTTGGCTACTTTTATTTCGTCTAAAAAACACATACTTAGACTCCGCGATAAGCCTTCACATGGTGTACAAAGTAACCTATCGATTGCTTGTCAATCAAGGCGGTTAATATAAGAGGCAAGGGCGAAGGGAGGGACTACGAACCAAATGTATGTCATTATTGTGCTTCCTTCTGAGGATTCACATTGAAGAACTTTGTAGGTCAATGTAAGTCTAATTGAGTTGTTTTTTAAACGATTTTCTTGCGAGAAATGGGAATCCGAGCTTTGTTCGCATCTGTTCTTTTTTGCTTTAACATTTTCACTGGTGTATACATTATAATGCCAGGAAGGTACTGCTATCATTAATAAAATATTATTATCATTTCGCAAATGACAGTAATAACATATCATTATGATCTATGAAAGCTCTACGATAAGAACTAAGTTCTTACACATTTGCAGTTTTTGCTAAAACATGGTAATTTTTTTTCAAATAAGATGATTTTACAGTTTATTTTAAACGTCGGGTAATGTTGCTGCCTCGGTCCGACACAAAGGCCTGAAAATTGAAAAAGAGAGAGTTGGAAACACTTCTTCATGTGTATTATCGACTACCGGGTACTGAGTCAAAGAAAATTTTTGGAAAACCTTTTTCTTCCAATAAAACTTTTTCCATTAAAATCTCATAACGACCGGGTCAAGGCCGTTCATATGAAATTAATAAAGTAAACCCAATCTATCATCAATAGCTTAGAAATGAAGTAATAAAGAAACTTATTATTTACACTGAAACCAATTTGTTACTACAATGAGATAGTCATTATTCATTCTGCCGGTATTTGGTAGCATACGGAGCATAATAAGGACCTTATGGTATCTACACACCAAAGCCGCCGGCTTTTTTGACAGCTGCCATTCGTATGACGTAAAGCCGCCCGCCTAGCCCGGCGGCATGCCGGCGGCTTTAGTGTGTAGATAGCATTAGTAGGTACCAGGTAGGTTCCTATGTATGTACTCGTAGCTTGCAACCGCATTTTTTAGGGCGGGTACGCTCTACATCCGATTCGAGATATTTAGTAGGTATAGAAATAGTTTTCGGTTCTATCTCGGATCCATACTACCTAAATACCTACCTTGGATCAGATAAGAATGACTTAGCGCCATAGAAATTGTAAGCTGTGATCAAGTTAGGGAGTGAGGACCTAAAAATTGTTGATTGACGTGTCCCGATCGCGTATAAGTTTACAGGAATACCTGTATTGATCAATTTAATTAAAGGATGATGACAATTAGTAAAATGATCATTGTAAAGAAATCAAACTATTGTACTTATCGCGTTCAGTTTTATAGGCGCAATAATAACGTACTATGCAGGTACCTATGTAAATAGTTCCTACATAGAACCTACCTATACATTTTTTTTGTGTCAATACCATAATCTGCAATTTGCTGAATCAGACATCCTGGGCGATGGCCGTCACGGCTGCTTGCATCATACAAGTAGACACATGTGACTCTGTGACAAACGATTATTACAAAAAATGGGACTCGTTATAGAAATAACTAGGTGATTAAATTACTATTCACGGACATTTTGTTACCTTTATTAGAGTTTAAACTTTAGTAATTTTGTTTGAGATGATTTGATAATAATTTACTAAGCCGCGGCCGAATCGCGTTTGAATCGCGGAAAACGCTCCGCTACCGCGCGATTTGAAAATGCCATCTGCGGCGTTATTAGAAATTGCATTATAAAGATTAAAAGACCTATGGGTCTTAAAGTTTTACAATAATTTACTACTAAGTACTTTCTTTTTGCAATACTGTAGATAAATATGTATTTGAGTTTGAGAGCTGTCCATTGGCGCATAGCGTAGTGGAGAAGTGAAGTGAACCAATGCACAAATGCGGTTTATAACCAAAAATATTAATCAATCTTTTTATATTTTTTTCCAATTACTCCGCTCTGCCACCTGGCGGCTGCGTCTATGCACAGGCACCCGTACCACAGACTATACCTCTATCCATCCATCATCCTAAATTACTAGTATGGACCAGGATCTAATGGCAGAAAAATAACGTTACTCGAACGGAAACTGTTTGTCATTTTACTGTACGCTTCGTTAACCAGCGACGATGTATTTACAATAATAAGAAAATTATTAGTTTAGACTAATGAATGTCTTTTTAGGGCAAATTAAAGTCCTATTAAATAAAGTACTAAAGATATTGCCATAGGCTCAATAAAGTGGTCCGGTTTAATTAATAGCCATGACTGAGGGTTAGCAATTTGATATTTGACAAAAAACCCTAGGAAGTACGTAATCCGCTCGTTTTTCCTATCAAATTGAACCGCGCTTGACGTTCCGATTGGTCATGCCTAACTTACATGCACCTTCATTTCCAGATCTCATAAATGGATATCTTTCAACAAAATGCTTTGCCACTAGAGAGTGAGAACTAGACTGGCTGGCTTTAAGGCACTGCTTTACTCCAAACAAATCATTAATAGATAGAGTTAGATATTAATTATGATTTTTTTAGCCTATTTCGTCCCACTGCTGGACAAAAGCCTCTCCCATGCCTCTCCAAACACTTTTGTTATTAGCTGCTTCCCACCAATCTTCCCTGAATGAGCGTAGGTCGTCACTCCATCGTTTTTTGCAAGGATGTTAGGGAGCTCCGTAACCGTAACCGAAACTATCGGATATCCGATATAAAAAACCATCCGTAACCGTAACCGAATCCGAAATAAAAGTATCGCATAGTATCGGATAGGGGCGGAGCCTAATTCAGACACGTTATTTGTATTTTACTTTTGAAATTCCTTAAAAAAATTAATATCCGTAACCGAAACTTACGGATAATCCGAAATAATTTATTATTCGTATCCGTAACCGTATCCGGTATAATAATCATTCCTAAATCCGTATCCAATCCGTATCCGAAATTTAATATCCATAACATCCCTAGTTTTTTGGGCCTACCTCGGCGACGTTGGCTGTCTGGCACCCAATTAATTAACGTAAATAAAAAAAATGCTATTTGTAAGAAGGTTCACTGCGTACGAACTACGAGAAGAGGAAGAGGAAGCGCCATTGTTTTTGACTATCATCTGTTTCCATTGTACAACGGTTATACGAATTATCGAATTGACAACATGTTAACTTTATTGCGATAAAGCGACTGGTTTCTGAAGTGTGTTCAGCAAGCAGCTTGGCGTTCCCGATACCTGAAGTGTCTAGTGACACTCATTCTTCGCTCGAGAATATCTTCAAAATCCATCAATGTAAACAGTTTCAATACCTCGGAGTTTTGACGATTGTTGAACTGCAGGTTCAGTTGCATAGCGCAGTTCGCATTTTTCATGTCTCAAAAAAACTTAAATGCGTAAGAAAACGTGACCGGTATACGGTATCAAAAAGTTCCTAGAAAAAAACATATTTAATTTAAAAAAGTTATTTTAGATTTGCCGAATCCATAACAGTGTCCAATCTCGTACCACAATGGAAACAACTCCACCGTCCCGCGTACGCGTGAACCAGTGCCGGGTGAGTGAAACGAGCGGGCATCGAACCGCGACCCGCGGTACGTACTGTGACCACCGGACCATATGCGACAACACCACACGTCATCTGATAATTTGACTAAGATGAGTTTAGATGGGGGCTTGAAAAAAAGAGGTAGATAACGTGCTCTAGTAAAGTATGTACCTATCATCATAAATTTAAGAGCGTCGCTCTTGTCGGTGGAGTCTGCGCCACTCTTTTCTATTCTCTGCCGTCCGTTTGAGCACCTGATACGACACAACTTCTATTCCCTCCTTTACTTGGTAAGTCCTTCGTGGTCTCCCTCTCTTTACCTATAACACAATGTAATGTAAGTTGTATTATAAGGCAATAAAGATTCTTTCTTTCTTTAGTGAAAATGTGACATATTTATCTCGATTGAATATTAGCTAGGTAATCAATAACGACTGTCCCGACATGACGATCTAGCTAGAGGAACCGCAGGGTATTATTGGATGCAGGTGGTAATGAAGAGTCGGGAATGAAAAATCATTAGAGAGGCTTATTCTCAGCAGCTATAGGCTGAGAAGGATGGATGGAACCAATAAGTTGACTAGTCCTATATTTGTTTCTAGAAAATTAGTAGGAATGAGTCTAGTCCAGCTTGATCTTCTCTCTAGTTTTAGATACTAAATGGATTACCCACTATTAAACGTTTCGGGACTACTATAAATAGATGCTGAAAGAAGAGGAAAGATGCTGGGTCACCTGATATGATACGACGACTTTTTAAAAACATTATGAAAGGAAAAGAAGAAGGAAAAAGGAAAAGAGGTAGACCACGGAGCACTTACATAGGTCAAATAAAGGATGAATAGAAGTTGTATCGTATCAGATGCTTAAACAGACGACAGAGAATAGAGCAGAGTGGCGAAGACTCCACCGCCAAGAGTGACGCTCTTAAAATATGATGATAATAATGAAAGAGGTGTACTTTTGGACATCCTAATTGAATTTTAGTACCCCCTTTTATATCAATAAAGTCCTTGGGAAGCGTGATACCGTGTCCAAATTTCAAGGGGGTTCCACTCTGTTGCCTGCGGAAGGAAACAAATCAAAAGGGTTCCAATTCCAACCACAGAATTGCATACAAATGCAAATGTGAACCAATTATTTTTGGTTCGCAGATTCATGTTCCTGGTTAAGAGGGTTTTTGATCTAAATTTTTGATAGTGGATGGAAATAAACTCGCGAAAAGTAAATGTTGTTCATTGCTAACAAACTTCTTTTCTGAATCTGTCAGTGTCAAATTGTCAGTGCATATCAAGACGAAATCGAACGATTTTGACATCGATCCGTCACTCGTTTCAAACGGATCTAAAAGATCGATATGGGATCCTTTAATTAAAGCCTCTGCTTTAATGTATTAGTAGTTAACAAAGTAGACTAGTTTATCTATAAAATCCAACATCCATACTAATATTATAAATGCGAAAGTAACTCTGTCTGTCTGTCTGTTACGCTTTCACGCCTAAACTACTGAACCGATTTCAATGAAATTTGGTAGAGAGGTTGTCTAGACCTTGAGAAAGGACATAGGCTATATTTTGTCGCGAAAAAAGGCTTAAGGGGGTGGTAATAAGGGATGAAAGTTAGTATGGGAGATCGTCATTATTCAAAGATAAAACCATGAAACTTTATATTTAGGCACTTAATACTAAATCCATACTTCCATACTATCCATACTAATATTATAAATGCGAAAGTAACTCTGTCTGTCTGTCTGTCTGTCTGTCTGTCTGTCTGTCTGTCTGTTACTCTTTCACGCCTAAACGGCTGAACGGATTTTGATGAAATTTGGTATGGTGATAGATGATAACCTAGAAATGGTCATAGGCTATAAATAATCACGCCATCGTTCTTAGGGGGTAGGCAGTAGGTAGATAACTAAATTGAGTTACTGATTTTTAGTCGTTTTTGTTGGGACTTTTGCTCTTTCACATCTAAACGGCTGAACGGATTTTGATGAAATTTAGTAAGGTAATAGATGGTTACCTAAAAACGGATATAAGATCAAAATGATCACGTCATCGTACTTAGGGGGTAGGAAGTAGGCAGAAAACTGAATTGAGTTAGTGATTTTTTTATGGTTTTTGCTGGGAGTTTTGCTCTATCATGCCTAAACGGCTGAACGGATTTTGATGAAATTTAGTAAGGTAATAGATGGTTACCTAAAAACGGATATAAGATCAAAATGATCACGTCATCGTACTTAGGGGGTAGGAAGTAGGCAGAAAACTGAATTGAGTTAGTGATTTTTAATCGTTTGTTTTAAAAGTTTACCTCATTCACATAGAATCCTAGGCACGGACACAGGCTACTTTTTACGGCGGGAAAATACCTCATTCCCGCGGAAATCTAGCGTAATCGTGTTAAGAAGCGCATGACGCCATAGCTACTGAAATGATTTTGTTGTTTTTTTTTTTTAACTGAGTGTTACTAAGACTTCAAGTTAGTATTTAATCACTTTTCTAACTTAGAGGGTAGGTAAGCGCCATAATTTATGGAATTTATGATAAAATTTTGATGCAACTGTCTTTATTTAACAGTTTTACTTGGATCGAAACTTAGCGACATTCCATCACACTACCTACTTAACTTATAGGGTAGGAAGGTACCAAAATTCAGACTACTTTTTACTTCGGGAAAATATCTCATTCCCACAGGAACGTATACATAGCTACCTATCTACAAAATTAAAACTCTAGTCTAGAATCACATTACGCCAAAACTATTGATCTGTTTTGTATCATCGGGGGTTGGCAGGTGGGTATAGTTAGTAGTATTTTAAACCGATTTACATTATTTACTTTTTATATTTACTAAGGAAAAATTCGGAGCTATCCATTATGTACTTAGGTTGCTTTTGAACAAATTTTGATGTGAAGTTGAGGACCGGAACACGATAGAGGGACATTGTTGCAGGGGGGGACTTACAGCCGGGAGAAAACAAAAAAACTTATGCGGACGAAGTCGCGGGTAAAAGCTAGTAAGTAATAAAGGGAAGTTTTTTTGAGTGCTGGCATTATTCATTTGTTTCTCTACTGGTATGACCACCTGCTCTACCATTGAGGTCTTCACTTAACCGTGATAAAATAAGACCCACACCATAATAACTAGGCAACCTTCAAAATACCTTCCATATCCCGCCAGTACTGACAGACGGATGGACAAACAAAAAAACCAGCAATTGCTATAATTATTATAACGCAGGGCGCATGCGCGAACCGGCCAGTCCACCATACGCGCCCGCGCCGAGCGCGTCGAAGGACCATTCCAAATTTTAAAATTAAAATAGCGGTCAATTTGAGAAAGAAGTTTTTATTCAAAAATGCAATAAAATCTCTTTGGTCGTTGACGTGGTAGATTTAACTTTTTAATTTTCGAATAGCAAAGAACTGGTTTTGCATGCGGTCAGTGCCGTAAAAAGTTTAACAGAGGATGAACTTTATAGGATAGCGGTTTCATAAATCGTAAAATGGAGCGGCTAGTGATCTTGGTAAGTTGCTTGATACTTATTTGAGTACATTTTTCCTTGTTTCTAGCTTATTTTTTGCTAAAAAGTTGCTTAAAAATAACCAATAAATTATTGAAATACCTACCTAGGTGCTTTACAAATTCTACAATGGTCTACCTACGTGAAAAAAATAGAAACACTTGTTTTTAACAAGAGTTTTTCTTACCACTTATCAAGTTTATTATTTAAGTTATATTTTCTAAGAAAAATAAAAGTAGATATTAATTACATGATCTTTAAAAAATACATCGAACTCTATTTCACTCAGTGCTTGGTTTAAACTTATGCTAAGTTCGAAACTTAAAAACTAAGCAATAACCTAGATTTTTTCTATACCTTATTCTGTTTACACTTTTCCCCTGACAATAAACAAATTTAAAAAATACAAAGGTACCTACATAATAAGGAGGTCCTCAGCTTGACCTGTTTGAATTCATTTTTCTCGAAGTCGGTTAAAAAAATAAACAAAATAGTAGTTCTGTATCCCACAACCTTTCCATAGAGCCCATGGCCGGCCATTATAAAGCGATTACCCGTCGTTGGATGCTAATACCATATTAAACTAAAACAATAGTTAGTTAACGACTACGTAGTTTTCTTGTGGAATTAGTTACCCTCGTTGCAGAAATAGTTATTAAAAACCCTTCATAAAACTTGCGGCTGAGATTTTCATTGCCCGAAGATGACCTACGATGTTTCATAATTTAATATTAATGGCCTATTCTGCAAATACTCTAATTAATTTATTGCTTATGCCACTTTTGGCTTTTGGGGTGGTCTGCCTACCCCGATGGGAGAGAGGCGTGACCGATAAGTATGTAGGTATGTAGGTACCTATGTATAAACTTTTTAACCCCCGACGTAAAAATTGACAATTTCACAATACTTAGATCCAAACATACTCCTTTCGCTTTATCTGCTTGATGATTTGCCTACCCTGATGGGAAAGAACGTAACAGATATATGAAAATGAAAATGCAGAATCATTTAGTCCTGTTAAGTTTTCGGTTAAGTTTGACAATACTTAGGACGGGTCATTTTTAAAGTTAATCTAGATTCGCAAGAGTGCAGTTTTCCCCAGAGAAGAACCTAGCAAAAATCTCTGTAGGGTTGCTCTTTTTATGTACGTGTATCTATCGAGTCCTTCACAATATGTTTAAGAAATAATTGATAAAGCAATAAAAATATACCTTCTGCTCTACATACCATGAATACGCCCATAAACACATACTTCTAACTTTAATAATGTGATTACTGCAAATTATAACATGTATCACGCTAAACAATGCATGTGTACAAAAATTTCAAGTTTTATTTCGTAGTTTGACCTCCAAAAAACAATGGTATGATGTCACATTATAAACTGTGAGATAACTTATAAAAACTGAAGGCCGTAGTCTAATTACTATTGTGATATTTAAAACGCTGCGTAGGGCAGGAAGGAAACCATTTTCGTACCAAGATTATCTACTTTTGAAGAGCTGAGATGATGCGTGTGATACGAAATCACTAAGCTTTGTGAGTTCATTTTCACGCCTTGCAGTTGTTTTTATAAACAAATTGGTCTTTTGTTCTGCTTATCAATGGTAATTACTTTGTGTGACAAATTGTGAAAATTATTGAAATTTAAGACCTTGTTTTCCTCAATGATAGGTACTATTACTTAAATATGCTTTTTCGTAGTTATATGCTCTATGCTTTTTCTACGTTTATACGTATCGTACAAAATGACAAACCACCTACAGTTTAATTTGAATAATCTACTATATAAAAATAAGTCGGGTTTTCCTTCCTGACGCTATAACTCCAGAACGCACGAACCGATTTCCACAGTTTTGCATTCGTTGGAAAGGTCTCGGGCTCCGTGACGTTTATAGCAAAGAAAATTCAGGAAAAATTTCAACAGAAAAGCGGGAAAATCGTTTTTCTCATACAGAACTTTGAGGCGGTACGAAGTTCGCCGGGTCAGCTAGTTCCATATAGATACTTCATTCTATCACTATCCGTGTATTTTTTGACCGAAACGAAATACAACTGCGTTGTGCCTAAAAGCTACCGACAGCCTAATTAACTATAGAAAAAAGTTAAAACTAATATAAAACTGAATAAAAAACCCGGAATAGAGTATAAAATGTGTAAAAAATCGGGAAATAACGTAGTTCGCACGATTACTTCAGCGCGAACTGCTCATTGTGGTATTGACCGATCTTTAGAGATAACTTTGATGATTGCCGGGCACTTCTCGTTTTGCATAAGATAAAACGCAATTGACGACCAATCTACGCTTTAAAAGTATAATATATAAAACCTATAACTTTTATTTTTACATTCTACAAAAGGTGCGAATGTAACTTAAGTACAATACTAGATGTCGCAAACAACAACGAGTCACAAATATCTTCACACTTGGTTTAGTAACGTAATTGATTACGTATCCGTCGCGTCGTCGTCACGGTTCTGGGTACTGGATAGGTAAAATCAGGGGAAGCGCATTTCTGCGACGGGACAGATATTCCCGACGGATTGTATGTTCGATTCTTACAACTTTGGTGCATTGTTATAAGACGCATCTTGCTGGTAAGTACCTACGCCAAACGTTTTCGATCTCACGCATGTGGCATTAAAAGTAATTTCAAAGAAGAATTAAAATAATCTTCAAAAGGACAAAGCAAGAGTAAACCTCTTATTACTAATAAAACATAGCCTTACTAACGATGGTTTAATTGACATGACTCTATTAAAACTTAACAACCGGCCTATTCTTTAAATTCTTTAGTAAGAAAACGTAAAAACCACCTTATAAATATTATAACTTTAAGGATTATTAATTCTGTAATAAATTAAGATTACAATTTAATTATTCCTTGTTGTAAAGTTGTTGTTTTAGAACAATGACTTCATTATGGACATGTTTATCCAAATAGTTAAGTAAAAACATATGCCATGCCTCCAGCCTTTCTTTCTTTACATGAAGAATTAAGTAGTTATTGACTCTTTTCTGGTGTAAATAAATAAAAATGGGTTTTTAAGCCTTAAAAAGTTAATCTACCTTCATCTGTGCAAATATTATATAAATAAAATCCTTCAAGCACCCTTTTTCTCAAATACCCAACACGAACATGAAATTATACTGATTTACTTTTGTTTCAGGCACTCTCCACATTAATCATAGTGACCTTAGTACAAGCAGAAGATAAAACTGGAGAGACAGTCCTATCGACCGTACTAACACCTGACACTAAAGAAAAAACACTAAGTCGAACAGGCCGCAGTTACTACGACCCTAGGTTCGCACCTAGACCAATCTACGACAGGCTAGAATACCCTAGACCTGACTACGATAGACCTTCACGATGTGGAAGGTGCAATGAGGATGATAGAGATGATTACGACAGGTCAAATCGAGACCGATACGATGATGACCGAAGATCCAGCCACCGACCAACATATGGAGGCAGCAGACTAGATAGAAACAAGAATTACGATGAAGAAGATGATAGAGGCGACAGAAGATATAACGCAGACAGAAACAACTCTAATAAAAACGGGACGGAAGATGAAAATGATACTGACGGTAAAAAGAGACCGTATGATGATAAAGACGACAGAGACAGACCTAGTGGAAGCAGACATAGAAACAGAAACAGATACGACGACAGAGATAGATACAGGCCTGATTATTACGATAGATTCTTATCCCGTGATCCCTATAGAGATCGTGGCTACGAGAGACCTTATAATGAAGACCCGTACAGGGAAAGAAGACCTCTGTATGATAGGTATGATGATCCGTATGGTGGATCAGGTTACGGTGGTGTTGGTGGAGAATACGGTGGTTATAGAAGACCAGTGTATGATGATAGATATGACAGAGGCAATGGCTATGATGATGGATATGGTGGTTATGGTCCGGGAGTTGGAAGAGGACCTCATGATAGGTAAGTTTTATTGTACAATTCGTATCTTCTTTCTCTATAATCTTTGCTAGGTTAAGATCTTAGTGGGATGAAATGAAGGGAATAAGAAGAGGGTAATGTAGAGACACTTGCAAATTGAAATCAGTATCAGTAATAAAAATACAGTTTTTAATTATTTTTTTCGTGTACAATCGGCTCAACTGATAAAACATCATCCAGCCTCCAAAATTCGAAAGATTCGAAAATCGATTCGAAATCAAAATTGGAACATTGGTAGGTTAGGTACACTTTTAGAACGTTTATTGTTTATGCTCTCATTTTAAAAATAAAAATTTTAACGTCTCGATGTCAGAATAAAATGTTGCACCATCATTAGTAACACCAATAAAATAATTGTGAATACCGTTACAGGAATCATGTCAAACACATCAATTGGTGACAAACCACGCTTTCACCTAAAATTACTATACATCACCATCCGTCTGGTCATTGATCAATAGATAGATCGTATTAGTATTGTAAATGTAACGGTTTGTTGCTTTATAGGTATATTTATTTATTACTCTCATTTCAGTACATTTTATTGTTTGGTAATTGAATTTCTGGATTACTAGATTGATTGGAATGATAGGTTTTACAGATTATTGAGTAGCTAGGCTATGAACCTGATTTCTTATCTAAATCATAAGATTTTTTATGCTGTAGACAGCACATGAGCACACCAAAGCCGCCGGCGGCGGCTTTACGTCAAACGAATGGCGGCATGCCGACGGCTTTGGTGTGTAGACAGCATTAGATTTAAACTTTCGATCAATATGATCAAATAGGTCTATGATCAAAACGACATAGCTCCCACTTACATTATGTTCTTGTTCTAGTAACACTTGTGTAAATATTGTGAATAGCAACTTTAGACCAATCTTAAGTAAAGCTTGACCAAAATCTTCTTTAACATGCTACGTATATGGATTCCTAAAAAGACAACAGTGCAAAAAAATACTATGCAGGAATAAAAAAAACAATTTAATTAAAAGATAATTAAGTAATTTAGACCAAAAAGTATTATATCCATCAAACGATACTGTATCATGCCAACATTACTAACATGATCTGACATTTGATAAACATAAGACAGTTACAATTGACAAGCAAACGTTTGTTAATTAGGTTGTTAAATTAAGAACAGGAATTAACGGTTAGCGATTGATTAAATTAATTACGAAGCAGGTTGAAAAAGTACTTCATTTCTGTACTATATTAAAAACTGGCTCTGAAAAAAAATATGTCAAAATATAACTTTAAATCTAGCGCAATTTGTACCAATGTTTGACAAAGGCTCCTCATCTAAATTCTACGTATTTAGTGTCATGATTATAAAGATATCTACAACTCTCAAAATCTACCAAAAAACTAGGGTAACGACTCTAAACTATTTTATGAGTTTATCCTAGAATTTTAATTATATTTTTTACATTCATAACTTGGAAAACTTCATTCATAAATGTCTGGGCTCTGAACACCAAGACTGGTGTTAATAACATTTGGTCATTATCCAAATTATCACAATATTACACCTAGCTGTCAGCTACATTATGAGTTACATTTCCTACAAGTAAACAATTGGCCTTAGACGCATCCTAAGACTTAAACCAAAGGTTTGTAGCAATGTGTGATCCTGACAATATAAACAGCACAACACTTATCTGCAATTCCACACAATTATCCAATTTGCAAAGAAAATCTTGACACGTTGTAGCATTAGCCCAGAGGCGGATTTGGAATCCAATTTAATGCTAGCTTTGTTTTGTAACAAAGAGGGAATTACGAAAATTGCGGATAGATGTGGAGCTATCTATATATTTATTTAGTTTTATAGTACAGTAAAACCTGTCTACGTACATTATAACAGGTACTTAAGTACTTTAGAAATGAATCACTTCATACATAGTTCGAAACATTGTAGCTTGGACAAGTTGGACATATAGGTAACATAAATCCGCCTCTGCGATAACTAGCTACATGTAATGACACCTCTAATAAATGACGTGTAGTAAATTAATTCGCAAACGGTATTTGTTTTTCGGCCGCCATCTTGTTTCCCGTTGGCTGACCACCGGTTGAGTACCCCTGACGGGTAATGACCGTTCGAATTTCAATTTTAAAAGGTTAAAGAACCCCGCAATTTGGGATACCTAATATTTTTTGCTATCCGTTACAGTTATTTTTCTATTATTTTATTGAGTTACCTACTCGTTAAGTTAAACAGTGAATGGTGGGTAAAAAGCTCTAGTACCCTATTTCTTTTTTATAGCATTCTGTTTTAATTTACAATGACCGTTATGGTTATGAGTTCTTTTTATGAACTGTTTTAAAGTTGATCGTTTCCGAGATTTGAGATTATTAACGTTCGAAGTAGGTTTATTACTTTTTATTTACATTCGTCAACTCATTGTATGAAGTGTCCATAGCAACCTTGTACCTAATTAAGTAGCTAAATTAGTCAGGGTACATAGATATTATAAGATATTAATCATAATTAGTTGACCCGGCGAACTTTGTTCCGCCTTAGAGGCAATAAATGAGCATATAAGTATCTATGCCCTTCCCCTGGTTCTTTTCTTAGCTACGTTATTATAAGTTTTGAATTATAAAATGTGTACCTAACTAACACAACTTCCTTTTATAAGAAGATATTTAACCTAGTTTCAGACCATGGGACGAGACGTACCGCGGGCAAGCAGGTTGGGACGCCGGCGGCCGAGGGTACTACTTCGCATCAGGTCGGCCAGAACCTGCCCCTCCAGCTACCGGGGGTGCTTGGGGGCGCCCTGATTACACCAGGTACGGGGCTATGTCTTTATTGTAGATAGTTTGTATTCTATCGAGGCTTTGTAAAAAAGATAATTAATTGTCTCGCAAATACCTAAAACGTAATGCAACAATTTTCCATTACTTCTAATTATTGTCGTCCTTCATTCTTTCTAAGGTTAAGGTTTTACACTGGTAAGTAAACTAAACAGAGAAGAAATCATAAGAAGAAAGATAGAACAGATTTAAGTATGCACCTACATATTCGCGTTTCATATTGACAGCATTACAAATTGATTTATATTCCTAAGATGATTTTTACAGTGCAATGCGTAAGCGACATGCATGTACGTACCGTACATGTATGATGCGATGATGAATGTGGATAAAGCAAAAAAGGTGTGTTTGGGTCGAGCAAGTGAGGAGAGTAGTGTATGTCTACTCCGATGGGATAGAGGCGTGACAGATGTTATACATGTTAAGCGTAAGCATATGACAATTTTACTTTATCTCATCTAATAACAAAAAAAATATACGAATTTTCAGACCAGCAGCAGCGGAATCAGGCTGGCAGAGTGCCGGCTACGCGGGTGGCTACCGTGATTACCAGGATCCTCTAGCGTACCGGGGATCTGTGGGCTACGGGCAGGATGGGGGCTATAGACAGGACGTCAGTGCTGGCTACGGACAGGGGTCCTCTCAAGGGGCGTACGGCCAAGGGGCGTATGGCCAGGGTGCCGGGGCGTATGTCCAAGGACCGTACGGGCAAAATACTGCTGCGTACGGGCAAGGCGGTGGCTACGCGCAGAGTGGATGGCATAATGTTGGTGAAAGGATTCGGCCGTATAGAGATCAAAGGTTAGTTAAAGATTTGGATTGGTAGGGTTATTGGCATTTTCCGACATAGTAGCGGGTAGGTATTACCTATTCAACAAAAAAAACCTATTATAATTTGACTTTTAAAGCAGGAATTGTAATCTGATAGCTAGTGTAGACAATACTGTTAGTTGCTTGGCTTAGATGAGGCAGCACAGGCAGCATTCTGAACAAATGTCAGTTCCAAAAAACCCTTATTTAAAGGAATTTTGTTCTTTTTCCAGCGGTGTCAACCAACTAGATGACAAGGATTACCGTCAAACAACTCGCGACCGCTACCCTCAAGCAGGAAACCGCCAGCCAGCGTACGGCCAATCTGGCCAATCGTATGGCCAATCTGGCCAATCTAGCTATGGCCAATCAAACCAAGGCCAATCCACGTACCAATCAACTGGGGCCAGCAGTAGCACCACACCGCAAACAAGCTACTTGTATCAAAGGGAAGATGAGCAGGTCACTACTAAAGCCGATGACACTACTAAATCTTCGTAGTGTTGTAGTGACATTTTAATGATTAAGATTACTTTAATTGGTGCGAATTTAATTTAAACACTCGTGTGTATGTACAGTTGAGTGAAAAGAACATAGTTGGACGGTTTTTCGTTCGTATTTTCAAAAATTTAAGGTCTTATTTAAGTAAGCAGTATTTTTGTAAATAAAAGCGGTCTTACTCATATTTTCCCTCGACTGTACGTTTTAATATTTTTTATAGTATTGTGAGATAAAATAAATAAGTTTTTAAAGTGTAATCTTTCTTCAGATCTCCCATTTTGGCGGCTGTTTGCTTCTCTAAAGCAACAATCTTGAAGTGCCTGTCAGAAAAAAATAGCATTTTGTTTCAGACATATAAAAGTTTTGCATTGATAATATGGTCAGGCACTTTGGCACTTACTAAATAAAAAGGCGAGTGGAGTACATACTTCAAGTAACAAATTATGTACTATGTAGAATTGTGGTGGTTTTATTTCGAAAAACCAACCGTAGATACATATACCAATACGTAACCACTAATATTGATAAATATTTACATTATAAGTAAATATTTATCAATATTAGTAACTACTTAAGCAGTTTGCAACTATCTATATTATGTTAACTATTAGTTGAAACTGTAGGTTCATGAGTTAAATATTTAAGTTTTTTTTTAAATAGCTATGTAAGTAACTGTTTGTTTCACATAAGTAAATAAATAAATAAATAAATAATTTAGGCATAAAACAAAACTCGTATAAAATTATACTAATCTTTATAAAGACGATCACTTAATAAGGTAAGAACGTGATCGACCAATTAACGTTTGATAACAAGATTATTTCATTTTATAATCTGATATGATAAGTGATAATTTCTTGTCCATTTGGTCATCTATCCTGGCTGCAATTGCCACGTCGATAATTTTAAAGTAATTTTAATTAAACTTTAATATTTAAATTGAAATTGTGATTTTTCGGTCGCGAGTGCTTTTGGAATAATAATTTGTATTTTAGAGACTGGGTGTTGTTGTATTTGTGTAGACATCTAATTGATAATTAGAAAAAGACAATGATAAATTAAATAGCATTGATCAATATTTTAATCAAATGCTTACGTCATCAGTTTAATATTAGAAAAAGTTGTGGTTTTCATATATTAACTTTAGAATAGAACTTTCGTATAGTGTTTTCATAACTCCTATATCTAGCGATAATGACATATAATCTTGTTCTTAATTAAAGCCCACAAAATTCTAACTTGGAAGACCAATAGTCAGGAAATTCTTTACCAAATCTAGTTTAAGTAAACTGATAATAGGTACCTACTTATTTTTTTCTAATTCGAGTTCTACATTTCTATTCTACTTACATACAACACCCAGCGCCCAAAAAAATACAAATTATTAAACCCCGCGTTGTGTTGTGCAGCAAATAATTTCGAACGTGGACTGTAAGCAATGGCGGATACAGTGGCTGTGGTCGAAAGCCCCCCGGAGGTCGAGGCCCCCGTGGTGGTCGTCAACGGGGTCGAACCCAACGATGTTGCTGTCATCAACGGAGGGGATGGAGTGACTGGGACCCTGCCTGTACCTAGTAAAGGGCCTGAGTGAGTAATCTTCAATTGTTTTTTTTTTTTTTTGCGAAGTCTAATAGATTTTGCTTTATCTTTTGTAAAAGACCTAGGGCCTTAATAGGTACCTACTAAAGAAAATACACATAGAGTGCCTACATACGAACAGAGTAACTTCGGATTTACGTATACAAAATGACTTATAAGTAGATAGATATTAACAAATTGTGGATAGGAAGTTTTCATTAAAATGATCTCTATTTTCTTGTATGGAACTGTCATTTTGACAGTTGATCCCTTAATTATGAGTGGGTCCTTTTACAGGACTCGTCACAGATAGGGATTTGGGCACTAATTTTGTGTAAGCCTTGAGATAGTAATTAATTACTTAAAAAGTGCTCAGTAAGTAACTTAAGTAAAAGTTTATCGATTTATCACATTAATTCGTCTAAAATCCATATTAAAATCGTAACATTTCTTCAAAACGCCACGTAATTATCTAAGGCCTCGAAACACAATATTAAATTTATCGATTCGATAACCGATTTATCAAGCAATTATCATTATAATACTGTATAGTTATTTCTTTATCAGCCGGCGACATATTATCGCTAACGTAAAAGTATTAATCATTTCAGAGTATTATTTACTTATAAAATGTAATTATTATTGTTATCGACTTTTATAAAATTGATTAGGTACCTATATAAAAGTACCTATTATAAAGTTATTTACCTACTACAGTGGAACTTCATTTAGGCCGTGGCCCCAGTAGGCAAACTGTTAGCGGCCGACTGAGTGAGCCGCAAATTTGTGGCGAACTGAATGAGTTAGCTGCAAACTCAATGAAATCACCGGTTTTGATGGGAGTCGGCCGCTGTCTGAGATAGTCAGCGCGCGTAACGCTGCAAACTGCGTACAGTGAGCAAAAACTAGCTGACTGTGGACACTCCATTTCAAATATATGCAAGAGCGTACTAAATCGATAAGCCGCAAAGTAGTCAGCCGCTAACAGTTTGCCTACTGGGGCCACGGCCTTAGACAAACTTCTATACACGACGGGTCTTCTACTTAATTCTAAAGTTGACCTAAAAAGTTGTTACATGGTCAAAATCTAATTTAACTTTTAACTAAGCAGTACGAATATCGATAACAAGATAGAGTTTATAAGAGATTTTCGAAGTTTTCCGATTTTCTATTCAAAAGATATAGGTTGCACGCTGCTTTTTCCATACTAATACAGCAATTCGAAAAATCTGGAAATATCTAGTGAACTTCTTCGTCTCGACAATCCAACTGCATCGCGATTGTAAAAATCAGATAACGTTCTCGCTAGAACTAGTCATTTGAAGTGACTTGATTAACCAGAGATTTAACTCTGCAGAGACAGTAAGGAAGGAATTTTTCCTTGAGCCTTTAGAGCAAGGGGGAGGGAGATGCTTTGTTTTTTCATTCTTTGCTTAAATTCTACATCTGTATGAAACAAATCAATAAAAATTATCGTCCTATTTATTCCAATCGGTTGATAAATCGACCAACTTTTTCATACACTGTGTCGAAGTGGATTTGACACGGCAATTAGTGAATGCGCCTGTCCTATTTTCCTTCAATTAATTTATAGATAAAACTTGGTACTTTTAATTACTTATTCAGAATTTAGAACATGCTATTGCGTACTAGGTATATACTAAACATACCTCGTTGTACCTATTTAATTTGAATAAGTTTTGGGACGTTCGTCTACAATATTAGATAAATATGGATGTTAAGTACAATAGGTGAAAATGATTAGAGAGGCCTTTGCCCAGCAGTGGAATACGAGTGGCTAGATTAGATTAGATTTGGTGAAAACTACATACATCAAAACAGTTTGAGACACGAATTTGACATTGTATATCTGGTAAAGAAAATTTTGAAATGTCTATGAATTTGCCAACCTTTTCACATGATTATGGGCCTTTTAAGAATTAGCAGTAGGTTTAAGTGACTTGATAGTTTGAAGTTTTAATTTATATCACGTCAAAAATAGGTATGCACTTGGAGTATTTATTGGTTAGCAACTTTGTGCAATTATCAAACTTCAATCCAACTGCGGAAAAGATACCTAGGTACTTAAAGGAACTCATTATTTTAACAAGACATTAATTTAACAACAAATTTATTTTTACTCTAAACCCAAATGAGAAACAGAATTAAATTTTAAAGCATCCATTGTTCCAAATCGTAAAGTTCTCATTTTAAATGAGTTTCAATTTTTTAAATGGCTTTTCAAAATGAACAGCCATTCACTTGCCATCTTATTTTAAAAAGTGTAAGTACAACTTAAACGACTACGTAATATTTCACTTTTTGAACCTTTTTAAAATAAAAAAATAATTATTTTGAAAAGTTTTCACGGCATTTTTTTTGGACTGTTAACTTTCAAATTTTATTAGATAACGTTTCCTGATTTCCTCTTTTATAATAAGTATTGCCTACTTATATCTTCTAACTAAAGAAACCTAAATCCTTGAGTGAGTGACCATACTCTTGATCAAATCTGTTCCCTCATATTATCTTACTTAAATAAAGGTCTCGGGAATGCTACACATTAATCATTAAGTATCTATGGGGTTTCATTAAATTTAACAGGGGCAAGTTTTTTACATATTGTTTTCAAAATTCATGAAGGAACCTAGGTTAGGTAATAAAATAACGTATGACCAAGATTGGTTTTTCATAATACTATCCATTAAAAACATAACTCAGTTAGACTTTATGAAAAATATTGCATAAAGTACGTCAGGTCCTTATAGCTATCAAAGCCACTCCAGTTGGAAACAAAATGATGACACAATACGCGAACACACTCAGCCAGTTTACCGCCAACGGCCGCAACCGACTCATGTGTCGCGCGCCAATTCAACATTCGAACGATCGAATCTTTAAAAAATAAAAACTCATTTTTCTTTTTTCAAAACTTTTTTCTTGAGTGAAAGTGAAAAAATTTAGGTCAAAGGAGATTGCATGTGAGAATCGAAAATATAATCTTTTTGATAAATTGATAAGCGAGATCGATAGCACATGTTTTAGGCAAAAGTGGCAAAAGTGCAGGTTGTCCGTGCAGTGTGCCCGTGATGTGGAAGAATGTCCCGAATCCAAGTTGTTTAATCCTGTTTTAGACTGAACAAGGTGAGTTTTCAAATGTTTTTTGCGAATTCGCGGGTCGATGACTTTGTACTTCTCTGAACGTGCGTATGTCGTGAATTGAGACGAATGGCGAATTTTAACTTGCTTACCCGCTGTTTAATCAGCCATGTAATAAGATGCTATTAAGACATCAACAAGGCATTGTGATGTACCTTTCTATTAAATTAGATACAAAATTATGTACTAACCTTTTTTTTTTATTCTTGCTTATTTACGCTAATAAAGTTTTCAAACTTTCAATTTACTGAAAACATAGAATATTGACTTGAGGAAACTTAGTTTTTTTAAGCGGAAGTTGAATCAGACTACTTCTTGGAATATAGGTTTGCGACGTTTTATACCTGGAATATTTAATGAAAAAAATAGGAACAAATGCCCATTTTTCTGTAGGCTGTAAATAAAACTTTTTTAGTTGCCAAGTTACCATTACCAAGTAAAACACTATCATTATTATATCAAAATCTCCCACTATAAAAAAAGCCTGCATCATTTAAAACACAAGACATTAATTGATCTCAATAAAAGAGGCATCAATACACCGAGCAATATAAATCAATGCGCCAATTACATCGCAATAAACGTCATTAAACTAAACGATTCATTAAACCTATACCTGATCCTTTCGTTGCTGAAAATCAGAAAAGGACGGCGCTAAATTAAATGGATAATTAACGTTCATTTCTGCAATGAATTATATCTGCATTTACATTGGCAGTCAATTGATCATTATTCTGACATTATCCATTAATTTAAAGAAAGAACGATCTCCGAACAGGAAACTTTCCAGTAAGATTAATAAATTGTCAATTTTTATTTTTATTTTTTAAATTCGTTCATTCAGGATAGGCAAGGATCAGAAACCATACAACCTAGGATTTGTTAATAATAAGACTTTATTGTTCCATTGAAAATATCATTGGCATCTAACTAACACTGTCCAGTCTTGTGCACAGATTATTCATTCTCTTTGGTCTATGGCTCTTAGGTTGGGCAGTAAGTATATGATTTCCTTACACTTAAGAAAATGTTTTGATTTGGAAGGGCTCTATGGAGCTTTATAGGCTCTCATAAATGAAAAATCAATGAAAATCAGCATTTCGATATTTTTAAATCTCTAAAAAAATTATAGCAACAATCTTCTTATTTCTAAGTAGCAATGGGGATGATGGCTACTAGGGTTTTCTACCCGGGTACCCGGGGCCGGGTATACCCGGGTATTTAGTACTATTTGGATCCGGGTACAAACGACCCGGGTACCCGGGTACCCGTCAAAAATACTTTTTATGTTTTAGCGCGATGAAACGTGTAAAAACTATTAAAGCAATGTCAATCAAAGGACTATTTGTTTTAAACTTGATCCCCCTTATTACAAAACGTGGTTTAAAGATAGTCCAACGTGAGTTCGTTTAGTTTGACGTTTTGTCCATAACTAACGTCGGACTATCTTTAAACCCGGTTTTGTAATAAGGGGAAAAAATGATATGAAATTGACTGGTTGTAAGGTTATGAAAGATGACAGTTTGACAGTTGTAAGGTGAGAGAATTTAGTTATCTGTAGTGGGGGGTTATTTAGCATTAGCACAGTTTGTTGTTTTTTTTTCGTCGTGACGCGGCTGCAAATTTTGAAGTAGGTATGAACTTTATAACATAAAAAGTAGGTAATTTATCCGTTTGTTTTTAATTTATTTGAATTAATACCAAGCAATATTCTATGCAATTATTAGTGATTGGGTTTTGCCGAATACCGTATAGGTATTATTCGGTTTGAAACTCTACCGAACCGAATAGTTCGGCCGAACTATTCGGTTGTTCTGTCACTGCAATTTTGATCATTTTTGATTCAACAAATAGGTAACGATTATGAAGAAGAGCGCCATCGACTGTCACTAGGTAGAGCGGAATGTCTGGGGTGGTCTAGGTTTCTTAAATTAAATCTTTAAGTGTCACATAATAGGCTTATCTTTATTTTATCATCTCCTAATAACTCTTGTTATACCTAAATGGGACATGAAGAAATATAATTAGCTGCTCCTTGGTTTAAAATAATTTAATTTGAGGTTAATATTTTGTTTTATCAAGCAAATTATTACTAAACAAAATAACCGAATATTCGGCCGAATGCGAATATTCGGGTGAGGTGCCGAATATGCTGAATACTAAACGAATATTCGTCGCATCTCTAGCAATTATGTTACACTTTTTTTCATTCTGTCTGATCTAACAGTTTTTTTTTAATTTATTTATTTGTTTTCATTAATTCATCCTTTTTTTCACTGAAATGCGAATACCCGGGTACCCGGGTCTACCCGGGTATTTAAAAAAATCATACCCGATACCCGGGTATCTAAAAAAGTCGGGTATTCGAAAACCCTAATGGCTACATTCAAAAATTCAAAATATAATTAGTCTGTCTTTTAGGCTATTATAAATATTTTTTACCTGATCAAATACATAAATAAATACAAAGATACAGAGCATCAAAGTTACGGAGTGGGAGGTATTGACGTCACTCCTCGGTTAAAATCGTACTGAGGCGTGACGTCACGAGCAACTTTAACCGAGTGTATCTTTGTCGTTTTTAGTTTAAGAGAAAAAAGAAAAAATACGTGTCGAGTATTTTAAAATAATCTATGTGATGGACTAAAAAAATTTTTTAGTCATCATGCTTATTCTCGGTCTTATTTCTAAGTTGTAATTCTTATATTACATTGACTTGACTTCTATGCCTAAAACATTATAATACCGTAGCACACACAATTTAGGACGTGTGAGTGAGTTTAATTCACAGAAACACTATTACGCAGCTTAAAAACGTAATCCAATTTAGGTTTTCTACGGCTAAGTTTGTTTTGCTATGTTTAGTTGTTTTATTTGGAAAAACCTTTGAGTATAGACTATATAAGGAGGAGCCATACCGTCTGGATCTGCGTGCCTGGTCTGGCGCAAAATGGCTACCTTTTTGTATGGTATTTCTTATCGTTTGACAGGTCATCTACTAAGAAAACTATGAAAAACTTAGCGCAACCTTGGCACGCTGTCATAAACTCATTTGTATTATGGAAAAAAATGGGGCCACCAATTCTTTCCTCATTGGGAAAAACAGACTGTTTATTAAGGCAAATAAACAATTAAACATCACTCTCATGACGGTATAGAGTATTTACGTTATTCAAATGTTTTATATTCTTTTTATTTCCATGCTTTCAAAATGTTCAGTTGTTTTTAAATCAACCACAGTTTCTCACCCAGTTTCATATTAAATGTGTTCAAAGTTTTTGAAACTTAGACATCCAAAAAAACTTCATATCCATCGACATAAGCATAATGAGAAATTATTTAAAACTTAAACTAAAATAATAGGCATCATAAAAATGCGACTTAGGCCTAGAACACATAGGGAAACGCAACTGCAACTGCTAGTTACTTTTGAGTTGCATCTAAGTTTCTGCTAAAGACTCTTTTAGAAAACCACACACGACGCAACTAGTTTGAAACGTTTCAGATAAGTTGCATCGTGTGTGGTTTTCTAAAGGAGTCTATAGCAGAAACTTAGATGCAACTCAAAAGTAATTAGCAAGTACCTAGTTTGAAACGTTTCAGATAAGTTGCATCGTGTGTGGTTTTCTAAAGGAGTCTATAGCAGAAAATTAAGATGCAACTCATAAGTAACTAGCAGTTGCGTTTCCTCGTGTGTTCTGGGTCTAACACCTTTATTTTGATGTCGTCATCAGAATTACCTAGGCAATAGGATAACTAAGGTTCAATATTCAATCAAGTACCTCAAGGAGGCGGCAGACAATCAATGATTTCTCATAGACACTGATGTCACGTTTAAATATTTACATAGCGGTAATAAACAACTGTATTCAATGGTTATAATAAGAATTGTAAAGAGGATATGGTGAAAGGTTGGTTTACCTAAGCGTTGACATATAAGAAAAATATAGGAAGGTTTCCGCAGCATTCATTAGGTTGACAATAGTATTTATATAGGGTGACTTGAAATTTATGAAATAAATGAAAATTTAAATTAATGAACGATAGAAAAGAATATGCATGAACACGTGATAACAAACAATTAATCATAAAAAATCATTAAAAAAAAAGATTGGTCCCCCATACTATAAGCTGGTGCATTCGAAACGAAAGTTCTTGAAAAAAACAGATGTATTAAACGTCTGTTTTTAAAAAAGTTATGAATTTTTATTTAAAAATCAGGAAAATGAAATTCTTATTTTAAAATAGATACCTAGACTGTAGTTAACCCTTATAAGGAAGAAATAATAAACGAAATTAACCTATTTAAACATTAGCTACTTATTTAGTTGTTTGTGTCGATAGTTATCGAAAGAATGAGGTTAACGGACACTCAGCTGATATGTGTTGTATCTAGTGACGTCATAGTAGATAAGTTACCTAGGAGTTGTAGAAAAAGTGTAGGTTTTGTAGTTATGTATTTCTAATGTAGGTACTTTCCGCTCACAATACTGGTATCTTCAAATATTTATTGGGGATGATGACTACATTCAAAAAATAATTAGTCTGTCATTTAGGCTATTAAAAAATATATGAAACACATTTTTTACCTGATTAAATACATAAATAAATACAAAGATACAGAGCATTAAAGTTACGGAGTGGGGATATTGACGTCACTCGTCGGTTAAAATCGTACTGAGGCGTGACGTCACGAGCAACTTTAACCCAGTGTATCTTTGTAATTTTTAGTTTAAGAGAAAAAAGAAAAAATACGTGTCGAATATTTTAAAATAATCTATGTGATAGACAAAAAAAATGTTTTAGTTATCATGTCCATTCAGCCATCTGCTTGATATTGAGCGTTGCTCTTTCTTTGGGTGGAGTCTATGCCACTCTAATCTGTACTTTACCGTTCATATGACATAATATTTTATTCTTTTCAACCTATTAGGGTAAATATATTTTTAAGATGCTGCAGAAAAAAAGGTGCAATAGCCACAGGTGCCAAATAATACTTTTTTAAAATAAGCTCTTTTAAAAAAGAACACACTTTTTGAATATAGAACACATAGAGGAAATAGGCTTAACTTCTTAATTTAGAAGAACATGACCCGAAATGACAATATAACATCAGACAGTCTTTGGAACAGTTTTTGGAATAGGTTAAAATGTCTGTCCAATATAAGATTTATCAACAAAAACTCTTGAAAAAGTGGTAAAATAAAATCTTAAAGCTTTGAGTACCTATGTGTGTCAATTCAATTGATCGCAACTTTGTATTGCCTAGACTAGAATATTGGCATGATTTAGTTAAAGTCTTGAGGTCAACTACATTTTTTGTTTAGTTGTAAATTGTATGTTCTAATCGAATGGCTACTTAAATCTATATGGAAGCGAGTAAGTGAGTAGGTACTTATAGTTTCTGCGTAGTCTACTTTTGAAGAAATTATAGTGATTTATCCATCAAACGTCGTGCTGTCTTCTTCAGATTTTTTTCAATAACATCAGCTATCGAAAGACCATTTATTTCGTGATCTGAAATACAATTGGGGCCAAGTCTGCTGATTTAACAGATATTCTTAGTTGTGTGTCTTAGTTGTGGCAGAGTTATAATAAGAGTGTCAATGTAGTAGGTATTTTTGACACATTTGGTCGCAATCAGTATAAGCCAGTGTTTAGCAGAATACCAAATGTGTCAAAAAATGACCATTGACACTGCCGTCACACAATTAAAGCTATTTTAAATTAGCAGACTTGGGCCCCTGGATTCGGCTTATGTGAAAAGCTTCATATAAAATGTTCTGCTACTGTAGCATATTATGTTAAATAAACAGCGTATCAATTCCTCTTGTTTAAAGTCACCATAGTGCTACAAGGATCTATTGGCACTTGGGAACATTGTCAGGAGGGCGTGGGTAGTGAATAAATAACTCTAAATAATGACAATTTACAAGATGATATCGTTAGTTCCGATTTCCGCCTCGTTTCAAAAGATCCTTGTAGCACTGTATACCCAACTTTTAAAATAAACGTCAAAATTTCGTTCTATACGCGTTGATCTGTATTTAGGTGGGTTATACAGTTACGGAATTGCTCGACACACTCGTAATTATATTATCTTTTGAAATGAAATGAAATGAAATGATCATTTAATCCTGTAGGTTTTGACAACACTTAGGACGGGTCATTTTTTAAAGTTAATGCTAGATTCGCAAAAGTGCAGTTTTCCCCAGAGAAGAACCTAGCAAGAAACTCTGTAGGGTTGCTCTTTTCAATTTAAGTTTTACAAATCTCAGGCATAAACACAAACATATACCTAATAAAATTAATATTTCAAAAGAGCTATCCATAAATAAAAATTTGACCCCGCAATATCCAGGAAAAGTAAGGTAATAAATGGGAAACAGAGAAGTGAAAGGCTTAGTTTCATAGGATCCGCATGACATGACCGGCCATCACAGCAGCACCTTCACACAGGTCTCAACGCATGTGCCAGCCATCAACCCCTTCCACATATTTTAGGGAAGTAGGAGACCCGACACACAGCGCCACCACTGCAACGGCGTAAGCGAGCATGACATGTCACACGTTTCGCCTTATTCATAAAAAAATCTTAGCTATTACAGATACCATACCTACCAAGATACTGCAGAGGCAACATTTTTAATACACAATAACATTCATATACTTAATTTAAGGAATGTAAGAAATTCACAATTGTATAAGTATGAACAGTTATGCCGTATAAAGAAAGCTCGATAGAAGAGCAGGTCAATCCCATGGATTTGAGTCATCTAAATAATCGTTAATTTTATAATATCCCTTTTTGCTAAGGTTTTGTTTAACAATAACCTTGAATTTATTAAGGGGTAGTTCGCGTATACTGGTAGGGATCTTGTTGTAAAAGCGTATACATTGACCTACAAACGACTTATTTACTTTGTTTAGTCGACTAGCATGGGGCAATAATTTATCCCTATTTCTAGTATTAACAGTATGTATATCACTTAGTTGTTTAAATTGATGTATATTTTTTTGTGTAAACATTACATTAGTGAAGATGTATTGCGATGCTAGTGTTAATATGTCAATATCTTTAAAAACATCCCTAAGAGATTCCCTGGGACCTAGTTTATAAATCGATCGAATAGCTCGCTTCTGCAGGACAAAGATGCGCTCAGAGTCGGCGGCATGACCCCACAGCAGAATGCCGTAGGACATAAGACTATGGAAGTAGCTGAAGTAAACTAGTCTGGCAGTTTGAACATCTGTCAGGTTTCTTATTTTTTTAACTGCATAAGCTGCAGAACTGAGCTTATCCGCTAACTTGTCAATATGGGGGCCCCATTGTAATTTAGAATCCAGAGTAATACCAAGGAATATGGTTGTTTCCACAAGACACAAACTCTGTCCCTTCATCTTAATATCTGTAGTTACTTGTCCAACATTGGGCAAAGTAAATTTAATACATTTAGTTTTCTTTTCATTGAGCACTAGATTATTGGCAGTAAACCACTCGACTACTTTATTGATAGCATTGTTTACGTCGTCATATAAATTCTGTTGTCGTCTAACTTTAAAAAGTAAAGAAGTATCATCAGCAAACAATACTATATCATGACTGTTATTTACAAGACTTGGCAGATCATTTATATAAATTAGGAAGAGAAAAGGACCGAGAATTGAGCCCTGTGGGACACCCATGCTAACCGCAGATCCACTCGACACTTTACCGTTTACATCAACCCTCTGTACACGTCCATGTAAGTAAGATTCTAATAGGCTGAGTGCGTTGTCCTTTACACCGTAATAATGAAGTTTCCTGACCATAGTACGATGATTAACGCAATCGAAAGCCTTGGATAAATCGCAAAAGACACCCAAGGCGTCGTGCGACTTCTCCCAGGCATCAAATATACACTTTATTAAATCAACACCTGCGTCGGTTGTTGAGCGACCCCTAGTAAAACCAAATTGTTTCAGGTGCATTAGTTTATTGGAGTAGAAGTGAAATTGCAGTTGATCTAAGATTAGTTTTTCAAATATTTTACTTAAGGTTGGCAATATAGATATAGGTCTAAAATTGGTGGGGTCAGTCTTACTGCCTGCTTTAAACAAAGGTATGACTTTACTGTGTTTCATTAGGTCAGGAAAAATGCCCTCATCTATACATTTATTAAAAACCATAGCTAGATGGGGTGCTACGCAGTCTATGATGGAGTTAACTATTGTAACGGAAAGGCCATGCAGATCAGCGGTTTTTTTAATAGATAACGATTTAAAGGCCTTTATTATTGAATATGCATTGACATGACGAAATGCAAAGACTTGGTTGGACTCAGCCACGTTCTGCTTCAACAAAGATTCAGCAAGCGTGGGAGAAGAATCCAGGTCCTTGGTAGTCGAGACTGGAATGTCGGAGAAGAATTTAACAAAAGCTTCGGCAACCTCGGCGTCTGTACTGATACAGTTACCATCAATATTCAATTTAAAATCGAGGTTGCGTGGTTTGACTCTTCCAGTCTCGTGGTTAATAACTTGCCAAGTTGACTTTGCAATATTCTTACTATTTACAATCTTATTTTTTATGAATCTAGATTTGGCCTCGTTACATACACGTTTAAATAATTTAGAATAATTACGCACATATTCAACGAAAGACTCACTATTATTCACCGTTTTTTCATCATAAAGGCTGTATAGTTTATTTCTACTAATTAATATTCCTGTCGTTGCCCAATCATTAAATTTGAGACAATCGTTAACCTTTAGTATTTTTGGTTTAAAAATATTATCATATTCTATTTTAGTGGCATTAAATACCCTATTGTATAACAAATTTGCATCATCACAAAATTCAAGATTTGAGATTTTTGTGGTAACGTTATTATTAAATTTATTTAATCTAGCCTCAGTGACTGGGATGTATTTAATATTTTTTATTGTTTTATTAATATTAATGTTAAAATCTGCCCTCAACCCGCAATGATCAGACCTTAACTTATTTATTACACTCAAGTTTGTTGATTCTATGTTGGTAAATATATTATCAATACAGGTCTTCGAACTAGCAGTAATTCTAGTAGGTTCAAAAAAAAGATTAATTAGATTGTAACATTTGAAGAATGTTAAAATCTTTTTCGAAAGGGTCGACATCACTAAAAGATCAATATTAAAGTCTCCACAGACAATAATACCCTTATTTGTGTTATTTAATTTTTGAAGAACAGTCTCCATAATTTCCTCAAAAATATCATAGGAACCGTTAGGATTTCTATATACGCTTATTACAACAAGCCGCTCCAATTCTATACAAGCTATCTCAACGGTACGTTCAACCGATAGATTTACAATATCAGTGCGTTCCTTGTATTTTAAAGAATTTTTAATAATAATTAAAGAACCTCCAGAGTCTCTAACCGCACTATTTCTTATGAACGAACTGCAAACATGGTGATTGTCAAAACTAAACATGAGTTGGTTGTTGTTGAGCCAGTGTTCAGTAATACAAATAATGTCAATTTTGTCACAACTCAAGAGAAGTTCCAACTCATGGATTTTACTTAACATGCCCTGAATATTTTGAGAAATAAGTTTTAAATTATAATCATATTTCTTAGTATTTAAAGATTTAGTATTTATTATGGGCATGTCTATAGCAGATTTGCGAGAGACAACTGTCTCTGTTGTCTGGTCACTTAATTTAAATGCTCTATAGGAGCAGTCAAATCCGCCAAAAGAGCGGATGGTTGGTGTTGACTAGAATGAGTATGACTAGAATAATTATGACTAGAATTACAGGAGGGGTGTATATAAATAATGTCATTTCTGTTTCTCTGCTCAATAGAAGCAGTCGTCAAATTTACCAATAGATTGGCAGAATTTAAGTAATAGGACAGCGACAATGCTATCTGTCTTCGATTGAATTGATTAAGATAGAACCTTCCTCTAATTGAATAATATTTCTTAATAATCGAATTAAAATCTATACAATGAAATTTATTATTATAACATGTCAAATTATGTAGCATCATGTTCTGATTATGTCTTATACTATTATTATCATAACTAGCATTATTGCAAAATGGAAATGTAAACAAAATTATTTTTTTAATGTTAGTAATCGCGTCTAATCTTGAAACATATGTCGCTAGGTCCTCTCTGTTTACATTTCCAGGTTTACCTATTAAAATTACCAGTACTGAACTATTCTCAAACTTTGATGACAAAATTGTCTCCAAAATCCGAGAACAATCCGCTCCTGGCATACAATTATTTATTACATTATTATCATTATAATATTGGCTAAGGTGGCAACCCATATTTTTACCTATTTCATCACTATAAATAATTAAATTTGTGCATTGATTTTTGTTTACAGTTGGTGAGAGGGAAGTAATATTTTCATGGTCTTTAGTTGACAAAGATCGACTAGTCCCACAGTCAGACACAGGGGAAGTTGGTATAGATGGGCCGTCATTACAATTACAGTAATGACTTTCAATCAAACTATAATGTTTATATCTACTTAATTGATAGTTTAATGTAGACTTTTTTTCTTTAGCGCCGTTTCGCACTGGCTTACAATACTGGGAACTGAATAGATTCATAGACAAAGGGAAAACTTCCCACGGCTGCCTCTATGGGAAAACTAGGAAGCAATTGATAAATGTTCATATGACATATTTATGGTTCATTAGCTAAGTTCAATTGCTGTTGAAGTGCAAATTTGGTTTCCTGTTTAGTTCGTTTTTGTTAGTGTTATGGAGAAAAGTAGGTACCTACATGATAACTCGCCTTTCGGAAAATTAAGTTTTTATTACTGGGTATCACGCTTCTTTCTAGTGGTTTTTCTAGTTTTTCTAGTATTTTAACTTGGGTCTATCACATCAGTAGCGCGATAGTACCACTATTAAACCCAGAACACACGGTGAAACGCAACTGCAACGAAACTGCAACTGCTAACTTTTAAGTTGCATCTAAGTTTCTGATATAAACTCCTTTAGAAAACCACACACGACGCAACTAGTTTGAAATGTTTCGTTTCAGTTGCGTTTCCCCGTGTGTTCTGGGTCTTATGGAACCAATTCATTTTTTTTCCCTGATCAAACACGGATATTGTATATACGGAAGGGTCAATTGTAGGTTAAGTGAAATAATCTGAAATGGAAAGCTTTCACCTCATAATTTATGTCAATAATAGGGATGACGACTACATTCAAAAATTCAAAAAATAATTAGTCTGTCTTTTAGGCTATTAAAAAATATTTGAAACACAATTTTTACCTCATTAAATACATAAATAAATACAAAGATACAGAGCATCAAAGTTATGGAGTGGGGGTTTTGACGTCACTCCTACGTAAAAATCGTACGTAAGCGTGACGTCACAAGCAACTTTAACCCAGTGTATCTTTGGAATTTTTAGTTTAAGAGAAAAAAGAAAAAATACGTGTCGAATATTTAAAAATAAACTATGTGATGGGCCTAAAACATTTTTTTTGTCGTCATGCCTATTGTAAAATCACGTCACCGAATTAAGATAAATCTCCTCCAATAATGATATCTTAGCTCTATTAGAGAATATAATAAATAAATCAATCAATAAATCAGTTTGATTTTCGCAAAACAGAAACAGAAAATTTACGCGTAAATACTGAATTCGACATTGACTCGACACAGCTGTAAGCTGTAACTATTACGACACGAATTGACATAATACAATAGTTAACCCCATTATATTTAAACATACGCTTTATAATTAAATTCTTTAACATATTTTTTATAAACATGCGTGTCCGTTTGTTATAAAGGTGCGAAGTACTAGAAATATTTAAAAAGCTTATAAACTCATGTATTTATAATAAAAATAGTTACGGCAGTTGGTTATAAAATAAAGGGCAGAAATAATGTTATGAACATTATTTTTATATCGTATCATAACTACGTTACTCGTAATATCGACCTATATTTCTTATAAAAAGTTTTTCCGATTCACAAATACCTATTCACCCTTGATCTTCAGCATAGGTACATAATTATATGGTATAGATAGGTACAGTGGAAAAAGTTTATGGTTTTTCGGTGGATATTCTTTAATCTAAGTACTTAACCTCTTTTTAGTACGTACGTGAGTGCTTAACTTAATATTTATTCCCAGTTTTAATAGAAAAACCAGCCAAGTGCAAGTCAGACTCGCGCAGGAAGGGTTCCGTACCATTCACTATTGATATCGACCAAAAAAGACAAAAAAATCACGTTTGTTGTATGGGATCCCCCCTTAATGTATTATTATTATTCTATTTTTAGTATTTGTTGTTATAGCGGCAACGGTAATACATCATTTGTAAAAATTTCAACGCTATAACTATAACGGTTCATGAGATACAACCTGGTGACAGATTGACGGATGGAAAGACAGAAAGACAGACAGACGGACAGCCAAGTCTCAGTAATAGGGTCCCGTTTTCATCTTTTGGGTACGGAACCCTAAAAAATATACTTTATCCTTTAAATGAGATCCTCAAGAAAGGCAATACAACACTTATTATCTTATATTTACATTACAATACACAGTAGTCATACACTCATAATTACAGACTTAAGTTGGCGTAACTAAGTTATTGTTCTACATAGGTAAACATTACGCTGTATTCACAAATATTAGTTTATCTGACTCAGAACCTGATTCAATATATAATAATATATATCATTATGCGAGAAACAAGGATACCTTACGCTTAAAGGTAAGCAAATATACATTTATGTAATCCTTAACAATAGGCATGATGACTAAAAAAAATTGTTTTAGTCCATCACATAGATTATTTTAAAATATTCGACACGTATTTTTTCATTTTTCTCTTAAACTAAAAATGACAAAGATACACTGGGTTAAAGTTGCTCGTGACGTCAGGCCTAAGTTAGATTTTAACCTAGGAGTGACGTAAATACTTCGTAACTTTGATTCTCAGTATCTTTGTATTTATTTATGTATTTGATCAGGTAAAAATGTGTTTCTAATATTTTTAAATAGCCTAAAAAAAAAAAAAATTAAAATCTTTATTTCCACAACATAATTACAGAGTTTCATTTGTCTTAAACCTTCGATTTGAGCTCGTAATACTAAGAAAATTAAAGTTTTGATAGTTCCTGGTCCCCAAACTAGGATTCCCTGTACTAAGGGTAACCAGGTCTTTCAATCCAGACATTTGTTAATTAATTTAAAACTTGTAGCGCGGTCTAATTTCTCTATTTTAGTAAGTAAAATTAAAGATTAACAGTTTATTTCTTAGTGGGTAGTTGACTGTAGGTAGTGCTCAGTTGACAAAGGACAAAATAATACTTGCAGCTGCCTAAAAGACGGACTAACTATTTTTTGAATTTTTGTATGTAGTCATCATCCGTATTTTAAAGGAATGTAATCTGGCCATGTGTCAAAATACAAAAAACACTTACTACTTATAGGTACAAATTTCGATAGTGCGTCGATCCTAACTTTGGTAAATAGGTACCTCTATACGTAGATTAGATACATTCTTTACGTGGCTTATCTTTCCTTCATTTTATTGTAACCATATAAAAATGTGTCTAATCTCTTACAGGACCTACATAAATGTAGTAGGTAGGTATCAAACATAAACGTCTTATTTTTTTTTCACTTCTTTTATTATTATGATTCAATCGTTTATCCAACGACATTTTTCACTTCAGCGACGTCAACTGACAAGTATGAATCGTTTTATACAAAATCCTCTGCCACAGAAGCTCACGATGAAATCTATGGAAAGAAGCTAAGCGTGGCTTCCTAAACCTATAAGTAAATATTTTTTTAAATCCTGATATGAACAATGTTATTATTTATAAAAGCTTGCGTCATTTATACAGGAAGTCAATTCTGTAAACAGGAATATTCCATATTAATTATGACCTACCTATGTAAAGGGCTCTTACGCACTAGCGGTTAGCGCGGTGTCATATCAAACGCCGCACAACCGCCAAGTTTTGTTAACAACTGCCTTAAAGCTAGGTATGCTGACTAAAAACCTGACATATGCTAAGTGGAGACATTTTCCCAGTTCTTTTCCTTGTTTTAGCTTAAGGTGCTGTTTTATGTTTTTTTTCTTTATGTTTTAGTTTTTTTGATATAATTTTGATTTTGTGCTGAAATCTTGAACTGGGAATAAATGACTTACTTACTTACTAGCTGTCACTGTCATTCTAAAAAAAACAAAAGAAGACGGCACGATGTTTAATGAGTATCTATTAAATAACTTTAAAGGTCTATCCACCCGCATCCGGGCCGTGTACGGGACGTGACCGGGCCGTGGCCTGTCAGGAAGGAAAAAAATACGTTGTCATGACGACGTGTGTGAACGAATCCATAGAAAATGTATGGATTGATATTTTTTACCTGACACGTCCCGGGCACGGCCCGGATGTGTGTAGATACACCATTATTAATATTTCTGACATACTTACAACATTTAGGTATAAAAATAGCATTAAGTCACATTAGCTTACAGGAAAGGAAAAATCCTTTATTTGCGGTTTCCCTGACACTAATACAATGTAAACGTAAGGTTTTATCTACCGACTTGTATTTACATGCCATTAGCTGGATATAAAGAGTACCTAAATATCATAAGGGGGCTTAGGACCACCTTAATTTATAGGTATCAAACGTCAAATCGACCTTGGGTTAGCACTTTAGTACTTAGCTCTGATTGAAACCTATTCTAGGAACACGAGACTTCTAGTGTGGTATTAGTCATGTTTAAGGGAAAGTTATCAAGATACAGTTTCCTTCCGTTTTCTGAGTTCAGCATCCTACTAATCTCATAAACGTAATGTTTGGCCGATGGATGGATATTTGTTACTCTTTCACACGAAAATAACTGAACGGATTTTGATGAAACTTGGCAATATTGTAGCTTATTCATCAGAATAATACATAGGCTATATTATTTTGAGATATTTTGTGAATTTTCCAAGTTAAAGCGATAAATGCGTACTTACGAAGTCGCGGGCAGCCTCTTGTTCTATTATAAATTCGAGTTTCACAGTTGAGATGACAGTGATTTTAAACTGAAGGAATTATACGTTCTTAGATCATAATCCTTTTTACCTGACTGCTTAGTATGCGTGAGTCATAATTCCTATAGAATACCTATATATAGGTAGTCACTCTGAGGTCATATCCTGATCGCGCGTGACTGTTTATCCGAATCATTCACAATTCGGCAGTTTGTTTTGCATCTTGAATTAAAAAGGCTTTGATTTGTTAGACTTTCTTTGAATAAAGACAGTGGGGACCAAGTATGCTAATTTATCAATATCCTCAGTTGTGTGCCGGCAGAGTGTCAATGTCTTTTTTTGACACATTTGATCGCAATCAGTGTACGCCATTGTTTAACAGAATACCAAATGGGTCAAAAATGCTACCCCCATAGGAGAGATGCGTGACGGGTATGTATCATATGTATGTATGTATGTAATAAATAAACTACACCTACATTAAAATAGATAAACACATAATTATTTGACGTGTTTTATAGATAGACCGAACTAAGTAAACAGTACACCACACCTAGAGGTGTGGTCACAACCGCCCTACATTGGCACAGCCCGTGGGAGTTCTATAACATATTGAGGCTATTATAGGGCAGGGTGCGGGGTACCTTGTCTTGTGGCGGATGTGTCAGCAAAAAGTATGTAGGTATATGTAAGCTACAGAGCTAAATTGCAATACGTAAAAGAAATAATAAAGACTTTTTGGAGTCAATCTCTTTAAACACAAATAAAGAGATTGGCTCCGAAAATCTATAGACTGTTTTTAAAATAAATTGTAGTTTACTCTTTCACACGAAATGACTGAACGAATCTAGATGAAACTTGGCAATATTAAAGCTTACACATAGGGTAATATAATTTTGAGATCATTTGTAATTTTTCCAAGATATAAGTAGCGATAAATGCGCATGAAGTCGCAGGCAGCTTCTAGTTTTTAATAAACAAATTATCAGTGGTTGTTTTGGCAGAGTTATAGTATTGGTGGATCACTGTCACGGAAGATAACTAGACCGATCTAGAGTCAGTATTCTTGTTATAATTTAAGGTGTTATTATTTATTTATTTATTTAACAGTTTATTGTAAGATGATAGTACAAAGATACAGAAAAAAAAGAGAAGTTATACAAAAGGTACAGCATATTTCTAAAAGAAATTTCTTCTTGCAGACCCCACAGAGAGAGAAGTGATAGCATGAAGGCAGGATAGTCACTACAATAAACAATAAATATATAAGTATAAACCTACACATATATATATATATCAAAATAAGTATCTAGAGGTTTAGTTTATGTTTATGTTTTGGTTTATGGAAAGAAGAAAATAAATTTAGTCTGTCTTGTCACTGCATCCACGTTGCTTTCCTTTTTATTTATATAAATTTTAAGCGAGAATCAAATCTACTGACCTTTTTTGCACCTGGCTGAATACTACCTACACAAGTAGGCACATAAACTTTTACTTACTGACAAAGTTGAAGCAGTTAAAAGTAAAAGCGACATTCCGTTCAAATTTTCCCTTACTATTACCTACTTGTTTAAAAGATCATAAACATAAACCATCGACATTATCACGAATAGATTTTTATCTTTATTGCCGGTCATTGCTCGCCTCGTAAAAACTTTAATTACTTATAACATTGTTATGGGAGTTCATGCAAAAGTTTTTTGCTAAATTGTAAAATTTCTTACCTACTTATTTGATTATCAGCTGATCCCACTGCTGGGGAAACGCCGCTGCATCTTTCCATCTTTCTCTATCCCCGGAAAGTTCTGATTAGCTTAACCTACCAAGTGTGCATCCAGTCGCATAACCAACGCTTTTTTTTAATTTGGCAATCATGCTAGGCGCATATCCTGCCACCGTCAAAGTTAGGGAAACGCATTTGAAAAAACACGTCTGCGCTTTTCAACGTTTCCCGCCTTTTTCTTGATCACATTTTCTTTATTCTCTAACCACGCCTTTCAAATAAAAGAATAAAACCCAAAGAAACAAACTTACAAAAGCTATGCGTCTACTGGATCGAAATCGGAGCGTACGGAGCAGAATGATTTGTTGGTTCGTATTGATTTTTATGTCACAGAAATGTCATTCTAATAGACGCAATACCTTAGAAATCAATATCATTATGCTCCCACACTGCGTGCTATAAAATGTCATTTGTATACTTAAAATTTGTTATATTCCATAAAGCAACAAATCCGTCCGCTCCGATTCAAATCGAGTCGGCACGTAGCTTAAGCAGCAGAATACCTTATTGCTGGTTCTTCCAGCTTTCTTTTTTTCCAGCTAGCTTAGCATGGCACTCCGTGACAAGACGTTGTCATGCATTTGTCACGCTTACGTCTCTGTCTATAGTTCTAAATGTGATAAGGACAGCATACGTGAGATAATAGCTAGCTTAGCATGCACTCCGTGACAAGACGTTGTCATGCGTTTGTCACGCTTACGTCTCTGTCCATAATTTTAAATGTGATAAGGACAGCATGACGTGAGATAATTGTCGCGGCACGCCGTGCTAAGCCCCCAGGAGTACCTACTTATTCAAACACTTTGATTCAAATATCTCTATCGTAAGCAATTTGTCTCGAACCAAGCCTAGTAAGCCTTGTAATAAATATAATCTTTATTACATGCTTATTCCTTATACAGTGGAGAGATCATGGTATCAAATAAGTCACGTGCCGTTTATTGGCGAGACGCCAGCTTTGCTTTGTCTGTATCAACCCTGACTCATCATTTCGTCCTTTTTAAAAGCTTTTCTTATGTTATGAGTAAACTTCCTCAAAAATAAAGAATTCTTGCGAATATAAATGCGATATTGAGGTGAATCATCGGTGTATTAGGTTAACATGTTTTTCGAGTCTTACCTATAGCCGAAAACATAAGAAGGATACAGTTTAAAGAAATTGAGAATGTTACAATTCAGAAGCAATTCAAAGTATTACCTTACAATTCGTAGAAAAATACTAAACAAGTTACTTTCTATACGGTATCTTTTGTTCAAAAATATACCGAAATACCTATTGCGTAACAAAAATAAAGATCATTAAACCTAACGATCCATTATTACCTCCTTACCTCAAGCCGACTTTTCTCAAAAATCAAAAGGCCAAGAAAATGAATGAATAAATAACTTATACAATCTAGGGCTTACAACATCTTACATCCTAGATTCTCACAACATTATCTAGATATGAATGACTATTACAATGACATCAGATGTTGCAACATTTTGATCATAAAACGGTTTAGCAACATCAACATTAAACAATAGCTGACGAAATAAAACTAGCGCATCTTTGCTAACGAATTTCTTAATTAGAGATCCTTTGGTAATTGGCGAAAACGTTGGTGAAAGTCTGTAGGCTTTGTTGGTTTGATGGAATAGTTTTTTGGTAAATGGATAAAAAAATACTTAAAAATTACTACTACTACTACTACTTACTTTTAAAATACTGTGTCTACTGTCAGCCTGTCACATCCCACTACTGGGCAAAGGCCTCCTTCTTTGTTCTCCATACAGTTCTGCTCTGCACCAGATGGCGAGACGAACTTGACTCATTTACAGAAGACTCAATATACCTACGTAATCGAACATATTTTTGCCAGTTTTACAAATCACTTGTTTCTTTCTATTTGCCTACTTATTTCCATGTTTAGGTACATTTCAGACCCGCGTCCGCGATTTAACGTTTGTTAAATGGAACTGACAATTCAAATTATTATTGTTGGCGATTACCATACGAAATATCAAAAGACTTAAAGGACAAGTAAGACACGTCATTCCACTACAATGTCGTGTACCTAAATTCAATCTTGGTAATCCTACGGAACCTAAATCATTTTTACGCTAATCAAATTCTGTGTTAATTATCATAAGCAAAAGCATCGAGGTTATTTAAAATATTTAAATAGTTAACACACGAGATTATAATGTTGTGTTACTTAGTGATACCTATACAATGTGTTAATGTATTTATTTACTACACATTTTTGTTAATTTGTCTTAGTGGTAATTTGTAAATGCGTAAATTTTTGGTAAAGCATGGCTGGCGTTGCTGTTTTCTTAGCTTTCGTTGTTTTCTTTTCGATTTTTCTATCTTGTGTCAATTTTCCTCTTATTAAAATATCTACCCGCCTACAGTCTGTTACAACTTTCATTTGATTTTCATTAATACAACCTTTCATTTCATAGCTTTTCCCTATGTCTTCTTTATTAAGTACTTAAGTATCATCGTCCTTCCTCATTTAATATTCAGCACTCATTCTATCATAAGTAAATACTTAACACTTCACACCTACGCCTTTTGTATCCAAGGCTCTGTCTCGGCAGCGTTCGTTCTCCGTTCCACAGAGTTGCTCCAAATAACATGTGACAGGTTGTGTCAGTGACATTTAATCCGTCAGCTCAGATTCTACGCAATTTCGCCTCTCATGAAACTATCCATTTACAATGTATTTAAGTAGATAGTTCTGAGGCCCAAGTCTGCTAATTTAAAATAGCCTCATTTGTGTGTCGGCGAAGTGTCAATGGCATTTTTGACACATTTGGTATTTTCATAAACAATGGCTGTTTGCGACCAAATGTCTCAAAAAATGCCATTGACACTCTGCCAACACACAACTGTGAATTTTTTAACACATTTGGTATTTATTTTCATAAACAATGTCTGTTTGCGACCAAATGTGTCAAAAATGCCATTGACACTCTGTCAACACACAACTGAGACTATTTTGAATTAGCAAACTTGAGTCCCAGACAATAGGTAAATACATAATAATAAAGGCAAGTTAACTTAAGCATTGTAAAAGTTTCATCAGTTAATTCGTATCGTATTTGCCTGAAAGTAAAGTAGCTAATCAAAATCATTTATCCACAGTTCAAAACAAAAAAGAACATAAAATAGCTCTAATGCTTAAAATGAAAGAGTTCCAAACAGCCAAATCCATTCTTTTTTTATTTATGTAGTAGGTACCTCTTTCAAAAGGTCACCCAAGCAAAGGCCCCGAGGTCCATAAAACTGCTTTTACAAACAATAGGTTTTGTTTAGAGCTAGCACTCACGTCTGGCTATTACTTTCACCTCTCTTTGCAGATCTAGCGCGACCTAAGTCGTACATGGAGGCAAGGTAATATTCTTGCCATTTTTTTAATTTCTTTGTAAAAAGTGCGCAATGAAATCTTTTATGTAGGTACTAGCAGTTATAATTGACATTGATTTGCAAAGACGTTTTGTTTCACTATCGTTCGAAGACTGCAGAGCGACGCGAAAAACGTTCTGCTACAACTAGTTCAGATGTACATACCTATGTTAGACCAAAACACACTACCGAGAAGGTCCTCAGAGGCTTAATGCCATTAAAACTGTTTACAGTATACATTATACTTCTTTTTTCAAGTTATTTTTAAGATTTAATAAATCTCCTTAAACACTTATTACATCATTCGTTTTCTACCTAAGCGGTCTTAGCTGAGTATCGCGCAATGTAATAGGAGTTAGACAATTAGACGTTTCGACGAGTCTCACTGTCTTACTGCCTCAATACCGATAGGTGTAATAAGAGTTTTACATAGAAGACTTCTCAAAGCAATTTTTTTTGTAAAGTGCAATAGCTAAATGATCAAAATTTTACAAATAAGTATATAAAAGACGATAACTTATAGGTTCCTGCTATCGCATTTACTAACTAACAATACAATATGCAAATAGTACCCGCACTATAAACCCAAGGAAGTGCCCGCTTTGGAAGTATTACCGTTAAAACGGAGCTATGTCGCGCATGCGTGACATGCCACTGACTGTTCAACTATTGTCTCTTATTTATGACATGTTATCTTCATTTGTTTTTTTATATGTTGACTGAAGTGATTGCTTTGCTTGATCAAGACAAAACTAAATAAGCACATAGAAAATCCGCAACATACTTCATCAATACTGATTGCTTAGAAATAAGGTGTTTTAGCTCCATGATAATCAAGGGACAGTTTATCAAAAAAGTGAAGAAATTTAAAAGTGGCAACACTGTAGTCGTCCCATTTTAAATAAATCAAAAACGGAACGACACTAGAGTGTTGTCACTTTTTGTTTTCTTCTCTTATTTGCCAAACTGTTTTGAAGTTTCTTGAGAATCGTTATTCAGTTAGAGTATAAATACATCCTGTTATACCCAGTCTAAACAACATCTTTAAAAGAAAGATAGAAGGAAAACGAAACCGAGGAAAGTCTAGAGAAAAGAAAGAGCCAGAGTCATGTCGTGTCAAAAAGACAAGAGGCAAATGGAGTACAGAACGGAATGGAAGAAGTTCCACCGACAAGAGCTGAAATGATTAATGATGGAGCTTTAATGACCCTAGACTTTTCTAGATCTGAAATATCATCTATTTACATTAACCATGTTATTATATAATATTAATTTTATTGTATGTTTCTGTGTTTATGCCTGAGATTTGTAAAACTTAAATTGAAAAGAGCAACCCTACAGAGTTTCTTGCTAGGTTCTTCTCTGGGGAAAACTGCACTCTTGCGAATCTAGCATTAACTTTAAAAAATGACCCGTCCTAAGTGTTGTCAAAACCTATAGGATTAAATATTTTTTAATTTCATTTCATTTCATGAATTTCCCTAACCTTCATCAATCAACATCGATTATCACAATTATTATTATTGGATGGTTTAATCTACTAATTAATTTAAGTTAATTAGTTGTAACATGACGTCATAATCCGTGTACAGTCGAGGGCACAACAAGCTGTACACAAGGGCATATAATTTCATAACAGCATAAAGACGATATTGGAATTATATTTATAACCCTCTTATTAAAAAACGAGTTTTATTTATAGTCCTAGAACTAATCAGATAAACGATTTTAGTCCTAGAACTATATTTAAAACTCTTTGTAATAACGGGGCTTAGGTTGAACTGTTTTTGATTGTACTTTTACATTTGTTGTTAAGGCAATATTGCAGGTGGCGATAAGCAGGTGTGTCATGTCATGTCACGACACACTGACATGTGGTACGCTTTTTTAAGACATGATAATGTACCTATTTAAAAATAGGTACACAGATAATGCCAGAATGTTAGGAAATATGATAAAGTATTTATTTGCAAATAGTATTTTAGCCTCAGAATCTGAAGGATTATTTCTCCAATCGTATTTCGTTGAAGATATCAAATCGCAAATGTGGCAGGGCTGTAAAATGCATCATGATATGTCATGTCACATGAAACAAAATTATAAATTCATAAATACCTTAGCTTAAGCATTGTTATCTATTTTTGCCACGCTCTACTCTACAGTCTTCTTAAACGTATCCTACTCCAAGGTTGTCTGGAAGAGATCACTTTTAGTGATAAGGCCACCTATGCGCACATTGTTATAGTTTTAAGTTTTGTCTGTATCTATTTGTGTGCAATTAAGTATTTCTATGTATCTATCTTAAACGACTTTTCTTCCAACTGTCTGAACATCTAGCATACCTAGCTTAGTATCGTAGCTTACCTAGTACTTACTTAGGTAGGTTACGCTGCAAGTCTTAATTTAGCAGGAAGGTGATTGACTGGCGGCAGCCGGCTACTTTTGGTAACAATGCTTACTTATACAAGTACGGTATTGCAACGAATGTATATTTTTAGCCAATGCTTGGAAAGGAAAATATAGTAAGTTAAGGAGACTATACTTATGCTATCTACACACCAAAGCCGCCGGCATGCCGCCGGGTTAGGCCGGCGGCTTTACGTCTCATACGAATGGCAGCTGTCAAAAATGCCGACGGTACTTAGAACACTGTAGTCAGCTTGAAGATACCTACTCCCTGTCCAAAATCAAGCGTATTCTACAAATGAAATAAAACTGGATCGAAATATGTATGAAAAAAATATCCTGTACTATTGTCAATGGATCGTTTTGTACGAAAATTAAAGAAAATATTTTTATTATATTTCCTAAGAAATGTTTTACGAATCTAGATTTTTGTCAAAGCAGTAGATACCTACTTAAAGTCCTGTACCTATACAAGGTGACTTTAAATTAGTGAACGATAGAAAAGGATATGCATGTACTCGTGATAACAAACAACTTTTACTATGGGACCAAGTTCGAAATCACAAAAAAAAAATTGTTCCCCCATACTATCAGCTGATGCATTTTGTATGGGGAGTTCAAAAATTTTTGAACGATTTCGACCTTGGTCCCATAGTAAAAGTTGTTTGTTATCACGAGTACATGCATATCCTTTTCTATCGTTCACTAATTTAAAGTCACCCTATATACAGGTATCAAAGTCGTCTTGATATTTGTATAAATGTCAACTTTCCTGGCATTTCCACACAAATACCGTGTTTACCGCATTCTATAGTCGCATTGGCTATTATAAAATTCTATACACCTACACAGGTATTTAGATACCTCGAGCTTAAAGTAAATAAACAATTATATTTACTGGAATTGAATAAAAGCATTCTTGGTCGCACGTAGGTTATGTTTGAAAACAATCCTATTCAAATACCTGTATAATTACCTAATACTATAGGTAGGTACCTACATCAACCTACTTATATAAATTACCGTCGATTTGCTGCCACATACAGGATGGCCTGTCGATTGACGTCCAAAAGGAAAATTTGGATTCCTCGTGTCGTGGGGTATCCGAATCACCCCCATGTATGTTCCGCGATTTTTTACGGTTTCCGAGTTATGACGTGTTTTCTGATTTTTTGAGATTTTTCAACCAATCACCCTAAAAAGGTTCGTAGAAAAAAAAGTACAACACTTTTTCATAATTTTATTTTTGCATCAGATGCTTCATGACCCGTACTTTTATGCATAAAATATTCAGCTTCGTAACTTTAATAAAAGTTGGGGAAATTTAGGTCGGAAGAGGAAAAATTGTATTGACTGAAAAATAGTCGAAATCTTCAAACTTAAATTAAGAGGTCAAAAAGATGACTTTATGGATTTTAAACTAGCTTAAAAAATGCGCCAACTTCTCAGCTTTCATAATCATCGAAAAAAATTGATACTTAATGGAGTATTTTTGCTAGAATCAGCCTTTAAAGAGGGCAAGGTGGAAAAATTTCAGAATTGGACGTATGAGCAAATTTTTTTTTCTTTCATATTTTATGATCACCTAAGCCTCAGTAGGTTTAAAGACAGTGTTACCTTACCGAAAAGTACAAAAACGGAGCCAAGATTGACACATTTGGGGGTTTTGGAGCACCTGTAAGAGATGAGTTACACCTTGAGAAAATTATGCAGATATGCCTCATTTCTAAGGGGTTGCACAAGGAAACGGCCTTGAAGTGGCACGACTGTATGCAAAAATAAAATTATGAAAAAGTGTTGTACTTATTTTTCTACGAACCTTTTTAGGGTGATTGGTTGAAAAATCTCAAAAAATCAGAAAACACGTCATAACTCGGAAACCGTAAAAAATCGCGGAACATACATGGGGGTGATTCGGATACCCCACGATACGAGGAATCCAAATTTTCCTTTTAGACGTCAATCGACGGGCCACCCTGTATAATCCACATTTTTTTTCTTGACAGGTCATGTAAGAATCGATCAGCTTTCTTCCAATTTAAATTGCATTCTTTATTTACACATTATAGGTTTCACAAAGATGTTTATAAGAGTAACAATGGACCTTTAAAGCACAGCTTACAGACGTAAAGATTAAATAGACTGTACTTGCAATACTTAACTTGATTAACATTTATTTATAAAACAATACAAACAATATGTGGCGTAGTTTTTATTTCATAGAAAAATAAATACTTTTTTCTATTTTAAAAATGACATCTGACATTGTCTTGTCAAGAAAAACTTTAGGTTTTTGATTTTCGTATTTTTCTGTAGGTACTATATTTTCTTAAGCAATAAAAATTGCAACAACAGCTCTGAACTGCTCTTTCTCCTTCAATATACCTTCCCCCATAAATACAAACATATAGAATAAAAGACATATTTACTAGATGTCTTTCAACGCGTCCCAACGAGGCAAAGTTGGCAGCTGGCAGCATTACCTCTTTATAAAACAAAAACATCATATAGCTCTAGAAATCCAGATTATTTCAGTGCAAACCTTTTTATATCGATGTTGCTGACCCGGTAAACAATAGAGCATCATAATACTGTTGACCGGTCGGCGGCGGTTGCGTGCCGAAATCAGTTTACCGGTCGATTTGCCAGCCCGGCTTTTAATCTACGGGCCTGCAATCTGTCTCGCCTTAAATCTATGACGAATGTTTTATAGTCGGGTTTTGTGTCTATCTATGTAAGTATAGGTATAGATGTCTATGAGGGTGTGCTTGTAAAAACAGAGACCTGAAATTGAGGTTTTAGACTAGACGCAATTTTGATTGCAATAGCACTTTGGGCACAGAATACCAATTCTTGGGCAAACTGTGGAATGGATTGAAACACAAACAAATAAAATAACCTCACCATACTAGCAGACAGTTGAAGCACTATCATTTTACGAATTCTTAAAAAGAACTTTCATATTGTAGTGTAAGAACATTTGCGTTAATTTTTTAAGAATTTGATTATAAATGTAAATCAAATCAGCTGTTTTCTATTTTTAATAAGTACAATCTGTTTCTATGTATCTCCATTTAAAAAACAAAAAGAGGTTCTGACAAAAACAAAAGACACTGTATTAATAAAACTATCTTTTCTTTAAACAAAACTGTCAAACGGCGTAACTGTCTTTTGATTTGCCTTTTTTTTGTTTTGTTTTTGTCTTATTGCATATCAACATATGACAAAGAACAACTTCTTTGTCATCGTTTATAAAATTATAAAAAATACCTAGCGTACACAAACAGTCACCCCAATGACCTTTCTCTGCACCTAAATGACTTATTTTCATTCATACACCGTACACCTATAAAACAAAGTGTCCGTTACACCCACATCTGCGGAATGACTCATGTCTGGGGTTACCGAAAACGTGTAAATTTTGGTACCTATACATAACGTTGAATGTACTTAGAGTTTATTACTTGTCGTGTCCGGTTATAAAACGGCAGTTATATGGCAGAGCATTTAATATGTATTATCCTAAGAATACTTAGGTTATTTTTTGTTGGTGCCTAGAAATAGTCTTCTGATAAAAACATTTAAGAGTTAGACTCTTGTCGGTAGAGCACCCACCATTTAGGCCTATCTTCTGCTAATGCTTTGACTTCTTAATACTACACGACGTTAACTTTCTCCTTCACTTGAGTAAAGTACCTACGTATTTGTTTTTTTCCTCTATTTAACTGTGATTATGTTTTTAGTTTTAGTCATCCTAGATAAACAACTGTCGACTTGAAAAATTCTTAAAGATAAGACCTTGCTGTATAACCGCTCAAAGAAAAAACAAAACAACAAGCTTTATTTAAACACTAGAGGCTGCCCGCGACTTCGTACGCATTTATCATCATATCTTAGAAAAAATATATCTTAAAATAATATAGACTGATGTATAAGCAACAATATTGCCAAGTTTCTACAAAATCTGTCATCCATCCATCCATCGGCGCAAACATTGACATTTATAATATTAGTAGGATATTCATTAGAGACAGTAATTTTAATTTAAAAACAACCGTTAAATAACTAAATAGATTATACCCTAATGACACAAACAGCTTACACGGACTTACCTTTTGTAAACACAAAACAATGTCGTTTTTGATAGAACAACAAGTATTTACTAACATGTTATTATTAACTAATTACTTATTTAATAGTTCTCTAATGTAATTAGACCTAATAAAATAAGGTTTATGCGTCAAATCGCAGTTTAGTCGAAAGAAAGTGTTAGAGTTAGTGCAATGTGCAGTGAAATGTGAATATTTGATGTAACCATGTGTTTCGGAGATAATTTCGTTTTGAAGGCTCTGTTGTATAGAATAGAGGAATTACGGTATGGTTGACTTAAACGTAAAATTCTGTTTTTATGGCGCATTATTTTTATTGCGATTAGACTACACTAGATTCTTGTGCATGTGTAGGTACTATAGAAATCAATATGAAGCAACAAATCCTTCCACTCCGTACCTACCTACACACCGATTTCGATCCAGGAGATGCGTAGCTTAAGCTATTTTTTTCCATTACTAGCTGACCCAGCGAACTTTGTTCCAATAAGGATATAAAAAGTATCATTTGTCCTGCTCCTGGCTTGGCTCTTGGCTACCTCTTTGTAAATTTTCAGACAAATTGGTTCAGCCGTTCTTGAGTTATGAAATATGTAACTAACAAGACGTCCTTTTAAAAACAATAAGATTAACATAGTCAACGTTGTTCCAGACTCGTCCGCGGCACCTCGGTGCAGGGTCCGATGGAGCACGCGCTGCAGCACCGCGAGCGGGTCGGGGTCCAGGACTTCGTGCTGCTGGAGGACTACCGCTCTGAGGCCGCCTTCATCGACAACCTCAGGAAACGGTTCTCCGAGAATATTATTTATGTGAGTATGGTGGCCACTTGTGGCTTACAATGCGGTTCGAACTCAAAGAGCGTTTTTAAATGTTCGTTTTTAAACGTTGTCCGTTACGCGATGGTATATGGTTTGGTTTATAATGGACGTGTGTCCAACAAGCACAGGACATCCATTCTTGTTTTTTGACGGTCCGTTTTTCGGAAAAAAACGAACGTCTACAACCGGTCCAACATAGTACATGCAAATACGTCAGCGATATTTTTTTTTAAAGGTAATGCTAGATTTACAAGAACCAGTTTTTCCTGGATATTAAATTGACAGTGTGAAGTTTGACATAACGTCAAACATAACCATATCCTACCTAACCTTACCTCTATTATAAATATAATAAATATACCTACTTTATTTCTCTCCATCTATCTTACCCCATGTCTCACCCCCAGACGTACATCGGCAACGTCCTGATCTCCGTGAACCCGTACAAATACCTGCCGATCTACACGGAGGAGAAGACCAAGTTGTATTACAAGAAGAACTTCTTTGAAGCACCACCTCATGTGTAAGTTACCTACTCTATAAAGCTATAAGCTGGTTGCAGAAAAGGACAATTAAACTAATGCTCCATTACAACCCAGCTGTTGCAATGGTCACCATTTCGGGCCGCCACTCAGAGGGTCCTGGGTTCGAATCCCAGTTGGGCAGATATTTAAATAACGAATTTAAATGTCTGCTGGTTTTGCACATGTTTTTGTGTTCATTCATTCATATATTTAAGAGCCAGGCTCTCGTCGGTGGAGTGAACGCCATCTTTGTCTTTCCTCTGTCAGCAATGTTTTTGTGTAGGTATGTCTAATAAGGGGCGGCTCAAAATAGGGAATCATGGAGAAGAAGGAGAGAGGCTTTTGCCCAGCAGTGGGACAACAACGGCTAGATAAGATAAGATAACATGTCTAATATGTTTACCCACAACACTGGGAATTCTGGTGTGCGGCTATGTTTGTATTCATGTTCATTATACTTAGGTAGAGGTATAGATGATTCAGAAATTAGCTTCCAAAAAGATATTCCTTCATTCTTTAGTTTCGGGTACAGGAAAAGACATTCAATTGTTTTCCATGTCTCTGTAAGCTATAATAGAACCTGATACCAAAACTATGTAGTCTATGAAAAGATTCATACTTAGATAAGCAACACTAAAAAGCCATTTGTCATTATCATTTATTACTTGATATGTTTTCTGATACCTATACAAAAATATTTACATTAGATTTGTTATTTTTAGTTATATTGAGTTTTCATGACGCAACCTACATTAACAGATTACTGACTAGGGCATTATTTTTGTCTCTTTTTGACGTGTTACTGTCAAAGGTGATAAACTGAGATGGAAATAGTTTCAGATATGTGTTACCTAATCTACTTACCTAGATGTAGGTGTCTGATATATATGGCCGACGCAAATTACTATCTCCTTTCGGCAATATCGATTATCATATCGAGTCTGAATCGATAAAAGATAAATCGAATCCGGTATCGAATGGCTTGTTGTTATCTGAATCATAGTGATCTCTTGAACAATATAGTCTGTTTCATAAAGTGTTATGTTTATTTTGAAATGTATTTATTAAAATAGTTCATGGTACACAAAAACACAAAAAATTTGGTCACTCTTAAGCTAGGTACCTAGGTAGTCAAAAATATCCCCATCTCGAGTCAAAGTTGGCGGAAAAGTGCCGAGGATACTGGCAGCATTGCCACGCTGAATAGCCAACGAAATGCGTTGCAACAAAAATGACTCGACACTTTTGAAATGTTTAATGCTATAAAAGTAATTTCTGATGCATCTTTTAACAAAAGTATCTACCTCCATACTTGTTAAGGCAGGTACCTGTTAAGGTAGCCTCTATTGCTGAAAATCCATTCTTTAAGTTATTTATAAGATCTGTAAAAACTTGTGGACTTCAATAAACGTATTGCGTCGCCTTGTAGGTACCATCGACCTTTCCTTGTCCACCGCTTAAGACTATCATTTGGAAGAAGAAGACGTAATGAATTTGCATGCTTCTGCTAACTTCCATGTCATGATACAGTCTAGCTCATTATCATCATCAGCTCTTTTAACATCCCCACTATAGGAACACGAGCCTACTCTTATACGAGAGTGATTAGGCCGTAATCCACCACGCTGGCTCACGTTGTCTCGCTATGGTCTTCCAAAGACGAAGATGTAGAAAACTTTTCCCAGTAATATTCAAATTCAAATTCTTTATTTTGCTTTTTTTTATTATTTCTTTTCTTTTTTTTTGTTTTACAGGATGTTATTACAATAGTTGATAGTACCTACCTTTTATGGACCCTGAATAGGGCACGGCAATATAATCTCATTTTGACAATCTTTTTTCACAGATTCGCCATAGCCGACAACGCTTACCGCTCATTGGTTTTCGAACACAGAGAACAATGCATTTTAATCTCAGGTAAGATGAGAAACAATCTATTTTAGTAATTAATACGATAGATTCACATCTCTTTCTTGAGAAATATGATCTCGGATTAGAAACAAACTCTAATTAACTTATAAACATTTATCTTTCGTCACAAAAAAGGACGCATAGCGATTGCAACAGTGTTCCTGTTTGATATTTGAGATGAAACCGCGCTAAAAATCACCAAACGCGGTTCTCGTATTCCATTATCAAACGTCTAACCGTGCCGCTAAATAACCGTTGTGACGTAAGAGCCCAAAACTATACACACGCACCATAGTATGCTACACATCTCAAACAATATCCTTAGTATAAGTAACTACTTTTAATAAAAAGAATCTGATATTAACAACTAATATCTTTCCCCAGGCGAATCAGGCTCAGGCAAAACTGAAGCATCCAAGAAAGTTCTAGAATACATAGCGGCAAGAACCAACCATCTTCACAATGTGGAAACCGTCAAGGACAAGCTTTTACAGAGCAACCCACTCCTGGAAGCCTTTGGTAACGCCAAGACCCATAGGAACGACAACTCCAGTCGATTCGGGAAATACATGGACATCCAGTTCAACTACGAAGGGGCACCAGAAGGAGGTCATATCCTCAACTATCTGCTGGAGAAATCCAGGGTTGTCAGCCAGATGTCTGGGGAGAGGAACTTCCATGTGTTCTATCAGCTGCTGGCTGGTGGAGACCCTGAGTTGATGTCGCATTTGAAGCTGCAGCCGAGACCTGAGGCTTATAAATATACTACTGATGTGGTAAGTGGGACTTTAATAGATTTACAATACAATACAATACAAATATTCTTTATTGCACAAAAGATATAAGGTACAGACACAAACAAGAATATAAGAAGCAACAGGCGGCCTTATTGCTAGGTAGCAATATCTTCCAGGCAACCTTAGGGTAAGAAATAACGAGAAAGAGGTAATAATGGTAATAATGATTTCTTCTTCTTCTTAGTCTATACCTGCCCACAACTGAGCATAGGCCTTTCCTATTTCTTTTCAACGCGACTGGTTCAATTAATTAGAAGTTTTAGAACAGTACAATACAAATACCTACTCTAATGCATAAAGACACAAAATATACTTAATTACCATATTGCAATTTTGTAGCAGTATATAGCGTTATTGCTAATAGCAAAATCTTCCAGACTATACGATACGTAGAGCTAGACTCCAGAAGATATTGTGTTGAATCTAGAAAACGATAAGTTAAAACAATCAGTGATGAAATAGGAATATTGTGGAATCTAGTTATCACCTCGACCTTATGATATACACTATCCTGTGCAAAAACTACACCAGTTAAAAGTGGAGCAAATTAGGGCCAGCGCAGACCTGACGGAGCGCAGCGCACAGTATTCGCAAGTCGTCGCTTCGATGCGTCGATGCTCATTTGTTGTGTTAACTGATTTGAGTATTATTCTAATGAGAACAATGTCGATAACAATATGACAATCAAAAGCTCTGTGTTGCTCTCCGTCAACTGTGCACCGGTCCTTATCCTACAATATGACAACACCCACATAAAAACGGGGCACGATTCCGATAGCTCCGTCCATATGTCGAAGGTGAATGAACGGCAAAGGTCGAGATCACAAACCGTCTTTGTTCAGTTTTTTATTTCTAATCTTCTTATAAGGATTTATTCCTCTCTCGGGTTGCAGAAATGGGCATTAAAATAATCATCCATTTAAAATATTAAGTGATTTTTCAATCTCTGGATTGTAATCGTCTTTAAAACTGAAAAATCTCCAAGAAACATGGATTTGGAATTTGAGAAAAATCAAACTTTTAAACATACAAAGTGCTCGATCAGTTAATCGATATCGGATCATTAGATCTGTGAAGATGAAAAATGTAGTTGTATTCTAATACCTACTCATGTTTCTTAGTTATTTATTTTACTTGAAAGTTATTTAGTTTCATAGACAGACGTCCCTAGGTTTTCATCACGCAGTGAAACAACCAACTCGTATTTCGATCATTTTCTGTTTTTTTAACAACGAAAGCAATATCTAGCTTAACGGAGATTTAATTCTAATAATCTTTTCTGAAACACACTATCTATTATTTTTTATCTTAATTAGGTACCTAACCAACGACTTCTATGTAATTAATGTGAAACAAAAGTAACTCGCGTATTAAGGAAGTTTTATCTCATTGACTGTTTCTTTTCACATGAGGTCATCATATCCTTTTTGGGTGAACAGTTAATCATACAGAATATTATTTGTGTTTTGATGATGTAATGTAAGATATTAGAGAAATGTAGAACTGACATTTATAAATATCTTTATCATTTGTACCTATGCGTGAGCGATTAGCGTTGCGTTTCTAAAATATTATAAGACGACACGAGAATCACGTATTTTTGTCAGATCCCTAAGTAGGCTATCTCTCTTTTTTTCTCTCTCTCTTATCTTCTTTTCTTAATAGTGAGGCAGATGGGTTAGCGTATATTGCTTAGGGACAGAAGAGATGATCCTGATTCCTGATCATTAAGGTTACCATGACAACGCGTACTTAGGTGAACATCTTCCAAGTGCTCTTAATTAGAAATACCTACGTAAACTCTCACAAAAAGTATCACCGTTTCAATTCCCACTATAAAACCCAACATTTCTTCCAGAGCCCCCAACAAGGCCAGAAGAACAGCGACGCCGACCAGTTCCACACGACCAGGGAAGCCATGAAGGTCATTGAGATCAGTGATGATGAGCAGAAGGAGATCTTCGCCATCGTCGCCAGCGTGCTCCACCTTGGCAATGTGAAGTTTGTGCAGAACAACCAGGGCTATGCAGAGATCCTGTCGCATGATGCTAACAGTGGAAATGTTGCTGAGGTTCGTAATTCTTAGGCTCTAAGGCTACTCAAAAGGAACTAATCACAAACTCAGATTACTAAAGAGTTTTTGTGCGTCACCGCCTTACATTTCCTTATACATTCGCGCACGACTCGACTAGTCATTATCCAGTGAGTATAGCATCGTTTTCGAAATTCGAATTGTATAAGTAAGTAAAGCAACTCCGTTGCAGAAATTGCTGTTAAAATTAATCATATATTAAATTTAAATAACTATAGGAGTCTTAGTCCTCCACGGTTCAATGTTTGATATGAAAAACTCAAATTAGCAATTAAATCAACGATTTGTCGCTATTTTGTATCAAACACCAAACTGTTTAACCGCACGCGTAAACACTCTTATTAGGAGGTTAGTACGAGTAGATAGTAACATCTAGGTAGGTATTCAAAAAGTGTCATAATATCATTCTTATCAATACATATTATCTAAATGTGCAATATACGAGTAACTACTTAAGATAAAAAGAAAATACTCGTACCTTCCATAATAATGCTCTGGAGTTCAAACGATCACCGCTAATGTTAAAACAATTGAAATTTCCGAACCGATTTTCAGCAATCATTAACTACCTAAGTAGTTGCTACTTTGTCGTATGTTGGATGCTTTGTATTGGAATACTTTTATATCAGCTAGCGGACATAAATCTGGGTCAAACAAGTTGTAATAGCCTCATATAAATGCTCTCAGCTCTACTGAAGTCGCCATAATATGGAAACGGGCTATTATTTTGAAGGAATTTCTATACGTAACTGTTTTATGCTGTCTACACACCAAAACCGCCGGCATGCCGCCGGGCTAGGCCGGCAGTTTTACGTCATACGAATGGCAGCTGTCAAAAAAGCCGGTGGCTTTGGTGTGTAGATAACATTAAAAAGAGAATTATTATAAAAATATATTGTCGTTAAGGAAGTGTTTAATTACTTATAATCGAGCAATTGTTAAATCATTTGAACGGACGCGTGAATGCCCTAATAACATAGATACTTACAATGTTTAAAACATCGAAATTATGAATCAATTCTTATGTTTTGATACAAACTGCTTTGAGAAAATAGATATTGTTCTAGCAACAGCTACTAACTAGGCCCATTGTTCTAAATGTTTATGCTAATACAAGCCTGTCTATTGTTTGGGTCTACCGAGAAATGTTTGACGTAATATTTAATTTTGTTTTTGCAAGTATTTAGGTACATTGTCAGGTCCACAACTTGTTATGGAAAAGTATTTTGTCTCTTGTATCGCTTAAAAAACTCCAAACTGTATCGTACCCAACTAAATTGACTACCTATACCACACACACACACACCAAATCGATGGATCAAACTACCAACAAATCTAATAACCAACCCAACTCCTCAGCTGCTGAAAGTAGACGCAACGAAACTCCGAGAAGCCCTCACCAGCAGAACAATTGAAGCTCGAGGAGATGTGGTGACCACACCACTGGACATGGAGCAAGCCCAATACGCGAAAGATGCCCTGGCCAAAGCCATGTATGACAAACACTTCAGCTGGCTGGTGAAACGACTGAACGCGTCGCTAGCACCGAAACATAAGGATCCCAAAGATTCTGTTATCGGAATCTTGGATATTTACGGATTTGAGATTTTCCCGAAGAATAGGTAAGATTTAATAACTGTTATTGTGTAATAAATAACACTAATAATAACGTTGATAAAGTTGTCCTGTCATATCGGTGACCTAATATCGTTTTTTTGCGACGGTTTTCAAAATAGCTCTTTTTCTCATTTACAATCTTCTTCATTGGTTATCTTTTCCCTCTAGCTTAATCACCCCATTTTTCCACCAGCACCAAAAACCTGAAGTATTTTAAGCAATAACGTTGACTACAGTAATACAGTATTGATCGTGTGGTAGCCCTAATTAATCGACAACTATCTTTCTACTAATCAACCTATCGATCGACGTTGCCTAAAGTCTTCCTACCATCGGACGATACCTTCGATCTTCGATCGAATTGTATAGAATTCCACAAGACCTTAAATACTCTTTCTCCCCCCCCCCCCTCAGTTTCGAGCAGTTCTGCATAAACTTCTGCAACGAGAAGCTTCAGCAGCTGTTCATCCAGCTGACCTTGAAGTCGGAGCAGGAGGAGTACCTTCGCGAGGGCATCGAGTGGGAGCCCGTGGAATACTTCAACAATATCGTCATCTGTGATCTGATTGAGCAGAGGCATAAGGGTGAGAGTTAAATTTCGTTAGACAATTGAAACTATTCGAAACATGTTGGGCTATGTCAATAGCAAATAAGAATTTGCATACCTATTGTATACTAATCAAGAGATGTTCTTAGTGATTAATACAGAAGTGTAATTGTGCGTTTAACAAGATTGCGATTAATAAGAATGTATAATCCATGATACACATGATTTAGTAATCGTGTAACTAGGTACCTACTTATAAAATAGTCGTATTAAATTCTGGTTTCATGAGGCTAGCTTTATAAGTCCCGTGTATTGTCGTATAGAAGGCAAAAATCGAGTCGGTTCTTTAGTTGAATCATTCAGAAAACCATAACTTGGCTTACATCACAGTTTTGAAGTATCAGGTTATTCACCAAAGACAACCTTTCTTTCTTCATTTTAAGACATAACATTAGCAAGAAGAAAAATTGTTATTCTTATTACGACATTTCAAAAGATTTTTCATACAAAACGTTTCAAAGACGATTCATAATTTCATAGACATCAAGAAACTAAAGCAATACCCTTCACAGGTATAATTTCAATCCTGGACGACGAATGCCTGCGGCCGGGAGACGCGACTGACGCCAGCTTCCTGGAGAAGTTGACTCAGAACCTGGACGGCCACCCTCACTACAAGTCTCACAGGAGAGCTGACACCAAGACGCAGAAGATCATGGGCAGAGATGTGAGTTGCTTTCTGGTTTTAAGGCGGCTGTACACAGACTGTTGAAATAGTTCACCGCGAGGTTGCGGCTTCAAGCAGTCGGGTCTCAACTACTTCAGTCCATGTACGGCCGCGGCTGCCCTTAGGAATCTGGTGAAAGAAAGCTAGAAACGGATTAAAGAATCAGTATTACTTCTATTGACTGATGTTAAGATTAGGATCTGAAATTGTCCTTTCTGTGTTAAAAAACGGCAAATATAAATAAGTTTAGCAAGCGTTATAAAGTCCGTCTTATTTCTTTTCTACTTTCCTTTCATGCAAACAAGTGTTTCAAAATTGCAGAAATGCTTAATTTTTTACATTATTATACGAGTACTTTATTAACAAAGTATATAGCTAGCGAATAAAACACATATCGTGTCTGATTTGTTATCATATCCGTCGATAAAGTTCCTGTGAATTCGACACATGATTAAGATTAAACCGTATTTCATAAAAGCCTAATTGAAGCTGGGAAAACCGGTTGATAAGCATTTTTAATGGCGGTGTTATATAATATATAAAGTATCTATATTATTTATAGTTTATGATATTACTAAGAAGCATCGCAAACAAAAATGTTTCATGTTGATTCTGCCTGATCTCTATCGCCTCTATCGGAAGTGTCGGCCTTCCATTCCATCTGACAGTGATGGTGAATAAACACTTGTGAATTGAAGTTCATACTTAAGTAGTATACATATTTATTAACTGAGTGAAATCTCAGTTAATAAAATGATAGATACTTATAAAGAAGTATATTTAGGTATCTTTTACAAAAACTGTAGATTCAGATAAAACGCGTGACATGACTGATCATAATAAAGTTGTCAATTAATCGATGAAAGACCTAATAATATCCTAACCACCTGTTCCCTAACAGGAGTTCTGCCTAGTCCACTACGCTGGAGAGGTGACGTACACCGTGAACACCTTCCTGGAGAAGAACAACGACTTGCTGTTCAGAGATCTTCAGGGTCTGATGGCTACCAGCGGGAACTCTATCGTTGGGAAGTGCTTCAAGGTAAGAAACCTTTAAGAAAAGGAATATATGCATGCATGTCTGTCGCGCTTCTTTCCTATCGGGTACGCAGAGACCACTTCCTTGAACTTGTTACGATCTACATACACTTCTTTCGCTTTATACACAAACATCAGTCTCTTAATAAATTCACGTTGGTTTAATTCTTGATAATTATCACCATCATCATATCAGCCATTAGCTTATTATTATTAGCTGCCCACAGCTGATTAGGCCTCTCCAATGGCTCTCAAACGCGACCGATTCATTGCCACCTGCGTCCAACCTAATCTATCCAATCCATTGTTTGATGAGATACCATTCTGTATCTTCCAGAATCTGGACCTCCACAGCAAGAAGCGACCAGAGACGGCGATCACTCAGTTCAAGAACTCCCTGAACGAGCTGATCAAGATCCTCAGCAGCAAGGAGCCTTCCTACATTCGCTGCATCAAGCCCAATGACTTCAAGATGCCCAGTAAGTTAACTTCACATACGATATTCATGAATATAAACATGGACAGTTTTGATACTTTTGATCGATACCTGTGAGATATGTGCGTCATATCCTTTCGAAAAATTCGACTTCGAAAATATCTGTCGATGTCGATAAACGTTTTAGTAGTTGACGCCATTTTTTCGAAATTAATCTGTACGATGATGGGTTATTTAAAAGCTCGAAAATCCTCAGAAATGTTGACTTCTTCAATACGAATGCAATTTCTTTAATCGCTAATGTCTTTTTACTTTCCCAGTGCAATTCGACGAGAAGCTGGTGTCGCATCAAGTGAAGTACCTCGGTCTGATGGAGAACCTGCGTGTGCGACGCGCCGGGTTCGCTTACAGAAGGACTTATGAAGCGTTCTTGGAAAGGTAGTTATCAGTTTTTTGATTTAGTCATGGACTCGTGATGAGATTTTTGACAAAAAAAAAGTAACAAACTAAAAAATCGATAATTTTACTGGGAGACTAACAATTGCGCTTGAATCTTCTTTCTTGAAGTTCTTAGATCTAACCCAAACCTTAAAAGTGGAAAAAATATAATTTCGAGGAATCAAAGTTAAAGAGCTCATTTAAACGCTTAAATATGAGGTTTTATTTATGCACTTATTTAAGTTCACCAACGGGTAACCACTTACTTAATTCTAGTAAGTAGGTAGTCATCTTTATATCTCAGAGTTAGATTCTTTTCAGACCAGTAACCTACCTATAACAATAAAATCAAATTAATGTCTACACCTTATAAGTATACTACACATAAGCTAATGAGGTTAATCTGTTCTATTACAGATATAAGTGTCTAAGCACCCAAACCTGGCCCAACTACCGCGGATCGGCGCGCGACGGAGTTCAGAACTTGGTGGAAGCACTCAAATATGAGAAGGAAGAGTACAGGATGGGCAAGTAAGTAGCATAGCTTTAGGAAAATAAGCTGAATATTTAAGGAATTCAATGGCAGGACTGTGCTAGGTGGTAAATGATAAAGTCTGGTAAAGGCAATGAGGAAGGAATATAAGGAGTGGCCCCATTTTTTTCATATACAAATGAGTTTATGACAGCGTGCCAATGTTGCGCCAAGTTTTTCGTAGTTTTCTTGGTAGATGACCTGTCGAACGATAAGAAATACCATATAAAAAGGTAGCCATTTTGCGCCAGACCAGGCACACAGATCCAAACGGTATGGCTCCTCCTTATATATTCTACACTCAAAGGGTAAAGGGAACTGCGTGGCTTGCTGCGAACACCGCGACTTTAGCGTATAGAAGGCCATACCTACTCGTACCTACATGAACTGCTTCAAGCAGTTGAGACCTGACTGCTAGCTGTGAACGCCCGGTGAACTATAGATTCATTCGTTGCCGTACACGCGACTGCACGATCAGTCGCGACCGCTTCAATAGTTCACCAGGCTTCAAGAAGTCAAGTACTAACAGCTTGAGGCGTCCATGTACGGCCGCCCTTAGAAAGCAATAAAACAATTGCAGCTAACGCTGGTTCAATAGAATCAAAAACAATAGAATATCATGGTCATGTAAGTAGAATAAAAAATTACAACTCCTTGTTTCTAAAATCCCCAGCACAAAAATCTTCATCCGTTTCCCGAAGACACTGTTCGACACAGAAGATGCGTACCAAATAAAGAAGAACGACATCGCAACGATCATCCAATCCCGTTGGCGCGGGTACTGGCAGCGTAAGCAGTATCTGCGCATGCGTGCCGCCGCTATAGTGATCCAGAAGTGGGTGAGGAGGTTCCTCGCGCAGAAGTTGAAGGAGAGGAGGAAGAAGGCTGCGGATGTCATCAGGGCGTTTATCAAAGGTACAACCGCTGGTGACGTCGTTCTTTAGTAATCTTTCACATCCCAAAAAAAAAAGAACAATAGAAAATCTATTGTGTCTGGGTTTATAATGTCTGGGTCAGTGGGATGTGAGAGGTTTTTTAAAAATTTACCTGTGATAAAGTCTATATGGTATTCTTATATTTCTGATGTATAAGCATCAATGTGTGAGCATGGTGAAGAATGATGTAAGTATGTTGATGTATGTGCCTTATAATGGTCAAGTTTCGTTGAAATCTGTTCAATGGTTTTGCAGTAACCAAATCGGTTCGGTGATATCAACACTTACTATTCAACCTTACCTCTTAGGTACATACTGGCTCAACATGAGAAACTGAAACACTGGCATCGAGACAACAGATTTCATACCAAAAAACATACATAATGTAGTATAACTTACAATAACGATTGTTTGAAGGGTTCATCACTCGCAACGGGCCAGAGACGCCAGAAAACCGTCGGTTCCTCGGCATCGCGAAGGTGCACTGGCTGAAGAGGCTCTCCCAGCAGCTACCCAGCAAGCTGCTTGACTTGTCTTGGCCGCAGTGTCCTGCTACTTGCCAGGTTTGTTACCATCATCATGTTTAAGAGAGTTGCTCTTGTCGGTGGGGTCCTCACCACTCTGTTCTATTCTCCGCCGTCCGTTTGAGCACCTGATACGACACAATTTTTTTTTACTGTACTTGCAGGTCTTTCCTGTAATATATAGTAACACTGGATAATTACAAATATCACAGTCTTCTTAGTCAAATAAATGTGAACTAACAGGCTTTCTCAGTCTATCCCTTCTTGTGACACAAAAATGAATGATCTGTATGCAATTCTCCTTTGCTTCTTATCAAACTTTTCCCACAGAGTTATAAGTTCTTATTTTATCTAGCCGTCAAAGGCTCTCTTTGCCGCACAAAGGCCTCTGTTCTCTTTCTCCACGATTAACTATCCTCAGCCGCCTCTACTCAGACATCAATTATGGTGTCCAGGCTCATCCCGCCATCTATTCTGTGTTCTACTGCATTATCGACCACACTATCCTAATTTTGTTAATGAGGGTGTTTACTTCTTCCATGTAACCAGGAAGCTTCCAAAGAGCTGCACAGGTTACACCGCGCGCATCTCTCCAGGAAGTACCGCCTCGCGCTGTCACCTGCTGACAAGAAGCAGTTTGAACTCAAGGTCTTGGCTGAGAAGATGTTTAAGGGTGAGTTGAGTTTGTGATGATAATGACAAGGCTTTTAAGCTACGCGGCCACTGGATGGGAATCGGAGCATACGTAGCAAAAGCATTTGTTGGTTATTATTGATTTCTATGTCGAAGAATTGTCGTTCTAGCGCCCACCGTACCATAGCCATCAACATAAAGCAACAAATCCTTTTGCTATGTACGCTCCGATTCTGATCTAGTGGACGTATAGTTTAACACAATAGCTAAGCAAGCAGTCAAGGTTATGTTCAGCCATTGATTTATTCAATTATTCTAAAATCTTCCAGGTAAGAAGAACAGCTACCCATCAAGCGTGCGCGAGCGTTTCGCGATTGACCGGCTGAATTCAGAGCATCAAATGCTGAGGAACACCTTCATGGCATCTCCTTCTTGGCCTACTGGCGAACAGCTTATCGTAAGATTATTTTTTTATTAATTGTCCACGGAACCGCACGTCGTTAGATGCACTTTTTTGTTATTTGACGATTGCACGCAATTGACGAAACGGCAACGTCGCGTCTACATCGTATCTGCTACTTCGTGGACACAGAGTTGATTGTTTCTACGCAAGAGCTTGCATTTGTCTTAAACAGAAAAGAGCTTGCATTTGTCTAAGAAGTCTTTCTTAAACAGAAAGTTAACTAAAGTTTTGAAAAATCCTAATTTCCGTTCGCCTTCTTTTTGCGAGGGAAAGGAGTAGTCGATATGTTTAATAATAACATGGTTACAAGCAATGTCCAAACTTCATTCTCTTCCCCAGTACTCCTGTGAAGCAGTGAAATACGACCGTCGCGGCTACAAGCCCCGCGAGCGAGCTCTCCTCGCGTCCGACAAGGCGCTCTACGTCCTAGACGCCGCCGGACGGAAGACTTACAAACTCAAACACAGACTGCCGCTGGATAAGCTCAGGGTTGTTGTTACTAACGAATCCGACAGCTTGGTCCTGATTAAGATCCCGCAGGAGTTGAAGAAGGATAAGGTAAGCTTTGTTTACCCTGTAGGTAGTTTCATGTTTGTGTGCCAAGTAAAGGCTAAAGATACCCTTGGCAAGGCAAGTTTTGCAGATACAAGACATTTGCCATAAGGAATAATTTTCTTGAGTATACCTTTGTCTATAGCTATCTAACAATCGCATAAACACCTGTAGGTGCTACACATGTACTTAAAGGTCAGGTCTGGCGGGCGGGACCTACCCTCTTTTTGAAAATCAATCAAATATTCATCTCACTTTTGAACACTTATGGAATCTGCACTTGACAATTTGACATACCCTCGTCTCGTGTTTTATGGAAGTAAAGGCTCTTGTTGTAAGTTGATAATAAGTATATTTATTCGGAAACCATTACAGCTTGTTAGCAGCTAGCGTTAGACACATGACAGACAGTTATAAAACCAAAGACACTCTCTGCAAAGTATTTATGCTTGCTATTTTAAACACCCCTTCTCAAAATAAATACTTTAACTAACAAAGAACACAAAATAAAAGTTTTCTCCTAAATAACACAACACAAAACTACTTAACTCTCAGACTTATACTACTTTAATATTACATTTAGTTAAGTGTCTTATCGTTAGTTCCCTACTTAAAGGTTTAGTTAATATATCTGCCGGTTGGTCACTTGTAGCAACATACTTGACACAAACTTTGTTATTTTTAACTAACTCCTTAACATAATGGTAACGAATATCTACGTGTTTCAATCTTTTAGTGACCTCAGAGCCTGCACTAACTATAGCCGACTGATTATCACAAAATATACTGACTGGTACAACTTTATCTACTTTAAAATCAGCCAGTAGATTAACTAGCCAACACGCTTCGCTTGCTGCCATACTTAAAGATACATATTCGGACTCTGTTGAAGATAAACTAACCGAAGCCTGTTTCTTAGAGCACCACACTACTAGACAATCAAACAACTTAAACATATAGCCTGATGTGGATTTCCTGTCTAAAAGATCACCGCCCCAATCAGCGTCACAATATCCTACTAGTTCAGAGTTTTTACATTTATAAACCAACTTAAAATCCAAACTATATTTAACATATCTAAGAACCCTCTTTAAAGCGCTTAGCAAATCACTATTAGCACACTTCTGATATCTGCTCAACATGGAAACAGGGAAACATAAATCTGGCCGAGTACCCGATGCTGCGTACATCAAACACCCTATCATTTCTCTACATACTTTCTCTATACTCGAATCTGAGGGACGATTCACGTTGGCAAAGACCTGAGTATTAAAATTAGGATCCATAGGAGTTGACACTCCCTTACAGCAATCCATATTGAACCGTTTGAGTACATTTTCTAAATATTTTCTTTGATCCAACTCAGTTACACCTGTTTCCAAATTACGCACCACATTTATACCTAAATACGTAGAGATCAACCCTAAATCTTTCATTTCGAACTCTCTACTTAAAGCATGTTTAAACTGAGAAACATCTTTATCATTTGTGCCAAAAATTAACACATCATCCACATATAACAAAACAAACATTTTATGATTGCCATAAAACTTCTTATAAAAACATAAATCCGAGTTTGACCTCTCAAAACCTTCTTTAGTTATAAAAGAATTAAATTTAATGTTCCAACACTTTGGAGAACACTTCAACCCGTACAAGGACTTATTTAACTTCACGACACTCTTGTCCCCGGTATAGGCACCATCCGGTAACTTTACATAAACCTCCCCATTAATATCGCCATACAAAAAGGCCCCGGTAACATCCATCTGATATATTGGAACATTCAATTTAGTCGCTATTGCTATGAACACCCTAAAAGTTGATAACTTAGCTACTGGAGCATAAATTTCATTAAAATCAAAATCATTGTTTTGTTCAAAGCCTCTCGCAACTAACCTAGCTTTGTAAACCCCGTTAGCTTTTAATTTAAACACCCACTTGCTACTAACTACCTTCCCATCCACAGGGGCATCACATACGTCCCAAGTATGGTTATCATTCAACGTTTGCAATTCTTTATTTATAGCCAGACTCCACTTACTTGCATCTTTGCGTCCCATGGCTTCTTTGTAAGTAGTAGGCTCAACCTCATCGCTTGTTATATTATTTGCCTGGTAAAATGAAGTTTGTTTTCTCACCCTGGTACTTTTCTCACGTGTAGCAGGTTCAACTTCCCCCACCTCCTCTTCGGCCTCGTCCAAAGAGTCGTCGCATGGAAAATATTCACTGTGAGATCCGCTGTCACTCGCGGATACATCAGATGCTTGATTTTCAGCCCCTTCTTGAACTGCAACAGTTTCTGATGTACAGCCTTCACCAGAATGGCCTCCCACATCAAGCGAAACGGGAGACTCGACAGCCTCGCAACCATCCCGGTTCAGGAAGACCACATCCCGTTTCGTATCAATCTTTTCCTTGTCTGAAAAATAAATCCTATATCCTTTAACGTCATCTCCATATCCTACCATCAAACCCTTCTCACCTTTCTTGTCCCACTTTCTCCTTTTTTCCTTAGGGATGTGTACGTACACGGGAGAGCCGAACGTTTTCAAGTCTTTTATGTTATACGTCTTATTAGTCCATACCTCATACGGCGACTTTCCTTCCTTACACCTTCCTGTTCTATTCAATACATACGCTGCGGTATTTACTGCCTCAGCCCACAGCTTTTTGGGTAAGTTTTTGGCGCATAACATAGTCCTTGCCGCTTCTACTAATATACTATTCTCCCTTTCCGCCTTTCCGTTCTGTTCTGGAGTGTACGTAACAGTGGTTTGATGTGTTATGCCTCGCTTCGAAAACATTGACCTTACTTCTTTGTTTACAAATTCGAGGCCGTTATCACTTCTGAAGATTTTAACTTTATTTCCCGTAGCGTTTTCCGATTTATTTAAAAAATCTTCTAAACAACGTGGTATCTCATGTTTCGCTTTCACAAAATAGACAGACCTGAAGTTAGAGAAGTCATCCTTCAGTACAACGAAATATCTCGAACCACCAAGCGATTCCACTTCCATGGGGCCGCACGTATCTCCGTGTATTATTTCGCACGTCTTAGTGGTTTTGGTTTCGCTCGATTTAAATGGTAATCTATGAATTTTGCCTTCTAAGCAACTTTCACATTGAAACTCTGTTTGCTTAGTTTTAATGTTATTTTCCTGCAATACCTTCTTTATATACCCAATATTTTGATGAGCGAGCCTCTCATGCCACATATACAAATCATCATCCACCGTCTTGGCGTACGTCGCGACTCCACGTTTGTATCTGAATTCCAAATAATGTGAATTGTTGACTCTATTTGCGATCGCACAGACATTGTCATTCAAAAAGAACTTACATGACTTACTGTCTGTCACTATGACATATCCTCGTTGAGCCGCGCAATTCACAGAAAAGAGATTAGTTTTCAGACCGGGAACAAATAAAACATTGTCTATAGTGGCAGTGATCCAATCTTTTCCGTTGTATACTTCTACCACCACTTGTCCGCAGCCTTCGACGCTTACTGATGCTCCGTTACCCACTATAACGGACTTCTGTGAAACGCTCGTAAATGTATGAAACAACTCGCGATCGCAACACATATGGTCACTAGCTCCTGAGTCAACTAGCCACTTGGACACTTCGTATTGGGTTTCCGCTAACTTCGATACGACGAATGCAACACTCGTCTTCTTGCCTCCTTTTAGCTTTCTAAATCGGCATTGTGCTATAACGTGTCCAGGTTTCCCACAATAGAAACATTTGTGTTTGTTTACCTGCTCTTCACTTTGACCACTTCTACAAACTGATTGATAGTGGCCCATCTTGCCACACTTAAAACACTTTATGCTCTTCGCTACAAATGCCGACGTAGTTGGAGTATCTTCGCTACTTCTCTCATCCAACCTAGTCTCTTCTACTAACAATCTCGCCACTAAGTTGTCTAATGTTTGTTTATCGTCCGGCGCCGATTCCCAGGCAGAAACGAAATGTTTGTATTGCTCCGGCAAAGACATAAGAACTTTCGTAATAACGAATTTGTCGGATATCTCTTCACCCATTTGTTTCAGCTGGTTTTGAAGCTCTTGTATCTTAGATAGGAAGACTGACATCTCGGTACCCTTTTCGTATTTGTACTGAAAAAAGCGTTGTTGTACGATATGTATGCTAGTCTCAGATTTTTGTTCGTAAACGCTTAACAACTTTTTCCACATCTGAGCCGATGTTGTACACGATATGAGATGCAGCATGACGTCGTCAGTCATCCTCGTTACCAATAAAGCTTGCGCCTTCGCATCTTTGGATGCCCATGCTGCTTGGTCCGCAGCCGACTCTGGTTTCACCGTCCGCCCTTCCACGATATCTAGCCATCCGTGGCCCCGAAGCATGACAGACGTCTGAAATTTCCAGATGTTCCAATTTCTGATTCCTTCTAATTTCATAACGCTATTAGTGCCTTCCATCTTTTATGTCTTCTTTCCTTGCCCTTCCTTGGTACAAGTATTCTTTCCTTCAATTATTGAAGTTTTCTTTCCTTACTCTAATTCTGGTAAGTTCTATTTCCTTTCTCGACGTTTTCTGTCACTTCTGTTTCTTCCTTCCGTCGATTTTTTATGGTTTTCCGCTACTGCACCGCCGACTCAACCTACAACAGAGAGGTGGCCTGGGCCCATAACCTCTCGTGTTTTATGGAAGTAAAGGCTCTTGTTGTAGGTTGATAATAAGTATATTTATTCGGAAACCATTACAGCTTGTTAGCAGCTAGCGTTAGACACATGACAGACAGTTATAAAACCAAAGACACTCTCTGCAAAGTATTTATGCTTGCTATTTTAAACACCTCGGAGCAAAACTACGCTTACCCTAGTGTCTAGGTAGCTAATGGATCAATATGTGTTTTTTCCAGGGTGATCTGATCATATCCGTATCCCACCTGATCGAGGCTCTATCGATCGTCACGGATTATACCAAGAAGCCTGATATCATTGAAATCGTCGACACCAATACGTAAGTGAAAAAGAACGTGCAAACAATTCTTTTTTGTGTATTGGCACTCGGTCTTTAAAGCTGATACAGGTCGAAAGATCGGAAGCTAGGTTGGATGACATATTTCTAATTTGATATCTATCTATATCTATAAAGGAGATGACGGCGCGACAATCTGGATGCATACTTGGCAAAATCATCAGAAGTTGCTGGGGATAGGGAAAGGTGGAAGGACCCCCCACATCCTTTCACCTTTCCCTATCCCCATATCTTTGTCCAGCAGTGGGATAAAACAGGCTTTTCAAATTGATAAATCGATATGAAGCTCTTTCTACTCCAAAGTTGTCTAGAAAAGATCACTGTTCGTGGTAAGACCGCCTTTGCGCACAATGTTATAGTTATAATTATAAGTTATGCCTGTATCTCTTTGTGTGCAATAGGTTAATTATTTCTATCTATCTAACTCTTCCCTATGGATTTAAATTAACTTACATACATACTTGGTTTTCATGACAGGATCGCCCACAACCTCGTGAACGGCAAGCAAGGCGGCACCATCGAGGTAACCAAAGGACCACAGCCCACCATTCATCGCGCTAAGAGCGGTAACTTGCTTGTGGTAAGTGAGTTTGTAAGTAGTTTATAATTAGCTCATTTATACTGAGAAACCTCCTTCTATTTGCGATGCCTAGGCGATGCCTTATAACTGGATCCGTAATACTTTGCAATGTGAAAGTAACCTTTATCGTGCAATCTTTAGGTGCAATACAAAATGAGTATTTAAGTAGGTATAGGTGCATACTATTAGGTTTTACTTTTAAACAAATTCTGTTTTTGCTGCTGTAAGAATTTACAATGATTTGGACATTGCAATGATTTGACTTCGGCCATATTCGAAAAACTTAGGTAATAGGTAAGGCATGCTATTGGTAATTATTTACATTTAGTTTTTTAAGTAATTCTCATTCTTTCCGTTTCAGGTGGCATCCCCTTGAGAACAAACTTGAGTCAGTATTTTAATGAAGAATTAAATTTAACTTAGATAAGTAACAACGAACCAGCGAGACTTTTATACCTTCAACGATACGATTCTAGCGTTAAATTAATTTACTGTATTTATGTAATTTATTACCTAATTTATTTGTTTGAAATGGTAATGTATTCTATCAATTATATTTTTTTTACAATAGAGTACAAAATCCGATGGAAATTCGATTATATTAATGATTTCTTGTATTTTTTACTTATTTAGCTACAGCGACATTATCTAGGGCATTAATATTTATTTGTAAGTAGGTGGGGCAAAAATTCATAATTTCCGATGTTTTCTTGGCATATTATTGGCAATTTTTCACAATGTACCTATTAATTGTATTTGATTTTTCAATGAATTCAATATTAATTTCATATTTAGATATTAATTTCCTTGTTTATATTTATTCGAGTGTGATAGGTACCTACGTACAAATAATTATAAAAATAAGCCATATCTGGATCTTTAGAGACCACTTCCATATCATTATAAATAGGTACCTACTTAAAATTACTAAATATTAAATAAAATGTAATAATACGAGGTACATTTTTGAATGAAAGCCATAAAGGGAGTAGGTAATAAAATACAAATGGATGGTAGTGTTAAAACTATGTGTTGTCCAATTAATACTTTATTTACGTGTATTTATTTGTAAGCTGAATCAAAGGTGCCTTTAATAATCAAATATAGATTAAGGGTCCACACAGAGCGAGCAGCCTCACGAGGCAACCGTTTGGCCAATTAAAAGAGGCCCCTAAGAACTATCCAACTCAAAAGGATAGCGAGGTCTTTCCTGAGCGGCCAAACATCTGCGTCGCGAGGTTACTAGCTCTGTGTGCACCCGTCTATTTATCAGTGTATTTTGTTGTAAACATTAATACTTTATTATTTTGAATTAAAATACGTTTTGTACTGTAATTAAATCATGGAGTTGTACATAAACTTAACGGCAAGATTAGGTAAGATACCTAACGGCAAATTGTGCCTTATTGTAAGCCAGTTCCTTTATAGAAGTCATTTTACTAAATAAACTTATTTTCGTAAATTAATTTGTTTTATTCTGAGAAGTTAACATCAAGTTTTTAAGGAAATTGTATCTAAGTAAAACACAGAAGTAACGAAAACTTATTTATTTATAACTTATTATTTACAAATTAAGTTCTTAGGTAATTACTAAATATTTACAATTAATAATAAATTAAACATAATCAGTCTTTTAAAATTCAAACCTAATTCCATAACAATAACGAAACGGACTAGGAAATTAATAAACTTCTTCAATAGTAGGGCCTTCGTTGTGACTTGGCATACCTCCAGGCATACCCATTCCTCCTGGCATACGCATTCCGCCGGGCATGCCTCCAGCTCCGGGCATTCCTCCAAACATTCCAGGCATGCTACCTGGCATTCCACCGGGCATACCCATGCCACCTGGCATTCCATCGGGCATACCCATGCCACCTGGCATTCCCCCGGGCATGTTACCAGGCATTCCCATACCATTAGGCATTCCTCCGGCCATTCCTCTTGGCATACCACCAGGTGTACCCCCTTGCTCATCGGAAGCATTCCCTCTGCCACCTCCGTGCATTTTCGTCATTATAGGCGAGCAAGCACGCTGGATCTCCTTAAGACGATGTTCAAACTCTTCTTTCTCGGCCAGAACATTGTTGTCTAGCCATCGGATGGTCTCTTCGCACTCTCGGCGTGCTGTATCTTTATCCTGCTCGCTCAGCTTGTCTCCAGCTTCATCTATCGCTTGTTTGATGCTAAACACGTAGGATTCCAGTTGATTCCGAGCTGCAACGCGTTGTTTCTGCCTTTCATCTTCCTCTTTGTACTTTTCGGCTTCAGACAGCATTCTATCAATCTCTGCTTGAGATAAACGTCCTCTATCGTTCTTGATGACAATGTTCTTGCTTCTCCCAGTGCTATTTTCCTTTGCAGAGACATTCAGGATTCCGTTAGCGTCGATATCGAAGGTGACGTCGATCTGTGGGACTCCTCGTGGTGCAGGTGGTATGCCCGTCAAATCGAATCTTCCTAATGAGTTGTTGTCCTTAGTCATAGCCCGTTCGCCTTCATAAACTTGGATGGTAACTGCTGGCTGGTTGTCAGAGTAAGTTGTAAATGTTTGAGACTGTTTGCATGGAATCTTGCTATTCCTTTCAATGATCTTTGTCATAACTCCTCCGGCGGTTTCAATTCCAAGAGATAGAGGTGCAACGTCGACTAGCAATACGTCTTGAATCCTTGTATCGCTAGATCCCGACAAGATGGCCGCTTGAACCGCCGCTCCATACGCCACAGCCTCGTCAGGGTTAATAGAAAGATTTAATTTCTTCCCGCAGAAGAAGCTCTGCAACAAATTCTGTATCTTCGGAATTCGTGTCGAGCCTCCAACTAAGACGACATCGTGAATTTGACTCTTATCCATTTTTGCGTCTCTCAAAGCTTTTTCCACTGGCTCCAAAGTGCCTCGGAATAAGTCGGAGCAAAGTTCCTCAAAGCGGGCGCGGGAAATCTTCGTAAAGAAGTCTATTCCTTCGTGCAAGGCGTCGATTTCGATAGCCGCTTCAGTGCTTGATGATAATGTGCGTTTAGCGCGTTCAGCCGCTGTCCGTAGACGGCGAAGCGCCCTGGCGTTCCCTCGCAGGTCTTTTTTGTATTTTCTTTTGAATTCTTCTGCTAAATGATTGACCAATCTGTTGTCGAAATCTTCGCCTCCAAGATGGGTATCGCCCGCCGTCGCCCGCACTTCAAACAAAGAACCCTCATCGATGGTAAGTATGGATACATCGAAGGTGCCGCCACCCAGATCGAAAATCAGCACATTTCGTTCTCCTTTCAGGTTCTTATCGAGACCGTATGCTAATGCAGCGGCTGTGGGTTCATTAATTATCCTTAAAACATTTAATCCAGCAATCGCTCCTGCGTCTTTAGTAGCTTGGCGTTGAGCGTCGTTGAAATATGCAGGTACTGTGATGACTGCATCTCGTACTGTCGAACCAAGATATGCCTCAGCAGTTTCCTTCATCTTTGTCAAAACCATACTGCTTATTTCCTCCGGCGCAAACCTTTTAGCATCGCCTTTGAATTCAACCTGGATCTTTGGTTTGCCGCAGTCGCTCACAACTTTAAAAGGCCAATGCTTCATGTCCTGTTGAATTTTCGGATCATCGAATTTTCTTCCGATTAGCCTTTTAGCGTCGAAAACTGTGTTGTTAGGATTGAGAGCAACCTGGTTCTTAGCAGCATCGCCGATCAGCCTTTCTGTGTCCGTAAACGCGACGTAAGATGGTGTCGTACGGTTGCCTTGGTCGTTTGCAATAATTTCCACGTTGCCATGTTGCCAAACACCGACACAGGAGTAAGTGGTTCCAAGATCAATTCCTACAGCTGGCATTTTACTTATTATTTTCTTTCTTCAATAACAAATTCACACAATTCAAAGATTCTTCGTAGATTAGATAATTCACTTCACTTCACTTGAGTGGGTTTTCACCGCTCTCTTTCTTCTGTTCGCTTGTAAGTTTCAAATGATACTGATTTGGCGCGCCCCGCTCGGTCTTTATATACTCAACCAATCACAAGCGAGAACACTCCACAGACTTCCAGAAAACCAATCATGAACCGTCGAGAATGAAGCCGAATATTCTCGATTATTCCACACGCTGTCAATCGTAAATTAGAAAGAAACAGATATACCAATTTGAAAGAGATAAACATACAAATGTTGCCAGCTTAAAAATTCTGTCACAATATCGTGATAACTTTTATAGGGTTACGTACTTAATGTAAGCAAACCTTAATGAAACCCTAATTTTATCATAATGATAATTGCTAAATATCCCTAACCGGATCTACCATTTCATCAAAGGGCAAAACAAAAGCAGTTTATGATACTTTAAAAAACCCAAACTAATTGATGTAAGGCTAGTAGGCTATTAATATAGGAAATAATTAAAAATATCTACAAATTTTTTTTGAAACCTAAAACAAGGTTTTTGTTATTGAAACATATTGAAAATCAACATTAAATAATACTGGTTGTCACAGAAAGGGGGTAAAAAGCCGAAACAGAGCGATAGTCCTCATGACACTGAACAACTTTCCCCAAGGAACATGGGTCGTACGTAACTCGAAAAAAAAATTTCTCCTCCCCATACAAAATGTCCAATCAGCTGATAAAGTAAGTCTGGGTAATCCATATCGCTTTCTGTTACATCCTGTATAATTAAAGTAGGTATTACTAGGTATGCGGAAAATAAATGTGTGGAATTCTTCAGCGTCAAGCTCGATTTACACATGGCAAGTAAATTATTCGTTCTCTCTTTCTTTCTCATAGATGCGTCTTTGTTTAGTTTGCACGATGTGACAATTTGCACGGAATTCTAATAGACCAATCGAGAAGCATCTGGATCGCTATTTAAAAAGAGACAGCGCTTTATATAAGAAAGAGATAATTTTGCGCGATGCGAAACTGCTAGCATTTTCTAGATTTTCTAGATATTTCTACGCGCTACTAGATGGCGCTGCTTTTAAGTATAAATACCAAAAGACGGCGGGAAACTGTCAATAGTTTGAAACAAGTGAGCAACGTGAGAGCTTCACGACAAGTGAAGTGCGAGTGAAGGCGACTTTGTGAATTGTTTTACCAATTTCTCAGCAATTAATTGCACATAAAAGATTATAAAATGTCTCTACTACCATACGTTTTTGGAAACGACTGGCTGTACCCTCGCCGAAGGGGGCAACTATTTGACCAAGACTTTGGCTTGGCTTTAACACCTGACGACATACTTTCGCCAGTTTCGACGCTTGTTGGGCATGGTGATTACTACAGACCCTGGAGGCAGTTGGCGCGAATGACTCAGGACGTGGGCTCCAGCATCAAATCTGACAAAGATAAGTTCCAGGTCAACGTTGACGTTCAGCATTTTGCGCCAGAAGAGTTATCTGTGAAGACTGCAAACGGCTTTGTTGTAATTGAAGGCAAGCATGAGGAAAAGGAAGATCAGCATGGTTTTATTTCGCGCCAGTTTGTGCGAAGATATGCACTGCCGGAAGGTTGTGAAGAAGAGAATGTTCAGTCTAAACTTTCTTCTGATGGGGTTCTGACGATTATAGCTCCTAAACAAGTGGCTGTGAAGGGAGAAAGGGCCGTGCCAGTCCAACACACTGGGCCAGTTAGAAAGCAAGCCAATGATAATACAGAAGTTCAGAAGTAATTTTACTTTATAAAGACTGATTTGTTTCTTGATTGTAAAAGACTGATTTGCTGCTGTGTGATTGCAAGCCTGCAAGTCTTAGAAATTGAATGTTTGATTACTTTGAATAAAAGTCTAATTATAAAATAGTTTAATCTTTCATTTTTTGAAGGTTCCATTCGTAATTTATAACTTGCTTTTGAAAACATTTTAAAAAATGGGATTCAATAAGAAAAAAAAAATGTTTCGAAATTCATTCAATACTAATTCTGCAAAGAGATTTCAAGATATCTTGATAGGGATTGATCGCAAATTCTCGCGATAGCAATTAATCCAATTTAAAAAAACACCAGCTACCTACAGAGACAGTTGAATTGGAAAAGGTAGAAAGTAAAAGAAAATTTCTCATTTTAGGTCTTTTATTTTTTACACATTCAGTTTACATCCTTTTTGATTTGCTATAGGTTGTTGTAAGGAAGCTAGCAATTTGTAATCCAAGCCATTTAATTCGTATTGATATTACAACAGATTACTTATGGAAAACTACGCAGATAGTCCAATTTGCGAGACATTTTGAGAAATATATTCCATGTCACTAACGTCTCATGAGTCTGTCGCAAAATGTTTCATTCGCAATTCGTCCAATCATAAGCAATATGCCAAAAGAATAAGTCTGTATAAAAAAGCTTACAATTTATATTCTAAATAAAAATATTTCAGCCTGCATGCTATATTTTCAGTCTTATCAAAATTAGGCTGCATGCAAAACAGTTTTAATGGCAATTTGACTTAAATTACAGATTGTTAGCTCAACACAAGTAAATAAGAACTGTTAGGCCCTAACAAGAAATTACAAAGAAAACCAGCCTATAAGTGAATAATAGTCTACTTATTCGTACAATTTTATTGTTCGTGAGAAATTCGATCGTTACTTGGGCAGTGAATGTTTTGATTCTCTTTGTAACACTTATTGGTATATTCTTTCTTATAATGGTCATAGTATTTAAAATTACGCGCGTTTACATTGATTCAGTAAATCTATAATTTTGAGAAGGATAGAAGTTATGAATTCAAATCTAATGGGCAGATGTAATATTTTGTATAGGTATCAACCATGTCAACTATTACATTTTTGATAAGTCCAGAAAAGTCTGTGATATCTGTAGGTACGTACATCAATACATGTAAAATGAAAAAGCTTTCATAAGACAATTATTTGCATTACATACTGAACCAATTAAAACATTGCTTTGAAAATGCAAAAATTCAATTAATTTAACAAGAACAAAGAATAAAGACAACTTAACTTATGGAACATTTAGGGTAAAGGTGATATACATAATAAGAGTAAGTGTTTAAAAACTTATTTCTTTTAACATTTCAACAATTATTTACACATTGCTTCAATTTTACATCAAACCCAGCAAATATTTAGGAGTCTATTTCATTGGACATTTTACATTATATATTAGGGAATTACAAATATACATATCACTTATAATAATATAAATGCCAGTAGTTTCTTGTAATAAAAAATTAACCTATAAATACAAGTCTTTCACCAAACTAGCCACGCTTTCGTCACACCATTCAATTCCAACACTAATATTTACAAATTGATTCTCAATTCCCATTTACCATAATACTCTATGACATGCTCCAGATCACAGGTAATACATGTTACCGGTGGATAATTTTAACTCATATTGTTCCTTATAAACTAGTTTCTTTACATATTTCATACAGGGTAAGGAACAGTCACCTTTTAGCACTTTTTGAGACGAACATGAATTTAAACTACTATTTACAACATATAAACAAGTCATATACAGAAAATTCTGCAATATAGTGATATTGGCAGGTAACTAGCACAATGCTCAAATACTTTGGTTGTTCAATTAATTTTGGTACAAACTAGAATTTTGAATGATCTACTTTACACAGGAAAGAGGAGTTGTGTGAGTAGATGTCAATAACTTTGCTTGAAACTTCAAAGCTATGCAATAAAACAAGGAAGTACAGTTATCAACATATATTTCACCATTCAAGCCCTCTTTCCTATTGGAAGCCATTACTGGGTACATATGGCCCCATGAGTCTTATACATAAATCACAAGTCAGATTGGTCGAAGCACCGTTTACTCACTAACTAAATAGGATTGCTACAGTCACTTGTTTATTGCCACTCGCGCTCACTGTGCGTAGTAACCATAGTCACTTGTGCACTTCACTGTATCCGAGTCAGTGTAATAGTCCGTATGCTATTTAACTTGTCCCACGGGTTCCGGAGCAGGCTCCGGTTTGAAGGCACTTTCACTTTTGAAGCTGCTGTCAGATTGATTAGAGTCCTGTTTGTAGTTAGGGTCGGGTTTCTCGTCCGACCACTGTTTCGGTTTCTGTGAATCTTGTTCCCGTTGCTGTCGACGTCGTTGTTTCGACCACAGCTCGTGACAGTCTTGCCATGTTGGTAGTTCTGGGGCTGGCATTCTGAAATTAGAAGATGGTTTTTAAGATCTGCTACGAAATATTTGACAGTTTAACCATTATGGAAACATCTAAATAAGTGCAAAGGCACTGATTCAGTAGTTACCATTTTGTGTACCAAGGAGTCCCAAGAGCTCTAGCTAACAAAATGCAAACACAAGCTACACTTTTCTCTAAACTAGAAACAATACTCACTGTTCAGGCACAACATTCTTCAACCATGGACTCTTGAGAGCCTCTTCAGCTGTGATTCTCTTATCAGGATCCAGCTCAAGCATCCTATCGAGTAAGTTCAACGCTTCCTGAGGCATGAACGCGAATTGCTCTCGTACGCAGCGTTTGTGGAACCTTTTAGGGCGGAGTGTGTGCCATAGAGGGAGGTGCACTACGTTCGGCCACACGCCGGGGACTGGTGTACCGCAAACTCGTGATATCGCTTCTAATTGCATCATTTCTACGTTTGCCTGAAATTTTAGAGAGTCAAACGTAATTTTAAAGTACACACTAATTAGAACTTTAGTAGTCTTTTCTTAGTGATTCACTACGGGTAACGCAAAGGTGAGAGAATAGACGAGACATGTTTCAATAAATTAATCAGCACAGTTCCCGCGACAAGGTTTATTGCGGTTATAAAATTTGATTTGTTTTAATTAAAATAAGGTGATGATGGTAAGGTGAAAAGATGCGAAAAAACAACCTCGGCATCTTTTTGCCTTAATTACCCAAACATACGACAAAACATTGTCGCAAGAATTAAGAAATAAATAAAGCGATCCTATATCTAACAGTCTTATAAACCAACCTGAAATAGCGGATGCTTCAGAAACAGCTCTCCAAGTATACATCCCATGGACCACACGTCGACGGCGGGCCCGTACCGCTCCTCTCCTAGCAACAACTCGGGCGGTCTGTACCACAGCGTGATCACTTTGTTGGTGTACGGCCGCGCTCGGTCTTCGGCTGACCATAACCGAGCTAGACCGAAGTCGCCGAGTTTCACTTCGCCTCTGGAATTTGTATTTGTGAAATGTTGTTACACTGCCGATGAATAAGGGTGCTATTGATGCGTTTGATATCCACGAATCATCAATCAAAAAATCAGCCCGTTTCTCTCCGCTGCCACGAATCATATTAATTTAATATGAGGGCACCCTGAATATGATTGGTTGTTGGATCTAACGCATCCATAGCAACGTAGCGTAACACATCTCTGGTGGAAAATCACGCAGAACTACTGAATAGAACTTGTACTTGTATTTTCACTATTTACTAAGTCAAGACATAAAACATTGACTCTAGAACTTCAAAGGTAAACAGCTAGCACAATATTGAAATGGTTAATCAACTTGCATACCCTTTACATACATACATATCTGACACGAGTCTTTCCCATCGGGACTACTTGCTACAATCCACTTTAATTCAACTTTAGAACAATCTTAACCATCACATCTATGTCTTATCTAGCCGTCAGTTTCCCATTGCTAGGCAAAGGCCTCTCTTTTCTCCACGATTATCTTTTCCATCTATAAGCCACAAAAATTACACACAATACAGAAACACCAGACCTATTCAACTCACTTGTTATTCATCAGTATATTACTGCATTTGATATCCCGATGCAGGAAGTTCTTCCGATGGCAGTACGCTAGGCCGTCCAGTAACTGTCTCATGATGGACGCGTTGTGGGACTCCGTGAAGTCCACCATCTTGGATTCTAAGAGGCCCATGAGATCGTGGTCCATGTACTCGAATACTAAGTAGAATGAACCTTTGTCCTGGAAATTTAACGTTTCTTATTATATATTATATAAATGTCTATTAATTTGACACAGTGGCTTGACGATGGTTTCGCCTCCCTTGCTATTCCGGGTTCTCACAGAATGTCAGCGCTGTTGGTAACTTTAGCATGTATGCTGAATCAGCGCCCTCTAATTGCTGTGACAAGCTTTATTAAATATAAGTTTTAGCTTTTAGTAAGTATTTGGTCATTTGGTCATGGTTATGAATAAAGTTTTGATATAACTATCTACAATTCTTACTTAAATTAAATTGAACCACTGACTGAACATTCACAGTGTAAACAAAAGTATGTAAATGACGTGATTTGATACCTGACTCGCTTGCTTGAGTGTAACCTTAGCTTAAACCTACCTTCCTAAAGTCCATAGCATCCTGCTTGTCAGTAACAATCTCCCTCAGATTCACAATATTCTTATGATTGAGCTGCCGTAGGATTTTGATCTCTCTAACAGCTGTGATAGGGAACCCTTCTTTCTCATTCTCGAGCCGGACTTTCTTTAGAGCGACTAGTTGACTAGTGTTCTTATCTCGCGCTTTGTATACCTGGCCGTATGTGCCTTCGCCTATTTGGGTTATCACCTGGAATTTTGAAAGGTTGGGTTAGTCATTGAATTTAAAATTAGGGGAAATAGTGAGAGAAGAAATTACACTTCAAATCAAAAGTATATTTGCCACTAAGTTTTGCATTTCATCTATCTGATAACCTCGGTTTTTAGGCTCAGAAGTTTTAACCTAAGAAGATCAAAAATATCTGCACCATTTCAATTATTTACTTCAGTTAGTTGCCTGACTCATATTGATACATAAAGCATAATACATTTAAATCTATGAATACTATAAATAAATACAAGCTTAAAATTGGATCACGATGGTGTAACGTTACGTTGCAGCATGATACTTTTATATTTGTCTCTGCCTGATTGACCTGACTCAGAGGTGACAGAGTATAGAGCGTACCTGGAAGCCATCAACACACTTCTCCCCCCAGTCTTTAGCGTGGTGCGTGGGAGTCGGCACCGCCACCAACTTCGAGCCGCGTCGCTTCAGGATACGTGGCCGCTTCAGCATCGGGTTTGTCTGCAACACATACAACAGGCATAAGATACATTGTTAACATTCTCATCCTGCCAAGTATGGAGTCAATGGATAGTTAGTATGTATAGTGCGTTTCATAGAATACTTCCTATGCCGCCATGTTGGCAGCATTGAACATTTGTACTGCGAAACACAATGAGGGTAAATGTGGCAGTATAAATTTTCAATGCTGCCAACATGGCGGCATTAGAAGTATTCTATCTATGAAACGCACTCTAATCTATTTTATTCACCATCATTTTCTTAAGTCTCTGTATTATAACAGGCAATCATTTTTAACTTCCATTTTCAACATTACTTCAAACAACTTTTACAACAAAACAATGTACAGCTACACATATACATACATGATCCCTAGCCTTCTTCGACGTAAACATATGCGAGTACTGATCTCTCCTAGACGCCGGCGGCGGCGTGGAGCCGTCCAGCTCGTCGCCGCTTAGTTCCTCCGAGCCGGGGATTACTGCAATACAATGTTCAGTCATTTTAGATACAATACTAAACTATTAAATCGTAATTAGTCTATCATGGATTAATTTCATTTTATTTCAAATAAAAATAGAACTAAATTACGATAAAACTTATTCTGTACATGGTTATCCTAAACTGAACTTATCCAATTTTCATTAGTATTAATTCCGATTTAGTAAAAAGACAATTTAACTTTAATGTTAGTAGGATATGATTTTGGATATTATGTTGTATCCAACATCATATCATAAGATAAACTTAAAAAAATATATATACATTAGTCGCTGCACTGATCCTTCACCAAGCTATACAAAAATAATATTTACCAGGCGGCATAGGCAGGTTCATGATACCAGTCTTCTTAGGTTTCTCTGGTTTCTTCACCGGGCTGGCTGTGGGGGTGCTCAGTGGACTTTCGTTGGCTATCGACTTCAGATCCTCTACCTGTAAAGTTATGTTCAATTTTTTAATTAATGATTTACGAACGTTCAATTTAAAACAGGGTCAGGTTTTTACAATGTGCTTTTCATCGTGACTCACATCCACTAGATACAATCCAAAGAAATCGTTTGATCCACACAGAAAAAGCAGACTCGTTTTCAATGGGCCATTTGGGACTACACGAACAAACTCGCGACGAAGAGGTCGTCCAGTCAGACCAGACCTTACAAATCTAGTGATTCGGTTACTACTCGGGGATCTATCTAATTTGACTAACCCTGGCTGTAGCATACCTGCATGTTAGGCGGCATGGGCAGCTTGGTGAGGCTCTTGTGTTTGACGGGCGGCTGCGCGGCGCTGTGGTAGCCGGCGTCCAGCGCCGGCGCGCGCTGCGGGGGCGGCGGCGGCAGCGGCGCGGGCGGGGGCTGCGGGGGCGGGGGCGGGGGCGCGGGGTTATAGTACAGCCAGTGGATAGTTTACAGATATGCCGGCTACTACTTTGGTCGAATAGTCGGTCTTAATTATGCATAGTTAATTTGAACTACCAGAATTTCAGTTTGGAACGAAAATTCAAGAGAAAAAAAAAGTTACCAAAAAAATATTATTACTGAATGCTCAATACCTCAAATCAAACAGACTTAAATTACAACTGGTTGTACAACCAATTTTACAACGATATTAAATATCAAACAAGAGGGTGAGATTTTACATATTTTCATTAAATAAGCCTTTAAGTTAGTGTATTTTAATGAATAAACTTTATTCAATATCAACTTTACCTATCTAGAATCTAGATAAATAAAAAAAATGATAGATAGAGTCTATTTACTAAGACTCGTGGTATACTATGTTGTACCTGCACTGGTGGCTGTGGCTCCCCGTTGGTGGCAGGCGGTAGTTGCGCGGCGGGCATCGGGATGTTGGAGATAGTCACCGGCTCTTTCGGAACCTCTTTGCTCTCACCATTCTCTTTTGAGGCCTGAGTAAACAAATGACTTAGATTCAACATAGGTACATATCTGAGATGTTTCTCGAAGATTCTAAGATAGACACATACAAAGATTTTTATGTGAAATAAAATAAAACCAATTCATATTAAAAAAACAACTATTGCTAAATAAAAAAACTATTCAATTAAGTGCCTTTTAAATATTCTTTCACTCTATAAAATCTTTTCTTTAAGTAGCCTATTAGACAAAATTCTGAAATTGTGTGATTTGATTCTAATTTCATTAGATAGCGTTCTCTACCTACCCGGATGGGAAAGAGGCGTGACAGATATGTATGAATATGAATGTACGTATGTTCATAGAGTAGATAATTTTTATGGGCATGTCATTACTATTTGTACATTCCAACTTACCACAGTAACACTATCATGTGTAGCATTAGACAGGTCATCACTTAGATCAGGTTTATCCGAGGCAGCGCCTTGAGACTCCTCTTCCTTCTGGTTCAAGATCTCTTGCAGTTTCTGTAACAAACATCATCATCGAATTAAGGAACGTTGCTCTTGTCGGTGCAGTCTTCACCACTCTGCTCTATTCTCCGTCGTCAGTTTGAGCACCAGAAACGACAACTTCTATTCCCTCTTATATCCCACAGATAATTTAACTAGTGTAGAATTCACCAACCTTAGCCCTCTTATGTTTGTCCTTAACGAGTTCAGCAAAGAGACTCGTATCACTGATCTTCTCCTTGAAGTCTATCTTCCTTGAGAGCACCGTCGTGGGCGGACTCGGCGAGTGTTTGATTCTGAAACAAATATTTTTTATTTCATGAAAACGTCATTTTGCGATCTGGCCAATCTCTTAAATCATCATCACATCATCTCTTTTTCGTCCTTCTCTCTCCCTAGTATCTATCTCTCTCTCTTTTTGTCTCTCTTTCTCTTATTCGTCTGTTTCTCTCTCTCTGCCATAATAGTCTCTATCTCTCTCTATATCAAATCTCTCCATCACCTCACACTCTCATCTCTCCCTTTCTCTCTCTCTCTCTCTCTCTCTCTGTCTCTCCCTCTCGCTCTCCTCTCATTCATCTCTCTCTTCCGTCTTAGAACTTCCTTATATCCTGAAAGAACAGATGTAATTACCTGTGTTTATCTCTAGAAGGTTCGGGATGCCTCGGTCGATGTCGGGGCGGAGACGACGTGGAACCTCGTCGTCTACCGCGCGACGCCGACCGTCTTCTCTTTAGTGAACTTCTACTGTGTGATCTGTTGACAGTGCAATGCATGTTACGGACACAAAGAAAAGTTAATAATCATTAACATTTCAGCTCATAGCTGCCAACGGTTGAGCCTAGGCCTCTCCAATAGCTGTCTAACGCGACCGTTTTATCGCCACCTGCCTGCATCCAACGAGGCCCCGCGGTTTTTACTAGGTCGTCGACCCATCTGGTAAGTTGCCGTCCAGCTGTCCTCTGTCTGTCCGGCGTCACAATTATTAGGTCACACATCGCTGACGTATGATCCAATGACGCCTATCTCTCTAGCTTTCTCTGCATCTGCATGGTATAGCTACCTGTGCAACCCCTTGGAGTCCCTATGACGGTCTCTTTCCCGACTCCGCAGTCTTTCCCTCTCGCGGCTGCGGTGCCGACGCCGCTGCCTACGCGGGCTGTACTCCCGAGCGCGCACCGGCTCATGCACTGGAGAGTCTATGTACCAAGGAGATTTTATTATGATTTATTTGATTATGTAGTGCTTATTACTAAGTATGGATATAGTGATCGAAACATCCCATACTTACAAAATGGAATCCAGTTCATCCCGACCACAAAGCGAGATGTGAAATGAGAAATGAATGAATGAGTGATATAGACATGATATGAATAGGACTCTTGTATGGTTTTATATGCAGAAAATGATGTCTGAGACTTCCAATATCCTAAATCATTAGGAACAGGAAAGGTAACTTTGAACCTACTCTAAACAATATCTATGTAACTCACAAAGCTAAATAAAACAATAGAACTTAAGCATTGGGCCTGTTATAATTATGATGATGTGTGTCAAAGAAGCATGATATTTATCTTAGCTTATTGCAAGAAAATAGTACACAGAAACAGAAAAAAGAGAAAAAAAAAGGTTCCTGCACACCCCAGAAGTGAGAGCAAGAAGGCAGTTAGTCACTTAACCTACAATAAACTAAGATAAAAAACCTAAACAATCTAGATAAAGTGGTCAAAACAAGAAATAGACAATGAATATGAATGAATGCAGACGTAGTCATATCAAGAATTGTACCCCAAATGTCACCCTTACCTGATATGATCATGATAGGCGATTGCGGATGAGCATCATAGTAATCCCGTCTTCTTTCATACTCCGCCGGTTCGTTATCGGAATCCAACGTAACTGTATCGTGGTACGGGGGCGCCACAGGCGTGTGTGGCGTTGTTGACTTCTGTCTTCTTCTTGAACTGAAAGGGAAGAGTTAATGAGAATTTTGAATGTTTGAAGTGATAATCATGCAGTGAGATCAATGTTGTCACAACAATCTACTTAATTAGGCAGGTCCACACAGAGCAAGCATCGCGAGGCAGATGTTTGGCTGCTCAAGAAAGACCTCACTATCCTATTGCGTTGAGTAGTTCTTAGGGGCCTCTTTTAATTGGCCAAGTGCTTGCCACCCGAGGTTGCTCGTCCTGTGTGGACCCGCCTATTGTAGTTTTCTAGCCCTATTGTAGCCTAAGACCCAGAACACACGGTTTTCTAAAGAAGTCTATAGCAGAAACTTCGATGCAACTCAAAAGTAACTAACAGTTTCAGTTGCGTTTCATCGTGTGTTCTGGGCCTAAGACCCATTGTCCAAGTAACCGCACGTCATAAGCACGTTTTCGTTATTTGACGATTGCACGACAAATGCTTGCATCTTGCGTAGATTGAATCTCTATTCACGAAGCGCGTATAACATGCGTTTACGTGGACAATGGGCCTTAGTTGACGTCCTGTGATCAAGTAATCACTTTAAATAGATAAACACTGGAGCAAAAGAAACGACAAAATTTCGTAACATGGCTACTCTACATGAAACCTCTTTCGTAATGATCTTAAAAAACAAGAATTAAGCGCTTTTTCCTATCAATAGCGACAATCTAGTTATATTTATCACCTATAATCATATAGGATAGAATTGCTTTTAAAAATGATCTGTATAAAAAAAACCATTAGTTTTTCTTTATGTCATAATGTAGGTAATTATTATAGAGGTACTATGTATGACTAGAATCTACCATGCACTAAAAACCACAGCAAGTACTAAAATATGGCACTGATTTAAAGAAGCAGTTAAAAATAGCAGTTTTGGTAAGTTAAAAATTATTAACGGCGCGTTCAATAACTATTTAAGCAGTTAAAACTAAGCAGTAAAGTAACCAAAAATGAGGAATAAAAAATAACGAAATGATAGCTGAATATCTAATTGAGCGGTAAAAAATGTCTGAATGAGCGGTTACGTGCGGGCAGTAACAAATCGGAATTTGTCGGTAAGAAATCTCATTCGAAGCAATTCCATAAACAATGGGGTGGTAACATAAAAAAAAACAGTAATATACTCTGACTGAAGGAATTAAATAAAAAAATGAATAGTAGATATCATAGGAACTCTTATTATAAAGGCTAAAACACACCGGATGCGTATGCGTAATGTAGACGTAAGCACGGCATAGCGACGCGCGTAGTTACTGTGTAACCCGATGTGACACCGGGCTACGCGTCACGTCGACGTGTACGTCTAGGTACGCATGCGTCTACGCATACGCAACGCATGCGCAACGCATACGCAACGCATACGCAACGCATACGCAACGCATACGCAACGCATACGCAACGCATACGCAACGCATACGCAACGCATTCGCAACGCATACGCAACCGGTATGTTTTGGCCTTAAGACCCGATTGGGCTAAACATAATATGGATAACAACAATGCACTCGAACGCTTATTACGAAAACAAATGCAAAAATTTAAAACGTGATGTCACGGGACACGGTTACCTAGCCTGTGATCGGTAGTTTCCGCTACCGCGCTAATAAACTCCCCCTAATGAATGAATATTTACCTCTCTTTTCAATTAATTTAAGTTCAGGTGTCACCGATCGCTAGTAACTGCCGAACTATTTATCGAACCGCTCGTTCCATCATTTTTACCGCTCATTTAGATTTTGGATTAGTCAAATATATTTTTTAGAACAGACGAATTATTTTTTTATTACCGTCCATGTTTTACTGTCGTTTTAATAAATAAACCGTCATAAAATTAAATAACTGCTCAATATGTTTTTCAACTGATCATAATAACAGCTCGAATAAATTAAAGAACCGCTCAAAAAATTAGTTCCCCTAAAATATAAGCTGTATTAAAATGTTTATTTATTACTGTCCCAGATTTTGAACTACTTGTTTAATTGAAGAACACCTTATCATTCATGCACAAGTTATAGATTATTAAAAATGTTTTACCTGCCATCAATGGTAATGCTAGACATGGAATTCAAAACATTCAATTAGTTAATAGTCCTGTGAGTTAATTAGTTGGAAATTGGAAAATAAATTGTACAATCAACAAAGTTGATAACATATTTTCATGGATGGAGTGGACATTTAATTTTATTGTTAGATCTCTAAGTAGGCCAATGCATAGTTTTAATAGTAGGTACCTACCTAGTTATGAATAAAATGTAGTATGAAACCATTCATTTGTTCACTAACTAGTAAAGATTTCCATGTTGTAATCGGAATTTCAACAATAATTGTAGAAATAATTGCTAAAAAACCGGCCAAGTGCGAGTCGGACTCGCGCAGGAAAGGTTCCGTACCATTCACTATTGTTATCAAGCAAAAAATCATGTTTGTTGTATGGAAGCCCCCTTAATTATTATTCTATTTTTAGTATCTATTGTTTTAGCGGTAATGGTAATACATCTTTTGTGAAAATTTCAATGCTGTAGCTATAACGGTTCATGAGATACAGCCTGGTGAGAGACGGACAGACAGCCAAGTCTCAGTAATAGGGTCCCGTTTTCACCCTTTGGGTACGGAACCCTAAAAAGAATCCAAAATCAAAATTATGAATTGAAATTTCAAATGTATGCTATGGCGGCCTTATTCATCAAAACAGAGGAAATAAAAATAATGAAGGGGCATATGATTAGATAACATGTGACCTTTCGTCACTACGCAGCCTAGTGATTTAGGATGACGTGGCCAAGTTTGTAAGTATACAAATGAACTTTATGTTTTAAGTTTTATAGTCTATTTTAGTAATAGTTAGTACCTATTGCTTTGTAGCATGCTATTTTTACTTGCATAGCAGTGGGGATCTTAATTTTTATTACAAAATTCTATACATTAGTATTTGCTGTTGTAAATTGTTGAGATCAACATACAACAATTATTTTAGTATGGAATATTGTTCTTGGAAGTTAAAATATCTAATCTTATCAAACTGTAATTTGTATAGAATGCAAACATATTACTATTTATTAATTACTTTAAATGAGGATGTATTTCCTTTTAGATTTTGTTGATTTAGGAGGTATTTTAAACTGAATTCCTATGATCCATTAAGTACATTTACTGATGGAATAAAGTGCTGGATTTATACTACATTTAGTTTTTACTTCCTCAATCTTTTCATTTGCTTATTTATTATAGTAATGTAATCCGGGGAAATTATTCACAAAGTATAATAGGTAATAATAAACATAATACCAAAATAAATCCACAAAAAAATTAGAGAAACAAAATATTACCTGACTATTGGAGAATCTCGACGTGGAGAGAAGGGCATCGCGTGCATCAAGGGTTCGCGATGCGGCGGCGGTGGACGGTGGCGCGGCTCGTCGTGGCGCAGCAGCGGCGGCGTCGACGGCGACACCGGCGAGCACGAGCCGTTGCGCAGTGGAGACAAGCCCTTCTCCCACTCACTCTCCGGCACCTTCTCGTACCTCTGCGGCGTCGCTGGCCGCGCTGGAGTTTCTGTAGGCACATTATCATCTGGAGACAAACTCTCCAAGCTGGCCGACCGCGAACGCTTCGACTTCTTCTTCCGCTTTTTCTTGTCCTTCTTCCTCTTATCTTTCTTCTTCTTGTAGTGCAGGTCGTCAAACTCTGCCTCAGGGTCTACATAATCCAGCCTGCTCCTCTTCCTTGCTGCTGAAGAAGAATCACGGGTAAGAGCATACTCCTCAAGAGCCCTTCGAGAGGTTGTAGTTGTGACAGAGATTGTCTTGTTATCGACAAATGTCCGAATGGAGTGAGACTTCCTCGTCCTGTCCAGATCGTCGGCGATATGACGCCCGATTGAGCTGGCTTCGCTCTCGATCTCTCCGGCCTCAGGCCCCGTGAGGTCCTCAGAGCTCACATCGGAATACTCCACCAGCGGTTTCATAGAATTGACAGTAGCATAAGACTGGTCGTGAGTACCACTGCGGCTCCTATGTTTTTTGTGCTTCTTATGTTTCTCTTTATGATGCTTGTTGTGACGTTTCTCGTAGCTTCGATCCATGATTGCTTAGGGCGGGCCTCCGCCCAAAGAGTCTTTACATAACACCAACTAGAACAAACACAATAATTTTATAATTCTTGAAATTAAAGCACAAATCAGCCGCTAATACGATTAGGATACCTATTGATAAGGTGTTTGGTTAAGTAGGTACCTACCTACCTAAACTAAAAAAAAAACAGAACTGCCTACACATAAAACCAATCGCATTCTACTAAGGAGGCTAATATTTATGTATAAGGTATAAAACAAATTCAAAACGCAAGTAAATACCGTAAATTGGTCGGAGAGTCATGTATTTTCTAAAAATAAACTAGTCATGCACCCATATTCGCAACACTTCAAGTTACAAAAACACGCCAAAATAATAACAAAAATTACAAGAAACTACATAAAAGTAAGTTTCAAACACTTACCTTAAATAAAAACGAACATAGCTCTGTAGCAGGCACTAAACTCCTTTTGCAAATTATTGAGATGTGATCAATGTTCTTGTTTTATTTCATCAATTTATATCCTTGTTTATGGCTTTCTGCTGCCAATATATAGTAATCTGAGTTCTTTAAGGATTGATAATTCTTATTTCGCTAGTCATGATCATTATGAGCGCATTATTCATGAAATTACATCGGATTCTTTTTATCAGGGATCCTAGAACGACGTATCGTCAGCCATTTGCTTTTTCATTTCATCATCTTTAGTAGTGTTGCCTTGTCTCATCTTTAAAACATATCGATAAAACTCTTTGCATATCCCCCTTATTACAAAACGAGTTTTAAAGATAGTTCGACGTTTGTAAGTTTTTTCCACAGCCAAACTAAACGAACTATCTTTAAAACTCATTTTGTTATAAGGGGGATTGTATTTACTTAGTATTTATATTTTGTTATAAAATTCTTTATAAAACTTCCATGGGACTCAACTGCCTAGGTAAAATAGTATCTTGCATATTTATTATAGTATTTTACTTAACTATTATGCGTTGCAATGCAATGTTTAAAATAAGATTAATATCTAATAAGTACATTTATTTCGAAATTACGGGTATGTGTTGTAGGTATAGATGAAATATAAAATAATATTGTAATAGAACTAAATGTACCTATTTATTTTTTTACCTATTTCAAATCTATTTTTCAAATCTTGTTAACGATATTCTAGTATGATAGTGAGTTTCGATATATTTATTCATTGCGAACATCACTACGATATAACATTGAGTGTGTTCTCACTGCTTTCTGAACAGCGGGTTATTTAAATTTTTATTAAATAATTGCAGTTTTCAATAAGTAGCGTTTTGATATTATTTATTTTTCGTAAAATAACGTTAAATTGAATATTTTAAAGTTAATTGAAAAATATGTTGATAGATTTTGATAAACAGATCAAGAATTAGATCTTTATTAATTTCTTTTCTTCAATGAAAACAAATAAATAGCTATGACGCCGCTTCCGGTGGAAATAGATTATGATTCGTCGATGTACTTATTTACGCAGAAGTTATAATTTGTTTTTTTTTTTTAAAAGGTTCAATAGTTTAATGTGATAATTATTAAAATATATAAAAAAATATATTCGTTCATTATGTTTTATAAATAGGATATTTCATGTATTAAAAATTATATTTTCTTCAGTCTAAAGTACTGGCTCACGTAAAATAATAGCGTGAAACAGAATGTGAATTAATAAATAGGTATTACAAGAGGAAAATAATATTCAGTTTAGGGAAAGTTTCTTTGTCTTCATTTAGAGTGGTTTACTATAGATGTTTTTTCCTCAATTTTGTTATTATTTTTTCTGTTACTTTTATTAATTTGGTATATAGGAAAAATTGTGTTTTCATTCTTTTTTTCAATTTTTACTTAATAACAAGGTATAAAATAAAAGGTAAAACTATAACACTCTGGCAACACTCTAGTTCCGAGTGCGATTTGCGTCCTTTTGAGTCTATTATTTTTCTGATAGAAAATCATTGCAAATAATGTGAAAGCTATTAATTTTATTGTGATATTTTCAATTTGGAGATGCGCGCCACAACTAACAAGTAAAACCCATGTGTGGGAAGCTTATTTTAACCAAATTAGTCAGTGACCTGTAGGTTCACGGCTGCCTTAACTTACGCATTGCCTGAATTACCCAACATAAAGTGAGGAATTTCTATCAAATTGTTGTTGTGTATCTCCTGATTAAAATTGTGTTTATGCGGCGGCACGTTGACGGGAATTTGTGTGGATATAGAAATTGTGTATGGTTATGATGATTTCGATGTCATTAGCCCGATCGGCTTGACATTCTGACTTTGGGTCTAAAAGATGTAAACATGAACGATATTAGCTTGAAGATCGTGGACTCTCCTAAGGGGTTGGAGGAGCCCCTGAAGGAGGTGGTTGAAGGTGAGGTGGACCCGTTGGCCCTGGAGGAGGAAGCGAGGGCAAAGGAGCCGGCAGAGAAGCCCGCGCCGTGTGATGATGTTGCCAAAGACGCTGCGTCGCTTCCGCCCGATGACGGCTTAGAATTCGCTTCGCAGATGGAAAAAGTTAAAGGTAACATTTGGTATTACTTATTGGATCACTGCTATTGTATTAAATTAGTGAAATTTGCCCTGAGCTTAAGGAATAAGACATGAAAAATTAATCATCATTTATCAATACAGTTGTCAATAATCAATGGTACATTGCATTTTTTATTAGATTATATGGTATGCAAGATGTACATCTGAAACATTGTTATCTTTGTCATAATGCATAACATTTAAAGTATTTTAATATGTTAATTATTATTATAATATGTTAAGTAAATTTGCCTAGACAATTCTGTAAAATAATTGCATACCAGTGATTTATTTGTACATAGCAAAAGCATGATGTAATATAACCATGTTTAATATGTTTCTTAGTATTTCTCTATAACAAAATGAACTTATTAAAAACATTTTTGCAATATGTTGAAAAAATGCACATAAGAGAAAAAATAGCCTTGTAATAAATTTAATATGAATAGTTATTTATTTTTTAAGAGTTTTAAACAGAGAACAACTACTAAGTTTGAGTTTAATAATGTTACCCCCTATAAATTTACACTTAACTTTCAGAAGATCTACTAAAAGAAGATACTAGTTCAATTCCAAGTGTAACAGAAGAACCTGTGCAGTCTGAACCTCAGGAACCTGTGAATGACATTGCACCTTCAACAGAGCCTGTAGAACCTACACAGGGTACTCAGGAAGTTGCCCCTGTTAGCCAGGAAATAACACCAGTTAGCGAGGAGGTAGCACCAGTCAACCAACTTGATTCAGACCAGCCAGTAGTCCAGGTTGAATCCGAATCAAAGTCATCTTCTCCACCAAAGGTACCAGAACCTGAAGCACAAAAACCTGAACCAATTGTAGAATCTCCAAAAATTGAAGTAGAGAAAGAGAAAATTGAAGATCACAAAATCATTGAAGAAAAACAAGTGAAAGAAGAAATAAAACAAAAGACAGTTGAAGAAACTGAAGTAAATACACCAGAGAAGAACCCAACAATTCCAAGTTCAAAGATTTCAACCCCAGAAGTTGCAGAAGAAAAGAAAGAAGTGCCAAGGACTGTTAAAGAAGTAGAGAGTAGGAAAGAAGAGAAATTAGAGAAACCCACAGAACCTGATGTGGAAATGGTGGAGGTACCGCAAGTAGTGGAGAAGATTGAGGTGCCTGAGGATGTGAAGACTGAGGTAGTTGAGAAGGTGGAACCGAAAGAGGTGAAGCCGGCGCATCCTGTTAATGGTGATGTTGCTAAGGTAATTAATAATTTTTTAATTAAATATCCTTTTAAAAGTATCAAAATTACTATTATCAACACCTTAAACAACTTAGTCCAAACTAGAATTGGTTTTAAAGGCATATAGTTTAATAATTTTGCTTATTCTTTATTAAATAAACCAGCTAAGTATAGTTAAAACTGCCTATAAAATCAATAATATTACTCTCATTGTTTGCATCAAAAATATCTGGGATGAGACATGTTCAAGCAGTTCTTATGGGGTTTTTAACTTAAAGACAGAATATCAATTAGTTATTCTTTATATTTATTACTTAATTATATGTGCATACATATATTTACAAGCTACAACTATGTATGCTGCAGCTATTAACTTAAAACGAATATAAAATATTTAAATGTAGGTACTTAAATATTACATAAGAATTTTCAAGTGTGACTTACAGCAATGCATTTAATACCATATATGACATTTTAACACCTTACCAAACTTGTGACTTGCAGTAAACGAGTTCTAAATTCTAATTTTAGGCCTAGAACACACGGGGAAACGCAACTGCAACTGCTAGTTACTTTTGAGTTGCATCTTAGTTTCTACTATAAACTTCTTTAGAAAACTACACACGACGCAACTAGTTTGAAGCGTTTAAGATCGTGTGTGGTTTTCTAAAAGAGTATAAACTAAGATGCAACTCAAAAGTAACTAGCAGTTTCAGTTGCGTTTCATCGTGTGTTCTGGGTCTTAATATTACTATTTGAACAGGATGACCAACCAATGAAAAGACGGGCTAGTGATGACGTAGACACAGACTCTCCATTAAAGAAACTGTGTCAGGAAGTAGAGAAAACATTCCCACAACACGACACTATGATTAACGACTACATACAAACAGCCACCAAAAACAACATAGACGAAATACAAAGACATACAGAACAACTGCTAGCTGAGATACAAACGTTAAGAGAGCTAGCACAGAAAAAAGAACACGAATGGAACAATATTTTACACTTAAAGAAGGTCAAAGAGGAGATTTTATTGCGACTGTTACGGCGTAAACAAGTGCTATCGTTTGAGAAGTCTGCTGATGTCAACGGTTCAGATCGGACGGATCCATTTGATTATCTAAATCAAGCGAAGAACCTAGCTATAGATAAAAGTGACGAGATATCTGGTTTAGCTATCAAGCAGCCAGGATCAGCCAGTCCAATGATTCAAACCCCTGTCATGCCAGTCACGACGCACTTCAACCCAATGTCAGGCCTGCCCCCGCCATACGATAAAGCAGCACATATGAACATGCCAAAGCCAGTGTTTCCACAGCAAATGATGATGCCTGGACCATTACCCGGTTTTCCTAGAGATATGAATGGCCAGTTACCTAACTTTGGTATGCCAATGGGCCGGCAAGGACCGACTAAAGATGTCAAGTCAATCATAGCTGATTATAGGCAAAGGAATCCAGATATAACACCAAGAAGGGGAAGGAGAATGAAATCACTATTAAATCCAAATATGATGAATGCGCCGAGACCGATAGCACCTAAAATGGATAACATGAATAATCTGAATAACTTAAATATGCTGTTTAACAATTTGGATATGGTAAGTTAATTCTTTTCTTTTGTTGTAAAGTTTGTGTCCATTAAAATCACTTATGTAAACTGTTTACCCATCGCCCCACGCAAGTTTTTTTCCTAGTGAGTTGTGATTAAATAATGTAACCAGAATATCACTAATAATGCATAAAGAATGATCTTATTAGAATGCTTTACCACTGTTTGTTAAAATAGGAACTTTTGAGACAATTAAATGGCATCATTCATTTTCAAATTATCATATTTCATGGATAAATTAGATTAGTTACAAATTAGAGCATCCTTTTTGGTGCATAGTCAAAATAATACAAACTTTATTCTAGTTTTAATTTCCAAATACTTTAAGATACCAATTCCTATAACCCACAATAACCCAACAACTATTATAACACTAAAAGCCCTAACGCCACTAATCAGCAATGCAAATATGGCACAGTAAGGACAGTTATTAGTAATTAAACGCGAGATGAGTAGAGACCTTGAGCAGTAAGTCAACGCTCCACTTTGTATCTGTTTCCTTGACCCGCGACGCGCCGACCAATCCACGCTAATACATACAATTGAAGACTGTGTATTATTTTATGCTTTTTGATGGTCAGAATAATTCATCCTCCTAGTAGTAGTTATTTAAACCTAAGTCTCATAAACGCATATAAATATGGGATAGATAAATAACATGAAAAAAATGCTTCTTATGAGTTGGGTCTGAATGACTATAAAATATTAGTACCCACCTACCAATAATTTCTGTAATTATTCATTTTTGCTTAACTAACGTCTATCTTAGTTAACGTGCTGTGTTACGAATCTTGATGTAATAAAAAAATCTGAGTATGTCATCTAGGAAACATTTTTAAAGTTTTTTTTGTCTACTCGCATACTAACTGTAAAAAAACTTACTTTCAGAACCAAAAAGCGATGTTAGAGCGTCTCCAACAAATTCAACAAGGCGGTCTACCGAATAGCATATTCAAAGACGCACTAGTTCAATTCGCGAACATGCAGCAAGCGAGTTCCGGTCTCATACCAACGAGACCAACAGAAACTGTCACAAATCGACCTGAACATCATAAAGAGAGGAGACGCGCTGAAAGGAACCATGAAGAACATAAGCAGCCGGAAAGACTACCTTCAAATAGTCCAAGATTGCCCCCCCCTCCGCCGTATCCAGAAATATCATTACTACCAGTTACGACGAGCCAAGAAACGCAAGCGCAACAACAAAATTCACTTCTACATGGCATTTTGACTAAGGTAAGTTTGAATTTAGGAAGCTTTTTCAGTCGCGCGGGAAATTTTCGAAAAATGGGAAATTGATTTGAGAACAAGGAAATATTGGGAATATTGTGATAAACGCTTTTTTACAGTAACAGCAAGGGCAATCATAGCACTTAAAGATATCATGTGAATTAATGATCATTTCTCATTACATTTGCCTGAATCCAAACAGCATTTCACTAAACATTACTATTGGATATCAGTTTTTTTTATATAGTTCATGTCTATACTAGGCTTGTGTCAATACATTTATTTTAATGGACAAAATGTAGTTGAAATTTGTACAAAGATAGCTAGTATATGTTAGCTCTTTCTTTTGTTTCAATATAAAAGAGACGACTGCGGTCAAATTGTATTGATTTTTATGACCACATGAATTACACCTGAAAGAGACAGCTTAATTTATAGTTTTAAATTCATAAAATTGATCAAATCCAGTATTAAAAGTCAAAGATTTACTAGTTTAAAAGTTTTCGTATTGAAATATATTGACTAGAGCCTAGTATAACAGTACAAGCTTGAATGGGTGTTGCCAACATTCCAGCAGGCGCCTCAGAGTTTCTCGCCGACGTTGGCTAAACTGCTCACGTCGCCGGAACGGAAACAGAGCGCAACCGCGCCGCAGCCAGTGTTGCCCTCTTTCGGTCAGGCCAAGGTACCATTCCACACGAAATACATAATTGGTGTGCTGATTGGCCTCGATCTTTCCAAATTCAAAATTTAGTTTTTAAGTCGAAAGCGAAAATTCGTTGGGTTTTCTTTTTTTAAAAGGTTGGAGCTGTAGTTGACCCATTGCTTAAAATTTAAAAAAAAACCCACAGCAATAACCTAGAGCAAATAGTATGATAAAAATATGCTCCATCAATTTAAAAATGGAATTACTACTACCTTCTGGATATTGACTCAAAATGATATTTATAATGGCAATACTCATTTAAAACTAAAAGATGCCACCTCATACAACATCTCTGCATCATGTAACATTTTACAAATTCATAAAATAAAACCAGAAAAATTAAAATTAAACGCGTTGGTTCTCTTAACAAAGATGGGAAAAAAGAAGCAACTAATATTGGTAATACCAGAATTAATTGGCAACACAACTTGTACTTTACTTTACCTGTGTTGCCATTTCAATCTACTGTAAGTAGTTTTGGTAGGAAATTATTTAGTTGAGGTTATATATTGGTAAAAAATATAATTGTTGTCTTAAACTTTAATTCAATGTGAGTAAAGACTATAATGTCCTGTGTTGTGTTTATATTACAGAACTGCGGCGAGATCACGATAACGCCGGTGCAGCCGACGCCGGCCGCGCCCGAACCGCAGCCGGAAAAGACCGAAGAGGTTGTGCAACTGGTAAATAGAATTGTATTTTTAATTTGGACATTGCACATGAGAAACATGTGAACTATAGATATAGTCAGCCTGTCCCGTCCCACTGCTGAGCAAAGGCTTTGCTCTCTATCCAGTTCAACAAGTTCTACCTACTGAATTACCTTAGCTTAAGTATCACTTACAGTTTGGTTTACAAAAGTTCATTGTATTAGTAAAATTATTAATTTAATCTTTTCGTATCGACGCCGATAAATAGTTCACTTCCAGTTACTTATCAATTCTCAAAACCTCAGGAATAACCATTTCGGCATATTTTACCAGTGAAATCAATTCTCAAAACCTCAGGAATAACCATTTCGGCATATTTTACCAGTGAAACTATAAAGCCGTGTAGTCATTAGCGTGCTGTATCCGTAACATAGTGTGTACGTGGTTTTTGAGCGTGCGACGAACGCGACACGAGCGGCTCGCAGCGAGCCGACGATTGTCGGTTTTTGTCACGTATCAAAGCGTAACTACACGGGTATACACTAAGACCTCGTTTCTGTATCTGTTCGGTTATAGTTACAGCTCGCGAATGAATGCGCGCTTTTAAAAACTTCATCAACGATTGATCATTTGTCTGAAACGACGAATCATAAAGATCGATACGATCGATGAATCAAACCGTATATGGCCCTTAAATCAGTACTTCCTTTGTACTACAGGACGATGAAGAGAGCCCAATGTCAGAGGCATCAGCGTCGCCGGCGGGCTCCGGCTCCGGTAGACTGGTGATAGACGAGGGCGGTGAGGGCGGTGAGGCGCCGCTGTGTCAGGGTTGCCGGCAGCGGGACGCGCAGTTTGTGTGCGCCGGCTGCGCCAACCAGTGGTACTGCAGTCGGGATTGTCAGGTAAACACACACTGTTTAATTGCTATTAGTAATTGTTTGTTTGATTTACGAAAAATATGTAAACGAGACAAGAGTAGAAGGGGAAGGCCAAGACGAACGTGTCTAGATCAAATCGGGGACTTGTAACGGAAAGAGTCAGGAGTACCTAAGACGTGCATGTACGGAGCGATTGATGAATCTGGATGAAGCGAAAGAAGTGTGTTTGGATCGTAGCTAGTGGAGGAAAGTTGTCTGCCTATTTCGATTGGGGTTAGGCTTGTTAGATATGTATGTTAATGTTGTATATTTGCTAGTCTTTCAAAAGACGTGCTGTTTACTATAATAGTTACCTAAGAAATAGTCAGCTACATTACATATTTTATGTAAATATCTAATAATAATCCATGTATATCTAATAAGCCATTGAATATTGTAAATACTCGTATGCAACATAGAATTACCAATATTCTGGACTAACCTCTCAAATGGTCTCGAACCTAAACCGAATCCACGATAGACAGCATAGTAAGCCACTACCTACCGGCCGAAATCACGCAAAAACATCAGATATTTTCTTAATATTACTGTATTTAACCAGGTGGCAGCATGGGACGAGCACTCCGAGATGTGTTCGGGCTAGCATCGACACAAACATAAAATGTAAGTGAAGGAACATTAACTAAACATTACCTATAGAACTAAGCGTACACGCGTTACTCACAAAGTCGTCTCAACGGTTTGTAGATCATTTGCCTTATAATATTTATAATTAATTATATTAAATAATTATATCGATATAGGTAAATCTCTATTTCCTGGTGTTAGGGTTTTGTTTGCTACAATTGTTTTGATGGAAATATGATTGGTTGTTAATTTGATATGAGCCATAGGTATTTCTTTATCGAAACTGACAGCTACTTATAAGAAAGGGTAAATAAGATAATGCTCCATTACACCTATAGTTGTCGCTGTCGTTGTCAAAAAATGAGAAAAAGACGACACGATGTTCAATGGTTTATCCACTTAGTATCACCCTTTGAGGGCCGGCGCACACCTGACGGAACGCAGCGCAGAGCATTTTTGATTGTCATATTATTATCGATATTGTTCTCATTAGAATAAAATTCGAAATCAGTACACAAATGAGCATCTAAGCTTCGAAGCGATTACATGCGAATATTTTGTTAACTGATTTTGAATTTTATTCTAATGACAACAATGTCAATAATAATATGACAATCAAAAATCCTCTGCGTTGTGATTTGAAAGGTGTGCGCCAGCGCGGCGTTTCCTCGTGGCTCACGATTATATGAACTTTAAAATATTTCTGATTAAAATGACTGTACACAAATCTTTATAAAGCAAAATAGTAAAGCATATAACCCTAAAGCTACAATTTAGCGTGCTGTGTCATACTGCCTTCTTCCGTTCGGTTGTAGGCTTTTCTATACTTTAATCTAAGTTATATTTGGCAACTTTATACATTTATTATTAAGAAACAACATGGTAGGTGTTTTAACGATATTGTGTGAAATAACTCGTTTGAAAAGTGGGAAAATGGAAGAGAATATTCTTTCTAATTAAATACATTACTAAAGCTGTGTCCACGCTACACGAGCCTCGAACGAGCGCGCTACGAGCATTTCGCTTGTGCTCGGTTACGTTGCTTTCCACCAGTTGTCGGCTTTTTAACGCACACAAAGGGATCTGGGGACAGTGCTCGATATAAGTTTGTCGTACGTCCACGTTTGGCAACGCGAACTACGAATTTGAACGGATCGGCTCGTGCTCGGTTCATGTAGCGTGGATGCAGCTTTGACGCTTGTCATTTGAGAACAAATGTTTTGTATGTTGCTTTGGAGATTCTTGAGTTATCAAAAAAAAAAAGATAGGTGATAGTCGAAATTGACAACACACCATAATCTTTAGAGCGCTTTTACACGCAGCGGACATCCATCCGGCATAAAAACGGCTGCCATATATTTATTTGCCGGATGGATGTCCGGTGCGTGTACTCACGTCCATCATAAACTACGCGTAACGGACAACGGACCGTTGTCCGGAAAAAAAAAACTGACGTCTACAAGCGTTGTTACGAAACGAAAATTTAAATGGCCATTAGTTTTGTATAGATGATTCTATTCCATTGACCATCTTTCATCAAACGTGTTATAACTAAAATATTTAGTTCCTAAATTGTAATTTCCAAATATTTATGTGAAACACCAAAAACTAAGAATGGTGATTAGAATCAAAATGCATAATATTTTCTTAATAAGGGTTGTGTTTAAATTACATGTTTAAATTGAATTTAAAAGCCTAATTATTACCTAGAACTAGGTAACCTAAATCTGATAAGCAAATTGTGTTGGAATTTTTAAATTCTGACTGAAATCAAATAAGGGAAATCCTTAAACGTATTTTTTTTCCCTTGCTTTTGTATCAATTATTTTGTAAATCAATAAGTTTTACATTTTCAGACACAAAATGAAATATCTGTCGTTCTTTCACGATAAATTAATTTAAAAATATTTTTTTTATATTTTTAAGTCATAATACCAAATTTGGTAGCACGCCTCTATCGAAATATCCTCTTATGACCAAATATGGTCATTCCTATCAAATCAGATGTATTGTTGTACTATAAATATAAGCTATGATTATATTTTCGTAGAACTACAAAGGTTATGAGAGTTTGGTACAAGTGATGAGTAAAATGGACGATAGCTAAAAAATATCTGATAACGTATTGCGTTCCTATGATTTCTGACAGTATTTTTTCTTAAAAAGTCATAAAAATTGTTACTGTTGCTCCATAACTTATCACTTGAACCAAACAGTGTCTTAGAATAGCATATTTATGTGTGAAAATTAAATTCTTTGAATTACGTCTTGAAAGAAGTGTTTATTAATTCTTGTTTTGCCAATTATATAGTGACGCTTAGCGTCTTTACTCTTCAATCTTAGTGCCTTTATAAAGCAAAGCAATAAACTAAGTGAAAACTCTTTCACATATTGCAGATTCTTTTTTCAAACATTATTAGGCGCGCGGTTGTTTTATGCATTGCTCGCAGCGTTAGACGCATGCGATTACGTTTCTCCAAACATAATACTTATATAAACATGTATTTAACTTCATAGTAAATGTATGGAGAACCTGATCGCATGCGTCTGACGCTGCGAGCAACGCATAAAAAAACTGTGCGACATGTTTTTCAATAAAATATGAATACTTGGAGATAACACCTTCACTAAGCTTTAATATTAGCATTTTTAAACGCTCTGTATTTTGGTAGCATTACCTACTTTTTTATAGCCATTTTTTCCTAAACGTATTTTCTAAATTTATAGAGTTGCAATAACCACCTCTTTGTCGACGTAATTCAAAGCAGTTTTGCCTGAGCGAGTGTAAAAAGCGCATCTAAATAAGTTTAGTTGATAAAATAAATAATGTAATTATAACATAAAATAATCAATGACTATGTGTAAATGGAACGGATATAGTATATTGCTGAACATAATCATTTAATGAAATCGAATTATTTTTTCTATTGAATCAATCAAACATACAAAAATAATGTTTTGATTGTATTAACAAAGACTTCTCTTTCAAATTAAAATACATTATACAATTGCATCTCATCGATTTAAAGCAAAATTACCCAAATACAATTATTACAGACTCAATTTTTTTTACAGAAAATGTCTATCAAAACTATCAAATTCTATCTATTGATAGAAATCACTATCATGCTATCACTACCAATCTTCGTTAACATAATCAAAACATAAGACATATAAAATGGAATATAATTATGTACCTCACAAATGAACGATAACTTAAGTATGACAATAGACTTTCAAAAACTATTTTTAGTTCAATTAAACATCAGTTTAATAAGTGCATATTATTTTGATGTATAGTTATCGTATATTTATTTTTAAAAAGTAATTTGTTTTTTTTTTTATCTGCAGCTATAGCGTTACTACTGTGTTGCCAATTACTGTTCCTAATGGTGCTCCAACATTGCATGTTTAGTAACATTTGTAAACATTTTGTATACTTACTTTTTGTTATAAAAATACTGACGTTACTAAACAAGCGGTGTGGGAGTACCATGAAACAACTTTTACTAATGAACATGGATTGAAATATGAAAAAAAAAATCTTTCATATTTTCCTTGTTTTGGGTCGGTTCACATCTAATGGAGGATTCGTCGCGTATTGTCGGTCTGTCACGCGTAACGCCAGAACACTCGACCGTTCAAACTCAACCGATGATACTTACATCATCTTAAAATGTTGACTTAAGATTTTTTTATTTTTTTTTCATATTCCTATCTATGGTCCTATCTATGGTATATCGAATGAGGGACAGTACGAGATATCGTTTTTTGGAAAACAAAATTGAATTTGAACAAAAAAATAAACTTGAAAAATGTATGTCAACACAGTTTTAACGTTTCACACAATAATAACTATTATGTTCAACTGAATAAGTATTAAAAAGCGTTTATTATCCGCCCTCCGTGCCAAAATGGTTCTGTTCACTCAAACGTCTAGTAGTTGTGATGGCTAGGGATCAAATCTGTATTAAAATGTTTACGCTTTACATGTCTCAGATTTTGTTATGCCATGATGCTTTGGCATCGCTGATTTATATATAGTCTCTTCTAGGACTTTATCAGAAATATCCATTTTATACGACAGGAACTTTGAATAAAAACTTCACAGGTTAAACTTAATTGCAATATAATCAGTTTTATGTCTTGAACACACTAGATATAACTAACAAAGTATTTTTAAGTAATTGACTATGGAATTAATTATTAAATCAACGTTAACACTAATATAAATCTAGAACACGTTTGAATACAGCGATTCGTCACAGTACGATTGGTTTGCGTACGAACAGCTCGCTCGCTACTTCCCCGAACAGAGGCGCCGAAACAACTGCCTCTCAGGCTATACGCGCATACGCTTCTCTTTAAATTCAGTGTTACCATATTGTTCGTCGCAATACCAATCAACGGACGCTTCACTAGAGCAAACAATTCACTCTCCCAAACGTGAACTATAGTTAATTATAAACTAAAGCAGACGGCGTCTGACAAGCGTCGTCACGGCCGGACTGACATTCGACCGTCCTCGGGCGTCGTCGGTGCATCAATGTTACTCTTCTGTAACAAAACAACATTCAACAATTCAATGATCCGCTCGTCCACCCTGACGAACACAACACCAATAACAACAAATGTACCAGGCAACTTTATGCATCCCTTCGACTATCTCATAGACCGGATGACATAAAGGATCCACTAAGACACATAAAGCGCGAACCAGACGAGTGCATTTGGACGACAAACCTTAACAAGGTATGGTCCGGATGACACTTTCCTTTCGACAAGCTTCAGTCTCACAAAATCTTACAAAGCGCGAACCAGACGAGTGCATCCCTTCGACCAACCTTAGTAAGGTATGGACCGGATGACACCCTCCTTTCGACCAGCTTTGCAACCTCACAAAACGCGAACCATATTTCGACCAGCTTTGTAATCTCTCAAAGCGCGAACCACATTTCGACCAGCTTTGCAACCTCACAAAGCGCGAACCACATTTCGACCAGCTTTGTAATCTCTCAAAGCGCGAACCACATTTCGACCAGCTTTGCAATCTCTCAAAGCGCGAACCACATTTCGACCAGCTTTGACATCACATCAAAATAGATAGGACAATGTATCCCTTCAACCACCCAATAGGGCTGGCCCGAATGACATTGCCATTTTTACAATACAACACAATACAAAACAATACAAAACAATACAAAACATAATCAAATTAAATTCTAAACAAAACAAAATTCATACCTTGCGGAATCAATCTTGCTCAGTATGTACTTCAACTTCACATTGGACTTCTATAGTTTCAGGATCTGAACATACGCTTAGAGTATCGGATCCAGCAGTGAGGGTATCAGAATTAACGGTATCAGAACCAATCGTGACAGCATCAAACTCGTCACATGCTCTCTCATCTACTTGAGCTGTGTGACCATCTAAACTTGCCAAAACATCTATCGATGGAAAATGTTCTACATCTTCCGGCGCCGTCACGAAAATTCAGAATACTTAGACAAAATGTCTAATAGAGCTTTCTTGTTTTCACCTACCAGGTCAGTATCTATTTGACTAAAATCTGGCTGCAAATTACATACGTTTGTCCTTTCTTTTATTTTGAAAACAAGTTTGTCTTTATCAAGTACAACATATAACCCTTCGTCCAAGATATCTCTACCTATAATTACCGGCTCAGAAATAACATCATCAGCTACTATATGGAAAATCAGATCTACAGCAATTTCACCTACTTTTACCGTACTAATTATTTGTGTCGTACATTCTATATCATTACCCCCAATACCAGATAAATACACTACATTATTACACAAAGTACCAGGAAATTTTATTAGAAAACTTTCTTGTAAGAGAGAGCAAGATGACCCGCTGTCAAAAAGAAATGGAATTGGCTCACCGAAAGATGTTTCCAAAGTTGCCCTCGAACACTTCTTTGGTCACAGCTCCAGAAGCAGTTTTCTTATCAGGGCAAATTGTAGCGACGTGCCCAGTCTTGCCACACACGAAGCATGTAACAGGTGGTGTAGTCTTGGTGACTCCCATATCTTCTCTCCTTCTTCTGCAGTCAATTTGCCGATGACCAGTTAAGCCACAGGAGTGGCATTTACCAGTGAAACGTGTTTCATTTAATCGTGGACGTTTAAAACCCGGTTCTGAGCCACCGTCATCGTTAACATCTTGACGACGTTTTAGAGAAATACCACTTAAAACACGAAAAAGTTGGGCTTTCGTAGTAATGGCATGAGCCGTCAATTCTCTACGTAATAAACTATCTTTTTGACAAAGAACTGATATTATGAATCCAGTTATTGCCTCTTCAGTCATTTGAGTTTTCGGTATGCGCTCAATCATAATCCAAAGACGCATAGCAGCTTCGGAGGCGGATTCCTTAATTCCGATTTGAAATTTAAAAATGTCGTCAAAATGATCTTGTATCAACTTTGGCTTTAAGAATGTGGCTAACAACGCTTCTTTCACCACATCCCAGGTAATTTGGGACAAATTTAGTTTTGTCAAGTGGGTCGCAGCGCGACCCTTGAGTGCTCGTGTTAGGGCCATAAGAAGTTCTATAACGTCGAGACCCTTTTTTTGCACTATAACTTCCGTTATATTGCACCATCCTTCTACGTCGGCTTCAGGGTCGTCGGGATTAAACTCGATAAGGTGCACCGTGTTACTGTTACTCGTCGTCGGTTGAGACATCGCCATAACTCGAGTAAGAATACTTTCGACGTTAGACCAAACATTTTCAGGATCACCATTCTGCGGTTCTGTGGGCGTAGTACCGTTTTGAAAATCACGGCATCCCACTTCTGATATAGTCTCTTCTAGGACTTTATCAGAAATATCCATTTTATACGACAGGAACTTTGAATAAAAACTTCACAGGTTAAACTTAATTGCAATATAATCAGTTTTATGTCTTGAACACACTAGATATAACTAACAAAGTATTTTTAAGTAATTGACTATGGAATTAATTATTAAATCAACGTTAACACTAATATAAATCTAGAACACGTTTGAATACAGCGATTCGTCACAGTACGATTGGTTTGCGTACGAACAGCTCGCTCGCTACTTCCCCGAACAGATGCGCCGAACCAACTGCCTCTCAGGCTATACGCGCTTACGCTTCTCTTTAAATTCAGTGTTACCATATTGTTCGTCGCAATACCAATCAACGGACGCTTCACTAGAGCAAACCATTCACTCTCTCAAACGTGAACTATAGTTAATTATAAACTAAAGCAGACGGCGTCTGACAAGCGCCGTCATATACATAAGAGCTCGTGACAACACGTGGCGCGAAGACCTCTCGTCTGTAGAGACAACTTAAGTCGCGTAGTTACTTATTAGCGAACTATAACCGTAATCTATTTGATGCTCCCACTCTGCATGTTATAAAAGGTTTTAAAACATTTATAACAAGCATTTAATATACGGAAAGTTTGTTGTAAAATGTTTAGTAACATTACTAAACATGCGGTGTGGAAGCATTAATACAGGGACTGAAATAAAAAAAATGTGTATACGTTGTTCGCTAATGGTTCGCGAATTTACTGCGAGCGCACACTTACAGTGCATGCAATCACGGTTACAGCTCGTTAATAAAAAGTCGCCTTTACGTAGGTAGGTTATATAAAATCTGAGACATGTTTAGTATCCATAAAAAGCTAAATAAATCGTCTGAATAGTGTTTGGAGCGCTAGTCACGAGTTTTGTTACCTATATACCTGTTTATGTATTTTGTAACTTATATCATGTTGTATAAGATTGTATTAAAGCAGTACTGTCTGAAAATTTAAATGGATTTTATTTTGAAACTTTAGCGAGATTTAAGGGCTAACCACACATTTCCGGAGACACGATCTCTGGCAGAACACAGAAAACTATCGGAACACAAGAAAAATCGGTTACGTACATATTGTATGAACTTGTTCACACAGCTCCGTGTCAGGAGTCTATACTGCAACGGACAACTCTAAACACGGATAGCTCTGACCCGAAAATGTCTGGGTGGATAGCCGTTTATTCTTAAGTATTATGGTTATCTAGAGTAGTGGCGTTTTTAGTTTTAATCTTCTATTATGATAATTGTTTCGTCTCAACTATCTTTTCTTTTATTAGAATGACTTTTTTCATAATGTCGACCTTCTTAATTGCCATCATTATTTCAAGTTCAAGAAAGTTTTATATTCTTTAACCAATGCATTTTTATGATGATTCGTTTAGATTAGACGGTGAAAAAAAAACAAAGAAATATCGAAAATACTAGTTTTAATGAGTCATTTCTTAATAATATACAGTATAACAGCTATAACATAAACAACATTGATACAAATTAAGAAAGAATAGCATTATCCAGTTATTCAACTTGACATAATTTGTAATTAATAAGGAATCCAAAATACAAAACAGATTTAAATGTAGTAATTTGCAACTTAACATAATCCTCAATATGATTATTTAAGGATAATACAAACAGGGCTCGGAAGCGGTAAGCATTTAAGGGTTATAAAAGGATTTTTTTGTTTGGGTAAATAAAAAAACCCTCACGTTACGATTACCCTTTGAAAGGCTTAATTACCCGGTGTTTTAAAGAATATCCTTAAACCCCAATATTTTAGTGGTTTCCACTAGTTAAAACTGAATTCAACAGTTAACTACTTATAAATATCCATTTATACGGGTTTCCCCTTGAAAGGGTTTGAAGGGGTTGTACATGGAAATTTGATACCTACTGCACAGGTGGTAGGGCTCGTTTTATGCGTGAATAACGACTCATTGGCTTAGCTAGCTCCGAAAGCAAGTGAACCGCCAAAATTGTCGTAAGGAAAAAATGATAGTCGTCATTTCTCTTTCTATCCTTATAAGTTTTCATAAGACTTCTCTGTCCTTCGGGCGATATCAGAAAAAAACCCTTATAATAAGGGTAAGTGCTTCATAGGGTTGCTGATAAGGATTACACTACCTAGTTACCACTTAATGGGGTTTTTCTATTATGGTTATGCGAATAAAATTATGGCAACCCCTTTCTCTAAGGTAACTAAAACGAACAGGTTATCATTATTCATGGTAACCCAAAAATTTGGGCTATCAATACGTTATGGTAAGCATTCTTATAGGGTAAGCAAACGAAGGGGTTTTCCGAGCCCTGAATACAAAAAGATAACATAGTTTTTTGAAAAGTAATTTTCATTAATCGATAGCTAGCAAAGGTACAAATAATCGAAAATATTGACTAGTTATAAAATATAGACAAATATAAAGTAACGTAGGAAATACTGCCCTGAATTTTACATTTGGCTGACATTCTGTGCTATTTTGCTGGTTAAATCCACAAAACAAATGAGTTAGGACCCGTATCACCATTATTACAAATAATATTTAACTGCCAGATAAACCTATTTCATAAAACATGACGTTTTAGACAGAGGCAGGTATAAAATATCTGTCAGATAAATTTTATCTGTAGATGGTGAAACAGCCTCTCAATGTTGAAAAATTACTACTTTTCTACATCTTATGATGAAGTTATTTTAAAGAAAGGATACAAGACTTTCTCAATAACATTAATTCATGTACAGGTTGTTAGGAAAAGTATCACTTTCCTTTTAACCAGGTGTAGTGTTAATGATGCAGAACACATACCACGAAAAAATATTTTTTTTAACTCATTTTTAATTAAGAATTTCATTATTGTTCGCGCGTTCTAATAACGCAAAGGTCATTCAACTCTCGGCGAGTAAGTGGGTCGGGAGCGCTCGCCGCCCGTAGAGAGCGAGCGTATTCCTTACCATTTCTTAGACGAATCAAAGCAGTATTTCCTCTACAACTTCCCATACAATACGACTAGGTACCACATAAAAACAATTAACAATTTAAAGACTAGCCGTTAGACATTTTTGGCAACAGTAACTCTAATGCATTACGATTTTAATGGTTGATATTACTGAAAAATATCACACACAGGACCGGCACAGCGCAGAGCATTTTTGTTTGTCATATTATTATCGACATTGTTCTCATTACAATAAAATTCAAAAATAAAGATTAAAAAACAATAAAATTCAAAATCACTTGACACAACATTCGCATGTAGTCGCCTCGATGCTCATTTGTTGTATAACAAATTTTGAATTTTATTATAATGAAAACAATGTCGATAATATATGACAAAAAAAATGCTCTGGTCTTTGAAATTACAGTCAGCAGGGCAATCAAAACATACTCTGTCCTTGTCTCTCCAGCTTTTAGATGGAAAGGACAATAAGGGTAAGCGAGACAACCTTAGTTGCGAGAACTGCCCTGCTGGACGCTACTTGCTACCACATTAGCGAATTCATTGACCAAATTGTAGGTTACATTTGCATGAACTTAGTCGGATAACTCGTTTTAATCCTCATTCGGTGGGACACTCAAAAACAACAGCATAAAGAATTTAAAAACAACATTGATTCAAAATATTGGTAAGTAAATATATGTACTTTTTACAAAAATCTCAGTAAATATACATGGGGTGGTACTTCTAGTAATGAAATGGCAACACTGTCAAGTTTTTTTAGAGTATGGAAGGACGTAGTTATCTGTCATCAAGATTTGCTGGTGCTTTTACACGAGGCCAATAGACAAGACAATCCAAATAAGCCAGGCCAATGATTAGCTTCGTGAGACTATTCTTTCTTTCTTTTTTTCTTTTTTGGCCTGGCTATACAGGGTGTAACAGAAAGGGTATATAAAGCCGAAACACAGCGATAGTCCTCATGAAACTGAACAACTTTCCCCAAGGAACATGGGTCGTAACTCGAAAAAAATTTTTGGATCGCCCATACTTACTCGATCAGCTGATCGGGCATTTTGTATGGGGAGGCGAAATTTTTTTTTCGAGTTACGACTCTCAATCTTTGTTGTCAGTGTTGCCATTTTAATTTCACAATTTCCCCATAAATCAACCTTCATGATTTAGCACCTTCTGATTTCTATATCAGTATAATTTTACAGTATACAGTATATTTATAGTGTAAAACGATCTAAAACTAAGTAAAATATTGAGCAGAATTTGAACTTTTGTAATATACAGGTGAACCGTTTGTTTGGTGCAGTCAGATATAAAGAGTGCAGCATTTAAAAAAAAAAGAATAATTCTTTATATATCTACTAAAAGGCCAATTGTCCACAGAACCGCTCATACGCACGTTATCATCAATGGGCATGCTAAAAAAAAATTTTCGTCCATTACATAGATTATTTTAAAATATTCGACAAGTATATTTTCTTTTTTCTCTTAAACTAAAAATGACAAAGATACACTGGGTTAAATTTGCTCGTGACGTCACTCCTCATTAGGATTTTTACGTAGGTGTGACGTCAATACCCTCCGTAACTTTGATGCTCTGTATCTTTGTATTTATTTATGTATTTGATCTGGTAAAAAATGTGTTTCAAATATTTTTCAATAGCCTAAAAGACGGATTAATTATTTTTTGAATTTTTGAATGTAGTCATCATCCCCAACGAATGCATGAAAAATGCTTGCATCTTGAGTAGAATCAAGTGATCAGTCCACGAAGCGGCTTATGTGACGTTGAAGACAAATGTCTTGCAAACGTCAATTGACGAAAACGTGCGTATAACGTGCGGTTCCGTGGACAATTGGCCTAAGTTTTATAATTAGAACGGCATTGCATTGACTGGATAAACAAATTGCCCTTATTTATATCAGACTGCAATCTTATGTACTTTACGAATACAAAAATATATAACATACACTAGCTTACTACGATAGAATATAATTTTTGAATAACATTTACTTATGTACGTTTTTAACATTTTCTCTTAATTTCTAATTAGTTATAATTTTTTGCATTTTTGACTTTTTTAAGAGTACATGTAGGTATGTCGATTAACAAAAATATTTTGCTTTCATTCAATAGAATCTTACTTCGATATACATTCAAAAAAGATTTGAAATAGCTAGACACTGCCTATTTGTAGAATGTATAAAACTATTTTCTTACAACTCACAATCCACATTTTGTATCTACCTTACAAAATAATAGCTTCACATTATCTGTTGAAAATAGCTGCTTATTAATATTTCTGTGTCTAAGAACAACAGTGTCTACCTTATTTTAAATCGATAACAATTCAATAGTAAATGCTTTTCATATACGCAATAGTACAGTCAAGTGCAAATCAAACTTGACAATATCGTCTTTGACTAATGCATATCTATGTCAAGCTTGACGTGGACTTGACTGTACAATCGTAACTTTTTTTTATCCATTTCTTATTTAACACTTTTTATCCTTAAAATAAAAAAAGAAGTAAAGGACGATACGTTATACTCTTTCTAGATAAATATTGAGTGAAAGAGATAGAAACTTGCATTTATAGCTTTAAGGAGCTCTTTTAGACAATATTAACAAAACTTTTTGGAAGACGGAACACAACAAAATACTCATATTCAGCTTCGCTTATTAACAAAGTATTTAAAAAAAATAATGCAACAATTATAGCAGTACCAACTTATATATAACATACCTTCGTCTCTTTCATTTAACAATGAACACGACATTGCTGTCCCTTTCTAACTGCTCCTCTAGTTGAACCGCAGTGAGCCCACCCTGGCAACACAGTTCATCTAGACAGACTAGACCGTTGTAAGTCCTAACTAACGCCTGGCTGTGTTCACTTCTTATTGACAATGAATCGTCGTTGTTGAGTGTAATTGGGTACTGAAATAAAAAATAAAAAAGATTATTTAGTTTTAATTAAATGTACACATTTTATTTATAAGACACTAAAGTTTATCGTTACATCTTGGAAAACTTACACAATATCTTAAAAAATATACCTTATGTGATATTCTGATGTGTAAGCTAGAATATTGTAAAGTTGAGTAAAAGAGTTACAAACACCATTGACATTACTAACAGGGTGTTGGGTAGGCAGAGATTTCCTTCCACTTGCATTTACCATCCAAACACTTCCTTCTCTTCATCCACTTTCATAAGTCGTCGTCGCCTCAAAGAAACAAAAGAGATATACTAGGCGAGAGTGTAAGGAAATATTTGAAGGGGAAGGCCAAGACGTATCTCCATCAAATCGGGGACTTGTTAAAGAAAGGCCAAGTCAGGAGATACTCTGGTAATGCCCTGCAAGAGCTACAAATAGCTATCCATCTTAGAATTTTTCGTCCCTATAAGCCTACCGGTGTCAAAAAATGCTTGTGAATGATAGATAGCTATACGTCACAGATACGTGCTGAACTTGGATAGGTGTCTTTGAACTTTAGGACAAGCCGACACGTGCAGCCTACCTTATAAACCCTCCTAATAAGTCCTTCAAGCACTCCAAACAGCACAAGCTTCCTCTCATTGATGGCCAGCTCCTGCGGTCTCATCCGTCGACACAGGTCCCGCACTGTACTGCCGTACGTCATGCCGGCGTACATTCGGAACAGATCGGATACTTTCGGCAGTTGTCGGGCTGGGGAGTGGGAAATGGGGGTTGTAATAAGTATATTGTTAAAAAGTTTTTATTAAAATGTATACAGCTTGGATTTGATTTTAAATATATCTAATAATTTTTGTGTTACAGTCATTAGCTGGGCTACCAATTTGCTGAACACCATTGTAATATAGTTATTGTATTTATTATTTTAATTCTATTTAGCTTTTACATTTTTTTTTAAATTCAGAACTCCAAATATTTTTTATTATCAAATTATTATAATAAATTACAAATGTCAAAACTTATAATTAATCAAACAAACCCCCCCTGGTCGTTCCCGGTGCAAAGGTGCCCATGACGCTCGCCGCGTTTCCACGCTGAATGGCGATGGCCAACCTTTGCACCAAAAACGATGCCGAACGGGGGTCACCCGTTCTGTCACTCAGTCTTCGACCTAATTCCTTTACAAAATACCTACACTCACCTTTTACATCATCTTTCTAAAACATTCATACATATAACCCTTGCGTTAATTGACATGTACCTTTTCAGGAATTTAATGATCAAAAATTGTTGGTAGGTATTCGAAATGAGCTTCTTTTGATTTTAGTAACAGTTTAAATTTAATTATTATTACCTATTAAATTAAAATTTTAAAAATAATACTTACATGATCTCGCACAGAATTCCATACATTGCCTTTGAAGCCCCGCACATCGAGTTAGCTGTCTTAATTTAGGAGTTGCACTGTACACCTGAAACCAAAAAAATACAATTAAACAAAATCTTCAAGGCACATAATATATTTGGCATTCAGTTTCATAGAAACGTCCTGTTTAAATCTCATGGCGAAATTCACGTAATGCTATGCTATTCATACTAAAAATGTCAAAAGTTTGAGCCGATGTAGTACGTCTTCACAAACATCGACGAAATCGTGAAGCAAAAACTACGAAACAGATTTGATGAAACTTGGCAATAATGTAGCTTAGTCATCATAATAAAGCATAGGCTCTATTATTTTAAGATATGGCATTAATTTACCAAGATACGACTATAAATGTTTTACGAAGTCGCCAGCAGCCTCTAGTTTCATATAAATCATATCCTAACTAGCGTAAACAAACTTCAACTTACAGCACAATACTGGAAGATCGGTACGAGTGTCACAACGCCATAGTAGACCAGATTCTGTACGCATGCGCGGACCAAACTAATCTCCACGTCGGTCAGCGCCGCAATCTTTGACACGTGGTTGAACCCGTCGATATATGGCAGGATCTAGAACAAGAGAGACTTTTATCAGTTATTGTTAACAAACATAATAAACAACAGCGTAAAAAAGCAAGAAACAAAAAAAAAAAAACCTGACAATAAAAATAAGTAATGAGTTAAAATAATCTAACGATGAAATAATTTTAAAAGTCGCGATAAGCCGTTGGATGCCGATTGCTGGCAACGGAAGACCGGTCGTTGTGGAGATTCTTGGGGGGAGGCTTTTGTCCAGCAGTGGACGTCGACAAGCTGATTCATTATGAAATAATTGTGAATCAGTTAGCTCACAAGGAAGGAATACAGGTTATGTCATATCAGATCTTACGAAGCGCGGGAAATAGATCGGAATAGCGTAGACTCTACCGAAATAAACATAGCTTTTAAACTGATGATCATAAACAAACCACATCAATTATAATAACACACAAATTCATCAATTTTGCTCGAGCAGGCGCGTGATGAGCTGAGATGTTTGTCTTAAATCTGAATGTTTATGAATCACATTTATCCCCATAGTATAAACTATAATTAGTTTTGTTTGATAGTTGTTCATCTAGCGTACTTTTAAATTAGCAAAACAATATAGTCTTCTCTACACTCGCTTTAAATAAATACGAGATGGGGTAGCTTGAAAATGGTGTCACTTTCAGTCCCCAGGCAATAAACTCGTTACCTGGCACTACGCAAAATATATTCAATATACCTACATCCAATTGATTAAAGGGCTTTTACCTTTAATTATCCATTAAATATAGTACATCTCCTGAATCTATGGTTTGAAAGGACCGTTAAGTTAAATAACCATTTCTGAAATCGTAATTTAACAGTCAAGCCAACTTAAACCACAATCTTCAAAGTATACCTACTCGTAGTTCCCGACAATCTTCCTAATCCTTATTTGATGTGGTAGGGAAATCTTCAGGTATCGTCTCTTCATACAAATAGGGTCTAATTTAATTTGACACTGCTCAAGATTTAATATCATAGATAGAAGTTATTTAACCGTTGCTCTGAAAACTAATAAATAACCGTCTTATTGGGAAATTGAAATCAGATATCGGATTTCGGCAGACAACTTTTTATCAGCCCATATATGTCCCCACCGAGGGGCACGAGCCTACTCTCATACAGAGAGTGATTAGGCCGTAATCCACCACGCTGGCCAAGTGCGGGTTGGCGGATTTCACATACACCTTTGAATTTCTTCTCTGGTGTATGCAGGTTTCCTCACGATGTTTTCCTTCACCGTTAGCAAGTGGTAATCGAATAAATTGATCCGTACATGAGAAATAAACAACAGACAACTTAGATAATAATAATTATTATTTAGGTATTAAGTTTCCATGTAATTTCACCAGATTTCAATAGAGAGGTAAACAATCCCAATTTTCCTTTAATTTCTTAGTTACCTGTCTTTGATTTGATTTATTAAACTTGTTTATTTCCCTAAAAGTTTTTTAAAGGTTTCTTTCGTTTAGTAATCATCTTGGCGAAATTTAATACAATGGGCTTACTATGGTATCATTTTCGAGGTTGATAAAGGCAGGATAAATACCAGTTATTACCAAACTACACACACTTCTTTCACTTCATCCACATTCATCAATCGCCTTATACATGCACGTTGGTATAGAAGTGTCTTTGGATCGTAGCAAGTGGAAGGAAGTGTTCTCTGTCTACCCCGATGGGAGCGAGGCGTGACGGATATGTGTTTTTTACCAAAATAACGTGAAGTAATTTTTTACAAATATTATTATTAAACAGATTCGAAAATCTTGCAAACAAGGCTGCTCCATGGTCAATGAGATCTATAGCTCTACCTAGCTCCATAGCTTTTTTTGTCGCTTACTCATAAATTGTTTACCAAACCGACAATATATTATACTAAACGCAAAGACTCGTGGCAGACGTGGCCATAAAACGTGTGAATGCGACAGCGCACATCATTATCTCGCTCACACTTACATTGTTTATGGGTGACGTCACAATGATGTAGAGATGCACATCGTTTGGTTTCAAGTGTATGTCGATGGTATTAGGTTTTAAGACTTTTAAGTGAGGCATATTTAATGTAAACAAAGTAAAGGTACTTTTTTAAAGTATAGGTAAAGGTTATAGTTCTTAAAAATGTGGTGATTTATTTGTACACATGTGTACAGCGATGACTCACCCGGTTTGAAATTTATCGACATTTCTGCAAGTCTGCGTGTGCGCATCTCTATTACAAAAGTGATTTATGGTCTCGTCTGCCACGAGTCTGCGTTTAGCATAGTAAAACAATACGTTTACTATTTCCATAAATCGTCGACCAAAAACAGATAAGTAACATATCAATCTCAACCACTCCTTGTATTTTCGTGATCCATCATAACAGAAAACATTAAACCTTTTATATCATATTTGGTACTATTCCATTCCATCGAAATATTACATTGTTTTCTGGCACACCTTGATTCAGTTTTAGGCTTGTTTTACTGAACATATTTTATGTAATACGAGTAGAATAATAAATGATAGTTCTAGATCGATGACTTGGGCTAGAATTATTTTGGCTTTCTAGAAAAATAAAAGAAATTGAGGACAATGGGGAGTAGTAACAAGAAAACAGGTCAGACATAACTCTATTTTTTAAAAGAACCTTACAAAAATAAGTTTCTTGATCATATTACAGACTTAGTACTGATTAGGTATTTACCCTGGAGGAATCAACCAAAAGGGTATTTACCTTTTAAATGGCTTATTTACAGTGAAAAATAAAAATAATTAAGTCGTTTTGTAAAATACGCATTATCGAAACTTTTTCCTAAACCAAATGACTTAAAATTGTAAATGTTTTTATTGTTAGTACTAAAAATATTATTTATTGACTTATTAAAGTATATGAGTAATAGATAACCAACTTACATAACTTATATTTTTATAACCTATCAAACAAAGATGACACATAGTCATTGACAGCTCATACTCGTAAAATTCACCGTGCACTATAAAAGTATAAAAAAACGTTAAAGCAGTAACGACGTAGGTAACTAACATACTTCTTGGATGACTCGAATCAAGATAAGCGCAAGAGTGCAGTCGTGGTTGCACTCTCTCGTGCGCATGCGCCTGTTGCTAACTGCATGTGGGACGAGAGCAGTCACGTTCTGTCGTTTATGCTTTTTTATTTCGTTGGAAAAGTATTGTTCTTTAGTCCAACGACACTGCCACGTGGTCACGACAGAAACGATGAAACAAGATAGGTTAAGTTAGCGTAAGAAATGTATGAAGTATAATAATGGGGATTAAAGTTTAACTTTAATTGATACATAAGCTACATTCTCTTTTTTTCTGGGATCTGCCCTTAATTTGTAAAACTTAATTAAAGGAGCAACCCAACAGAGTTTCTTGCTAAATTCTTCTCTGGGGAAAATTGCACTCTTGCGAATGTAGCATAAACTTCAAAAATTACTCGTCTTTTTTAAGCGATGTCGAACCCATCCTACAGGATTAAGTAAAATTTCTTTTTCAGAGAAGGAACAGATCAGGAAGGAACGTTAGATATACTTGTAAAGGAATAAAAATAAAAAAACGAGTCGAAGAAGGTTAATTTAAAGTTTTTAACCGCCCCCGATGCGGAGAAGTCTATAAATAATACCAAATATACCATAACATTAAATTAAAATACATTTTTAATTAAGTAAGTACTACATAATTAAATAACTAGGTACTTGTTACCAAACGAAAGAGATAAAATTCCACCTCATAAACACAACAAACCGACCACTAACTTATCTCTACTCTAGACAAATACCTACTTAACAAACCACAAAGATAAAATAATCACCTAAGTATAAAATGAATTATTAGACAAGAAGCAGTTATTATGATTGTTTACTTCGCTATACAATGTTGTAGTTAAATCACTCCACGTGTATGCAAAGTAAATGCGATTCTCTTGAGAGTTGATGTATAAACATCGCGAATAGGGTTTCTGAGGGAAAATTTCTCTCTCTCTCTGCAAATACTTATAATCCTACGAATATTTTTGTACCGATGTGTGTATGGATGTTTGTTGCTCTATTACGAAATCCCTGAATATATTTTCATTAAACTTTCCAGTATTTTAGCATATAAGTACCTACGTCAGAAATTGGTTGATTACGGCCTAATTGCTCCCGTATGAGAGTAGGCTCGTGCCCCTGTAGTGGGGACGTAAAAGTAAAAGAGCTGATGATGATACATCAGAAAAACAATATAGGATATACGTTTGTCAAGCCTCTCTCATCGGGATAGGCGAATCAAGTAAAATCTTATTACCTACCTATCTACATTAATGTGAAAGCTAACATAAAAATAAATTAACATTAAAGTTTTAAATTCTATCCGTTTCTTTCTTTCTATTTTTGTAAAATCATATTGAAACGAAAACATACAGAACATAAAGCAAAATTTAATTAGTGACACAATTTAATAACTCAGATTAGCAGCTTATAGTAACTAAGTAAGTAAGTAAATCATTTGTTCCCAGTTCAGTATAAAATTAAAATAAACAAAGACAGAGAATAAAATAAATTAGCACCTTATGCTAAAAAAAAACAAAAATGATTAAAAAACAATAAAAAAAGAAACAAGGAAAATAGTGGAAAGAGATAGAACTGGGAAAAGGACTCCACTCAGCATACGTCATGTCACTGTACGATGACATGACGCTGATTTTCAGTGGAGCCAGGAAGAGAAAGAAAAGAAACCTTATACTCTGGATCCAAGTCATATGATAGGTTCCCTTGTTCTTACCATTTCTATAGAACTAGAAATGAGATATGCAATACATCTACTTCATATAAAACAATACTTGAGTAGATTAAGGCTGATTTACATTGAGTGAGTAACCTTAAAGAGTATAATATCGTCAATTCATCAATTTATTCAATGTCAACTTATAATGCAATGTAAACTACAGCTGTGGGTCTCAAATAACGCTGTCTATTCTAAATATATGAGAGACTTGTGTCGTCTCTGTAAACTTATTAGTATGCTTAGTAAGTATGATTGTACGAGAATAAAATGCATGTTTTAATATAAAGGACTAGGATTCTTTTTTCATTTTTATTTTAACAATAATTTAAGATAGATGTTTCTATAAATAACGGATATACCTTTATTGGATTAATTTTCGGTGTGACAAAGGTATCATTAATTTTGATAAATCCAAGCGCATGTGTGGGTGTGAAATGTACGGGAGAACTCTAAATGCCAAATTGCCAATGTACGACAATTTTTTTATGAAAACCGCGACTAGATGTAGGAAAACTTGTTGAAATGTACAAATGCCTTTGATTAAGAAAATCTTTCAAAATGGCTTATTTGCGTTGTTAATTTTTCACGTACACATACTTAAATATCAAATATTTAATGAAATTAAAGATTAGGTATACATTTTTGTTATTTTGCAAGCTATTTACAAAATTATAATTAAAGGCATAATATTTCCATACGTCTTTATTTACGTACCAGTAAACATACCGAGATATGTTAAGTAACAGAAATGGAAGGAAAAAAATATACCAATATTAAGGATATTATAATGATTTCACTGCCAATGCTATCAGCAACAAATCCCTCTGGACCACGACTCTGATTATGACAACCTATTAATATCCATACGGAAGGCGGTCCCACGTCGCGCCGGTACAGCCGATTGCTGACACGTGCGCGCGCGCATGGCCAAGGACGATCGGCCGATATAACCGCCAATTGTTTACGTGTTTAGATTTTACAAGAAGGTTCTGTTTGGGTGCGAAGAATTGCATATAGGAACGGTGTAGTTGCCTAGCCGAAAATATTAAAGTTATTCTAAAGCGTAGGTACAGCCCGTCATGCATGTCCTACTGCTGAGCAAAGGCGACCCTCCTTGCTGTCCATCCAGTTCTACTGTGCCGTGGATTTCTAAGTACTGTGCGCTTATTCTATGCTGAATGAGTCGAGCTCGTTTCGTACATATAAAAAGATAAGAAGGAAAGCAAAATTAAGAGGAAACTATAAAGTACAAGATGACCCAACTAATTCTATCATCTATTCAGTTTTAAATCATTTGAAATTGTGAGTTCCGTAGCGTAACAGCGACGCCGTTTATTTATTTATTGTTGGTTTGCCAACAGGTAAGACAACCAAAAAAGAAAACAATAGTTCATTTGTAAAAATAAAAGCTGATCGTCTACCCAATCGTTTAAGATCATTTCAAATCTATGGCACCGAACTAAACTTAAGTTTAAGCAACCTTGGATCTTAGCAAGTGAAGTATTATCTTCCTATCCCGATGGAAGAAGCGTGACAGATATATTTAATTACCTACTTATGTATGTAGCAACCTTAGACAGGTAAGTACATCAACCTAAACCCAACAAAACAAAACAAACATCAACACTTAAGCTGTAAGCCTTTAGACCTGTCCAAGTAACTTAACAAGGTTAAGTAGAGTACTCTCCAGTAGCAGAACGGCCATGAATCTTGTTTAAAATATTTGTTTAACTTTGAGATAATGAAGATGGAAACAGACTAATTGACTAACTGATTACGTATGTATTATGAAATCTGCTTAACTGTTTCTACTCCAAAGGTTGTCTGGAAGAGATTACTTTTAGCGATAAGTCCGCCTTTGCGCACATTGTTATAGTCTTAAGTATTTCCTGTATGTTTTTGTATGCAATAAAGTATTTACATCTATCTATCTTTATAGAAATAATATGATTAGAAGGATACTTGTCACACGCACACGTGGGATAGCGTCTTGATAGCGTGGATAATAAAATGAAATGAAATGAAATGATCATTTAATCCTGTAGGTTTTGACAACACTTAGGACGGGTCATTTTTTAAAGTTAATGCTAGATTCGCAAAAGTGCAGTTTTCCCCAGAGAAGAACCTAGCAAGAAACTCTGTAGGGTTGCTCTTTTCAATTTAAGTTTTACAAATCTCAGGCATAAACACAAACATATACCTAATAAAATTAATATTTCAAAAGAGCTATCCATAAATAAAAATTTGACCCCGCAATATCCAGGAAAAGTAAGGTAATAAATGGGAAACAGAGAAGTGAAAGGCTTAGTTTCATAGGATCCGCATGACATGACCGGCTATCACAGCAGCACCTTCACACAGGTCTCAACGCATGTGCCAGCCATCAACCCCTTCCACATATTTTAGGGAAGTAGGAGACCCGACACACAGCGCCACCACTGCAACGGCGTAAGCGAGCATGACATGTCACACGTTTCGCCTTATTCATAAAAAAATCTTAGCTATTACAGATACCATACCTACCAAGATACTGCAGAGGCAACATTTTTAATACACAATAACATTCATATACTTAATTTAAGGAATGTAAGAAATTCACAATTGTATAAGTATGAACAGTTATGCCGTATAAAGAAAGCTCGATAGAAGAGCAGGTCAATCCCATGGATTTGAGTCATCTAAATAATCGTTAATTTTATAATATCCCTTTTTGCTAAGTTTTTGTTTAACAATAACCTTGAATTTATTAAGGGGTAGTTCGCGTATACTGGTAGGGATCTTGTTGTAAAAGCGTATACATTGACCTACAAACGACTTATTTACTTTGTTTAGTCGACTAGCATGGGGCAATAATTTATCCCTATTTCTAGTATTAACAGTATGTATATCACTTAGTTGTTTAAATTGATGTATATTTTTTTGTGTAAACATTACATTAGTGAAGATGTATTGCGATGCTAGTGTTAATATGTCAATATCTTTAAAAACATCCCTAAGAGATTCCCTGGGACCTAGTTTATAAATCGATCGAATAGCTCGCTTCTGCAGGACAAAGATGCGCTCAGAGTCGGCGGCATGACCCCACAGCAGAATGCCGTAGGACATAAGACTATGGAAGTAGCTGAAGTAAACTAGTCTGGCAGTTTGAACATCTGTCAGGTTTCTTATTTTTTTAACTGCATAAGCTGCAGAACTGAGCTTATCCGCTAACTTGTCAATATGGGGGCCCCATTGTAATTTAGAATCCAGAGTAATACCAAGGAATATGGTTGTTTCCACAAGACACAAACTCTGTCCCTTCATCTTAATATCTGTAGTTACTTGTCCAACATTGGGCAAAGTAAATTTAATACATTTAGTTTTCTTTTCATTGAGCACTAGATTATTGGCAGTAAACCACTCGACTACTTTATTGATAGCATTGTAAATATTACTAAATTCAAATTCAAATGTTTATTAGCACACCATATGTATTACAAAGTAGTTTAAAATTAAGTATCCAGTACCAGGTATGGACCCTGAATAGGGCACGGCTATGTAGCGTAGCTCTACGTTATAATATAAATATCTAGTCTTTGTTCCTAATGATGAATAATCAAAGTTGAAAATGGAGAAGATTTCATAATGCATTGCGTACGTTGCGTATGTAGGATCAGTATGTTTCTAGCTTAACAGGATATTGAATAAGCTATAAATAAACTATTGAATATTACGAGTACAATTGCTTTTTTAAGCGACTTCTTCGCTTAGACTTCCTAATAAAAAATATGGAAAATAAATAAGCATTCTTTTATATAGAGTGACGAAAATACTTTCATGAAGTGGCAATAACGCTCGCACTTCAAAGGGCATGAAATTACAACGCAAAATAAAAGGTAGGTAACAAGAAGGATTTCTTTTCGAATCAGCACTTATATTATTACGAAATGGAAATTATATGAAAAAACCTACAGGTGCTAAACACAGGAAAACTGGCCAAGTGCGAGTCGGACTCGCGCGCGATGTGTTCCGTACCACTATTGACATCGAGCAATAAATGTAAAAAAAACACGTTGTTGTTTGACCCCCCTTATTTATTATTATTTTATTTTTTGTATTTGTTATTAAAGCGGCAACGAAAATACATCATTTTTGAAAATTTCAACGGTCTAGCTATAACGGTTTACTAGATACAGCCTGGAGACAGACGGACAGCTAAGTCTCAGAAATAGGGCGCCGTTTTTACCTTTTGGGTCCGGAACCCTAAAAAGGAATGAACGAAAATTACTCGAGTTAACGAGGTGCGGAAAACGTGTGATGTATGTGAAAAATTACATTTATGTGATGTTGATTACATTTCTTAAGATATTTCACGCCACCTGACTACTTAAACCCACTTCTTGTTGTAGATAGGGTATTTAATGTTAATCTTTCATTAAACATATAATTACTGTATTTACTGTATTTGTTTACTGTACTATTGGTACTGTATTTGTTGTTTAAAATACGTTGGTTTAAATGATAAATTTAATTTTTGATGAACTCGAAGTGAAAGCACTGGTAGAAGATAAGCCACGGACGAAAGATAGGCCTAAATGGCGGATGCTCCACCGACAAGAGCCTAAACTCTTAAATATAATGAATGGATGAACTTTTTAGCTCGTTAATTCTTATTTTCTATCGCCAAATAAAATGTCGTTCATTTTGTAGAATATGATTGTATAATTTGACAAGAACGTTCATGTAATGGGTCTTATTGGCTTGAAATTTACATTTTATTTTCCTTGTAGATTTCAGGAAAATATGAATTTCGTTGATAATCTTAAATGACATTTCATTTGAATGCCCCCGAAGGGCCATTTATAGCAATAAATTTTTAATAAATATAAAAATGTGAAGCTAAATACAATATTTTATTCGTTTAAGTATTAAATTGAGAGTTTTACAGTCGATCATTCCTACTAATTTGTGCCGATGGATGGATGTACCTATGTGAGAATGTTTGTTACTCTTTCACGCAAAAACTACTAACTTACTAAACAGAAATTGATGAAACTGTACAACAATGTAAAGCTACAATGTATATGCTACATAGGCTATTTATGTGTAGATATTTGGTATTTTTATTTATTGGAAAACCAACAGCTTCATTAAATACATTAGAAAATTATAAATTAACAGACGAGCCGATTACAGGTTTTTTCGAAAATTCGAATTTTAGTTTTTTCGAAATTAAAACGATAAACGCGTAGGTACGAAGTCGCGGGCAGCAACTAATAATTGTGATAAGACGTAGCGAATCCGTATTATAATTATTAATTGCACATAGTGATTGTTGTTGAAATAGCCTTGATTTTAATCTACAAGTCTAGAAGTTAACGTTCATTAATTTATTTGCATAAATAGTTTGTTTACATACGAGCCGTGACACAGGGGTTGATAACATTTGGCTTAAGTTATACAAAATATAAACTCTAATAAAGGTTATTCTGTGAAAATCATGCTTATGGTGTAAATAAAACCAACTACTTAGTTTTAATTTGTGTTTAGTATTGTAAAATATTTACTAATAATTCGCAATATATTCATGGTTTAAGCAAGCAAATGATCAAAATAAAAAAAAGTATTCTCTCTTAGTAATCCTCCGTTTCTGACGTTTAAAAGTTAAATTTATTTATCCACTAAATAAAACATTGTCTCATCTTTTTCTGATTTTTTTTTTGACAAAGACAGCTTCAGTAACAGGTGTAATGACCCTTTGAGCAATGGGTTGTTAACCTTCTGTACTTTCCTTGGCTACTACAATATGTATTGTGAAACTCAGCGACCGCTGCACAGAAATAGATGAACCGTGGTGCAATGAGGCTCGTCCTATTTCAAACGCTCATTCTCACACATCGTACTGAAAGTTTAATTGGGTCAGACATGTACAAAAAACAAAAACATATCGCTAGTGTTCTAGAAAGATAAAAATTGTATCAAAAGTTGTATTTTAGTATGTAAGTGTTGACATTGTTTAATTTAAAGAAAGATAAGTATATGGAAGTATTTTTTAACTTATTATTTTTATCTTACTTATGTTATAAATGTCAATGTTGGTGCCGATGGATGGATGCCGATGGAGTACCTATGTGAAAATGCTTGTTACTCTTTCACGAAAAAACTAGTAAACAGAATGTGATGAAACTTTACACTATTGTAGCTTGCATATCAGGATAACAAATAGGCTAATTATTTTATGATATTGTGTAAATTTTCCAAGATAAAACAATAAACGCGTACGATGTCGCGGGCAGCCGCTAGTATTTGCGTAGTCTGTGCCGGCAATATTTATTTAGGCCTGTATAGAAATTTTCGAGGATTAAATCGTCCAATATCCTTATTCATCAGGTAGCCACAGAGACGTCTTAGAACCTTATTATGTACACATAATTCAATTTCCTACGCGAAATTGAATATTGAAATTGTATATCGAAATATAAATTGATCGATGCCAAAATAAATTAATGGAGTGATTGAGATCAGTTTAAAAGACCGCGAACAAGTATTTATAAGTATTTAATTTCCTTATTAAAAAGTAGGTACCTACCTCATTTATTTAATTAACCAATCAAGCTCAGATATTCGCAAACAAATATTTATTATTATCTTTCAACTCTGACCTTTTCCGTTTTTCTCAGTAAAACAAAGAGTTACTTATGTAGGTATTTGTTCTTTATAAAATATGTATTATTTTGTTTTGAAATGTATTCAAAATTTGTGTTTTATTGACAAAATACAGTAGAACAGATTAGTAGGCACCCGACACGAGAAAAACAAATTAAGTTTCATTGGATTAAACGCATACACGTGGCGTTGATCAAATAAATAATGATTTCGAGGAAAAACAGACACTGTTGTTGTTTTGTTACCATTTTAAATTTAACTTTACATCAATGGAAAAGTTTACAACCCCTGACTTATCTCTGTAATCCTAAGTAGGAAGGTGCCTACATTGCACGAGTTGACATTTTCTCGAGATAAAATCGAAACAAAGCAACGAAAATACTAAAAAAACCAGCCAAGTGCGAATCGGACTCGTGCGCGAAGTGTTCCGTACCAAAAAGGGGATAAAATAACGTTTGTTGTTTTGCCTCCCTAATTATTATTATTATTCTGTTTTTAGTATTTGTTATTATAACGGTAACGGTAATACATCATTTGTGAAAACAGCGCTGTAGCTATAACGGTTCATGAGATACAGTCTGGTGACAGACGGACAACCGCGCCTCAGTAATAGGGTCCCGTTTCTAGCCTTTCGGGTACGGAACCTGTAAAATGCAAGTACATACATGTATCATGTAACATAATCTCTTGACATATTTTACAAACATTCAACACTACACAATCTGGGTTTTATCTTGCGCAAGCGCAAAACTACATTATCTACACACAAATACAAGTACTAAATGCATAGTAACACGATAATATAAATAACCCATTAATTTGATAAGAGTTTGCTAAACAGGCCTCGATATCTGTGTTTATTTAGTCATAATGACATTAATAACACTTAAATATAACTTTATTTGAGAATACATAGGTAATTAAATAATAACAATACTTATATAATTTTGCAAAGGAATATTCCGATTGAAAACACCTAAAGTGGTTTAAAATATTAGGTATTTTAATTGTTTAAAGTAAGTACCTAAATGAACTCGACGAGTAACAATGTGAATATTAAATTATTTGTTACTCATCGGTCGTTAACAATATTGATTGAAAGTTTGCACTTAGCACGAAGTTAAACTGACTTGAAGCACTTAGTTTTTTTCTGCATTAATTAGTGACTTTTTTAGAATATGTATATCAAATGGAACTTCATTTAGAAAAGTAAGAAAACATAGGCACGAGTAGATACCTATTTACTTTAAAAAAAGAGGATTATTTCAATGCCCAGGTTGTATAAAGAAACAAATAATCATAGAACAATCACAACCTAACAAGGGTGTTAAAAATGATTTATAAAGTTAGCAATAATCTGTGGATGGGTTCTACTTGGTTTTCTGGCATACAAAGTGTCACAATTAATTAATCTAGTAGGTATCTATATCTAGCTATATCTACCAATAGCAAAGAGGGGCAATTCAAAAATATAATTAGTCATGTACCTATAAATACGAAAGTGGATCCTAATTATTAGACAAGAAGTTTCAAATCGATAGAATACCGAAGCGTCGTGAAATCCCGCAAATTCCTTCCATAACTTAAGAAGTTTGCCAACTAAATTGGTTTTAGATAACACTGCCCACGTGTATTAAACTTTTTGGAGATCGAAATATTGGTAATGCTTTAACAATATTAAATAACTTAACATTTTTACTAAAAAAACCTGACTGCGTTTAAAAAATACATTTTTTTTATACCTACCCAGTGTCCACTCCTACCCAGTACCCACTCTTACAGTAAATACGATTCTAACGACACCTCTCAAGCTAAAAAACCATCTACCCGTTCAGGCTGTAGAGCGTGCCAAAGAATTATACACAGGTACATACATGCTCTCGGAAAGTATAACCCTCCTTATGGCGCAGTCGGGTAAAAATAAAAGTTGTTTTTAAATTAACGTTCTTTTTACGAACTCGCAAAGTGATATGTAATTGTGGTTAAACGACTAATCTAGTCTTATAAAGCTGTGTGCTGTGCGTAGTAGCTCTACAGTAGTGTATTTACCATTTTACGACCGATTGTTCGGATAATTTGTATGCCAAGTTACATTAAAATGTCATTAAAGCTAACACTATATTGCCTACGCTATTAGGAAGACAGCCTTTTTCTAACTGGAAGAAATAATAAGAATACAATTATTAAAAACGCATGGCCGAAAAATGTTTTCATAGTGCGGCTCAATTATGTAGCTTTAGGTATGTATATTTTTAACGTAACACTCCTATAGGTATAGGTACTATCTTTATCCTTAATAATCTATGACATATCGGACGTGTGTATTTAGCCTTGAAGCCGATAAGTAGTTAAGTATCCAAGCTATCACTCCACGTGCAGCAAGTAGCGTCTTCTCATTATGACCACTTGCATTGACTCACTCGATACTCGTTATTATTAGTTGTTTATTCAAGCTACACGTGTTGTGTATAACACGGGTAATGTTAAATGCGCTAGTTTATTTTTAATCCCGTATCCGTTGTGTGCATTTCTAAATGGTTGCATAGTATGAAGTGAATGATGGTACAAAGGAAAGTAATTATGGGCAATGTGGGAAGGCCTCCACAAAGGTAGACTGACGACCAGGTTAAAGTCACGGGAAACCGTTGGATGTGGGCAGTGTAAGACCGGTCGTTGTGGAGATCCTTGGGGAAGGCTTTTTGTCCAGCAGTGGACGTCCATAAGCTGACATGATGAATTACGGTTGTCAAAAGTTTTGGAGATTAATATTCTAAAGTTTGTTTATCAGCAAAAAGATTTAAGTGCTTAGTGAATTTTCAGCGGATTTCATAATGATTTAAGAGACTAATTGAATAGACTGCGCTATTCTAAGCCGCTATTATTTCTAATCTTTTAATAACATGTTAAAAGGTAAGAAGGCTCTAAATTTTATTTAATCGAGATGTTATCGGAACAAAAAATATATTTATATGATGATTTAATTTCTTAAGGACACTCACAAGTAGAGTTTTAGCAGTTATTTCGAGGTTGGTAACACAGAGTAAAATGTTGCCAAGCAAAACTTCAAGTGACGTTACAATCGAGCAAGACAAGGGTTCAAATACCATCCCACTACTTGTCACGATCTATAAATTATAATGCTCGATTGGTTTTTCTTTACGCTCCAATGGCACCTTTTTTACATTTATTCCTTTTTTGTAAGTAAGTATCATATCTTGATTGAGGAAAGACAAAGTAAAAGACAAAATAAAGAAATTTAAGTTGAAAAGATCACGGTCAGACAGAACAGGAAATTAAAAATTTCGAAGATGTTTTGATTAAACTTTTCAAAATTTTCTGCTTGCTTTGTCCTTAACAATTTTCGTTAACATTAATCACATAATTATTTTGAAGCTTTGGGCCAAAAACGTGAAAAATGTACCTATTCCGCTAGCTAGTTGCTGAAAAGTCTCTATCAACCCTATAGGTATATGACACTCTGTCAAAAATCAATATTTCATGAAAATATTTACTTTTTACTTTACTTTACTTAGGCCTTTACTAGGCACATGCGAATCTGTAACATAAGTAGCTAACATTCCTAATTACTCTTGTGAATAAATAAATAAACATATCAATAAAAATTACGAAAACGGTTTAAGTATAGGTACTTCAAAGAATATTTATTGTTAAAAACTGAATTACCCATGTAATGCATTATCTGTTATCATATTCATATCACCTAACAAAATGGTGCCACAATCACCACGCAGTGTGTTTGTTCACGAGAGATTAGATACATTATGATAAGTAGACAAACTGTCTGCCTAGACGGATTTGAAATTTTAATAGTTGCGAAAGGGGAAAATGTGGCAGGTTTTCTAAGGCCCAGAACAAATGATGAAACGCAACTGCAACGCAACTGAAACGACACGTTTCAAACTACTTAGTTGCGTCATGTGTGGTTTTCTCAAGAAGTCTATAGCAGCAACATGCAACTCAAAAGTAACTAGCAATTTTAATTTTATATATTCCAACATTATGTATTTTGAACTTATGCATTATGATACGTACCCGTAGCATTACTGAAATCTTTCTAATATTCTACATAATTTTCATTTTAATCGCTTCTTTAAACCCTGTTTTGTTTTTGCTTATCGCAGATTTATAATATAATGTTGATTCTTACCCAAACAGTTTCCTTTCTCGAATTAGATTTTTAAAAAAGCAAAAGCTATTCCATTACGACCTGTAACATTTCAAACTGACTGACTAGCTTCCTTTAATTAAATTTTAGAACTCATTTGACCGTTTTCTTAACTGACAAATGTGTCTTTGAATGAAAAACTTTCTTGTAAGGCCCAGAACACACGATGAAACGCAACTGAAACTGCTAGTTACTTTTGAGTTGCATCAAACTAGTTGCGTCGTGTGTGGTTTTCTAAAGAAGTTTGTAGCAGAAACTTCGATGCAACTCAAAAGTAACTAGCAGTTTCCGTTGCGTTGAAGTTGCGTTTCATCGTGTGTTCTGGGCCTTAGATATGAATTTTTTTTGATCAGTTCAACCGCATAATCATAAACAATATCCATGTTTTGTACTGACTAATTAGAATAAATGGGTAAAAAAGGTAATTTACTTCGCTTCTCTCGAGCTACCGCTGTTCGTTACAAGTTCATAAAAACTTTAATCAGCAACAATTAATTGGAAACTTCTACGACACGCGCCTTTATAGAATACAAGTGTCTACTTATCTATTGTGACTAGAAAAGTCACGGAGTAGTGATTGTTCGAATATTTCCGTGAGTATTTATAGAGATTACAGTTTTTTTTTTGTAAAACTGTTACATTTTCACATAAGCGAAGTATTGGTATTTAAACGTATTAAAGTGAAGAAAAACATGTCATGAGTAATAGCGATTGACTTAGAATGTTTGTGTTATTAGAAGTTGTGTTAAAATTACTGTAGGTACTATAAGTCCTAGCTTAATATTACGCATGTTAGGCTATTAGGTTGTTTTTAGTCGTAATAGAGTGCATTAAGATCTTAAAAATTAGCTAGCAAAGTATAACAAATAGGAACTAAAAAAAATGCAGTTTTAATGACGCCTACAAAAAATTTAAGTACTTAAATAAGTAATTGAAAACAATCGTATACCCACAAAATTGAACCGACTCGACTACCACGCTGTTTACAAAACTTTTCGACATAACCTAAAAACCTTAGATGGTTGAATAAAGAAAAAATCTGCAAATAACCAGTTATGCAGGTACTAAGGTATATGCGAGTAGACAAATGACAATCGAGTCATAGTTGAATCAGAAACTGGCGCCTATTTCAAGGGCGATTCTTGCGTCGTGTTTTGTTTAAACGATACTCGTACCACAGAATACCAAATAGTAGATACTCTTATTTTATAGTGATACGTTAATAGCCGAATTAATTGGTTAAACGAAAAACAAGGCAATTTGGTTGTGAGTAGCGGAAGTTTTTGTGCGGGAAATCGGAGTTTTGAAGTTAGAACGCAAATTGGTAGGGACAAGAAGTGGAGTTAGTTTCAAACGGTAAAAATAAAGGTTCAAAAATAAAAATTATAAGGAGTGACAACGGTCTTGAATATGTTAATAACAGTGTCATCTGGGGTAGTAAGCGGATACTAAATATCTAATTTCAGCATATGACATTAAATTCTTATCTTCAATAGAATGACTAATTAATTGTGTGCAGCTTTCGTGCAATTTAAAAAAAATGCGTGCAAATTAGTGCCGCTCAGGAATCGCTAGCAAAAAATGATGCCCACAAAAAAGTAGTATCATCTCTATCCATCACCTATCACACCCATAAGCCAGATAGAAACAGCAACACACCCGACGTGTAAAATAAACAGCGAGCATCGTACCTGTTGATACCCTAATCAAAACAAAGGTGGTGTGGTCGTGATTCACTTAAAGGCCAAGGACTTATGTTGTAATCGTAACATCAAAACGTTGTAAACATGATCCATTAATACGATCGTTTTAACCGATATCATACTTAAAGCAAACAACTGAAAAAAGACACAGCAAAAAATGGAAGTGGTTCTCAAATTGGGCAGATTTTCTAAAAGATCTACTAAATGTAATTTAGTCGATATGTAGCTGCTGCTCAGCAATTTGTCGATTTTTCCGTCTCCCAATTTGTATTTTTAAGGTACTTACCTATAAATTATAATATTGTTTAAGTATATTTAATATATTTGCATTATATACTTTTTTGACTTCTTGATGGCAGAGGATAGGCCTAAATGGCCAATACTCCACCGACAAGATTCTAACTCTTAAATGAGATTATGATGATATACTTTTTTAAATACTCTCCAGGCATTTAAGGAGAAGCCTTCGCTCAACTAGGTGGGTACCTATAGAATATCGCAGTTATAAGTAGACTCGCGGGTAAAGAATTCTCATAAGCTAAGTAAGTACCTACTTAACTAAGTAAAATTAATCAAGTTTCATAGTGATTAAGCTGCTGCTTCCGTACGTAATTTAATTAAATTAAAAATTACGTAGCTTTTCTAAGGATTATTCCCCGTTGCTTATAAATTTATTTGGGAAACTCTACAATAACGCTGTTCCGTACGAAAATTGTAGAATAATCTATAAATTTAATAAAATAATAGTATTCTATTATTTTATGGAAATAAATATAAAAAAGTTAAAAAAAGTTAATCTCATTAGTATTATAAGAGAAAATATCTGGTATAACCCATTTATGTAATACTAAAGGCTGCCCGCAACTTCGTACGCACTTATAGTCATATCTTGGAAAAAACTCGTGATATCTTAAAATTATATAGCCTATGTGTTATTCTGATGTCCAAGCTAAGTTATTGCAAAATTTCATTAAAATCTGTTCAGCGACTTTTACGTGATGAAGTAACAAACATCCATCCATCATCACAAACATTGATATTTATAATATTAATAGGATAATGGAAGTGAAGGGAAGTGGTCTCTGTCTACCCCGATGGGAAAGAAGCGAGACGGATATGTATGTATGATAATTCAGATTTAAACAGCTGAGCAAGATAAGAAATAAAATGCATGTAAAAATGTAAAAGAAACGCGCCAAGTCGACAACAATACATTTCATAACAAAACATTTCTTGTTTCTCGTATAAATAGATGCTTCCAACATGTGCATAGAATAGACAAAGATACAGTTGACCTTACCCCGAGATACGGTCAGCAACAAAAATAGAAACCATTTCATAAATATATCGTGCTCTGATTAATTGCAGCAACGATATTGTAAGTAGCACTCACCAATCATAAATGATAAAGTGTTATTGTTATGGAATCGGTTTAATTTTAGAATAAGAGCACTACTTACTACTACTAGCATACTTACTACTACTACAACTAGCACTACTTACTACTACTAGTATCCACTACATCCGATTTTTATCCAATCCGAGAACTTTTTCTGTACTAAATATCTCAGGTCGAATAAGAATCAGATGTAGTACGTAACCGCTTAAATTCTTGCATTGCACTTTGGTTTTTAACCCCCGACGCCAAAAGAGGGGTGTTTAAGCTATCGTATCTAGTTTTTTATCGAATGAATGTTGTAGAGTTTGATATGTGAATTTGACAACACATCTCTGCTTGCTATTTATCATCCATCATCGCTCATCATCATTATCTTTCCTACTTCCTAGGCTCATCCTAGTCTAACTATAAGTTAAGTTTTAAACATGATCAATTTTATTGTCATGCTCTACCTAACTCTTTCTAAAGATGGATAGTTTTTCTATAGCTGTGAAGTTAGAATTCATTTTCTAACTTTCCATTATAATGTAAGCGACGTCGACTCTACCTAAGCGATTTTCCGTGTCTCTACGTGTACTGTTATTCGAGATTTAAACGTTTTACCATGTTACTTTAATACTTCCTTCGACTGGTAAACGCAGTATGGATCCGAGAACTATTTCTTCACTAAAAATATCTTGGATCGGATAAGAACACACACTACACACAGTACACACTACATTCGATTCTTAGTGTAACTCGATTTCAATTGTCTTGTATCAGATCCGATTTTTAATCGAAGACTAATGGCTGAGTATTTTATATGAAGCTATTTAGCGGCAAGTGAGCTTATCTGTGGGTACTTAAAAACTATTTATTTATTCATTGAAAACATACAGCTTGAGAAATATATGGACTTGGCGCTTATTTGTCTAATCGGGACTGACATTGACGCCGGCATCTTTTAGCCGAAAACAGCGTAGGTAATCTAAGTACTTTATGTATGCCTAATCCATTCCGAATCGCAACGAGATTGCAAACATAAATCCATAAAAGCAACACTTGATCTGCGCACCGTATAAAGACTAATTTAAAATTAAAAAAGTAGGTAAATATGTACTACAAGTCTACACTACAGTAATAAATTTATTAGACAGGCGTCGGCGCCGGTCCGTTCTCATTGGCCACGAATTATGAGTGTGTTTTCATTGCGGAACTAAAGAGGTTTCAGTCTTTATTAATTTTAGGTACGATGTATGTACCTACATTACTTTGTCACGTGTTCAATGTTCATGATAAAGTTGTTTATTGGAATAATGTTTTAAAAAAATGTTGTAGTTTAAAAAAAGGTAGATATTTCAGTCTACCTATATTATTTTTTTATGAAACCAACAGCTTCTATAAAAACCAGCCAAAAGTGTGAGTCGGACTCTCATGAAATAGACGGACAGACGGACAGCCGAGCCTCAGTATTAGGGCCCCGTTTTCACCCTTTGGGTACGGAACCCTAAAAACATACGAAGAACTAGAACTTATATAATCAAATAATTACTAGCCTTTTCGGAACTAACAAGCACGCCCACTTTCCTTCCAGGCTTATCTTATCCTCTTACGGACTGAATAGAAGAATCGAATGAATGTAGGAAATTAGGCGAGTGAGGAAGTACCTATTACACTAAGACATTTTTTCTCATAAAAGTCGAAAGTTTTCTCATAACAAAATAGTGTTAATAAATACTTACCATACTATAACATACGCAAATAACGGAGTGTTTATTTAATAAAATAGTTCCTGCTGACAATGAGGTTCAATCATACAAATTGGCCCTCTAATCTAACCTACCAAATTTGGGAGGCCCTTCTCAACCTCACTAACTTTATGGCAAGGATACATTAACATTTATTAAGGTTACGTTTTACATTAGATGTGTCAGTCAGTATCTATTTAACAATTAGTGAAGTTGGTTTTATAAGGCAGTTGTTGAAAGGGTAGTTTTAGTTAATTGTCCATTAAGTACGTCCGCCTTTTAGTATTTTGCAGCGAAAAGGTAAACTTAAGATTTAATGCTGCTTTATTTTTGTATTGACTTCTTGCAACTGGCTGTGAAATGATTTCTCAACTTCATTTACATTTCTTCTGCTTTTACAAGATTTGACTAGAAGATTTATCTAGCAATAAAGCAGCTTATTGCCACTACGTTACATACATACATATCCGTCACGTCTTTCTCCCATTGGGGTAAGCAGAGACCAGTAGTGGAAGGAAGTGGTCTCTGCCACTACGTTGTCAGTAGATATGTTACCGGCCAAACCCGATTTCCGGACAAACTAGTTTTGCCTAGGCTCAACTAGTTCTTCCTATACGCGATAGGATTAACTAGTATAGCCTAGTCCAAACTAATTTGTCCTAAGCCCGATAGGACAGACCAGTTTAGGCTAGGCCAAACTAGTTGATCCTAATATCAATACACACACTCTAGGATAAACTGGTATGGCCTAGTCTAGACTAGATTAGGCTAGGCCAAACTAGTTGATCCTGATATAAGTACGCACACTCTAGGATAAACTGGTATAGCCTAGTCAAAACATATAGATATCTAAAAGTAAAAATAAATAGATGAACTAAATAGTCGTTATATTGTTAAAAGTTAACTTAGACTAAACTTTTAACGACATAACAATTTTAATTTGTGATTTGATTATTGCTTCTATAAAAAAAACTTACCTATTATTTGTTAGTTTACTACATATATGTAGGATTGTTCGTATTATCAATTATCCATAATGACGAATCATTATAGTTTAATAAAGATGATTATTTTTCTAAACACGGAGTATTTTATTTAGTTCATCTATTTATTTTGACTTTTAGATATCTAGGTATGTGTTTTGACTAGGCTATACCAGTTTATCCTAGAGTGTGCGTACTTATATCAGGATCAACTAGTTTGGCCTAGCCTAATCTAGTCTAGACTAGGCCATACCAGTTTATCCTAGAGTGTGTGTATTGATATTAGGATCAACTAGTTTGGCCTAGCCTAAACTGGTCTGTCCTATCGGGCTTAGGACAAATTAGTTTGGACTAGGCTATACTAGTTAATCCTATTGCGTATAGGAAGAACTAGTTGAGCCTAGGCAAAACTAGTTTGTCCGGAAATCGGGTTTGGCCGGTAACAGATATATTGTTCTGTATTTACAATTTATACCCAATTAGTATCATAACATAAAGAACAGGTCTCTGTATTTCATTGTTAACCTTAATCATTAGAAACTTTATACTCAAACGAAATTAAATATGTATGAGGTGATTTGTATAACGTAATCAATTTAAATACCTAACACTAAGGACGGGCTTTTGTCTTATAAATAAACTCGATTAGAATTCGACATCGTTATCTACGTTGATCGAAAACTTTACTTTACAAAGTGTGTTTTTAGTTTTTACTACCTACTTATAAAAACAATATCAATCACAGTAAAATACTTAAAAATCGCTCTCCATACCGCAAGATTTAATTAAACACCCTAATTATATGAACTCGAATACTGTATGAGTACCAAATCAACTCGAACGAGAACTTAACCGCCGAATTGGGAACACCCAGCAAAAAACAGCTGATGATCATCATTAGCAAACTACCCTAACCTAACATTGTTAATCATGATTATGTAAATGATAAATGTCAATGAAATCCAGTTAAAGGCGAGAGTGTAATGGGACGGTAGGTAATGAGCTCTGGCAACCGGCGTCTCACACCCACGCGATGTGAGTTTCTAGTTCATTGGACATGCACTTTGTTTTATTTCGTAGTTTAATATAAAACAGCTCTATTAGAAATTAAAAAGATTAACTACGTATGAATAGAAAATTTTAAATGTTTTGTTAAACGATTGCAAATCATTCAGTACCGTAGAACCGGTTTACTTTGGCCCAAATTTTCATGTTTTCTTTTTGCTTTCAATCTACCAGTTTTTACCGATTTTTATGCTTTTCTACTTTAGTACATTAATGGGGATAAAAAAAGGATTATACTATAAGTCTCGTACCCTAAACCGTGAGGCGACTAAAGAATGTGGATGAAGTAAAGGAAGAGTGCTTGGATTGTAGCAAGTGGAGGGAAGTGGTCTCTGCTAATCTCGATGGGGAGGAGGCGTAACAGATATGTAAGTATATACCTAGTCCACTTGGCAGTATACTGAAATTTACAGGTACCTACCTAAATTAAATGCCTAAATTGTTGCTTAAACTAAGTATTGTGGTGTAGTCTAATCTTATATTGACCTCTTAATTGTGAAAAGAAAATCACTCGACCTTTAACAACCAACAAATCAAAGTTACAAAGTTTTCCTCAAATTTTCTGACGTTTTCCTTAAAAACTTTCCTAAGCAGGAACATTCCTTGTTAACCATACTCCCGTACCATACCCCTGGTGGTATGGTCAACAATTCTCAAGTCAAGTACTTGAATATTTAATACGCGTATCTAAGAATCGAACAATAACAAGAAAAAATAAAATCAATTTTTTGCAAGAAAGTTCTCTTTTTAACGGAAAAACTTTGCTTTAAAGAACTTAATCTTGTTGATAAAGTAAAGTCAGTTTTTAAGTCACTTTAAGGTCTCTTAAGGAAAGGACAAGTATTTATAAACAAGAAAGTTCCAAAATGTTACCTGAGCCTCGCAACTCCAAACAAAAGGAAAAGACCGTGATTTTACGTAAATAATAGAATAGATAGATAGGTATGTATATGTACTTTGTTCCAAATAAATGTTCTACTAATCTTATTATTTAATATTAAAAATGTTAATCTTTGTGCCGATAGATGGATGTGAAGATAATTATTACACTTCCACGCAAAAACTACTGAATAGATTTTGATGAAACTTGGCAATGTTGTTGCTTGAACTTCAGAATAACAATTTTGTTTGTGTTTATTACACAAAAGCAAAATTAAATCATAATTTGACCTCGTTTCCGCAATAAAGCTACAAAATACAATAATAATTATCATAATATAAACATGGCAGGCACATGAATATGTATATAGAGTAGCACTGGCCGGTTGGCCGTCAAAATCTTACATTGAAACAACAATGGCCCATAAATTTCATCGGACAAGCTAACACAAGCTAAATGGCTCGTTGCTTTGCTATGAGCCCGCGCACCTTATTCGCCAAGCCTAGCCTATATCATTAATTTGGCGACGATCGCCGAAGATAGCCGAACGCTATTGTTTCGCTTACTTTTTAGGTTCGCCTTATTCGTTTTAGAAAACGTCTGATGAATTGAGACAATTCACAAAAAACAAGACTTGTTTTTCTTTATTTTTTGGAGACTAGACGAAAGCTTTATTTCCAAGAAATATCTACAAAATGAGAATTGTTAGGTGATAGTTATTAAGTCTACCGTCTAAATACATTTACTTCAGAATTAACATTCTCATAAATAAACATAGCTGGTTGAAAACGTGTCGCCAAATGTATGAAAGCAGACCGGTACTGTTGTGTACAAAAGTGATTATTATATTATCTATTTATAAAATAATAAATACTAATTGATTTTCAAATATGCCAATTTTAATTAAAAATCCGCAAACTTAAAAGTTTCACTCTAAATAAGCTGAAAAAAAATGTCACAAAATTAATGTCCGTGAGTATTAAAATGAAAATGTTAGTATTCCTAATACAATATATTTAAGAAAAAACATATGTCATTAGAATGGAAATAATTTAATCGAACAAATCCTACAATTCGTATTCAAGGTGAGATCTTTAAAAGCACAAGTAGGTATACGCAAAGCCTTAAAGAAATATCTTAATCGCAAAGGTAAATAAGGTGGGCGAACTGCAGAATAAGGCTATATTTTATAACACTACTCATTCATAGCCCACGTGATGAGCAAATCCTATAATTTAGCATAACCATAAAACTTTATAGTCGCTATTAATTTAACGAAAATAGTCCCTTTGACGATTTCACATTTTTATTTTCTAGTTCTATATCACGCTTTGCTTTCGTGATTATGTTCTGATCTCACATCTAAAAGAAAAAGATACGCGTACAATTTTCAAGAAAATAATTCTAATAATATTATAAACCTACTTTTTTTGCTATAAACAAGACTGACATGATTATGGGTTTATTTGGAGATATACATTTTAAGACAACAAAAGGGAGGTTTCATCACACGTCAACAATGTACCTATAATCTACATGACCAATTACAAGCATAAAAATATAAACAATACACTTGTTTTTGTTATTCAAAACATGATAACTTTCATTTTTCACGCTAGATCAACGCCACAGATCATCAAAGCGCTACGAAGCGAATCACACACGTGTCGCTCTATCTATTTATAAAACCTCGGAATAGACCTACAAATTTTATTATCAAACTTGTTTCCTACAGACTAATATGCGACTTCTGAAGCTATCTAGCGATTTATACTACAACAGATCGCTGCAAAAAGGAATTTTTATGGCGGTCATAAATATTTTAAAGTTTTTTTAATTCTTCATGTTTGGAATGTTGCCATTTATTTTAGATTTTGTTATAAATAATGTTGTTTACTTACAATCATAATTTGCATAAATACGTCAATCTATTGTTTTTTTAAGTAGGTACTTAAATAAAAAATAATTTTCTTAAATTTAAAATTGTTAAAGAAATATATTATGTTTATTTACTCTCAACGACTATCGATATAAAAAATTCTTTTCCAGATATTTTCGGTGTGAAATGAATACTAAGGTACATCTCATCTCATATTATGTTACTCTTCAACATTAGAGCAACATATTATAAATAAAAAAACATATTTATTCGAGCTAGCGAAATCGTGTGAAAATACAATTATGGTAAAAGAAAACTGTTTTTGGTTGCTTTGTACGTGTCGAGATTGTGTTACTGTTACGTATAATGGGAAAGTGGATAGCGCGGGTATAGGCCACGGAAAAACGGTAAAGAAAGAAAGCAATTTTCTTTGCTATTTGCTTTAATACCACTCTTAGTGCCCGTTTAATTACCTACAGATAAAATTTAACTGCCAGATAAACCTATGTCTATTTCATAAAACATGACGTTTTAGACAGAGACGGATATAAAATATCTCTCATAAAAATCATATCTGTACATGGTGTAACAGGCCCCTAGCATGATATTTTATATTATATATCGCATTAGGGTAATTATTTTTAAAAATGACCATTGTGACAAAAATGAAACAAAAATGAAAGTGTTACAAAAATAAAACTTGTTACAAAAATAAAATATTAGGGCTTACTCACAATGCACACTTTATCTTTTACTATTTTCTTTTACTCATGTATTAAATGTCATGCAATGAAATGAAACACAATACCAATAATCAACACAAATTGTATTTTTTTTATCAATAATGAAATCAATGAAGTCACTATATATAATAACAACATAAAAGATTATTCTCTTTAATTATGTTTTCTTATATTTTAAGTTAAACAAAACATTTCATTGACATAATAAAATAGAATTAGTAAAAATTATATGTGGCTGAGGCTTTTTTTACTGCATTTGGGTGCGCATGCACAATCACGCTCCGATTATAATGTTTAAATTAGTGGTCCACATTATAGTCACCGATGTGATTACAGCTTTACTTCATTTTTGTAACGTCATATTTGTAACGTCATCAAAAATTGTTACAAAAATGAAGAAGCAACATTGTTTGAAAATAATCTCAAATAGTTTATGCCAACAGAAATCTCAATTAGTGAAATCACCGTGCATTTTTATAAAGATACATAATAAACTATTCCAATAAACAATTACCTAATGAAAAAGGAGCCGCTTACCTATGTATTTTGACAAACAACACAAAATGGATAAATTAAAACTGGAATTTTTCCGGTCGACAAAAAAACACGCGTCGTGCACTTTTTCACACAGTAAACGAAATGACCGATTCAAATTCGTTTCTGGCGTGCCATTGACTCGTTGAACTGCTAAGTGTTTCTTTTTCTAGTTTTCAATTATTACCAGATTTATTTGTTACAAAAATGATAAACAAAAATGAACAAAATTTCGGACGATGTTTTGTAAGTAAAAAATATATATTTAAAATTATTAAAATTAAATAATGTATACTGAAGAAATACGCTTTCACTGTTGTCTCGGCGATATATTCACTCATAATTAAATAAAGGTTCCAGTAACTTTTTTAGATCAAATTTTGTAACGTATCTCGTGAAGAGGACAAATAATTTTGTATAGGGACCATCCGAACCCACTGAGAAAAAATAAGTATTATTTTTTAAATTGTAATATTTAATACATAAAACTGTTTAATTCTACTAGACAATACAACATTGTACAATAATAGGTACTTTTTTGATACTTAAAAGTATATTTAATAAAAAATATCGCGTATGTACAATTTTTTTCATCCAAATGGTCATTTTTAAAAATAATCACCCATTAAGGACTAACAAACACCTATTTACCCATCCAAACATCCTCATAACCTTCTGCAAAAACATTGACGTTGATTATTAGCAAGATAAAGGGATTTAATGCGTATGTCATAGAGAAAAACTAAACTTAAATGTGTGCAAAAGTGCACGAATATCTAATAATAAATCTCTAGCTTTAAATTTTATTTATTTACGTACGTCCTCGGCTATAGCACAACACACTGACGCAACGCATTCTCGTAGAATATTTCTCGAGAGCGGAATACAATAATTTATATCTATTAAAAACATTTGTGTTGGCAATAGTACAGATAGCAAATAGGAACAGACGGGTCAACGCACTCTTTATCGTCCGAATTTGCTTTCCAAGCGAGTTATCGAAGATTATTATTAATCTAGATATATTTTCGTGTTCTCGAACGAGTAAAAAAAAAATAAAGACTCAAACCTGCCCTGAAATGAAACTTATGCCAGAGTATACACCTAGAATGCCCTGATATTTATTATACAGAGTTAAAAAAATTGGCTCCAGGAGAAAAAAGATACCTATAGCCTACTGAAGTTACGGATATAATGTCGGGGGCAGTCGGTGCAATTTATAGGTGTATAGTTTTTTGTTTTTTTTTTGGGCCCAGAAGTCTTAGGGTGCCTTCACATTAGGGCGACAGCCGCGCGTCAACGCCACGATAAGTAGCAGTCACGCGGCTGTCGAGCTGCTGTTGCGCTAATATGAAGGTACCCTCAGGCCGATTTGCATTTAGGAACAGAATATTCTTCATTTCATAAGCAAATCGTAAAGCCCCCTGAAATATATCGTTATAAAGCTAGATGACCAAAAAAGGTCATCCGTTAAAGCTATCTGACTCGGACACGTGTCTAATATGAAATAAGCGCCATATCATATAGCAAAGTGCTTCTAGATGTCATATTTCCTTATTATATACGACCACTGGTGATATATGAGAGGCTTAGCTGTCTCTACTCTTTTATACTAGTAGGTATATAATGTGGACATTGTTAGATGAAGGGGTAATGAATACCCTTAAGGCAGATTAAGAGGAACAAAGGGGTAAATACATAAAGATATATAGGAAAATGGTTTTATACAATTTACGAGCATATTTACATTGGAATACTCAGAGGAAGTAATTTCGTATTTCAAATGCTATTGAAATGAAAAAGGCAAAATATGCTGTAAATATGCTGTACCTTTTGTATAACTTCTCTTTTTTTTTTCTGTCTCTATGTACTATCATCATCTTACAATAAACTGTTAAATAAATAAATAATAAAAGATTAAAAAAGCATATTTTATGGCACTGCTATCTTAGCTTAACCAATTACTTAGTTACAAGTACGCGTAACCCTATACTATATTGTATAGGCAGCCACAATACCTAAATGGGTAAAGCGGTATTAATTCATCTTCATGATGTTAAAAGAATCTTTACCTACGCTTACGCTGCGTAAGCTTTGAAAAAATCTTTGAAAATTAAAAAATAATAATTAATATACTTACTTATGTATGTGGAACTAATACCTATCAGTAAGTATGAATAAGTATGTTCTCATCACTGCAAGCTGTTACAACAGTGCTAAAGCTTGTCCAAACATTTTAAACACCTATGCTAATAGAATTCAAAACTTTACTCGTAGGTATTTGTCGAATTTTGAACACATTGTGTTGTGTTTCCTTGAAAAGTTGCGAAAATGTATAATTAAGCGCTTCCATACTTGTGTGTTACGGTGTAACAATAGGTTACAGATAGATGAGTTATCTTAAGTTACACCTGTCTAGTTCTATTACAATATTTTCTTCTTTTCGAAAAGATTAACATTTTTGGAAGCAATTCAATCTAATTTTGACAACAAACGAGTAAATACTTAATTTCTTTTCGAACAGTTCAGTTTTTTAACTAGGTACCTACCTACTTTTAAATAACGATAAAAATGTATAGCTATTATTATTTCGATTTTTACGCTGTTACCTGATGCCTGATGATGATAATATTATTGTATTCAAAATCAAAAGAAAATATTTTTTCATTTAAAATGTAACTGCGACAAAACTATTTAATAACCTAGTTGTAATTTACAAATCTATTTACTGGCATTGAGATTCCAATACCAATGAAGATAAATTGGCTGGTATATATTTAATATTTCTCGTGTTTAAAACCGGTCGGCGCTAACCTATTAGCAGGTTCATTATTCTGAATGTTAATATTAATGGATTTTCGAATATCATTTACCTTGCGCTGCGATAATTATGTAGAGTTATAAATTAATCATTTTATACCCTTACACGATCGAGATTTATTTATTTGCATGTAATAAATTCCTTTTAGGTTTTACGCAGATGAAAAACGAGAAAGCATGTTTATTAGGGTTGAAAGACGAGAAAAAAACCTTCCCAAAAGAGGCTAGTATAGTATTCGATAACCGCGTTAATTTAATTGTAACGTAAAATGACAAAAGAAGATATTATTTTTAAGTACTTACAAGTACCTTTTTAAGCTTGATCCATCGGAAAAAGCCATTCCTTTATGTAGAATCATCATGATTTTGGAAGTATCGCTATATCAAAAACGACACCGCATTTTATTAAGTAGAAAACACCGGCAAAACATATCCACGGAGCGTAGTGGGCTCTGCCTACCCCGATGGAAGAGAGGCGTGACAGTTAAGTACGAGTACCTACCTACGTATGTACAGTTTCTCGCCCCTATAATTCAATCGAACTAACCTGATTAGTAGTAAGGTCCCACTGGTCAGCCACGAAGGAGTCCCGGCTATACAGAAACACTGGGACTTGATGGTCCTTCACTGGCGCCGGGTCGCTGTTTATCCGGACCACTGTGAGGTGCGTCGTTGTTGTACCCACTGGTGACAAAGGAACTAATATTACAAGAGAGGAATCTGCCTTTTGAATCCAGCGTAGCTTATCTATTTTAATTTTTTTTTTTAATTTTTCATATCTAGCCTTTATTGTCCCACTGCTAGGCTAAGGCCTCTCCCATCATCCGCCAACGCCATGATTTTCGGTCTCGAGCCTCCTCCGCCCAGGTTACATTAGAATTTTTGACATAGGTATTCGTGTAATTTTGAGTTACCTACGAATGAATACTTTTTGAATTTAGAATTTTAATTTTGGGAATAACGTCAGAAATATCTGCGAACCTGGTAACGACGTCATCCATCTCGTACGTAGGTACTCGTCACGGTATCTACTGGATAGGCGAAAAAGGGGGAAGCGCGAAGGAAAAGGGATTCCAACGAGGTGCGCAGATATTTAAATGGGTTCTACCTTAGGGTTCTACTTTTAAATCTTATTCTAATATACGAAGAGCGCTTTCCGGATGTGAAACGCTCGTAAAATTCAAACTGTGCGCCGAAATGGGTGGGATCTTTTTAAGAAATATCTGATAAAAAGATTTATGATCTTGGCCGTTACTATGTCCATTAATTTTTTACAGGATTGTATCGCGATAATAATTTAGATTTAACTGGATCGGACATCGCTGTATTGTGTAAAAACTTGGTACAACTGGACACTGCTAGATGTTGCCGTGGGAAAATTGACGAGAATGCCTATTGAGTGATAGAGAAATACCTAGATACATATTTCTGACGAACCAATTAGAGTAAATAAAATCACATGTAATATCACAAATATGCCGTCGATAATCTGTACTTGTAGCAACAATAAAGTATTTTTTATAAACTATCTAAAACTGTATTTTTAATCTAAACATCGAAATCAAGGTCAAATAAAAAAAGCCTAAAATATATTGCAAACTCTTATCGCACACTATCGCACAAAAACTAGTGATAGCAAAAATAATATCAATTTAATGAGAGATACTTTAATAAAATCCACATGTTAGTAAGTAGACTAGATAAAATGCTATAATTACGTACCTACTTGAAATAACTATAGGTAATAATAGAGCTATGAATTTATTATTTCATAGGTGTTTATTACATAAAATGTTAACAGAAATAAGTTGCTTCAGAATGGAAAAATATTACCTGACATATTAACAAACGTTATTTAGAATCATCAAATCATCAGCAAATTTTGCTTCCTATCCTAATCATAATACAATATTATGGTCGATTAAGCTATACTTTTTCTCTATAGAAGCATTTTTTTTACTTCAGTCAGTACTTAATAATCATTCATTAATTTTAAGAGCTTCGCTCTTGTCGGTGGTGTCGACGCCACTTTGCTATGTTTTCTGCCGTTCTTTTGAGCACCTAATATGACACAACTTCTATCCCCTCTTTCATTTGATCTATGTAAGTTCTTCATGGTCTCCCTCTCTTCCGTTTTCCTTCTACTTTTCCTTAATAATAATGTTGGGGGATAGACTCCGGTAGGTGCATGCCATCTCACATTTTAGAACAAACGGTACTTAAAAGGGCCTCTACATGTTGGCTTCGGCCCCATGCACGCCTTCCAAATGACCGGGTCTTTATGGACCCGAGATCTTTAAAGATGTACCAACATAATAATTTACCCTAGTGGACCCATAATACAAGTTTACCAAAGCAATAAATATGTATGACTACTTACTATAAGTAGTTTTCAGAAGGAAAAACTTAAAAGCAAGTTCCTAAGCTAAAACAATACTTAAATTATACGGAGGTATATGTTAGAAGGCTGTAATAAGTATATGTCTCAATTCTCAATGAAATCACAGCAAAGTAGGTAAAAGAACATCTATAACACGTCGGAAATATCTGCGGACCTGGCTTGATGACGTCATGCAACTCGTACGTACTCGTCACGGTACTGGATAGGCGAAAACGGGGGAAGCGCGGGGGAATGCGCATTCCAGCGAGGTTCGCAGATATTTCCGACGTGTTATAACGTTGATAATTGCAAGTTTCATTTTCGCAGCAAAATACGTTAAAGAACTACCTAGCCTTAAAAGCGGATACGTCAGCTTATTTCCATCACTATGTTTGCTCGTAATCCTTATAATTATAATGTGTAATTGCTATGGGCGCAGTGCATAGAATAAGTAGTACTGGCATTAAGTATGTCCGGTCATAGATTACCTTAGCATAGGGTAGGTAAATCATGATATACATACATACATAGAAGATAATGATGAAGTCTGATTATAACCTGTTATCTACTTTTCAAATCTAATGAAACTTCGATTCCCACATGAGAAGAAAATCGAATAACTGTCCTAGAGAAAGGAAGAAAATATTAGTATTTATGCGACCGGACATTTACACCAAAATCATAATCCTTTGGGTAAGCTATACTACTGAATAATTAACTACTGTTAAGCTTATAATAATATAAAGCATATAACTGTTAAGCAGATAAAATTTATGTGACATATTTTATACCTCTCTCTGTCTAAAACGTCATGTTTTATGAAATAGACATAGGTTTATCTGGCAGTTAAATGGTATCTGTAGGTTATAATTCTACTTATAACTTAATAGATAACTATAACTTCATAGATAAGTTATAAGTAGAATTATAACCTACAAACTTATAACTTAATAGATAAGTTATAAGTAGAATTATAACCTACAAACTTATAACTTAATAGATAAGTTATAAGTAGAATTATAACCTACAAACTTATAACTTAATAGATAAGTTATAAGTAGAATTATAACCTACAAACTTATAACTTAATAGATAAGTTATAAGTAGAATTATAACCTACAAACTTATAACTTAATAGATAACTATAACTTCATAGATAAGTTATAAGTAGAATTATAACTTACAAATACCATTTAACTGCCAGATAAACCTGTGTCTATTTCATAAAACATGACGTTTAAACAGTGGGAGGTATAAAATATCTGTCAGATAAATTTTATCTGTAGATGGTGAAACAGGCCCTTAGTAAAAAAAATAACGATCGCAGTGTTCTAATTTTGAATAGTGAAAAAAGGAAAAGTCAGTTAACCAGGCTTTTAGCTTAACGGTAACCAGTAACCACAACCACAATGAGCAATGCAGTAAATCTGTGGCCATGACCTCGCTGTGACCTATTTCTGAAAGGCTCCCAGGGCCACAGGGCCCCAGGGCACCAGGGTACCTCTACGATAACACGCAGTAGCGTCCCTAAAAGATTAAACGGGTGGACTCAATGAGCTGTGACTGTCATTTGATATCCAATTTGAAATGCTATTCGGTAGGAATGTGTTCGGATTAGATCGATGATTCAATTTACTTTTTGATAGAACTGTTTGTTTCATTTGGTATTAATGAACAGCGACATAAACAGAGTACTTATTTGAAAGCATATAGGTACATAGTATAGTATAGGAAAGGGATAGTATTTCTAACAGAGCCATAACACGGTCTTCAAAGCTTAAATAATTAGCGGTGAGTTGCGAAAAAAAAAAGATTTTTAAATGAATGCTCCGTTACACGATATAAGTAGTTGTTTGATGATAATATTATAGGTAAAACTAAAAATCAAAGGACCATTTATGGCACGTTATTTATACCTTTTGTAAACTAAAGTTTCTTGCTGGCTTCTTGTCTGGGGAATCTGCCTTCCGAAGCCAGCGTAGTTTCAGTCCCTTAATTTGCTTTTACTTTTTTTTTATTTGTTATATTTTTTCATCTTTTTAATTAACTAATTTAATTGTTAAATTAATAATACGTTGTTTAATAGATTCATTAATTTCAATTAACTTGTGGACACCTGTGGCTTTCTGATTTCGCGAGAAACGATTGAAAAGGGCATTCTCCGGATGGACCTTTGTTTACTCGTAATTAGTTTAGGTGTTTGTTTAATTTTATGAATAGCTTGTTGCTGAAAAGATGATTAAAACTCACGACCCGTTAAGCCTATAGCTCTACACCATTAGGTTTCATCCATTAGGAATTTAGGAAATTGTCGTCGTTACTTTTTAAAGCTTAAAAAGCTAACTTTAAAAAAATTACCTATATAATAATGTAACGGTTTCAAGAGCATTTTTTGTGCCTATGAAATAAATATATTTTTGACTTTGACTTTGAAAGGCCTTTTCAGCAACCGAAAGTTAATGAGGTTTAACCGCGATGAAAGGAATGAATTTTATTCAATTTTCTACCCTTATAAGTACCTGCTTAAAAGGGATTTAATTTTCAATTTCGATTTATGTGGATACGTCCGTAATCTTTTGTTTGAATTGAATTTGATTGATTCCCGGCACCTCATCATTTTCGTCGGGAGCCATTTGTGTAGTAATTTGAATTTAGATACCTATTAACGTTTTAACATTTTTAAATGAATATATGGTTTATTTCAGAAATCGAGAGCATCTAAATCACCTTAGTGTTTGTATTCTTACGTTGGTAACATAGGTAGGTATAATATAATATAGGATAGGCAAATTGCATTCACTACATTCTTATTTTAAAGGTTTCAAAATGATTAGGTTAGTACTTTTCTTATCCTGTTTCTTTCAGAATATGTATTTGAACATAATATATAGAAGAACCTGCTTGCTATACTATGCAATACACCCACAAAACTATCTTTCTCTTTATACGCTCTATCTATTCAACAAGATGAACTAGTATTCAAGAAAAATGTAGACAAACAAAACATGAGCAAATATGTCTGATACGGGCTCTCAGTTTTGTTGCTAGGCCCATCTACCAATCTATTTATACCCGTGACATTAAGTAAGTATACTTCATGGACTCTAGTCTATTACTTAAGTGGTTTTAGCAGTGGGAGGGTTCTTTTTACGTTGGTTAAATGGTTAAACAATACAGCCGTGTATAACCGCCGATTGTCAGCTGTGTGTGTATTTGTTATCAACATAGTCGAGAGGAGAGACATAAAACTTGTTATTATGTATGTTGTATTATTCGTATAGCTCAAAATAACATTTATTTATGTAATGTAGAGCAGGCCCGCCGTAAGCGAGCGTGCAGCGCGTGCACCGCACGCGGGCGGCACATCCAGGAGGGCGGCAAATCGCGTGAATTCGGGGCGGAAAATTTAAAAAACTCATTGCCTACTATTTACTTATGATTTTTCTGTCATGCGGGCAACAACCTCCCGTATCGTAACATGGCGAGTTCTAATACAAGAACACTTAACGGCGTCGTAGTTTGATGTGCCCTAATACAAGAACGCCTCTCGCGCATCACAGTGTGCCATTTTAATACAGAAACTTCTCTCGTGTCATTATATTGAGGAGTGTGCGATAGCCTGAATGCAAATCAAAACAAAATTCCTTTTCTTTATGACAAAACTCATATATCAGGGGGGCGGCATAATTGGTATTGCACGCGGGCGACAAAACCTCTAGCGGCGGGCCTGATGTAGAGGTACTTAACGTCTCATGAACTGTTATCATTTAAATTGTTTGTTTTGTCTTGTTTATTATCGCAACTATTTTGCTTCGATGTGATGTCGCGTAACATTGAACTTTGAGTTCCTTATAAAGTTAATATTTTGTCATAAACTATATTTGTTAATTAAATACATCTAAAGTAGCTGCTGAAAAAAAATCGGTAATGCGTACTTTTCTTACTAGGTACATAACTCTGAAATAGCAGTAAGAAAATAAAACCTAAATTAATAAATGAAAAACCAACATTTCCGAACAGACGAAAAATCTGATAAGAAGACAAGCTAGACTTGCAAGGCGCCGCGGACGTTAAAAATAGTTAACTAAATATTTAATTAAGTACTTGAATATAATTACTTAAACAAATGACACGATGTTATTGATCTAACTAGAAACTAAGACGGATGAATGCGAACTGTACGATATGTATATGTAATCTAACCTAATCTAGCCATTTTTGTCCCACTGCTGGGCAAAGGCCTCTCTCCTCATCCACCATGACATTTGGTCTCGTTCTACCTCCACCCAGGTACTTAAGGTGTCCAGCTCATCACTCCACCTTTTCCGTGGTCTGCCGCGGCGCCCCGTGGCACCGCTGGCAGTTGGTGGCCACGGGTATTAATATTAAAAGTTAGTATAAATAAAGGACGACGGCAGAAAAAAAGCAAAGTGGCGTAGATTCCACCGACAAGAGCGACGCTCTTAAATTAAATGAATGAACAATCAAACAAAGGTAGAGAAAAAATTCGAAGGTGTATCAATCTGCGCCAATACGCATTTAGTTAGATAGAGTTGTGGATTACGTACGGCGTAATCACTCTCTCACGAGAGTAGGCTCATGCCCCTCTAGTGGGAACGTAAAAAGGGCTGATAATGAAGTAAACCTGTACCTGTGAGAGTGCACATCCTCCTTGAGTTGATATCCTGCATGACTTGCCTCATGAGTTGACTCAGCGCCTTAGCGTCACCTGACACTGACTGTTTCGATAGCCATTCTGATTCTAGTTCCATTGATAACTGTGGACAAGGGTGATTTGTTAATTTTATATAGTATCTACTGATTGAGTGGGACAAGGGAAGAATAATGCCGGTGGTCTCAGCCTACCCCGATGGGAAAGAGGAATGATGGATATATGTATGTTTGTATCTAAAGAATGATCAAATTACAAGTCCTATTAATTTAGAATTTTTTTATCATCTAACATGATTTTTCTCTTTTTTACTCTTCCTTGGTACTTCCACCCAAAAAAAAACGAAAGTAAGATTAGTTAGACTGTAAATACTGACTACTTTCCAATTTTCATAGAAAACAAAATAATACAAGCCTAAGGCAAGACTACTTACTAGCTATAAAGGTAGGTGATTTACAAGTTTCACTTTACAACATTCAGAAATGAAATTATTTTTCTATTAATTATTATGATAACTTAATAAAACTACTTACGAGATACTCAGTGAGCTTCTTAACCAGTGGCTCCAGATGCACCGTTCGAGCCCAAGCATCACAAACAAAGCATAGATTGAAGTAATACGCATTTCTAGCGTACTTCTTATTATCTATCCGTACTGGGAACCCCAGGATTTTCAGACCTAGGATTGTTCTGTGGACAAAATATTAAACTTTAAATTATGGAAATATTTTTATTTAATTATGTACCTACATATTATACTATAAAGTTTTAAAACAAAATTTTAATTCACATTAGGTAAAGCATTTTAAATTAAATTAATATAATAATTTACTTAAAATTAAGGATCTATCAGCAAAGTTAAACAGAAATTAGCTAAATATGTAATTAGTTATCTTATTAATTAATATTTAACATAGTTTAATAAAATCTTTTTATAGGTGTTGCTAAATATTTTACTACTTATAGGAACTTTAAGAACTTCTACAATGCAGTTTTAAATATTAAATAAATGTTTGTATTCCTTTAAGTGGGTCAATTTTGAATGTTTAAACTATAAACTACCTCTAAAAGCTAAAATAAGACATTTACATTGCAACACAAACTTGAAACAATGAGTTACTTACACAGTCAAAGTACATCTTTGTAGTTGAACTTTCGGAATTATGTAGTGGCTTACTGTATCGAAAATATCTTTCGATATATAATTTTCTGGCACTTGGCAAGTGATCTTTGGACCGGCTGTGGGATGGAACTCGCACAAAAATATGCACCGAATAGGCCCTTCCTGCCCGCAGCCTTCGTAATACTTCGCGTTTCCATCCATAATAAACAACTCCAAATCCCAATTTGATAACAAAACATAACACTAACACATTACGATTTCAACTAGTTTCACTACAACGGACAACACTTCTACAAATAAAACAAGATAACTTGCTAAACTGACACACTAACACGGTTTCCGAATATCGTAAATATTATAATTATTATCCGCCAACACAACTTCCACTCACGAAGGACCGAAATTAACTGATTTTTTTGTTACGATTACTTACTTTGTTCGAGTTTGATTTGCTTGCTCTTGGCGATCTGTCGTCACTGACATTGACAGCTGATTGTGTCAATCAAGTGTTGCTACACTGAAATAACTTTGACTGCTTGGCAAAAAGCCATTTGCCTTTGCCTACTGATAAGAAAACTGCAGGCAGACTGTCTCATTGCCACTTGCCAGATTGCCACTGTCAACACAAGATTGCGATTGTTGGGCGATTTCGAGCACTTTTGAACAAATTTTTAGTTTTCAAAATGGAAAAAAGACATTTTAACGTGTTAATTGCTGCTACGGGAAGTGTAGCGTCTCTTAAAATTCCAAAACTAGTTGAATCCTTGTTAGAAATCAATAATACTGATGCGAAATATCTTTTGGAGGTTATATTATTTGTTTGATAACATTCGAATATTTTACTCTATGAAACATTTTACCAACTAAATATTCTGTATATATCAATGATTTCTTTATTGATTTTTACAGGTTTACCTAATCGTGACGGAGCATGCCAAGCACTTCTTCGATTCAGCAGAATTGCCGCCCGAGGTTATTGTTTATGAAGATAATACAGAATGGCAAACTTGGAAGCAAAGAGGGGATCCAGTAGTGCATATAGAACTAGGGAAGTGGGCTGATGCGCTCATTATAGCTCCACTTGACGCTAATACTCTCGCTAAAATGGCACAGGTAATATTTGGCAAAGTTTGAACACAACTATAAGTAGGTACTTAGTAAAAGAATAGGTATTCAAGTGACTATGTTAATATTTTTGTTGCAAACTTTTCAGGGAATCTGTGACAATCTCCTTACTTGCACTACCCGAGCATGGGACATGAAAAAGCCTTTACTATTCTGTCCAGCAATGAACACAAGAATGTGGGATCACCCTGTCACAGCCAAACACATAGCTGTATTAAAAGAATGGGGTCATATAGAAATACCGCCAATTAGTAAAACCCTAATGTGTGGGGAGACAGGAATTGGTGCAATGGCTGAAGTAGAAACCATAGTCAAAGAAATTAAGAGCATATTTGATGAGAAAGTTAGTTAAGACAAATAATTAGTATTGGGAACTAAATTTTTGAGCAGTTCTTTAATTATTCCAGCCGTTATTATGATCAGTTGAAAAACATATTAAGTAGTTATTAAATTTTATGACGGTTTATTAATTAAAACTACAGTAAAACATGGACGGTAATAAAAAATAATTTGTCTGTTCTAAAAAATATATTTAACCAATCCAAAATCTATATGAGCGGTAAAAATGAATGATTGAGCGGTTCGATAAATAGTTCAGCAGTTACCAGCGAGCGGTGACACCCGAACTTAAATTCATTGATCGCGTTTTACATTTGTTTTCGTAATAAGCGTGCGAGTGCATTGTTGTTATCCATATTATTATGTTTAGCCCAATCGGGTCTTTAAGGCCAAAACACACCGGTTGCGTATGCGTTGCGTTGCGTGTGCGTTGCGTATGCGTAGACGCATGCGTACCTAGACGTACACGTCGACGTGACGCGTAGCCCGGTGTCACATCGGGTTACACAGTGACTACGCGCGTCGCTATGTCGTGCTTACGTCTACGTTACTCATACGCATCCGGTGTTTCAGGCTTTATAATAAGAGTTCCTATGACATCTACTATTCATTTTTTTATTTAATTCCTTCAGTCAAAGTATGTCACTGTTTTTTTTATTTTATGTTACCACCTCATTGTTTATATAATTGCTTCGAATGAGATTTCTTACCGAAATATTCCGATTTTTTACTGCCCGCACGTAACCGCTCATTTAGACATTTTTTACCGCTCACTTAGATTTTCACCTATCATTTCGTTATTTTTCATTACTCATTTTTGGTTACTTTACTGCTTAGTTTTAACTGCTGAAATAGTTATTGAACGCGCAATTGATAAATTTTTAACTTACCAAAACTGCTATTTTTAACTGCTTCTTTAAATCAGTGCCATTAGTATTTAAGGTACTTATGTAAAAGTCAAAAGTTTCGTAAGTAATGTGATGCCAAAATGATGTGGAGAAACAATACTTAAAAAATAATTAGATACGTAAGGTAAGATTAGTTTTGTCATTCAATTGAATAAAACTAAATGTTTCATTATAATTTGTTAACAAGCAATCACATATCATTCACAACTTTTAGGTAGCTTACTACTTAGCTTTTAGAAACTAAATAAAGTAAGTAATAATTTTACTATTTTTTTTTTATTGATGATTGTGAGTCAATTAGATCAAGAAGAGAAGGGGAACTGATCTTTTCTTTCAGAAGAGTTCCTTTTTTAAATTAATTAGTCCTTTTTTTTCATTTATTGTATTTAGTTACCTACTTGTTAGGTATTTGAATATTTGATATAAATAAATACTTATTTGTTAGGTATCATTTTATTAATTTTCTTATCAAGGAGAATGTTGTTTGCAAATATAAGTGTGATTTCCTAATCTAAATTTTTGTAATATATTTCTAGATTAAATCCACATTCCTAAAGATAAAGTGTCATTTCTATCTAGCATATAAATAACCTACTTTGATTATTATTAAGTCAAACAAGTAAGTTTTAAAGAATCAAACAGGTACCTAGCTATTTTCTTTTAAACTTTGCCTTATAGGAAGTAATTATTTTGTAAACTATTTAATACAAATAGACTGCTGTAATAAGTGATTGACTTCTACAAAATGATTGCTGTTTGATTTGATTGTACTTAACTTTATTATTAAGAGTAGACATAGTTTTTTAAGTTGGTCTCAAGTTTCTTTGAGAATTTTTTTTATGTCACTTTTGAATCATTCAGTTATTTAATTTGATTAACTGTAGTACATTTTTACAAGTGAAATGAACAAATGTGATTTTTTCATAATAAAAGACATATTTTGCAGTAAATGTATTGTTTATTGCATCACTGAATACTGGATGTCTAACCCTAGTGTACATGCGATACAAATTACTATTGTAAACCCAAGTTAAACTCTCATACATCACATACTCATACATAACTATACAGGAAAACATTATTATAAACTTCTACTAAACTTAAATAAGTGTTGTTTTAATAACTGTTGTAATTGTAGGTTGATTTACGCGGGAATAGCGCTATTTCAAAATTACGAGAGATAATAGCATAGTGATCATGAGTTTATTATGAGAGAATGAACTACTCATAAAATAGAATATAATAAAAATGTTTATTTCTGTAATTTGGTGAAAATTACGTCACAACAGTTATTAAAACAACAAAAATAACCAACTTTACAAAACTGATAATAATTATAATAAAATAGTACGTAACACGACAAATTATTGATGCTCGATAGAAATTTCGATAATTTGTGCAATTATTACGAAAACGCAATACACCCTGTAAAAACATTTTATTATTTTTTGATAACTTTAGTCTGTCATGACTTGGCAAAAATTAAAAATAACCACCAGAATGTGCGGTAAGCACCTAAGTAAATGATTTATTAGATATTAGTTAATATTCGCACTTATAAAATTATTATTAGAACATTATCTAATACCCCTATTCTGACTAAACGGACGCTCGTACACAGCGTTTAAAACCCCACATTTAAAGAAAAATCGAAATTCAATAAACGAATAAGTAATTCTAAATTGTTCCGAAATATATTAAAATGATTTATCAAACTTATATATTATCAAATATTACCGCATTTATTCAAAACTAAACTAAAATATTCTACAAAGCGCCAAGATTGAAGTGTAATACTTAAAATAAATATGTATATCGCATGCCGGTACTCAAGTTTCTTGAGTATATGAATTACGCTTATATAAAAATACATTATTTACATAGTACTGTGGATCATATAATCAGTACGGGAAATAAAACGTACAAAATTAATATTTACAAATTAATATTTCGAGGCGCAAAATCAGATCACTTCGAACAATTTTATTCGAACAAATGAACGAGCAATATTTATTTATATTAATAATAAATTAAATAAACTGAATTGTTAAAATAAAATTAACCGTTTTGTAAACTCAGTACCATCAAAATTATAATAAAGTAATATTTGAATTTAATAATAATATAAAATGCAAAATTACAATAGACCGCTACATATTTTGAACTATCACGTTGGTACAAAATGTATATATAAATGCATAATATATTTATACTAAAGTACGTCTATTTATACGAATTAATATTCGTGTATTGGTTCATAAATACCATGTATACATGTTCATATAATTAAGACACTGAATTGTTATTTTAATACCTAAGGGTATAGAAAATTTCAATTACAATTGAATTATATGAAATACAAATTGTGCGTATTATATATGAAAGGCCAAGTTAATTCTAGCTGGACTAACATACCCAAAGTTGTATACAATGCAGTCATACTTTGAATCAACTGATCGTGTTATGACTTGCAAACTTCGGGCACTAAATTAATCGAAACTACGAAAAGCTAAGCTTTTGTATACGAATTAGTATTATTTGTAAATATTACGTAGCAAAATACTGTTGCTGTTAGTATAGAATGGAATGAATTGAAGGCGTATCAAATGTTTCAGTGCGTTTATTCTTATATCTTTTATCAAAATTGTTATGAAACAGTCCCACATTTTTTAAATGAAAATAAAGCAGAACATATCTATGCCACTGCTACAGAAGTAACTAAAGTTAAAACCCGTTTATTCATATTTTTTTAGATACTTTTTTAAAATGTGCACCAAATACCACTAAAAAAAGTAGGCACATAGTTCAAACGACAGTTTCGTTCTGCTTATCAAACATAGCTCTTGTGTATTTAGTGATAACGTCGTAAGTCGACTTGATTAGTTCGCAGCGCTCCTCAACTTCGCAGTCAGAGGGCGCTACTTTGTACGTGGACGCTTTAGGCCGTCGGGGCGCGTACGCACTTTCATCGATATTGCAAACCGACATTATTGTTAGTTGTTTTTTGGGTATGTCTAAGTCTTTGCGTTTTTTTAAGTCTGATGTTTTATCTTGTGTAGGTGATAGGTCCAGTGTGTCACTGGAGCCAAGTTCGTATCATACATCAAGTTCTTCTAACCCCTTGGAGAGTCTATGTGAGTTGATGCGGCGTCGATGGGAGCGTCTCACGGCATCTGCACGACGGTACGGCTCGCTCCGCAGCCCGTGTAGGATATCCTCGAGCGCCCCATTGTATACCTCGTCTTGGTGAAGCAGTTTCTTTTCGCCGACGGCCTGCGACTTCGTTTTTAGTTCGTTGATTACTGCATCCTGTAAATGTATTGACGTTAGGTATAATATCGAAGTGGATTATATGAAACTAATGGGATGTTTAGCAGGTTTTGTTCGCGAATTTGTCACGTTTTATCAATGGAAATTAACTTATAATTATAATTATTATTAAATAATGTCGTTAACAAATTAAGATTTTAAAGAACACACGTCGTGACAAGTTCGCGAATTGCGCTACTAATTTGAAGACCAAATATTCTACCTAAAAACCTACTTAGATTATATTGGATACTAAACTATACGGACGAGGAAAGACGAAAGTTTATGATAAAATTGTTTCCCATGCGAGATGATGTACTAGAGGACTAGATGGTAAGAAAGAAACATCTAATATGAGCTTTAACTACCAGTCGGGAAGTAAGGGTAAACTTCTATGGATTACAAAAACATCTAATTTTATCTCTGCTTGCCAAGGCCTGTATTTGGAAGAAAATTAGAAATAACTATAAATGCACAAATATATTTTGCAAAATGTACGTCTAAAAATCTAAAACTATAGCACCCATGTATCGATTACATATTCTTTACTTTAGCTTATCAATTAAAGAAGATATTAATAAAGGAAAAAAAGTTAATTTAAGCAACAAGCGTTTTAGTTGCAAACCAGTAAGAAATATGAGTATTTGAATAAAATGATGGAAATATCTAAGCCTTGAGGCTGTTTCACCACTTGCAGATAAAATTTATCTGACAGATATTTAATACCTGTCTCTGTCTAAAACGTCATGCTTTATGAAATATTCTTTCGAAACCAGTTTTGAATAGTTTCGAAAGAAGAAAAAAATTCTTCTTACGCAACTGGTTTCGAATATGGCCGAATAGATTTTATCCGTAGGCGGTGAAATGGGTACAAAATAAATATTAATAAAAAATATACTTTTATATAAAATACACATTCCCTGATAGGTATCCATGCAATAAGCAGCATAGGAAGAAATATTGTCCTTAGAATTGTAGGAATAAGTAGGTACAGAGCTTTATATAAATCTAAATTCAAAGTAGAATATACAAAGAAATTCTTTTTTATAAGTGTCATATTTATTTGCAAACCATTTCTTAGTGCTGGTATCAGTTAAATATGAAAAAATAAAGAAATTTTCCGTAAAGAATTTCGGTCGAAAAGCTAGAATGTTTTATGCCCCTGAGTATAATTTAAGTAATGGCTTACAAATAAACCTAACACCCTACTTTAATAAAAAACCTAAAATACAATAAAAACAAAAGATAAATTAATAAAAAACAATTTTTTTTGCTTACGAAAATCGGAAAATCTATCGTGTTTAACAAATTCTGCTGTGATGATTCAGGATCCTATTACATTGGTATAGGGTCTAAAATTTATGTAAGGATGTCTGGCTAATCGCTATGTCACTCCAAATCCATGCTTAGCATGTCGTTGTATGGGGGTTAAATTTTTGAAAACGGAAGGTTTTTATAGATACGGGGGTTAGAAAAGTTGTTGAAATTTTTTAGATAGGTATGTTTAATGTTGCTTTAAAAAAAAAAACTATAAACCTTTTTTTTACTACCTTTTCTCAAGTAGGTATTCACTTGTAATACAACTCTTAAAATTAACTCTCTTTTAGCTTTAAAGTTACCTGGTAGGTACGCTTCGTAGTTACCTTTTTTTATCAATCGTTTTACTAATTAAGTTACATATTATTTATTTTATTTTATTTATGGAAATAGATTATTTGAAAAATTCTTATAGGATCACAATTTACTGCATGATTTCAACAACTTTACTCGAGCCGTTACGCATTACATCCGATACTAAACCACTCCGAGATATTAAGTATGAATACCAGAACCATGCCCATACTAAATGTCTCGGATCGGATGTAGTGCGTAACCGCCCTTACACCGTATCAATAAAAACCTTTGTGCACCATGCGGCGGATTGCGTGCCGGGTTCGTAATGGTATTTAGTAGCCAATCGTTTGTGACCCCGAGACATGCTGTCAAGCTACCCCGTGGATTAGTCACTTTGTACCCCTTCGTGGTTCCGTGTAAGTGGGAGACTTTTTGTGTAATGGAAGGGGCGAAGATCTGTCAATCTTAGCAAGTTGATGGACTTGAAAAAAAAATAATTTACTGTCTTTACTATGACATTATGAAAAAAACCATTAGTGTTGTGTGTGTGTGTGTCTATGTTTGTGTCTGTGTGAGAGCGAGAGAGACATTAAGTCAGTAAATAACCCAATTTTAAAACTATGTCAGTACATAAATATAACACAACGTAAGTGACAATGGTTATACCTCAACGATACATAATGTTATGTCACAATACTACTTGTACCGATGTTACACAATCCCCCGAACACAAATTACACAGCACCCCACCATTACACAACACCCCCGTTACACGGACATCTACCACACAGTGTTAGTTCACACAGCGAATGCCCCGTTGACTTACAAAGAGGCGCTAGGGGTCTAAACTGTGTCTCAACTGTGACAAGTGTTGCTGCAGCAGACCTGCGCTGACGGCTGCGTAGTTAAATCTCTGTGGAGGGCGTTTGGGGTTACCGTCACCGCTACAGATTTTAACGGTTATAGGGTAATGGGTTCAATTAAATAGACTTTAATTTATTTAAATAGAATGTAGAAAAATATTATGAAAATAACACATTTACTACTTAGGTGTTTAAAACGCTTTTGCTTTTTAATTCATTCATTACGTATGTCTGTAACCGAATGAACTACTTCTCATTCAAATTTTCAAGCTGTTATGAGACCACGGAATAGAAAAGATAATTCTATAAGACCAATATCAAGGTACAATCCTTTATTTATATTAATACTAATGCGTTATTATTTGGTATTTAACCTGTATGCTACGTAGGCAGGGTCTCCATTACCATATAAACCGTTAGAGAACCAGCACCATGTTATATCTATGTGTTTTACACTCGCCTCAATTATAAATACAAACTATTTAGTCTGATTTTATTAAAAACAAAATATAATTTTATATTATACAATGCGGTAACCGAATAGAGAGTTATAGCTTGGGGCTAACTTTAATATTTCGGCTATATAATACAGCCCTGGAGGAGCAATTCTGATAATTTACATTAGCACTGGTTTCAGCACTAACGCTGTTGCGGCCTGCCCAGCTCTCGAAAGTAATCAAAATCGCTACCCTCGAGCTATGACTCATTATTAGGTTAACTTAACTCCTCCAAGTTTTAATAAATTAAAAAACTTCATATAAATATTCGCACAATCATCAAACTTAAGATAAATAAAAAAAAGGAAACCAAAACTGTAAACATTAGTCGGAAAATGTAAGTAATGTTTAAAGAGTTGAATCTAGCCACTGGCTACAGATAATGCAAGGAAACTACATTCAGACTCCATTCACCGACAAGCTAGCGTTATGCACAGAGCCGAGCATTATATTCGATAAAACATTATAGCAATTATATTGTACACGAATTTAAGTGGCCAATGATATTTTTATTTAATATTTACACTTAGAATTTCGAAATTTCGTAAAATAGAATTGAAGTGTGATCCGGACCGCCCAAACTGACAAAAAATTCAGTAGGTAAATAGTTTCTAAATGAGCGTCATGTAGCTTGTTGACTGTGAAAACCACACCAAAGTCTATAGTTTGAGCAAAGTCTTTGTACAAAGTAACAAGACCCTTAACCCTACGAATAACAATACTATAGAAACGTAAAATATCAACCGCAGTAGGCGGGGCTTAAAATATGAACCGAGAGCGCGCCAATCGGCTGTCATGACATGTTGCCGGTGGGGATGTGACCTTGACGCGACCAATCGCGTGAAAGTAATTGCTATGTAGTTGTCAACGTAGTAGAACCAAAATCTTACCGCTTTGATTGTATGAGAGTAAATTTTCTATAGTAATGTTATTCGTAGCCTTGCCCCACCTGCACCCACACACATAAAACACTACAATACAAACATACCTGTTGTTTCTTCTGCATAATCTTAGCCTTGTTCGGGTCGACCGAGTCGGCTTGCTGCGCCGCTTGCTCTAACCGTCTACGCTGCTCGTTTTCAGCGTCCGCTTGCTATACATAATTTATTTATATATATACTAACACAGTAACAGAAAATCCAAAATACTGGTAACGAAATAAGATAAATATATTGAAACTTCAAAATAATAGACTTTTACAACTAACTTTGCATCACCATAATATCTAGAAGTTATTTTTGGTTTAATCTCAATTATTGAAATTACTAAAGGTTAATAAATTTTGACGAGTGCTGTAATAAAAATCGAATATGGCTGACTCAGCAAGATGGCGACCAAAATTTCAAAATGGCGATTAATTTTGACAAGCCGTTGAACGCGTCTTTATTTTAGTGTTAAACGAAACCCGGTATTCAAAATAAAACATTTATTAGTTAGTAATGTTATCCTTTATTCCCAGTTCAAAATAAGTTTGATAAAACATGAAACTAAAACGATATAGTAGAGTGCCGTAAGGTTTATACCTCGGAATCCAGGGCCAGTCAATGAATCTTAATATAAACCTTGAAAATATGTTTTTAACACGTTCACTGTGCATCTGAAAATTTGGCAATGACCCCTCACGTGCAAATGTTTTTTTTAGTAGGAACGTTGGTATTTATAAATTTTATCTTATTATGGGAAAAAAAATCAAGTTCCGAAAATTTTATTTCCAGTTTTCCACAATTTTCTTAATGCACCATATATGGTGCATGCTCGTACGAGCTGGTTTTTACATGTCCCGTATATGATGCATGCACGTACTAGATCGAAATTTAATGTCGTGATTATTATTACTTGTGGGTAGGTTCATAATTCTTTACTAAGATCAATCTGTCAAAGACGAGGTGTTAGTAAAATAAAATTTTACGCAAGTGATAGTGATAACTGCAGTGTATTTACTGTTGTTTTGTTTTGATTGAAACTATGAAACGCTCCAGACCTAATGGAAAACCTATATCAAACTATAACTATGAAGAAATTTGGGGTATTTTACAAGAAAGTGACGGTGAAGATGAAATTATGGAAGAATTGGAGGATTTGGGTGAGTGTTCTATAAATCAAGAAGAGACTATTGAAGACATTAGAAACTTTATCAATACCAAACATTTTGTATTAATTTTTACCAAACATTATTTTGTCAAGCAATCAAAAATTATGTGACTTACTGTTTTAAACTAATTTTGATTAAATTTTTGTATTTCTTTTATTTTCTGAATATCTATTCAATAAGCAATAAAAAACATTAAGTTATTTTTTGTTTTTATTTTGACATTCCTTTCTGGCAACATTTTTCAAAATGTCCTCCCGGTATTTATATGTTGCTTAGCACTTTTTCATAGCCCATACGTGTAACCTATTTCTTTCTCTTAAAATCACACGTGCATTATTTTACAAGCCTATTACTTTACAAGGGTTCGTGACCCATATGTGATGCACTCACGTATCACTCATACCTTGAAATGCCCCATATATGGGGCACGCACAGTGAACGTGTTAATAGTACCTATACAGAATAATGTTAAAAAAAAATTTTTTCGCGCTCTCAATTTTTTTTTTTAGTTTAAGCAAAATAGTCTAATGGACCAAAACAGGTAGTATTTGAATGGTGCATCGGTATACCTGCAGTCCCTAAAGATCCAAGATCAAGTTTTCAAGTTTGTAATAGTTGTTCTTTTTAAAATATGACTTTTGACTAATATAAATCAATGAAAACTCCAAAAAATTAATAATTGTTTATAATAATTTTAGGCCAAAAAAACGATGGAGTGACGACCTACGCTCATTTAGGGACGATTGGTGGGAAGCAGCTAATAATAGGAGTGTTTGGAGAGGCATGGGAGTGGCTTTTGCCCAGGAGTGGGACGAATAAGGCTAAAAAAAAAAAAAAAAATGAGTGCGGGAAATTTTTTTTTTTTTTAACATTATTCTATATACTATTAAAAACATATTTTCAAGGTTTATATTAAGATTCATTGACTGGCCCTGGATTCCGAGGTTTGACCATTTTTATGCCTTACGGCACTCCACTAATAAACAAAAACATAAATCAAAACAAAACAAAAAAGAACAAACACTAGAACTAATACTAACATAAAGAAAAAATAAGGAAGAATAGAACTGGGAAAAGGACTCTACTCAGCATGTGTCATGTCACTAAATCTCTACAATGAGAAGGCGCTGATTTTCATTGGATCCAGGAAGAGGAAGAGATATTGATGAATCCTTATCAGCCTTTTTAACCCCCCCCCCCAATAAATCTCAGAGGTACAGGGTGGGGATCGAAATCGCGTCCCCAAGATTATAGAAGGGCGTTCTACCAACTAGGGTACCACCGCTTTATGAATGTTTCTCCTTAGGGTCGTGACACGCCTGCGTAGCGTACCGCGCGGAACGTCCAGCGGCTGGAGTAAATGTATGCGAGGTAATTTCGGCTGATGTGTCATTGGTGACTTGAAACTTGAAAAATTGCGAATGTATTGAACCGAACGTTCGGCGCGGTACATTACGCAGATGTGACCCCACACATTATAATGCCAAGTACCTTAAACGCTCTCGTGAACCGGACGAGCAGCGAGAAGAAAGCGTTGGCGTCGCAACCGCGCGGCGCCTCGCCGAAATACTCCACGCATGCGCAGAACGCGTCCTGTAATATACACAAATGTTTATTAGAATCGTGAGAAATAATCGACACGGTGTATTCATAAGAAAGCCGTAATTGTAACCGAACAGATACAGTCGCAAGGTTCTAGTGTGTACGCGTGTTACAGTTACCCTTTGATACGTGGCAAAAACTAACAATCGTCGACTTGCTGCGATCCACTCGTGTCACGTTCGTCGCAAGCTCGCGAACAACGCATAGATTATGTTTTTGACGTGACACCGTTTAATAACTCGACAGTAATGACTGCATGCAAGAAAAAGACGACGTCATTGTCCCGTTTCGCAAGCCAGAGTGCGGCATTATCGGTTCGAGCGATCGGCTCAGTTCGGTTGCGGATTTGACGTTATCACGTCAAACTACCGTCCCCAAACCGACTATACAACCATTTTTTTTGTTACAGTACATGCAACGGTTACAGTTACAGCTCGCCAATGAGTGCGCGCCACAATTTAGCGCTAACGATATACATATTAATCTCCATTACAGTACATACCTGCGCATGTTTAGTCTCCTGCCGTAACCTCCTCAGTTTATCCTGTGCATTAGCCAGGAAGTCTCTGAGCACATGTCCATGATGTCTGTGCGTGTCTCTGGCTTCCATCTCTCGACGCACCGACTCCATACCACGTTCCAATTCACACACGTCTGCTACTACGTTTTCTAGCGATACTGGGGTAACAAACAATTAGCTTAGCTTAGGGTACCTAGGGTTCGTTTCACAATTTACAGAATAAATTTAATTGACAGATGAACTTATGTTGTTTCATAAAACGTGAAGTTTTAGACAGAGACAGGTATAAAATAATCTGTCAGATAAATTTTATATGTAATAAGTGAAACCCTTTGTGGTAGCTTCTTATTTATACTCGTATCTATGTGTCTATAAGAATAGTAAAACTTTATTTGAAAAGAGCAACCCAACAGAGTTTCTTGCAAGATCCTTTGTTGAAAACTGCTAGCTTGCGAATCTAGCGTTAAAAATATAAACATTTCCGAATGCAATGGAATCAATTCACCTATGAAATAAGATATTTTGACTTTAATATTACAAAAAAACATGCACTATTATGGAAATGATTTTGGGATGGATTTGACGATCACAAAAGATTTATCTATAACACAAAAAACTAGCCCCAATGTGTTAAAAAACAAAAGCAATGCTCACCTTGCGCAGCTTTATCAATATACAGCAATTCCGTATCAAAATTCATCAGTTCAGGAAAGTTCTGTCTTATAGTCCCCACAATATAGTGCAAGAGCGACACTCTCTTATCAGTCGATTTGGTATCCATCAGTGTATCTAAAGACTGCAGTTTGAACCCATACGCCGGCCCTCGCTTACTACTGTTCAAATAATTACCAAACGCGAGTATAATTTCTAGAACATTCCTTAATTTCTGCGACGATTTCACTGAAGAAGAACCTGAGATTATTGCGTGGATTTGAGGAGTGATCAAATGGATGTTATCGAAGAAATTCCCCATATAACTCATGATGGATAATTTTGCTGATATTCTCTCAACCTTAGCCAGTTGCATTAAGAACTTATCTTCTTCGGTGAGTTGGTTGATCGGTTTCTTCTCAGCTACGTATTCTTTGTACGCTTTCTGTTCGGCTTCAGTCGGGACCATTCGTTGTAGTATTTCGACGGATTCCAAAGGTAATTGTTTTAGGTCTAAACTGTTGACGGCGACGATTACTTTCTCGACTGGCGTGTCGAGTTTTCTACGGGATATTGCTGTGGATAAGAATTGAATCGTTTAATTCTGTGTATGTAGTCTATATAAGGCGAGAGTGGATAGAAATGATGGGAAGGGAAGGCTATTAACATATCAAGATCAAATCGAGGACTTATTAAAGAAAGGCCAAGTCAAAAGTACCCTAAACTAACGTGTGTGTGTGTAGGTATGTATGAGGCGACTATTAAATGTAGATGAAACGAAAGATGTGTATCGTAGCATGTGGATTCTCCAATCGGGTTAGACAGAGAGAGACCACTTCCCGTTCTCTGTCTACAGATATGAATGAATAAAAACTGTTTAAAGTAGGTATGTATGAAATATATAGTTTGAATTTGTATAAAATCTTCAACCGACCGTATTTGTAAAACAAGACTACTTTAACTGACAATTGAATTTAACCGGCTTATGTACAACTATTATCAGTGGAGGGGCTTATGCTCAGCAGTGGGCAGGTATAGGCTGAAATAATGTTATAAAACTAGAAGTAGGTACATCTATAGAACTCACCGATATTCCTCAACCTAGTATGTTCAAGCAAGGACTGCGTGTCAGGTTTCCTGAAGCGTTTACTCGGGAACGACACTAGAGTGTCACTGTCACTGGTGTCGTGAGCAGCCGCGGTGCCTCCGAGACGGAACTTCTCTTCGAATTCGGTGAAGTTGATCCGGCGACGCGGCCTCTCTTCGTCTAGCTCGTTGAATATCGTGCCTCGGACCTGGAGTTTGAAAATACACATATTTTATTGTTTCTTATCTTATCTAGCCATCGCTGTCCCACTGCTGGGCAAAGGCCTCTCTCCTCTTCTTCCATGATTCCCTATCCTGGGCCGCCTCTGCCCAGACATCCAAGAAGGCGTCCAGCTCATCTCGCCACCTTTTTCGTGGTCTGCCGCGAGGTATTTTGGCTGTTGGTTGCCATTGGGTTGCTGTGATTGCCCATTTTATTGTTTATAATAGTTTTTTTCCCTTAGAAGGATTTCTGAATTTAACTCGTGCCCTAGATAAACAGCCATGTTTCGATAATAAAATTGACTCCGGCTATAATGTTCTAAATTGAACAAAAATATTTTGAAAAGTATGATAAAAGTCATTGATATGTGGCGGCCTATACTACACTATTTACTTATTTTTTACTCGCTCGCAGTTTGAACAGTTATATATATATATATATACTTATTTAATTATAATATAAATAATATAAAAACAACATTAATTTACAATCACTACATATAATACTATATATAAACAAACAAACAAACAAACAAACAAACAAACAAACATAATACATAAATAACATTAAATCAATAATAAGTTTATTTAGTTAAATCATCGCTTCCGATATCTCGTGTCGTCTCGTATGTGTTATATGGAGCCGCGCTACCTGAACTGGTTTCTATTGTTCTAGCGGCGGCCGGCCGATGCGCAACTGCGTATATGCGCTTGAGTGAACGAACGTCAGTCTGCATCCGATGTTCACGCGCAAAGCCTGTGTCGTTTTCTTTCCGATTTCTATTTACGATTGCGTATACCTACTCATGAAATTACTTGCTGTGCTAGTGCGTAAATACCAATTGTATTAAAAACAATAAACTGAGTGATTAACAGTTCATGACTTTACTCATTTCATCGCACACACATAGTGGTGAGGTTATACCGGTACCTACTTCTCTCCACCTCAGCCAAATTGGTGACTCCGTCGTGCGTGAATCTTCTACCTGGAATTCGAAGATCGAAGATCATGAGTGACAGCAGTAAGACACTCGACACTGCGCAGTCGGAAAGCGACCACGAGGACCACGTGAACAGAGAACCCCGGATAAAACGTAAGCACGTTTCCACTACCCAATCCGGCATGTCGAAAATAAAGGTGCCGTCATTTTCACCGGACGACCCAGAAATTTGGTTCGCTTTACTTGAAGGCCAATTTAAAGCATTGGAAATTACCAAAGACGACATGAAATTCACCAGCGTTATTACAAATCTGGACTTACATCATGCCAAGGAGGTGAAGGATATAATAATAAATCCACCTACTACAGATAAATACAACAAAATTAAAGCAGAACTAATTCGTAGACTTTCGGCGTCACATGAAAAACGGGTTAAACAATTGTTAACACATGAAGAACTAGGAGACAGAAAGCCTTCGCAATTCATGCGACACTTAAGGGATTTGGCTGGCCCAGCGGTTCCCGAGGACCTAGTAAAGTCGATTTGGAGCAACCGGCTTCCTAACAATATTCAGACGGTACTGGCATCGCAGGCGAGTCACTCTCTAGACCAGCTAGCCGACCTCGCAGACCGCATTCAGGACATCATCGTTCCCTCCCATGTCGCAGCAACATCATCATCTGCGGCTCATTCATCCAGTGAAATTGCCGAACTGAGGAAGACGGTCGAACGACTCGCCAAGAAATTAGATGAGCAAATACTCGTGTCTCGTCATCCAGCGAGACGATCAAGATCGCAAACGCGACGTTCGTCAATGCAGCGTGATCCCAAATCCAGAAGTAACTCCAGCTACCGCAAGTTTCCAGTTTGCTGGTACCACCATAAACATGGCGAAAACGCGCGTCGGTGCCTGAAACCTTGCGACTACCAGAAGAGGTCGGAAAACCCCTCGGGCGGTCGGTAATGGCGGCTGACGATTGCCCTAGCTCGATAGGTCGTCTCTTTGTGCTTGACCGCAGCACCAACGTCAAGTTCCTGGTAGACACTGGAAGTGATCTCTGCGTGTATCCTGTATCTGCACTTCGTGAGCGCCGTTCTCAAACCGACTATCAATTGTGTGCGGCAAATGGCACGCCTATAGAAACCTTTGGCTTCATAGAATTAAAATTAAATTTAGGCTTAAGGCGTAACTTCCCTTGGCGGTTTATTGTTGCTAATGTGACTAAAGCTATAATTGGCGTGGACTTTCTAATACATTATAATCTGACTGTAGATTGTCGTAATCAACGCTTAATTGATAAAACAACATCTCTGTATTCAATTGCTACTTTAGCTAAAGCTAATGTACTGTCTGTTAAAGTCATTACAGGCGACACGAGATATCAGAACATTTTAGATAAATATCCCGAAATTACTCGCCCTTCTGGCACTTTTGTCACACCAAAACACTCTACCGTTCACCACATTCGCACTACACCCGGCCCACCCATTTCATGCACTCCCCGCAGACTTGCACCTGACAAGCTTAAAATTGCTAGGCAAGAGTTTGAGCTTATGCTTAGTAGTGGTATTGCACGTCCATCTGAATCCCCTTGGGCTTCGCCTTTACACTTGGTCCCCAAAAAAGATAACGGCTGGCGACCTTGTGGGGATTACAGATCGCTTAATGCACGCACAATCCCTGACAGATACCCCATTAAGCATATTCACGATTTTTCGCATAATATCACTGGCTGCAAAGTGTTTTCCACTATTGACTTAGTAAAAGCTTATCATCAGATCCCAGTTTTCAAAGACGATATTCAAAAGACTGCTATTACTACACCTTTCGGCTTATTCGAGTTTCCGCTGATGACATTTGGTTTGAGGAATGCCGGTCAAACCTTTCAAAGGTTCGTCGATGAGATGACCAGAGGTTTTGATTTCTGCTACTGTTACTTAGACGACATTTTAGTTTTCTCTAGGACCGAAGAAGAGCACGAAAACCATCTGCAGCAGTTGTTCGGCCGAATGAAGGATTACGGCATCCTTATAAACACTGGTAAGTGCATTTTTGGTGTCAGTGAAGTTACCTTCTTAGGCTATCGCATTTCAGAAGCTGGAACTAAGCCGTTGGATACCAAGGTACAGGCGATTCGCGACTTTCCAGCTCCCAAAACCGTCAAGCAAATCAGACGATTTTTAGGGATGCTTAACTTCTACCGGCGATTTCTCCCGCACGCCGCTACTATTCAAGCACCTCTCAGTGCACTCCTTAAAGGTCCTGTGAAAGCTTCTCACCCGGTGGACCTAGTAGGTGATTCACTTCTCGCATTTGAAAAATGCAAGGATAGTCTGGCAAATGCTGCTTTGCTAGCACATCCAGATTGTGAGGCCAATATCGCTCTTGTCACAGATGCGTCTGACCTCGCGATTGGCGCTGTATTACAGCAATTTAAAGGTGATCTATGGGAACCGTTAGCGTTTTTCTCACGCAAATTGAGCCCAACACAACAAAAATATTCACCTTATGATCGCGAACTTTTGGCGATATATGAAAGTATCAAATACTTTCGCCACATGCTTGAAGCGAGGCATTTCACTGTGTTCACGGACCACAAACCGCTCAGTTTTGCTTTTCACGAAAGAAAAACTAACTGTTCGCCTCGGCAATTCCGTCATCTTGATTACATCGCACAATTCACAACTGACATCAGACATATTTCCGGCAAAGACAATGTCGTTGCAGATACTTTATCACGCGTTGATGAATTGCAGCAGTTACCAATTAAACTTGATATGCTGGCGACAGCTCAATCAAACGATGACGAATTGCAAGATCTTTTAAGCGGTGAATCGTCACTCCGCATTAAAAAGATGAAGGTCCCTAATACTAACACAGAGCTTTACTGTGACGTAAGCACAGCGAAACCCAGACCTTTTGTTCCCAAAGCATTGCGAAAGCAAGTTTTTGATAGTCTTCATAGCCTTAGTCACCCCGGCGCAAATGCCACCGCCCACTTGGTTGCGGAACGCTTTGTTTGGCCAGGAGTTCGTAAAGACTGTCGGGAATGGACACGGAAATGTTTGGCATGCCAACGCGCAAAGGTGAACCGCCATGTGTCAACTCCGCTAGGCACATTCGATCTACCTCGCACTAGGTTTGCTTTCATCCATGTAGACATCATTGGTCCTTTGCCAGTATCTCATGGATATCGGTACTGTCTTACCGCTGTGGATCGTTTCACTAGGTGGCCGGAAGTCATGCCTATGGCTGATATGACTGCGCAAACGGTCGGTAAGACGCTCTTATCCTGGATATCCAGATTTGGATGTCCAACGGATATTGTCACTGACCGTGGTAGGCAATTTGAATCCACACTTTTCCAATTCCTTGGAAAAGTGATCGGATTTCAACACCGCAAAACCACAGCATATCATCCACAATGCAACGGCCTAGTGGAACGATTCCACAGACAACTCAAGGCAGCAATAATGTGTCATGCTGACATCAATTGGGTCGACACACTGCCTTTAGTCTTATTAGGCATCCGTAATGCGCATAAAGAGGATTTAAAAACCAGTCCAGCCGAGTTGGTATATGGCGAGCCCTTACGCTTACCGGGCGAATTCTTTCATTCCACAGAACCAGACTGTACCGACCTAACGGACTTTACCTCGCGTTTACGACGTTTGGTACATAAAATTAGTCCTGTACCAGCTTCACGTCACACTAAAGATAAAATCTTTAAGTACGAAGACTTAAACATCACAAGTCATGTGTTTCTACGTGACGACACTGTACGAGGAGCCTTACAGCCACCCTATACAGGCCCTTATGAGGTGCTAGAACGGGGTGATAAAACATTTAAGATACAAGTTAGAAATAAACAGTTAACAGTAACCGTAGACCGTCTTAAGCCTGCCTACCTACTGGTAGACCCTACTTCTTCCAAGACTCAAAACTCGTCGTTACCGGAATTTTCTTCAAAAACGTCTTCAGACGCAGATAAACCAGAAGTCATCACGCGGACTCGTAGCGGCCGTACTGTACGTTTCCCAGATTATTATCGCCCGTAGTGACGGTCTCTGGGGGGGAGTGATGTGGCGGCCTATACTACACTATTTACTTAATTTTTACTCGCTCGCAGTTTGAACAGTTATATATATATATATATACTTATTTAATTATAATATAAATAATATAAAAACAACATTAATTTACAATCACTACATATAATACTATATATAAACAAACAAACAAACAAACAAACAAACAAACAAACAAACAAACAAACATAATACATAAATAACATTAAATCAATAATAAGTTTATTTAGTTAAATCATCGCTTCCGATATCTCGTGTCGTCTCGTATGTGTTATATGGAGCCGCGCTACCTGAACTGGTTTCTATTGTTCTAGCGGCGGCCGGCCGATGCGCAACTGCGTATATGCGCTTGAGTGAACGAACGTCAGTCTGCATCCGATGTTCACGCGCAAAGCCTGTGTCGTTTTCTTTCCGATTTCTATTTACGATTGCGTATACCTACTCATGAAATTACTTGCTGTGCTAGTGCGTAAATACCAATTGTATTAAAAACAATAAACTGAGTGATTAACAGTTCATGACTTTACTCATTTCATCGCACACACATAGTGGTGAGGTTATACCGGTACCTACTTCTCTCCACCTCAGCCAAAGATATATTAAATCATAGATATGTCACCACTCGTGCTAATCGATTGTTTAGGCCGTCTGTTGCTACTAAAACATCTTTATTTTACTTACTGATACAACAATGAAGATTATTATAGTAGTTATATGAAATCAACACTATTTTAGGGTATTATAAACTGACCTGATTAGGTTTCAAAGCGATCCAGTTGAGCGTGGGCAGCTTGTACTTGGTGTCGACCTTCCGTTTGATGGTCATGGCGTCCGTGTGCTGCGGCGGCAACATCTGACCCGGCGCGGGGGGAGCGGGGGGTGCGGGCGGAGGGGGGGCGAAACCGCTCACTGTATGGGTATATGGTTATTGATTGTAGTAAGAATGATAAACTACACAAAAATAAATCTGTTCCATAGACAACATTGGTAACACGACCTAAAAATGAATTTTAAAAGTAAATGAGACAAAATGTCCCAAGTTATTCATTGGCGAGCTGTAACTGTAACCGAACAGATACAGTAACGAGGTTCTAGTGTGTACGTGTGTTACAGTTACCGTTTGATACGCGACAAAAACCGACAATCGTCAACTCACTGCGAGCCAGTCGTGTCGCATTCGTCGCAGGTGCGCGAACCACGTATCTTAACAATTTTTTTTATTACAGTGCATCCTTTAAAATACTTACATGGCGGCGGCGGCGGCGGCGGGGGCGCTAGGGGCGCGGGCGGCGGTTTGGGCGCGGGCGGCGGGGGCGGCGCGTGTCCGTTGTGCAGCGCCGCGCCGTTGGGCGGGGACACGTCACCGTTGCTGGTGCCGTTGCCGTTGCCGTTGCCGTTGCCGTTGCCGTTGCACAGCGCGTGCGACGATATTGCACCCACTGGGAATTTGATGAGCTTCATGTAGGGTCCAAACTTTAGTATATCAATGGTTGTATCGCGTAATGTTTTCCATTCGAATATTGGATCAAGCTAAAATTTATTTAATTACTAAATGGTCATTTTGCAATAAAGCTAACATCTCTGACAAAGACGCGCGTCGGACAACTTTCTGCCGCCCTGTGATGAGTAAGAAAGAGACAAAAAAACACAAACACAAGAAAAATGGTATGTTTGTTCTTTCCTACGTTACGTTATAAAGGTGAAACCAAAATCAAACATGAATATTAATAGCCAAGAAAATAATATGTGTTGAATTCACTCGTAAATAAATATACGAAATAATACTTATACTATAATATGGTAAGGTACTTACTGGAAGCACCTCTAGGTAGTGACTTGGTGAGCGACTCCAGCTCCTGGACTTTAGATTCCAGCATCGACTGACGGTTGCGGGAATCCTGCTGCGCTCTTCTTAATGTCGATACCTGCGCATACGCATATACTTTAAAGAGTTTATTATTAAATTAAAGAATGTAGTGTAGGAATCGACAAGACTGATAAATTCACTATTTTAACACATTCTTCGATGTACTTTTACGTCGTTTTAGGAAATGATTTATAACTCGTCGGAAATATTTATCTACGCACCTCGCTAGAATGCGCTTTTATCCAGTACCGTGACGAGAACGTACGAGTTGCATGACGTCAGTAAGCCAGGTGCGCAGATAATTCCGACGGGTTTAGGTAAACTATCCCGGAGGCTCTCGACAACGACCGGTCTTGTGCAGCCCGCTTCCCGCGACTTTTACCACGACGTGGTAGATATGTATGTATGTATCTCCCGCTCTAAGACACCTGTACTCTACCCACCTCCTCGACGACCTGTCTCCTGGCTTCAGCGAGCTGGTCGCGCTCCTGCCGCACCTGTGCCAGCTCTGACTCCAGGGTTGCTAACTTGGCGATCGCTTCTCGTTCTAGTGCTGCTAGCCTCTCGTGAGCCTGTGGAGTAACAGAGGTTACGAAGTTTGTTAAATTGATTTGCCGGGCGAACTACCGTGCCCCCTGATTTTTAAATATTGTCTCAATTAACCTCTCACATCCCACTGACCCATTATAAACCCAGACACAATAGATTTTCTATTGTTCTTTGTTTTCTGGGATGTGAAAGATTAATTAATCAATGAGAAGATTGACTTTGTTATAAAGGCTGACTGGCAGCCTGCGGAAAACCACTTGCCGTGACTAGAATAGAATAAAATGAGAAAACAAGACTTTCATACTGACAACCGACCAATAGGAAACAAGTTTTCTGTTCAAAGTTATTGTTATACCTGTGAAGATTATAATTAGTTGTTAGTTAGTTTATAATAATGGTCCAAAGTAAATTTTTTAAAAGTTTTAAACAGGAATTAAATATTTATTATGTAAACTTATACTGACATGTCCAAGTTCATCCTCCAGTTCGTTGACCTTCTCCAATGCAGCTGTTTTGGTCTCACTGTCTTCCATCAAAGCAGCCACATCAAACACGTTGTCTAAGTACGCTGAGATTTGAACCTGCAATGAGGGTAGTTGGACATTCTGTGTTAACTGGGCAGTCGATATTATATGTTAAGTGGACAGGTAAAGCAGGTAAAGGTTTTAATTAATTGAATGTAACTTAAGTCTTTTGAAATAACGTTATTTTAGCGCCAGTGATAAAATATTAACAACATTCTCTGTTAATTAGGCACTTACTTAATGATAACTTTGAAACAATATTGAACTTGTAGGATTATTTTGTATTCCAAAATAATTCGTCTTCTGTACAAACAGCTAATTTTAACATCATAATTTTATTGACATTCGGTTTTATCATTCGGGCAAAGTTATGAAAATATGTATGTGGTGTCCGTTTCACCACTTACAGATATAAAATATTTGACAGTAAAATTTTATCTGTAAGACCCAGAACACATGGAGTACCTATCGAAACTGCAACTGCTAATTACTTTTGAGTTGCATCTAAGTTTCTGCTATAAACTCCTTTAGAAAACCACACACGATTCAACTAGTTGAAATTTTTAAGTGGACTTAATCTATTTACCTGCAAATCTTCACTCTCACACATCCTCAACCTCTCCAAATACTCGTCTAACTTAAGTGCAGTGAACTCATACTGCAGATGCACCCTAAAGTTCATGTCCTCTACCGAATGCACTATTACATTCACGAACTGCATGCAGGCCACCTGAAATGTGAGAGGATAAGTAAGTGGATCATACAGACATAAAAAACAAAAAATGTCTCTCCTATTCCCGAAAGTTAAGGACACTGGGAGCTAATTTCTCAACTTAATGCATATCCACATAATCTGTACCCGATGTAGTTTTGGCCTGTATAAACATTTTCAAGATTGGCTGCTCCAGTATCCTTAATCATCAGGAACAGGAAAGACAATTTTGAACCTAATTCTGTGTATTATTTCTCATTTATGTCATACTATTGGTTGTTGAAGAAGAAAGATAGTTATAGGTAGGTATTAGTCGTATTATAGATAGCTCATTGCAGAAAAAAATCAAATAGATTTTTTTCATCGTTGATGTTTAAAGTGTCATTACTCACGTTATCGTTACAGGAGACACAAGCTTTTATATGAATGTAAAAAGGTTTAAAGTTGTATAACATTAAAATTGCTCGCAAAGTATTGCGTTTTTTTTCTACTGTAAGTTGTATTTTGTAAAAATCTGATCTATGGGAATAGTCATGAATTCCAGTTCAAGCAATCTATTGCTATTTCATATACATACTTATTATTTATTTATATATTTAACAGTTTATTGTAAGATGACAGTACATAGAGACAGAAAAAAAAAGAGAAGTTATACAAAAGGTACAGCACTACTGGTACAGCTGCTACTTAGTATAGAGGTACACGGATACCTCATTTCAAAAAGAGTATTATTAAACAATGTTTCAAGATTTTCAAATTACACTAATAAAGACACAACTGCTTCACTTACCATAAACTCAATATGAAAACTATCATAATTCATAAAGTACTCCATCAAGGTGTAAAACCTTCTTGGTTCCCCCACCACCTCTTTAAAGTTGTCAAATGCAGAGAGTATGATTGGATGGCCTCCTTTGACCAGGCAGATGGCAGCTAGTAATTCCAGAACTAATGCTTTGGTTCGGAGCGAATGGTGCACGAAGGATAAGGCTATGCTGTTGATTGCTTCTCTGTGTTGGATTACCATGTTGAAGCCGTACTGTGGATTATATTTTAATTATTTAATTACATATTATTATTAAGGAAGATTAAAAGTTATTACGAGAGAGGAGGAGGAGGAGGAGGCAGGAGGGAGGAGGTTGTTATGGGAGAGGCGTGACGGATATGTATGTCAAAGTTATTACATAGACAACTAGCTCAGTCTTAGTATGAACAGTCTCTATTAACTTGTCACATTATTTTACATAACATACATATCCGTCACGCCTCTTTCACATTGGGGTAGGCAGAGAGTACTTCCTTCCACTTGCTACGATCCAAACATACCTCTTTCGCTTCATCCACATCCTTATTTTGCAGTACTTATTTATTTATTTGGAATAGTTAACAACCATGTACAGTACAGTGATTAACTTACTTACTATAACTTAAATAGCTTAAGGTAGTTACAATGTACATTGTACAGACAACAACACTATCCAAAGCTTTATTAAAAAAAAAAAGAATTTTTCTTTTATATTAAATTCTTGGACAAATATAAATTTTTCAGCTCCACTCACCTTATTATTCATAATAGCCCTCATACACATAATGCAGACATGTATATCGTCAGTAGAAGCCCCCATGTTGAGTCTAGCGGCGTGTCGGGAGCGGCGACGGGCGGCGGCGGGGCTGGCGGGGGGGTCGTCGGCGTCGGCACTGCGCGCGCGCCGCCGCCACGACGCGTTCAACGTGGAGCTGTTCTCTGCGCCGTTTGCGCTGCAGTCTGACGTTGTTGTGTTTGCTCCTGGAAGAGTGGGAAGTTTTTAGTTTTTTTAATCCAAGGGTCTAAGAGCCTGTTTCACAACCTACAGATAAAATTTAACTGACAGATAAACTTATGTCTATTTCATAAAATATGACGTTATAGACAGTGACAGGTATCAAAAATCTGTTAGATAAAGTTTATCTCTTAGTGGTCATACAGACCCTAAAAGTGATAATTGAGACCTTCTGTTCGTCGGGCTTGGAAACAGCCTTACATTTGTCTTTCTCTCTTCTATCAGAGTATTCTTCTAAATATCTACACTACGGCCTTTCTCCCATTATGATATGCACAGGCGATATCGTAGACTGTGTATGTGACATACTTCCCGGTGACTAGTCTCCGAGACTTGAATCACCTGTGCGTATCGTAGCATTCAAATGTATGTAAGATACTTCGCGGTGTCTAGTCTTCGAGACTTGCAGGATACTTAGAGCTCCAGTGCATATCGTAATGAGAGAAGGGCCTATTTTTACTTTACACTACCATTTAACAACTAAGAAAATAAACTAGTTAAAAAAATAACCTATCAAATAGCAAATTCCTGTATCCCCTTACCCTGATTAATGCCATCGCTGGATTGACTGCGGGCAAGCGCTATCCTCTGCTCGTGCCTCATCATGCTAAGTCGGAAGCTGAGGTAGTCGATCAGAACGTCCAACCCTTGGTTCTGCTCGTTCAAGAATTCACGCACCCATCTGAAATTGGGGTTAATATTATTAATTTTTGTTTTATTGCATTCGAAAGCTTAAATTAAAGATGACTAAGCAAACAGTCCGCTAATTCTAGGTGATTGATTAATTAAATGCATTAACGCACTCTGTTGAGAGTAGCCTAATACCCCAATAGTGGGGACTTAATAGGGTTGACATGATGATGATGATTAACACACTTTTACTAGAGGTTCAGTTTACATAAATATCCGTTACGCCTCTTTCCCATCGGGGTAGGTAGAGACCACTTCCCTACACTTGCTACGATCCAAACACACTTCCCTCGCTTCATGCACATTCATCAGTCGTTTAGTTTATTCTTAGTCAGTGGCGATTTATTTTAAGCGAAAAAATATCTATTAATAAAATGTACTTACTCTATATGATTCGTTCGTAATGATATCTCCAAATCCCTGAGGACTTGGGTCGATGTCGAGTCGCCCACCATTTTCCTTTTCTGGAAATATAAAAATAGAAAATTCAATTAATGTGTTACTTGTATTTTATATCGAATGCAAAGTGTATTTTAATTTTAGACTTGGCAATCGATCTCTTGCTTTTGTTTTGTACTTGTTGTAGAAGTAGGCAACATTGGGGACGTAATAAAAGGGCTGATAATTAAAATGATCGATCGATAGATAGAGAACGTCTGACATTGATTTTCTAGTTTGTTTCTTTCTACAAATGAAATCTTATTTTACATATGATGTGAGTGTGAGCTAATTTTCTTACAACCTATTTGATGCTTAAGGTAAAAACTTGTGGTAACAGTCTACTCGACCTTTCCTTATCTCTGTAGAAAACGAACCGATAACTCGCTATCAAAACGCCTTGACACAAGTAGTACCGATACATTGTTCTATAAGCCATGTAAGTCGTGATGACCTAACATTAGGGGTCACAAACTAAACTTCATACTATAGTACAGCTTTCTCGAACATTCTCCGATCCATATTTGGCAATACACCGGCTCTGATAGAAAGAAGCAGGCCTGGTGGCATCGACTTCACCCAGATACATAAGCGCGCGATTAGTTTAGGTTCTCCTTATACGTTATGCAAACATTCCTCTCTCCCACTGCGTTTGGACGCCCACTGTGAGACACGAAGGTTTACGAGTTTGTCTGGGATAAAGTAAGCCTGAGAGAACTGTAAACTAGTTGCTAAAGTTATATTGTAAATATCTTAATTCAAAGTATTTTTATAATTCAGTGTATTGGCAAGTACCTACTATGGCTTTGCCTTTTGACCGAAGATGACTACGGGTAATCATTTCAGACCTAATCCAAAGCTTACTACAACATGAAAATGAAAGGGATCAGTAGAACTTTTGTATTAATAGCATTTTCCTCATTTCAAAGACATCCTACTCATTGTAGTTATCCATTACTCTCATAAAACCTTCAATTACAATTGTAAATACCGCGTCACCCAACAGTATGAGCCTCGATTGTTGTTCGCAAGTTTGACCTGATCGCGCGACCCGCTCGGCCTTTGCTCCAACACGCTTCGAATTAATTAGATAGCCCATTGTCGCGGTACATGCCATCAATTAGCGATAAGTACTTTGATCGTGCCGTGTTGGATGGAAACAGCGTTCAAAGATAAGGTCTAAGGCTTAGACCTCTCTTTGAACGCTGTTTTAACTTAGACTCTAAGGTACTGGTTATTTAAAGCTAATTTGCATATAACAGGGCTGATAAATTGTTGAAAGGACTGCGGAATTGACTGTTTACAGTCTATTGATGTTATCGTTATACAGCTCGTAGGAATTACACTGCTAATCTATTATGTGTGAGGATATCTATCAAATAGATTGTTGTTAGGAATCTTGTGAGAATCAATCGAAGCATAGTCCTACAAAACAGTATCGCAACGAAATGTTTTGTTTTGAGAAAAAATCATTTAGAAAAATGCGAGGGTCTCATAGATCTTTTATAAGATGTTCTATAAACACAATATTATGGCGTCAGCATTCTCAAGCGGTGACTCATCCCATATGTGCGATATGAGTCTTTCACATTATTGTCATAGGTAAATAGGCAGTATTACTTAATGCTAGTAACCCTTTGACATTCCATTATGTTTATATAATGAGGATTTTATCATAACAACAGAGGAATAAGAAATTTTCTCTTCAGAAACAATACTAGTACTGCCTCACTAGTAAACTCAATAGGGGCCAAATTCGTACGTAGACTAGCGTGACTGCCAGGATGACCAAACCAAAGTATGACAACATAACAACGCATATGACCACAATAAAATACGCTAGCTATACAATGATGAAAACAGCGGTTAAATAGTCATTTCATTCATTTTTCCTATGATCAAACGATTTTTCTGTATTATACCTAAATAACACGTCACGGCACTTTCCCGGGTAGACAAAGACCACTTCCTTCCATTTCCTACGCCACAAACTACATAGATGAGACGAAGGAGGTATTCCTTCGCCTCATCTATCATCAGCGTCTACATTAATACATAATCCATTGTTTATTGGCATAAACTACTTTTGATAGAAAGTTACTCCCAATTTGTAAGAAGCTCGCGAGGTTTCGTTCGCCATAATAAATGTGAAACGTCGCTTCATATAAAAGCATCATCAATTTCGCTTGTTTGCGTAAGGTTGTTCTATGTTAAATTGTGATTTGTTATTCCTTGGTTTATCGTTTTGTTTCTCAGTTGGGAAATTCTTAACCGGCATATTTCAAAGGTGGTGGTATTCAATTTTGTATAATATCCACACCTCAATGACTTTTTGAAGTTGTTTTCTCCCTGAAAAAGTAACTGTGGTGTGGGCGCACCTTTAGAAATCTGACATATATAAATGATGCTATTTAACTAGATCATTCTTCCGTAAAACAATAAGTATTCTCATTTAAATACTAAACATAACTCGTTGAAACTATGCCAAGTGAGGAATTCTCAACACGTGAAGTTTTTTAAACGCTTTTACATATACCATTATCGTAAAAACTAGAAAGAGCTTTGGGATGATCATTTTTATGTGTACCTAACCATCTAGTTATACATGATTTCTTGGGTTATCCCTGAGCTGTCTCGTGAAAACGCGAGCTCAAAAGCAGAAGACTTCCGTTCAGTTCCAACTTCCAATCAGTACAATTTATCATAAACGCGACCACAAGTCTAAACTCCTAACAAAAACAAAAGGTCTTGCACAAATTGCTGCGAGCCCCATAGAGCCCATAGCCTGAAGCGATGGCGGTATACCGTTACACCAAAGACAATGCTCAATACGTCAGTCCAGATAGATTGCACTACGGCAACACAATCGACTATAATGCGAAAGTCTAAGATTTGCCGAGGGCTGTACACCTCATTATTGTAAACTCTGGTTTCTGACTCAATTTCTATCGGCTGCTTACGGCTACAGCTTATTTCTAATAAAATAGATACTTACTGGCTTTTTGCCTTAAAATGAATGCGTTATGCTAATTCAAGCACATCGTAAAATCTAACAGGCGACAAGGGAAGGTGATAGTGTCGTGTCTAACTTATCATGTCCTAACATAGCATTGGCGGTGGCTGATCCGAAATGACGTGGAAGTGACCACTGACCATGACTTCCTAGGATTTCTGAAATCTTGGTGGAAGTAAAGCAAATGATGGTACTTTGAACAGCGTACCAGGGTAGCATCCTCGGCAAGAGACTGCCATTGTCCAGCTATAGGACGTTTCTAAACACTAGGCTAGCAGAATAAGTTAAAGGTACACTTCCCTCTACTTACTAAGATGCCAAAACACTTCTTTCGCTTCGTCCACATCCATCAGTCACCTTATGCACGTGGTTTACTCTTCCCCCTCACCCCCGAATTGATAAATTTAAAAACCTGGATGCTTACCCTATGACTTCTCGAAGCTTTAGGATCGAGGTATGTCCGCAGCTTATTGAGGTAGTGTGCCGGAGAGTCCTTGGCCTGCACCATGTCCTGGTCGCAGATGATCTCCCACTTCTTGTCCAGGTCGTAGTTTCGGAGCAGCTTCGCTTTGTCCGGTGGAAGGTCCATTGATGCCTGGAATCATGGAAAAAAATATTAATATATGGAAAAACTTTCAAAATGTATTAGGTTGGTACGACATAACACCTCCCAAAAGAGATTTTCACTTATCTCAATCGATCTTTATTGTATGATAAAGTTGTTTAAAAGCCAAACTATAGAATTATGAATATTAAACCACTCAATAACCATATCTAACTAAAACACAATGAACTGGGAAGTCTGAATAAAATTTAAATCCTAATAGAATTAAAGCAGCTCAGCATGGGAGACAAACTTTTGTGATTGCGCTTACTACTTCATGAACTTAATATTCAAATATTCATACAGACAAGTCTCTGGCTTAAAACAGTGTTATTCCATAAGAGAAAGAAAAGACATGAACACAAAAGCTTAGATAACGGCTGTCGTAAGTTTCAACTATCGTAATGTTTGAGAGCACCTGACCGCGCATAAATGCAGGTGATTTGGAATCAATTCACACTATCTATCCGGGAACTTCGGAATATGAATCGGTTTGAACCAGTTCTGTGCTTGGACTCGATAACGGTACACCAGACACCTACAAGTCCAGTGTTAAGGCTATGTTGCATAGATAAGAAAAATATGCCGGTGGTGGTTGAGAGTTGGGACCTGACCTGACATCATAACGTTTTTTTTTCAACCTCAAAAAACACCATTGCAGATCTTAATTTAAAAATACTAGATAAGGAATACTTAATTTATCATAGAATTTCACTATTTTATGTACGAGCAATGCCACATTTGTAGCTGTGCAAAACTCTGCAATGACCCTACATTCTTCAAAGTATTATATCCACTAGTATTCACTACGAGTAAATCAACAAAAAAATCGGAACTGAACTGCATTTCTAAGCAAAAAACCTATTACCAAGCACGTAGGACGTGTCGAAGCCAATAGAACGGTACCGAATCCCACGCACCCTGTAAATCCGGTGACAAACGCACTGTCACAGCGGAACGATTTATAATATATCAAGCCATAACTTGGTTCTGTCCAATTTGTGTCACAGACTGAATAAATTATTAAGAATTTGAAGATTTATTTGGCAGGTATCGGCTAGCTGTGCATGCAAGCATCACAGTTTTTTTATTAATAGGTTTTGGAATGGTTTGAATGAAAAGGTTTCGGTACTGTAGTGAAAATCATGTTTGTCTATCCATTAAACTTGCATTTGGTACCAATATTCTTACACGCCATTCATCAACAATCCCATGCGACTGGCATGTCACTTGCATTGCATACCACTAATGTTAGGTTAAGTTAGGTTATAAATGCCAAAAGTAGCTATAAGTACTTATTTATTTATTTATTTATTTATTTATTTATTTATTTATTTATTTATTTATTTATTTATTAGTCACTACTTCACGCTTAATACCAAATTAATCACTAATTTATAACTCTGGTAGATACTAAAAGTTACTCGCCTTCTAAGTGCCCGTATCAATTCAAAAAATTTAACTGACAGGTAATCCTATTTCTATATCATAAAACGTGACGTTTTAAACCAAGACAGGTATAAATGGTAAAACGAGCCCTAATAGTGTAAAGTTTCGACAGTTTGCAAAATTACGTGCAAATATTACTACGAAACGAATTAACTCTCAGGATATACAGTAATTGAAGGCCTACATCGTAAAGGAAATGAAGATGCTGCCCACATTCGAAAACACACTCCTCCTTTTATCTCCTAATCAAGCAAATCACATCACAAATTACCTATATAAGATGTCTTTATAGATAACTTGAGCCTACCCAAGCCATTATTGTACCTTCATATCTAAACTTTATAAACAGGAATTTTCTATGACGAAGTAGTATTTACATTGCGTGTGTTTCACTTAAATATGGACTCTATGAGGTTGGAAATAATGTGTTTGCGAGTGTAAAAGTGGTGGTGATTGGGAAGCCCGCATTAGCATAGATCAGCATAGATGGCGCGTCCAATTATGATGCTGCGGCGTGATCCCACGCGTGGTGTTTGGGTCAATTTGGAAGAGAAAGAGGAGATTATTTTTTGATGTACATATAAGTAACTTTACCAACTTCTACATGAACTTAATCTACGACTAATGCTTATCAACCTAGCGCAGTTTTAGAGAGTTCGGAAACAAGCCTTCTTCATTGTTACGAGTATATTGCAAAAACACTGCAAGGATTTTATCTTTTAACTTGTTTTGAGATGGTTCATTACGAAATATATTAATTCAAGATAAAAGTTTTCTCCAAGCTGTGAGGTACTCCCTAAACGCTTATAGCTTGCACCAACATTCATGCGTTTAGTAAAAAAACTGCTCATCATTAAGGTTAACGACCCGGCGATGCTAACTGCAAATATTGGGCTGCCCAATCACCGTGGCTACCTTTATTTACTTCTAAGTGTTACCGCAGAGTTACTGCAGAATAGGTAACAGTGGAATTTGGAGCATTTGGGATTAATGTATTGAAAGTATGATTGTTTTTGCAGGAATCTTTAAAACTGGATTTGTCGTTCGAATTATTTATTTTTATTTATTTCGTTATGTTTCTCATAACACGTTTAACAATAAGATGGTAACTTACTATTTGTATTAACCCTAGTTTCATAATATGAATGGCATAATTGTACGTGGTCAATAAAAAAGATTTTTTTTTTCTGCATTGTCAAACATAAACATACCTCTAAATTATTTTAGTATAGGTAAATATTGTTGACGAATACCTACATGAAGTATGTTATTAAAGCTTTGCGCGCAGAGAAACGTTAGAAAAAGTCAAATTATACTAGTTATGTATTCGTATTATCGTGATAATTATGACCTAAGTAATACGAAAAGCTAAAAAGATTTTGAAAGAAACATAGCACAGCCCCAATCATCTGCAATCGCTACAACCCAGCCACTTCGGCATTCATCAAAGTCAGTTTAACTGTAAAATTATTCAAATCACTGTCAGTTTAGAAAACGTATTAGTTCAGTACTTTTCTCAATGAACAGGTTTACTGACGAAACGTTCGGCGTAATGAATGGTTTATGAATGTAGTTTTTGCTTGGTTTATTAAAGTTTGGGAAAGTTGAAATAAAGGTTAATGGGAAAGTGTTTTAAGCATTTTAGAGTCTGTCAGATCGGTCTTAAGGCTTCCTAAGGATCTAAAGGCAAGGCTGGTGGTTTATCTCTAGGTCTAAAGATCCACACTCGTCATCATTTACCTACCGTAAACTACAAATAATGCTGAAAATGGTTTAACCTTTATGTTTTCCATTTTTATGGTTCAGACGATGTTTCCACCGTGAACCTAAAGCCTCAATGTCATCCATCCATCTAATCATCATCATCATTTAAAAGTTAGAGCATCCACCATTTAGTACTATCTCATACTCGACTCAAACCTAGCAATCTCATTTACACCGGAAAGAATTTGGACAATCATCCCACGCACAGAATTAAAAGATAGATAGCACCAAGAATGGTAAGTCACTCATTACCTATCGGGCATGCAAACCTAATCGGTGTTTAGATCAAGAGTGTGAATACAACCGTTATGGAGTAACTATAGCGTGCATAATTACGTTTTCTACTTTCTAATTAGATATTTATCGACGCCTGCACTTCCTAGTTGACCGAGACGTATTCCCAAGGTTAGTCATGTGGGCGACTTGTTTGTGAAACTGTATGGAATTTCTTTCTGGATTCAATTTATTAGATACTCTTTTGTGGTTCTATAAACTGACAAATATGGGTAGGTACCTACTAAAACTAGTGCTAGCAAAATATACAGCCAATGCGGCATTAGTAGTGTAATGAAAATGTTTCCTGAGGTTCCTACTTCAGGCATTCTCCGCAAATATATGTTGCGGTGTTATGTTAGATATTTAAAATTTTTGAACTGAAATAAAAAACTTCCTAACGTGTTCCTAAGCAAGGAAATTCAAAACCTATATTTATATAAAAAAAAACTAAATATCCATTCCCAGCTGAGTCACGGAGTCACGGACATTTTTTTTATTTTGGGTTCACTCTGAATGAATTCTTATGTAAACCGAAATATCTATATTTATCCGATTAGTGATGCGCTGCGGTTCGTTAGATTTATCGATATCGCAGATCTATCGATAAAGAGCTCGTAATCGTAATGAAAACCATTTAAGGCAAAGGCGTGAATCGTAATTTACGTTGAACGAATATTAGAAATTTCTTAGAGATGTTAATGTGAGATAAAATTAAAGGTCTATGATTAGGTCACTTGAAATTATGAAAACCGAATACTATTGCGAATATAATTATCTGCAATTTTCGTATATCATTGGTTAATATTAGTTCTAGTTTAGTTCTAGTAATTGCCTATTTATATTTAACCTTTAAGGCTATTATTTATTGCTTTGAATGGTATTAAGATTATGGTAGGCAAAGGCCGCTCGGGATCTAGAATTATTGCGGAAAAAGAGAGAAGCCTGTACGTACACATTTATTTTATACGTAATACTTACAAATTAATATTAAAAAAAAATTACAACTCAAGTAAACTTCATTTACTGTTTTAATATTTCTCGTTGATTTTTACAAGAAAGAACAGGTAACAAAGGTCAAAGTCAAAAATATATTTATTTTTTAGGCACAAAAAATGCTCTTGAAAACATTACATTATTATATAGGTAATTCTTTTTAAAGCTAGCGCTAGCTTTTATATTAAGCGAATTTGCAAGATTTGCAAGGTGCAGTTTCCCCCAGAGAAAAACCTAGCAAGAAACTCTGTTGGGTTGCTCTTTTCAAATAAAGTTTTACAATTCAACAAATATCTTCCATCCAAATATCCTTAAATCTATCAGTATAAACATTGACGTTCAAAATATAAGTGGAATTAAACGTAAGTGTATTATTTAGCGATGTTGTTGTTGAATGTGCGTACTTGTATGAATCACAGAACAATGAGGAAACAGCATTACGATTAGAATGTTAATGAGCGTCCATCGTTTTCCGATGACATTGAACTATACTACTTCACCTTTGGTTAGAAAACGTATTAGATTTACAAGGATGTTTGGAGAAAATGTTGTATAATGTGAAAAGGAGGCTAATGACCAATAGGAGAGCTGATTTTAATTAAAACTTATAAATATAACATAAATCTAACATTTATATTAAGAGCAGGCATAATACATGTACAATCACAGTAAATATCCAATTACGAAAAAATATTAACCACAGAAGGCACCCAATTGCAGAAAATTAAATAAAAAACAGTTTGAACGCTAACAGAATGAAGTTTAGCTGATTTTATGAAAATACTTCATTATAAAAACCATTTTCTTTTTTATTAGGAAAGGAGAAATAAATATTCAATCACAATGACGTAAATTAAGTTATAACCATGTTATAACTGTATATTTAAAAAATCTATAAACGCCAAAAGACGGAAAACAAAAGAGCGATAGCATTAAATTCTATCTATAAGGCCCACAAGTATTTACTGCGAAATGTACACCGATTCATATTCCATTGGTGTCAGGGGCACGTAAAATGACCATTCAAGTAACAATTGGTGAATTGAAACAATATATTCGGTCCCTGTGGTCTCGAGGTTCATTTCAAGGGCTTCTCCTCATTCAATTTGACACGTACTCGGTATTAATGCGGTGTTTAATGTTTGGTATTTGTCGATCTTTTAAAATCAATGATGGGAACAGAGATTTTTTTATTTTATCTGTAAGTATTTATTATCCGTATTATATCTTAATCTCAATTTGTTAATATAACTAAAATTGGTTATTAAGTTCAAAACAGGAGTGTTTGGAGAGGCATGGGAGAGGCTTTTGCCCAGCAGTGGGACGAAATAGGCTAAAAAAAGTTCAAAACCATCGCCCATTACCACTACTACTTATTACGTGAAATAATAAAGCCATAATGTAAATGTAGTGACTTTTAACGTCAGCCAACATCGAAGCAAATCATTTAAACAATAAAAGTTTGAAAATGAAAATATAAATGGAAATCAATAAGTTTATGAACTGCAAAATTATATTCTATATTTTACAGCCAATTCTGTTTTATAGCGAAACATTTTGTTTCATTAGCTCCTCGGGGATTACTTCGTCAGTCGTAAACAAGTTAATATTGTTATAGGTATTATGTTTTTACGACTTGTATTCAGCTACGTTTAATGACTTGACTTCACAGTTCTCTTCTATGATAATACACTTATAGAGGCATTGTGAATCTTTACACCCATTAAATATTTAATATACAAGAATTAAGTTTGATATTATTAGATAATATTTTATTCATTCATTATTAATTCTTGAGAATGCTTTTTTTAATCTTATTACTTGTTGTTGCGACACGAAAACATTTTCATTTATCGATTTCTAAGTAGAAACATTCAGTGAATTCTAATTTGATACCATAAACACGAATTCCACTAAGTTGTTATACTATTTACAAAACAAACATTCCAACTGCGTAATAAGTTTGGGAAAGTCAATATAGTAAACGATCTAACATAACGGAAGCCATTAAACTATTTGTATTGACGTATGCGCATATTTCTATAACCTTTTAATTAGTGTTTGGGTGTTCATTAGTAAATTAATATTACTTTATAGGTGGTAATGGCGAAGAATATTGCTTAATAAATTAATCCCACATATTGTGAAAGCTTTGCTGTGTTGGCGTTATGATGTGCAATGAAATGTTAAACTAGTGGTTTATACTTAATAAAGACACAAATTTACTTTAACTTAATTAATCAAACATTTAAAAGCAGTGTTTTAAAAAACAACATTTAAAAATATTTTATATTTCGAGTCTCCAGAGAAAAATATCGATAAAAATGAAAGGGACAGCACATCACTATCTGAGTGATTCAGGCGTTTTTATAAAAAGACTAGTGTGTCCGAATATAGAGGGCGACCTTCGACTGAGTCAAGAGCTAAATATTCTGAGAAAGGGTAATAAACATTGCTGTTAACGTAAGTAGTTGTAAACTAGATCGTAATGGACAGGAAATAGAGAAGATATTTCCGAATAACTGAAGCTTTTCGTAATCTTGTGAAAATAAACAGTATTTCATAATACTATAATGTAAAGTGTGAGTTATGCTTTAGGTAACATTTATCATGGACTTTTATGAACTATGCAGCATCAAATGCGAAAAGGCAAAAACGCAAAATGTTTTTTTTTTGTCGCAATAAAATTACTTAAAGATTCAACATTATATAAACTACTTATGTACACATAAATTATATGAATATAATAATTCTAGTATCTCAATATCTAGATCACATAACCTTTCTAGATACAATAGAAAGGAAGGAAACCATCAATAGAATTTATTTGAGAAAACTCTAGAGAAAACTGCATAAAGATTGTTTTATAAAATAGAAAGTGTAGGTAATAAATTTAAATCTATACGTACCTAATCGGTTTTAATCGAGCAATAAAAATCATGTTACGACTTTAATTAGCAATTACTTTATAATTTCCGCAGTTATAATGAAATATGTTTAATTGAATATTGGAATGACTGAAATAAAGGCGTTTACGATTCTTGTTAAACATGGTATTCTAGAAGTTGGAAAAATAATCTACCTTAACAATTTCCATGTTTTTAATAAAACTAGGAAGTTATCATGAAAACTTCTTATTAAAATTATAAACGTGAATGTTTGTGACGTAAACGGATTGGTATGTGAGGATATTTTACTATTCGCAAATAAGTCGAATTTAGAAAAACCTTGTAATGTAACCTGCCCATTAGATAGAATAACACAAAGGCTTATGGGCTAAGACATAAATTCACGACACGACAAGACGCGACACGACGCGACACGACGTCGTGCGACGTCGTGGATTGCATCAAAGAGATTGCTGCGAGTTTCTAAATTCTAACGTCAAGTCAAGACCATAGATATCGCAGATGAAATGCCATGCGCAGCTTCCTGAAATCGCTAGTTACATTAAAAAATGCTTTCTACCACTAGTCTCCATGTAATAATCGGCTACTATACACTACAAATGAAACGGACTAACTACTGGTTTATAGTCACGCAAGATAACCCTTACTTATATTATAATGAAGTAATTGAATTACTAATGAAACTGTTTACAATTCCGTCATTATCAGATTTACAGCTACAATTAAATCTTGGCTTGCAAACTGATTATAATAGAATCAATAGATGTCTAGTATTATTGATCGTTTGAGAATTATCATTTAATCATTATAGCGTGCGCAGGAGTTATTTAAAGTATTCGCGTGACAGATGATAGAGTGTAGCGTTTGTTTAATTGCTCACTTAATGGATTATAGTGTAGAATGTATTTCTTAGTTGATCTTACTGATTACATATTTTTATTTGATTTTTAATATACACGTATGAGTTACGTTGATCATTCTTCGAGAAAAAAAAGATCATCATAATATGCCTATGTATGATAAATAAATGAATGCGAGTTTACTAATGTACCTAAGATATAAGTAGAAGATTATCTTTAAATTAGTAGATTGAACGGTTAGTTCTTACATGTTGACAATATAGCGTACCTAAAAGGTGATGGGGTACTTATACATAATCATACACCGACCTTATTTTGAAATTATATACTTTTCCTTATAAGTAGTACGATAGCAATCATTAGAGTTTCAGTCCTTAAAAGCAACAAAACCAATATTAATTTAGCCATAATACCAAAGTGTTAAAGATATGAAAATGTAGAGATCGATATTGTACAAAATAACGGTAATAATGGCTCCATAAAGGTCGCATTTAAGCATTTAAGGTTGTTCGAAGCTGCAGCCCGAGGCGCCTCTTGGTTTATCATCTAATCTGTGTCTCTAACCTGGGTTTTAAATAATTAAATACGGTAGAAAATGTAAAATATTTAGGAGAGATTTTGATCAACGTTAGTAAACTCTTACAGCGCAACATTGGCTGCGGTAGCAAATTGTTAGAGAGCACAAAGAATTTGAGGATTTTCACAGGTGCAGAAACAATAATTAAGGTCCTAAAAATTGCGTCCTTAATTGTTGGAGATCACACAGCCAATTTGAGGCTTTTTATATAGGATCAGACATAACGCCGTAAGGTTCTGGTCAGTTGCCGAATACAGGTTTCACTTTAAAGTCAGGTTAGACACAAAAAGAAGTACCTACATATAGATAGGAAAAGATTTACGAATGTTTTATACGTTGCTCGTCGTTTAAATACCACAGTAGCCGGAGCATTTACACACCAAAGCCGCCGGCTTTTTTGACAGCTGCCATTCGTATGACGTAAAGCAGCTGGCCTAGGCCGGCGGCATTCCGGCGGCTTTGGTGTGTAAATAGCACTTAACAGCATAGCTATTCCAGGCTTCTTAACTTCAGACAAATTGATCCCTTATGTTAGAGGCACAAAAACCCCGCGCCGATGCTAATCGATCTTTTTGATATACAGCTCTCACTTCCGTTATTTTGAGACGATTATAACGGAAAATGCTGGAGAAAATACCCATTTGACGCCTAAGGGCTTGATTAACGCGGTGATATAAACAAAGCTTGGGTCTTATCTTGTATACTTTTGCAAGTTATGGGATTTTGTCTATTTTGTTAATGTTGTTGTATTAATGAAGGTTGGGGGATTGTGATCGCATATTTGTATTTAGAATAATATAATTTCTTTTGTCTGAAAATTTAAATAATCTGAGGACGTAAACACAGTATACCAGCCCTGAAATTGGCAAAAAAAAGTCAAATTAATATAGCAAATGCGAGAACAATAGCTCCCAAAAAAAGTAACACTTTTCTTTTTCATTGTTTATTATTTTCAGCCTTATTAAAAATGTCATTACCGTCGCAGTAGCAAATTCATTTTGCATACAATTTATTTATGGTGATAATAAACCGCATTGTGACGTCAGTCGTCCTCCAAAATACGTATTGTTGTCTGCGTGCCCTGTCGTACTAGCCTTCGAGTGTTCTTTAAATTATTGCTTGTAACTTCCATTAAACAAAATCCTTTGTTTTTACCCTTTTCGTACAACGTTAAATGAACTTCAACTTCACTTACATTTCAAAATTAAGAAATGTAAGTGAATCAGGTTTATGAAATCAAACAAATGCTAATAACCTAAACTTGCAGTAGTTTTCACATTGTTTAATCTGTTTATCAAAAAATTTAATCGTATGAAAGAAAGTTAAAAGAAAACTACTGTAGTATTTTTAACATGATTTGGCAATTAAAACAAAAGAGATAACAAAAAAACAAATGCATAACTATTCCAATTTTGAAACATTGCTTTTGTTTTAACAATTTCACATAATTTAAACTGTTGCTTTCTTATCCAGTTACATTAATACGATAATTATAGTTCACAATTATGTTAAATTGTACATGTTTATTATTCCACGGTGGTCTCCAGCAATAACGGATAATTGAGGGCAATGCCGGAGCCATTCACCGATCAATATAAAAATGCCTTTGTTCGATATTTACTTCATATCTCATACATTTCTTATGAGAAAGTCTGAATGCTCCGAGTGCTTTGAATTGTTGGTTGTGTAGACGTATTTGTTTTAGTAATTAAGGTTTAAAAATAATCTAGATAGAGACTTTGCTACTGCGCTACGGAGGCTACGAATATTTAGGTACTCAATGCATTGTGTTGTGGTCTAAAACCATAAAGAATGTGACAAGATTTAGGTAAATACAAGAATGAAATGCCGCAAAGAGGTGTCTTATAATATACTTCTAAATAAACTTGAGCGGCTTCAAAATCTTTGCATAAGATTTATTTTTGATCTGCGCAAGTTTGACCATGTCTCTGGTTTTCGTGCCCAACTCAAGTGGCTTCCGATCCGCCTCAGAAGGAATGCTCATATCCTTAACTTCTTATTTCAAACCCTTCATAATCCTGCTGCTCCTTCCTACCTCCGCGAGCGTTTTAGGTTCACCTATCAACCTGATAGGCCCTGTCGCTCTCACCTAAGATCCCTTCTTGATTTCCCGTCTCACTCTTCTGATTCTTACTCTTATTCCTTTTCTGTTCATGCAGTCCGGCTGTGGAATTCATTGCCACACACTATACGTGACACTCACTCTCTCCACATTTTCAAACGGAAAGTTAAAGAGCACTATCATTCCTTATTATAGAGAATACAATATATATTTATATAAATTATAATATTTATGTATGTGTATTTATCGAATATATATATATATATGTGTAGGTTTATACTTATATATTTATTGTTTATTGTAGTGACTATCCTGCCTTCATGCTACCTATCACTTCTCTCTCTGTGGGGTCTGCAGGAAGAAATTTCTTTTAGAAATATGCTGTACCTTTTGTATAACTTCTCTTTTTTTCTGTATCTTTGTACTATCATCTTACAATAAACTGTTAAATAAATAAATAAATAAATACTCATATATGTTATTAGCTTTCTACTCGTACTTACCCAAATAGAAGTGAATGTACTTTCATACTTTTATCGAAACTATTATCCGTCCAAATGATTTCCTTCCACGATCAAACATAATCAAACTTATCAATAACCCAACCAAATCCACCAACCCGTCAAACAATCATAACACAAATAGAAATTCCGTTTAGGAATCGGATTACATGACTAGATAGAGTGTCACCTCTGACTTGAAACCTCGCGGGCGCAGTCACGAGAGGTCTTTATGCGCGGCGCACGACGCCACCCGCGGTGTCATGCGACCCTGGTACCTGATACTTGGGGCTATAATGTCCTGGCAGATAAGATATGCTTCTAACGGATTTCTAATGGTTAGCTTAATTGTTGGGTAGGTTTTTTGCTGAACACGACGTGTAGCTAATAAATATACACAATGTTGGTAGTTGTGTACTTTCGAGTAAACAGAAAGAAAGCAACAGTACTTTAACTTAAATTTGAATCTTCATTTGACTTCTTTACTAAGACAAATGTGGTACAAATTATGTTTGTAGACTAAGTACCACAATATTTTCAAAATGTTCAGTTGTATAATTCAACAAATCTTTTGTCTTGGGTGGTTATTTAATATTTTCTTTTCCTGCTCTCATTTAAGTAAATCATCTTTAATATCAATGACATTGTAAAAGACTTTATCTCATTCATTATACGCGAATAACAATGTAATCGGCAGGGATTTTAGTTAATGACAAGGGACCGGCTACTGAAAATTTGCAATTATTTTCTTATACTATCCAATTATTCTAAAAGCAGACCCATCCACTAATTACAAAAGCTCTCTTCTAGATTACAGTTGCTAATATTCCCACGCAAGTACCTCTCGTGTAATGTATCCGATCAATCTGACATTAGCTTCAGCGTACACGCAACAAACCGGACGAAACCCGCGGGAGGTGCGCGCGCGCAGCTGACTCACGCAATCTGACTGCGAGGTTAAGTCATGGGGTTTGGCAATGGGGATCTATGGCTTCATAATGGAGAGGATTTATTGATTTGGCTGTGGGAACCCAATAAAAAATAAACCTATATTTAAAATAACTAGGTGAGACGGAAACTCTTCTGACCTTTCTTTATTTATTTTATGGAACAGGCTACAAGAAATAGAGCCGAATATATCCTGAGAGTAGACATATTTGCTAGACAACAGTTAGTCAGTCTGCCTACCGTTAGTATGGAATACAAACCCGTATTTCTGTCGCGCGTGCGTTATCACAACTTCAGGACGACACAGTCCAATGCCAACAGTCCAACGTACCATCGTTTGTTATCCAATACTTTGTTTACAATACGAAGAACATAAAGTTTTATATTTATTAAAAACTTATTTCGTATGGCGATTGCAATGCATGGGCGAACTGATTTAGATACTACGAGAATACGTAAATGTTCTTCATCTTTTTTTTTTTTTTTACAAATGATTGATTATTTAGTGATGACGCGAAGTGACGCTTACCCATTGTACACACTGTTTAGGTTAAAAAACTGTAGACCTAATTCTTCAAGAACTTTTAATAATAATAGTCGAGAAGCTTACAGGCAGGAGCAGGCTAACACTGCCACCCTTTATAACCTTAATGTTTCGACTATTTCATAAACAAACCCAACAAAAAGTAAAAAAACCTCGCTCTCCGCTGGCTCTCCGCATCACACATACCGGGATTTACGGCCTCTGCACACGACGCATGCAAAATTACAATCTGTTACACTCTCGTATTTATTTGATGGGCGTCTCGTCTTCGTTTGTTATTTATAAATATTGAGAGCTGTGTGTGGACTTATAATTAATTTGTATTAGACAAAGCCTCCAAAAAACTACCTAGTTTCGGGTAAAAGCTACTCGATATAGGAAGATGCTTTAACACTGGTTTTATGCAGTCTTCCTCGGAGAATGATTTCCTTTTATTTGATTGGGTAAACCCCATTTTCAAGCGATATTCAGTTAGGGAGGTACATTAGATTAATTTAAAATCTTCCAACTTGATCGTTAGGTACATATTTAGGTTATTTTGAACCTGTATGTATGTAGATGCTTAAGCAATTTTCTATGACAACCAACCACTTTTCCAAACATTTTATAGCTATCACTACCATCCACGGTAGACATATCTCCGCGACAATCGTGTCGTGTTGCAGAATTTCCTTTTACAATATACGACGACCAAGATAAGTTGTAACTAGTCTCTTATTTCGGATATGAAAACGATAGTATCTTTTATTTATGAGTGTTACGCGAGAGAACAGTGTAAGCTGCGTAATTTGGTAAGTGTTGAATAAATGTTGAGGAGGCGAGTCGATTTTACCATTTACGAGTATGTTCGGAAAAAGGTATTTCGGCTTTTTTTGCTAAAAGATTCCGGTAACTCTTCTGGATACACGAAATGCTCCTATAGTCACATTTAAAGTCTACCATACAATAACATGCTTTTGGGTTCTGAAAGTCTCAACTTCTCTAGTGAGAGCATATACAAATCCTGCCAATCAGTTCTTTAGCGGTTGAATCTTCTCTACGGTTTGGTGTTTCATATAAAATTGAAACAAATCCGCCGATTCTTTTTTAATTTTTCCAAACTGCAGAAGCGGTTAAATAACTAATGGGTGTCTCAGTCTGTCTGTGCTTTAAAGCGTAAACGTCTATATTATTTCAGTACCTATATTTTTTGCCAGCTATGTCAGCTCTCGGTTGGGTGATTTTTCGCCGGAATTATGCTTACTTACCTATTTAGGTCTGTGGTTAGGTATGACTGGGTCGAGGCTGAAACCTCATGGTTTCGACGACGAAAGTTTCCATACGCTAAGCTCGAAATTAACACCAACGATTATGAATTATCGGGTAGGTGGTTAACGGTGTATTTATAAGAATACTAGCCGGTGCCTGTGACTCCGTATGCATTTTTCGTCATATCTTGGAAAACTCACACAATGACTCAAATTAATATTATCCTATGTACAAGCTACAACAATCTGTTTAGTATTTTTGCGTGAAAGAGAAACAAACATCCTCACAACCATCTATTAAACGCACAAACTTTAACATTTACAATATTCTTAGGATTAAGAATCAATCAAAGTTATTTAAGGTAAAACTCCATCCTCCAGTTGATTCCATTTCTTTATTCATCGAAGCTACTCGAGTACCAGTAATTAAATAAACATAAAAGCAACGCAACTCAATACTAAGTAACTACTTCCACATATAGACGGAATCCCTCGGCTTTCATCCAACCGTAACGTTCAATGGGAAACAAAATCAAAACATTGCGCCCACATCCTTCAGACGTTCCCAGTAATACGTACTTACATAGACGAATATATCTTACAAATTTCAACGTGAGACCCTCACTGATTGAACGAAGATATTGACTAGGTATCAAGTTAAGTATTGTAAGTGGCATTCATATAATTAATGAAGCCGCAAGTCAGCTGAGAGATCACAGAGCTTGACGCCGGAAATGATCGCGACACGGCACACATGCAGTGGGTCGGGGTTCGATGCCCGTCGCGAACAAATGTGATGCTTCGATGGATTGTTGTGTTGATGAATGGTTGGGGAAAACAAATTAATAAATTGAGGCATTTGTAAAACGTAATAGTTAAAGACAATCGACTACACATATTACGCAAGGAATGATACTATTGATTGATAGATAGAACTCTCTAAGATAAAGGTTTAAGTAACCAAATCAAAACTATCGACGTCGATAGATTCAACGATTGATGACTTTAAACTTTTAATAACGATTTTATGTATTCAAAACAACCTTGATCGATCTTCTCTTATCCTCGGTTGATTGGTGTTCTTTTATCACTTAAAATCCCTAATATAAAAACCCTTACACCCTATGTCACCTTTTTCTTTATTATTTCTTTATCAGCTCCAGTTAGAATTGGTATACTCGTAGTTCAAAGTCCTTTACACAAAACTCTACAAAACTACCTTAAACTTTCTTCGATGTAACTACTCCGTCAGCTGTGAAATTAGATTAAGTTTAGTTCCAAGCTCCAACATTTGCCCGAATGCTATAGCTACCCAGCCGCCAAATGTACGGCGCCGCCATTCATCTGCATAATATGCTCGTATGACATGACATGTAATTACGGCTGGGTCGTATGGTCATCGGTTATGTAAAATATGAAATATCTACTGAGTGTTTAATTTAATTTTGTTGTACCTATAGCTGAATCATTTGACTCGTCATTTGACCATTTTGTTGGAATTAAAGTAAAATAACAAAAATATGTCTATCTTTGTTATTTTAATCTTTAAAATAACAAAATTAATCTTTAAAAGGCAACTGAAAAAATTCAAGTGATTTTTAACTTCTTATTGGGTATTTTATCCCTAAGCCCAAATAATTAATTATAGACGTGGAAAACTTTCAAGTGTATTTCTTTTTACTGAACATTTTATTCCTACGCCCAATAAAAAGAAACCTACGCAATAATCAATTCCTTAAGAGCAAACAGACCGGTCGCGATACTTCAAAATTCTCAGAAGGTTTTTTTCAGTAGCTCTAAACAAAGTTCAACCCCTCGTTACAGTAACCCGCGATTACTTGGAGTGTGTAATGGTTGGCATGTGGGAGCTCCCGGGTTCGTCGCCCGCGCCGCGTAAGGACATAATGGCCGTTTGTCGCCGCTACGCCTACCGGTGGCAAGACCTAATACTTTGTTTATATCTAGATTGGATTTTTTAGTACATAGACTTAGGGTTCATCGGATATTATCAGAGCAATCGATGGACGTAGATCGACGGTTAAATGGATGAGTTTACGTTGATCAAAAATTTGTAATACCAACAGCACAGATCGGTCAATTGATTGAAGCTAGGAAGACAGGTAGACGAAATGATAGATATTGAAATTAATTAATTACATAGGTAACATGAAATCATTTTTGCAATTTCTTCCTGTTATACTTTCCCAATGGTTTTGCTCAATTCGAAAGGTAGAAGAGCACGCTTCAAAATAATTATAAAGGTACTTGGGATGTCCTAGCTTCTTGACTTTTCAATTTAATATAAGAATGTCTGAACAGAACTCCAATAATACCAAACCATTCCCAATTTAATGAAATTCTCGGTCTTTAGATATTTTTCATTTAATATTTCGTTTGAAACGATTTAACTTTTGATGTTTCGTTATGCCCCACCTACGTAGATAATAAATATTATTTGATAAGAGTGGTTGGCATGATTCTACTGCTAAAATTACCGTTTATTGCCGATCAAGCAAAAGTAGAATTGCGAATAGTTAGTCCTGTTGAATTTTTATAACAATATTTATTGAAACGCTTTCTAGATTCAGGGATCAAACATGTTTACTTATAAAGTGGCCAATTAACATTTTATTTATTGTTTCGGAAATAACTACCTACAGTGTCCTTTTCTAATAGGATACCCCATTTCGAGCACAATCGACATTTAGACTAACTGTCCAAAAAACGTCCACTCAAAGGTTGAAAACTATTGATCGTGGTGGAAGCGGGTTACTCGGTTAATACCTAATGAGGCCGACAAATGCTTCGTTTACCCTATGCATTGTTTAGTGTTTGAATTGAAACATTAAAAGCCGCAGACGTACCGGATGCACACAATGCATCGTAAAAATATAATTTTGTCTCTTGACAGCTTACGACAACATTTGAATTATTTTCTCGCATGGAATGAAAACTGTATTATAACACCGCATTATAACTTATCTGCATTTTTAGTTTTTGGACTGAGCGACATTGCTACCTAATTGAAAATTTACAAACTCTTTTGCAACCTTCAATTACTTTGTCTTCATAGTTCCAAAGCTGCAAAACAGCCATTGCTTACCTGAAACAATAAAAGGATAAATTAGCAAAATATATAATATTGTATGCCTAGCTTAATTAACATTAATAGGTACCTAGGTATGTCACAATTTAGACAAGTTGGAAATGCCTAGCCCAAGCCATTACTCACAAGTCATAAAGTAGGACGAGCAACAATTAATCCAACATGAAACTGATCCCAGTGTCACGAATGAGTTAATTCAAGTACTATGAATTGCACGACCGCGTATGTTTTATGATAACTCGACAGATTATGAATGTGTATAAATTATGAGGAAGGAAAGACATTTATATGTCAGCAAGTTTTCAATTAAGTAGGATTATACAGTCGTGTTTATATGTAATAAAATACCTTTATTTTCAATAATATCGTTATGAAAGTGAGTTAGTTTCTAGTCGAAGCATCCTGTTACGGCGCGTGTACACGTACTTTACCGTGTCTCGACACGACAAGAATTTTGTCTGTTCTACACGCGGACAACCACCGTTGTTCCTCAACAACGTTCGCCGCGTCGTGTTTTGCACAGACAAGATTTTTTTTCCTGCAACGCTACGGGCAGTGTACACAGTTCTTGTCTAGTTACGTTACGAATTCTTGCGTAAGTCCGGCGTATTTTATTATCGTGTACACGCGCCGTTAGGCCTTTATTTTTATTGTCATCAAAGCCAATACCATCTCTAGTGTTTTCTACATAACTTGGTCAATAATAGTAATAAACAAAATAGAAAACGTACCGTGACTTATCTTTATGCTAGAGAAACAATGCCTATAGACATATTTCTAGTAAAAACTATTGATATTACCGTGGCAACGTGTTCAATCACTTTGGTATTCAAAACAATAAATAACTTACCACACTTTCCGGTATGTGTCATCGATTGGTAGGATATGGAATTTTTCAGTAATATTATTGAAATATTATTTATTAGGCATTTAAATTATTTGATTCATATGTGGCAATGTTCACTATAATGTTTTACAAGGTTATTTGCCAAGTTATTTTATTTTAAATTCAGTAGTTATTTATTGCAAAAGTTTTACATTTACCCACAGACGTACATTTACCATATTATTATGTACATGTAAGAAACAGCCATTAATTTAAAACACTACCTCCTTGCGGTCTGTCCTCGTAAATAAGTAACCACATAGAGTTTGAATGAAATAGTCTCTTTCTGTGACCAACCAAGTCGTTAAAGTTTAAGATACTTAGGAATACCTTCCAGCTATGTCCTATGCCTACGACTTACCTAAAATGTGTTTCGTTTTAAAATTCTAGAATGTTCTAATATAAATGACAGAAGAAAATAGATTAGGATGAGAATATTTAGGATCTTCAATAAATACATACCTACCTGCATGGGGACCACTTCCCTTCATTTGCTACGATCCAACCAAACACTATTATTTCGCTTCATCCACATTCATCAGTCGCCATACTCAATGTACCTTGACAAATTCCATTAAATCTATAGACAAGTCTTAATACTACAGCACCCAAGGTGAAGTTCACATCATAAAAGCAAGTACCCAGTAAACAAAGGAACGCGAACAAATCAAAATACAAACGTCATCGTAACTGTTTAAAGCTTTATAGTAAATGTAGTAGTAAAACGGCGATTTCCTGGAAAATGTCGAGGTGGTCGACGGCCGCCCACATTAAATACCTTAAAAGCAGTAGCCTGAAACAATGATACGTCAAGATAGACAGGATTCCAGGTCTAAGGTATAAGCTGATAGCTGATAGCAACGAAGTTTGGAAGTATATTTCAAATTAGTAAATGCAAAACTGACAATTATTTTTATCATAGAGGCAAGAAAGACTTCTTATTAATTGACTGTTGTATTCCATATAATATTATGTTAGTTGTGATGCGATAAATGTAACATCCTAGATACTTCTGCAAGTTGTATTTAATTTAACGAATAAATTAAATAAGTAAAATAACTTATTAATGAGCTTTGCGTTGCTGATAACCCGAAATATTTCCCAACAACAGAGAGCGGAAACTGCCGGACTTTGTACAAACCCTTCCTCTCCCAATCTCCAAATTATTCATCATCAACTTATACTGCTGCACATAGGCCTCTCCTATAGCCCGCTAAGTATTGCGATTTTCAGTTGTTCGTCTCAAAACACTCCCAGCTACCTTCCGTATTTCATCGCTCCACCTAGCCGAGGGACGTCCTACACTACATTTGCCGATACGTGGTCTCCACTACTCTTCACCAAACTTGTTAAACTTTGGTAAACATTACACAAAACTTTCGTCTGCAACTCGCTTGTACCACGAAACCCCTTCCCAGGTCGTCGTCCGGTGGAGTGGGCTCGGCTGAAACGCGGCGCCACGCTACCCGCGCCGGCTATTTCCTTACATTGTCATACCAACACTCTTGTTTACGTTACAGGAATAGTGAAATAACTGTATGGTCTGGTCTACCTACTGCATGAATTTTTGCGTCTATGTAAAATGTTCGTCAGTTTTTTTGGCTACTCGTACATACATTGGTACATGCATATACGACACTCTTTCCCATCAGGATAGGTAGCCCTTCCATCTACTTGCTACGATCCAAACACACTTCCTTCGCCTTATTCTTAGCTAATTTAAATAATTTTACCCTATAGTATATACCTATAATAAGACATCACATTCGTGAGACATAAATGCATAATATCAACAATCATTTACTCATGGTGTCTTTAATTTTGACCAACGGTTTACAATAGTGGCACAATGAAATATTTATGACCTAAAATCCAATTCCCCTCTTCCAATTTACTAGGGACGGTCCCTATTTGCGCTTCACTGAGCAAAGAGTTATTTTCCGTCTCCACAATTTCCTAGACACCTAATCCTTTCTGAGTAACCATGTGACTGGATAACAAAGAAGTATCAACGAATAAAAATACGAATAGAAAGGCTGAAGGCCCGTTTCACCACTTAATAAAATAACAGGTTACAGATAAAATTTATCTAACATATATTTTATACCTGTCACTGTCTAAAACATCGAGTTTTATAAAATAGACATAGAATTATCTGTCAGTTAAATTATCTGGAAGTGGCGAAACAGACTCTTACTACTGTAAAATTAAATTACTTTCTTGATTAGATAAGCGAGATCCGCTTTTCAGTTATTAACAACATACAACCTAGAATATTATTTAGGTCAGTTTATATGATACTTTCTTTCATAAGCTTTTGTCAAGATATTGTACGGTTATTTTATATGTAATTCTACAAGGTAACAAGTATCGAAGGGCCAAATCCCCTGCAGCAAAGAGGGCAAGGAGTGGTCGCCATCAGTCTGCAGGGCCGAACCCTAAAAATGCGCATACATTATTTACTATATAAGCACAGGTGATTACTTGCCCTTACAAAAAGTAAACGAGTTGTCCACTAAAGTGACAGATGACTAAACTTGTTATAAGTTGATTAGCAATTTGATAAAGACATGTTTGCTACAAGTTTTTGAAGTTTTTTGTGGTTACTTTAATATTCGGCATTTCCATTCATACATTGAATTGTTCACATATGTTTCGTTCCGAGACCAAATTGACTGGTCTCTTTGAGCCGCCAATACACACAAAGGCATACGATTGAATCAATAAGAAGCTACTAAAATCATAGCAATCTCTTGGTCACGAAATCTTCCTTAGTAATCCCAGAATCCAATATAGCTTTTACAAGCTCGTAGGTCGTATAAATCGTAAGATTATTATGATAAACCCGAAAAGAATTAAGTCATCGGCATGGTATGGTAAACAAAGCAATAAACGCGATAAAGCGTTCTATCTGGGTCACCCCCGAAAGGGCAGCGGTGGTTTATCGGCTCCCCACTGGCTGTAGTTTGGTAGCTATAGCTTGCCACTGTGTAAAATTGATTGTTTTTCTTTTTAATTTGGGAGGGACTTATTTTATTTCCCAGATTTTTACACTAAGATCAGATTTAGTAGTTTTCATTGATATTTCTATTATGGGGTAATTATTTTTTAAAATGACCATTGTGACAAAAATGAAACAAAAATGAAAGTGTTACAAAAATAAAACTTGTTACAAAAATAACAAAAATAAAATATTAGGGCTTACTCACAATGCACACTTTATCTTTTACTATTTTATTTTACTCATGTATTATATGTCATGCAATGAAATGAAACACAATACCACACAAATTGTTTTTTTTTTTATCAATAATGAAATCAATGAAGTCACTATATATAATAACAACATAAAAGATTATTCTCTTTAACTTAAAATATAAGAAAACAAAATATTTCATTGACATAATAAAATAGAATTAGTAAAAATTATATGTGGCTGAGGCTTTTTTTACTGCATTTGGGTGCGCATGCACAATCACGCTCCGATTATAATGTTTAAATTAGTGGTCCACATTATAGTCACCGATGTGATTACAGCTTTACTTCATTTTTGTAACGTCATATTTGTAACGTCATCAAAAATTGTTACAAAAATGAAGAAGCAACATTGTTTGAAAATAATCTCAAATAGTTTATGCCAACAGAAATCTCAATGAGTGAAATCACCGTGCATTTTTATAAAGATACATAATAAACTATTCCAATAAACAATTAATGAAAAAGGAGCCGCTTACCTGTGTATTTTGACAAACAACACAAAATGGATAAATTAAAACTGGAATTTTTCCGGTCGACAAAAAAACACGCGTCGTGCACTTTTTCACACAGTAAACGAAATGACCGATTCAAATTCGTTTCTGGCGTGCCGTTGACTTGTTGAACTGCTAAGTGTTTCTTTTTCTAGTTTTCAATTATTACCAGATTTATTCGTTACAAAAATGATAAACAAAAATGAACAAAATTTCGGACGATGTTTTGTAAGTAAAAAATATATATTTAAAATTATTTAAATTAAATAATGTATACTGAAGAAATACGCTTTCACTGTTGTCTAGGCGATATATTCACTCATTATTAAATAAAGGTTCCAGTAACTTTTTTAGGTCAAATTTTGTAACGTATCTCGTGAAGAGGACAAATAATTTTGTATAGGGACCATCCGAACCCACCGAGAAAAAATTAGTATTATTTTTTCAATTGTAATATTTAATACATAAAACTGTTTAATTCTACTAGACAATACAACATTGTACAATAATAGGTACTTTTTTGATACTTAAAAGTATATTTAATAAAAAATATCGCGTATGGACAATTTTTTTCATCCAAATGGTCATTTTAAAAAATAATCACCCTATGGCGTTCTAAACAAAGGGCCCAACAAAGTCAAATAGCTAATCGATTGCGCTTAGAATGCAGCAAAACTAAAAAAGCCTATAAATTAAAGACAATTCTTACTTTTAAGCAACTATTCAATTCAAATAATATTTATTCTAAGGTAACTAAAAATTGCACTTGAATATGTCAAAAAAAAACAATAATAAAGGAGAGAAGCTACGCTGAATTTCTTAAAGAAGAAACCAGCAAGAAGGATTTAGTTTTATTTAAATACCTAAATCCATGAGCTAGGCACTTAAATCAACCTATTAACCCATACTCCTAAGATAAGATTTCCTCACTTCATTTTTCTACACCGCACGCCGTTGTCGTCGGTTAACCTCTACATTTGTAGAGTCTAGTCTACACCTAGCGACTCAAGATGCTCTACGTGTTTAAGATCGACTGAAGCAAGGGTTTTTCTACACGATGGCATAATGCTGGCTTTGTTGATTTAAAAATGTGGGATTTATGACACCTTTTGTGGCACCTTGTTTAGATTTTCTATATGATTACTTATGTCTTTCTGAAGATTCTTCAGACAGTTGTTACGTTCTTGGGTGTAATACTTACGTCAAAACTTGAATACCTAATGTTTATTGTTATTTAACTTGGCAAAATCAATGATTTTGTTACTAAGAATGTGTCAACAATTCTAGGCGGAATGTGTTAGTCTTTTATTTTTACTATAAAATTAATATTTATAAAAAAATATTGAAGTATCTCACAGACGTTTTTGCAAATACGATAAACAGGTCAGCGAGCTTTAGTAAAACATGAATCAAAGTATTTACAATATAAATCTAGGACAATGCTTATTAAACATGTCACAGACTCGACCAATCGTCCTTCACCTTATCATCCTTCACGCGACATTAAAATAATAAAAATAAACAATTAATTATTTTTATCTCAAACCTGGTCTCATTGGAGTAACATTGGAGCTTTGTATGTTTCCGCTAGTGATAGTATTTTGTTTTATTTGATATAAAAAATAATTAATTTTAGTGTTTGGTGTCGGATTGTACTTTTATGGGGCTTCTGTCAAATTAGTACTTAGGAGACACGATGACTTTTGGTGCGCCTCCATCAAGTTAAAGAGACTTGATAACTATGCTATGCTTGGCTTTTTAATTGGCAATTAGGAATTGATTAGCATTTAAAATTAGGAACTGTGCTGAGATCTGTCGATCGGAGTAATGTAGATCATATGCGCTTTTAAACTTAAACTCTGTAAATCTATAAGTCAAATAAGATCACTATAATCACAAAGTAACCTTTTTACTATGAATAAAAAGTCAATACAAACTAGAAGTTTTAATATAATAAGTAGGTATATGTAGGTACCTAAAAGTCTTACGATAGGTATACACACACCCGCAGGTGTACGTACGTAGGTATACACTACACATATGTTAATTTAACCCAAGAAAACCTAATTCCAATATGAGACACCAAGCAAATAACAACTATACGTAAACGTAAGTTCCTAAGAGTGCAAATAAACTTACCCATATCATAATATACAAACAGGGGCCGGCGAAATCTAATTTCAATAACATCATACTGTCCCTGCATACAATATTGCATTGTGCATTCAAATCACGGTAGGAATTTCCTTCCTGCCTTCTGGGAATACTTTGGACGACAGAAAAGCCGAAAGGCGTGTCGGCAGTACGTGATAAACTAGGAGAAATCTAGATGCACTAGGGACCTAATTTAGTTACACTTGGGGATATAGGGGTCTAGTCTATCGTACTAGATATTATAAATGTCAATGTTTGTGCCAATGGATTGATGTGAGAATGTTTGTTACTCTTTCAAGCAAAAACCACTGAACAGATTTTAATGAAACTGAAATATTGTAACTCATACACCAAAATAACATATATACGCAATATTATTTAAAGATATTATGTGAGTTTTCTAAGATATAATGACGATAAATGCGCGGGCAGTTTCTAGCGCAGACATATACCTAACGTTCACTGAAATGGAGACACGTTATAACATTTTTAATCTAGAAGTAGCAGTAGCGAAACAACCTAAAACAATAAACAAACAAAGTCACATAAACAAACCAAAAACAAAACAACTATTATGAAATACAATCTCAGTATCTCAGCAAACAAGAGTATCGGAGTTCACAATTACAATAGCCGATAGTAAACAGTGTTGCAACACGAGTGACTCACTAACTACATAAATAAATGCGTAAATTCATGTTTGTTTGATGTGATATATTTGTATAGTGGTTCTTCAAGTTGAATGTTTATTTGTTAAAGATTATTAGATAAATAGGATGATAATAAGTAAAACGGTTTAGATCTAAAATTAGAAATGTAATCTAGGCTTTAATATTAAATAATTTGTCGGAAAAATCGATGTTAAATGCAACAGGTTTTTTTTATATTGGAAGGAAGTGGTCTCTGCCTACCCCAGTGGGAGAGGGGCGTGACGGATAGGTATGTACGTATGTATATTTTTTTGGCTAGATGTTTTTTCATTATAAGTCAATAGAGAAATCGCCTTTAACTTATCTTGTAATAAAATAAGTATCATGTAGATCTACTAGGTAGGTACTTTACACAATCTTATGAAAGCGAATCTTTAAGTGTGTGTCAGAACTGTTTACAACACTTATCTTATAAAGTTGATTCATAAAAATCCACATAAACAATTTACAACACAAAGATAAGCTTTACATTTTCTTATATTTTCTGAATACTAGTTTTATTAACTATCAGTGACGTATAATTCCACGTATAAACTAAATCGGGCAACTAATCTCACCTACGCAAATCAAAATTAACCGACAAATCGATGGATTCGCTCGTACCAATATAAACACTCGATTCTTTCCCGGAACACTTGAATAAGATTGTTGATTCAGATGTTGCTTACGTCACAATGGCGTTTCATTCTAGCTCTAGGCTATTCAGAGGATTTCCTTACAATGTTTCTAGTGTACATACTTAGGTGATTATGAAATTACGAAGTCTGCACATAAAGAATTACTGTTGATGCAGGGAATGGGAGACTATGGTCCCTTAGGTTAAAAACACAACCCTCTTTCTACTGCAGTCGGTTAAAAATAGAAGCATAAATCAGACATCCATATCTAATGTCTATTTGCGGTATATCACACGTCGCTTTCCGATAGATTACTGCGTTGCAGAGCTCATAGACGTTCTAACATACATTATCATGGTCTGTCTGGACAAGGTCTTTACGCCATTGTAAATTGGGTACGGTACGACCAAGAGAGTAATTCTGATCATATATGCTGGCTCCAGGATTAGCGTTGCTTTGAACAATGAGTACTTCGCGCTCGCAGTTAGTGCTAGAATTAGGAGCCAGTCACGAAATTCACCATTTATGTCATCATTATCATGTGTTGAAAAATATGAAAGTCTTTTGAACAGCCAGTATAAGGAGGTATTGGCCAATAAAAACAAATCTAGCAAACCCACAAAAGAGTCCCTCATTCATCTATCTGTTTCATAGATGTACTGGGGCCCATATCGCAATGACTATAACCTAACCCAACTACATCCTGATTACGATCAATCAACTGCACTTATTTGCGATATCATCATACGGGCCATATGATGTGACTGCTATATATTTTAGATTTAGATTGTTCTTAGAATTACAGGTGAATGATAGAGCATATCTAATCTATTCTAGAGAAAAGCGTCTTATGAAGAGGAAAAAACGTGGAAAAAAGAAGGTTCTATTATACTTTGTAATGTATAAAAGGCTACAACAACAAAACATTGATAATTTTGGAACTGGCTGTCCTCGCTTAGAAGCTTTGTAAACTATGTATACGTAAATTAAGCCTCTACTTTACTTGAGATCTATTTCAGTAAACAGAAATCACACTAGTCTAGACAGAGAAAGTGCCCTACAAGTGGGTTGCAGTCGCGCACCATCATTCAATTCATACACTGGCTATAATAACTATAATAATAAAATGAATTTGTTCTACATCTTTAGAGGTTTATGAGTTAGATCTAGTGTTCTCAAACTGTAGTTCCAGTGGGTTAACGTATTAACTCTCAAAAGAAAGAAATATGATTATCGCAAACATTACTTGTTTTGGTTTTTCCAAAACGGATTTAAAACCACATATTACATTACAAGTGCAAATAAAGAGACACCACCACTTCCTAAGAGACTCCACGACAAAATAAAAATTCTGTAAAATTTGTCGAGTTTGGAAAAACTTTGAAAACCCCTGATTTGCCTTATTGCGTACACTGGCTTGCAAAATATGTGTCTATTCAGCATCATGCCATCATAACATCGTCACGCTACAACTCTTTGTGACAATATAATATTTCGAAATTATGTCGATTACATCATAACAGATTTGTGAACACAATTGGAACTCTATGGAAACTCTACTGTTAGTATTATGTAATTTGAAATATGTAATTTAAGGGTTTTGCCAGGTACCTAAATATTCATTCACTAGTAAATAAGAAGCTCTATATAATATTCGTGTGGATTGAATTGTTCTTGATTGTTTGTCATCATAAGTAATATTATACAGTATTTATCAACGACTGTAAAGGCAATTTTATAAATCAATTTACGTTACGAGTCTAATATACCAGCATATAAAGATAAAGAGCAAACTAAATGATTAATAAATCACCAGCAAGTACGATTAAGAAAGAAAATGATTCGACAAGATAAAATAAAAATTCATGAAAGAAAGAAATGCAATTATAGTGAACGATCAATTTTCTTTTCACTGATTTCGCTGGCACGATACAATCCCGCCAACTATGCGAGTAAAAATGTTGTCATTATTAGAAGAAAAGTAAAATGACATCAAACGCAAGCTTGTTAGATAAATAAGTAAATTTGATGTCGCGTCCGTTGCAGTCTCTGTATCCAATTTGGACAAGTACTTTTATTGTAGGTACTTCACGATAAAGAAGTTCGATCAAGCAATTTTGAAAGCTATTGTCAGTGAAAAAGTGCGGCTGTCCTCGAGGTTTGATAGGGAGGGAATAAAAAACAGAAAAAATATTGAAAGATACGAAACCGCGTTCGAATTTCGACAAGTCCTTAACTGCGACTGCGATTGACATGGTTTGGAAAAGTTAGGATTGGATTTTTTAGACTGACCGGCAGATATTACATGTCGATCTTGCAGTAGCAATAACATACATCTTGTTGTTCGTTTTGCAATCACTCCATATTTTGTAAAAAAAAAAAGAATAGTCATTTCGTCATTAATGCGTTATTACGATCGTTGTAAATAATAAATTGTCTCCAACAAAATAGATGTGCAATAATTATTCCCTCAAAAATATATCAAACCAAATTATTCGTTCGTGACGATAAAGTTGTTACGGTAGTTCCAGTCCAAAACAGTAAAATATCTCATTCCAAAGCAAACAAGAGTAAAAAGAGTGCAATCCATATGCAGCTCGAAGCGCACAAAGGACTACAAAAGGAAAAGGTCCAAGTGCATGAGCCACATGTGGTGACGTCATGGGACGAGTCAGCTGGCTCGCGGTGTTTGTATGACATGACGAGGTTTGTTGGGAATTATTGAGTTTGGAATCGGATATGTTGAGCTGATAAATATTAAAGTTGGTGTACTTTTCCACGTATATGCAGTTTCTGGTAATGACTGGATGATTTCATCTTTCCGCAGAAGGTCGTCCAAGCTAAACGTAATTGGTGACATATTAACCGCTGCATAAAATGCCCTAAGAGCAAAAAGTCAAATTGAAATACTCGTAATTTGCTATTTTTCCTCTTAGGACTCTCTCAGAAGGTTATTCACAGCAACTAAGCCACAAACGTGTAATAACCAACATCACACCGAGCACGTTGAATCAATTCATCATCTGATTTGTTTTTTCTACGACAAAGGGGAAGCAACGGGAACAAACAACCCGTAACAGCTATAGCTTATAAGTTCACGGAAAAAACTGACTTTATGGGTAAATGCACATCTGTGTCGTTTCTTAATGTCAGAGAATGTGTCTTCGGATAAAGTTCACTTTGCTATTGTTATAAATGTTATGTGGCGTAGACATGTGTCTTAATGTTAATGTGGTAATTTGCTGCGACATTCTCAAACTAGAAATTGAATGTTAACGTATTCTTAAAGGCTGTGGTTTGGTTTTTATTTTAACAGCACTGCCTACAAAAACGCAATGGTTTTGTTAGAAAAAAGCGTGAACAAATCTACCCTAAATATTTATTTTGCAACATTATGTATTGTTATCTAGTCGTTATTGTTCCACTGCTGGAGAAAGGCTTCTCTCTTCATCATCCTAGTGTTCCGGTCCTGAGCCACCTCAGCCCCACCCCTCAAAGACGTCCAAATAATTAGCACTAAATTTGACACAAACAGCTCACTAACTCATTCAAATCACAATACAGTACACTAACAAGCATTCAAAGTCACCACACATAAAAACCACTCAGTTATCCCGAAGTACACATACTGTTATGATTATACTGTGCAATTTATATGATGAACGGACAGAATCGGTAGTGAATAGAGGTGACACGACAGTTTTCTACGAATGCTTACTAAAGTAGGTTATCGTGTTATTAAAGAGGCATGGCGATTATGTTATGCTGTTTATGGAAGAGCGTTTACTTGTTTTGGTTAATATTTGTGAGTAATTTTGTTAGAAGCTTTGTAAATAAAATTGCTTAGTAAGATAGAAAGGGGAAAAAGACGATATGTTTCGATAAATTAAACTTAGTTTTTTGCCTCTCATAAAAAGGGTTGTTTTAGGTTTTACGTACAAATGCCAATGATATCAGAAAGTTTATGCGGTTAGGTTATCAAAGTTTACTCTCAAGGATGTTGGTCTAAATATCGACATTTTAGCCTTGTTTGTTTGGCATTAAATGATATGATTTATGAAGTATGTATCTACTTGGCTGATTCGGTACATTATTACTGTAACCATGTCTCCTCTAAGTTACAAGCTTACAAAACTCAATCAAAAAATATTAGTTGCATAAAACCGGATTTTCCCAAGTGAACAAATCATTGATGTCCTCTTTAAGTCGGCTGTTGACTTGGAACATACATTATTTACAAACTCACACTCGTTGGGACCACCCACGACTGTTTAGGGAACTTCCACACTTCGATACTTACGATCGGTCGTTACAAATTAAGTAACAATTTACGAATTAAGTAGAGAAGTCAAAAGGAATCCTTTTACGGTTGCTTTAAGTTATTTAACATTTTAAAAAGAGTATTAGCGTTATGTTATGTTATTATTCAAAAATATTGAAATCTGAAATACATTTTAACAGACTTCGCTACTTGCAGATATGTTGATTAAAGTTAACGCTTCATTATAACTGTAACTTACACTGTTCTTATCGATAAAACTGTGAAGAAGACTGCACGACGTTTATAAGAAAGAAAATCTTAGCTAATAAGGGTGTAAGATTCCAAATAGAGACAAGACATAATTAAATTTAAACCTTATCTCTCTAATTGACAACTCCAATCAACAAAGCATTCCAAACTGACATTTCCGAACCGAAGCATGCATCAAGTATGTCACTAACGCCTACAGACGTCATAAGATGCCCATGCGCCCGCGCATGAATCATTGACGCTTCGCCGTCGCGTCGTCGGCGCAAGTTCGGATGTCGACGACCGCGACGTTTTTTCAACATTATCATATGATCGCTATTGAATAAGTAGTTTAGAATTTAATCAATGTTAGGTTGGAATGCCGTTACGTGTAATTTTTGATGAATTGAACTTTAATTTTGTTTGAATTATCTTTACATAATACTGTAGGGACAGTAGGTAGGATAAAGAGAGAATAACTTATGTGTAACAGAAAAAGAGAGTCATGAAATTGAGTAGCAGTAGAGCCAAAAGGTAGGTAGGACAGCACGGGTAGTAAGTCTTATTGTTCAAGCAAAAATATCCAATGTCCAAAACGGTACAACAGAAATCTGATTTGTTGCATTACAATAATTGCAAAATTTTTGCCAAAAAAGAAACAACTTCAAAACGGAAACTAAAAGGTGTGAAATAAATTACCTTGTACAGCAAATTTCGAGTTTATAAGTGATTAAAAGTAACATAAACAAATACATAATTATGTCTTTAAAATTTTTGAAGACGGTGCCAAGTAAAACAATAACTAGATATCGGTAATATAGGTACTTATAATCAATCTTTTTCACATCTCAAGGAAACAGGTAGCACCGTCTTCAAAAATTTTTAAGACATAATTATGTATTTGTTTATGTTACTTTTAATCACTTATAAACTCAAAATTTGCTGTACAAGGTAATTTATTTCATACTTTTTAGTTTCCGTTTTGAAGTTTTCTTTTTTGACAAAAATTTTTTATTTCGCATTTTTTAGTTTCCCTTGACTGTCCTTCATTTTCATTATCAGACCCCTAATAACAGTCACAACCCATTTAGATGAAGGTCTCAATAATATAAGTTAATCAAGCCCAAACACAAAGTACTTGCTGTAAACCGTTGTCGAGTTCCGTCGACTGCATTTCCGCTCCATCATCAGGTCAACGTCAAACGCTCATTAAACATTAGGGCTTTAAAATTCTTATTATTGCATAATATTAAGAAACACACAGTCGCGATGCAATTTTTTCGAGTGTTTCCCTCGATATCTCAAGGTTTCCACCATCAGGTCCTGGTTTCCTTACCATGGGACCACCCTTGGGATACCCCCTTTCTAACAAAAAAAGAATCATCAAAATCGGTTCATGGACGACGAAGTTGTGTGAAGAAACACAAGAAACAGACTAGTCGAAAATACAATTTTCGAGAGTTTCCCACGATTTCTCCAGGATTCCATCATCAGATCCTGGTTTCCTTACCATGGGACCACCCTCGGGATACCTCCTTTCCAACAAAAAAAGAATCATCAAAATCGGTTCATAAACGATGAAGTTTTGCGTGGACATACATAAAAAAAAAAATATATATACCTATATACGGTCGAATTGAGAAACTCCTCCTTTTTTTTTGAAGTCGTTTAAAAAAGAAAACAGATTTTCCCTCTTCCATGCTTAGTGCTTACACAATTAAACGAGAATTGGCATGAAGTTAGTTTTTTTATCTATCTTTTTTATAATCGTAAGCAATGGTCAGTTTCACAATTTCACGGTATACGATCACAATAATAACAAACGCGTAAGCGTAAGAAACGGTGAATGGACATTTGAATAGCCTACGAGAATTTATTTGAGACATCATTTATATGAGGCTGCGTACCTCTGAGGGCTCCAGATAATTATTGCGAGGTTTATTAATAAAAATTTTTGCCAAAAAAGAAACAACTTCAAAACGGAAACTAAAAAGTATGAAATAAATTAACTTGTAAAGCAAATTTCGAGTTTATAAGTGACTAAAAGTAACATAAACAAATACATAATTATGTCTTTAAAATTTTTGAAGACGGTGCCAATTAAAACAATAACTAGATATAGGTACCTAATATAGGTACTTATAATCAATCTTTTTCACATCTCAAGGAAACAGGTGGCACCGTCTTCAAAAATTTTAAAGACATAATTATGTATTTGTTTATGTTACTTTTAGTCACTTATAAACTCGAAATTTGCTTTACAAGTTAATTTATTTCATACTTTTTAGTTTCCGTTTTGAAGTTGTTTCTTTTTCGGCAAAAATTTTTTATTTCACATTTTTTAGTTTCCCTTGACTGGTCTTCATTTTCATTATCAGACCCCTAATAACAGTCACAACCTATTTAGATGAAAGGTCTCAATAATATAAGTTAATCAAGCCCAAACACAAAGTACTTGCTGTAAACCGTTGTCGAGTTCCGTCGGCTGCATTTCCGCTCCATCATCAGGTCAACGTCAGACCCTCATTAAACATTAGGGCTTTAAAATTCTTATTATTGCATAATATTAAGAAACACACAGTCGCGATGCAATTTTTCGAGTGTTTCCCTCGATATCTCCAGGTTTCCACCATCAGGTCCTGGTTTCCTTACCATGGGACCACCCTTGGGATACCCCCTTTCTAACAAAAAAAGAATCATCAGAATCGGTTCATGGACGACGAAGTTGTGTGAAGAAACATAAGAAACAGACTAGTCGAAAATACATTTTTTTCGAGAGTTTCCCTCGATTACTCCAGGATTCCATCATCAGATCCTGGTTTCCTTACCATGGGACCACCCTCGGGATACCCCCTTTCCAACAAAAAAAGAATCATCAAAATCGGTTCATAAACGACGAAGTTTTGCGTGGACATACATAAAAAAAAAAAAAATATATACGGTCGAATTGAGAAACTCCTCCTTTTTTTTGAAGTCGTTTAAAAATGAACAATTCGATTTCAATATTTAGTGAAAAACGAAGAGCCTAAAGTTTGTTACTAACGCTTCACGAGCGATTCATGTATCAAAAAAAGATGATAATCTGTCGATAGCGCATGGTAGTGTGAAACGTGCTTAATTTAGCCGATACATAAAATACATGTAAAGTATCAATTCATTTTTCCTATGGACGTTTGTAGCGCTTGCACCATTAGTGTGTAAGCACTAAGCTGCGAGGGTAATCAAAACCTGTCCAAGCCAATTTACGTTTACTACTGCATTTATCGTTACTATGCGACTTGTGGTGGAAATGCTGTTGGTTATTTACTGTGCATGAGATAAACAAACTTAAGATGTGAACTAACGGTAGTATAGACTACGAATACAGAACATAGGTAGTCAGATTTTGTGGTTTTCGCCCACACTAGTTCGTAAAAGCATGGGTTCGCGATATATTTCAAATCATATGGATCATGTTAGTTACAGTGAGTTACAAAGAAGGGATTTAAAGTTTACTCTACCAACCTTAAACTATATTGTTGTCAAAAAAGGGGAAGGCGGTCGGTACTATAGCCTTTTTTGCAACTGAATCTTAAACTCCCACAAAAACAGATAAGTCACTTTTCTACACCCGTTTTGGAGCTCATTTTATTTATAACTAAATTAACCAATTAAAACAATGCAAAATAACCTCGAAGAAGACAGAAAAAATAATTCCAAGCCTCAAGAAAGATTCGCAGACGGATCGCAAGACAAGTTGCCAGACAAGATTCCTTTAAAAAAGCAACACCTGTTCATTTCCACCTGCCTGCTGCGCTACGGATTTATATATTCACTTTTATTAGCACTTGTAATTACTAAATGTGTACAGGTTGTTGTTTCATTCCACGACAAAAAACTGCACGAAATCTGTCCATTAAATTGAACTGTTTTTCGAAACGTGCGTTGAAATGCAAATCTTAAAATAGGTATATCTTGACTGTAAGGTGTCAATGAAAGATAGTTTTTTTATACTCAAATACACAAACATTTATTACACCCAGTTTACATAGATTTACATCAATAACAATGGTACTAGCTATGCACCCTGTCTAGGGCACGACAATGAAGTGTAGCGTAACTACGCATGAGCAACACTTTTTCTTTTTTTCTTCTCCTACTTCACTTCTCTTTTTCTTATACCTTTGAAATATGGTTACAAATGCAATAAACAACCTGTATAACAATGATTTTTGATTTAATTCACTATTATTACAATGATACTCGTAATTATAGTGACGCGGTGAGCTGCGTGACCTTCGCTCGGCCTAGGCCGTCATGCTGTGCGCGCGCGCAGCGTTGTTGGTAAACTTTACTGCACATTCTGCGGTTAATAGCTCTTTTACGAGGATTTGATAAATAAACAGTTGTAAGATTACGTAAGACAAAGTAAGTTTATCTTAGAATTAGTAAGAAAGATCGTAATTTGCTTTAAATAGATATTGGGGTCTTTGATACTGGCACAAAATACATTATGATTAATGTGCTTACTATGTTATGCCATTATGTCCTAATATTTTACAAAAGCATTGCTAGTACAATTCAGTGCTCCGAAAGATTCATGTAATTCCGTTTACTTTAAATAACAACGGTGGTACTGATTTCCGGATAAAACCGAATTTTGAAACGTAGCTTTTGAAATGATTGACATTTAAATGTGTGTAGGTACAGTCAAATAAATGGCAATGGTAATACATTAAAGTTGTCTTTAGGTATTCATGTGTAATACCTAAAGACGTAAGTTGGATGACTAGGTTATTCGCAACTGATTCATATCATTAGCTTTCCTCCTACGTAGGAATTACTCAGTCTTTACCACAATAAGAATTTACCTACGGCTGGGAAACGCTAGAAACTGAAGTTTTACCTGTATAATAACACAATTTACCTGAAATTCTTCCTTATTTATTACCTTATAGACTTATTAATCAATTACTCAGTTCTACGTCAATTGAAATTGCATTTCCCTTGATAAAGTGACAGGCCAATTTTAATCAATTAACCTTGCTTTATACAGTAGTAAACGAAAGTCAAAACAGCAGACCATACAAGCCTAAAAGGAATGCGTTAAACTTGTGTGGCAGTACGTATTCATACCACCATAGTATGACAATGGCTAGGGAGGAAATTGCTATAATGGAGTGCATGCCGTGTCATCGCGTCATGTTGGCGGTGTCGCCGGAAAATGGTCACGCGAAACCTTCTGGGAATACCTTTTTGTGAACATGTGCACTAGTTTATAGTTTATGGTTTCTTCGTATTAGGCGAAAGGATTCCGAAAATTTGAATAGATTATACTTTTCAATTTTTTTATTTAAAAATACTATACGTTTTATTAGCGTTACATTGTGAGTTTTCTTAAATTTGAAGGGTGGGTAAGTACAACATTCGTCAAAGTCAGGGTATAAGTCTTAACACACCACATCAACTATCAACTGATTAATTGTCGAATTTATTACTCTATTTTCGATATTACGCACTTCCTCTTCATCAAGTTTTGTTTCCTATCAGAATTGCGAATTTAAATAACGCATTTCTCGAATAACGTCGATTTTATGACTTCATAACATCAAAGACATCAATCACTACAGCCATCCATAATTCGATACAAGCAATAAAGTCAGTGTACACTTGTAACGCGTGTCTTAAAGCCGGTGTCACGTTTGGCACGCGAATCATTTACCGGCACGATGTATGGAGCATTTCGCCACGTCGCTGAATGTCTCATGATGACACCTCAATGAAATGTTGGCTGTAAATTCATGGGCTATTGTTTTGGTGGCTATAAGATTTAAAGATCGTGTTGAAAGACGTCTATAAGATAACAGATTTAGGTAATGTGCTTGCACGCACATGATAGTATTATGAGATGCTATGACAATTCGCGGCTATCCGACCATCCGGCAGCCAGTAAAATACTAGATAGAGGAAAATATGACTAAGTACTTCTACAGGGTGTAAGAAAAAGGGGGTATAATGCTGAAACACAGTGATAGTCTTCATGAAATCGAACAACTTTCCCCAAGCAATATAGGTCGTAATTCTAAAAAAAATTTTGGATCGCCCATACTTACTCGATCAGCTAATCGGACATTTTGTATGGGGAGACGAATTTTTTTTTTTGAGTTACGACCCTTGTTCCTTGGGGAAAGTTGTTTAGTTTCATGAAGACTATTGCTGTGTTTCAGCTTTATACCCCCTTTCTGTTACACCTGTATAATAAAGATCTCGTTGATTTTAACTTTTCCTCTATTGACATTAGGTCTAGTTTAATATTGGGTTACCTAGGTAATCGTAAATGTACATGACTGATGTCATGCCATGCTACTTTGCCCGACCTGAAAAGGTACACCGTGATTATTACCTACTTTATGTTTGATTTATAAGTGCAGTTTTCCTTATACCAACTAAGTAGGTCCTATAACATGCCCGCATAACATATTTTTATTATCGTAACGTAACCTAAGCAAGTGCATGTCATTGATGCATCGCGTCAACCGATCGAGTCGGTGTCGGGTTTCGAAATGCCTGACCGCATTACAACACGGTTTTTATAAGTTTATATATATAAAGTTCAATTCAAAATATAAGATAAGCTTTTAGGTTCATGTTCATAATAGATTTCCAAATATACATGAACTCGGGTCGAGTAAAAACAATACCTATCTAGATGATGGTCTTTAACAAGTGGCTGTCTAATTATGCAAATTATTGCCGTTTAGATTTAACTTTAGATTAGACGTTGACAGTATTGAGAAATAAATTAAACAAGACGTTTTGTTTCTTTGCAAATCGCTACCATTTACAAACCTCTCTTTTAATAGAGAGATGCCTCATTATATAATCGAAGCTTATATTAAAAGTAGCAGTAGCAACAACATAGAAGCAAAACACGACATGTGCACGAGAATGTATCAATATCTTATATCATGTACAGCATGGTGCAAGTATCCTTAACGAGTATGATACTCGTATCGACACAGATTGCCTTGTGTCCGTCGGCTCGGATTACCAGTATGACATTGCTTGGACGACGAAGGAATTTTGTGTCTATTCAGATGAGGTATAAATTGAGATATTTTTTATTTAATTCGATTTTGTGGCGATAAAACATCGAGTACATTGGTTCTGAAATAAAAATAAAGATAACATTATGAGGACTGATCTTAAATTAAAATATTAAAGATAGTACGACGTTAGTTCGTTTAGTTTCGGCTATGGACAAAACGTCAAACTAAACGAACTAACGTCGAACTATCTATAAAACTCCTTTTCTAATAAGGGGACAAAGTTTATTAGTAGATAGATACCATGGCTTCTTTTTAACATCTGTCCACCTTGCTCCAGGTTACAATGTAGGTACTTCAATCTCTACCTACCCTATCACATGAATGCGATGTATGTAATCAAACCCATAGAGTGCAGTAAACAATGATGGCGTGAAGCCAACTGTGTCGGCCGATTGGTCGGAGGATCTACGCCGATGGCTAACTAATGCCCAACGGTACCTAGGTACGCTAGGGCAGTGTGCGTGAAGGGACCGTATTCATTAATATTGTCGGCTACGCATGAATAGTTTGTACCTACCTATTATAATATGTAGTAGTGGTAAGGTGACGATTTTTGGTTGGTAAAATTATTTGATTGTAATAAGTGGGTTACAGCTTGCAGCTTTGGAAATTTGGAAAGCTTTGGAAAGTAAGTATTTTACTTATGACTTAATCTGGAAACGTAATCTGAAAGACGCAGATATTCGAAGTCGTCTTAAAATTAGCAGTTACCTACATGTTTGCGATTTGTTAAATGTACCTTTATAGTAATCTCATCTGTCTCTATCATAATCAACTTTTCTTCTCAAAGTACGAGTAGAAGTACAAAAGCTTCTAAACACAAAATGATACGAGACAGTGTGAAATCTTAGATGCACTACTTGTCTAGATAATCCCACTAGCATCAGTAAGCATAATGCAAATGCAAGTCAAGTCACATGCTAAACTAATCTGCTGGAATCTAGTTACTATCGCAACGTCTACTCGCAGTTTGATTCAAACTCTATTCAATTACTTTCCTGACGTTGGAATACTAAGAACACATCGTACATAAGCCCCTGCTGAGTCATACAATCTATTTGATTGGTCGCTTGGTAATAGTAATGTTTTACCACGTGTGGAAGTATCTATTAAAATTCGAAACAGTATGGAGTTACGCAGTTGATATTGTATTTATCATTTTGTAGAATCTGTAGTCAGCAGCGGAGGCGCGTAGCCCGTAAAGTTCATGTAAAGATCAATCGCAGATACGCATAGGTATTTACGAGCGAATTTGATAGATGTGCGAGCTTTAGTACCGACTGAGTCGAAATAGCAGTATTTTGTTTGAATTTGCCAAATCACGAAATCCCAGCAAACAGACATAACGTTGAACATCATTTCAATAAAGCTGCCACGCCTAGAAATACCATCTTGCTAATAATATTGCAAATTAGTGACTCTTCGAATATCTCAAGCATTTATCTTGTTCCAACAAAAAAATATAAACATATAAGTACACATACATTACAACTAATCCTTTAAAAGATCGACAGCGCTCAACAAAAAAAGCACCAAATAGCATATTCATAGATGGTTAAAAATCTAACCAATGAATAGAACGGAAACAATCAATGGGCAAAAAGTAGAGCATTACAAGTTCAAACAATTTGATTCACAAGTTGCGTCAGAGCTCGTGCTGTCTGCTCCCATTCCGCGGCAAAAAGCATAGCCTATTAATTACATACACACGAGAATCAACGAAGGTCGAATATAATTGACAATGACTCAGATATCGCGGGAACTCGATAGTCGCCATGATGGACTTGAGAAGAAAACATTCATTATATGGTCGTGAATTAAAAGGACGAAGCAATTATTGTAACTTAACTCTAGAACGCGTTTCAGCCATGACTTAACAATACTCTAGACATAGCTATAAGAACCAACAATTTAGGTAAGTCATTTTTAGGCCAGTTTCATTGGAAAGACATGACGGATGGAATGGCAAAGTTTGATGGCCCTTTAAAACTCTGTTATAAAGGACGACGACGGGTCTAAAGTATTGCTAAATATTAATTAGTACTCATTGGTACAACACAAGTGACATAAATCATGGCTTTGCATAAATCACAGGTAATAAAATAAAGGGCAGTCAGATAAACGCTTCGCTTTTATTTAACAAGCACATTGTAAACAAACACAAATTGCTTGTGTTGGAAAGTACAAAGACCTACAAAAAAGGTTAACATGAAGTTAAAATCGAAGTAGGTATTGTAAAAGGTTGAGGTCAAGAAATAACATCAAATAAAACGCTTCTTTGTCCGGATTCACGGATATCTGGATTTAAAGTAAAACAACTTTGCTTTTGTTTCGGTATTTAACGCCGGAAATACGCGAATTAAATCGAAATTGCAAGTAAATAGTTAGAAAGAGGATGTTGCGAAAACGTTTTGTTAAGCGTTTTATGCTTGCTAAATAAAATAACATTTACCTAATTAGGCAGGTCTGTGAACTTACGCAATTTGCATAAACTTAACGCAACACGCTATGGCTGTTTATCAAATTAACTTGCGTTTTGATTTATGTTTTGAGTGTTTGTTTATTTTTTTATTAGTTAAGCACAAAACGTGTATATTTATCAACTTAGTAGCTATTTCCTACACATATGTAGAATAGAAGCTCATAGCATACACTACCGCATGAAAGAATTAGCTCTGATTTACGTGTTATCATCGATTTTCTATTTTTGTTTGGGATTTCCATTCTTAATGAGTATTCAGCGCTCTATGCTGCAATTATTTAATTTAACAAAACAGATTCACGATACAGAGTAGTAGATATAAGACTCATTGATTCATATCACGTCAAAAGTACCTAAATGTTAACGAATTTCGCGCCCCCTTTTAGCAAATTGATTTCCCAATTTCTCATAATATGAAGCGTATGTTTAGTATGTACAGCATTCATTTAGTAATTAACAAAGGTAGGTACTCCTCGAGGGCTTAACCTTTGGGTATGAACAGCGACACGGGCTAATGAGGCGTGCCTAATTCCTACGATTTTAACGAGGGGCGATGCACTGTACAGCTTTAAATGCCTTAACCATGCTTTGAGGATTCGATCTGGTTATTCCGAAGTGTTTATTTGATTAGATTATTATTTTATATTGCGTTTTTATTTATTTAGAGTCTACTAGTGATACTCATATGTAGAATAGTATTGAAGGAAAAGTGGAAAGTAAACAGAAAAAAGGGACATCAAGAAAGACGTTATCGACCAAATAAAAGAGGAAATATAAAAGTTATGTTGCACTAATGGTGGCGTAGACTCCATCGAACAGAACAATATCCTTAAATGTATAGAAGAATATGAATTGAATGGATACCGAAGTAGGTACTTATTATATTCTGGAAGAGCATAAAGAGAACTGCTGTTAAATATTCGTTTTATGACTTTAACGAAGTTTCCTGTTTTTCTACACTTTTGCAATCACTGACGACTATTTTTGGTGTTTACTTATAGCATTCGCAATGGACATAATATTTTCCTGGTTTAACATTAATCATTGTTTTATTATTAAATGCCACCCACAGTATTATTGTGGCTCGGTGACATCACTCTATTCTACGAGTATAGCAGTTTATTCCCAAATTGGAAGACTAATTAATTACTTTAGTAGCCTAGGGCACTTAATTTTTCGAGGGGAGAATATAAGCTCAATCGAATTTCAGAGCGTCGATAGGGGGAAATCGAGAAAGAACAGACACGCGTATTGTGCTCGCTATTTTGGAAACTGTACGTGGAATCGTAGACTAAATCAGTTGATGTATTAACTATTGATCATACATAACATAGTGCGTAATATCCTTTGAGTAATATGGTTAAATGCAACTTTTTGAAGTGCCCGAATAAGACCCTCTATCTATAGCAACCATTTCTTTCAATTAAGTTATTTTTATGTGGAATAAAAACTTTGTATTGAAAGAACTATGAAAAGAGTGAAGCTAGCATAGACGACGGTGTGTTGAAGCGCCATAAGCACGCACGCGCCGAAGGAATGCAGCCGCACCAGTCTGCGTCCCAATGATTAATAGAAAACCTGTACCTATGCCCACGAATAGAAAAACGAAGGAAATTCTATCGGAATCACTATTAAGGTTGGTTTGTTGGCACTTGGGTTTGAACTTGTATGTTTGCAAGTTGTTGTGATGTAATGAGTCTGGATTTTATAGTAGGGTCTTTCGATTTGTTGGGGCTTCAGTTGCTTTAGTTTTGTTGTTTGCGAAATATCATTGGATGGTTTAAAAATAGGATGTCTTTTGTTTGAGGGTAACTTCGTCACGCGATACGAGGTTTAACACAAGTACATAAAAGTTCGAAATTGTATGTTTTATTTCGTTCATAATAGAATTCCTAAGGTATCCATCCTACACGAAATGAGCACGAGGCTCTTCTGGTTCGTCGTTCGCAGTGTCAAGACGAGCCTACGACGAGCACTCTACTCGTTTTAAATCGAACCCACGATTTTCATATCATTCAATAAGCATCCGTCATTTCAATTCTTTACACCATCCTAGTACCTCTTACCACATAATTTCGAAAGCAGTATCGTATCAGCTATCCACGACAAGTTAATTACCTTATTGCAGCCAAGGCCCTCAGCCGACCCGATTCTAAGAGCACAGGTCACTTCATCGTGACTCACGCGTGTAATTTAGCTGTTAACTTGACAAGGTCTTATAACGACAATCTTCCTTTAGGATCGTGATGAGCGAATTTCTATTTTTGGTTGCTTAAAGAGAGGATGCTTTCGTTAGCTATTTATGGCTAGATGGGGAATTAAATTGATTGTGCAGTTTCTGTAGATCCCTTAGCTGGGGTTCTATCGTTGGTTGCTCTTTGTGTTTCAATTACCTTATGTACCGTTACATACTCTTATAAATTAATGAACAGCTATTACTTCACGGTAAATAATTTAAACTTTAATGGCCCCCATCACTATTAATTTCAATTTCATATGAAACCTATTACAGTTTATAGCTTCCTCAAAAACTGTTAGTGAAATGAAAGTTTAGAGCTCAATTACTCGACCAACAGCGATAAAGCTACTGCAATCTACTATTCTATTTTATGTAGTGACGTAAACTAGTGCATAAGTACAAAATTGCAGTGTTCGCACTTAACAATTTTATGGTGAGCCGTGATTTACTACCAACGTCTTTTATAGCCGATATCGCGATTAAAGAGACACGGGGATGGTGTCAGGGGTCGTGATACAGTAGTCGGGTGGTACAAGGCAGTAAGTTGTTCGATAAAAATAGCCCATCAATGAGGGGCTCTGTGACGCGATAACCGACGCCGGCGCAGCCCCTGTCTTGCGCACTTAGATAACTAAACTAGTCTAGCTGATAATTTACGTAATGAAGAGAACATCACTTCTAATTTAAATTACGCAATTAAGTAGGCAGTTAATAAATACTTTACCATAGAAACAAACATAAAAGCTTTGCATAATATTAATAAACTAATTTAATCTATAGTACTCACATTAGTGTGTCCATAAAACGTAAATAAATGTAGCATTTTAAATACAAGGTTCAATATTCTAGAACAACATTCAGTTTTATCATGTTTAATAATTTAATTTAATTTAATGAGACGTAATAAAAAAAGTCAGGGGATTACTGATACAAATTGAATTTTAATTAATGTCACTGCTGTATATTTTATCAAACTTGTTTTAATATTGTAATGTGAATGTTGAAATGTTTATAAACATAAATGCAGAATGCAGAGGATTTAGTATCAATACTAGGTAGAAGTCTGGGATATTTAAAGGTTTTATCTGAACTATCTATCTACTAGCTAGACAAATAATTCAGCAAATAAACATATGGGGTAAAAATCTTAAGTAGAAACAAGCAGAGCAAAATTTTAAAATACTACTTTTTGATGGTCTATAAGCTGAATTTTGATTGCCCAATCAATATTTTATTAAATATTGAAGAATGCTATATAGTTAAAAGAATAACAAAGAGGAAAGTAAAACATAACAATGTCAAATAGATAAAAGCGGGAAGTGAAACATTTGTATCTTATCAGAAACAAATTACAACATTTCATAGAATACAGTGGGCATAGGACGGAACATTTGATAACAGCCGGAACATGATGACACAGGATGCGGACATCTTGCTGACATGCAATGTTCTATTTTCAAATTTTATTGTTGCTATTCATTCTAGCTATGTAGGTACTTACATATTATGTAGATAATTTTTTTTTTTCTATTTTTATGTGCATTTTGCTACAGAGGCACTCTAGACAGATAATGTATAAAAATCATTATGAAACCATTTTAAAATTATTGAATATAACTTTAATACTTACTGTTGATAATTAATTAATTAATTTAAAAGTTAACATGTAAGTATTTGTCTGGAGTCAAGCTGACACTAAAGTTGAACAGATCAGATCTGATCAGGTCAGGATACTTTTATGCAAATATCCTTTTAATTAAATTATAAAGAAACAGCAGAAACATTACATATTGTTCCGTAAACAAAACGCAACGAGGAAGCCGCCGGGCGCGAGAGGGGCGCGACTGCCGCGAGGGGGACGCAAACGTCAAAATGAAATGACACTTCGACTTCCGCTTCGCGTCTCACACGCATTGAACCAGCATAAAAACGGTTCTAATAAATTTCAACATAAACCTTTTGCAAAACATAAATTAAAGGCAATTAGTACAAAGGAAGTCGTATTATTCATCATCGAAACAATTGGCGACCGTGACAGGACTGCAACTTCGGAGAGCGAGGTTCGAAGAGAAAACCGACCACGCGGCCGCGCGAGCGCCGCATAGCTACAACCGGAGAATCACATCAGGGGAGTGTCCTTCCTTATTTCTTTCCTGCTTATCATAATTATCCAATCCTTTTAATCCTTATAAAGTTTGGCGATTCTCCGAGTCAGTGGAGCTAGCATTCATTATTTTGTGTGTCGGCGTGCTCAAAGAGGTAAGACGCCATTTTGTCTTGTACCCCAAATCTCAATCTCGAATCTTTATTTCCTTCGCACAAGCCCCTAGTGCTTGCATCATTAAAAGTTCTAGGTTCATAAGCTTTGTGCTATCTCCGCACGTCTTTATTATACGTGTAGGTACCTATAGTTCTTAAAATCTTACGGTTTCATTTCATTGAGGTTACATACCTAAAGTTCCCGTGTTTGTGGAGTGCCTGCCGATTTTTCATAAGTTACTTACGTGAATTCCAGCGTTACCGGAGCTATTGGAGAGGCTTCGCTCGGCACGGGTGCTCCGCCTCTGCAACGCTCGCCCGCCACGCGGCCACGCTTGCTTCGCAACGAGCCCGCATCGCATCGTGGCGCTTTGGCTGAACGGACGCTAGCCTTGTTTGGGTTTGAAAGCTTGCACATTTAATATATTTGCTCTGTTTATTAACCTCGCCCTTGCAAAATGTCTGACACAGAAACTGAATCAGATTCCAAAGACTTAAAGATGTTAGTGAATTCTCGTGGGATAGAAAAAAGGCGTTTGACACTTTTTAAGCAATTTTTAGTTCCGTTAAAAGATATTCCTATTGAGAAAGTGACTAGTTTGCAAGTAAAGGAGATTAAGGGCCGTTTAGATAAAATACATAACTGTTTCAGTGATTTTGATAAATTTCAAACACAAATTGAACTTTTAGATTTAGATAATGATAAAGAACTTGATCAAAGGTGCCAGTTTGAAAGTGAATTTTATTCTCATGTGGCTCTAGCAGAGGAAATAATTGAGTCTTATAATAAACTACATGACGATGACAAATCTGCATCATATTCCTCATGCCATCCTAATCGGGCTAGTAACATTAAACTGCCTACAATAAATCTGCCCACCTTTGACGGTGATTATCTGAAGTGGTTGGAATTTAAAGACACATTTGATTCAATTATAAACTCAGATGAATCTATACCACTTATAAATAAGTTTCACTATTTGAAAACATCCCTCCAAGGTGGCGCAGCTGTCATATTAAAGTCAATTGAAGTCACTGCAAAGAATTATAAAGTAGCATGGGATTTATTATGTAACCGATATGATTCAAAACAAGTGCTAGTTAGTAACCACTTAAAAGCGTTATTTAACATAAATGTCATAACACGCGAATCCCCTAAAGCAATTCGCTCCATGGTTGATCATGTCTTAAAAAACTTAAGGTGTCTTGAAACTTTAGAGTTGCCCACAGACAAGTGGGACGTCTTGATCATTCACTTAATGACTACTAAGCTTGATTCCATTACACGCAGTAAATGGGAGGAATTCAAAAGTAACAATATCTCTCATTTACCTTCACTTGATGAATTCATACAGTTCTTGCGAAGCAGAGCTGAAATCCTTGATAGTATTTACATAAATGATAATACTAAAAAATTTGAAACTGAATCTAAACCCTTTCAGCATAATAGGGTCAAGAGTTTCTCAGTCTCAGCTAAATCTAAGTACTTACAATGCCCCTTTTGTAGTCAAAAACATAGGATTGTGGATTGTAATGATTTTAAATCTTTGTCAGCAGAGGAGAGGGCGAACAGAGCTGCACAACTGAAGCTTTGCTTAAATTGCTTAAGGAAAGGACATGTCGTCGCACAATGTCGCATGGGTCCGTGTAGAATCTGTGAGAAAAAACATAACACATTATTACACATAAACAATAATGATGCTGCTAATAATAATAATAATGAGGACGTACCTGAACGCGTAACGCAAGCTTTGTCCGCCCAGTCCACTGGCCAGGTTCTTCTTGGTACAGCCTTGGTAGAAATTGTGAATCCTGTAAATAACACTACTTACCATGCTCGTGCTCTGCTGGATGCTGGAAGCCAATCCTCGTTCATGACTACTAACCTGAAAGAAAAGTTAAACTTAATTAGTAAACCTAACCAATCTTGTGTGACTGGAATAAATAATTCTCCAGTTTACATATCAGAAGCATGTGAAGTGACCCTTAATTCATTAGTCACTTCTTATACAACCTCTCTTAAATGTTTAGTGATGCCTAACATTAGTGGTCACTTACCTAACTCACTTATCAATGTTGCTCGGCTGCACCTGCCTAAAACAATTCGTTTAGCTGATCCTAACTTTTATAAGCCTTCACAGATAGACCTGTTACTGGGTGCAGATATATTCTTTGACATTTTATGTCCTTCTCAGATGAGGCTGGGGCCCGACATGCCAGTCTTACAGGACTCTGCGCTCGGCTGGATTATTGCTGGCGCAATCGATGGCTGTATCCCTGGACCGACTAGAGTACATTGTAATTTTACAAAACAGATCAGCGAAGACCTTGCCAAGTTTTGGGAGCTTGAAGAAGTCTCAATGAGCAGGGCACCTCAGACAGCAGAGCATGAGTTTAGCGAAAGACATTTCACTGATAATACGACCCGTCTTAATAACGGTCGATTTTCAGTTCTTATGCCTTTGTTAGAGGATCCTAGGGAAGCTTTAGGGGATTCCTACTTTATGGCTGAGAAACGTTTCTTAACTTTAGAGAAAAAACTTAATAAAGATTTAAAACTTAAAGAAGAATATTCTAAATTCATTCATGAATATGAACAGCTAGGTCATGCTAGTAAAATTGATAAACCTGAATTCGGATATTACTTACCTCATCACGCGGTCTTAAGAGAGTCAAGTGAGACTACTAAACTGCGAGTAGTATTCGATGCATCAGCAAAATCTTCATCTAAGAAATCTTTAAATGATATTCAGTGTATAGGGCCGGTAGTACAGGATGAATTATTTGATATTCTGATACGTTTCCGTCAACATAGGTACGTTTTAACTGGGGACATAATGAAAATGTACAGGCAGATCGAGATTAAGCCGTCACAGCGTCATTTGCAGCTCATTCTATGGCGCGATGATGATACTAGGCCCATACACACTTTACAATTGAACACAGTAACTTATGGCACTGCTTCAGCACCTTTCTTAAGTACAAGGTGCTTATTAGAGCTTTCTAAAGAATGTCAACATGAATACATTTCTGAGATCATAAAAAAGGATTTTTACATGGACGATTTGCTTACAGGCGCTGCGTCTGAACGCGAATTGTCACATATACAGCAAGGCGTAACTGATACATTAGCATCAGCTTGCTTACCGATTCATAAATTTCGTACAAATTGTCCTAACATATTTAAAAACGTAACTGAAGGTCAATCTCTTGATTTAAATAAAGAAGCAAGTGTCCTAGGTGTCATTTGGTCACCTACCACTGATTCATTTCGATTCACTTTAAACATTAACTCTGACACAGAACACTTAACAAAACGTAAAATTCTGTCAAACACTTGCAGAATTTTCGACCCACTCGGCCTGCTGAGCCCATGTACTATTACTTTAAAAATTTTACTGCAAAGGTTGTGGCAGCTTAAACTAGATTGGGACGAACCCGTGCCATCTGACATAAAAAATACTTGGTTAACAATGGTAACTAATCTTAATGTTCTACTTACAGCATCAATCCCGCGATACGCGCTTTGCATCGCCCCAGTTAAAATTGAAATTCATTGCTTCGTGGATGCTTCTCAAGCCGCATACGCAGCGTGCGTCTATCTCCGGTCGGTGGACAGCAACGAAATCGTTACTGCTAGGCTTTTGTGTTCGAAAACGAGAGTAGCTCCTTTGAAACCTACAACTATCCCGCGACTTGAATTATGCGGCGCGCTATTAGGCGCTCGCCTTACAACTAAGGTAAAGGAAGCATTACGTTGCCAAGTAGATAACATTACGTTATGGTCGGATTCAACTATTACATTAGGTTGGATCAGAACGCAACCTAAACTTTTGAAGGCCTTTGTATGCAACCGCGTTAATGAGATACATGAGCTAACTAACCGCGAGGCTTGGCGCTACATTCCAACAGACCTTAATCCAGCAGATATGGCTTCAAGGGGGGTAGATCCTAAATTCTTACTCAACTCGTTGCAGTGGTCCCAGGGTCCCTCTTTTCTCTTAAAAAATGAAACTGAGTGGCCCCAGCCTCCTTCTAAGAAGGTAGAGCTACCTGAAATTAAAGTACATCATAACAAAAACTTACCTGAGAATATTGTTAATTTTGAAATTCATTCAAGTTCAAACAAACTTATCAGAATATTCGCTTATGTTCTTAGATTCTTGCATAACTGTAAATCAAATGATAAACTTCAAGGTCCTCTGGAGCCTAGTGAGCTTAACAATTCACTTCAATACCTAACTAAAACGGCACAGAGGGATTCATTTAAAGTAGAAATCGAAACGCTCGCTAATGGGAAATCTCTTAAACCTAAATCTTCTTTATTGCAGTTATCACCGTTTATCGACGAAGCTGGCGTGTTGAGAGTAGGTGGTCGACTTGACAACGCTTCTCTTGATTTCGAAAAGAAGCATCCCGCCCTGTTAGATGGCAAACATATTTTTACGAAGCGCTTGATGGAAGCCGAACACCTACGTCTCTTCCACGCCGGCCCCCAGCTGCTCCTTAGCACATTCCGAGATAGTTTTTGGCCTATCGGAGGCAGAGATTTGGCACGAAGTATCGTACGTAAATGCATAATATGCACGCGATTCAGAGGAAAGCCTATAGAGCCGCTGCAGGGCAACTTACCTGCCGTTAGGGTAACGCAATTTTATCCGTTTCAGACTTGTGGTGTTGACTTCGCTGGTCCGTTTATGATATCCAGTAAGAAAGGCCGTGGTAACCGCGTCTCTAAGGCGTATTTATGTTTATTTGTATGCTTCGCTACTAAAGCGTTGCACCTCGAAGCGGTCAGCGATCTCAGCACCCCCAGTTTCATTGATAGCTTAAAACGATTCATATCTAGAAGGGGTAAGCCTGATACAATTTATTGCGATAATGGGAAGAATTTTGTAGGGGCGAATAATGAACTGGGCAAACTGTTGCGGGCGAGCGTTCGTTCAGTTAAAGAATATACTACTAATGAAGGCATTAAATTTAAATTCAATCCACCGTACTCACCTACGTTCGGTGGTTTATGGGAAGCGGGTGTTAAAAGCGCAAAACATCATCTTAAAAGAATAATGAATGCTAGTTTGACTTTCGAGGAGTTGAGCACACTTTTTTCCCAAGTTGAGGCTATCCTCAACTCCAGACCCCTTACTCCGTTATCACCTGACCCACACGATCTTTCTCCTTTGACCCCAGGACACTTCCTCATCGGCCGGCCGCTAACCTCGCCTCCGGAGCCACCTATAAACGAAGCCATGAAGGTGCGGACGAGATACCAACTCATCGAGAAGCTGCGCCAGCGTTTCTGGGCTCGATGGAGAAATGAGTACTTGTGCGAACTACAATCAAGGCATAAGAATATGACACCGCAACCACAACTTAAAATCGGAGACTTGGTTGTCTTCCGTGAAGATCTTCCCCCACTGCAATGGAGACTCGGAAGGGCGCTTAAACTCTACCCAGGAAAGGACGGCGTCTGTCGTGTGGCTGACTTCCTAACTAGCCACGGCATTACCAAACGAGCTTTGAACAGAGTGTGCCTGCTGCCGGTGGAGAATGAAGTCTTGAAAGAAGCTGCTGCTGCTCCTTTCAAGGGGGCCCAGAATGTTCCGTAAACAAAACGCAACGAGGAAGCCGCCGGGCGCGAGAGGGGCGCGACTGCCGCGAGGGGGACGCAAACGTCAAAATGAAATGACACTTCGACTTCCGCTTCGCGTCTCACACGCATTGAACCAGCATAAAAACGGTTCTAATAAATTTCAACATAAACCTTTTGCAAAACATAAATTAAAGGCAATTAGTACAAAGGAAGTCGTATTGTCATTTCATTTTGACGTTTGCGTCCCCCTCGCGGCAGTCGCGCCCCTCTCGCGCCCGGCGGCTTCCTCGTTGCGTTTTGTTTACGGAACATTTTGCAGAGGCGGAGCACTCTGCAAAATATTTTTATATTTTTATATTTTTAGTAATTTAACCAATAAACCTACACCTATTTGTACAAAACTCGGTCACTTTGGAGCCTTGAAATAAAGGAGGAAAATTACGCCTATAATATGTAAATAGTAAGTGGAAACCAGCCCGTGAATTAATTAAATGCACATTTTACACAGGCGACGCGCCCGCATCGTTAAAAGACCAGCAACCTTAGCTGTCAACAAAATTCGTGTTTGTAAACAAAAGCCGGCGAAATTCGCCGTTAAATTCTACGTGATGGTAAACGAGGTAGACTTACCAGAACTTTGATGAACCTGCTCTCCAGCTCGTCCCGGTCCGGCATCGGAGGCTTCGTCCGGTTGTTCCTGGTGGACGGCTGCCGTACATGGTTGCTCTTCGTCGCCGCCACCGGCCCGTCCAACACAGTCTGCTCCCGAGAAGTTATCAAACCCATTTTTGCACTTAACACTCAACTAGTACCACTTATCACATATTCAGACAACATCAGGTCATGTTTATCACAGATAATAGCACAAAACACTAAGATTTATCAATCAACAGGTCACATTACATTTAACTCGCGGCGCAACACTCGAAAACGGGTTCGTTAGCTAGCGCAGCAAACAACACAAAGCACTAGAATGAAGTGCGCAGCGAGATGCCGTAGCCGGCAATGGGAACGTGAAGTTCGCCCGAAACGATGAATGAGCAAGCGCCCTACCAATCACAAAAGAAGAACGTTTAAAAACTAAGTTGAAGACGTAAGCTTATTTTGTGTTGACTTATTGCACTTAAATTGAGATCGATTTGTATTGCACGGACTACTAAATTTTATTTTAAAATGCATAATGAAATATTAAAAGATGATTGAAATTACATATTGAAAGAGTTTTGTTAAAATCACGAACGAACTATAAGAAATATTTTTATGAACAAAACTTTCGAACTTCAGAGTTTCGAACACACTCAAAAACTGACAATCTAAAAATGTTGCCAGTTATTTTTCTAAAACTAACTAAAAAGAGTGGAAGATTTTTATTTCATAAAAAGTTTCCGCTGAATAATTAATAAATTAGTAATTTTATCTGTGTTTTATACACTACATATAGGTTAATTTTTGTTTATGGGAGTCTTTAAAAGTTGAACACGTTCCATTTTTTGTATTTCAATGTAAAAAGTAGTTTCTATGGCACTACCATAGAAACTACTAATTTAGTATAATTTGAATAAGAAATGTTGGCGGTAAATGCAAACAACTTTAAAAACAATTCATAAAGTTTTGGCGGGAACTTAGTAACTAACTAGGTAGGTATCTATCCAAGCCAAAGACAAAGCTATTCTATCTTTTGTAAGAGTTACGTACTCATATCAAGGAAAGCGGGATAGCAGCACTGCAGCAGGTAGGGCACGTACGTTCGATATATTTCGTTTCTTTTTGCACTCCAGTAAATTCATTATGGGAGTAAATTTAACAAAAGTGAAAAAAAAGAAAGAAACAAGAGCATCGATTGATACGAGTGAATAGACGAAGTTGATATCGATTGCTTCAAGTTTAATGGTTTCAAATGGTTTTTGACATTTTGCGATAGATATCGTTTTAATGACAAAAGAACGTTTCGCAAAATATCATGTTTTTTTTTGAGACTAAACTGAATTTGCACATTTTGCGATTTTCGGATTGAAAGCATGTAATTTTTAGAAATTGGATATGTGCCCTAACACGGGGCCTTACTATTTATCTCGGAATTGTATGTGTTATGTTCTGTAAAGGTGCGTACAGACCATGTAACATAAATAACATGTTATTTAACATTGTTATATAACATGTTTTACATAATGTGGACACTGAATGTTATAAAACATGGTATAGTACTTAACATGTTATTGATATGTACAACAATGTTATATAACTTTGATCGCGTGGATTGTACTGAAGAACGACAAACGACAATGGTTATATAACATTGTTATATTGCATTGTTATTCTAATGTGTACAGTATTATTTTATGTTGCAATGTTGAATAACAAGGTTACATAGTGTAGACGTGTTATAAAACACAAGTTAAATAACATGTTACATCTGTACGCACTTTAAGGGGTAAAAAGAATACAAAATAAAAGAATAAATCATTTTTACATATTTTAGTTTATTGGTTTACGTAGGTACAAAATTATATAGCGGTAACGAGAACAAGGTTAAATATTGCCCGTGGCCGAGTAATTATACAATACACCAATAGCTTGTTAGCACCATTTTTTTTTCATTTTACTTTTTTTTTCTAAAAACATACCATTACCTTAAATTGCTACGAATGCATTGTAAATAAACGAACTTTATGGTCTTTTTAACATAGTACATGTATTGTTATTAGTTATTCGTTTAAGTAGTATTTTAAACAGATTTAGATAATATTTGATCACACAACGGTAAAAACTAAATTAATCTTACTATGTGAACTTACAACAGAAAATTTCATGCTTTAGTTTAGACTTTAGAAAACCATGTAAAAACTTAAATGAAATACAAGACTTCGTGTTATATTGTCGCACTAGTTGAAATTGGACGCATTTCCAGTTTCAACGAGAGTTACAAAATAACATTTTATAAAATAAAATTGAAACCTCCACAGACAGTCTTTGGTTAGGACAGAGTTAAAACAGAGGCTAAAACTTTAAGATAATATCACAAGCACATACTTTATAAACATTGAACATGTTCAAAAACCTTCAGTCAAACAACCATTGCGATAATGTTCATTATTGAATAACATAACAATTTAAATAAACCGAACTAAATTCCAGATTGAATTAATTCTAACGATTAAAGTTTTTGCTTAGATTGATATTAGCCACAAATTATACGGCTACCTACTTAAACAACAAGCAAATTATTAGTATCTACTACCAAGATGGCATGGAGTGAAGCCACACGACGCATTGCATAGTTGGAACGCTACAATTTTACTTTTTTATAGCGTATTGTAGCTCACTGTCCGTTATTAGATAGACTACATTAAGAATTGGAACGTATTATGTGGTATCACTCCCAAAGTTAGATAAAACCGACAAACAACAATGCACGTGGTACTATGCGACTACCGTAGAGTAAGGTACATTGTTAACTTTGTCAAAACTACATATTTTACAAGTACTCTTTAATACTTTTAAGGCATTACACCACTCCTAATCCACCTTAGACTATAATTTACTAATACCTTAAGTTTACACGCTCATCTCTTCAATAGTGTATCGTTTGGATACCTCGAACTAGGTCGTACCTAATCAAATGATCACAGTACACTTTGAAAACGATGAGCTTCTACTAATAAAGGCACAATAAATGAGCTTATGGCAGCGTTTTGCCTAAAGTATGTATAAGGGACTAAGATAGCTTATGTAGGGAAACGAGACGCGAATCTAACAGAATCAAGTATCGATTGTTAAGGCCAAAAAAATGGCGGCACATAGACCTCAGGTGAAATTAATCACGCTTCCGAACTTGCACTAGCAGTCACGCTGCGTTTCCATACATAAGCTTCAATAAAGGTTTAACCCAAAAACTAACACGAAAGTCCAAATTCGCAAACACTTAAAATGCTTGTATCTACGTTTTAAGACTATTGATATCTTATTAATACAAGAGTCAGATTCAGCAAAATATATTAAAAGGTTTTCAACTTTAAATATTCTGCTCATCTGACCGTGGATACAATTCATCAGTTCTAATTAAACAAACACAATAGTCAATAATTACATAAGTAGTTCCGAATACATGACACTTTAGATACAAATATAACACTTGTAGTTTTCACAAAAATTGTCCTTCATTACCGAAAGCGTATCTCTACGCAATGAAAGCACTGGGTCACGATTACTTGATAATTTATCTTACAGATTACATTAGTAGCTAATCAAATCAGACGTAATATGGTGCTAACCATGAATGATTCAAGGAAGGTCTGGGAAAATTGCCAATCGAGCTTACCTTACCAAAGACTTGCCTGTAATCGGCCCAATGCCCCAGACCGACCCCGAAAAGCCTGATAAAACTTCGAATCTGCACATGACGCTTACATCATAGGTACCTATTCTATCTGTGGCGTATCTTAAATTATCACTAGAGGACCAAGAGTGCTTACTATTTAGATGATGGGTAGTAGTACAGTACCGCGCACCCGGGGAGCTGCCAGCGGGACGCGTGCAGCTCGATGAGTTGTAGCAGTGTGCGGCGGATGGAAGGTGCTGCTGCGGAGTTGAGGAAGGCGTCTCTGACGGCTGTGAGCAGGCGTTCAAGGTCACCCGGTAGCTGCTGCTCTAAATCTCGACCGATGTAGGTTAGCACGAAGAAGAGGTTCTCCGTCTGTAAGAGAAAGTAAGAAAATTATTATTGATTATCTTAAAAAGCAAAATTACCTTACAATTAACACGCTTCTAACAAAACTGACGTGACTTCTCAATTTTATAAATCTGCAATAAGTTCCGTAGATACTTTAGGTCCCAAAGTTTAGGATAACTACTAGTAAAACAATTATTAATTCCGTAAATGCACTTACATCACTAGGCGAAGGCACAGCCTGACAGATGCAGTCCTCGCAGCACTTGCAGATGAGCGTGAGCAGCACCTGTCCAGGCTGCGCCGAGGCCCCGCGCCGCTGTATGGCGCGCCGCCGCAGCTGGCAGTACATCTCCAGCAGGAATGACAGGAACGCCATCAGGCGCGGCCGACCGCCGCCTACTACTGCACCTAGGAGCTGGAGGAAGAGAAATTTGGTACTTCATTGACGTTAAGGCACAAGCACAAACGTAGTCTTGTCTGGCCACTATGGATATACATAATCATCATCATATCAGCTCGTGGTCGTCCACTGCTGGACAAAAAGCATCCCCCGAGAATCTCCACAACGACCGGTCCTGCGCTGTCCGCCTTGTTGGAGGCCTTCCCACATTGCGTCGTCCTGTGCGTCGCCACTCGAGAACATTACTGCCCCATCGTCCATCGTTTCTACGAGCACCCCATTGCCACTCAGGGTTTGAAATTATTATAGGTAATAGGTAGTCTTCTCCTCCATCAGTCATATTCCTCATGTCTGAGGGTCGTGACATCCACTATCCATCAGACTGGATCTCATGGATGTTACGCCATCTTGTTCTGTCTCCGGGTACTCTGAGAGGTATAGTCTAACAGTTTCGAAAGTCAATGTCAATTCCCTCACCTTCTCCCGATCGTGGTACCACTGCTGGCAGGTGTTGAGCAGCGACTCGAGGAAGGTCTCGGTCTGCTCGCGCTCCACGACGGCGATGCAGCGGCGCGCGGCCGGCAGCGCGTACCGCGGCGACTCCACCGCGCGCGACACCAGGTGACCCACCGCGTCCATTAGTGTGCGCGCGCTTACTGAGTTCGGATCTGGAATTTAGGAAATGGGGCGCTAAGAACTAAAGGGAAGAAGAAATTAGATTGGTATTAAGATAATAGAGGGAACTAATATCTTTGTCAAAACTTTTTACAAATATGAAATCGGGTGTATATTTCTGTTTTACAAATATGAAATCGGGTGTATATTTTTCTAGTATTTCTGCCTGCATAAGTACTGTCCTAATGTCGACGATGGTGATAGGTAGGTAACCGAAATGAAAATATACCTGCTAATAATTTAATCGAAACATGAAACAACTATCTGGAAATTCTATTTAATGACTCGCACACTCCTTACCTTCTAAAGACTTATCGATACACTCCTGAATCTCCATCGGAAAGCTGCCTAGGTCACCAGCATCAGCCGCGAGTCCCAACGCCGCCATCCCACTAGCCAGCGTATCGGCCGACGTCAGAGATTTAGACCGCTTCAGTCCTGGCGTGAACGACTGCGGTCTGATGCTCTTGCCGTTGCCGTTGGTGAGGGAGGACGGCGGTGACTTCTTCTTTTCCGGGATTATTGCTTGTTGCGGCTGCAGTTTGAAGTGGACGCGGGGTCCCGACTGGAATGATGAAAGGGGGAGTTAGGAACGTTGAAATGGTAAGAATAACATATACCTACTGGGATTTGAGAGGGTGTTGACGATGATCTAAGTACGAAGTTTATCAAAGAGTTTTCCTTATTTTTTTTTTATACCAGATAAGCTTAGATAGAGCATATAAATAATCCAAGCAGATAAGGTACCTTCTATTCCTTCTGTACCTTCTGTATGTATATTTATTTATCACCGACAGTCTTAAAAATACCTTAATCGTAGTTTATATTATCATCGCTGTCATATTTCTTCATTTTCGAAGTTTGATACGACAACGACGATTTTCATATCTTGCGTGATACATACATGAGACTTGGTACTCACAGCCGGCACGCTGCCACTGGATGCGCTGTTGAGCAGCATGGAGTTGGCGGGCATCACGGGCCGATAGTGCGGCGGCACCTGCGCGTGGAGCACCGCCGAGCGCGAGTGCTGCAGACCCACGCTCGTGTAGCCGAGGCCCATTGCTGGCCTGGAAATTGTAAGGCGATCATTTAATTTACAGTTAAAAAATAACAGTCAAAAGTGTACTGACACATGTACTTCATTAGAATAAAACATATTTAATTTTGAATTCTGATAGGTAGCGTCTGAATGATTGGTGCACGTGGCTGAACCAGGTAGGTATATCTGTATTTTAATTTAAAATTGTGTTTAATTTATCTAAGTATTACGTATTACCCATAAACTTTTGATTGAGCTGATTTAAACAACAATGCCTAATATTTATGAAAGCAGGTAGGTAGTGAATTGAAGATTTCAGATATAGGTAGATACTAGAAAGTGAGAGTTAGCCTTTCTCACGATCCTAAATTAGCGTCACGTCTTTGTTTCGCTATAAGATTACATCTCTAATGTGGTATCTTTATTTTTATTATGTTATTTAATTAAACTTGCATTTTGTAATAATAAATTATGTAACGAAACAGCGATCACGTAGAAAACTTAGAATTATATGAGCAATCTTATGTTTTTTACAGCATTTTATCAATTCGCTATCATATAAAAAACCAACAAATCCACACAAATGCACAAAATGAACAGCTACGGTAGGTAGAATGTGACGAATTGCTAAAATCGTAACGGTCTAGTGGACACTTGACATTGCATGATACAACGTGTCAAAAATTCTACAGGCGTTAATTTGTTGATTTATCTTAGCGTTTCGGTACCTACTTAAAATTTGAAATTGATGTATAAGTAATTTATATATCTACCCATCCGAGCACGTAGGTACCTTATTTTAGTTGCAGTCTTCATACTAAATTGGTAGAGTCAAAGTTAAATAATTGTTCACAGCAAATAAACGCGCTCAAAGTTCTCAGTTAAATTCCGTAAAATTGAATGTCCTAAAATACCATAACTGATTAAGTACATATAATATTTGCAATTGAAAAAGTACTTAAAACTGAACTGACTACCTACCCAAACAAAAGCGATGCAAACGAATATTTACAAATCTACACACTGAAATAGTTGGTTTATTTCATCGGACAATAGCAAACAGCATAGTGAGCAGGTCATTCCGTCATAATAATATCTCGTGAATAGTAATTAGAGGCTAACAATGCCGGACACAATAGCTATCCGTTATGGAGCGACACTTCTGTTAGACGCTCGTGCCAAATTTGTTGGCGGTCATATTTTAATGAAGTTATTATTTGATAGTTTTAAAACTTTTAAATAAAGCTTATGAACATGTCAATGCGGAATTAAATAGAACAGAGTGATGCATAAAGAATGAAGAGAGTGATCAATAAGTTTAATTAATTAGTTCTCAATTAATTTGAAAACTTGATGTAAGTAAGCATGTCTGATTGTCGTCAGAAGAAACAGAAAATAGTGAAAAGTCATTGAAAGCTTTATTCTTTCTTTCATAAATCCAACATATCCACAAAAATTGCCATATCTATGCCACCGGTGAGGTCATTGTCCTCACGCAACTAGCGCTAATTGTCATTTCTAAAATTAATACATTCACAACATTCGATGACACGTCCTCGAAATCTGGCAAAGAAATCTTACCTACTGATATACAGACAAAGAGCCATTTACTTGCGCTGTTTAGTAAAAATGGGTCAATTGGGTATGTCCTGCCTGTAATTTAGAGCTCACTTTCTGATGCTTGTTGCAATGGCAGATACGTTGTCCATTTCATACAGCCACGCTAATTTAGCTGCCTTTGTTTTAAAAAAATTCAGTATTTACTGCCTGGCTCTGCCAAATTATTCAGGTTTCCCGGAAAGCAGTAATTATTTCGAAGTGTTACTATATTGATTTTGAAATATGTAGAAATATAAACTGCAACAAGAATTACAACGCTTGAACAGTTTTCTACTCGTTTTTAAATTATGTAGAAATGACATCGGACAACTTAATAAATATTACTTTAAACGGGCTACTAAATTTCAACCAACCGTTTGCACTCCAGCCAAATCTATTTTCCAATACCAACAAATCTGTATTTCCAAAGTCGATTCCAATCAGGAAATATCGATTTATGCACCTGATTCGCTGCCAAAGCGAATGCTTTCATATTACAGACAGTTTCGACACAAACATTCACTTGAGGGAGTAAAAATAAAACCATCGTATGCTTCAACGATGATGAGTAAAATATTAATATACCAGCAAGGTTATTCAAGAGTAAATACTTATATGTCATGCTTCATTAACAGCTAACTGACCTAGTATACGAACCATAAGAATAGATTCTTGATAGTCATTAACAGCCATGGAATTAGCTGCTATATGAGAATTTACAAAACAATATCTAGCTTTGCAAATAACCAGGTTATGGTTGTTTTGGATGAAGCTGTTTTATTTTTACACTATGCTAGAAAGTCAGTCATCTGGAAGATCTTCCTGAAGAATGCAAAGACAAGAACTCCGTTTACCAAGAATCCCTTTGTTCAATTTTATCTGTAGGTACAGAGATCAAGTTAATCAGAAGAAAATAAACAATGAAATTTAAGAACTAGGTACTAGGTACCTACCACAGACATCCAAATTGCTTGCAAACACCGCACGTTCTTCAGCTTATAACATAACAAGTCTTATTCAAACAATATTCTGCGGTCATTAGACACTTAAAGAGTGTGGGTATAACAAGAGAATCTAAGTGCCACATTACTGGCAGATTACATACAAGACTCGGCCGCATATGACTCAGAAACTTGCAATGGAACTTGCCGCGAATAAACTAGTTGAATTGGATTTGTCATCTTGTGTTTTTGTTGAGCTTTTCGTGTGTGGATTTGAAATATTTGGTGCGGTGTTGGTATTTATTGCACGCGAATGTGATTTCTTTGAAGTTCCTGTTGTTGATTTAGTTGTGTTTTGATGTCTTTCTCAGCGTACTTTGTTTGACTTACGCTTCAAATAAAACCATAGAATTTTTTGAAAGCAAAGGGCGGATGTAAACCTATTTACTTTAGAGTTACCTTCAAATCACTAAATCTTTGCAAAATTTTAGATACTTATAGTAGTTATTGTAGGAGTTAGCCGTTTTGCCCCACAGTTCGTAAAAGGACGCCATCCTTTCTGTATCTATCAAAATGATACTTTGTTTAAAATAATGGATGACGTGAAAAAACACGCGTTATTGCCACTTTTTGGCCTAGTAAACCTAGAGATAAAAATTATCTACTAAACAAATTCAGACTTAACAAATAGCTACATAATATATAATTTAAGTAAGTTGATAGATAAGATGTTTTCATGTATTCATAACTAGTGAACACAATGGATAGTTCAACTGTGATCCGACCTTGAGTTTGTTTAATGACGACGCTAGCAGAGACAAAACTTCATTCAAATCAAATCATATCGGTAGGTACCTACCTAAAAAACTGCCAAATATTAGTCACTCAACAGCTCAAACAGAATTGAAATATTATTGAAAATTAGCAATAGAAGTGTTTGTTTCCAAGATATTTGGATAGCAGCCGGTCTTGGATGGTTGAATACAGACGCGTAACTTATTGTACAAAGAGCGCAATTAAAAGTTACCTAACGGAAAGGAATTGCGACACACGAAATGCGTCTGAAAAGTTAATGTTTATGAGAGAAACTCGGACCCGTCCAGCGGATCCAACATCAAACATCGATACGGAAACTTACACATCCGAAGTAGAGTATCTTCCGCGAACCATTTTCACAAATAAACATCCAATCACTAATAACGAAACCAACCAAGCTGCACAAACTCGCTCTACACTATTATCACACTCGTCATCTCACTGTTTAGAGATCGTATTTAGATAAATGCGCTATTATTTGCTTGTAGCGGCATACTTTTATCACTCGCGTAGACTTCAGCAAACTTGATGAAACTTGGCAATCCGCGGTCTGTGAATTACCACTAGCATCATCGGAGGGGTATAAATAGAATCAACACCCAAATAAACTAGCCTGAGACTGCATAAACGGATCACTCAGGATTAGGAAATTGTGTTCAAAAAGAGCGGAATAGGATTGAAGTTCGTTCGCGAGTTCGTTTATATTCGGTAGAGTTCGTGTCGGGGACTCCGCGCGTCTCCCGTCGCGTGCGCAGACTGCGGCTGCGCTCGCGCCGTCGTCGTTGAGCCCGATTTGGCGCGGGCGTGTGAGTGCGTCACTTCACCACCGCAGTCGAAACAAAGTGATAACAATTGTACGCTGATACTACAATTCTCCACCCTACACGACAGTCGCGCTATCTCGCGGATTCTGTGAGACTCGTTGGACAAAAGCCAACGACGTCGATTACTACCGCTCTTGATGAAAAACAAACTACAGCGAGGTCATCCTAAACACATCGAGCCATCTCCGCGCTCTTAGCGTAAACTTTTCAGTTATTTCCGGTTTCCATTAGCTACTTCGGTTTATTCACGTTAGATGTAAATTACGTACGGTTCTGATACATCTTAACACCTGTTAGCCGAACACTAGCTTATTTATCACTGCCGAAATGAAATAATGACAAACAAGTCACCAAAATAAAGTAAAACTCTCAAATAATTCCTATGCGAAAAGTTCATCGTTCAACTGGTTGCAATGTCAAGGCTTTGTCATATCTATTTTGGTAGAACAAGATGTGCCAATGAGTGACGAGTCGCTATAGGTACCCGTGACTGAATACGACATGCCTTTGGTTACATCATAGGTTTATGCCAAAGCTTTTGTGAATTAGTTTTGTGTCATTAGCATCTATAGAACTTATGTACAGACCGTAGCACATTAATTTAGGTAATTAATTCAATTTCAGCTTAACTTCTAATTTCAGAATTAACTTTCTCTATTGTAATTCGCTGCGTATCTAATTAATGAAGAAAGGCGCCTAATCTATTTGTGAGCCGATTTTCAGTATTTTGTTCGAGTCTCTCTACCAATAGACACCATCAACGCAATAACCACTATATTAGATTAGATCCCACTGAGAAAACTCTCAATATTATTTTAGAATAGTATACATTATAGCCTACCTAGCTGTGTGTCATATCGAATCGTAATTTTCTTTTTCATCACGCAGAGATTTCTTTCTACAGTTTTATTTAAAATTAAGGAACATGAATAGGATAGTATAAATCAAATATAATATCAAAGACATCTCACCGATTGTGTAGCTCAGCAGGCTTCGCCATAGTGAACTCCTTGGCGTGGACATTCAGCTTGTTGGTGGAGGCTGCGGGGGTCGATGTGGTGCCCGAGGTCGGCGCAGTGGTCGCCACGCCGTCTGTTCGGACGCCTGCTGGTCAATACCATTGTAAGAGTACAAGGAAGTATCTTGTGAAAGGTAATAGGTAAGTTCACAAAGAGTGAGCAGTGAGGCAAGTGATCAAAGAAACAGATTTTGCAAAAAAAATTCGTCAAGACCGACGAGAATGTATGAGGCGATTGATAAATGAGTATGAGGCGAAGGAAGTGTGTTTGGATCTTATTAGGTGGAAGGAAGTGGTCTCTCCCTACCCCGATGGGAAGAGCCGTGATGGATATGTATGTATTACCGTCAAAAGATCGCTGAAATATTGGGAAATTAAATATCCGCCTACATACTCATCATGACACATTCTTATCATTGTGGTTTGATAAATTAATACGGAAGATTTAAGATGCAATTAGTTAACGTTAGCTCTTTGATCAACTGCAAGATCGCATCTCATATCTTATCTCCATAATACAAATATACGTTTGGGCAGGTATCTAGGCCAGTTTAAGTTTAATATGTGGTATGTGGATAGCGAATCTTTATAAATTGTTTGCAAAGTCTTCTACGCTACTTTCCATAGACCAACTAACAGAAGTTAATTAATACATTAAATAAGTATTGCGCTCATTTCTGGTTTTGACAATAACGGTAGGTATGTGTTTTATAGGTTTCATGGAGCATTAGCGATATTGTTTGCAACTGCCGGCAAAGCCTCTTTAGGAACCTTGGGTAAATATTTGTTGTCAACAGTTAATTTTGTTTTAATTTTGGGATAAAATCTCTGCTAAACTGGATGTAATAGAAAGTGTTATCATTATCACGAACATGAATGTGTAAATGAGGTGTATTTCAGTAAATAAATGGATATGTTTGAATCACAACTGGATGATTTATAAACGTTTCTCACGGCATGAAAAATTAAGTAACCTAACAAGTGTTTCTAGTTTCTAATTTGGTAGTGAACGTTTTATTCATGACCAATTGAGGCAACATTCATTTGTAAGTTTTATATCTAACATGGAATACTGGTGGTGTAAAAGTTTCCTCAATTTTCCATAGGTAATTTGGATTAAAAGTAATTAGTCACTATTAAAACTTAATACTAGATTTAGAAAAGAGATTTCCCCAGAGCAGAATCTTGCTAGAAACTAAGGTCATTTGGAAAGCATCAAAAATACACACGAGTGATAAATTTTTGACCCAATACTAACATGAACATGAAGGATGAGTACTAAACTAGCTACACAATCTAGCATACAGCAATATCATCGAACCAAACAAGGTAACCCAGATCGTGGTGCGTGACAATGTTCGCTAACCGACTCGCTTCAACAGACACTTTCATCCACACGATTATTGTTGTTTAGCTTACCTCTAAATTGAGTTAAATTATAATAAAAGTCGACTTTTATTGAAGGGTAACCGCCATAATCGGCCGATTAGTTGGAAGAAAGATTTGTCATAAATAGACCGTACTTATAAATTGTGCAGTTTGCAATATTCAGCATCATTTTCCTGTCAAATAAATAGACCACTACACAAAACGAGGATGTTTCAGATACAAATAAGACGAATGATTCGATGTTAGAGTAGTTATGATTATGAGGTATCAAGAATTCCCTAAGTTTAAGCTGAATAAGTATGCTATCTCAGAAGTAAAACTTAGCAAACTCTGGTTAGTTGGTGATTGGTGCCCATCCGCCCGCCTGCTCAATATACTTATTTATGACTGCAGTGATTCACGAAGTTCGGAAGACGCAATAGGTGTATCAGCCTGCCTACTCATTTAAGTAGACATATCTAGCTAAGGAGTCGATATGAACGGGAAGCCACCTTTTTAAATTTAAAGCGTTTTAAGCAGGATATACTGAAACATAACTACGCGAAATGTCGCACTGATCCAATTTGGGCAGATTGTAACATTTACATAATTTGTTATAGATTGTTTTTCGCAAGTGTTTCTATGTCAAGTTTGCCATAACTACAGTGTAGATGGTAGAGACGACAAGCGTCTTTGATGGACCTCACACTAACTAGGTAGGTGCATACTAATCTCAATCTATTGTCTAAGCAGGAATGACTTGTTGATTACTACAATGACTGAACTGAAACTACGTACCTAATCTGATTGTACAATTCTACTTTTCCATGAGCAAACGAACCTGTAGCCTCAGTAGAAGCAGTTGTGACTGCCTCCGAAACAGTTACAGCAACTGATACCGGCACGGGTACGGTCACGGCCACGGCCACCGGCGCGACAGGCGCAGGGCATACCGCCACCGGCGCCGGCGGCACCGCCATCGGCTGCGCCAGCGACTGCTTCACAATACACCGCGACATTCTCTCTTCACCACACAAAACACATCAAATTCTCAGTTTCACACACCAAAACGCAACACGCTTGACAATCGCGACAACAAACATGCGACTGTCGACCCGTTCCAAATATGAGGTTTGTTTATTTTTATTTTTGGCGCCAATTTTGCGTAGTGACGTTAGCCAGCCAAGCTTTTACGAGTGGCCTGTGAATCGTATTGGATCTCTTTAGATCGGAAACGAATTATTTATTGCAAACCTATTTACGAAGGAACCTCTTTTCTAATCGTGTGTATTTTCACAGGTTATTTTGTTTGAAGTTGTAGGTGTAGTAGATTGTGGAAGAAGAGCATGTCGAAGTTATGAGGTAAGATGATATCTAAATCGTAACGTAACTAACCTGGAGGCCTGTAGATTTCAAGAGTCGGCTTTCCCTTCGCGTTTGTCAGGATCATACTCCGCCGTTTCCCATTGTTCGGAAACTGTCGACAATAAACAAAATTCATTATGTACCTATGTTAGTCGCTCATTTGGAAACTTCAGATAGAAAACTACGCATTAAGACCTATTTCTAGCTATTGCCTTAGCTTTTAAGAGTTTACTTCCCGAAATCACAGCTGATTAACAACTGTCATTTTTATTTTAAGCGACACCTCACAAATACGTTGCGCATACGGCGACGCAGTAGTAACATAGCATCGCATCATCATCTTTAATAAACATTTCGAGGGAATGATGCAAAAACATTAATTTTGAGAAGGTAATTGATACCTACTGTATCTTTGTCAGGCAATATTTTTAAATCGTGTTTTTGTTGGGTTGAGTAGGTCATGCGCAACGAGTTTTGTGTTTCTTTGTTAAGAATTTTGGTTTCAGGTTTTTATTTATTATTGTTATGGTACCATCTAGTAAAGATACTTACATAATTTTTGGCCTGTGAATTATTTCTTATTACCTACTTGTTTATGCATTTTCCTGATTGCGTCATCACTTCAGTGACCGGAAATGTACCCATCGTTTAAGCAGTTTATGAGTGAGAGATATCCAACGGACATATTACTGTTTTAAAGAACGTGCACCTATCGAGTAAAAACCTAGTTTCCAAACAAAATCCAAAGGAATCTATCAAATTGATCTTTACATAGAAAACACAGGTCTTACTGAAATACCTAGTTGTGTAAATGCAATTTTTGTTTACTTATAAGCAAGTAATCTATTAGCGCGTCTGATGTAAGCCAAGCGTGACCTAGCCAAGCCTAAGTAAAAGGCGTGGCGTTAAATTGATAATTTACAGATTTTTTAACTAAATACCTAATAGTGTTGTTGCTAATGTCTACATACTTACTGGTTTTGAGTTGACTATTTCGTATTATTATTCCTTTTAATCTTACTTAGTACTTAAGTAGGTATTTTAATATTTTTAGCAGTACCTATAGTAGTATAAATAGTCGTAAAAAATGCGAAAGTTAGTGTAACTTTCGCGTCTTGAAGTTATGTCCATCGTTATGCTTATAAAGCTGAACCAATTTGAAAGTTTCTACTGGGTCTAACAGAAAGGGGGTATCAAGCAGAAACACAGCGATAGTCCTCATGAAACTGAACAACTTTCCCCAAGGAACATTGGTTGATACCCCTTTCTTTTACACCCTGTATAATGGTGCTCCGACACTACATGTTTAGTATCTAACGTTTGTACTAAACATTTTATAATAGCACCATTACGAGTAGTTCAAGACCAAAGAATTAATGAATTAATGTTTATTTTCATCACTGATCATTTTGGAAACAGAACTTCAATATTCTATTTAGCCATCAGTGTCCAACGCTGGGCAAAGGCCTTTCGGCTTCTCACTACTTTATTCATTATATTACCGAGTAAATTGGCCCATTTTGAAACCTTCAGTTGATTTAATATGAATTAATTAAGGCTAAAAAATATAATGCCATTATGCAAGTTTATAATGATGAAGGTTGCTATTCGATATGCAGACATGTAGGTGGTGCATTGCATTCGCCCACGCTTCCATACTATGAATGCTAGATATTGTTATTAGCGAATAGCTGTTTGTAAATTAACGCCCCCTTTTTGTTGCAAACAGAAACCGTTACGAAAATTAGTTTGCTAGTGCAATGTCTAGTTTCTAGTAATAATCACGTGTAAGTTTTTTTAATGGCATTAAAATTATATTAATCAGTAAACAATGTTAGGTAATTAATTAGGTACCTGGTTATGATGCATATGATGCGACTGCGGACGCACGAAGCTCCGCTCCCGCATAATGACTCCAGGAGAAGCGAAGTCTTGCATCCTGTAGCTCCGCTGCAGCTCATTGCCAACCCCCATCTGTGCCTGCATTTTACCGGTTTTTACCTAACTCGTCCCAACACTAGCTAACTTTTTAATTTGCTCTGTCTGTGGCGCTTTCCCGCCTTTTTTATCGACGCGTTCTGATTTGGACGGAATTAATGCGTTCGCGTGATTAATTTTCTTTGGTAATTTTAATTAGTGCGCTCTGGTATTTAGCGTAGTTTTTCAAATTTACAGTATATTCCAATTTTTTTTCTAGCTGCTATTACTTATTTACACAAGCTCTAGTTGTAGATTATTAAAGAACAATAACTTATTCATAAATAGCGTTGATTACAACGAAATAAATACACTAGATGAATGACTAGTAATAAAGTTACTTTTACGTAATGTCACACTAATTTGGTTATATATAATAAACCTACAATTTTTTCAAAATACGTACAACACTTGTTTTAATTTTATACAACGGGCAATACACGAAAAAATGCGAGTAAACAACAAAGCTTTTTATTATACTTATTAAAAGTTAATTAAGATCACAATGTTTATTTATTGTGACGTCACATTTAGAGATCACGATTCTCCAATTTATATATGCATATATAAAATGTATAATAATATTTGACCCTCTATCGTGGCCACTGATAGAGGGTTGTTTTCGAGATTTTTCGTTTTTTTAATACGACTAATGAATGCAAGAGCAGTGCAGGATTGGTTTTGTGCCTGACAGTCACGGAGCGATTGTAATTTCGAGGGGCTGCTTCTTCAGCGCCGGCTCGATCGTTTCGTCGACGGGTATTTTTACCCAAAATCTGAAACAAAGGGGATTACTTAAGTAAGTACTCTACATACTTCTAGATCCACTAGGTATGTATAGGTACCTACGTACAAGATGAGGCAGTCTCCACTCATTGTGCGTGGATTGTCCGACCCTGACTGGCAATAAAGCTGAACTGGATAGACATCAACAATTGCAGTAGGTACCTACTGTGTTGTCAGTTGTTTTTATTTTAAGCTATCTTATTTAGAATACGCATGAAAGTATTGTCTCATTGCTTTCAGTCTTCATAACATCTACCTACCTACCTAATTTTATAAAAAGAATCATTATAATGAAACAAAAGTCTAGTGTAATTGTTGTTTTGATTCATCATGTAATACTACAGTAGCTTAGGTACCTTTATGATAATAAAGTAGTTTAAAATTGACCTAACACGCGATGAGGTGTTGAAAAAAAGGAAGTGACCAATAACATTGGTATGTGGTGTTATAGTGTTGTAGTAATGATTTTATAAGTAATTACTGTTCGTTCATATTTTATATGAAAATTTTACTTTAACTTTATTTTACCATTGCTAATATAGATGCGGGTATAGATATAAGAAGTCTGATAAAAACAAAATAGGTAGGTTATTTGATGGCTACATCTAATCCGTGAATATATCTTAACTAGATAAACCACTTTTTTTGGTCCTAGGCACTGAAAATCTTTCTCTAAACTATGTAATTTCAACTACAGAAAATGTCTATCGAATAATTTGTACAGTAACATACCTACTTACTTACTTATAGTTAGTACCTAAATAATCTCTAACTTACTTAAAAGGGCAATGCACTTATCTTCCTTAGTAGATAATCATAAAGTCCGACAGCTACGAGAAAGGGCTTTCAAATAAGTACCTACCTACTCGTATAAATTGCTTTCATCTAAGTAGGTACATCGTATCTAAAGAACGTAATCTTGTCGATATTACAAGGTGAAATCTGATAAGAAACAGTGGCATTAAATGTAGCGTATTGGATAATAAAATTAATGGAAATTATAATAGTCTTACAAAGTGTAAAAGCAGAACCTTTTTGAAAATGATCTCATTAGTTTAAGTTCTAGTTCTTTATTAATAATCATAATAATAGATAGCAAATTAAGATTCCAAGATTTTCTTTCATACTTAGTTACAAGTGAAATAATAAATCCATATACAAAAGCATTTAGAATCTCAGGAATCGAAGACAAAACTAAACTAATAAGTAATAACTAATAAAATAAACAACTTAAAAAAAATTATAACTTATAAGACAAAACTAATAAGCGTGTTAAAACAGTTCCCGGCTCGGCTGTTGACGAAGAATTACCGAACAATTTCCAAAGGAGAAAATTCTTCGCTATCACATCGACAATGATACCTTTTAAATAAGACAAAATGTTTCTACAAAGGACTCTCTTCAACGTGATGTAATTTCGACATTTCCTTTGTAAGAGGCCTGTTAAAATACGCTCTACATGCACTTTAAATAAGATAAGTATTCTATATATTACAAAGAAGAAATTTTCAGCTTAACTCCATCAGAAAAAAACCCTAGGTATAAACCTAATTTCCTGGATATTATAACTCACGAAAACAGCGAAAAGAAGTATGTTTGGATCGTGGCAAGTAGAGACTCCCTTTAAGTCTATGTTTGAGGAAACGTGAAATAAGTGTAACAGATATGTATGTAAGTATGTATGTATAACTCACCGCTCTTTCGTTGTACCGTCGCCTTGTGCTCTGCACTCGAGACTCGTTCACGTTACTCGTATTTCTTTCACTGCGACAAAAGAAAGTCAAATTAATTGTAATCTAGCTAGGTATTAAATTAAGTTTAAAATACTAATTAGGAACTGCTCGTTAATTAAGTTATGCTTGTGAAACTGAAAGTGGTTTCGTTTTAATTTTGTCTTCGATTCCTGAGTTTCGTAATGGTTTTGTATATGGATATTATTTCATATAAGTACGCTCTACGCTTGTGTAGTTAATTTTCTAGCTTATTCAAGAAGGTAGCTAGAAATCTTTCTAAAGAGATGCTTAATGTGATTGAAAGAAACTACTTTATCCAAACTTTACGACCAATGTATTTCGTATCGTATGAATAACTATCAGAGAACATGAAAAATGAAATCTGAAAACGGATGCCATAGTTTCACTGGCTAAATATTTACCAATTAACATTCTTGGTACTTACTTGGAAATACTAAGAAAATGACGTTACAACTATTTATCCATAAACTAAAGCAGAGTTAAGTACATTGAGCTAAAACGGTAAGAAGATAGAAGACTTATTTGTTCAAGTGATCACGATCTCACCAAGAGAATACGAGCAAGCATTTATTAATTTGCATACGGACAAACAACTAAATACATTTAACTAACATTGTAGAGGTAGAGACAGATTGTATGTTATATTTCACGACACGTCAATTGCAAAAGAAGAAGTAAGTATTTTGTTCTAAGATCCTCTGAAAAGATGCAAATATAAAAATCCTAAAGGAAAAAATGTGCCTGTGTTTTGTTAAATTGGTCCTTATCAGCCTTTTTAACGTCTCCACTACAGTGGCACTGGTCTACTGTCATGCGAGAGTGATATTATAAAAATAACCTAACTAGATCTCAGCTAGGTCTTTGATCATATGAAGTAACAGGGCACATTTTTTCCCTGTCAAATTAAATAAGCACTATCTTTTGTGAATGTAATTAGATTGTGGTGCTGAGAATACCTAAACGAAATTATTCATTTCTTCTGTAAAAGATTCTACCTACTTCTAGAATTTGTTAGCAAATCTGACTGAACTAACTGGAGATCCTTCCATGTATCATAAAATATGCCACTTAAATGAGATTATGGCACCAACAGCGTTTCATAACCTTGAAACATGTGACACATAATCATCAAAATATAAACTAAACACTAAATCAAACTCTAGCAAAAAAAAACGAAAACCGCGAATTGTAGGCGTTCCTATGACGTCACCTCGTTTACTCATTCTCTCGCAGTTGTCACAAAAAGACCTTAATCGAGTGTTAAATTAAGTCGTTTACACTCTTATTATAAAGCAGAGGCGTTCAAAATTGCGTGTAGGAAATTAGTATTTATGACATTAACTTTTAACTTTACATTACATGAAATAGCTAGCGAATCTTACATCTCGTTCCCTCTTCATTTAAATGCAAGTAGGTAAATACAGTATGTAAACATAAAACCATTTGTGTACATAATATTGTGTGCAGACAAGACAGGTTTAGGTCATTGGGTGTGCTCTGCGCTGTCTTATTCAGTAGTCATTGGAAATTAATGGCCAGTAAAGACAATGATAAGAGTATTATTCATTCAGTCATTCAAGCGGATTAAGACGTGATTTTTATATGTAGATTTGTAAAAGATTTATCTACTCTCTTATAGTTTTACTTGAGTTTTCTAGTGCAACTAAAATGAGAAGTTTTATGAGAAAAACTTGATACAAAGTTTCCACAAAACAATCATAAGGTCTAGCTCTAGGGTTTGTAAAATGACTGACTTAATAATACATCGGTAAGTTCCACAAGGTTCTTAGTCACCATGCTATTCATAGAGTTAAAAAAGTAATTATGTAGGTACCTACCTAGTTAACTAGTAAGTCGGTACCCATCTAGAATAAAACTTAAGTTAAATTAATACGCAAGGAAGCATAATAAACTGACATTTAGATTTAATAGATGTCTCACACTCAGATATACCTACCTAACTCCAATCCGAGACTTGTGCAGATAGCAAGCTCATAAAAATGAGGAATCAACTTAACTCGACGTCTCTGTATCTCTAATACGCAACAGTATAAGCGTAGTAAATGACCAAACGATGAGTCACTTTTAGAAAAACGGCTCGAAGAAACGAAGAGTAGACTCGCATCACCGTTTACTGTATTGAGTGTAAAAAATCTGCCATTACGAGTACAGTGAATATAAAGTGAATTAATTTCTTTGGGCTATGTTTACTACGAAGCTTGCAAGATGGCGGCGGACGTTTTACGAAAGTTTCTACCAAACTTTTCATTAGATAGGTAGGTAGGTATATTAGAAGATGATAGAATTAACTACAAACATAAAGATATTGGAATAACACGTAAAAATCTTGAAAAAATGTGTACTTAATAGATGTGATATTGCATAAACAGGATAACTTGATGTTTTTTAAAGTTGAAAATGCTACAATTAATTCTATTTTTACAAAGTCTATCAAAAACTAGATTACATAAGATATTGAGGTAACTATACAAATCGAAATAATCGTATGTTTCAACAGGTGGAGTCTTGCATTGTCCTCGCCAATGCCGCCCGCACCTTTTTTGCTGCCCACGTCATCTGCCCACATGCCTACATGCTTCAAATCAATGTTTAACCAATCTGATCTGATCAAAATAAATACTAAATAGGAAACTGGAGTCTTTGCTAGAGCCAATATGTCATAGATTTATGTAAGTTAGGTTATGATTCCAAATGTAACGAGTTGCTTTTTGAAAATTAGGTATTATTAGGGATTCGAACTCTACATTATTCGAATAAAATGGACTGAAGTGATATTTACGAGGTGTAGAAACCAAAAACAAGTGATTCCATAGGATCTTACTGTAGGTAATGAATATTTATGAATAAATGATGGATCAATAATCTCTTTTGATAAACTAGCATGATTTAGTAGTCAAATGCACTTATTTATTATCTAAAATAAAATAACACCCGCTCATACCTCTATAAATGTCACGCTTCTAAAGCCAGACGTTTTGTGAAAATTAGCAACCAAAAATGTGTTAATTTATGTCTGACTGAAAATGCAAATGCATTTATCGCAACTTCAAACGTTTGACGATCGAAATGTTATTTTAGCCTTGAAAATATCTTGAGTAGGTAATGTGGATATTTACTCGTATATTTTGGTAAGAAGAATATTTAGCTGTATTTACAAGTATTTGTATCGAAGTACATAGAGTTTCCGGTGGTTTCCGGTAAATATAAAGTGTAAGTCGTATATTTTTTTTCAGTTGACTGAACTGGTTAGAGCATGGAATGATGCCTATGTCCAGCTGTGGAAACGAAATGAAATGAAAATTCATTTAATCCTGTAGGTTAGGTTTGACAACACTTAGGACGGGTCATAATTTAAAGTTAATGCTAGATTTGCAAGAGTGTAGTTTTCCCCAGAGACGAACCTAGCAAGAAACTCTATAGGGTTGCTCTTTTCAGTTTAAGTTTTATAATTCTTAGGCATAAACACCCTTAGGTTACCCTACATACTGATACTTGTTCCCAAAAGTCCACGGACGTATAATTTAATTCATCTACTTCTATAAATCACCGATGTATCAGTTTCCGTAGCGATTCATTTTCTTTATAACTGTCCAGTGGGAAAATTAGTTTCAGTTATCATAACAACTGCGGTGATTTTAATAACAAAATCAAACATCTATTCAGTATTTTCCGGGGTTTTCACTTGTTTCAGGTTTTAAGTAGCCATTAAAGTTTAAATGTAAAGATAATGCTCCATTTGGCATATAGCTGATCCTTTTTATCATCAAATATTAGAAGAAAACTGCATGTTGTTAATGGATAGTTATTTAATAGAAAACGGCTTTTTCAGCATCTGCTTTATAAGGTAGAAGATTTATTTAAAAAAATACTTACCTACCTATAAAATAAAATTATTAATAGTTAAATAAAAAAATCTGCTAGAAAAGAGACGAAGACATGTAGTGCAAATGGAAGTGAAATGTGCTAATAAGTTCTTATCTCACTCGTAAATCTTGGCTAAGCCAAAGCAAACATAAAGCATGACTGTACTTAGGTATTCTAGTGTCATTACACTAGGAATTCTGTGAAAACGCTACTTAAAAACCTACAAGTATGAAGCAAACTTGACTCAGGCTTTTCACAAGCCTTTAGTAAATATTAGAACTAGCCTTGTTCCATCTGAGGAACATTTCAAAATGCTATTGCAGAGTAGAACAATATAAAAACGGGCATTACACGCGACTGTTTCAGGGGTGAATGGCCTCAGTCAATGGTCTGCATCGGTAGGTATTGAGTTACCTAATAGTGGTATTAAATTGTGGGTTATAATATTTAATAGTTCAGTATAAGTGGGAGGAAGAGGTGGTAGATTCGTAGATACTTAGTGATTCTTTTTATTTTTAACAAAATGGGTGAGGTAAAGGCTCTTATAAGACACAAACCTACACACCTTTTCGTTGTCGAATTTCAGAAATCGGTCTTTCCTTTATTGACCGGATCAAAATGTGTAAGTAGAGGTATGAAGATTGGATATTGGAACGTTAAAAAAAAGTTAATGAAGGGTGTGTTTTGTATCAATGAAAGAATAACAATCCTGACGGAATATTGGATTACGCTTATGAAGTTATTTTTATATACCTATCTAACTCTATTCTATAATGTTGTAATGTTGTGTTACATTGTCGGAACTGTAGGTAATTTAACTTTGAGTGATTCACCGTTGTAGAAAACATGTTTCTATAAACAGAGGCATAGGTATGAGGACTCCACTATTATATATTATTAGCTTATTTATTCATTTATTTATTGGAAAACCGACAGCTTTAATATACATAATAGAAAATTATAAAGTAGGTAATAAACGAGCCAATTACAGGTTTTCACAGATACTCGTAGAAGGTAAGATTAGGTAAATACCGTAAAACTTTACAACTTTGCCCGTTTTTTTCATAAAATTGCAAGTTTTCGATTTTTTTTATATGGAAACCTATATATTTTTTTATTTCTACAGTAACTTAAAGATATTTGGCACATGGTTATGGACTAAAACTTATCATATTTTAGTATTAAACCTCATTTTTGGTCCATTTTAAGGGCGGGCAAAGTAATCCGCACTTTTTGACAACTTTGCCCACGTCAATTTTTGATGCTAAAACTAACCGTATATTAATTATATTGGAATCATAAGAGGGCCAAAGGCAAAACTATCGGTTACTTCAGAGAAGGAAACGATATCAACAATAGTTTTAGAATGAAATGACTGGGCAAAGTAACCCTAACATTTTTTCACTTTCCCATACAAAGCGCACGCAAAGATTTAAAAGTGCTTAGGGTTGGCACTTCTGACAAAATAAATCAAGAAGAAAAAAAACACAAAGTGCCTACAAATAACATCGCATGTTCAAATTTTTAAACCAAACCAAAAGATCAAACAAAAATTTTGCACTCTGATACAAAACCAAACAGCTGAATGACAGTTACTATGGCAAGACCAAAACTAAATTGTTTATTATAATGAGTACAATCACCTGTTAAAATAAAAACACATTTAATTTAAAAAAACAATTTGTAAATACAATAAATACTGATATACAGAAACAAAAAATAGTGTTAAAATATATTAACAACATACAGGTGACAGCCCTAAGCTTTTTTTGAACAAGGGCAAAGTTGACAGACGTAGGTTGAAAGATTACTGGGTAACTTTGCCCATCATCATAACTTTTGAATAATATACCATTTATCAATAAAACCAACTTTAAACTACTCTTTAATATGTATTCTATAAGAGACAGTAAATAAAATCTCCCTGTGACTTCCCGATTTTAAACAATCCGCCACCAAAAAAGCCGAAAAATTTGCCCGCGAAAAAACACTCCTGACTCAACAAGCTATAACTAGTTACCTAGCCAACTTAACAGCATAGGCGAGTCACAGTGATGTCACATAAGAAGTCTATTTTGCACTAAGGCACAGAAAGTTGCCACAAAATTGCAACTTTTTTGTACAGTCCAAGAATTGCTTACGAATTGGATTTTGGGCAATGTTACCTTTAAGGGCAAAGTTGTAAAGTTTCACGGTACCTATTTTGTTTGTTATTGATTAATAAATTAACTCTTTTGCGGTAATACTGTTCATCATATATCATAATCATAATGGTTTATAATAAAATAGATGAAGAACATAACAAATCATTTTAGTAAGCAGAGTACGAATAGATTTTTCAAAAAGTATATAAACTAGGTACCTAGAAAAGTGCATTTATTAACAAAACTAGTGATTGAACGGTCTCATCTGTTCTAATACATGTTGAGTATAGTCGGTATGGTATTTAGGCCACCGGAGCGACCGCGCGGGCTACTACAGCCACTAGGTGAACACGAGGAATCTATTTTTTATCTCTCGCGCTAATTATCAGTATTAGATTGCAAGAGTGCAGGCTCATCCTAAACACGATGCACTTGCTTTCAATTTTAGGAAATAATTTACGAACTTTACACTTGATTTGCTTCCTTATTCAACATTTTGAACATCACATTTTGAAACCAGCTTAATTACAGAATGCAGGTCAATTTGTTGTTAAACTCTAATTGAATTAGATTGTCCGAACCGAACTCGAGCGCAAGCGACGTCGAATCTCCGGAAAACGCTACGGAAAAAACGTAAAAGCGCAACGCTGTTGCAGTACGAAAATACGGCGCTATATTTAGAACATAACGTAATCGTAATAATTTATGAAGTTGAAAAATTGTAGTTTTAAGTACTTACCAGAATCATGCGCTCGCGTGCTTTACGGCTGTGGTCGTCAGTGGTCGTTTTTCTTAGTGGATTTATTTTTGCGCCGCTGGTTTCGCTCGCGATGATTCCGGTCGTGTGGCGCCCGCCCGGGCGGATTGCCGACTGACGCGGCGCATACGCACGTCTCCGCTGCCGATTCTACCGTGCTAGACCACTGTGTGTCAGTACGCTGCAGATTCATAAACATCTTGTAGCACTGTGTAGGTAAACTGTGGGAAGCAGGAGTTAATGTTAACATTTCATATTTGCGAAAGTTTTTGAGCTCTACTCAAAACATTTGTTCTATCTTAATATTGATGATTTTTGGACGCTATGTTTTTTTCTAGAGACAGTTAAGTACTACTTCCTTTATCTGTGTACCTTTACTTCTGTCTGTTGCACAAATAAATACTTCGTTATGATAAGAATACCAAAAATTGAGTAAGTAAAGAAGATTTTCCTAAGATTTTAAAGATACAGATTCAGTTAGCGTGTCAGGTCCCACTTCTGCGCAAAGGCTTCTCAAATAAGTAGAGACGCTTACACTTTTCCGAACCTACTAGGTGTAGGTTAATCTCGTAAAACTTAAAACAAATTGTTTAATTTAAACAAGAACAATTTACTTACTACTAAATATTTATGAGCAAAGGAAATGACGTAAGATAGATAATCACAGGCAACAATGCAGGCCGCCCACCCATCATACAAACCAATCACCGTTTCGGCGTCACGTAAGTGAAAGGTAACGACTGATATAGTATAGCTGACTGTAGGTACTATAGCATATTGAATAGGGAAATTTGTTTATTAGGATTGTTTGATTTTCTTCACTTAAAATTGTTATCGTTTGGTATTAGGATTCCTATTTTTAATACCTAGTTGTTTTGTCCATTAAAAGTTTTATACAGGGTGTAACAGAAAGGGGTTACAATGCCGAAACACAGCGATAGTCCTCATGAAACTGAACAACTTTCCCCAAGGAACATGGGTCGTAACTCGAAAATAATGTTTGGATCGCCCATACTTACTCGATCAGCTGATCGGACATTTTGCATGGCGATGCGATTTTTTTTTCGAGTTACGTTACGACCCATGTTCCTTAGGGAAAGTTGTTCAGTTTCATGAGGACTATCGCTGTGTTTCGACATTATACCCCTACTTGTTACACCCAGTATATTTCTTTCTCCTGAATTCTGGGCTTTATTTGTTTTTAGTGTCTCTAAAAGTTAAGAACCGAGAATCACTTGCAATGCAATAATAGTTTAAATTTCGGAAACGGAAAACTTTATAAAATGACAACAGCACTTGTTTGCGAAGTATCTTAAACAGTTAAAAAGTTATGATCCTTCCAACATTAGCAAAAGAAACTATTTTTTTTTTATAAATCTCACTTTTTATTAGATTAAACAGTTTTTACATTTTTTATAGTACCTATACATACATATATTAAATTCTAAGCACACAATCTTTGCAAGTTTTCCATAAATAAGTCTTCTCTTTTCTTTCATTTAAACAAAACAAGGACAGATGTATTTTAAAAGATAACCAATGAAAAATTGTGTGTTAGGTTTATACAAAAATAAAAAAGTAAATGAATATTTGCATTTCATAATGGGAAATCAAAATAAGAACATACTAGCCGGCCGCCCTCAACTTCGTGCGAATTAATCATCATATGTTGGGAAATACATACATTTATCTTTAAATAATAATGTGTTATTAGGATGTGCAAACAATATTGAAAAGTTTCACTTAAATATGTTCTGGGGGCTTAGCACGGCATGCCGCGACAATTATCTCACGTATGCTGTCCTTATCACATTTAAAACTATAGACAGAGACGTAAGCGTGACAAACCCATGACAACGTCTTGTCACAGAGTGCCATGCTAAGCTAGCAGTTGTTTTAGAGAAAAAGTAACAAACATTCATCCCATCTTCACACCCATCGGGAGAAAACATTGACATTTATAAATATAAGTAGGTATACATATAATTCCTATAAGTATACATTTTCAATTGTACAGGGTTGATACAAAAAGAGAATAAAATATGCTCAGCGTATCTAAATTATGCATTTATCCATACAACATATACATAAGGATAAAATATATAATACTAAGTTAGAACTTGCACTACGAAATTGCACTGAAAACAAATATATATATAATTTAAGACTGTATATTTTGCTAAAATGTAAAAGAAAATAATATATTTAACACAATAATAAATACTTATATGTTTTTTGCCAGATAGACCGTGTTGTGACATTGGGCTACAAAATAAGGTCCCAAGTTTGAGATGCTCTATGGTTCTTGAACGTTGTGCGGCAGTTTAAATATCAATTTTCGAATATTATTGCTATCTCTGTCAAACGCTTCAGTGAGTAACGTGGTAGACAGAGATGTAACTATTTCTCAAATGTCACGTTGTGCAGCAGTTTAAATTATGTTTCGGATATTACTGCTGTCTTTGTCAGACGCTTCAGTGAGTAACGTGATAGACAGAGATGGAGATATTTCTCATTGTGTTTGTATAAACTACTGCTTTGCTTACTGTATGTCGATATGCGAAAGGTCTATTTTCTTGGCTAAAAATGTTTAATCAAACTTATTTAAGCGAGATTATAAATTTATTTTAGTTTATGGGGCAACTACGTTTTGTATTGTAATTTTTATTTAAACTTAAAGTTATTTAGAACTTATTATAAGCCCGATATAAAATATTTTCACTTCATAATATGGAGTCTACTATTGTCAGTCATATAAAAATTTCACTAATATTTTATTGCAAAAACGATTTATTCTTTAAGAAGTAGCATGTTTGTTCCTAGTTGCCCCTTTCGTAAGCAAAACAACTAAATTACTTTAGGAATGTGTCTAATCTAAACTAAATAAAGTAAACTAAACTATTTAATAAGAATGTTAATAAAAATGTTTGTTTGTAAAAATAAGTTAACTAAAAATAATAAAAACAATAAGGCTTGAGCACACTGGTTGCGTGATATTGCGTTACATATAAAAATTGTGTGTCCCGTGCCCGTGCGTCCGGTGTGGCATGGTTCATACATTTTCATACAATACAACTACTGCGTGTCCAGCACATAGAGTGTGTTCAGGCCTTAATACGCTAATTCAAAAGTTTGTCACTTTGGTTGGTGGTATGTTGTGTTAAAAAAAGAATTGTTAAGTATAAGTGCTAATTCAAAATAATTTTATAAGCATTTTTGAGCATAATATAAACCACCATTTAACAAAATCAGTAACAAACATATTGTTTGTAAAAAAAAGTAATTTCATGTTTGGTTTATTAAAGAGATCTTATTTTTTAAATTGAAATCTGTTTAATACTTCAGGTGTTGTTATAATTTATTTATATTTTTGAATAATTTTATAAGAGACAAGTAAATTAAGTCTGAAAAAAAATTGGTATTTTTTGGAATTTGTGTATGGCAACACATTTTGAATTTGTACAATTCACATATGTGTTCGCTACAATATCGACCCTATTAAATGCTATGTAGAGATACAATTAAAATAATCAAAGCTGTGTTGCCATACACAGTTTCCAAATCGAGACAAATCTTGAATAACAATATTTCACAAGAAGACACCCAAACATTTAGCCATTCTACCAAAACAGTGAGATATTGGATAACCTAACTACAAACTAGAGCAGGATACACTAACATTTAATTATGCTACATAACCATTTCAAGTACAAATAAGTGGGCAAATTAAATTCGCAAAATTTACATGAAGGCAGTTTTTGCTGTTTGTGTTAAAATAGGTCTTTTGATTAAAGGATTTATTCTTCATTGCAAGACTTATGCCACTATTCCAGTTTCTTTTTTTAAAATATTCACATTTTTTTAAACATTTTTGTGATAGAAACCAGATCCTTAATTGGCAACACTGTATTTTCTGTGTTGAAGAAAAATGAACCTTAAATATACACAATGTAAGACCTATAATAACATGTCCAGTAGCAAAAGGTGTATTTATTTTTCTTTTCCTGATTTAGGGCTAGTTTAGCCACTTAAAGATAAAATTTAAAACTGACAATTTTTTTATACCTGTCACTGTCTAACTGAAACGTCATGTTAAATGAAATAGACATAGGTATAACTGGCAGATAAATTTTACCTGTGATGATGAAACTGGCTGGCTTTAATTTTTTTTAAGCAAGTAACGAAAACATGTGTCAAACCAACTCTTAAAGTATTTCATATTTCTAGCAGTTTATACTGGGTGTAACGGAAAGGGGGTATAATGCCGAAACACAGCGAGAGTTCTCATGAAACTGAATAACTTTCTCCAAGGAACACGGGTCGTAACTCGAAAAAATTTTTTGGATCGCCCATACTTACTCGATCGGACATTTTGTATGGGGAGGAGAATTTTTTTTTTCGAGATACGACCCATGTTCCCTGGGGAAAGTTGTTCAGTTTCATGAGGTCTATCGCTGTGTTTCGGCATTATACCCCCTTTCTGTTACACCCTGTATAAAAAAGTGTGTTCGGCAGTATTTGCATGGCTTCCTAGTATTTAAGTCACTGCATACTGTTGCTCATGCTTTGCTTACATTTAATGTTACTAAAAATTCACAATTTGCAGATAAAATTTAACTGACAGATAAGCCTCTGTCTATTTTGACAGTGACAGGTATAAAATATCTGTCACTTAAATTTTATCTTTAACTGGTAAAACGGGCACTAAGTCATTTATCTATTAGCCTATATTGTGTGCGTTGTTTTATGAATTCCATTTGATATGAAACAAAAAGCATAAGCCTCAATAATATTTTAAACTAAACTTAATTTGTAGGAAATATGGTTCTAAATCGAAAAATGCAGGTTTAATTTGATATTTGTTTTTAGCTTGTAACATTAAAATGGAATCCAATATATTAATATTAGTTAGTAATTCTTCAATTCTGAGTTTAAAATTAAGTTTCATGTAATTTTTAATCAATTGAAATTGTTTAAAGATATTCAAAAGAGCCCTGCTCTATGATCAACTTATTTACAATCAATTTTCGTAGTTTTACAAATGTTGCCACAGTAATAACCTTTATTACTACTAAAAACTGTTAGGCGCGCAAAAACAAAAGCGAAATACACAAAATCACCAAATACAAAATCTATGAAGATAAAAGAATAAGTTAAAAGTATAGAGTTACCTGATCGCATGTATCTGACGTTGCGAGCAAAACGCATAGAACAACCGCGCACCTTAAGTGTTGCCAGTTTTATTACAAATCTTACTGACTTATCCGAAATAGGGATGATGACTACATTAAAAAATTCAAAAATTAATTATTCCGTCTTTTAGGCTATTAAAAATATTTGAAACACATTTTTTGCCTGATCAAATACATAAATAAATACAAAGATACAGAGCGTTAAAGTTACGGAGTGGGGGGTAATGACGTCACTCCTAGGTTAAAATTTTACTTAGGCGTGACGTCACGAGTAACTTTAGCACACTGGGCTTTGTCATTTTGTTTAAGAAAAAAAAAAAGAAAAATATGTGTCGAATATTTTAAAATAATCTAATGTGGACTAAAATATTTTTTTTTGTCATCATACCTATTCTTGTAGAATCGAAAGTATTAAATAAAAAGTAACTTACCCAGAATAGAAGAATCACTAACACATACAGTATACACTATGCACATTAATCACTCATAATATTTATTTGTCACAGCACAGAGTCCTAGAATCATTTGTTTGGTGACGTCAGACCGAGGGCGGCTGAGAGTAGGCGCACAACGTTCTTCTGTTCTGTTGGCTCGTTTTCTGGAAGGAAAAAAAGGGTCTTTGAGGTACTTTGTTATGTATGAGTTGTTGCTTTAGTATTGAGTGTTGATGATTTTGTTATGACAAATATCATCGCAAAGAGGAGTTGAATTTAGAAAACGGTATATTTCTGAAATATTTGGACAGTAGCTTATTGGCTTTAGATAAACAGGGAATATATAAATACGGGGGAAGCTTTTGCCCAACAATGGGATATAGCACGCCATTGAAAAAGAAAATCGTATCTCACTTAATCATATAGCTAGCGTTTTTTTTTCAATGCATAAGAACGAAACTTAATACTAATAGTTAAATCTATGAAATCTTACCATCACTATCAGTCACATGTTTCTCGAGGTTAAGCTTCTCCTGCGCGACTTGATAGATGCCCTCCTCGATGGTACCGACGCTCAGCATGCGGTAGATCGTCACCTCGCGGGTCTGACCCATGCGGTGGCATCTGAGGAATAAACACTTAGATTGATGTATGTCTATCTATAGCATAGAGTAAAAGTAGAGTATATCATCATCACCATGTTTAAGAGTCTTGTCTAGTCCAGTCTAACTATTATTCTTATCTATGGAGCATCCGATTAGGCCACCGATTGGCTTCCCAAAAATAGTCGACATCGCGGCAGACCTATGCCTATGCTAAAGCCGGGATCTGGTGATCATGACGCACAACGCTGCGGATCGCGGCGCAACGCTGCGTCACGACACAGTACATCGCCGCCGAAAAAGGAACAAGAGAACATTCTCGACTTTTTCAGTAAAGAATGGAAGGTCTGTCTGTATACATATATTCATACCTATCTTCAGCCTGCTTGTCATTATACGGATTGAAGTCAATATCGTGTATAAGCACAGTGTCGGCCGCAGTGAGATTAATGCCAAGCCCGCCGGCGCGCGTCGATAGTAGAAACACGAAGATGTCCTCTGTGTTGTATTGGTCTATTAGGTCTTGTCTGTGAAAAGAAGAATTCATTTATTCATTTGGCACACAAACAGATTACAATTCATAATAACAAACAATAAATAAGTTTAATAGTATTGAACAAAACGAAGTAACGTTACGTGACTTTATTTAGAAATTACGATAGAGTGTGTGTGCCCTTGAATGAATATCTGCCTATATATTCTGTTTAGATAGGTTATAGGTGTGCTTATAATTAAGATAGAAAGATACTGATCCTACGTTGCATCGTATACATTGCATATGTGGAAGAGCTAAAGTGCACACTTGTCCCACGTATACGACTTCTAATTGCATCAGACGCTATTCTCATTGTTTTGGTGTACAAAGTAGTTGTACTTCCCCTACAGGATACTGTAAGGAAATAAAGGTTACCTTAAAAGTCTGCATAAACTGATAGCCTGTAAAAGGTCATAATCAATCAGGTTATATCACCACCTTGCATGGAGAGTGGGGCGTACTGACCAGCTCCACAGGAATAGCTAATAACTGCAAAATTTGTTTGATTGTCAATGTTGCTGTGTTTACTTTGTTTAAATATTTTGTTTGTTTAAGTTTTGTTTGTATTGTTTTGTTATCATTGTTAAATGTTGTTGATTTTTTGAATGTTGTTAATGTTATTTTTGATACTGCAGCGTTTAATTAAGCTAATCATCGGTTTCAATACTGTAACATGTCGCTTTTGCCGCTGCAGCGGTGGCGCTGTGTGTCGGGTCTCCTACTTCCCTAAAATATGTGGAAGGGGTTGATGGCTGGCACATGCGTTGAGGCCTGTGTGAAGGTGCTGCTGTGATGGGCTGGTCATAGTGGTCATGTTATGCGGCTTTAACCTAGCTAAGAGCTTTACTTTTTAGCTATCTATTTACAACATGTGGTTTTTTTGGAATGCTGCAGGATCAAAGATTCATTTAGAGACAATAATTGTTATACTGTAAATATGTAAACTGTAAGAATGTAAAACTTTATTTGAAAAGAGCAACCCCACAGAGTTTCTAGCTAGGTTGTTCTCTGGGGGAAACTGCGCTTTGCGAATCTAGCACTAGCTTTAAAAAAAATGTATATTATAATAAGTAATGTAACGGTTTCAAGAGAATTTTTTGTGTCTATGAAATAAATATATTTTTGACTTTGACTTTGAAAAGGCCAAAGCCACAAGTTATGTGTATACTACACGTATGGATTCCACTTTGTATATTTTTCTATGCTGAAAGATATTTAGAATCTAGCACCAGAACTAGATGGGAGAGCAAGGTAGGAAGCATTTGCCCAGCAGTGGGACGTGACAGACTATATCTGTAGTTTCAAATCTCACCTATCAACAACAGCAGTACTCCCATCTAAGCGAAGGTATCTATGCTGTCTGATGGTGAGGTACGGCTCCAGGATGTCCAGCATCATGGTGAACTGGCTGAAGACCAGCACGCGGTGACCTTCGGCCTTGAGGCGGGGCAGCATCTCGTCCAGCTTCTCGAATTTACCAGAATCTAGGATTAGCCGTTCGGGGAGCGCGAAGGAACTTATGCACTGGAAAAAATAAGATTTTTTATTTATTAGGTGCTAGTATTTAAAGATTTTATGAATTATTATTTAGATCTGAAAAAAATATCTTTTGATTGAAAGAATTACGACAAGATATAGCATCCGCCATTTTGCAAACCGTGATCGCCATATTGCTTACTGTATCCGCTATCTTGTGTAATGTATTGATGGAATGGATCGATGTGAGAATGTTTGCTACTCGTTCACACAAAAAACACTGAACAGATTTTGATGAAACTTGGCAATACAGTAGCTCGTACATCAGAATAACACATAGGCTATATTAATTTAAGATATTGAGTAACTTTTCTAAGATATGACAGTAAATGCGTACAGTGTCGCGGACAGCCTCTAGTTACATCATAGTACTCATTGTGTTCTACATATTTAAGAGCCAGGCTTTTGTCGTTGTACGTTACAAATCTCAAATACTATGGAATGTTGGTACTGTCGTATAAATACTATATCAAGCTATTAAAACCCACCTCATGTGTCAAAGTAAGTTGATGAATTTGAAAGTCAGACAGACACATAAGATCATCCCAGACGTACTGCTCGTTCTTCTCCTTATACGTCAGGTCTCTAGCCAGTCGTTTGGCAATCTTGCGCACCGTGTCACCGTCGTAGTGGTATCTGAGTAGGAGGGGATGGTTCGCCAGTTTGCGCATGTCCATCATCATCGACATGCCGCTTTGTTCAGTTGTTGCGTGGATCTGAAGAATGGAAGAGTTTTTGGTTGAAATATGGCCGTTTAAGACGTGGTTTTAACGCATTTTTGCGACCCTTACTTATCCTTTTTAACTATTATAAAAAAACAAGTTTATCAAAAATAGTTTGTAAGTGTTTGTAAGCTGTTGGTTCTCCAATAAATAAATAAATAAATAAATAAACATTCGGTGATTACCCAAGAACAAATTTTGAGCCACCAGGGTAGGCAAAAACCACTTCCCTCCACTTGCTACAATCCAAACACTTCCTTCAATATATCCACATTCATCAGTCGCCTCATCTCATATATGAGCAAGTGCTTACATGAAGGAAAAACAAGCGTCAATTAGGAATAAACTTACCAATTTTTGGCATAAAAATCAATTTTGTAAGTAAAAAGAAACTTGCTTATTTCCCTATTATATTTCTTACCCCAAAATACACATAAACTAACCGTGCCATCTTTCGCCGCGAACCCAGCACAGAGTTCCTTATACAACTTCTCTTGTCTCGCCGACATAGCGCACATCTCAGTATGATTGGTCTTCTTAGGTAAGTCTTGAAGTACATCTCTCTTCAGTCGTCTTAACACGAAGGGCTTCATAATACGTTTAGCTTGAGTGATTTGACTCTTTTCGAAGGCTGGCACGTCGTCTTCGCCTTCAGTTTTCTTCGTGCCTTTGTGTTTCTGTGGATTTTTGAAAAACTTAGTTTCATAAATTGAAAAGAGCAACCCTACAGAGTTTCTTACTAGGTTCTTCTCTGGGGAAAACTGCACTCTTGCGAATCTAGCATTAACTTTAACCTCTCACATCCCACTGACCCATTATAAACCCAGACACAATAGATTTGCTATTGTTCTTTTTTTTCTAGGATGTGAAAGATTAAAAAATGACCTGTCCTAAGTGATGTCAAACCTAACCTACAGGATTAAATGAATTTTCATTTAATTTCATTTGGGTTATATGTAAGTTAATGCTGAAGAGGGAATCACAAAATTATAGTCGTCACTTCTTATTTCTTTGAAGCACGTCATAAGCTAGAGCGAGAAGTCTGAAGGATACGGCACAGTCAGTTATCGCAATCGTAGTGATTTTTATAAAATACATTTGCTATCTCTTTTTAGGCTTATCTTCAGCTAATGTTTTGACTTATTCATCTTCTTTCTCTTTTTCTTGCAAACTAAAATCTTATCTATTTAAATTGATATGGCAAATTGGCAACATAACATTCATTAAATCCAATTTTGAAGGCAACTACATTTTAGCTTATAAACAAAAATTACAGCATTCTTCTGGAACAAGCTCTTCAAGTCGTCAGTCTTCCCGGAGAACATGTGCGGCATCACGAAACAGAGTAACGACATTAACTCTAGCAGGTTGTTTTGTAGCGGCGTACCCGTTAGCAAGAGACGGTGTTTTGACTGGAACGGAAAATATTTTTGTGTAAGCCTACTAACATTTTGAAAAGCGTGGTCGCCATCTTGTTTACTTTGACCGCCATTTTGTATCAATGTGGCGACTAACTATATTATAAACGTAGTGTTTATGGATGTATGGGTGAATGGATGTTTGTTACTCTTTCACGCAAAAACTACTGAATAGATTTTAATGAAACTTTACAATATCGTAGCTTGCACCCCAGAATAGCATAACGTCTATATTATTAAAAAGTATTGTGTAAAGCGTACAATGTCGCGGGCAGCGAGCAGACATTTTTAAATCAAATTTGTTTATGGCATATTAGAACATAATATTGTATTATTTATCTGTATCTATCTGTATTTAATTTGAAACTCCATGTTGCGTTTGACTTATGAATACTAACAGGAAATATCCTATGTTCAGCGCGATCTGTCGCGTGCCAATCGATTGTTGTTTTCCAACATATAACCATATGTATAAAAACTTTAAGATAAACCTATATCAAAGCGTACCTTAATCTTAAGCAGATTGTCGTAACGCTGCGTAGACATATTCTTCAGCATGTGCGCTTCGTCGTAGATCACGTAGTGCATCGGCGTGATGCGGAACATTTTACGCTCTTCCGGGCAGCTGTTCACCATTGTGTAGCTGGAATGGGTAAAAAAAGATGATATTTAATCTTTTACATCCCAGAAAAAAAAGAACAATAGAAAATCTATTTTGTCTCGGTTTATAATGGGTCAGTGGGAAGCGAGAGGTTAATATGGTTATAGTTTTAGGAGACGACTTGGAACCTGGAAACAGACTTGGAAACGAAATTATTTAACTAGCTCTAAAATAAACTTTAACGCTTTGCTTTAGAAGTGTGTTTAGATAGGACGATTTTGTAAAGAACGTCTTGGAAGGAAAAAGAGAAGGAAAACGGAAGAGAGGGAGACCACGGATGACTTAAGGAAATATAATTTGTGTCGTACCGTGTGCTCAAATGGACGGCAGAGAATAGAGCAGAGTGGCGAAGACTCCACCGACAAGAACTCTTAGGCGGTGTTTTAACCAAAGAAGCGTGGCGGAGGAGCGCGGCAGAAGCGTCTTATGAAGAAAACTCTTATGAGTATTAGGAATAGAGTCTAATTTACCGTAATTTCATCCGCGCTCCTCGGAGCACGCCACTCGCCCCGCGCGTCAAGCGGCGCCGCCAAGCAGCGCGGACGAAATTACGGTAAATTAGACTCTATTCCTAATACTCATAAGAGTTTTCTTCACAAGACTCTTCCGCCACGCTTCTTTGGTTAAAACACCGCCTTAAATACGATAATGATGAATGACCTAGCAACACTCACGTGGTAAGTACAATATCATAGTTGTCTAGATGCCTGGAGTACTCAATACGCAACTGTCTCCGTTCCTCGGGGTTGCCGTAGTATCGACTCACGCGCAGGGCGGGGCACCACCGGGTCAGTTCTACGCTCCAGTTGTCTGTAAGTTATATTAAGTGGACAATGGACATGGGTACTAGAATAATCATATTTAGGATATATTTTGTTGATTATGAAGATTCAAGATGAATGGCAAGTACACATACAGTCTAGGGTACATCAAGCTTTACACAGGGGCACCTTATTTCTTTGCTACATAAGGGCGATGTTATTACTATATTGTAAAGGTGGATCCACTCTTTTTTACTATTTTGAAAACTATTGTATATTTAAATTAGGTATATATGTATATAGATGGACATTACGAGTCTCAGAAACCATACTATGATGAATAAAATGTAATTCTGCTCGGTTTCATAATAATTGATTGTCGGTACAATATCACTACATATTTTATTTGCGAAAAAAGGAATCCCACCAAAAACAAAAATGTAAAATTGCAAGTCTCGCTGTGTTTTCCTTCCACAATAAAAAGTTATGAGATCAAATGTCAAACCAAGTCGTATGTATAGCGGTGGTTTTGATATACGCCACCTTTATTTTTCTATAATAAATACCTACAAAGATTTGGCAATCGCATGAAAACAACAAATCACTTTACTAGGTCCCTAGAAATTATGAGCGTGTGCTTCTCCCAAAACAAGTGTGACGCCTTGACTTGACAAATTGACAGGCCTTACATTCCTATCTTATATCAATATTGATAGTATGAGACTAAAGTTTTAACAGCAAACTGGTGATCAAACCCGAAGAAGATTTCGTAATTGGTAGACTACAACAGATAGCATAGAGACGGTTGGTTAGCCATGTAATCGGAAAGTAAGTCATGCGATAGCCAAGTCATTGTAGGTATTTATTATAGAAAAATAAAGGTGGCGTATATCAAAACCACCGCTATACATACGACTTGGTTTGACATTTGATCTCATAACTTTTTACTGTGGAAGGAAAACACAGCGAGACTTGCAATTTTACATTTTTGTTTTTGGTGGGATCTCACTTCTTTTTGTAAGTAATCCTTTTTTTCTTCGGCTCCAGTAAGATTTGCTGTACCTACATCAGCAACTGCTTTTTTAAAGCCCACTCCCTATCCCTTTTGCCCTTTCGTAGAGGCTTTGTTATTATGAACTTAGACAAGTCCGGACGGTAAATATTTCTGAGGCGATTATCAGACCTAGTTACTATCTATTATCAAAGTACTCGTCAAGACGAATCAAACGAGCCCAAACTCCATAGGGTTGCGACGTTTAATTACGGAGTTCCTATAGTCACCTTCCAGCTCCATCATCAGGCCCTGGTTACCATCAAGTATGAAAGTACTTATCAAGACGAATCAAACGAGCCCAAACTCGATAGGGTTGCGACGTTTAATTACGGAGTTCCTATGGCCACCTTCCAACTCCATCATCATACCCTGGTTACCATCAAGCATGAAAGTACTCGTCAAGACAAATCAAACGAGCCCAAACTCGATGGGGTTGCGTCATTTAAATTACGGAGTTCCTACGGTCACCTTCCAGCTCCATCATCATACCCTGGTTACCATCAAGTATGAAAGTACTCGTCAAGACAAATCAAAAGAGCCCAAACTCGATGGGGTTGCGTCATTTAATTACGGAGCTCCTACGGCCACCTTCCAGCTCCATCATCAGACCCTGGTTACCATCAAGTATAAAAGTACTCGTAAAGACAAATCTAACGAGCCCAAACTCGATGGGGTTGTGTCATTTAATTACGGAGTTCCTATGGCCACCTTCCAGCTCCATCATCAGACCCTGGTTACCATCAAGCATGAAAGTACTCGTCAAGACAAATCAAACGAGCCCAAACTCGATGGGGTTGCGTCATTTAATTACGGAGTTCCTACGGCCACCTTCCAGCTCCATCATCAGACCCTGGTTAACATCAAGTATGAATGTACTTCTCAAGACAAATCAAACGAGCCTAAACTCGATAAGGTTGCGTCATTTAATTACGGAGTTCCTATGGCCACCTTCCAGCTCCTTCGTCAGATCAGCTCCATGTTACCATAATATTGCATTATCTATCACGCGATATACATATTAAGCATGCAAAATTTCAGCTCGATTGGAAACCGGGAAGTGTGTCAAATTTAACTTGCAAGATTTGATTACAGACAACGCGACAGGTAAAAGCTTGTCACGCGCCTAAGTAACCTCGGTCGTATTAACAAACTTATTTTTTGCGGCTCTGAAAATGAGTCTCAGTAAAGTTTTGTATAAAGATTTAGTTTACCAACCGCAAATAAAAAGAAGCGATTAACTTATTATTGCAGTTAAAAATTAATATTTTTTAAGTTTTTCCTGAATTTACTCAGTATAAAAACACTACCCTCCAAATTGCAAGGTTATGGGTTTGCTAGAAGTACCTTAGAATTTTGATGATCGATCAGTGAGTCAGTGAGTGTCAAAAGTAGTGAACTTTGACTGGCGGTTACTTTTAAACTATTGATAATAATTGTACGAAATTTGGTACAATAGCTAGTTATAGTATATACTCTCGATTGTTAAAAAAAATTGGCTTCTAGCTTTATCCACTAGTAATCTACAGGGGGGTCAAAAGGGCCTTGAATTGCTTCGAGAAAAGGATGGTACGGCCGTTTTTTTTGGCTCGACTTGGCGGGGGCACGGCCGTGCCCCCAGAAAATCGTTATGACATAAAACCGTCAAATTGTAATTAAAGATTGATTATTATTTATTTTATTTATCTAAATAAAATTACTATATTAATTTCTAGCTTACCTAGCGTAGAAGCAGGTACAACAATCAAATGCGTGCCCCTAGCCTGTCCCGTCTCCTTCAAATGAGCGAGAAAGGCGATCACTTGCACCGTCTTGCCGAGTCCCATCTCATCAGCAAGTATACCTGATACGGCCTGCTTGTGTAAGACGGCGAGCCAGTTTAGTCCAACTAATTGGTAGGGGGCTAGTTTTAGGCTGGAAATTAGAATAATTTAAATTAGAGGTATAGATTGAATTGACTGACCAGAGGCTTCCCGCGAAAAAAAACATGTTAAATAGTAAAATAATATAGCCTATGTCTTATTCTGATATGCAAGCTACAATTTTGCCAAGTTTCATCAAAATCTGTTCAGTAGTTTTAGCGTGAAAAGAGTTACAAACATCCTTCCATTCATCGGCACAAACATTGACATTTATAATATTAATAGGATGAATATGGATGAAGCGAAAGAGGTGTGCTTGGATCGTAGCAAGTGGAGGGATGTGGTCTCTGTCTACCCTGATCGGAAAGAGGCGTGACAGATATGTATGTATGTATTTATGAGCTCTTGAGGTAGATGAAACTTGCATTACAAATATACATATACATACAGATTAAATATAAATAAAACATTGGTTATCTCTGCACCCTTACACAATCTTTTAAAAACATTAAAATGATACATTTTCCTTTGCTAATCCAGATTTACCAATTTCTTCATACAAGCAAAATAGTTTTTGACAATTATACATAGGTTCATACATCTTTCACGCCTCTCTCAAATCGGGGTAGGCAGAGACCACTTTCCTCCACAGGCTATCATCCAAAAAAACTTCTTTCGTTTTATCCACTTCCATCAATCGCCTCATACATGCACAATGCACATCAGTTAGGGTGCCTTTACATTAGCGCGACAGCCGCGCGGCAACGGCACAATAAGTAGCAGTCACGCGGCTGTCGAGCTGCTGTTTCCATACAAAAAAAGGACTGCCGCGCTGCTGCCGCACTACTTGCGCCCTTAAGTACCCTTACCCCTTACCCCTGAGTTGGCCTCTCCTTGCAGTTTATTAATGTTTCTAGGTGATATAGTATACCTAGGTTCCAAGATAGCAGGCTGCTGCAGCCGCCCAGCGCCAGCTGCCACTGCCGACTCCAACTGCTGCGCCAACCCAACACACTTCTTCATCAACCGCTGGATGTTCTGTCTGGTCGCCAGCAACTCTTGGGTGGAATTTAGTAGGTCTGTGCTTAACATCTTGTTGTTGTTGAATTTTTCTACCTGGAAAGGTGAATTTTTGTGTTTGGTTAAGTAACGCACGAATCACAAATACTATGGATTGCTGGCATCGACGTATTAACTAGTGACTTTATGTGGAAGAATGAGATTCGAGACTGTATACATGTAGGTATATCACAATGGAACAGAAAGTGTCAAGAAAATCTTTCGTACATATTAAACGTCATATTTTGAAACTTGCAATGTCTTAAAATAAGCCTATGTGTTATTCTGATGTTATAAATAAAGATAACCTACAATATAATTGTGGTGTGTAATCAGACTTGGTAACAAGTACTTAGAAATAAGTGGGATATAGTTGTAAGTAGCTATAGGTAATATGCATTGTCTTTTCATTGCGTTAGTAGTATTAAACGGGCAGTTTAACGGTAAACACATGTGTTTGATTTACTAGTTATAATTTCCTTCCGTCTCGCTCTCGCTAAGGCTCTAAGCTCATCGCATTATAAGTTTCATTAAATATTTTCAGAAGTTTTTACATGAAAGAGTATAGAAAACTTTGATGTTTATTTATTAGTAGGATTTAATTGAATTTTTATTTAAAATGATCAAGAAACTTACCATATCCAACCATCCCTTAAACGGTCTTTGTGCCATAATAGCTTCAGCCTTCTTCTGTGAGCATCCACTTAGCATAGACAACTCATTCAAGTTACTCTTATTCAAGAACTCAAACACTCTCGCTTTGTCGCCTATTAGATCGTCAGTTACTTCGTTATCTGAATCGTCACTGGAAAAAGAGTTATCGTTTTAAAGGTATTAAATAATTGGTTACTCTATACATCTGATTCTTATCCGAGATAGATCCGACAATGGGCATGATGACAAAAAAAAATTTTTTAGTCCTTCACATAGATTATTTTAAAATATTCGACAAGTATTTTTTATTTTTCTCTTAAACTAAAACTGACAAAGATACACTGGCTCAAAGTTGTTCGTGATGTCACGCCTAAGTAGGATTTTACCTAGGGGTGACGTCAATACCCCCCGCTCCGTAACTTTGATACTCTGTATCTTTATATTTATTTATGTATTTGTAGAGGTAAAAAATGTGTTTAAAATATTTTTTAAAAACCTAAAAGACGGATTAATTATTTTTTGAATTTTTGAATGTTGTCATCATCCCTATTTTAAACAAAATAGCACCCTCACCTATCATAAACCCTGTCATCTTTCCCCTTCTTCACCCCATAATCATCATCTTCACTGCCACTGCTGCCACGTCTCGTCTTAGCTCCCCTCGCCGACAGTGGTTTCCGTACCACCATCATCGGAGCTGACCCACTTGTCACTCTCATCGTCATGTTACCGTTGGCTCTATTCATGTTACCAGAGAATCCAGGTCGGGATCCAAAGAACGAGGATGTTGGACCTTTGATCTCGTCACTTTCAGGGTCGTGTCGGAGTAACTCATCTCTTGTACGTTCTTCGTTCCAACTGTGTTTTACTAGTGTGTTTTTTACAAACTGTAAACAAGATACGTAAAGGAAATAAGCAGGCAATAATAGCTAGGACTAGGGGCTGTATCACCATCTATAGATAAAATTTATCTGACAGATATTTTATAACCTGTCTGTCTAAAACGTCATGCTTTATGAAATAGACAAAGGTTTATCTGTCAGTTAAATTTTATCAGTAGAGGTGAAACGGGCACTTCGAGAATTTGTATCCCTAAAAATGGGAGGTGCTATGCTATGTTATTATTTGGCAAGCAGATGGTGAATTAGAAAGGCACAATTTTTAGGATAAACAAATCTTGATTCCATTTTGATAAAAATTCTTTTACGTTATTACATATATACGTCAAATACATTCTATGACTTAAGCTACATACAGACTTTGCATCATCAGATCAATCACGTATGAGTACTATTCGACCTACAGCCATTTTAATACATGTAGCACATAGACTGTAGATAACATTTTTGATCTGTAGTGGTAAAGGTCCTAAATCCAATCTTCTCTGACATCCATCCAGCACAAAAAAGAACTTACCATAGGCGATATATCAGGAAACATTTCCAGCATATTTCTAAATCTTTTCTCTTTAACTTGTGTAGTCAATTCAACACCCTGCGATGGTGTACTGGACATAACTTTAGTTCCTACTAAATGATGATGAGCATTGGGAAGCGTTTTCTTGGCCGGAGACGGATTGTCGTCCGAATCGGAGTCTTGGAGGCGAATACGTTTGTAAACTACCGGCACACGGTTGCCAACTGTCGATATGCTTGGATTCTGCATTCTTATGTGGGCTACTGGTTCTGGAATTTGAAAATTTCTTATTTCAAGATATACAATGTTTGAACTTTTGTGGCATTTAGCATTTTATAAGCATATATTGCTAATGCCCTGAAACTATGGACTTTACAAGTTAACAATGTTGCAAGAATGATGAAATTAAATTGGCCAGTGTAATTGTTTCGTTTAATGGAAAATACTATTAAGGCATGATATCAATAATGTTTTAAACACAATGTTATTCATGCATGCTTGAATCATATAAGTAAATTTTGTGAGGGGTCAAGTAGTATGAAATGGCAGGCAATCTTCTATTCTACTCTACTTAAATTTAATTTTTTATGTCAAGAAACAATTTGATACCATGCAATTTAACAATCAAGGGAGCTAACATAAAATGAAGGTACCTATTGTTGTACCATCAAATGATTATTGGAAAGAAAGGTAACCACCAATAAACACTTCTAGAAAGTAAAAATGTATTATCTTTAGAAAAGTAATAAATATACGAGTAATAAATCTACAGGCACAATTATTAAGCTATTACTATATTTTACGATCGTGTGTGCGGGTAAAAGAACGACCTTGAAGCAGGCCATCCCTGGCCTTCAAAAACTCCTCGTGGCTCACCATCCCACTCATGTGCGTACTCCAAAATAAAGTTGCTGCCCAATTAACTCGAAATACTTACGGGAAGCCGACGGCAGGGCTTGAACAATAACCGAACCACTGTTGGAACCCTGAACATTCGGTTTACGTTGAAACCTATACTGTCTCAAATAACTTAACACACTAGGACTATTGCCTTGCGACATGTTGCTAAAATCACCTACAAACGAATGTGCAACTTTTCCAATGACAATGTATAAAAATTCACAGATAATTCCAGCAAAACTTTTACGAAAAAAGTATCACAAAACTGCAATACAGCACGCATACAACTCGGCCATTTTTGTCCGCGAGACTGCACGAGGTAATTTGTGGGCCAATCACAAACAATTACATTTGACAATCGTAAAAATGCACCAATTAAAACATCGCGTTCATCTGTATGTTTGACTTTAGATATTTTCAACCAATAGAAATCATTAAAAAATTAAAAAACTTATGTAACTGTGTTGCCATGGTAATAAAAATAGTTGCACAAAAACCGGTAAAATCGGTAAAAGTTAAATTGCAATTAAAGTAAAAAACATCAAAAATAATAATAATAATATAAGTTCATGATTAGTTCCTACTTTTATTAATGTTTCTGTCTGTTTCCCTTCTGCTTTGTTGTCTAAATTTACAAGAACAAGTTGATTTGTGATTTGGGCCAATACGTTTAATTGTGTTCTGTGGGCCAACGTGTATGGTCAACCTAATATACAAAGTTTTTAGTAAGCGGCAACACTGTTTCTGTCAAACTGTCAAATTAATAGGTGCGGCCATGTTGATCCTCTAGTGAATAAAATTGAGTTATTTTTGCTTTTAGGGAAATAAAACTGACACAATATGCCCAAATGCGACCTCAAAACTCGATATATCCCTGCGACGTTCGCCTGGGCGCTACTTTTGGGCACGACGTTCCTATTTTTTTATTTTCCGTAAGTACACAACATGTCGATTGAGTACAAATCTCATTTTTGGTTTGACAACTTTCACGCTGGGTTGTTGGATCGTATCTATTAATATCTTGGGAGTATACCTTTGCTCTGTGCGACTTTGTGTGAATTTGGTCAAGTCCTTTTCATTCTGTACCCCAATTAGTGCGAACGACCATCCAGTGTCATTAAGTTAGTATGATGAAGAACCTCGACTGTCCAGGCCATACCTTGATGATTTTCCATCAATCAGAGGCTGTATTTCAGTCTCCTAGAGTAATAACAATCAGTCCTTTAGTTTCTGTAAGGAATTCAGGCTTTGGCTAGGTTACCTTGTGTTAACCTCTTGAGAAAAAGTACTTAGTCATATAAAAAGAGAAAGAAACTGTTATAAACAAAGTGGCAGTACCTTCAGGATGTGTGACTCAAGGCCAAATAAAGGCTTGATGGATTTTTAATTTGTTTATAATAACTTATTTATGTTTTTTCAAGTTTGTTCTTTCTGTTCTTATCTCTAATCTAATTAACAAAGATAACTTCAACAACTTACAAGACTAATATTTTAAAATAGAATCTAATAGACTTAGTTTTTATTATTAATAATTTCACAACATTTTCATTGATCACTGATTAACTTTCATCTATCTGTTCATTGGTTTTTTTTTTTAAACTTTAATTTTCATAATTTTTATCAAGTTGCTAAAATAAAAACTTCTAAAATTAATCTTATTATCACAGTGTTAACAGTTAAAATACAGTAATTAGATAATTACAGGCCCCTTAAATATACACATTAGTATTTTTTAAATTGTTTTTTTTTTTACAAAACAATTAACAGTGTCTATATTTAAATGTTGCATCACATTTAGAAAATATACAAACAAAATTGTGCAACAAAGTTTAAAAAAAGTTTGAAATAAATATTTTGGTAATTGCAATGACAGTTTAGCACTAGTTACATAAACATTATGCTATAATTAAATAGGCTTCAATTCCACAAAACATGTTTATACTTGTAAACATTGTTGCATTATTATTTTAGATAACAGCAATCATTTATTCCAGAATCAAACTTAAATTACAACGATATTCACATATGTCAATTATTGTCAATAGACATTCTAATAAGAATACAAAATAACCCAACTAAATAGTAATCTATATCTATATATATATAAAAATGAAACCCGTTTTCCGTTGTCACGGCATCACGCCTGAACGGCTGGACCGATTACGCTAATTCTTTTTTTAAAATGTTCATTGAAGTCCAAGGATGGTTCTTACGGTGAGAAAAATTCGAATAATTGCCGGGAAAGCCCTAAAACAGACCTTTTCTTTTTTCCATACAAATGTTTTCTTACTAAAATGTAGAGTCAATTTGAACTTTATTCCTACACTATAAAGTTCATTCTAAGGCGGGACGAAGTTCGCCGGGACAGCTAGTGCCAAATACATGACAACCTATTCTAAATAGAAATGTGAAAATTAAATGCTTATTCATTATAGTGTCAGCTTATGGACGTCCACTGCTAGACAAAAGCCTCCCACAATCTCCGCAATGACCGGTCTAATAGCTCTAATATTAATTTTTTATTAAGTTTATTCATATAATATGTGAGAACAAAAAGCGAGATAAAATGCTTTTAACAACTTCTAATAAGTATATGTTATGAAAAGACATGATTTGCAATGATAATTATTAATAAAGAAACCGGTTAGCAATATCATGTATAATTAAATAATATGTCAATTGATTAGTGATGACTGGAAAGTAATTTAATTATTATGTTGTTTTGAATGGTAACTATATTAAACTTTATTAGCATTGCTTAGGCATTTCTATGCTTTGGTTTTACCCAAACTATGTTGTAACTAGCCATCAGTGTCCCAATGTTGGGCAAAGGCCTCTCCTCTTTCTCCACGATTCTCTATCCAGAGCCACCTCTTTATATTAATTTATATTTATTTGTTATTATAAAATGCATGAATTTATTTAATTTAATTCACATAGAATTACGACCGTAACTTTCTATGCCATATAAAATTAGACTAAAAACAAAATTAACCCAATAATTTAATAAGGCGTAATCTCGTAACTGAATACCTAAACTGCTGTTCCATCGCATCGTGAAAAAGGAACTAGTTCCAATTAACTGTAACAGCAAAGTGTAATCTTACCAAAGGCACGTAATTATTCATTCATTGAACCTTTATTCATGCCTGTTTTCTAAGAAATACGTAAAAATTTCCTCGTATTTTTCCATTCCGTTCCTCTTTAATAAAATAATTAAATAGTGACGTGTTTATAAATTAAAGATTTATCGGTTTTACGGCAATACTCTAAATAGCAAAGAATCCGGGAAATTTTGGTTTGATTAGTAAGCATGCTTGGATCGCGAGATTTTTGAATTCTGAAGTGACTCGAATTCATTGCTCTTGAATGTAGATGTTCATTTAGACATACAATTTTGCTAAAACTGTTAGTTAAACGTATTTTTACAACGTAAACAGATATTAATTGTGAAATAATGACAAATTTTAATCAAAGAGTAGAAATTATTGCATTGTAGGCAGTTTTTCGATGACTAATATCTTGTATTTGGAAATCGTGACTGAGTAGGTACACTAGTAAGAGTTATAAAAGTCCTCATTCATTTTTATTGACTTTTTTACTTAACATTTGTTAAGACCCTTCAAGTATTACATCAGTAAAATAAACAACAAATCGCGAACGCGTTAACTATGTCATCTTCACACGTTTGTGTTGATCGAAAACCCACTATTATACGCATGCTTAAGTCACTTTTATGTTTAAATGCGATTCTTTAAAAAAAAACTACTTATAGGACTATCATACGAGTTCGTTTAACCACTGTTGTAGAAAAAAACCGTTATGATGAGGTATTCATTAAATATTGAGCCGCCGGTGCATGATGATTGCTCGCTTGCTAGCTGCTAGCCGTGTGATCTGAACATAAAAACTGTTTTATTATAGAAACTTGACGTATCATTATTTGGACTACCTAAAAAGGATATTGTTTATAGCAGTGGTTTTCAAACTTTTTAATATCACGACCCCTTTACGGGTTGAAAAATTTTGGCGACCCCCTTGTGCTAAGGGCTACTTGTGTCAAGATTACGACCCTCCTGCAAAAAAACCGCGAGGGTTTTGATAGTAATTACTAGGTCAATCGCTTAAGAGGATTGTGAAAATCAAAACGTACATACCTAGGTTCAGGTTTAATAAATTCAATGATACCAAAATTGTCGTATTATGGCAAAGTTTAGGGGTTGGGAAACGTTATGGCCCGAAACAATATTTTTATTACAAATGTATGTAGATTCGCGCGGCGCAAAAATTGTGTTTTGATTGTACTTAGTAGAGAATTTTGCCATTTTCTCTTTGCTGGCGACCCCCCGAGTAGGGCTTCGCGACCTACAATTTGAAAAACCCTGCTTTATTATAATATTTCTTTCAACAAAAACCATAGCACCCATCTTACCCGTCTGTCGCCCTACAAACCAAACGAACTATGTAAACGATGAATCGATACAGAACGAAGACGTAATGAGTCTGTTTATCGTGTTTTGCTCTAATTGCGGCACTGTTACCGGGTTAACCTAGGCATTGAGAACTTTAACAGTTAATGGTAATTATCGTTCCGGTAAGAAGGTGCATGCAGTGTCTAGCGTAATAACGCGAGCGAGTTGGTCCATCATCGTAGCGTTTGAGGTGTGAACATAAGTATGAAAAGTTGTGAAATGGATAGATTCCTGCTTTAATTAATCCTCGTTCGACCACTGATTTGGTATAAGCTTATGTAAAAAAAATGTTTCATGTGTACTTGAGTTCTTTGTAAAGGTCTACTCACCAAAGTTGTCGGCCCATAAATAAGGCTACAATAACAGATTGTATTCGGTGTGTGTTTTTTTTCTAAAGTTTAGGTATAATGTTTATGCCCAAATCTTATTTAGCGGTTTTTCGAAAAGTTATTAATCCAAACGCACCCAGCAAGTTTAGACCTTTCCCCACTTAAGAAGTCAATCACTTCCATCATCAATCACTTAAATTTCCGTTTTTGTTACAGCTGCCAGCACTACATAGAGAGCCACCCATGGGTTCCTGCATACCAAGGTGTCATAACGTTTTTTGTTTTGGCCAATTTTACACTGGCCACTTTCATGGACCCGGGAGTTATACCAAAAGGTTAGTCGTAGTAAATGGAGCGAAGTGGTCTCTGCCTACCCCGATGGGAGAGAGGCGTGGCAGATTCGTATATAGTCTGTAAAATATATCTGGAATGTCGTTGACTGCGCATAAATGAAATGAACCTCACAAAATTTAGTTGGGGCTGGGTACATCGGATTCTTATCCGATTCGATATTCTTAGTATAGGTCCGAGAACTGTTTTTATAGTAATTTTATCGGATCGGATGTAGCGCGTAACCGCTCTTAATCTGTAGACTCGTGTATAATCGGATTTAAGAATAAACTACAACTCTTGCGACTTAATTGGGCACCTCCTTCGCTGTCGTCACTTTCCAGCGAAGTGCACAGTTAAGTCACACGGGTTTTATTTACCATAGATCAACTTATTTTAACTTTCTTTAAGCGTGATATGCTACCAATGAATCACAATTGACATCCCTCCATATAGAACGTATCGCAGTCGCCACTATTGGCACGTTTCACAGCCTATTGTTACTTGTTTAGCAATGACGCAGGAAGCGGTGCCCTTCTCACTATTGTACATGTTTAATTGTTTCTTTTTAAATTAAATCGATAGGTGTTTGTTTAATGTTATAAAGAGTATTGAGGAGTAATCTTTGTTATATTGTGGGGTGGAAGTTTTTGAGATCAGATTTTCGAATAGGTAACGTTTAAAAACGAAACGTTACGTTTAGAGACGATCTGGATGCATTTTCACGGGAATGGCGGGTCGCTACCGGAGACCGTGTTAAATGGAAAGTTGCGGGGGAGGCCTTTGCCCAGCAGTGGGATCTTAATGGCTAACAAAAAAAAAAAAAACGTTTAAAAAGTTCAGTCGCAAAAAAGATGGTTACTATGACTATCTATTTAACATGATGGTACAATTTTTAGTCCGAATCAAAATAATACGATTCTAATTTCGGTCAATAGGAGTATTTAGCTGTAGCTGTAGCAGCTAGCTATATTACAGCGTTAATTCTTATAGTCTTTCTTGCTACGTTAATTTTGTGCAATCAGCGCATCCAAAAATACATCTGATATAGGTCCCGGCAATCTTTTTAAGTATTAATTGATTTGCTGTGGTAAAGTTCATACTCCATCTCCTCGTATACTACTTAATAAGTCAAGATTTTGCCATGGCATTTAATGACATAGACATATTTATTTCTTACAAACACAGTACAACACACAACACAAAGTTAACAGTTCTGAATTACATTTTAAAATAACACACAGGTTTATTAAACAAACAAAAAAAAACTAACGTAACAGAAACAAAGACAACAGCATTAACGAAACAGCAACAGTTTTATTAAAGGTTAGTTTTTAATACAAAACTATAAAGATCTAAAACTAAAGACAGTGTAAATTGAATGAAGTCATCTTCGCACATGCGTCTAATTAAATTTACCTAACAAAGTCTTACATAGAAGCCTATTCTTTACTTACTTATCGATTTGCCTAGGGCCTAGACTCTAGGCTAATGCATACGTAATCGAAGAACTACGGTTTAATGTCATGTTGGTATTGATTTAAGAGAGTAATAGGTTTCTAGAGTCTGTGAGAAGACGTTTATATTGAGACAAAATCATGCGAAGTAAGCTATCGACTAAGAGCCTTAATTTAATCTTCTGTTCTTACTTCTCTCGTTAAAAAACAAGTATAGGTACAGGATTTAGTGATTATAGTGAAAACCGCGGGGTTTGGTTGAATGCAGGTGGGAATGAACCAATCGCGCTGGGGAATCATTGGAGAGGCCTATGCTCAGCAGTGGGTAGCTAAAGGCTGAAAATCTGAAATGATGATGATTTATTACGTCCTCCTATTTTTTGGTTTGTAGCGTAATTCAGTAATAGTTACGGCGTGGCGCCGCGCAGATCAACAAACTTAAATCATAAAACACTAACACGGCAGACTCAAACATAAATATTTGGACGCACTAAGTTACCCACATAACAATTATACTGTATTATGTTATCACCGAAATTATCAGTTACTATCTGTAACATTTCGACTAAAAGCATAGAAAATAAATCTCGATAACGGTACATTATTTGCACTGGCGTTTAGCACTGAGTAATTTTATTATGTAACATCCTTTATTTGGGTCTGCAAGTTGACTGTGAGTCACTGTCTCTGTCACACCCATATTGCACGCTGTTTGGAGAGACATAGACAAGGTTTGCTGAATGTATGATGACAATATCAGTACGCAGTAAAGCTCATAAGAATTCACCGATTTGTAAACGCCTGTTTTCAAAATACTTATTTGGGAATGATTGCCAACGTTGAACTCGCAAACGCGTTAATTAAAAACCACTTAACAGATTTTGATGAAACTTAGCAATATTGTAGCGTACACATCAGAATATCCTTTGTGTAATATTATTTTAAGATATTGCTTAAAGTCCCTAAGATATGACGATAAATGCGTTTGAGTATTTGTAAATCTATAATGTTTATCTCAATCAATACGTTATTACGACATATGGGTTTAATTTTTATATGGTTTTAATTATTTTTATTATCCTTCAGTTCCACCTGACGAGGACAGAGAGACGACATATGGGTTTAATTTTTATATGGTTTTAATTATTTTTATTATCCTTCAGCTCCACCTGACGAGGACAGAGAGGACGACTTCAGAGCGCCTCTGTACCGTAGCGTGGAGATAAACGGTATCACGGTCAGGATGAAATGGTGCGTCACGTGCAAGTTCTATCGGCCGCCGAGGTGCTCGCACTGTTCTGTATGCAATCACTGTATAGAGGTGAGTTCTTGTCCTGCTCTTGTTTATACTATATGCTAGACACTGATAGAGATGACACTATTTAACACTGTCTAACAGGGGCCCAAGTCTGCTATTTTACAATATTTGCAGTTATGTGTCGGCAGTGTCAATGAGAGTGTCAATGTCATTTTTTGACACATTTAGTCGCAATACCGTACATTTTCTATGTATTCAATGTACGCGTGGACAGTGTTTCCCAACTAGGCGTACCAGTGTATGAGCTATCCGTACGCACCCTTAAGGCGCCTAGCCGGTTGCAGACCAAAAGCTAAGCTAAGTTAGTTAGACAGGCCATTTAGCGTAGTCGGTAGTAAGTCTGCCTCATACGCAGGGGTCGCGGGTTCGATCCCCGCCGGTTAACAAACATTTGTGTGATGAGCATAAATGTTTGTTCCGTATCTGGGTGTTATATATTTATCTATGTATGTTTATCAGTCCCTGATACCCATTGTACAGGATTTGCCTAGTTTGGGGTCAGGTGAACGTGTGTGAAATGTCCCCCAATATTTATTATATTTATTTAGTTCAGATTAGCTCGCGTAGCTGACGCAGTTATCCATATTTGTGTGCAGACCGCAAACTATACCACCACTGCATCAGCAGCGCGAGCTAAGCTAAACTAACTTAGCTTAGTGCTTGGTCTGCATTCGGCTTAGACCGACGAGCGTCCATCCCTAAGATATAACCAACTTTACGACCCTAATCATCATTATTCCGCAGACATTCGACCACCACTGCCCGTGGGTGAACAACTGCATCGGTCGACGGAACTACAGGTTCTTCTTCTTCTTCCTAATATCTCTGTCTATCCACATGCTGAGCATCTTCGGGCTCAGTTTGTACTTCATCATGAACTACAATAAGAGTATCACACAGATACAACCTATTGTTTCGTATCCTTTTACAATTTAGTATTTATTTATGAAGGTTTCGGGATAAGCCATAAGGGTTACGGATGTCTAGGCCGAAACGACCCAGGATAGAGAATTGTTGAGTAAGGAGAGACCTTTGCCCAGCACAGAGACACTGACGGCTAGATTTAGACATGATTTAATTGCGCTCAAGTAATTTTAACGCCCGTAGCACATGCGTCGTGATATATTGCTTAAATTTTTTTCACCCGCGTTTCTATGTACTAGTACAGTTCTCGAAAGAAATGTTTTTATACAAGATACAAATTATTAAAGCAATATATTTTAAACAGAGACGGTCGGCGGTTTTAGAGTACCTTAAACCGGTGGGCATGTATGAGGCGACTGATGAGTTTGGACGAAGCGAAAGTAGCGTGTTTGGATCGTAGCAAGTAATTGGATCATCTCTGAAGGATATGTATGTGTATTGTATATCTATAACTAATTATGTATATATTTTTAATAAATAATTTCCTTAAGCCTTCATCAGTATGGTAATAATGGGCATAATCGCCCTATTAGCGATACCAATATTTGGTTTGACGGGTTTCCACATGGTGCTCGTGTCCCGAGGGCGGACCACAAACGAGCAAGTCACGGGGAAGTTCACGGGGGGATACAATCCCTTCTCGAAAGGGTGTTGGTATAACTGCTGTTATACGCAGTTTGGGCCGCAGTATCCTAGGTAAGATTTTATAGGTATATACTTTTATAATGCTACTAACATTATAAATGTCAATATTTGTCCTTATGGATGAATAGATGGATGGTTGTTTTGTCACTCTTTCACACGAAAATGACTGAACGGATTTTGATGAAACTTTATAATACATCAGAATAACATAAACAGCATAGAAACCATGTCTAGGGGAGACGCCTTGAACGATGTCTTCTATTTATTTATTTGTGATGTTTCTGTATAATAATAGTTTCCAATAAATTATTTAGAGGATTCACGTAAAAATGCTAACTTAACTATCCCCCCACCCCTCAAACAACAGCCTAGTCCGGCCATCGAAATACATCTACAAAGGCGGCAAGAAGCGTCGCGACCTCCCTCCACACTCGGCGTCGGCTATCTCCACAATAGCAACCGACACGCATCAGGTAAAGACGTACACAGCGGACAACGGCACGGCGCATCGCCCGGTCGGCGCACACGCACACTACAACAAGGTGAGAGCCAGACGCTTGCCGCTAGCTAGATCGGTGAATTTGGGTTTTGATGATTTGATATTCAAAATGAATTTTTGTTATGGACATTCTGTGTTAACTTGTTAAAAGTCGATTAAAGTGAATTTCCTCTAGTTTCTCTAAAACTTTAGATTTTTTGAGCTTTATTTCGCAGGATGATATTCCGGGAATAAACCCTATATATACTTAGATAGTTGCTCTATTGATGACATTCTTGTGTTAACTTGCCGGCATATTTTCTTAGAAAATCACAAAACCCATATTCGTTATTGTTATTTTTAAGATAACAAATTGTTTGTATAAGATATTTTATACATTTTTAAATAAAATGTGGTAAGTAAGAAGAGTATGCAAACAGTTTGACCAAATAATGGTAATATGATAAAACTTGAATTGACAAGTCACAATTATTTTTTTTTAAGTTTAAAGATACATGTTTAAAACTACCTAAAAATATTGATTCTTGTATAATAGTATATTATGTAAATAATGTACCTATTTCTTAAATTTGATAAAAATAATTGAAAATTCCTTCATTTTTAGATTCAGGGAAATATCCTAAAACTAAATTAACTTTTATATAGAATTCTCATTAGACATCGCTAGTAAATCCTTGCTTTTAGAGTTCAGTTTCGCTTGCCCACATCCCTCATTAACTAGGTACTTCATGTAGAGACCACGCTTAGTAGAGCAATCGATTACATACCTTCAATTCACTGGCATAAAGTCTATAATGCACTTGCACGTTTTTTTGTAAACAAAAATGGAGTGAATTGAAGAAATGAATGTCTGGCTCTCTTCTTTACTAGAAACTTGGATATCAGGTGAAAAAAAATGATTTTTATAACTTAAGTTTTATTTTAGTCAAAATTTTAGTTTTTTTAGTCGGAAAAGACGACAAAAAAGGTCCTATATATACGTATACCCATTAAAATATAAATCCTTTTTTTAGGTTTAGAAACTTAGTTTGAGAATAATTCTAGCCAATACAATACGGTCAATCTAGAAATATAGAGTTGTAAGTTGTAGTCCTTTAATTAGTATTGGTCAGTTCACACCGACACCTAGTAAGCGCAACGGGCGATCATCGTATCTCATTCATACTATATCTCTGACGTAGTGTACACAATGTGAACAGAAGTATGAAAAGGGGGAATGAAACGATGCTCGCTAGCTTACGGTGTGGTCAGGTGGTAAATACCTTTAACTTTCATATTATTTAAGCAGCATATAAAAATAGAGCAAATACTTTGGTATGTTTGCGTGGCTACGGTATGTTTTATTCTGAGAACCGAAAAATTTGGTATTTTGGTATTGTTATTGAAAATTCTTTCTTAATTTTACTGCACTATGAATTCAAATACATTGACACTATTATACTAACTGACGTTTTAACTGTCATTATAATTATTATCACATTTTCCACTAACGCTTTCAGCCTTTGAGCAAATACTAATTTATCTGACAATGCAACATTACTTCTTATAATAAGCATGGTGACTAAACAATTTTTTAGTCTATCGCATATATTTATTTTAAAATATTCGACGCGTATTTTTTCTTTTTTCTCTTAAACTAAAAATGACAAAGATACACTGGGTTAAAGTTGCTCGTGACGTCACGCCTAAGTAAGATTTTTACCTAGGAGTGAAGTCAGTAACCCCACTCCGTAACTTTGATGCTCTGTATCTTTGTATTTATTTATGTATTTGATCAGGTAAAAAATGTGTTTCAAATATTTTTTAATAGCCTAAAAGACGGACTAATTATTTTTTGAAGGTAATCATCATCCCTCTACTAATATTAAAAAAGTTAATGTTTGTGTCTATGGATGTATGTGCGGATGTTTGTTATGGTGCTTCCAAATTTCATGTTATAAAATGTTAGTTAACATTTTTTAACAAACATTTTATACGCTAAAAGTTCGTTAGAATATATTTACAAACATTTTATTACATGCAGTGTGGGAACACCATTACTCTTACACGTAAAAACCATTGAAGAAATTCTGATGAAACTTGGCAAAAGCGTGCACATCAAAACGAAATAGACTGAATATTTCAAGAGCGTACAACGTCGCGGCTTGTTATGCTATGAATGAAAGCAATAGCATTGTTCTATACTTTCTCACGATGCTATTTTAATTTATCGCGCTTTAGTCATTGAGTTATATTTAAGCAATTTTTAACATATTCCAAGAAGATATTCATAATATTACAAAAATGGTGAATCCTATTAATATTATAAATGTCAATGTTTGTGCCGATGGATGTTTGTTACTTCATCACGTAAAAACCACTGAACAGATTTTAAGGAAATTTTACAATAACTTAGCTTGGATATCAGAATAACACATAGGCTATATAATTTGCAGATATTTTGCGGTTTTTCAAAGATATGACGATAAATGCGTACGATATAGTAAATAAATGCGTACCAGTTATCTAGATAAATTATGCTCCAAAATGTTAGACAAAACAATGTACTACCTTACTTACTAAATATCAGTACATAAGAATACTAAATCTTTGACACACAGGGCTACAATTATTATGCAGTCCAGTCGAAATAGACCAAATTAGGATTCCAGTTTGCATTAATTCCCAACAAGCCGACTTTTTGTGTAAGCCTTGGATGCGTTGTTGTTCGATGGCACTTTTTGACTCATTTCGTATTCTGCTAAACAATGGCTTACACTGATTGCAACCAAATGTGACAAAAATGTCATTGACACCTTGATTACGTACTTTATGGAACTACTCTATATTCAATCAAACAACTAAAAAATTAGTAATCTTTATACTACGATAACTGATGACCCCCTACAGCTATCCCCTGGCCGGGAGGAGCACGAGACCGAGATGGAAGGCCCAGGCGCGTCTCAGAGCGCAGACTGCGAGCCGACGCCTCCGCCCCTCCAACGCCGCGGCTCCGGAGCCAACTTGTTCCCGCCAGCGGAGCCTCACCATCATCTACCGCCGAGGCCGATGCATTATCCCCGGTTAAGTCCGCTTTCTAGAAATACCAGGTTTGAGTCGTTTGTTTCTTTATTGCTTACTTATTTCCAGTTGCAAAATGAGTTGCTAAATTTCATTTTTTACGTCATGCTGTCTTTTTCTTTTTATATTAAAAAAAGCAGTTGAGACCCGACTGCTTGAAGCCGCGACCGCGCAGTGGACTACGGTAGTCAAGTAGTTGTGTCTACGGCAGCGAATATTGTTCACCACGCGGTCGCGACTTCAAGCAGTCGGGTCTCAACTGCTTGAACTCTTAACTGTCCGTGTACGGCCGCACTAAGAACGTTGTTCTTTTCTGTGGAGTCTTCGCGATTCTGCACTATTATCTGCCACCTTTGGGCACCTGATACGACACAACTACTAATCCCACTTTTCTTTGATCTATGGCTCTTACTTAGCACACGGCGCTTTCTAAACGCGCTGAATACGCTGAAAACGCACGTTTGTTTGCGGGTACGTGCATAGTCTACGCGTCTTCCGCGCACATAACAAACGCCTTGTGCTATGGCTCCTTCGTGATTTCCCTCCCCTCCTATTAATTACCTACAGTAGCAAAAATAAATCCCCTACCCATCTCACTTTCCAGCCACGGCACAACAACGTCAGGCTACCGGGTAGTAATGGAGCCACTTCGCTACGACACCGGCGTCAACGGCGGCGCCCGGCCGTCGCCCACCATGCAGCAGCGGATCAAAGCGCTCGGGGTGCCCACGCCGCTAGCTGTCAGCAGTCCAGTGCGCAGGTAGGTGGGGGGCTGAGGAGTTGGGCGGGAGTGATGGGTGGGGAAAACGGGGGGGGGGGGTAGGAAAAAATTTTTTGGAAGTTTTGTACACAAAATTGAATTGGAATAATTCTGAGATTTTTGTTACCGTAAGAATTTACTCAATAAGAACAGATGTCTCAAAGTAGACAGTTTTCAATAATGATTGATATTGTTTTGAAAGGAAATTTGTTCAGAATTTTCCCCACTCGTCACTCACACGTAAAAGATTTTGATAATGAAAAGAACCTGTAGTATATTAATAAGTTTGGCAGTTTTAATCTGTCTTTGTTTTGTATAGGCCTTTTTTAAAACTTAGAGGACTTCATAGATTTTATACATAGTCCTTAAGTTTATCAGTATAAAGTATATAATACAGGATGTTGAAAATATCCTGATAATTACATAATTCACAGTTTTATTAGTCGTAACTAAATAAGTGTTTCAATGACCACTATAATATAAATACAGGTATATTTTCTTTAATACAAAATCTTCTCTCAGCTCTTTAGTTAAATAATATTTAATTAATAAGACAAAGTAAATGAAAAATACATAATTTATATTGAGTTTAAAAAACTCAATTATTAAAAAAGTGTGTGCTTAAATGTTGTAAGATGAATTGGCAAGTACAGGAATAATTGGCGAAGTTATACGAAAAGGAGAAAATTTCCCATATAATCTTAGGTATTTATAATGATTTCCCATCTTATCATGGCCTGTTCCCATTACATTACTAACTTTAGGGATTGACAAGTTAGTAGAGACTGTTCAGTTTTTAAGGTGCTATCTTCAAACAAATAAAGATTGAATTCTAAAATACTTAAGTTGGTTTAGATATTTATAGAACAAAAAAGGATATTATTGTTTTCGCGTATTTTGTATGACGAAAAACCTTACAAATTCCATGACTTTTTCATTTCTGAAACCAATTTCTCGCATATTTTCAAAAAGTATTGGCAAATGACATTTGAAAATCTTTTATTTTTCATTTAAAAAATAACGAAATCGATTTTTTAAACCAAAAGACTACACGCCACCTAGCACTAAACAAAGGCCATTCGTGCGTTATGCGACCTATGCGAGAGAAAGATTTTCTATACAGCGCGTTTCATGAAATAGTTCCTATGCCGCTATCTTGGCAGCATTGAAAAATTGTACTGCGAAACGTTATCAAGGGCAATATTTCATACAAATTTTCAATGCTGCCAACATGGCCGCATAGGAAGTATTTCATAAAACGCACTCTAACGTCATTTGAGGCGTAGTGTCAAGGTCACGCGTCATTTGACGTCACTCCTTCACCGTTCGCACAACGCACGTATTTAAACGCCACAAGATTCAAGTTTCCACTACAAAACCGCACATGCACCAAACAGACTACTAACTTGTCAATATCAGAATAAATGTCCCCATCCTCACTGAAATGCATCGCTTACCTTATTTTCATAACAGAGTGTTAGAATTTATGATTTGCATGTAAAATGGTTTGCGTACTCACTTTAGCAGTGATATTTCGTTTTGGGATCACTAATATGTGTTTAATGTTTACCCCCGTTATTACAAAACGATTTTTTCATAAAGTTCTAGAACTAATGTCATTTTTTGACGTTTTGTCCTATAGCCGAAACGTCATTTATCTGAGTTAGTTCTAGGACTATAAATAAAACTCGTTTTGTTATACGGGTTTACATATTTACTGTTGTACATAATGCTTGCCATGGCGTTTATTTATTTGGTCCTTTTTACGGTATTTTATTGTTCTATCTTTGATTATTTGAATATTTAAGAAAAGATAGTTTTGTATCCTAATTCATTAGTTTAAATTATTTATTAGGTACAAAAGACAACTATGAAACTTTTAGCTCTTATGTCCGTAACGAAGGACTAAAAATCCGGCTAAAAGGATCAAAAGTCCTGTTCGAAGTACCTAAATCTAACCGTCATGGCGTCATTAAAGGTGTTTGGTTGCATCTCTATCCTAAGCAAATTTGTACCTAAGCAGGCCGCACTAAATGTCAAAATTGAATAGTAATTATATGTGGATTTGGTTTTCATTTTAAGACTATTGTGAAGTATTTAATTTTTAAAGAAAAATGGCGTTTTAGGGTTCGATTAAGTTGACAGTGAAATTTTATTATTATAATATATTACATAATTTATATGCAAAGTGAATTTTTATCAAGAAATTTTAATTTAAATTATTTATGTTGTCCTTAGCTACCATATAATGTTATAATACGCTTTAAAAAAACAAACAAACAAATAAACCGATTATACTCCGCCTTTTTCTCAACATTTGAAACGATTCTCTTCAGAATAGTCTTATTGTAAATATATGTGGAAAGAGTATAAAGTGTGACGTTTACCGCTTACCGCGGCAGGTGGACCTAACGCATAGAGCCGTCGTGTCGAGGGTAACACATTCTCTTTTGTTTTGTGTGTCTTTACATTTATTTTAATCACTTAGGAACCTTTTCCTGCCATGCGTGTTTTGATCCGCATGCGAATCTGGTCCGCATGCGGGTGATAGCACGCTAATGGCCACACGCGTGCCGCCTATAGAATTATATAATATGAGAACATCTATGGAATGATAGGATTTGGGGGGCGCGCATGCGGATCAAAATACGCATGGCAGGAAAAGAGCCCTTTAGCTAGAAACAGGCTTATCGCATGTGCGTAACTTACGCAATGCATTATAAAAATCTGCTCCATAGATATAATATGATTGAAAACAACAGCGTTGCGTGTGACAAGTGTGTTTCTAATCATATTACTTCTATAGAACAGATGTCATGCGTTGCGTACATGAGATCAGTCTGTCTCTAGCGTTACGTGCACAACACACGGTGCCTACGGACATTTGGTAAACAAGTATAGAAATAAACTATAGAATGTGAATAATGGCAGGTGCTGTGTGTATTGCACATTAATATATTTTGAGCAGTGGAATTTATTAAATTACGATTTGAATTTGTTCTAGAGACTGACGAAGATAACTCTGCCTAAAAGATCACATATTATCCCTTGTTTTTGTGGGAATGGTATTACTCGTAATTGTTATTTAAGTTTGAGAAATGTCATGTCAAACGACTTGATATTGTCTGACGTGACATTAGTATATTCTTTTTTTTATTTGATAAGACTTTAAACTTGCTCTAGTGAAAAAACACACAAAAATATCATTTGAAATTACCTAAATTCAACCTTAACCTTATCTTCTTTAAAAAAAATATTCCACTGCCTAAAATATACTGTATATTTAGTATAAATTGCCTGCACCTTGGGATTTTCTTTTGCAAAATTAGAATTTATTTCTTTATTTAAATTTTTACTTTTTTATGTAATTATACTGCAGCATTTTGGTGTTTGATACTGTCAAATCTTGGATCTTTGGTCTTTATAAATATAGAAATTTGCCTGTTTTGGGTTAAAACATAATCTAATAGTATTAATAAAAACAATTCAACTGAGGTTTTTTGGTTGGAAGTAACTAAAGGGGTCCGTAACTTAATTTCGATTTTTATTCTTATGTTCGATTAACGTCGGCAAAACGTTGTTTCGCACTAAACACTTTTCGCACAAACGTTCAGTCGAACTAGCGTTAATCGAACATATGAGTTTCGATATTAAGTTACGGACCCTAACTAAAGATCTTAAATTCGCAGTACCTATCGCTAAAGTTTCAAAAATATGTACCTATACTTGCATATCTATTTTTAATGGTAAACCGGCGTAATATTTATTACTTACTTACATTTTATAGATGACATATTTTAATTGAAATAACTTCAAAATAAAAGTGAAAGTGTGAAAATAATGCAAGCAATAGTGAAATTTAAAACGGCGGCCTAAAATTTTTTTTTGTCGCAATATTTTCATAAACAATGAAATAAATAGAATATTTCACATATAAGTAGGTACTTACACATTCGGGTTTTTATTTTGTTTGCATAAATGCACTGTTTGTAATATAAAATGTTAGTTTATTTTGTAATACAAGCAGCTTGGTGTTTTTTTTATTTTTTTAGCATGTTCTGTCGCAATGTATGCGAGTTTTTTTTAATTTTACTTTTTTTTATTATTGGTTGTAACGAATTTTCTGTCTTTACAAGCATTTTTAACTTAAATTCTTTTTTAATATTTCTCTATAAAGTTACAATTTTCTACTTAGGTACCTATTTAAGTAGAACCTTCTTGCACAAAAACTTTTTGTTCCAAATTGTTCAGGTAAAAGACGAAGCTTTTGAAGCAGTATAAATACTAATTCTTGCTTGACATAAATACTAAATAATGTAATAAAATATAAGTTTCATGTTATGTTATCAGCCCATATATGTTCCCACCGAGGGGGCACGACCCTACTCTCATGCAGAGAGTGATTAGGCAGTAATCCACCACGCTGGCCAAGTGCGGGTTGGTATAAGTTTCATACGAAAGAAACATTCGTGTCAGGTTTAAAAAAAAAACAAACGGCTTATATTTGAACGTTAATTCCAGATAGAAAGAATATTTTAACTTTTTAAAATATTATTATATTAGAAAGACTTAACATAAATAAAAATTAAATGGCGAGACAGAAATTTCGTCCACGGATTAACTAAAAGTATATTTTTATTTGCAAGCTGTATGAAAGCGGGTCGGCGTAACGCGACGCACTATACAATGGCTGGATACCAAACGTTGTCTTTGGTCGACTTGTAATTACTACACACAATGTGGTAAAAAAAAATATAAACGCTAGTCTATACCTAGCGCCTACTGGTACATTAGCTAGTTGGTACGCTTGGTTATCTTGTCTATGTATTTATGAATTGAATCAATCTATTAAATTATAAATAATACGTGTACTTGAGAAAAAAAGCAGTTCATAAGCTAAGATTGTATGATCCCATATGGCAATGTAATGAAAGAAAAACATCTATTCAATATCTCTCAATAGCCATTGTTTATAGAAGTCGCGTTATCGCTTGAAAATAGCGGTTCTTTACTGGTGTAGTACCTCACCTAGTGCAAATTAACATTTTCTTGACACATTTATCTAAATAAATAATATAATACTTCACCAGTTCAGAATATCGCAGTAGCTTGCAGTAGTCGTAGTAGTGTGTATAAAGTAACAAGTTGTATAGAGGCATGTGGCGTTGGCATGCTCCCGCTGTAGCGCGCGACGACGGACCGACTCCACGCGTTCAGAACCGCACGAGCACACTCGGGGAAGGACGGCTGCTTCTCTCTGTGATACCTGCAGCCCTCCTTACTCCAGTCAACACGGGTGCAAGCGAAATGTAGATAGATTTATTACTAAAGTATTTAATCGACTAAATTTTTCGCTAGACTGGGCCGCACTGTACATAAGACAGGCCCAGCTAGCTAAGTTCTGAACAACGCGTGGGGTGGGCGGCGCCTATAGTCGCGCGGTCGCACGTGCAAACGCTTCGCCCCGCAGCTCCCTTCTCCTTCTGTCCGTAGGCCGTACGATAACGATAGCGAGGGCTCGGACGAGCTCGCGCGATTAAACCCCTGACGTGAGCGCCGCGCACAGGTCCAACCCGGGCACGCCCACGCAGCCGCGCCGCCCCGACTTCATCGGCGTCGGCTCCGGGCGCGGCTCGCCGCAGCGCCGCTTCCTGTCCGAGGGAGAGCTGCTGCGCGAGCGCGAGCGCGCGCCGCCCGACGACATCCGAGAGCTGGCGGCCTCCCCGCAGCGTGGCAACTACCTGTGGGCCGAGCGGCCCGGGGCCCCCCGCGGCGGCGTGGCCGTGCTGCCGCCGCGGCCCGCGGGGCCCTCACCCCTCGCGCGGCGCCGCGCCACTGCAGGCGGCGCAGCCCCCGGCGGCCCCCCGCGACCCGCGCGTCCGCTGTCGTTCGTGCGCGCGCTGGAGGTGCAGGACCAGCTGGAGGCGCGCGCGGCGCCGCCCGAGCCGCCCGACCGCGCGTCCGTGTACGACTGCAACTACGAGATCTCCGTGTGAGAGCGCGCCCCCGAACTGTCTCGCAGTATTACGGTACCGGCCGCGAGCTGAGCCCGCGCTCGAGACCCCTAGTTTTATTTTAGTAGTGACCGAGCGCTCTGCCGTGTGTTCACCGATCCGTTGCTACCTCGGCGTGCGACGCCCCGACCCTGTAGTCGCCGATAGATCCCCTCGACAGTCCGCGCGTGCGCCCGGGCGGACTGACTCCAGATTCCAAAGACCGACTATTATAAAGTTAAAACGCACAATGATCCCGTAAACCGGCCGCGGACGTGCCGACGTTTATGGGTGCATTATATCGAGTTTAATTTGATAGTTAGCGATACGGTTAGGAGTAAACGCAGCATTTGTATCCTCATGCCATACATACGAGTATAATTGGTGACGGAGTGATTGTGTTATATTAGTAAGACTCGGGTTATCGCTCGTAAGGTGTAATTAGAGTTTTATATGTATGTATATTTGTTAGTAATTTGTATCGTTGAATTATATTTGAAACTGTGAATTTGTTGAAAGATTGTACATAGTTCCCAGTGTTGTGATTCCGAGATGACATAATAATATACGAGTTAATAGAATTGTATCAACACACGAGTGTCTCAATTATTGTATAAAATATTTATATATAAATGTTTCTTGGAGCTGTTGTACGTTTTTCTTTAGGTTTATAGAGGTTCATGGAGGGAGGTAACGGAATTGACTGATTTTTTATTCATTGACATAACTCAAATCGCAGCGAGTTTCATTTAAGAAAACATCAACTCACACATACATACTTCGCATTGGGCTAAGAAAATAATAATTCTAATTATATGCAAAGAATTAAGTAGTCTTAACAAGAACTCCATTATGACTTTAAAACTCAAATTCGTCTAATATTTAATGCAATTTCGGCTTTGTAAAAATGAATGTGCCAAATATTGAGTAGATTACCTTAGGCAGTGTAAGCGAAAGCCGGTGTTGCAAGACTAAAACATGACCATAAAATGAGTTCCTTACCTTACTTTAAGATGCCCTAATGGCCTTTTTAAAGGCACCTTCATACTTCTTTGAAACGGCTCGAACAAAGAGCTCCTAAAAGCCTTTTTAAAAATACAAAATGATTCCGGCTTCCGTTTAAAACCTTCGGCACTTGTCTTGGTTCCTAAGAGCAATTCCGTTTGTGTTAAAATTTATTATAATTTAGGTCATAAAGTCATATTAAACTAAAGGAATTTTATTGTTAGGGTCTCCGTCGTTGAATTGCAACTTTGTATTTATCTAAAATTGTGAATAACAGCTCTATGTCGATCTTTAAATTAAATCGATCTCAAATAACCGAATTTGTACTATTTCGTCCCTGACAACTGTACTTAGATTTTTAAAAAGTTTTTTGTATTTAAATAACTTTTCACACGACATATATTTGCAAGTCTCATACCTTCCCACTATTCAAGATATTGGTGTGTAATAAGTGGGTCAGCAATCTGTCGTGGGCTAAAACCTTATCATAATACACAATGTGATTTATAAAGCGCCCTCCCTTAATATATTTCAAAAATATATACCTACTTACTGAACTTACATCTTTATTTACAAAATTCGTAATGTACCTAACTCTTATAGTTACATATTTTAAGTTGAGGTCGCTTCCATTAATTTTCAATAAATGAGACAGACTTAGGTAGCCACGGGTGCTTTAGTTTGACATAAATTACTTTAACAAAGTTTGCACGAGTGTCCACCAAACGTAGTATTTATATTTACACATAACGACACATAGCAAAGTGGACGAGATTATTATGTACATAAATGAATAAATATTATATATATTGTATTATTTATATTTGTAAAATACTGAATGATTACATGTAAATATGGTGTCAAAATTTTTAAAGCTATATTTTAGCTATTAAAAGTTTTGATTCTTAAAAAATAAAATATATCGAACGATGTCATGACGATGCAAGATACACATTTGTACACTTTGACAAAGCACTAAGTGCAATGCAATAAAAAAAAACGATTGATATATTTTATTTAATACGTACAATACTTGATAGAATGCCACTGACTCAAAAATGGGCCCAAATCTTCCAAGTAAGCAATAAAAATCGCATTTATTACCACGATTGTTAAGGATTTCGCGCCGTTTCTCCTCATGTGTCAGTTAGCTGTCAAATGCTCAACTGACAGATGTCCTCTTTTCTTTTTGAACAGTAGGGTAGATGGGAGAAAACATGTCCCGAGATCATACAGCCATACTTCATTTTTAAAAGCTGTATCTATGGATCTAAAATTCGAGGTTTTCCCACCCAACTCACCCTAATCTAAAGTTTTCACTTGATATTTTATCAAATCTTGTACAAAAGCTTTAGCCAAACAACCGTTCGGCGAATTTAGTAATAAAGTTTCTATATTTAAGGTTAACTATGTAAATATCCGCAATATAAAAAAATATAAGGACAATTTTGTATAGAACACGGCAAGCATTTGTTGTGAATGTGTATATCACTTTATTTCAGTTATTTATTTGTGTGCTAGTTTTTGCACTACGATGTTTGTTTAGACATATCAAATTATTACATATTATGACTTCAGGATGTTTGGGCAATCTTTGACTGACAAAAAATGCATTAAACTTCGAACCGGTTTTATGAAATTACCAAAAAATATTCATAGAATTATTGGCATCACTTTCTGATCTGTGGCGACACTAACTTTAATACTCGCAGTGTTGCGTTTTTAAGAAATGCAAATGGTAACTTCATAAAATCGGCTCTAAGTCAATTTACCAAACTGTCCCTGTTTGCAGTGTTAGCAAGAAAACGGCCTATGAATAGCAATTAAAATAGTTATTTTGTTTCATTAAGTTTTACATTCCGTACACCTAAGTTTAAAGTAGTGTCGTATTTGATTTAAAAACTTTAAATTACCAACAACAGAATAGAATAATAAAAGTATATATTAGTTGTATTTTAATCAAAACAAAAACATGTTTTCTATGCATTAGAATAGTCTGGTACAATGAAACCTAGGTATGCTACGTGAATCAAATATGACACTATTTTAAATCGAGTTTAAACTAAACACAGGCTAGATATTATTTATTTCTCCAATACCTTATGTTTTCCTAACTTAAAGTCAAATGTCCACGGAAGCAATATGTTATGTAGTTTTATCGTAACCTACATGTTTAATAACGTAGGATGTCATATAATAAAACTTAATTAACAGGCAACACTGTTATGATGCTGGCAACACAAGTCATTTTTTAATTAATAAAGTAAGGGACTCTTTCACCTTAAACAGATAAAATTTATTTGACATATATTTAATCCCTGTCTCTTTCTAAAACGTCACGTTTTATGAAATAGACATAGGTTTATCAGGCAGTTAAATATTATCTGTATATGTTGAAACGGGCACAAGAGTAATTACAAAATTCTAGTTTTATAAATTACGTTTTCCAAATGCCGTTAAGCCTTATTTATTAATGATGTGCATATACTTAGTTTCCGTGGACATTCTGACATTAGTCTAATAACATTGACACATTAGTTTTTTCACGGTCAGTACTTAAGTCTTCGTTATAAAATATTGGCATTTAGAATTGAATATACTGCGGAATCGTAGTAAAAAAAACTACGGAATCAAAAGCTCATTAGTGATAGTCACATGTTTTGGTGTATGCTTTTAAAGTGATGCAATTTTGGTCTATTTAAAGCTAGTTGCAGAAAATAATATTAACGGTAACCTTCCATTAAACATATATCCGTCACTGTCGTTGTCAAAAATCGGAAGAAGACGACACGACTTTTAATGGATAAAATAAAAGACTTCTGCAACTGAATTTCAGACCGATTTACTGATGGACTCATGGCGGGCAATAAAACCTCATTTCGCTAAGAACTTCAATTTTAAATCGTTTTGTAAAAAGTATTATTTTAGTAGGTTAAACAATTAATAATTTCTCATTAAAAGTTATAAAGACAAAAAACTATTGGAGTTTTATGCAAAATTACGTAATCACCCTTTGACGGATTTTGCCCAGTCCCAACTTTTCTAAGACTAGCTCGTTATCTCGACCTTAAAAATATAGGATGTAATATGCCATCCCTAAGCGATTCGAAACGAGCTCTGATTGTCCATCAGGATGATAGTCAAGCCAAGCAAAATTAATCTGAAACTGTAAAATTCTGGCGACTTTTTTATATTTAGGGTTGCCATTTTATTTTACAGCAGATTTTACTTTGTCAGATTCTACCAAAGTTGATCTATGTTAACTTATAAATATCATGCAAGTTGACTGTAGTTAGCTACATTAAATGAATATCTAAATTTTTATTAGTGGTGATTTTGATGTTTTTTGTTTTGGTGGTTGAAATTATCTGCAGTTATAAAGAAAAACCATGAATATTTTTGAGTTATGCCATATTTAATACATTCTCGTTTATTACTCCACATTTTTTTTAAAAAGGGCACCCGCCCTATACTGAAAAATGGCGCCCGACAAGGGACCGCAAATAAATTGAATTACCAAAACTACTGTAACTAAAAAATGGATAGCTATTCGAAAATAACTCAAAAGAATTCATGGTTTTAAATATAGTAATGTGTGTTTGTAGACCAAAATCAGTTCACTGCAGCATTCGTCTAAGACTAATGTGTATATTCGTAGTACCTCCTCAAAAGTCGTTAATACCTATATGTATGTGACAGTGTTTTATTTTTGTATTTTGATAAAATTTGTGTAAATAATTTTCTTATTTTATTGATATTAAACTCAATTAATCAAGTATCTTCTTTTATTTTTGAATCGACAAACTCAAATGAAATTATTATCATATCTACACAAGCACAATACAACAATTTACAACAAGCACATAGCAAAGCAAAAGTTTTATTTACTTGAGATAAAAAAAACCGCAAGTTTCCCGACTGTAGCAGTCATAAATTCTTCATTGAAACTCTAAATGAATAGACACACACAATACAACACAGATTGAACAATCGTAATCAAATGCAAAGAAATGCGTGACTATGTGTAGAACATGTAGAAGCTTAGATGTAGAAGTTACCTCTAATGAGACTATTATGCCGCCCTTGTGGAGTAATTAGTGTATTATGTATGTATTAGTCACAAGAAAGATTGTCACGAAAAGAGTTTGCTGTTGAGGTGAGGTTTGAATAGGAAGGATAAAATCAATAGTGGCCAAGCTACTAAATTAATTAAAAAGTAAAATCTGTAGAGTTGCAAAATCGTACTTTACCGGAAAAACAAATGTCAAACTCAAAATTGTCAATGTCAAACGATTGAAATATTTCTTATGGCAACACCTTGTCTTTTTCTTTTGACGTGAGGGAAGAATGTGAGTTTCGCTGTATTTTATTAGAATTATCCATAAAAATCTGTGATAGAATATAAGATTTCGAGTGATATCTATAAGAGTTACAAAGTTTGTGATCGTCCCTACTTAATTACGTAAATATTTTCTGTGTCCCTTTACATATACCCCAAATAACCGGAGTCCGAGTTGATGTTGTTCTTTCAGTTTACATTGGTTATTTTACGGTTATGAAGTAATATTCGCTTACATGTGATGATATTAACGGATAACAGTGCAGATACTATAGTTCTCTGAAGTTTTGACTCAAGAACCAACGAGTTGAATCCAATATTTATGTGTGTAACTGCAAGTTTTAAGGTTAGTTTACTTGTTCGCAGATTCGCCCAAGATGGGTAAGATTATGAAACCTGGGAAAGTCGTGCTGGTCCTCAGCGGCCGGTACGCTGGTCGCAAGGCCATCGTAGTCAAGAACTACGACGAGGGCACGTCGGACAAGCCATACGGCCATGCCTTCGTGGCCGGTATCGACAGATATCCCCGCAAAGTCCACAAGAGGATGGGCAAAAACAAAATTCACAAGCGCTCCAAAGTCAAGCCTTTCGTTAAGGTGAGTTTTGTATGGTTTCTGTTGATTATTCCCTTTGTTTTGGTCATAAGTGAAACTTAGTGTAATCAGAAGTGAACAGTTAGTATTTGGCGGTATTAGAAGACTAGTGGAAGTGTCAGTGTTAGATAAAACCATTATGTATTACCATAAGTTTTGGTAAACAGAACAAGTTCTCTGCATTTGTCAACTAGTCTTAATTTCAAAGTGCTGGTGGTTGGATGCTGTCATAAAGTGCTAATGCAGCTTTTATGGGAAATTGTTCCTTCCTGGCAGTGGGATCTACCCAGTTTTTAGTTTTTAAATGTAGATGTTAAATTGAAACTTCATTACGTTATTGAAATGTGTTTTGTGCTGGGCTGTGTAGACTAGATTGTTACTTATGCTTACTAAATGTCTGGTCTTCCCATTTGATACATATGAAAGTTGTTCCCTCATATTTAAGTTTGAATACACAGAAAGTTGACTTCTTCTAAGCACAGAATTAACTTATTGTTTATAGTCAATAATTAAACCAATAATTATTGGTTTGTATGGCTTTGATTTTGAACATCTTTTATATTTTGTACATCATGGAAAACTTCTTGAATATGCAAGTGACATTAAAGAGGAACATGACCAAAACTTTTTTGTCTGAAGTCTTTTAGGGGCCGTTCAAGTATTACGTAAGCAGATTTATTACAATTATTTACCCCCCCATCCCCCTTGTCAGCAAAAGTAAGCAAAGCTCTTACCCCCTCCCCCCTGCTTACGTAAACATATCCCCGAAAATGCGTTTCGTTTTCAAGCAAAGACAATGTGAGGGCTGCCATTCGTGTAAAAAAGTAAATAACTACCGATGACGTAATCATCATCTTGACTCCCTTTCCCCCCATGTCATCCAAAATAAGCAAAGCAAAGAACCTCCCGCCCCCCATAGTGCTTACGTAATACTTGAACGGTATGCTGCTTAATATGTTTGTTGTCGCCTAATCAGCACTGTGTTTTTTTTTTAATTTATCATCTCTTATCTTTCCAGGTAGTAAATTACAACCACCTTATGCCAACCCGTTACTCCGTAGACTTCAGCTTCGAGAAGTTCAGCGCGAAAGACCTGAAGGACCCCTCAAAGCGCAAGAAGCTCCGTTTCAACACGAGAGTGCGCTTTGAAGAGAGATACAAGAGCGGAAAGAACAAGTGGTTCTTCCAGAAGCTTAGGTTCTAAGGTCAAAAAATAATAAAAAATTTACGCAAGTATAGCTTTGTTTAATTTAGTTATAATTATCCATAACCATAATCACTAAAAGAAGTTTTCGGTTGGATGTGGTGCTAAAGTAGCTGCAATTTTATGGCTTTAAAAAAATACTTTAGTTACGTATATGTAAGTTGCAATCATTAAATAAATTCCACAAAGAAAGGATAATTATAGGTTTATTTAATTTTATTTGATTAGTTTCTCTTTGTTGTGGTTTTCTTAGATCTGTGTGTTATGGCAATTCACAATTTTGCATTTAAATTAATAAAAAATGCTAGATGGGTATATAATTTTTCTTTAATATTTAATAAATTATTATTCTTATACAGTCTAATTTGATATTTATAATAATTAAGCTTTGAATAAGTTTTATAAAAGTTATCTTGTGTGTGAGCTGCTGAATTTAATAATACAAAAAAATGTTTGGCTTGAGAACTTAAAATGCTAGGCTTGTATTGAAAGGGAACAAGATCTTAAAATGACGCGGTAACAAACAAGCATCAAGAAATATGAGGCTACAGTCTCCAAGCAATTTAATTCATGGCACTACTTGATCAAATGGCTCATTTCACTTCTTGATGGTAACTTAGTCTGCACTCAGCAGATAATGAGAAGTTAAACTTAAAAGAAGTTTAAAGTTCTTCTGCTTTACAGTAAAGCCGGATTTATTTAAATTTTATTCGGCTAAAGGTTTTACAGCTAGCTGGCAGTTAGTGTTAGTATAGTTTGACTTGTAAAATGTAGCACCTTGAACGAGAGTTAACTAAAATGAGTCTGAGATATTCCCTATATCTTGATAATACAAAAGTCAGCAAGCAAGCACTTCCTCAAGCCCTAACTGCATAAACATAATGATAATGAAGCAACAACGATATTTCTTAGTAAATTAATCTAAATAATTATTTTATCACGCCGACGCGAGCTTGCTGATCCGTTCGTCCAGTTTCTTGATTTCTTTTTGAAGGCTGTCGATATTGTGGGCGAATACCTGTAAAAAAATTACATTCAGTTAAAAACTGCTCCACTTAAGACTTTATAGGACAATGAGTAATCTAAGCGTCTATTCAAAAAGGCTCTAAAGGGCACGGAAAATTTAAAATCATTTAAATATCTCACATTTCTCGTGACAAAGGTATCGCTTTTACAATACCTGCCTACTCTAAAAGGCCGCGGTGGTGACAGAAAAGGTTCGGCCGCTCCAGAATGGAGTCGCCGTCGCCGGACACGGTTGGACGACATGACTAAAAAGCCGCGGTAGTGACAGAAAAGGACCGGGTATATGAAGATTCGGCCGCAAGGAGCACAGCAGAGCTGACCGTCGGCATTGTATGTAGGTGTAGGTATGAAAGTGCTTTGGACACGCGGATTAGTTAGAATAGTGAGAATTGAGAAATAATTATCCACAAAGGATAGTTTCAGTGGGTAGTACGTGGTTGGTAGTACCTAATCTAGGTGAGTATTAAATCTCATCGAATATTTACTTACCTCCTGCACGCCCTGTAAGAGTTCCTTGTTGTTTTGAACTCCGCCCGCAATGGAGCTCTGAAGTGTCTCCAGCTCAGTCAGAGACTTGCCGAAGTTGCTCGCTGGAAAACAATATCAATACGTCCATTGAAATTTATACTTATTTATATGATTAGAACACAATTACAAGCTAACATGATGATGATCAAATGAGGCCTCAAAATATACAGTACTGTAGGTACCGTAGTTACGCAACGAGTGCTAAAACAATGACAGAAAGCATAATTTCCCTTACCCTGGTTATGAAGTGCTTCTAAAGCTTCCATACGCTCCAATATCTCGGAATGTGACACGCCATCAATCTGCTTCAATAACTTGTACAGTTCGTTCACCTGCAATTTTAAAGTATCTATGTATATGAAAAAATTTATTTTTTTATAGTAAGATAATTATGGTAAGAAGATAACTTGTTTACAAATATTATCATCAGCAAAGATATATGATAACTTAAATTAACTATTTGGAAGAATAAAGACAAATAAGGCCACAAAATCTGTATTGAAACACAACGGCTCAAACACTTTACAGCTAGGCCAAAAAATCTTTAAAAAATTGCTCAAATGCCGTGGTGTAAAACTCACCTTCTCCGTCAGCTCAGGGTCAGGCTTAGCGACTTGCTTGAGCGCGTCTACGTTGGCGAGCAGTGCGGCTGCTCTCGCCTCGGCCGCTGCCAGCTCCCCCGGACGCAGGAGTGCCGCCTGCTCCGCCAAACATGCCGCTGCATCGCACAGGGTCGGCTGGGGCAAATAAAACACATAAGATCTTGCAGTCGACAAGGCATTTTGCTCATAGAATCAATTGTCAATAGGGCAGTAAGGTTCTCGAGTGGCAACCATAGAAGACTCAGAGTGAGAGGGCTTCCAACAAGGTAGACAACGACCTTGTCAAAGTCGCGGGAAGACGTTGGATGTGGGCTGCGCAGGACACTTCGTTTTGGAGACCCTTGGCTTTTGTCCAGCAGTGGACGTAGAAGTATTTATATGATGATGATACATCTGTCATCTTCCTCATTGTAGACAGATACCTCCTTGCTATAAATTACCTTCACCTTTCTTTAAATCAGTTTTTTCATACCTTGCCCGTAGCAGTCTGTAATCTCCTAAACGCTTCCTCATCTTTCACTCCAGCTGCCTGTTCTAGTTTGTGTAACCTAGAAAAAATACATAAATTACTCAGGGTTTTACGAATGATGAAAAGAAGTGTGTTTGGATCATAGTAAGTGAATGGAAGTCTTTGCCTACCCTGATGGGAATGTGGCGTAGCAGAATATACGTATGTATGTTACTTAGGGATATGTAATCTGATTGCTAGGGATCCCCAAGTGTAGTCTTTTGTAATAAAATTTACTATAAATGAAGGTTTTTTTTTGCTTAGTCGTTTTTTAATTAATTTTGTGGTCTATGGCTACAAAATAAGAAATCTAGTTCTTAATGAAAAAAAAAAGGCTAAGTTCATACAGTACCTGTGTTCTAATTGGGCTATTCGTGTAGTTTGAGCTAAGTTGACATCAGGTTTTAACTTCAAATGAGTTGTAACAAGTTCACCTTTCTTCTTCTTACCACTAGCCAGGTACTCTCTGAAAAATAAAATGCTTTTTTAAATTATAAATAACCATATATTAAGAGAGATTTGGCAAGTCTATACTTCTATTAATTGTTGCATGATCTAAAAAGATATAACCTATCTTACAGGGCCTTAACTTTTCCATTCCATAATGAATTTGAATAAACATAGGACTTCTGAGGTAGACGTTCGACCATTTAAATAGGACCTTGTTATACTATTGAATTTATTAGTTTTTTGGGACCTCTCTTAATTGGCAGATGCTTATCTATTGGACCTATAGACATCTATAGATAAACATATAGTATGTATGTATGTATAACTTACTTTAACTTCTCTGCTTTAGGATCAATCTGTTGTCCTTCTTCTAGCTTGAGCTCATCTAATATTTTCTTCGTTGAATTGATTTGATGTGACAACTTTGAGTATTCTTCCTGAAATATTAATTATTACGTCAGATGTAATAATAATTCATGTTATTTGACATTCCTGATTATTAAAAACTAGAGGCTGCCTGCAACTTTGTACGCAATTTATCGTCATATCTCAGAAAAGAACATGATATTGTAAAATAATATAGACTATGTGTTATTCTGATATATAATACAATATTGCCAAGTTTTATCAAAATCTGTTCAGTAGTTTTTGTATGAAACAGTAACAAACATCCATCCATCCATCCACATTTATAATATTAGTAGGATATAATATAAATTGATGCAATGTATTTTAAACAGAATGAGGCACTCTTATTTACTGTTCTGTATGTATTTTTCTCTTCATTAAAACAAATTATAGCACAATACCTTTTCACTTTCGGTAGCTTTGTTCTGCTGTTCGGTAACTTGTTCGAGAAGTTCAGAGAATTCGCAGCGGAGTCTGTTGTAGCGTTCTAGAACTGTTTCGGGCTCTCCTTCGGCTGCCAACTCCCATTCACCAGCTCTATGTGAAAGAAATTAGTTAAAAATTTTGATAGTAGGTAGGTATATAGATGTACAATTTATTTTTATGTCAATGTATGGGACTATATTTATAGCTTGATGGCAATAACTAATATGCTAAGTAAGTACGTAAAGCTTAAAGTACAAGGCATGAAACTCAATGTAAACTAGACTAATTTGTAATTGTACTCAATTTTGGAACCGAAATCAAAGTGATTGAGACAAACCTGTACCCAATTCTTGTTTTTCTGCTCAATCTGTCGGAGAAGTCTACATTTCCAGTCAAGAATTTTCCTTTGAACTTGTTAAAAGAATCCTTCACAGATAAATGCAGTTGTTCGATGCACTCGTTCTCCTCCTCCTCGAAGGGCTCCGGTTGGTCGGCCTCCGGTAAATCACCGGTCTCATACACATCAGGCTGGTCGTATGCCTAGAATACAAATGAGAAAAATAAAATCGATTCTGCCTACAAAAGCATCGATGGAAAACTACATTTTACACAGTTGTGAGACTGTTCTACGTACTATTCCCGGTAGATTTTCGTATTTCGGATCGGCCATGGTATCGTTTCAGTCCTATTTTATTGAGAAAAGAATTATTTTGGTGAATTATCCAAAATCCTAGCTTGCACACCAAAATTGAATGACGTCATACACACAAAACTGTCAACTAAACTGTCAAAAATGCGTTTTTCTAAATGCAATTATTCTTTTCGATATTTTGTACGACAAAGACAAACACGTTAAAACATCCACTCTTCGAAGTTTTCATTGAATGTTAAAATTGTGTCTCGTAAAGAACACTTTGGCAGTGCGTTTAGTTTCTTATGAAGCAAAAAATATTCGTTTGAAATAAAAAATTAGATTGCAGCATATTTATTTTTAAAATATTTTTTCATACAATAGGTTTTAAATAAAAAAGCATTTTGTGCTACTTGGTGATCTAATTTGCGTTGAGTAATTCGATTTGCGATGATTTAGTCTTTTTGATTGGGACACGTCATAAACGTCATGTTGACATGTGCAATTCCGCCGCACTTTGACTTTTGTATTCTCCTTCTTTCGTGAGTCACCGTTATTCTTGGCGATATATCAGCATTTTCATTTAATATTTCGTCAGTAATAAGTAAGCAGTTAGTGCCGGTCTACCTGTTGTGAAGTGTAAAATACTAGCATCAAAATGAGTCTTCAATGGACGATTATCGCTACGTTCCTGTACGCCGAAATAGCATTTGTGTTGCTTCTGAGTTTGCCGATCGCGAGTCCTTCAAGATGGCAAAAGTTCTTCAAATCGAAGTTTCTAGCTTACATAAGCGGGCAGGCGTCTATTTACTTCCTTGTTTTGATTGGTGTTCTTGTGCTATGCCTGCTTGATGCCATTAGGGAGATGCAAAAGTATTCGAATGTGGAACCAACAGACCACACACATCTGGATGCAGAGATGCAAGGTAACATGCGGTTGTTCCGTGCACAGAGGAACTTCTACATCTCTGGGTTTGCTCTCTTCCTACTCATTGTGATCCGTCGGATGGTGCAGATGATCTCCCAGTTGGCGTCACTATTGGCGCAGTCTGAGGCGAACTTACGTCAGGCACAGAGTGCTTCCGTGGCCGCCAAGACGTTGCTGGCTCAGCAAGGCGCTGGTGACGAGGCCCTTAAGAAGGAAATCGGTGATCTGAAGACCCAGGTGTCACAGTTAGAAAGAGATTTGTCCAAAGAAAAGAAAGACAAAGAGGCTTTGAAGTCTCAAGCCGAGAGCTTGAACAAGGAGTACGACAGACTTGCAGAAGAGCACAGCAAGTTACAAAAGAAGATTACTGTAGCAAGCGGAGACAAGAAGGATGATTAAAACTGATAATTTATCTGCATTTTTTAAATTTAGGTTAAAAAATTATAATATCTTTCAACATTCTTGCTCATTAAGATCCTTACGTGTTGTAGAGAATGATCAAATCACTATTTGTCTTACTTCATGTAGTTTTGCATAAACAATCATAATTTGCATGTAATTAATGATTCACTGTATGACCTTGAAAGCCTTAAATCACTTTGCCTTTTAAAAACAGTGCATTTTGAGCACAAAAAAACATTCATAGTGTAAAAATAAAACTATGTGACATCATTTTAAGAAAATTGGCAGCATTCTGCAATTTGTAGTCTAAAGTCTGATTGTTATCTCTGATTACTGATACCTAGTATTAGTAACGCTGGATTTTGTCCATATTATAATTTAATGTTGTTTTTTTCATTGCTTAATGAAATTGATTAATTAGATTTCTAGTATATTGATACTTTTTCAGTTTCAAAGCATTTAATTTATTTCTTACAGTTATCATTACTTTCTTTTTATTTTGATATAATAAAAAATACATAATAGTTATTTACCTATTCAATTAAGAAAACTTATACCTCTTCATCAAATTATTGAGCATCTTTGCACCTTGATTAAAGTAAATTAAATAAAATTAAATGCATATTAAAGAAAAATCTTGTATATTTTTGTAAAAGGGATTAGGAAGGTGGAGGGAAGATACTATTTCAAAAGATTTGTAAAACATAAGAAATCTGATCTTTTGTGTCCAGTTTGTAATGTAATCTGAGTACTTATTGTTTTTTAAACTTAAAGCCAAAAAGATTAGATATCTTTTGTACAAGGAATGTGATTAATTACAACTATGCCTTTAGGATTATTTTGACTTGTATTTTGTTACAAAAATTACAAGTTATTGTTAGTAACATGTATTGTATGGTATTTCTCGAGAAACAATACCAAAATAATTTGTGGTGGATTCAAATTTGTAAACCTTAAGCCCTAATAATATGTTAAGCTTATTTAATGTTACTTTTAAAATGTTTTTTACTGGATTGTTTTTGGTAGTAAGTTGCATTTTAGTGTAATTATTAATTGTAACTTAATGGCTGGCTTGATGTTAATAAAACAATTTATAAATATTAATTATAAAATGTTTCATTTTTTTTAAGTACATTATGCTAAAACTAAGTAATTAAAACAATATCTGTAACGCCTGATTCTTATATTTAAGCAAATAATAAATCTAAACATAATTTTATTGCTATTATAAAACTGTCAGGTAAAATTCTGAAATTTTATGTAAGAAAATCGAGTACGTAATATTTTCGACTACCTACCATTGGTTCATTGACCATTGTTAAACTGTTTAATTGTTAAATTTTGTTAATCGATTGTAACTCGGTCTTATACCAGAAAAATAGGTAGTCTGCTAATCTGCCGCTTAATTTGTCTTTGTGAAGCCCCATCTGTGACTAGGTGAACTCTTGCGACGTCTCGCGGTTCCAACACCTCAGTAATATTGGTCACTGAGGTCGTAATAAGGCTGAGGATTGTAGTACGACCTACGCGCAACTGGAACATGTATTTCCCTTAGAAATGTTGGTCTTGTCGCATAAATAGGGGCGGTATACATATCCAATAAACGTCTCTTCCGTCCTATTTTAAAATTTCTGTCATCTATTTCATATCTGCCTCTAGAAGGCTTTTTTACTTTGCCGTGTGCTTTACGTCTTTTTGTTTGAAACTTGTTAATGCGCCGCGCCTTGACATGTTTGGGTGGTATTGACGCGTCATCAGAATTATCATCATCCTCTTCATCTGTTTCTTCACCATCACCATTATTATCACTATCATTGGTCACTTCTTCCTTCGTGCCTTCAACAGTCTTCGTGGCTTCATCTTCCTCTTCATGTTCAGGATTAATAATTATTTTCCGTTTATTTTTAGATTTCTTACTTTTCTTTTTGCGTTTTTTTCTCGTTGCTTCCTCAGAAGAGGTTTCATTATCATCAGGTGTTGTTTCAGTTGTTTTCGTAGTCGTTGTAGCAGTAGTTGTGGTTGTTATAGTTGTTGTAGTAGTGGTAGTAACGGTTGTTTGGGCCAAAAGTTTCGCAAGTTCAGAAATAAGAAATCTATTTGCTTCATTAGAATTTTCGTTAGTAGTAATACCATCGTGTAGTAAGAAATGTGGTGATTTTGATTTTTTCGATTTAGTTGCGGCTGAATTAGTTGTAGTTTCTATTTCTGATTTATAATTATCATCGTGGTCTAGGAAAAGGTACGGTACAGGTATGACTAAGGGATACGGCGGCGGCGGCGGAGGCAGTGGAGGCTGATTGACACATATCTGACACGCCTGTATGCAGCATGGACTAGGTTGGGCGCATTGATCACACGAACATTTGCATTTACTTCTTCGGCCTCTTCTCCTTGAATGTCGTCTTCTAGAACTGCGCTTCGGCCGATAATGTACTTGCCTCCTTCCAGAAGCTCCTAAATATAAATCGTATTGATCTAGAAGTACTTGTTTCTCTTTATTTCGTTCTTTTGGGGACCATGAATGGATGTAAGAGATGTCACTACCGCATAATGGAACAGTTATTTGTAGAATCATTGCTATCATTTGTGAATTGGTCACCTGAAATAAAAATGCCTTAAGTGTCAAGCCAGTAGGTACTAACATAAGAATGGATACAGTTTCAAGAGTTATGTATAAGTATTTTTTACTCACATGTAGCATGTTTAATGTTTTTATAGGTATTTAAATGTAACAAAGCCATTGGAAATAAGTAAATTTTACATTTGCTATATACTCGTTATGTAACAACATTTCGTTCGCAGAAACATTGAGTAGGTACTTACTAAATTGTAACTGTAGGTTATAACATTTTATTACCAGCGAAATGTTTATGTCGAAATAGCACAGTTAATCTTACTGCACAGTTTCATATAAAATAAATAGAACGATTGGTGCAATGGATAGTAACTACCTCTCATAACCAAGGGCTATCCAGCCCCACAAGCGTTTATCTGGGATAAACTTAGTACCTACTACTGAACTGACCTACCTATTGTTATTCTATTAGCTAACTTACGTGTATCTTATTCACGAAAGTAAAAAAAAAAAAGAAAAATAGCAAAATAATAATGCCAAATACTATATAAAGTAGATCGTTGTTTATTAATTTTACAATAGATACTTTAAGCTAATTTTAACATAATATCATGTAAACACTAGGTAGGTACTTTCTTTAAATCATTGGCTACGTTTATACCTAGATTTCCTATAGTATAAAATAGGTAGGTAGGTACCTACCTACTTCATAATTTTGGGATGACATGTGTAGGTACCTATTCTCTTTTAGGAACAATAGAGTTATTAATTATTATTTCCTTAAAACTACGAAAAGTTAAGAAAATTAAAACGTGCGTATCCAGGCGGACTTTTATTTGGTGTGCGCGTGGTTCTTTCAGATTTTGTTACTGTAGTAACTTCCGATGTCTCAACAAGTTTGGTTGTGGTTGTTTGAGCGACTTCACTTTTTTCTGTATCTTGTGTGGTCTGTGTCGTATCATTTATTTCTTTTGTAATTTGCTTTTCTGTATTCGATGTAGTGGTCGACTTTACAGATGTTTCTTTTGTTAATTTTGTTTTTCCAAGAGCCTGTAAGAAAAGTATCAGACCAGGCATTTCTTCGGATTCTGTTATATCCTTCTCATCGCTAAATAACGTTGCCTTTGACAATGTAGATGTATCTACTGTTGTTGTTTTTCTCTCCGTCGTAGTTGTTTTTGGTGTGTCTGTATTTATTTCTTTATGCTCAGTTGTTGCAGTAGCTGCAGTTAATAATGTTGTTTTTTCTTCATGTGATTCCACTTTAGTTATAAAATATTTTTTTGTTGCTTGTTTTGAGCTAGTTGTGTCTTCTTTATGAGGTGTCGATTTAGTAAGGTTTGCGAAAAGAGGTATTATCACTTTTCTTCGAGGAATAGTTCGGAAATGCACATATTCAAATTTTCGTTCTAATGTAGGAACCATAGTAGGAATATAATCAATGGATGACACTTTTGGCTTCTGCGAAGCTTCTTCAATTGGCCTAAATTTGCTTGAAGTTACATTATCTTCTTTGAATATACTTGAATCTGTGGAGAACGAATAATCCAATTTGTATGATTCAGTAGAATTTGTTATAGCAACTTTTGCAAGTGGTAGAGTTTTATCTGTTTCTGCCTTTGTTTCTATAGTTGGCGTAAAAATTACCTCAGGAGATAGATCATTTTTATGGATTTCATCACTAATTGTTTCAAAAACAATTCTTCTGGGAATAGTTCTCATCTTCGGAAATCGTGGCATGTTTCCCGAACTACTGATCATTTTTGGCGTATTTTGTTCCAGTGGAATGTTTTCCACTGATGAGACAACCTTTTCTTCTGTAGGTGCAGGTTTAGGCTCTCCTAGAATGTCGTCTTCATAAGCTACTGTCCTCTCTGTAATAATTTCTTTACTGTTATCGTTTGTGAAGTGCATATATTCATCAGGATCTAGCGCTGAAATTTCAGGAATCGCATTATCTTCAAATTCTTCGTTTCCAGCGTTAGATTCAACTATTGGTGGAAACTCCTTTATAAATGTTTCTATGTCTCCAACGGTCGAAACATTTATTGTGGGTTCTGTAGACAGTACAGTGTCACTGAAGCTCGTCCCTTCATCAAAAGATTCTGGTTCATCTGTTGGTATCGGTATTTTTTCTCCGAAGAGAACATCTATAATATTATTTGGATAATCATTATTAGTTTCTTCAGTAGGATGAGGTGCAATAGATTCTTCAGGAGGAAAAGTCACTACGGTTTCTATAACTGGACTTTCAGAAATATTTTTCTTAGGACGATCGGGAGCCATCGTTTCTTCAGTTGGTTCAGATGGAGTCTCAGTTGGTTTAGATAGAGCTTCAGCTCTAGGTGATTCAGTCCTTGTTTCTTCAGAAGGATAAGTAGCAGTAGTCTCTTCTGGACCATAAGGTGATATCGTTTCCTCAGGAGGATCAGGTGCCATAGTTTCCTCAGGAGGATAAGGAGCTATCGTTTCTTCAGCAGGATAATCTGCCAAGTCCTCAATAGGATAAGGAGCTATCGATTCCTCGGGAGGATAATCTACAATAGGGTCTTTATCGGGATAAGGTGCGATTGTTTCTTCAGAAGGAGAGACGATGTTATCTCCCGTGTTTTGTTCGTCAAGTGCATTGCGTCTGCCATATAATAATACGTCTTCGGGTGTTTTATTTTGCTCTATGTAAGCTTGGTAATCTCCTGCTTCTCCTGGACGCGTAGCTAATATTTCTTCTTTAAAGATTGGCTGTGCAGTCGTTTCTCGTTTATAAATGTCATTCATATAAGTTTCTACTTCCTTCGCTGCAAAATTTTCGTCACGAAACAGATCTGCTTCGCCAGCATTATCACCTTCACCTATATTTTCTAAATCCATTTCGTTTTTTTTGTTTATATCGTGCTTAGGAAATTCTTTGTCTTCTTTTGAATACTCCTGTCTGTTTAGCCAATGATTGTTCAAATTATGTCGTGTTGTATGTCCGTGGGTAGAATCTCTATCGTAATATGCAGGTTCTAGTCTTTGTTCTCTTGAGGCACTAAAATCATTATGCCACTTGTATGAGGTACTACAAAGGGGTATAATAATTTGCAGAAGAATCTGTACTACTTTGGAATTGAAGATCTGAAACAAAACGTTTACTATTTTTTTTTCGATTGTCTTTTGTTTTTTATTTAATGTCACTAACCAACCAGTATTAGCTGATTCTTTACTTAATTATAAGTATAAGGTTTGACTGTCGTCAGGAGACATCAATTTCCTACCTGTCTGGATACCTGCTTGCTTACCTCTATCCGATATGATAGACCAGACCAGACCAGACCAGACCAGACCAGACCAGACCAGACCAGACCAGACCCAGACCTTTCTATATTTTAAATCATTTTTAAATCAAACATAGTTTAGAGTTTTCTGTCAGTGGGATTGGAAAAATGTCACAGATTAGAGAAAATGTGCTCTAAAAGATAATAATTTGTTCATGGGGGGTTATTTCTAGAGAATTTGGGAGTCAGGGATCACAAATGTTTTTTTGTTTTTGCTAACCTTTCGCATCGTTTTTGAGCTTTTAATAAAGCCATGTGGGCGACACAACACTCGCTTTTGACTGACTCGTTGAATTTTCCATTTTTGCGACAGTCTTATGTTAGAAATTGTTAAAGAAGTCAAATATAGGTACAAATGTTTTTACATTACGCATTTCATGTTCTAAATAAAGAGAAACGTGGGTAGAGTAGGTACGTATACCTACATTGTTTTAGTGCCTCGGTTTATTACAAACCTACTTATATAAAAATAAAAACAAAATCTTTTTCACAATGCATGAGACGTGGCTGTAAAAGAAATAAAGATGATAGGCGGGTGTAGTGTAGAGAGCATATATGGTGGGTGTAAACCTGTTATGGTGTAAACAAAGGCAATAAGCTACGAAATAAGGTTTTATATTTATTCCTTTAGAAAAATAACAATATTTTTTACGTTTATTCAACTATATTTGGTACAAACAAACACATTCAAAAAGGTAAAAAAAGTAAAAAAAAATCTGTAAGTAAGTATCTTCAGCTTATTCGATTAGGTAGGTACCTATTTAAAGTTCATCTTTGATATAATTTTGGTATCTTTCATTTTCAATGAAACCAAGACTGTCCCAGAAGGATTTCTGGCCGAAATCTGAGCTGGACCTCATTTCTATCTTGCTAGGGGACGCAATTTCCATGTAGTTTAGTTCTTGCGACCCTGGGCCCACTGTCTGCCATGTTGGGCCATGGGCGCCGAATTTTGGTACTCTGTAAACATTAGAAAGGATAGTGATTACCTACTCCACCGACAAGAATACATGAATAACTTCATGAATTTATATCTACATAAGTATTGTTTGATTAGGAAAAAATGAAAAATGAATATGAAATTTTAATTCTGAAGAATGAGTTTGACATTGTTTGTTTGTTTTTGGAGGGGTCAATTTTTTAAAGTTAATGCTAGATTCGTATGGTTTTCCCCGGAGAAGAACCACGCAAGAAACTTTGCCGGATTCCTCTGACTTACAGGCAACTTTAATTTGAATAGTTTCTGCAAATATATTTACCCAGTTGAAGCATAGCTGTACACCATATCTAGAAGTACTTCCGTCATCTTCTTATCCTCAACCGAGTCTGAGTACAATCCCTCAAACTTGAACAAGTGGAAGATGTCATCAGCATGAGATACACCTGGAAATATTTAAGCTATTTTTATTATCATGTCAGCAAATAGAAAGTCTGTTACTAGATAGAGGGCTCTTTCAAGAATGCCCTCGTTACCTAAATGGCTCAGCCACAAACCAACATTTTTGTAACTTCAAGTGGTATTTACAAAAATCCAGAATAAGGTCTTAACAATACATACATAATTACATGCATATCCGTCACGGCTCTCTCCCATCGGGATAGACATAGACCACTTCCCTCTACTTTCTACCATCCTAATACCTCCTTCGCTTCACCGACATTCATCTGTCGCCTCATCGGTTTAGGCTAGTTAGGTACTCTAGTAGGTTTAGGATGAGTCTTACCATAATTGTTCTTATTGCCAGCCATCAAGAAACTCAAGCTCGTCTCTCCTCTGAACGAGTAACGGTAGACATACACCGGCTGACCTGACCTTGAAGCGTGTACTTGCGCTAGTTTTCCTACGTCTACTACGAAGAGACGGTCTCCGAGAGCCTGAAAATTAGAGACAACTAGGCTGAATGAATGTTTGTTGCATGAATGTTTAAAGGAATGCGAGAATTTTTGACAATCTATCTAGGCACTTTCTACCTTTTAAGCAGGTAGTGAAAGAACATCTCACATTGTGCATGCAGCTGCATTTAACTACCTATAAATCTCACAAACGTCGATGGACTGGCAACTTGTAGTATCACTTAACACATCAGGTATTCAACCTAACTCGAAAGGAAGGAACCATGATCATGTTCTTACATAAGTTACCTACGCAATATTGTAGTTATTAAGCTCATGAAATTTTATACTTAGTTAAATAACAAGACAAACCTGAACCAACTGCGCGAAAGTGTCTTGACTGACAGGTTTTCCGCCAAGGTACCGCTGCTTGATTTTAGACGCGACTGCCTGACGCATGTGGATGGGCAGAGTGTCGTTGTACTCGAAGATGTTGCTGGCGAGCTGGTCCCATCGAGCTTCCAGATCTCGGAGTAGGCTCGAGTCGGTTTGGTAGGCTGAAAAACATACGCTGTTAAAGATTTTGAAGGCAAGTAGAAAGGTGAGTAAACATTTCTTTGCAGTGTTTTTCAGGCTCTTTTCGTGATAGATATACCTACGTCGTAATACCTTGGCTTCACCTTTTTTTAGTTAGGACACCTGGCACCTGGCATCCTTTCTGTCCAATATCTCTAGGAAAGTAGTACCTAATAGCGAAAGCAACTTTGTCTCATGATTTGTTGTATCTAGAGGTAAAACACAAGATGGAGACTCTAGAATATCCCTTAACACTACAAACAAGAGCATAGCTCATTTATTGACGCTCACCTGCAGCAGGATATAACCCTTCTTCAGAAGTTACGGACGTGATGAGGGGTAGTTTATGCATCGCCCCAGCTTGGGCTGCGTGGTACGGGTACTGGGTCAGGAAGGGCTCCCTCACAGACGCCGCTTCGGCTGTCGGCGTGAACGGAGTAAACATGTGTACTTTCCAGTCCTGAAAATTGGAGATAGACTTTTTAGTCTGGGAGCAGTTTCTCGTCGGCTTGCCGTCCAAGGTTCGCATTGACCGTCGATTCAATATGGTCAGGGTGTGTCTTTTCCTGTTAACTGACAGGCTCATATCTGCCGGCGAACTATGTGGGGAACTTTAGATGACAAACTCTATTTACAAATTTCAAACACGACAAGTTGTATACCATCTAAAACTGACTAGGTACAAGATAAAACATTGCAATCTATTTCAGGATTATCATTATTATTATTTTCAGGTTGCCTGGAAGATATTGCTATCTAGCAATAAGGCCGCCTGTTGCTTCTTATATTCTTGTTTGTGTCTGTACCTTATATCTTTTTGTGCAATAAAGAATATTTGTATTGTATTGTATTGATTATCCATCAAACTACATACAAACATATCCATCTGCGCATGCACCAAGACTTCCCCAGGACGGTATCGGAGACAGTCGACCAGCTCGCGGGTGTTGGCGGTGGGGCATCCGACCAGACCAGCCAGGGTCTTGGCCTTCTGCACCGGCTTTACAGCATGAGTCCAGGAGGCGAAGGCTGCTCCACTGAATGCTATACCTCTGTGGAAGGTGCCTGCGCAAGAGTAGAGTAAGCCGACAGTTAAAATAGCGCTTTCATCATTAAAAAGAGCGTCGCTCTTGTCGGTGGAGTCTACGCCACTCTGTTCTACCTATTCTCTGCCGTCCGTTTGAGCACCCTGCGTTGCTTTATTAGGTTGAAAACTAGATTATTTATTATAAAGATAATAAAATAATCTTTTAGATTATCTAGATTGTTAAGCTTTGTGTAGGTAAGCAGGATGTTAACATTATGGCTCATAAGTACATTGTTAAAGCCGAGTTCAAAATGCGATTGTGCATTCAAGTATGCACAAACAACAACGCATAGGGAGCTCTTTACACAGAGATTAAAGAAGAGCATTGCTCGTATAAAGATAAATAGCTAAGTAAGTACTTTTCCTACGTCAAATCGTAACTATGTAGGTACTAAGTAGTAACTATATATCTGTGATAATGTTATCTACCTTCAAACATGGTTAAAACTTGTACCACTAAAGAACTATTTTCTTAAGCGCAAGGGAAGTGTAATCATAGAATAAATAAGTACTTAGTAAGTAGGTAGGTACTAGTCTATCTAAAGTCATCACTGTGTAGAAATCAACTCTTGCTAACTCTGCAATTTAGTTTCATATCAGAAAATGTAAACTGTTTGAAAAGTTGTACACTTTTCTAACCGTTAAAATAGCTACAGATTAGCATCATTTACTGTTGGTACCTACTATATTTATGATAACAGCCATTTCCAATCAACATACTGGAATGACCTATAGCTGGAACGCTCCATGATTTTCTTTTCATAAATATATTCAAAACAGCTGCTTTCGGCTGTTGGTTTTCCAATAAATAAATAAACATATAGTTGTAGGCACAGAGACGTCACATATATGTATGTATGTAAGTACCTACCCTTAGACAACGGCGACAGATACTGGTAGTGGACACTAGCACCGCCAGCCGAGCATCCAGTCAAGGTCACGCTGTCAGGGTTGCCACCAAACATCATGATGTTGTTCCGGATCCAATGCAGCGCGAACGCCTGATCTTTCAACCCTGCGTTGCCAGGGGCTGCTTCATCGCCAGTGCTGAGGAAACCTGGTTAAGAAGGGGTATTTTTAAAATATTATATGCGGTAAGTACATGTATGAGGCCACTGATGAATGTGGATGAAGCGAAGGAAGTAGGTATATGTTTGGATCGTAGGTAGCATGTGTGACTTAAACCTATGTATGTATATGCTGTAGGTATTACCAGACATTTCGAATACCTTAAAACAATGAGGTACGCATATAGGAGTAGGTAGGCATGTTATACGGACATTATTTACCTAGTTACCTACCTATTTATTTTGCGGTACCTACGTAACAATTGTATAGGTGGTGCCTTAGTACTTTTTACCACATTAATAAGAGATAAAATGAAATCTATCTATCAAATACGAACCAAGAGATTTCGAACTCTCTTTCATAGGAAATTTCGTATAAGTAATAAAGTAGGTACTCGTAAATTCAAGCTTTATTGATGCCGAAACATAGCGCCAACTCTTAAAAGCTTATTTATTAAATTGTAGACGACTTAAAACCGTTTGTCATCCGTATTTTCTGTCTTCAACAATGTACAGAACTAATTGGCTGGCCCATTAAGTGAACCGTAATATGCCATTAAATTAAACGAGAAGACAATGGCTCTATAATTTGCTTTTTAACTCTACTTTTAGAAAACGGATGATAATGTAATTAGCAGTATTTATTTTAAATGATGTTTCACTTGTGAGACAAGGTTTATTTTGAAAACATTATGTTTAACATAAAAATTGTCTCGTCTTAGAAGTTGTCTCCACTACATAACCTACTTACATATGCGTCATATGTTTTATTTTGTAAGCCTTGTTAACAAAAGTCACTTGGAATCGCTTGGTATTTTGGTAATCCAGTTACATGGTTCAGATTAGTCGAAAAAGAATATTTTCAACTTGAAATACGTAAGTAGGTACTTATTCCTTGAAATAGTAGGCACCTCATAAACTATACTACTACGACTAGCTTCGCGTAATATTGTGGAAAAACATTATTTCCACTAGCTTTCACATAACTGTAAAACTATCAACATCATATTCACACAAAATTGATTATTATTATTATTTCATAACATAATAATCAATTGTGTCAGTAGATTGGTAATGACTGACAGTAATTTTAAATTACTTTTTAATTTCAACGACTTCTTCTTCTTTATATTCGCGTTGCTCTTGTCACTAGAGCCTAATACCATTCCTAATTATCATCTTCATGCTTACCACTCCAAATATAACTTACCTAACGGCCCAAGGCGATAGTTAAACGTGACGACCACGACATCTTTGTCCATGAGATACGACGGGTCGTACAAGGATCCAGCTCCATACATGAAGGCTCCTCCATGAATGAAGACCACGACGGGCAAAGACGCGCCTGCGTTCAGCTGAGGTGTGTGTACGTTGATAAAGAGGCAGTTTTCGCTTCCTGTAGGGGAAAGTTAGAAAATATTCATAAAAATACATACAATAATAGAGGAATATTCAAGCAGGTCAAACTGAGAACCTCTTTTTTGAAGTCCGTTAAAAAAGAGTTTTTATTCAAAATTAGAACATTGGTTCATTTTTGAAACGTAAGTATTTTTTTGGCTGACCATCGGTTTCACCAGTTGTGTAGTTGAGAGTAAGAAACGGCAAATTTTAGCACCTCTTATGAAGAATTATAAATTAAGAATCCAGGGAGCATACGAATTAGATTTGTCGATATCTCAAAAACTTCGCTGTAACATCGGTCAATAGTTTTACTATCATATAGCCCCAAAGCTTTGTTTTAAAGACTTTCACGTTTTTAGGGACTCCGGGTCCTCAATGAATTTCTTTTAAAATGAACCTTCTTCCGAGGATATTAAAGATACCATCATTAATCTTTTGGTTAGGTTACGTTAAATACGGTGGTTTCTTACCAACGACAGCGTTCTTAAAAGGCTCGTACTGTAGACAGTGCGAGAGAGGTCTGGTGGCATCCCATACTCCTGGCCAGTGCTTCAGTTGTTGGGGTTCCTGCAATTGAATGGACCAGTTACATTATTCTGTATGATTTTATTCTCGATGACTATCTTTTGTCTTTTTCACGCGCTCCTATTTATTATAAGCTAGAACATGATAGCAATACTTTTATCAGTGTTCTTTTCTGGGATTGTTAACATTTAATTCAGCAGCTATTACAAAATTCATAAGATTTTATTCAAAATTGGAACAAACATTTTGTGAACGTTATTTTTCGGTTAAAACTTCTAACGCTTCATTACCTATCCCTTACTACCTATCCCTTTAGGTTTCTTATCTTATCTACATCTCCCTCAAGTACTTTTTTTATTACTATAGAATTTTAAAACAAACAATGTTTTCTTTCTTCACACATAATTGTGATACAAAGTTACCATCGCTCAATTACCACTTCGCATGGATATCTGGTCAAATAGCAGTAATGGCAATTAAAATATTCCACTTGTTACCCTTACATACGGCTCATTTTAGGCTTTATTGAGTGTGTAATTTCGTTACTAGCACAAAGGTTCTATTAGGCTTGTATTAGGTATACGATCTACTTTGGTACTGGCTTTACGTCAATCAAATATTTATTGTAGACCACACCATTTTATACAGATAGGTCTTAAAATTAGGCGTAAGTAGCTAATATGGACTGCCCAGTGGGACAATTTTAATGTTTGATTTTAATACAAGCGCTATCTGTGAAGCTGTTTTTGGAATCAGCACTATTATAAGTAACTAATCAGAATTGATATGGAGCTGCTCAATAAGAAAATCCTCGAATTATCCAGTAACAATCTTTCCAAAATTAGTAATTGTGATACTTAGATACTCAAGAAAATTAATGCACAAGAGATTCCTATGGAAAATGAATGGTGCCGACACACGAGCGCAGTGTGTATTGCCCTAAAAACACTCGAACGATTAGTCGGCCGTGTGTGAACGGTCGAGTGTTTTTCAGTTCTGTCGTTACGCGGCTGACAAATACGCAGCAGTTCCTCCATTTAATGTGAACGGACCCTAAAAGCCTTCCAATAACATACTTCGTTATGTTCCCGGGAAGCAGCGCCAATATGAAATCAATGTAGCGGCAAATGCAGTGTGTACCGGCAATGTCACTAATGGTTAATTAACACTGCGATCGTTGGCATGTTTTGACATTAATTAGTGGCTATTTGGGTAGGTATACTTGGAGTTGTTCTTCGTATTGGTAAATTAAAAGTGCTTTACAGATGCAGTCAGCCTATCACGTCTTGCTGCAGGGCAAAGACTTCCCTCCTTGCTCTTCCTCCATCCAGTTCTATGTGTTCAGCTCTCTATCCAGTTTCTTAAAAACTGCTTTAGTAAATTATACAGTTAAGTAAGTATAAAAAAAGTTTGTTTAAAAACCACGGCATAATTAATTTTTAATGTCTTTCTTGTTATTTAAGTTTAAGGTATTCTTTGCTTGGTAATTCACTAATTATAAAAGCAATAGTAATAGTTTACTCATTGTATGGTAGCCGCGGACGGCTGCTTAATTATGGTTTGACGTGTGATAATATTTACGTATCTTATACGTTTTATATATTGAATGTCAAGCCATGACATACAGCTGAAAATACTAGAAATTGACTGATTCCACATTTGAGTATAGGTGCCATATCGTCTGGATTTGCGTGCCTGGTCTGGCGCAAAATAGCTACTTTTTGTATGGTATTTCTTATCGTTTGACAGGTCATCTATCAAAAAAACTATGAAAAACTTGCGCCAACCTGGGTACGCTGTCATAAACTCATTTGTATATGAAAAAAATGGGGCACCTCCTGATTCCACGTACGTAATGCGTTATGACACCTGCTCCATAGAAATATTACGATTAGGAGCACACTTGCCACACATAACGCTAATCTAGGTGTGACAAGATAGTGACAAATGTGTTTCTAGTCAGTAACAGATTGCCATAACGCGTAGCGCATGTGGGATCAGTATGTTTCTTTCTTAAGATACTCTTTATTATTATTTTTATCTGCGTGTGGTAGGTATGGAAAGTTCTTATTTAAATATTTGATGTTTATGCCATTGTATATCAAGGTTGAGAGGTTCAGTTCATTCCGGGTTAATTTTATATCAATGACCTAATTGATAGAGTCCGGTAAAGGTAAACAAGTTTTTGTTTAAAGCACCAGTTATCATTTACATTCGATTATGCCATTATTTAAGACGAAGGTGGACTGACGACTTGGTTAATGTCGCTGGAAGCCGTTGGATGTGGGCAGCGCAAGACCCGTCGTTGTGGAGATCCTTGGGAGAGGCTTTTGTCCAGCAGTAGACTTCCATAAGCAGACATGATGAGCTTAAGAAGTTAACTAGTAAATCCTATTAATACGAGTACTATAAATGTCAATGTTTGTGCCGATGGATGGATGGATGTTTGTTACTCTTTCACGCAAATACTACTAAACAGATTTTGATGAAACTTGGCAATCTTGTAGCTTGCACATCAGAATAACACATAGGCTATATGATTTTGAGATACAATGTTTTTCTTTCAAGATATGACGATAAATGCGTACGAAGTTGCGGGCAGCGTCTAGTTATTTATATTCTAACTAAAGCTTATAAGGTTTTTTTTATAAGTTGGTAGTACGGTCAGCATCATAAGTCGAACACATTCAGATTTTCAAAAGTAAAATACACCATTATTAGACGAAAATCGTGTTAAATGAACTTCCATTAGGGTTAAAAGTAAGGAAAATAAATAAGGTTTTACGTCTCATAATGGTGTATATTACTTTTGAAAATCTGAATGTGTTCATCGACTTGTCTGAATAGTTCTGAATCGAATAGAATAGAATCTGAATAGTTCAAATAAAATTCAATAAGTAACCTAACCTGTTTTATAAAGTGGTTAAGTATTGAAATATAAAACCGTCTTCATAAATAAATAAACAGTGGATTTATACCGCCATCTGTGTAAACAATAATTTATTTCTTCTGTGTATTCTATACAAGATGACTTTTCAATAGGTATCGGCACGTATAGAAATAAGGAAAATTTTTGTTTGGGATAGGTATATCAGTGATCGGCATTTGCTTTTATATATCGGGTATTATTTTTGTCTCTATTTGACGTATTGGTGTTAAAGGTGATTGATAGAGATGCAAATAGTTTCCGCTGCGCATTATTTAAGTTGATAAAGCCACAGGATAAAGCTACCTATTTGAATATAAGTAGGTACCTATGTTTTCATTTCACTGCCCTCGGTAACAACATAACAACAACAACAAATGATACCTAATAAACTGATTCATAAATTAGGCTATAATGGTCAGTAAATATATTGGGTACCTAAGTAATAAATAATGTTATTCAAAATTAATTTTTAATATATTATAAATGTTATTCGAAATTAATAAATATTCAATGAAAATTGCGTTTAGGTGAATGGATATTATTAATAATAGGAACTTAATTAATTTAAGCATTAATGCAGGCAAGTGGCTCATATTAATGAGGGCCTCTATGATTATAGGTATTAAACTCGTAAAACACTTAAATAGCTTTTTAATTATTTTAAAATGTTTATGATAACAGTAGATATTCTAAAACTAAAATTTAATGATGTTTTTATAACTGTCAATTGAGGACGTGTTGGAAGACAATATATTTTTAACCCCCGACGCCAAAAGAGGGGTGTTATAAAGTTTGACGCCTCTGTCTGTGTGTCTGTGTGTCTGTCTGTGGCACTGTAGCTCCTAAACGCGTGGACGGATTTGGATGCGGTTTTTTTTAATTGAAAGCTGGTATTCCTGGGAGTGTTCTTAGATATATAATATGCAAATCGGTTCAGCTATTTCAAGGTCATCAGCTCTTTTGTCGGCTGTGGTAGGGTTGTAGATCCAATAAAACAGCAGATATGTCGTGTTTGGATTCATTTTGATCAGTGTTTAATTCTTAATATAATGAAATGGTGACAACAGGTGAGGAGCTGATGATGGAGTCAGAATTTCCAGCTTTCCACCCATTCTTGGAAAATGTAACAGCAGATATATCGTGTTTGGATTCATTTTGATCAGGGTTTAATTCTTAATATAATGCAATGGTGACAACAGGTGAAGAGCTTGATGGAGTCCGAATTTTCAGCACTCCATCCATTTTTGGAAAATGTAACAGCAGATATGTCGTGTTTGGATTCATTTTGATCAGTGTTTAATTCTTAATATAATGCAATGGTGACAACAGGTGAGGAGCTGCTGATGGAGTCAGAATTTTCAGCACTCCATCCATTCTTGAAAAATGCAACGGCAGATATGTCGTGTTTGGATTCATTTTGATCAGTGTTAAATTCGTAATATAATGCAATGATTACAACAGGAGGAGCTTATTATTAATTATATAATAGTTTAAAAACTTCAAAATAAAAATTAAATTGAAAATTTAAAAAACCCCCGACTATAAAAAGTAACAAATAAAATAAGTAGTATGTTATCAACTGAACATCGCTTAATATTTCATACAAATTGACAACTTTCATAGAAAATTTTGTCGGGGGACCGCTAAGTACCTAGGTAGGTACGCTAAACTATAATATACCTATCATAAATAATCACAATGTGATAACAAAATTAGAAAAATACCTGTGAAATGTTTTAATTGAATTGACAAATAAAATTTAAAATATTCGTACTTTAAGGAAAATAGAATGCGGTCCCCCGACGAAATTAAATTTGTATGAAAGTTGTCAATTTGTATGAAATATTAAGCGATGTTCAGTTGATAACATACCTACTACTTATTTTATTTGTTACTTTTTATAGTCGGTGGTTTTTTAAATTTTCAATTTTTCCTGTAAATATTTAATTCTATGTTTGTATTGTTTGTGTAATTTATTTTAATAAAGTTATCTGTTATTAGCTTTCTGTATCTAATAATTGTACTTATACTTATTATGTCTCACTGGCAATACAAAATAAATGGATATAAACACTGTTTCAAAAACTATCACAATTCGAGATAATGCATTGAGATAAATAGAATAAACATTGGCTTAATTAACGGGCAGATAACAAAATAAAACTCACTTCACTTAACTAGTGTAAAATGAAAGTTTCAATAAGTATTAGAAATTAATTACCTATCTACTTACATAAAACTAAGAGAAAAGATGAGTTTAAAATTAAAAGACTCTACATTTGCTCTTTTCAATTCAAAATTGGAAGACAAACAATTTTAAACTTAGGTTGCAGTAAAGCCCATTAAATTAATGTATTCATTAAACACTGGACTGAGTTTTTACAAAAACGGGACATAACTGAAAGGATTAATGGCGGATTAATGGAGCATTCGACGAGGTTCGATCAACGTGACGCAATGTCCGAACTCTTTTAATTAATGACAAAAAAGTTATAGCCAAGGAGGTCGCTTGTGCCCAACAGGGGCCCAAGTTTGCTGACTTACAATATTCTAAGTTGTGTGCCGGCAGAGTGTCAATGTCATTTTTTGACACATTTGATCGCAATTAGTGTAGTAAGCCATTCTTGTTTAACAGAATACCAAATGTGTCAAAAAATGCCATTGATACTGCGGATACACAACTGAGGCTATTTTAAATTAGCAGGTTTGGGTACCTAGTTAAATATTAAAGGCTAGTAGATTATTATTCTTATCTTTTAATTGCTTTTTGGGCCTATACCACCTATACTGCAAGATACTGTGGTAATAGTAACTCATACATACCCTGAATCGGTATTTTCCAACCGGCGGCCTCGCATACGGGACTCCTTGAAAACTAGCGTAAGTCCTGCCATTGTGAGAGACCTTCCAAGATCCTTGCAGTAGACCATGAGCTATCCTCACCACAGGATTGCCCCCCTGAGCGGCTACAAGCGCAACCGCGCAGAGAAACAAAAATACCGCTGCTGTTTTCATTTTGAATGTTTAAATTTAGAACACGAAATGCGGCGTGCGTCCGCGCCGCCGATTGTCAACTGTCTGTTTATAAATTGCCCGGCAACCGGTCTCGATTTATTTGTGTAGACTGATAATTAAACGTTATCGGTTGTGAGTTGTTTTCTTTCAATGTTTAGTAACTAAGTAGTTTTAATCTAAAACTAGTTTTATTCGTTGATAATTTTCTTAGTTTAAGTTAAAGAGGTTAAAGAGGATTGGCCAAACCAACTATAGCTTGAAATTTTACGAAGGTTGTTGAACTTTAACCGCCCTGGGTGGCGCGATTAGATACGGAGAAATAAAACGCGATTTTTATTAGGTTGAGTTGCGGTTTTGGCGGGGTTTAATAATAAATATCAAATCTCTTTAGTGGTTTTAAGGCAAATACTTTAACAAGTCAGTTAACAAATCTATGTAGGAAATAAAGGCTGTCTTGGAGTGGACTTCTGGCCGAAATCTGCCGCGGGTTACTCTCATAAAGTCACTGTTATTTATAACAATCAACTGTAGATCATCTTCGTAATAACTTATCTACGTATTAAAACAAAAAAGACTTTCTTACTTAAAAATAATTTATTTAAAACCTAATAAATCTCGTTGCAATTCGATAACTTAAAACTATTCCTAATCAACGCATCATTCTAATACTTTCTTGTAATTCTGATCTTCGTTCAAATCTAAGTTGTCCCAGAAGGCTCGATGGCCGAAGTCATTGCTGCTTTTCATTTCATATTGGGATGGTGAGGATATCTCTAAATAGTTCAATGATTTGTCTCCTGGTTTCAGTGGAATCCATTCTGGGGCATGGACGGTCGGTTTTGGAGTACTGAAAAAGAATTTATTGCGTCACGAATTTAAAATACTTACTTTGGATTGGTAGCACCGACGTATGAATAACTTATGCTATCTACACACTAAAGCCGCCGGCATGCCGCCGGGCTAAGCCGGCGGCTTTACGTCATACGAATGGCAGCTGTCAATAAAGCCGGCGGCTTTGGTGTGTAGATACCAACGCTATATGGGTTATACAAATTAATTGCGGCTTATTTTAAAGGCCTGTATAACAATTTCCTAATAAATTTGCATAAAATATGACTGAAACTTTTAGAACTTTTAGACTAGACCTTTTTTTATGCATAAGAAAAATACAATACATAAGAAAAAATACGGAAATCTAATCATTAAAGACTTGAAAGAGAGAAAACGAGAATCATGAAAGGCACTATGCTAGATAATTTATTGTCATTTGTTTCAATTTCCAATTTTAAACTTCAAATCTGTTGGGCGGTTCACCGCTTACCCACGTTGATATTTTAAGTATGATCATTGCGGAACCGACAACACGTCTCTGTCTATACTTTTGAATGTGATAAGGACAAAAAGTCTCAGATAATTGTCACGAAACGTACGCTAAGCCAACTGAATGTGTACCGTAACTTACCCAGTCTTTGCATAGGTGTAAATTATGGAAATGAGAGCGTCTGTCATCTTCATATCCTCATTCGAAGTACTGGACACGAATGGCGCCGGGAAAATGTGGAATAAGTCATCAGCGTGGGAGACACCTGCAATACATTAAAGAAGTTAGAAAAGTGGAGGGAAGGGTAGGAAGGAGGGGTTGAGGTGGAATAGGTTAGAAGTTTTTTTACTCAACATCACAGCAAATACGACGACCAACATGCATGTATGAGTCGACTGATGAATGTGGATGAACCAAAAGAAGCACCTAAGTACTATGTTTATATCGTAGCAAAGTGGAGGAAAGTGGACTGCATACCCAGAAAGAGGCGTGGAAAACATGCATGTAAATAATATAGTCCAAAAAAAACGTACCAAAGTTCTTATAATCCCACAAGAAGGCGAAGGTGAAGCTCCTTTCGCCCCGGTAGCTATACCTGTACATGTAGACAGGGTAGCTAGCTTTGGCTGCCTGGTATTCAGCTAACTTGCCCACTCCTGACACGAAGTTACGGTCACCCATGGCCTGGAAATATCAAATTATTAGAACGGGAAACGACATCGCAGCAAACCTAGGAGAAGATGACGAGTCTCGATTCATTTAGTGAAGAATGGGAGGACCTGGCCACAGCAAAACTGGATGGAGAGCAAGGCAGGTTTTTTCCAGCAGTGGAACGTGACGTGCTGAATGTATTAGTGCCCCCCAGCACTATGCGGTTGTAGCAGCCGTCCGGTTAACTGTAGTATTAACAGCAGCCGCATCGCAGTGCGGATAAAAACTACTTTATCGTACAAATTTTTGGTTGCGGTTAGCCTGACGGCTGACCGCATAGTGCGTGGTTACCCTTTAAACGAGATTACATAGGTTTTTCGTCTCATAGTTATCTTGAAATTGCCTAATACACCAGAAGCAAGACAAATCCTCTTGACAGCATCAACCTTCACAAAATTATTCCGATATCGCTCTTATGCTGCAATGATTACTCTCTTACGCTAAATGCTCTTACGCTATTACGGGATGGGTCAGGATTATCTCTTTTAAAAGAAAACTATTATTTACCCCAAAAAATACTTTTATTGATAAAAGTCCCAAAAATACAAAAACGTGTAAATCTGGCGCGAGCCCGAACCAATCTAACTTATTAAAAATGAATTGCAAATAAAGTTAATTTTATCTAGGGCATTTTGACAATTTGTTAGAAAGGCTGTAAGAGTTTCACGTTCGCCTTTATACGTATTTATAAATTTACACAGTACACCAATTGGAAAGGGTTCAGCTACTGGTTTATTTTCAGCATTTGCCTGAGCCATTTTATCAATGGAAATAATAGAGATATAAAACAAAAGTAGGAGTAAATTGTAAGTAAATAATCGAATCTAACGGCAAAATTATATTTCGTTATTAAATTTTCGTTTTCGGCACTGTGATATATCATGACCTGGATGTTTGCAGTATCTACAGATAACTTGTGAGCTAGTACGGGCAAGTACCCTTATATAAAGCTTGATGTGCTCTTTACTAACCTGGACCAATTCACTAAAAGTGCTTTCCGAAACCGGTTCACCATTAAAGTATTCTTCCTTGATTTTAGCTGCAACTGCTTCTCGGCGATCAACTGGCAAAGTATCGGAGTAGTGGAAGATGTCCTGAGCTATATCACACCAATGTTCTTCCATTTCTGGCAGGGTTACATTCGGCTCCTTTTGGTAGGCTGTAATAGGAGAAGTTGTTATGGTGCTTATTAAAAAAAAAAACTTTTATAATTTTCTGTACAGATAGGTATGTTAGGTTAGATGTGATGAGGATCTTATTACTCGTCATTGGTTTCTCTTTATACTTTTATGTGAAATGTGCAATATAATCAACTATTATAGACATGGTGTTTAGGTACCTATATTACGCCGCCAACGCACAAAACACCAAATATTTTTAGCACTCTTTCTTTTGGCTTGAGCGTCACTAATTTTTACGTTGGTGCCAGCAATAACCTTGAGATTTGGCGCAAAACAGCCTTTAGCATCTCTTTTTATAAAGTCTCTTTGTATTAGGAATGTTCTGCCTTACCAGCAGCAGGATAAAGCCCTTCTTCCGAAGTGACAGACGTGATGAGAGGAGCATCATACATGTCTCCATCTCTCGTGGCTTCAAACGGATGCTTGGTGAGGAAGGCACCTTCCACTCCTGGATCCTCAGTTGTTGGAGCGAAGGGGGAGAACATGAAGAATTTCCATTCCTGTAAATATCATATCAGAATTTAAAGTGCCGAAAAGGTTGTTTAATTAAGTAATTAAATATCCATTGAATGTCGTGCTCTCTTTTGTAATTTTTGACATAGAAAAGGGTCAGACTGTGGTAAATAGTGTTATTATGGCGCCCAGTTCCGCAAGTGTATGATATAGCCGCGATTCGCGTGCGGAGTGGTAGCGAAGCAGTACGGTGCTGTTGCGTATGCGACGTGATAATTTGCTGTTACTAATAATCGTCTTTTGTTTTAAAACAAGTACCTACTTAGCTTGTTTCATATCTGGATCAAACCGGAATATCAAATATTTACAGAGTTTGCAGCCCTCCTTTAAATTAGCTCATAATTCTATTTGAATACTAACAATGGTGACATTAAAACCTCATTTCTGTCTTCACGATAAATACATTGACTTCACTCACAAACATCTTGGTAGTAGCATTGACAATTGCCTCAGCGCTGGTGTTTAGTAAACAATCAACCATTTCTCGTTTCTCGGTAGGACAGTTGATTAAAGAAGCGAGTTGTTTGGCTTTCTTAAGAGGTCTGCTGTTGTATGCCCAAGGTGCTAATGCTGATCCACTCCACGCTATGCCTTTGGAGAATGTTCCTGGAATTCATATAACAGGTATTTACCAATAAGCGGTTAAAACAATGTAGGGAAAACGTTATGTGCTAAAGATTCAATAGGTGGATTTGCGATTTCGTATTAAACGTCAAACTAAAAGCGGTTGTTCAACTGCTAATGCATAAAGAACCTTAGGATTTCAGTATTTATGTACAAGCAGCCGAATTATCGTGCTGTTTGTCTTTTGATATGAAATCTATGATATAAATAGCATGTCATTTGAGCCTGATTTCAAAGTTAACCGGCCAAGGGCCCTAAACGCTAAAACATTGACTTTTTAAAACGAAATAGGGGTGATTATTTTTAAAAATGACCATTTGGATAAAAAAAATTGTCCATACGCGATATTTTTTATTAAATATACTTTTAAGTAGTGGTGGGCCGAGTATCAGTTTTACCGAGTAACCGAGTACCGAGTATTACTCGGTTTAAAGTTTACCGAGCCGAGTACTCGGCCGAGTTACTCGGTATAGTTAAAGTAGGTAGAATTTTGCGCGAAGAAGCTCGGGAGCGAGTGGTGATAATGGTGTTAGAACTGTCCTTCCGCACCCCGCTAATTATTCATAATGAAAACAATAAACCACAACCGTCAAGTGGCAATTTTTTTTTGAAAAAACACTGTTCATTAATTTTTCTTCTAAACAATATTATGATAATAGCAATTCATAACATTGCTCCAGCTGGGCAGGCCTAAATATGTACCATTAGACTATGTCCTGCCAAGCAGATCCAATGCGAAAGGCAGATTTATTTGCACCGAGTACTCGGCATTTTTACCGAGTTATTCGGCCGATTACGAGTAGTGAGAAAAGTGCCGAGTACGCCGAGTACCGAGTATTAACCGAGTACTCGGCCCACCTCTACTTTTAAGTATCAAAAAAGTACCTATTATTGTACAATGTTGTATTGTCTAGTAGAATTAAACAGTTTTATGTAATAAATATTACAATTAAAAAAATAATACTTATTTTTTCTCAGTGGGTTCGGATGGTCCCTATACAAAATTATTTGTCCTCTTCACGAGATACGTTACAAAATTTGACCTAAAAAAGTTACTGGAACCTTTATTTAATTATGAGTGAATTTATCGCCTAGACAACAGTGAAAGCGTATTTCTTCAGTATACATTATTTAATTTAAATAATGTTAAATATATATTTTTTACTTACAAAACATCGTCCGAAATTTTGTTCATTTTTGTTTATCATTTTTGTAACAAATAAATCTGGTAATAATTGAAAACTAGAAAAAGAAACACTTAGCAGTTCAACGAGTCAATGGCACGCCAGAAACGAATTTGAATCGGTAATTTCGTTTACTGTGTGAAAAAGTGCACGACGTGTGTTTTTTTGTCGACCGGAAAAATTCCAGTTTTAATTTTTCCATTTTGTGTTGTTTGTCAAAATACACAGGTAAGCGGCTCCTTTTTCATTAATTGTTTATTGGAATAGTTTATTATGTATCTTTATAAAAATGCACGGTGATTTCACTCATTGAGATTTCTGTTGGCATAAACTATTTGAGATTATTTTCAAACAATGTTGCTTCTTCATTTTTGTAACAATTTTTGATGACGTTACAAATATGACGTTACAAAAATGAAGTTAAGCTGTAATCACATCGGTGACTATAATGTGGACCACTAATTTAAACATTATAATCGGAGCGTGATTGTGCATGCGCACCCAAATGCAGTAAAAAAAGCCTCAGCCACATATAATTTTTACTAATTCTATTTTATTATGTCAATGAAATATTTTGTTTAATTATGTTTTCTTATATTTTAAGTTAAAGAGAATAATCTTTTATGTTGTGTTATATATAGTGACTTGATTGATTTCATTATTGATTAAAAAAAAAAATACAATTTGTGTTGATTATTGGTATTGTGTTTCATTTCATTGCATGACATTTAATACATGAGTAAAAGAAAATAGTAAAAGATAAAGTGTGCATTGTGAGTAAGCCCTAATATTTTATTTTTGTTATTTTTTGTAACAAGTTTAATTTTGTAACACTTTCATTTTTGTCACAATGGTCATTTTAAAAAATAATTACCCATAGACTAAATATTTTTACATTAGCAATCTAGTCTCGTACCAGTAAAGTTAAGAAAAAGCTATGCACTTGGAATTTAGATTCGAATCTGAATCTATAACTTTTAAATTGAGTTTTAAAACTGCTCAATAGTTTAATCCATTACGCGGTAACCACAAAGTGATCGTCATTTATTCAACTGCAAGTTTTAACGGTACGTGGTTTGTAAAATAAAAAAAATCAATATGGATATAGGTACCTACCAAATGAAATTACTAAAAGATAGTTACTTAACGCACATTTTTGATAGGATAAAAGAGTTATAAGATGTAATGCTTATGATATTTAGTTTATTATACCTATCATGAGCTTCAATTCTTTTCTTATAAGTAAGTTCATTATGAAACCATAAAGACCAAAACACACCGTATGCGTATGCGTTGCGTACAACTGTCACCGCTTGCGTCTACGTCTACGTTACACAAGCGGTGACAGTTCCATACATTACAACTCAGAGGTACGCATACGTCTACGTATACGCATCCGGTGTGTTTTGGCCTTTACTTTCAGTTTACTATTTACAAACCTGCAGCCAAAGGTGATAAATAAAGATAATGAACACTAGCGGCCCCAGATGAGCTCCCTGTGAGAACCACGTTCTTAGGGTCTCCTCCAAACTCCTTGATGTTCTTCTGAACCCAGTGTAAGGCCAGAGCCTGGTCTTTCAGCCCAGCATTGCCTGGAATCAACTTATCGCCTGTGCTGAGAAAACCTGAAAATTGTTTTAAAATGTTTACATGAGGGTTCGATAGCCTAGATATATCCTCAAACTGAAGACCAAATCCAATGTAAACTTAGCATGGCTTATATCTTTGGAATTTTAAAAAGGGGGATAAATTTTTAATACCTACCTTTTAGACTTGATTAACGAAATAACAAAAGTTTTGTATTTGATGAGAATTGATCCCAAGACTGACGGAATGGCAGCCAGGGTGATTACCAAACCAACTAGATACTGGGCAGAAAAATATTATAACTTTTAGAAAGTGTTTTAAAAGAGACTATTACTAGCCAAACAAGTTTTCAGCTGCAGTAATAAGTTACTGATTGATTGCTTACCTAAAGGCCCCAACCGGTAGTTAAACGTAACAACCACCATGTTCCAGTCCATGAGATGAAGGGGGTCGAAGTGGAAGCCAGCGCCGTACATGAACGCCCCAGCGTGGACGAACACTATCACCGGGATATTAGCTGAAGAGTTCAGCTGGGGGCTGTACACGTTTATGAACAGGCAGTCTTCGCTTCCTGTGGAGGGATATTGACATTTTAGGAGGGGTAGAGTAGGTAAGAGTAGCGCTCGCTGTGAGCCTTGTAATTTTACCACTTAAAAATTTCGAAAACTATCGACTTTTGTCATTTATATCAGTTAGTAGGTACCAAAGATACACAAACAGGCCAAAACTGACCTCCTTTTTTGAAATCGGTTAAAAAGGAAGTTAAGAACTTATTTTTTTTGAAAAACAAAAAGAGGAGACAGTACGACGCCTCCCAAGAAAAACGTTCTATGTGAAATTTTCGAGGTTTTCAGGACGGCCTCTCAAAGATTGCAAGTTTGAACTTTGTCTCATAAGTCGGACATGCTTCATATGCCAAAGCCAAAACTTAGCAATTAAATTAATGTTGATACAAACTACAAAATAGCTGAAAAACATGTTTATTAAATCTTTTAATTTAAAAATTAGTGGGTCATATATGCTCATGTGTCATTATTCTAGGAAAACTGACAAAAAAATGTGCGTCACATATTTACATGTGACTTTTTTCTACGAAAATCTCTAGAAAAAATACAGTTACATATGATCATGTGACATTGTTTTACGATAAACCTTTTAAAAAAAAGCGTCACATTTAATTGTGGAACGTTGTTTTACGAATAGTTGGGTGTATCGCATGCTAGATCATTAAAACCATATTAAATTGATATTTTTTAAGTCTTTACTTTTTGTTGTACGTTGTAGTTAATAGAATTAAGTATTAAAATTTTGAATATATAGTAGTAGTTTAGTAGTAGTTTTAGTCTCAATTTTGCTTTAGCTACTTTAATACTTGCATTAAAGTTTATATTATGACTCAGTAGGTACCTAAGCATTCTCTTATAATAATTTAAAAGTTCAGAAAGAAAACCAAATTAATCAGATACACTGATTTAGTTACAAAGAGTTGGGAAGAACTATTTTGTTAATTTTAGTTAATACTTAGGTACTTAGTTAAATCTGTAACTTCTATACGTATCTACTTACTCAACTTCAGACAAACCTTGTTATATAAATACAAAAATAAAAAATAATTATGACTTAATTTGAGTAAACATAAACAGAACTTTTTTTAAATATTCAAATCGACAAAATGTTTACAAAATATTCTTATAGAGTTACCACTTTAATCAAGACTTTTAGAAAAATATCCTTATTCACCTGAAAAATATTTTGGTAACTGACTTATGACGTAAAAAGTGACATTCCGTAAAACAACGGTCGATGTGATCTTGAAACGCCGCCCGCGCCACTAAATTGCGAGTCATGAGGACGGAGTAAAACGTTGCATGTACAAAACGGTCTTTATTCCATGTACCTACTATCACATAGAACGTTATTCGATTTCAGTATCTTGGCTATTAGAAGTCATAGAAAAATAAAAATTAGTTCTTCATAAAGCTTGCTACGTAAGCAGAATTCCCATGCAATAAAAACGATTTCGTTCTATGGTAATATAGAACGTTTTTCTTAGGAGGCGTCGAGTAGGTAAGTCACCTGAAACATGTTCAAAGAATGGGTCATACTGCACACAGTTCTCGTGGGCCCCGGACGCGTTGTAGATTCCAGTCCATGGTTCCGCTGGTTCTGGAGCCTGTGAGAGAACAGTTTATATCAATGTTAAGTTTATAACTGGCATTGATTTTTATATAGTCGATAAAGTAGGAAAAGGTAGGTAAGTAGGTTCCCAGTTTAAAACACATAAAAAACAAATAACAAAATAAAAAATAACACAAACCGGCACTTATAACATAAAGAAAAATAAAAGAAGAAATAGATCTGGGCAAAGGACTTCACTTAGAATATGTCATGTCACTGTATCTAGACAATGACATGGCCCAGATTTTCAGTAAAGTTAGGAACAGTTGAGTGTTTCTGAAAGGAATTGCCAGGTTGTTTTACGCAGTAGAGGCTTCTACACCACAAGAGTTGTCTTTATTAAGAGTTCCACTCAATGTTTAAAAAAGTAAAACAAAACAAGAAGCTCCACAAGATCATGTTTTACTACACTTTTACTTTAATTGAAAAGGACAAACGTAAACAAATATTTTCTTCAAAGTTAAACAAAGTTAGGAATAATTGAAATAAGAAACTTCTCAGTTTCAAGTTATGTCGACGGTCCTTTGTGGCCTGATCACGTTTTTAATACGTATCGGGTTTCTTATGAACAAGAAATGGTGCTGGAATTTCTAGGCTGGTTATTAAAAGTTAGTGACTATTGACCGTTAGTAGGATAGGAATTTAAAGTGACGGGTAGACGTCATTTGATAAGTAGTAAAGCGTTAAGGTCTATCTACATAGATCCGGGCCGAGCCTGGGACGTGTGTGGGCCGTGGCCCGTCAGGAGGGAAAACAACACGTCGTCATGACAACGTGTCCGGTTGTTTTGGATCTGTTGAGATAGACCTTTATTCGCAAAAAAGAAAGTTATAGGTAGGTACATTCTAGCGCTACACTTAGCTTTTTCTAAGGTGAACTCTGAACGCGAATCAGAAATTAATAGATATTTGAAGAGGTAGAAGAATAGAGGTTACCGACATAGCCAATTGGGTAAGCTCTTTAAGATGGAAATGAGCTGGCCCTCAAACGCGCAAACAGATGGACGTTGGGGCTCAAAAAAAAAACTTTAATGGGACCGCAGACCAAACGCAGCGTCGGAAATCCACCATCAAGATGGGCAGATGGACCTGGATTGAAGAAGCAAGCCGCTTCCAACCGAGTGGAAATCTTTAAGAGAGGATGAGAGCCGTCATCATAAGGCTGATAATGATTCATTCTAGAGCTACTACATTTCCTCAAGAAACGTGTCCCATGGTCCCTCATTTTCATGAGTTTGAACCGGTTATAACTCGATAAAGCTTAAAAACAGACCTCAGGAGTTTTTTTCATAAAATTACTCGTCGCGCCTTTAAGAATTTTATATCAAAGCTAGCGGAATCCTTTCATTACATTTTCTAGTTCAATTTCCGCGCAACGAAGTATTTTTTTAATCAAAGATTTTTTTTGCATTTTAATATAGATAATTTGCATCTGTTACCCCTATATAAAGTTTATTAAATCTTTGTCTTTGATAATTACTTGGTGGATAATTTCCGAAACCTATGCTTTCCTATTTTAAAAAGTTATATTTAGCTCTTCTAATTTGAAACGCTTCCTCATACTTAATTGCTTAGACACGAGCGGCAATCAGGGAAGATGAAAAAAAAAAGAAAACATCGTTGAGTACATGTAAATACCTATCTATATCCCATCATAGGTATAAAAACACGTCTGGCTTAACCCGAGTTTACCCGAGGCTAGTCCAACCGGACACCGTATGATAACGGTACACGCCGATTGTTATTCAACAGATTACCGATAAACCGGCAATAAACCGGTACAAAAACACCGCTTTTTGAAAAAGGAATGTTTTATTTAAATAACGGCTTCCATTCGATTACATTGTTAACTGCGAATAACATTTAAAAATCTTTGTATGAATTCAAAAGATTCATTTCTTCATACGAGTACGTACGCGAATATTATTTTGTAAATTAGGAATACTTTTGTTTTATTCTGTTTTTGAAATCAGTATTTATCCTTGGAGCCAAAAAGATCAATGACAATCGCAAAACGGCCATGGAGGTTAAGATGACGGTTCCATGAAGGTAGAATCAGGGTTACCTGGCCAAGTTTTAAGACCAAGCTGGATGTCAAGATGCCTAGGAAGATTTCGTTCTTAAGAGAAAAAAATAAGTTATGCACGTCTTCATAAAGACCATAAACTCTTCCTACAGCTATCTTATTATATCGTGTTTATCATGCAAGGTTATTAACCGCCAGTAATATTTAAACTCCATGCATTCTAGCTGTTTGTCACCAATATTGCCTCTAAGCTCTACCCTACACTAACTACTAAATAAATTGTCTAGCTTTTGTCTAGACTTTATAATGCCTTTATCACAAATCATGTTAGGAGTCAGTGAATCCCGATTGTAAGACCCTAGCTTATAGACAGCTTGACTTGTAAGTAAGAGAAAATATATTGACTTCCTATACAGGTTATAGTTATAACACAGATAAGTCTTGTATACTTTTATACACTCTATGATGAAAATAAAGGGACGAAATCAACCCATGGAACCAAATCAAACAATTGGGGGGATAGCTTTGTCTTAGTAATATCTAGTAATATAAATATTACTGAGCCAAGATAGATAGATTGATATGAGGAAGTTACTTACTCTTTCACGCAAAAACTACTAAACAGATTTTTATGAAACTTAACAATTGTTGCATATATTTTTGAATAAGACATAGACTAAATTATTTATAAATGTAAAATTTCCAAGACAAAGTATACAATCATAAACATGTTATATACTTACTTGAAACCTCCTTTGGCCAACAGGAGGCTTTCCATAAGGTATACCTTCAAACGCTGCGAACGGCCGTTCATTAGTCGACTCTTTCCATTCACCTCTCAGCCTCCCATCGTTTATTTTAATCAAAGGAGGTTCCTTTTCAATTAAATCGAAACTAAAATCGTCCAAAGAGGCTAGACTACATGTAAATATAGAAAGGAGTATTAAAATCTTCATGGTGCGAGCGCGTCTTAAAGAAGCGATGTATGGCGTTAGACTGGACATAGCGGGATTCAAGCAGAAATAAGTATTCACTGCGATTACTTGTTTTGCTTTGGGTTCAGCTGAGTTCATTATTGTGGGCAGATTGTAAACAGGAAGGTTTAAGCGGTGTATCGGCAGTAAGTGATAGGGATTTCTTAAAGTTTTGACGCAGTTTTTAGCACGCGTATGAAAAAGTTTCGTTGTTCGGCATCTGTGTAAATAAAAATCATGCTAAGTAACAAAATTCACTTAGAACTTAACTTTAGGGCGCGTACTCATTAACGAGGTACAACCGTAACCGTTCCATGTACTGTAACCAAAAAATAAAGGTTTGGGTACCCTTAGCGGACAACTTACACAATACTTAGATGCTACAATTACGGTAACACCTCGCTATACTGAGTCCGCCCCCTTATAGATTTTAGTCTCAAACCTTTTCATAAATAATTAAATATGTACAAAAGAACCTTTTTAAACCCCATTATCTTAATCTTTGAAAATTAATTAAATAAATGCAAATCAAAGCACACAGAGGAATTGGATCAAACCGGAACGTGTCACAAATGAGAATAAGCAAGATTATGCTAAACTCTTTATGTAATTAAACCCTCAATTAGCAGCCTTTACAAATAATAAGAAGGATCAACTCGGGAATTTGAGATTTACAATTTGAATAACTCTATCAAACCAAACCATAGATTATTATTTATTTTTAAATAATTGTCTATGGCATCAGAAATTGTTTTTTTGCGTGGGAAAATATTGACTACAACTACACTGCAAAAAAAAAGACGATGATAGGGAGTCTTCTCGCATACTTATTAAGCTGTCGAACCGCGAAACCGGTTAATAATAGGTATGTTATAATTATTGCAGAGTCGATTTTTTAAATTTATTTATTTACATCTTTGAAAAGAGCAACCCAACGGAGTTTCCTCCAAGATTTTTCTCTTGGTTGCTAATTTGCTAATTAATTAATTGCGAATTTAGCGTTAGCTTTAAACAGAATAACATTGCCATACCTATGTCAAGTCCTATTCTTTGTTTACGAAATAAAGATTATTTTGAATTTGATTTTATGAAACCGCCACAAATCCGCCGATCAATCGCGGTTAGCGTTTTCCAAATCAATCGTCAAAGTAGTTCAGCGGTTGAACCGCCAATGTTTTAATACCCAATTATGCCGGGCTTCGCATAGAAACGACTTACTTATTTACAAATAAGAAGCGGATAATAATCTAACAAGCCGAGGAAGATAATTGGCTATAAGAATTACTTCGCCGTTATTCTGATGAAATGAGGAGAGGATCAAAACTCGAACAGAATGTTTGAACCTTTCAAAAGTTGGTTCGACGGCACCCTTTCCCCCCTCCCCCCTCCCTTCTAAGTTTCACAAAAGCGTGAACTAACGAGGTTTCTATAATTAAGCATGTCCTCTTAACTATGAAATGAATATCACTGTTAATACCTTAAATCCAAGCTGAAAGACAAAGATAACACTATTAAAACTTATAGCTCTAATCCTTTCGTTTTAAAAAATCAGTAGACGTCACTTTACTTAATGAATAACTTACTTTAATGACCTAATGAGGGTAACACATCAATTACGTTAAAGTTTTATTGGCGTTATCAGGTGTTATTAGGTTATTAGAGTTATTACACAGTTTATAGTCCCTAAACTGCTTAAGCATTAATTGACATGGTCAAGGAATTTCCTTTGCGTGTCAATGACATCGATCAAGATGTTTGCCGTTATCATATAAGTACCTACTGATATTATGATTCTTGAATGGAGATGATGATTACATTCGAAAATTCAAAAAATAATTAGTCCGTCTTTTAGGTTATTAAAAAATATTTGAAACACGTTTTTTACCTGATTAAATACATAAATAAATACAAAGATACAGAGCATCAAAGTTACGAAGTGGGGGGTAGACGTCACTCCTAGGTAAAAATCGTACTAAGGCGTGACGTCTTGAGCAACTTTAACCTAGTATATCTGTGTCATTTTTAGTTTAAGAGAAAAAAGAAAATACGTGTCGAATATTTTAAAATAATCTATGTGATGGACTAAAAAAATTTTTTTTGTCATTATGCCCATTCTCAATGATTCTTCAATAGGTTATTATTTTCTATAATACAGGCTCATATTTCACGCTACGATCAAAAACGAGGGACATAATCTGCCCGTAAACTGAACTACTTTCCCTAAAAACCATGGGTTGAAATATGAAAATAAAATCTACCTTTTGATACAAAGTAACATTCCGCACTACCAAGCGCAACGTGAGACGGCCACCTGCCCCTGCCAGATGGGCCGAAGACCTAGTGAAAATCACGGGGTGTCATTGGATGCAGGCGGCAATGAATCGGTCGCTTTGGAGAGCCATTGGAGAGGCCTATGCTCAGCAGTGGCCAGCTATAGGCTGAGATGGATGGATACAAAGCGTCCAATTGATATTAATATGAAAAGATGATTTGTTTTATCATACTGTAACGTATGTTGCTGAGGGAAATTTTGTCTAGTGTCAGGAGTTAATTACGCCCCTTGATTTTCGTCATCGATTTCTATAGCACACTATAGAAACATGATTATTCAATCTAAGGTTTCATTTAATAGTTTATTGCTAAATCAAAATTGGTAATTAACTACAAATAATTACGATATTTGTCTTGAATTTCTAGTCAATTAAGTTTTCGAACGTGGGTTGTTGAAATTACACCGAGCTTGCATGTTTTCAGCCATTATAACGTTAATTAACGGAATGTTTTGAAAAGCTATGTACCAGACTCTTTGCAAATATTTTGCTTTTGATTTGGTCTGGAATATCGGTAGATCGGTAGTCAATAAAATAAACATTGTATCTAACCTATCTAACATTTACAATAGTCATTTACATAGAAAAATAACATGTCAGATAATGTTAACGCTATTCGACTTGACATTCTTGAATTTAAATGACGAATTTGGCCACATATTGGCAGGTATCCTGTAGGCTGATAGAATACGTTTGAATCACATTTGTTGATGTCGTCACATTGTGTCACGGTTTTATCAAGCTTACGTCCTTGTCTATTGTCTATAGCTATAGTATGAGTGTGATAAGGAGAGTTTGACGTGAGAAAGCTGTCACGTATGGTAAGCTTAGTTGATCTCTAGATTCGAGTAGCGCGCCTTAACTCTTGCAATAACGTTCGCCAATCCTGCTCTTACACGCTTACACTAAAAGTAAGACTTACGTTAAATCACGAGTGCTTTTAGAGTTATATCCCATTTTTAGAGATATTCCGTGAAAGTAAGTAGGTTTATATTACACGTAGTAACTACGTGTATTTAATAAGCTGTAATATTACAGGGGCTCAAGTCTGCTAATTTAAAATAGCCTTGTCACACATTACTTAATTGTGGTTGTGTGTCGGCAGAGTGTCAATGACATTATTTGACACATTTGGATTGGAATTCTGATAAATAATGGCTTACACTGATTGCGACCAAATGTGTCAAATAATGCAATTGACACTCTGCCGACACACAACTGAGGCTATTTTAAATTTATCAGACTTGGGCCCCTGTAATGCCTTCATAGCGATATTATTCTACAAAATGTTAACAATCCGTTTCACTACATTTATCTAACCCACGTATCTAAATATAAACGTCAGAGTTAAATCGACCGGAGTCCTCGTGGTATAAATTAATAAGCGGATTGCTTTGACGACACAGTCTATCTAGGTACCTACTTATTTCTTGTGAATATTTCATGATTACTCGGTAAGCGTGTGTGTGATTGGTAATACTCCTTTTAAGGTCAATAGGGGTTTTCTTTGAAACCAATCTTCGTAAAAAGTCTATCTTATAGAAACAAATAAGGAAAGTATATTGTTTTATTTATAAGTAAAGTAATCGGATCATAATTAGGGATTGCAATCCGGTATCATTTTCAATCCGGCCGGATTTTACCGGATTAACGCCAAGAAAGTTACTTAGGGCCTAGTATTTAGTGCTTTTAGTTTTGATAATAATGCATAAAAAGATAAATAAAATACATTTTTAATTAAAATAAAATCACTTTTAAGCATATTTTTTGTATTAATTGTATTTTCTGGTACTATTTGTACGAAATAAAATTATTCTAAATAATAAAGTAAAGTCAGACTCTCACTTATTGTTTTATATGATATTATGGTACCTATTGCTGTAAGTATCTGAAAGTAGTTACTTCAGTAATAATAGATATTAAACGGTTATTAATAATCTACATAGGCTCAAGTTAACAAAACAGTTTTTTTTGTACTTATAAATTCAATTTCAGTCCATAATCCTAACAATAAAACAAGGAGCATTTATTTTTTGCAATGCATAATGCAATTGAATATTATTTCTGTACCTGAAATACGATCTTAGAAAACATACCTATAATGTTGATTGTATTGTGCAATGTGCAGTCACGAGTCACATATGTGTACACTGTCACATTTTCAAAGTATCGTAATTTCTGTCGTTTTAAACGGAGTTTTTGTCAAGTTGTTCAATAATTATATGATTGTTGGTTGTATAATTAAATGTTAGAAGACCTACAAACATCGTCCCTCAAAATAGGTCTAAGGATGAACATGTCTAAGACAAAGATCATGACGAATCATTTGGTACAGATATCCAACATAACCGTGGGTAATTGCCAGGTAGAACTGGTAAATGATTACGTCTATCTTGGGCATCGATTGTCCTTCGACAGTGGTTCGCAAATAGCGGAGATAGAAAGGCGAATACGACTGGGGTGGGCTGCTTTTGGGAAATTAGACGACGTCTTCAAGTCCAAACTCCCTCAATGCCTTAAGACGAAGGTTTACAATCAATGTGTTCTGCCAATACTAACTTACGCATCCGAAACATGGACGCTCACAAAGCAAAATATGAATAAAATACAAGTCGCACAACGTGCTATGGAGCGTGCCATGCTAGGAATTTCGCTGATGGACCGCGTACCAAACATTGAAATTCGCCGGAAAACTAAGGTCGAAGATGTCGGTTCGCGGATCTTATCACTAAAATGGCAATGGGCAGGACACCTAGCTAGGAGAAAAGACGGTCGATGGACGAAAGCAGTCACAGAGTGGTGGCCGAGACAGGGACGTCGATCAGTGGGCCGACCACCCGCTCGCTGGGCAGATGACATCGTCAGATCAACAGGGCCGCTATGGGGTAGACTGGCACAGGACCGTAGTGAATGGCGCGAAAAAAGGGAGGCCTATACCCAGCAGTTGGGAGAAACGGGCTGATTTGATTGATTGATTGATTGATTGATTGATAATTAAATAAATTGATAAACATATATTTTTGAAACAACAGAAATTAGGATAGTTTAAAAATGTGACAGTGTACACATAATATTATTGCTCGTGACTGTACTGTCTCTTAATCTGCTTCTGATGGCATTACACATATAACTCGCAGTAGAAAAGGCCCTTTCTGCTTTAACACTAGTTGGCCTAATCACCGTTAATTAAGTAACTGTAGATCAGAATCGGAACCGGAATTCATATTTTCGTCTGCTGTTTCTGTCACATTTTCATCATTTAAGAAATCATTGCGTACGGTACTGTTTTATGCGTATTTTTTGCTTTACCGGATCCGGTACCGGATCCGGAGCCGACTCACCGGATCCGGTAGGTCCAAAAACACGCCGGATCCGCCGGATTACCGGATCCGCCGGACCGGATTGCAATCCCTAATCATAATATTGTTTCTTGCGTAACAACTTCTGTAGTATTGTACGAAGGATCGTAAAGAAAAAAAAAACTAGTCAAAGACATAGCAACAGGTGGACTTGAATTAGAGGCACTTCTAAAAAAAGGACCAGCTGATACTCAAAGGAGAAGGAAACCTTTTTCCCCGTATATTTGCCATTTTCTTAGCGCCCCTTATTTCTTGTGACCCAAATTAATTGGATGCTTGTAATATGAAGATGAAGTTACGTAACCATTATTAATATTTGATACTAGCTGTCCCGGCGAACTTCGTCCCGCCTTAGAATGAACTTTATTGTGTAGGAATTAAGTTCAAATTGACTCTACATTTTAGTAAGAAAACATTTGTATGGGAAAAAGAAAAGGTCTGTTTTAGGGCTTTCCCGGCAATTATTCGAATTTTTCTCACCGTAAGAACCATCCTTGGACTTCAATGAACATTTAAAAAAAAGAATTAGCGAAATCGGTCCAGCCGTTCAGGCGTGATGCCGTGACAACGGAAAACGGGTTTCATTTTTATATATATAGATTATAACGATTAGGGGTTGTTTGGGTCGCCTCGTCCAATTAATTCAAAGTTGTTGACGTGTGAGAGAAAAACAAGGTTTGCTTTGTTTGTATTGAAACGTAGTGGTTTTATAGGTACTAAATAATGTCAGACACGTTTTACGAGTGTTGGTTTTTGTAGTAAATCCAAAGTAAGTAAATCGATTACAGTAGCTAAGTGTGATACTTACTTTTTTTTTTGTTATTTTTTTTTTTTGATTCCTTACGTAAACCCTAGTGAATTACACACAGTACATCAAGGCACGACAGACAGACAGGCTGGTAATATCTTTATATTTTTCTCTTAATATCTATCTTGTAATTAAGGACTGTATGTTTAGGTACCTTATCTTATACCTACCTATACATAATAGATAGGTAGATAAATATCATTGATTTAGTTAATGCTTGTTACGTAAGAGGCTTCGCTCTATACACACGCAAGGACCTAACATAATTATGTAATGTAACTGCCTGGGTAAGCATTTGGATCAGAATATCTCAAATTCCTGTTGCTTACCAGATATTTCCGTTCAATAGACCTTCCTGTCATTGGGAAATACGCGAGCTTAACATTTTTCGTCCCGAATTCTTACTTCTCAAGTAAAAAGATCCGGTAGTAAATATTTGGTTACATCCCTTTTTTGAGGGTTTTAATGGGATGAGAAACCTAATAGAATAAAGAAAGGAATAGGCGGAGAGTAATGGTGTTTACTTTACTACTGAATTGGGTAATTTATTACGTATTTATGATGTTTCGAAGATTTTATAAGCAGAAAGTTGTTAGATAAATAGTTTTGTAAGTATCTACCTACAATATGCCTATAATCACGACTTAATAAGCGAATTCGATTAAAACTTATCCCTCGATGTCTAAATATCAACAAGTCATCCCATAATGTAGCTATTCAAATCTAGGTAGTCTTTTAATTAATACACGTCCATGAGAAGCGCCGATATCAAATCAATAACGCATTGTTATAAAACCTTTGATGACAAAATGAAATCGTCAAACGAATTTAACATTTCCTTAACAAGATCCGGATAATGAAATCCCGGATTAAAATTGACTTCTCAAGCCCAAACCCATAAACATTATGAATAGGTTGTAAATTGTTTTTGTCGGTCAACGCCTGCCAATTTTCCCAACGAATTCATTCATACGGAGCGGCAGTTTTGCTCTGGCCTTTGTGGCAGGCGCTCGCGTGTTTTCCGTACCAAACATACCGGGACACCTGTTACTCTATTTAAATTATTATTACATAGAAACGTATAGTAATATTAAGATTCAAGTGAATACATATTAAGCTTTGTAAATAGAAGCTGGGGATTGTAGATTTCGAGATGAAAAGGTAAGTTTGTAGTCACGTGTTCGTGGTGGTTCTTGGTGTAAGATGTGTAAAGATATTTTCATTCTATGAGTAAATATTTAAACATCACGCTTCTATCTGTAGGTGCCTACAAGAAAATGATTTAGATTTCGTAGTTGTTAGTTTAGGTACTTACTTAGGTACTTAACGTGATTTACTGGAGGGTCGAATTCGAAATAGTTTCGTGACTTTTACATTATATTAGGGATTTCACTTTTAGGAGGTAATAAATTCTGTAGACTTTAATTTGCTAAGGAAAATTAAATACCTATCCGAAACAAAAAAGAAAATTGAATTAAAGGAAGTAATAAAAGATTGTAAGCGGTTTATGGAGCCGGCAGCAAAAAATTATTAAAGGACCATACGAGGTTGACGTATTCCCATCAAAATTTCATGGAAATGAAAGGCATTTTGGATTACTTTTTTATTTTCCCGAAAACTTTTGTAATTTATTTTATTCGTCGTAAGTCTTGCGGTGACACGGATAGGTACCTAGGTACTTAAAGAGTTACGATTTTCCGGCTTTCTTACTGTAAGTACCTACCTATACATATTAAGTTAGAACCAGGGGTTCTGTACATTTCACAAGAAACCGAAAATTCTGAAAACAAACCCAAAAGCTCGGGTTAAAAGTTAATTGAAAACAACGCCATTATGTTCCCCAGAAACCGTTAGGGAAACTTAAAATTTTTCATTTTAAAATGAATAGGCATAAAAAACATTGAAAGCTAACAAAACTCAATTTGTTTGCGAAAATCCCACAGTTTGCTACACAGTGTTTTGTTTTTGCAACATTTTGTTTGTGTTTTGTTTTCATTTGGGAGCGAGTTTTTGCAACAATATCATGAATTAAGTCTCCATTGTTACGCTATTCACGTACCTTGCAATATAAAGTTATAATTCGACAATATAGGTAAGTATTCAAAATAATATAATATGTTTGTCATGTCTTGTTTATGTAAAATTGTGTAGTCAATTATCGAAAAACTAATTGTTTGAAAACAAATAGCTTCCTAAATAGATAATTATACTTATTTTTGTAGTCGTTCCTAGTGCGAAACTGCAAATGATCAACTGCATAGTAAAGTGACAAAATTGCGATCTAAAATGATTCATTTCTTGATTGTGAGTCATTTTCCTGTGAAGGTAACACGATACACAATGAGGGACACAATGTGAGAAGTCGTTGGTAACATCTCATTCATTAGATTCATTAGTCATGACATGAAATTCGGCTCTTTACGACACAAAAACATAGGTACCTAAGTACTAAGTTACTCTCTGATTCAGGTACCCAATTTCATTATCTACAATAAGTTTCCTGGCTTATGTTCTCCTCACACTGCATGTTATAAAAGTTTGTTAATATTTTATAACATAAAATGTGCAAAATATGTAATGTGTGTGTGTGTGTGTGTGTGTGTGTGTACATGTTTGTTGTTGTTTGTGTGTTGTTGGTATGTTGTTGTTTTTTTTTTGTTAACATTTTATAACATTTATAACAAACTTTTTGAATACTAAAAGATTGTAATAAAATGTTATAAAGTGTTTGTAAACATTTTATACCTAACATGCATTGTGGGAGCACCTTAACTGTCCAAAGTATTCGCAAACCAATGAAACTAATTTTTAACGTAGTTCCAAAGACGCGTATTTCTTCCGTTTCTATACGTTTTTTCGGTCGTATTTGCTACATATTGGACTGATTTTCTATTTTCATCTTGCTACAGTCCCGGTTGATTAGAGGCAGTCAACCATCGAGCTTTTCAAGGTTGAATTACTTATCTACAATAGATACCTTAAACGTTCTCATTTTTCTTGTTATTATGGAAATTGTGAGAAATTCTTTGTCCTATAATATGATAATATTTATAATCAAGTCATGTCAGTCAGTTTGCCGTCTCCATAATCCCCTTGGGATTTTATTTTATTCTGTAACTGTCAGATTACATTACTTCACAATGTTTCTCGTTAAATGTATTTTCTTTGTATATCACTTATTTGTTAATATTTGATAAAACTGATGTTAAAAAAAAGAAATAAATAATGTAAAAAAAGAAAAAGGAATTGTGGCCCATGAGGGGATCGAACCCGCGACCTTCGCGTTATTAGCACGACGCTCTAACCAACTGAGCTAATGGGCCGATGTCTGGGACGCCAAAAATATCCAGCAGTTTCTGTGTCTGTCGTACGCCTGTCTGGCGTGTGTGAATGACGTCATAACTTGAGATTGTTTACAGAAGCTGGGCTGAGTAATATGATCTTTGTATAATGGAGATTGAGTGTATTTTCGTTTAACACTATTGGAACTAAAGATTTTATTTCGTGTTTTCATGACAGGGCAGCAGTTAGGTAAAAATATGTCAAGAGAAAAGCACTTTTATATTTCCCGTCTAAAAGCTATTTTCTTAATGTTTTAATTGGATAATAAATTAATAGAAGATCCTATAGAAATAGCCGAGATATTTGCGAGACAATTTGACCATGGAAATGTTCAGTCTGTAGTAAGTTCTACTTTAGCATTAGAATTTTTAAAGAAACATACCTCAAGAATACATTATGATATGGAATTTAGGGAGGTATCAGCTAATGAAATACATAAAATTGTATTAGCAATGGAAAATAAAGCGTCCTGTGGATATGATGATATGCCTATATCTATTATAAAACACAATATTGATATTTTAGACAATACTTTAGCCATATTCTACAACAAATGCATAAACAGAGGTATATTTCCAGACCCCTTAAAGATAGCGAAGATCATACCTGTGTACAAAAACAAATGTAAATTAGATCCCAAGAATTATCGGCCAATTTCGTTACTGCCCGTACTTTCAAAAATATTTGAAAAAGTAATTAAAAATAGACTAGTTGAACATTTGAATTTAAATACAATCTTAAATAATTGTCAATTTGGTTATCAAAATAATTTAGGAACATCTGATGCAATAGATAATTTAGTGAACGAAATAGTCTTTAATCTTAATGAGAAACTTAAAGTAGCTGGAATTTTCTTAGACCTAAGTTCGGCCTTTGACACGGTAGATCATACAATTCTTATACAAAAACTTGAATATTATGGCGTGAGAGGTAAAGTGTTGAATTTGTTTGAATCTTATCTGCGAAATAGGAAACAATTTGTTGAAATTAAAAAAGTAGGCAATCGAAATAGTGAGATTAAATATAATTCAAAACATATCAACATATCAAAAGGGGTTCCACAAGGCTCTATCCTAGGTCCGGTTTTATTTATTATATTCATAAACGACTTAACAGACTTTATTTCATTTAAAGTACCACAGGCAAGTTTAGTGCTGTTTGCAGACGACTCTAATGCTGTGTTAGCTAGTACGAGCATTGAAGAATTAAATAGGTTAGGTAATGGAATCTTGAACGCTTTTAACATCTGGTTTACTAGTAATGGACTTGTAGTAAATGGCACTAAAACTAACGCAATTCTCTTTAAAACTACTGCAAGAAATAGGGATGATATTGATATGCATATAAATAATGAAAAAGTTAAGTCTGTACAAGATACAAAGTTTTTAGGAGTCCATGTAGATCGTTTTTTAAACTGGAAGACTGAAATGAGCTCTCTAGAAAACAAAATCAGTTCATCTTGCTATGCATTACGAAGTCTGAGAGATTATTTAACAATAGAACAGTTACGTATGGTGTATTTTGCGCTAATAGAGTCCAAACTTCGCTATAGCATTAAGTATTGGGGAGGTAGCTACAAATATAATATAAACAGTGCCTTTGTTATTCAAAAAAGAGCTATCCGAATGATGGCGCGTATTCCCCCTTGGGAATCGTGTAGAGATTACTTTGTTAAGTTTAAAATATTAACTGTGCCTAGCCTTTACATTTTTATTGTTTTACAAGATGTAGTAAAAAATAGAATCCGATTTGAAACAATAGATGAAAGAAACAATAGACTTAGAACTAGGAGAAAAGATTTAACTTCAAAACTTCATCCAAATTTAGAAATAGTTAAACACTGCCCCATGTACCAAGCCGTCCTACTGTTTAATAAATTACCAAATGATTTAAAAGAAATAGATAGCCTTAATATGTTTAAAAATAAATTAAAGAACTTTTTATTAAGTAAGAATTGTTATTCTATTGCAGATTTTTTAAGTGATTGTTAATTTTTTTAAGTTATATTCTTTTTTATCCCTGTAAATGATCTCAAAAAAAGTTCCTACTTAATTATTAGTTTGTAAGTTAGCTGTTACTAGCATTTTTTCGCACACAGTGTTTATTTGTACTGTTTTTGAAAATAAATGTCTTATGTCTTATGTCTTATGTTTGTTTTCGTTTTAATTGTAAACGAACTCGCTCTCTTTGAGTGTTTAGGTACTTCATTAGTTAGGTTGTAGGTACCTACCGTTTTTAAGTCAATAAGTACCTACCTACCTTAGGTAAAAGTGGTTCAATTTTATGAATAGGTCCCTACGTAGGTACACTTAAGGTTGGTATGTTTCATTGTAATCCCCCTTTTTGTTAAACTCTGTTCCCCTTATTGTAATCCCTTCCGCCATTTTGCCCGTGTTTTAGGCAGGCAAGTATTTAAATAGGTGGTACTTTGCAACATCCATCAACATAAACCTTCAGGGAATGAAAATGCAAAACATCTATCTTTTTCATGCAGAATACATCTGCTTTTGATTAAATTTAACCGATAAGGCGATTTATCGATATCCATATAGATTGCAGATTTTATATCATATCAGTTTCATTAGACTTTGTTCAGTGGTTTTTGTCCAACCATCGTCGGCAGAAACATAGACATTTATAATGTCCTTATCCTTTTTACTTTATATAACTTCATACTTAAACCTAATCATAACGTCTGTTATTACTCAACAGTCTAGAACAACATTCAAACACAGCCAGGATGCCTAAGCCATAAACTGTAACGTAAAACCTGAGACTTAGCTGCTATTCGCGCTCATATTAATCGGATATCAAGTTATCTGTTGCGACTGCGAACAATGTCAGTTTCACTTTGATTTATTTGAAAATATAGTTAAAGGGGCGTATTTGATAGTGAGCTGTAACTGTAACCGTTGTATGCACTGTAACCACAGAATACCAAATAATAGGTCTGTAACAAAAAACATAGTGTGGTATGATATGTGGTTCTCGAGCAAGTGAGCGACGAACGCAATACGAGCGGCTCGCATCGCAGCAAGCTGACGGTTTCTTGAATTATCGGTTTTTACCGCTTATCAAAGGGTACCTAACTGAATGTCTAAATAACTGAGTACTAAAACGACCACTTGTGACTATGAATTCCATAGTGACCTTCAACTGCAACACGCGTACACATTTAAACCTCATTACTGTATCTGTTCGGTTACAGTTACAGCTCACCAATGAATACGCGCCTTAAATAGCCATAGTATTACAGCCATAGCCCATCACAGCCTATAATCCTATTCGGGATCGGTCGGACATGTTCGGCAAATCCGGAGCAGGGAGACCCGTTTGTCTACATTTAGGCAACTATTTAATATATTTTGTAGTTGGACGTCTGAAAATATATTGAAAACGCTTTGATAGGTTTACGTGTATTAGGTTTATGAACTGACTGACATTAAATGTTTTGGATTCTATAGCAATGATCTTTGATTTATTATTAAAATGGTACTTAACTATCATTGAGGATTCTGTAAATGTCAAGTAAAGTAAAGCCTACTAATAATAGTTGACTATAATTACCTACATAATAGGGATAATGACTACATTCAAAAATTCAAAAAATAATTAGTCCGTCTTTTAGGCTATTAAAAAATATTTGAAACACATTTTTTACATGATCAAATACATAAATAAATACAAAAATACAGAGCATCAAAGTTACGGAGTGGGGGGTATTGACGTCGCTCCTAGGTCAAAATCTTACATACGCGTGACGTCACGAGCAACTTTAACCCGGTGTTTTTTTGACATTTTTAGTTTAAGAGAAAAAAGAAAAAATACGTGTCGAATATTTTAAAATAATCTATGTGATGGACTGAAAAAAAATTTTTAGTCATCATGCCTATTATACACACAAACGCCCAAACTTAAGACAAACATCTCTGTACAACGTACAATATAGTAATTATAGTCCTAGTTGGAATCAAACCCACGACCTATGTATGTATATTGATAACGACTTATGTTTATTCCGAGTTTTCCTTGTTTTTTACATGTCACTTTATGTCGTGACAATAGGTTCGCAATCCATTTATCTGAAAGGTGTCCAATTTGTCACGAAGAGTCTTGTTTGGTTGGTCATTACGTCACTATCGCTTTACCATCTATTTGCCTACTTATTGTAAAGCTGGAAACAAACTGGTCTGCATGACAATGAAACAATGCATGACATCTGCTCTCTAGAATAATAATATTAGGAATACACGTGTCACACGTAACGTGTGATTAGTCTGGATTTTCTTCAATCGATATCTATGCTCTGAACGATCCACATAGTAGGTAGGTACACTAGTACATTAGGATCTCTTGTGACGTGACTAGAACTCAAACGAATGCATCTAGATACTTAATTATTTACCAACATGTGACGTTATTCGCTTTTCCGCAGCATTTTCACGGCGAACGAACCGTGAAGCTAGAAAAACGTGTGATCTCTTTATAGAATATCTTCTTGAGTATCAGAATTGAGTGATATGGCGGAGTAGCTTTACCCACTAAGTTTATCATAGAGATAAAGTCCGATTTTCGACAATAACGCAGTCATGATAAAGTTCAAAGATGTTTGCCGTGACGTGACCCATTTTCTTCCTCCATATTCTCGTACCTAAAAAACGATTAATCACCGTCTTTTCCCATTTCGGGTTAGAAAGATCGTCAGGTAACCTTTCATTTCAATGAAGGCTCATTTGGCTCATAAGTTGCAGCAATATAAATAACTCATCGATCGTGCAAACTCAGCGAGGATTGTTTACGTCAAGAAAACACATGTTTTGATTTTGCTCCGCTCGCTATCTTTATATTATCTTGGAGAAATAAACCATTTATTTTCATGAAGTGTTTGGATTTAAGTTTCAAGTCCAGGGAACTTTGATTTACAGCCGCTCGCCTTTTACGACAAAGTTCTGGTTGGGTTCGGGAAAACAATCTCAGTGAAGTAGGTATCAATTCTAATTATTTACGACTTTACACAAGTAAATAGGTTCTGAATTAAATATCAGGCTGCCTACTTTATTTTATTTTGGCAATTTCGTAGTTATTTGAATACGTAAGTAGTTTATGTTTATTTTGCCATGGCTACTTTAATACCTATTTTTTTAACCCTATTTGGTCCCGCTGCTGGACAAAAGCCTCTCCCATGCTTTTCCAAGGATTCCTGTTATTGGCTACTTCCCACCAATCTTCCCCCTAAATGAGCGTCTAATTTTAATATTTATTATTTTTAAATTGCGCCTAGTTGTAGGTACCTACTATTTACATTTATATTTTTTTGAAGTTAAAGATTTTCATTTCACAATTTTACCCATAGGGAACCCACAGTTATGCAATACCAATTTCCAAGTGACGGGAAGAAGTGCTATAATCGTTATGCTTGGCAGGTAGATCTCTAACGACACTCAAGAGAAAAGGATACCTACGTTCTATTCGTAATCGGTACCGTATCCCCAGCAATTCATATCCAAACTTGTAATACGGTGACAATGAAGAATACGAGTATAAGTCTCTTGTTTAAATCATAGTTAAGACCACTCAGCGCTGCATAATCTGATTAAATACAAATCAAATTAAATCAATACCGGTAGCATGAAAATTACGACGTGCATTGGCGTTCATTTTGAAGGATGGGTTATGCCTTAATTGATCATGAAAGTGATTTTAAAGGAGTGCGATTGATAGGTCTAAATGGCGGATGCTCTATCGATAAGAGTTCAACTCTTAAATATGATGGTGATGATGGAACTGCACCTTGTTTTTTATATCAAAAGATCAAATGACGTTCAAATGATGCTTAGTTTAGGATTCGGCAAAAAGAGGCTAGCTAGAAACTCTATCAGCTCTTTTCTTTTTAGTATTTCTGAACCGACTTGATAATGATAAAGACATTGTTACAGGATCACTTCGAACACACTACGCGTAGAGAATTGCTCGTCCCACTGTACCACGCCGTCAGCGTCTGAACGCAACGACCACCACCCAGTCTCTGTCAAAGTCGGCTGTCTGCACATCAACCTTGCTACTCCGTGAGTATTTACAGCTAAAAGAGTGAATTTGAGTCTTGATTTGTACCGCGGCTCATAATTTTCAGGGTCCACAAGTCTAATGATAGTTTAGGTGAAAGAGAATTATTTCACCCAAAAAATATTGAGGCCTGATTCGTTTTGCCGCTCATAATTCCCAGGGCTTAAATAAACTCGGAGCCGGAGGCAAATAAACCGCTCGGGCTGTTGAAATGCGGGTCACCCGCATTAGGCAGGTCCAGCTAAGCTTGCTAAAACCGGCCGACCCGAGCGTGTATTTCGATCGACCGCTACTGCGATAGAAACCGCGTGGCTCTATACGAAACTGTCATTTGCGGTTGAACCGCCGAATCACAACTGCAGATGCAGAAGTGTCCTACCTATATCTCTCTATGTAGCCTAAAGCAATATATTAGGTGTCAGGACACAATTTCAACCACCTCACAGGCACAGACATAGGAACAGACTAGCTTAATTACTACGTTTTGCATTCGCAATATTGAGTTACCTATGTGCATTGTTTTGTTTGTGGGTCTAGCTGGCAATGTACGTACATTGTCAGGTATCGTATGATAATATGCTGACAAATCTAGCATTTAGGTATATAACACGTCGGAATTATCTGCGAACGTCGCTGGAATGCGCTTTCCCCCGCGCTTCCCCAGTTTTCGCCTATCCAGTACCGTGACGAGTACGTACGAGTTGCATGACGTCATCAAGCCAGGTCCGCAGATATTTCCGACGTTTTATACAATATTGTGACTATACTACTTATCTGATTATTTGGTCTACTACGAAATAATGCGTTATGGAAGTGTGAAGGAAAGTAAGCTGCGATTTTAAGTACACTAAGTAGGTACTTACATTAAGCTCAAAACGACAAAGACTCTTCACCTTCTCAAACTCACAAATACAAATATCAATCAGCATTTCAGGTATTTTGTACACACGTAGATATTTGATATTTCGTTTGTCATTTGTTAAAAATCTGACAAATCCGTATCTCACTGATACCTACAAGCTGATGTGATAATATGGATAAGTAACGAAATTATTCTTTTCTGCAACTGAATAATCGAGTTACACAAATGTAATGTGAATTTCGAGGCTTACATGCACGATTTTATCTGATATTCGAATGCACATTCATTATTCTGGCAATTAATATGTGAAATGTAACAGATATCGACTTGTCTGTTACAAGCTGAAATACTACGATAGTAAGTAGGTACGGTATACAACTTTTCGCATGGGATGTAGGTAGAACAATTATGTAGGTAGATACTTATATATTTATTGTTTATTGTAGTGACTATCCTGCCTTCATGCTATCACTTCTCTCTTTGTGGGGTCTGCAGGAAGAAATTTCTTTTAGAAATATGCTGTACCTTTTGTATAATTTCTCTTTTTTTTCTGTCTCTATGTACTATCATCTTACAATAAACTGTTAAATAAAAATAAAATAGAAATAGGTATGAAAAAAAATGGAAACTCTATACTAAATGTGCAAAAGTGAAAAAAAGTATAATTCGACCAATGTTCCATTGGGAAACGTTGTACGAATAGTTATATTCTAAGTTGTAGAAAAACTGTTTAAAATAATTATCCATTAAATGCGGCGTCTTCTTTTGTTTTTTGACAATGAATTATAATAACCTACTACCCGTTTCTTTACCATAAAATATTGGACGACATAATGCGTAGTTGTAGGTGATTATATATGTGTGTATAGATAATCCCTTGATACTTTTAAAATAAATACCAATACCTATATAAGAAATAAACATTAAGAGAAATTCAATTCTAAATAAATAAGTTGTTTGTTTGTCCTCCAAAGAAAAGACTACCATACTCTTGGGAACGCTACTAAATTGGACAAACCTATGAATAGGTACTTGAAAAGAAATTTAAAAATCTTCAGAAGGACATTACTACGTATGAATACAAACAGTTGCTTTACGAAAATATATCCTGAGTTTTAGAAATGACCGTTTAAATTAATTCAATGTCCAGTAAATATGGCACCTTCTGAGTTTTGAAAATAAATTACCTATGTGTTACTCGGCACAAACTTTCTTATCTTATTCTTATCTAGCCATCGGTGTCCCACTGCTGGGCAAAAGCCTCTCTCCTCCCTCTCCACGATTCTCTATCCTGATCCGCCTCTGTCCAGTCGTTCGTGAAGGTGTCCAGTTCATCTCACCACCTTTTCTTTAGAAGGAAGTAAAATATATTCACTCCCTATATCTACATTGTATGTTTATATGCATAAATATCTACCTCGTATCGTTTGATGTATTGGCACGTTTGATAAATCGTTTTTGTACGTGGCCGAGTTTTTACGCAGAGTTACGTATAGGTTTAATAAAGCCTCGTTTTTTTATATCTGTCTCTACCACATGTCGCATAGTTAGCCATTGATCTATTATACCTCTATTGCTGACTCTGACATTTATAAATATCAGAATACACGGCACAATTATGATTCATGAGTAAAACCGCCTATTCTGCAACTTGGATTAATCGATAAGTACCTACAATAGAACTAAATCGAAGTTTTTACATAGATGTAGGTATAATTGGTCTCCGCGCGCTACGGAGACCATTCAAAAATCTTACCCCCTTATTACAAAACGAGTTTATCATATTTATCAGAGTTTGACGTTTTGTCCATAGCTGAAACGTCAAAAGAAACGAACTAACGTCGGTCTATCTTTAAACCTCGTTTTGTAATAAGGAGGTTAGAGTTTTTGATTATCAACAACACTTGAAGTGTTCAGAATCAAAGGCTAAATAAGTATGTATGATTGTGTTATAGACTCAAGTAATAGTTACTTGAGATAAAATTAAAATGTAGCTTTTTCTTGTATTTCTTTTGTAAGTGCATAATTATGTAGTCAATATAACACAATACGGACATGTTTGTAAAATCGGTGAGTGTCTATTTGTACGAACGAGGTTATATGCAAGGCAGGCACCTATGCAAGCACAAAACAGAATTTCCATCTTTGTCCTAACCACGCCAGTGGCATGAATACATAGATTGACTCGAAAATTGACGAACTGTATGAAACTACGCTCCTGCCTCCAGCTGGAAAATGTTTCATTTGATTTAAACCCGCATGCGGTTTTACCGCAACAAAGTATTCAGCAGTAGATAATACAATCGTTAAGAATTATTTCCAACTGTCTCTATCAATTATTACAACTATGCGTCAGACAGAGAGCACTAATATCTAACGTGTAATTTTCACTCATCATCATATTTAAGAGCGTGTCGCTCTTGTCGAGTCCTCGCAACTGAGCTCTCTTTCTGTAATGTAAACTAAGCGGTATAAAATTGTTTTTTTTAACAGACGAGGCCGAACAATCTTCATGGTCCAAATGCTAGTGCTGTGCTTCGTGCCCCACGCTGCTCTGCTGGCTCAAAACTGCAGCGTCATGGCGCAACTCTCACAAACACTCGATGCCTCTATCTATCTTAATTCTGAGGTAAGGGTGAAAAGACCGTAAAATCGGAGAATTTGAAATCGCTTAGATCTTTTGAAATAGGTAGTTTCCTACCGATAGATAAATCCGGTATCGAAATTTATACCTATCGCTTGGTAAAATGGAACGACGCCAAACACGTCTCCCGGATGTAGTTTAGTTAATGCACGAAAATTATTATCTAACAGACTTCAGATGATCAAAGATTAGCCACCGCCAGCTACATCATACACTTTTCTTGTTATCTTGAAAAAAAAGGAAATAAAACAATATCAAAAAAATAAATATTAGCGTTTGTGTTCTTCTGATGTGGACGCTACAATATTATAGATGTAGATATGTATTTTGTAGATACAATATTGTAGAGGACGATTTTGCGTAAGAGGTAGTTTTGCAAGGACCCGTGAATTTTGCGTCATAGATTAACGAACATCGTTACATCATACGTCGATACATTCTTATATTTTCAAGATATTATTAAGAAGTAATAATTTACTTCACGAATTTGAGGTTTCTATCGAACTATAGGTACATTTATAGCTAGCATCACATGGTACTTAAATACAACACGTGCGACTTAACTGTGCACCCTGAGCGTTGACGTATCTTTCTAGCGAAATGCACAGTTAAGTCGCTCGGATTGTCGGTCACAAATGGTACTTCACCCAACATGATACCTTCTTAAATACAATCCTTGCGACCAAACAGTCCACCACTCGTGTTGACGTAACTTTTCAGCGAAGTGCACAGTTAAGTCGCGCGGGTTGTTCTCGTCACAAATGGTATAATTCATTAATTTAAAACTAAAACCAGGTACGCACGACTCTCACAGTCGGAGAAATGGTGGCGACATTTCAAGAAGAACGCGAAGCGGTACTAAAGTATTTACGTAAGGAAGCTGTGCGAGAGGGCGATAGGTAAGTTTGTATAATTAAGTCTCAGGCTTAGTTTGTTGCTCGAACTTTGCTAAAAACTTACACAAAGGAATATGACACCTTGATTACGTTAGTTTGCAACTTGGTTTGCTTTGATGTTGTGACTGGCAAATGAATGTATAAGGATTGTTAAGAAAAAGCAAATAAAAATAACCTTATTCCTGCTTTTATTTTTACCCGACTGACTGAAAAAAAATAACCCTTATTTTTAGTGACAATTTGTTTCAGTAGGTACATAAACTTTAAATGAAATTATTTTTAAAAAAAGCAACTCGTATAAAAGAGAGAATAAAGTTTTCTAAAAGTTGTTTTAAAACATTCTCAGTAGAAAAACAATTGTAGAAAAGAGATGTTCTTTTAAAAAATCTCAGCACTGGAAAGATTATAGAAAAGTGATTTTTAATCTTTTCCATGCTTTTCTTCTTCATAGCTGTTAACTTTCTCGAACTCCGTTTTTATTGATCTTAAAAACTTTCTAACGTGACTTCAGCCGTCTTGTATGGCAAGTTTAAATTATTCTGACTTTTTGACCTCCTTAGAAAGAATTGTTGCAATTTGTGGCTTGTACTTCAGTGGGTCAGGTTGTCTATTAAAGACTTTAATATTAAAATGATGTTATTTATTAAAGTTAAGTTATTATCGTGGATAGTACTTAAAGTGCTTTAAAATTCAAATCCTGAAGTGAATATTTATGTAATACAGTATGTAGTTATGCCCCGATTTTACTTTGATTTTACTCGTATTATCTAAAATTCGGCATATCCGACTGATTGCTATAAAGCCCTAACTTATGGATTGAATCCAAATTATATACCTATATCGTAACTGGTATTATTTACTTCAATTTGTGATTGTGGATCGAGTTAAGGTAAACTAATTATTAAGGACCACGAAGAGTAACTACGGGAGACTTTAACATACTTTTTTAGTTATTCATGGAGCTTTTTAAATGTAATCACATTTGAACTTGTTTCAGCTTTTCACGCTTTCGTTTGTCTCTGAATTTGACAAGGGTCTGAAAATCATATTCACTTTTTATAATTGTAATATTAGCTTCTAGCTATATTTTATTCAACCTTATATTTTTACGTTTGTGTTTTTTGTTTTTTATTACATCTAATTTGCTTGGTTATAAATGTTTCGCCTCTTTTATGGAGGCTACAATTATATTAAGTGGTCATACGTATGTAACTCTCTCATTTAAATAAATTGCCTACAGAATGTTTTCATTAAATGAAGGCTTCATTTTGTCTTTAAATATATAACTGCGTTGGAGTTCCGTTATTGCAACGTGACGCCGCGAGCGTTTACGCGACGTCGCAATTTAACGTAACGCGACGTAACGCTACATACCGAGTCGTAAAGTAACGTAACGAACGCGACGTATCTGTACGTGGTATAGACGCAACGTGGACGCCGCCTCAGCGACGCGACGCCATAAGCCAGCTGGCTGATCATCAGCCATTCATTCGTCCTGCATCAGTACATGATGCACTATCCATTAATAGATGTAATGTATTTTTACGATAATTTTGTACTCTTGTTACTCCTAGTTACTCACGAATTGGACCAAATTAAAAAGCTTTAAATCCTAAGCAGTTGTTGCTTAAGCTTGTTTCTATGTTTTATTATTTATAAGACCATACATCAAAGAAAACGGCAGCGTAGAGAGTTTAATTATGCAAAAATGAAATAAAGTCTCTCTTTCGGTTGATGAAGTATTTTTTTTGTTTTTTTAGTGTATCAGGTGTGGTGCAGTGCTTTTTAATTTTGTGTATGCTTTTGGCTATCAGGGTAATTATTTTTTAAAATGACCATTGTGACAAAAATGAAACAAAAATGAAAGTGTTACAAAAATAAAACTTGTTACAAAAAATAACAAAAATGAAATATTAGGGCTTACTCACAATGCACACTTTATCTTTTACTATTTTCTTTTACTCATGTATTAAATGTCATGCAATGAAATGAAACACAATACCAATAATCAACACAAATTGTATTTTTTTTTATCAATAATGAAATCAATGAAGTCACTTTATATAATAACAACATAAAAGATTATTCTCTTTAACTTAAAATATAAGAAAACATAATTAAACAAAATATTTCATTGACATAATAAAATAGAATTAGTAAAAATTATATGTGGCTGAGGCTTTTTTTACTGCATTTGGGTGCGCATGCACAATCACGCTCCGATTATAATGTTTAAATTAGTGGTCCACATTATAGTCACCGATGTGATTACAGCTTTACTTCATTTTTGTAACGTCATCAAAAATTGTTACAAAAATGAAGAAGCAACATTGTTTGAAAATAATCTCAAATAGTTTATGCCAACAGAAATCTCAATGAGTGAAACCACCGTGCATTTTTATAAAGATACATAATAAACAATTAATGAAAAAGGAGCCGCTTACCTGTGTATTTTGGCAAACAACACAAAATGGAAAAATTAAAACTGGAATTTTTCCGGTCGACAAAAAAACACGCGTCGTGCACTTTTTCACACAGTAAACGAAATGACCGATTCAAATTCGTTTCTGGCGTGCCATTGACTCGTTGAACTGCTAAGTGTTTTTTTTTCTAGTTTTCAATTATTACCAGATTTATTTGTTACAAAAATGATAAACAAAAATGAAAAAAATTTCGGACGATGTTTTGTAAGTAAAAAATATATAGGTATTTAAAATTATTTAAATTAAATAATGTATACTGAAGAAATACGCTTTCACTGTTGTCTAGGCGATATATTCACTCATAGTTAAATAAAGGTTCCAGTAACTTTTTTAGGTCAAATTTTGTAACGTATCTCGTGAAGAGGACAAATAATTTTGTATAGGGACCATCCGAACCCACTGAGAAAAAATAAGTTTTTTTTTTTAAATTGTAATATTTAATACATAAAACTGTTTAATTCTACTAGACAATACAACATTGTACAATAATAGGTACTTTTTTATACTTAAAAGTATATTTAATAAAAAATATCGCGTATGGACAATTTTTTTCATCCAAATGGTCATTTTAAAAAATAATCACCCATCAATGAATTGTTTTTTACATATTTATAGCAATTTTGCTTCATATACATTATATATATTGGTCTTTACCTATGAAATTGCCGTTTTGTATGAAAAAATTCAAACGATTTTTTTTTCATATAATTTTTATTTGTATTAAGTGAAGTAATTACCCATACAATCAATGCATCTTTGCCAACGCAGTGGCAGTTTATTAATGCCCTTCTTAAAGAAATCAGCTGGACGAGAGGCAACAAATTCTTCAAAGGCGTTTTGAACTGCCTCTTGGTTATTGAATTTTTTTCCAGTCAAGAAGTTATCCAAATTCTGGAAAAAGTAGTAGTCTGTAGGGGCAAGGTCCGGTGAGTACGGTGGATGAGGGAGAGCTTCCAACCCCAGTTCTTGCAACTTGGAGACCGTCATTTGTGCGGTATGAGGTCGCGCGTTGTCGTGCAGGAGCAGCGGAGACGAGCGATTGACCAATGCTGATCGGAGACGTGCCAGCTTCTCCATCATTGTGTTCAATTCTTCACAGTACACATCTTCAGTAATACTCTCCCCATTTGCTAAGAAGCTGTGATGAATCACACCGGTGCTAGACCACCAAACAGTAACCATCACCTTTTTAGGGGTAAGTTTTCGTTTAGGGCATTGTTTAGGTGCTGAACCAGGATCCAACCAACTTTCTGAGCGCTTACGGTTATCAAACAGAATCCATTTTTCATCACAGGTGACAATGCGGTTCAAAATTCCTTCATTTGTGTGTCTGTTGAGCAATGCACGGCACGTCTCGACGCATACTTGGCGCTGGCGATCATTGAGTTCGTGGGGCACCCATTTGTCAAGCTTTTTTACCTTGCCAATTTGACGCAAATGGACCAATATTGTTTTGATGCTAACGTCGAAAGCTGCTGCTAATTCAGCCGTAGATTGAGTATCATCAGCTTCCACGATCGCCTTCAATTCGTCTGCATCGACCAAAGTCTTCGGACGACCGCGGGGTTCATTTTTCAGGTCGAAATTTCCAGGACGGAAGCGAACAAACCAATAACTAGTGGTTCGTTGCTTTGTAGTGTTAGCTCCGTACACGTCGTTGATGTTGCGAGCCGCTTGTGCCGCGTTGCTGCCATGACGGAACTCATATTCCATAATTACTCGAATTTTTAACGTATCCATGTTGACGAAAATGATTGAAATGCAATGAAAATGTAACACTAACCAATAAACAAATGACTGTTTTTGGAAAAAGAATTCCATATTTTTAAAATGAAATTAATTTGAAATTAGAATTCTTAGCTAAACAAAAAATATTTTTAATTGAAATGGCCAGTACTGTAAAACGGCAATTTCATAGGTAAAAACCTATTATTTACGCTAATGCTTTTAGCGCACAGATTAGATAAACATGTGCTTTATAATTAGTTATTGTGAAATGAATGCAAATGAAGTAATTAATTATTTTATGTAGAATATGACTTTTGAAGCATTCCTGTGGGTAGATTCTTCTCGTTGAAAATTGTTGTCAAAACCACCCATTGCATAATGCAATGAGGAAAGAATATAAGGAGTGGCCCCATTTTTTTTTTCATATAAAAATGAGTTTATGACAGCGTGCCAAGGTTGGCGCAAGTTTTTCATAGTTTTGTTGGTAGGTGACCTGTCAAACGATAAGAAATTCCATACAAAAAGGTAGCCATTTTGCGCCAGAACAGGCACGCAGATCCAGACAGTATGGCACCTCCTCTATATTCTATACTTAAAGGATAATGAATGAAAATTATTCACACGTCAATAATAATGTTAGTTCAAGATTTATAACTGGTGTCATCTCAATCACGTAACATTAATTAATATATCTAAATACCTAACTGCAGCATTTATCTTGCAATTAATATAAATAACAAAGTTTCAACGTTTATATAAAAGGTAAGTAGCTTTTTAAAAGAACTTTGCAAAAGTTTATGAATCAATTAACAAGTCTTCTTCACGAATTTCTTAACAAGTTAAGGAAAAGAGTATCCAGTTATTTAAATTGTATTGTATGCAAATTCAAGTGACTTTTCCTTAAGATTTCAAGAAGTTATTTTTAATAAACATTTCTTATATAAATAAGGAAAACAATGAATTTAAAAATATTTTATTTGTTCTTCCAGCAGCAGTCTTGAAATTTTATGACGTAAACAAGTACCTATCTACTGAACATATTTGTCTTTATTTTTTTTAGGTCAAAACTCGCGCATGCGTTTACGGCTTCAGACTCCTTGATGGAGGAGATTCCTGAGAACCCTGTAACAGATGACCATAAGAAGGCTTTATAGTAAGTATCATAGCATAAACGGCTAAGTAAAGGGCGATAAAGAATGCACACGCCAACAATACAAACGAATGCTAATTTCTATGTATAATAGGTATATTTTATAAGTAATCGTTCATCAGAATTTGAATTTAGAACTAATTGTTGCATTCCCTATCATTTGAACCCCGATTGACAAAAAAATGCTATATCGTCGACGATACTGCAAAACCGCTGATGTACCTAGAGTACCTACCATATGCAATACCGCGTAAATACAAGAAATAGCGAAATTGAAATTAGCGCGTCGCGGTTACATGGATGTCATTTGCTCCCGCCTGTACTGTCTCCTAAAAATTTTTTTCAGTTTGTAGTTACGCAGTATTGCAAATTGTAGATTAGCGGTTTTGCAGTATCACCGACGATATGCATTTGTGTAAGGAACCACTTTGTAAAGTGTCATTCAAATCTGCCAAGTAGACATTAACAAGTAAAAAACACGAAACCGGATAACCGAATACGTTATCATCACGACGAATTGTTTTCTCTCCTGATCCTGACGGGCCACGGCCCGGGTCTGTGTAGAATAATGCATACTAGAATTTTATACACAAACATGTCATAGAATTTTAGATTTGAATTCAATTACTCAATTGGTTGAATAGACAATGAATGTCTTTCATATTCACTTACGAATGACGTAGTGCACGAATTTCAATTTAGACCCAAGGGTATTTTGTACCCTGTTAAATTTGAATTTCAATAATGGAAATTGTGTATTTGCATGAGTGAGTGATTGTGCTTATCATTGGTAAATAAAATAGGTAATAGTGTCTCTACTGTAGCAAACAAAGTAATCAATGGTAATTGTTGTAGTTATCTATAAAGGAGGGAAAATATAGGGTATTTAATTTATGCACTGACACATGAAAGTAAGGGCGCTTCTACATCTGCGAGTGTGAACCGCGCGGGGTGCACCGTAATTAAAAGGCAGGTCAGCCGCTTTTGATAGGTTCACATCAAGGGCTTGATTTTTTTTGTGTGACCCACTGAACCGCAACTACAGTGCAGAAACACCCTAAATGGACCCTGGTCATGAAACTGGAAATACTACAAAACATTTGTTTACATTTTCTCATACTAATGTCGATCAGTTGATCGGGTGATGAAAAGTTAAAAAAAGTTCTTAACTTGACCTACTCGTAAGGATATGCTTTTTGGAAAAGTTCTTCAATTTCATAAGCAAATTACATTTCGTCGTGAAAGAAATTGTATTATCAGTTTATTAACTCTTTTTTTTATTTTATGGCCTGGTAGCTATGACCTGTAAGCCAAGTCTTTATTGTTTTATTTTATATTCACAGTTTCACACACAACACTTTGTGTTTATTTACTCTGAATTATCTAGAGTGGTAATATTGGTATAATGGTAATATTGGTAATAGTGGTAATATTACCCTATCGAGTGAAATTTAAAGTGTGCGTTTGTTACATTTCGATAATATTGATTTAGGACCTCAACGCCTCTAGTGAACTCTATAAATTGCAAGAACAATAGTATTGGTGTAACTAACCTTTAACTAATTCAGAGTAGATTAGAAATACGCATAAGCTGCAAACGGTCCGACCACCGCAATATCAAACGAGATTTAATCGAGAGTCGAGCTCTGAAATCGATTTATTGACAGTGTCCTTTATGAAAGTAATTGGTTTATCCGCCTCGCGGTATTTAAATAAAAATTCTACGGACATAACAATAGAGTCCAATATTTTATAAACATATTTAAATAAGAAGTAGGTATTAAAAGATATATAGATAATAAATATACCTACTTATTTCAATTACCTATAGTTTCCTTTTAAAAATAAAACATCTAGGTATATTCATGCATAGGAATGTAAAATACAGCAAAATATAGGTATTTATTGTATTATTTTTAGTATTAACTCTCGGTTATGGAATAATCGAAATACATATTATTTTTCCTTGTTATTCTGCTAGATTGAGCATCTATAGAAAAGAACACATAATTGAAATGTCAACGTCATTTGTCACAATATTTAAACGTGTATTAAATCACGAACAACATTTTAAATTTTTGCTTTTTGGGGGGTATGGTGTGCTCTATACATTTCTTATAAATACATAACTTGCCAAGCGTCTTATAACATGATATAGTTAAAGCCAGTTTCAGGAAGGGTCTATAATGGTTCTTCATTCATTAAACTTATAGCTGTCACTGTTATTTTCAAAAAACAGAAAGAGAGGGCTCGATTGTTAATTGATTATGTTTTATTTTTTATGTTTAATTAATAGATTTATTGTACTTAATTAATGTTAATTGTTTAACTGATTAACGTTTCTGCAACGTGGGATAATCTGTAACTGTTATCATTTAAGTTGCACGTTTCCAATTAATGTAGCTAATAACTAAACTGCTACGAAAGCTCTACGAGAATGCTACGAAAACAGCTACGAAACGGCTACGCGATTTCGAGATAAAGAGAAAATCAAGTTTATTTTTAACTCGTTTTTGCAACATTACATTTTTAAGGTTGCGTTCAAAACAAACATTTCTGGCACAGTAATTAAGTTGAATATACAGTGGTTTATACTTTTATCTCTTGAAAAACTTGTCTTTGACAGGTTAATTAAGATTGTTGTAATCTAATGTACAGTCTAAGTAGTGGGTAGGAAAATGAATCTAAATTTTTCAATTTCCTATGATTTTGCCGATTAACTTTGTTAGAATACGTTATCTATGTATGGAGTATCCTAGAAAACGTTTAATTAGTTTAATGTTTAATCCAAATTAATTTGAACATACTATAATTTTCATATACTTTAGGATATAATTAGTATGAAAACTTTATATTTTCATGCAGCCAATTTAGGAAAGATTTAATGGATAACCGGTAAGTAAAACATCATAAATGTCTACCATTGAGTACATATCTCCCACGAATAGAATATATTAAGTAGAAATATTATAGAGCATTACCTCATCCACAGCTTTAATATCTTTATACTCATTCTTAACGCTATATTTTCTTCTTTAAGATCAAAACTACGAAAAACGTAACTTTGAATATAAACAATTGCTACAAAATGAGAACTTCCCTTTTTGCAAAGTCGGTTAAAAGATTACGTGAATTTTCTCGGCGGGTTTTTCTAACAAAACACGTTCTAAGTGTCGCAATAAATTACGAAAGCAGTCCTCCATTCATTAGCTGAATACTTTAAGGCGTAGGCAATTAATTCAAGAAAAATGACCTACGTCACAATTATATAACGTTTAATAACTTAACGTCAAAATAAAAGGTGTTTAAAGGTCTATCTACACAGATCCGGGCTGTGGCCCGTCAGGAGGGAAAACAAACAGGGAAAACGGCCCTTTTTTTATCCTGACGGGCCACGGCCCGGATCTGTGTAGATAGACCTTTAGCATGACTGTGCAAGGCAACAGGATGGAAAGAAAAGTATTAAATCTTCGTACCTTATCTTTTCTTAATATCTCAATTTGTAGAAGAATCAGCTTCAGACCAAAATTAAAATATTCCTAATTCTCGTATTGTACCTATTGGTATAAGTTATTATTTTCGTGTAAGATAACTTCCCAAAATAACATTAACAGCTAAATTCAACAAATTCATTACTTACGTAGTACCTACTCATTGTGTAACTGTGTAAAATAAAACGAGAGAGTGTAATTAAGTAATAATTCAGTGTAGGTCTACAAGGCATTCCACTACGGGGTGTAAAAAAACTATGCACCCAGAATTGACGTATAACTCGTTTAAGGTTAGAAGTGATAAAAAAATATATACGGTCGAATTGAGAAACTCCTCCTTTTATTGAAGTCGTTTAAAAATGACTATAGATTTGACTGGTGCGTAAGTAGGCGCGGGTGATTGGTAGTGACCCTGTCTGCCATGGCGTAGGCCGTTTATTCGATTACTTAGTTATAGGAAATTAACATTAAATTAAGACTTCTGTTAAATTAGGCTGTACAGCCTAAGTTCTTTTGCCTCACTGTTATTGTTAATTTATTTGTTCCCTTCGCCATATTTTCTCAAATTGTAGATACTAATGCGCTGTGCTAATAAATTCAGTATACAAGTTTTGATTATTTATAAACCACTTCATTAATAAAATGATAAGTAATATTTTTTTTAAAGAAAAAGTTAGTTTTTCATAATTCCACTCATGTTTAGGATAAAGTTGTTCAATTACACAAATAACGGTTGTCGTTGTTTCGGATTTCGCTCTGTTACACCATGTATAAATGACGGATACTGAGAAATTGTAAATGAGAAGGTATATTTAACCGTTTATTTGTTTTAAATTTCATAAACTTACTCGAAGGTAGTTTGTTATTGTTTACAGTTCATTGAACTTTGTTTATACAAATGTTGCTAGTAAATTAGACTGTTTGCTTTAAATAGTGAGGTGTAAATTAACTTTGCACTGGTATTTCGCTCGTCAGAAATGTATTTGGCATGTTCCATTGAAATCTACCGACCTTATTTATAACGCAGTGAAAAGTTATGCCAAGTTTTTAAAATATGTAAGCTGTTTGAGTGTGGGAGTTTCATGTTTTACGAGTATTAAATGTTTTATGGGTATTTTAAACGTATATGTATTATAAAACAAAAAAAAATACTTATTTGTCGGAGAACATCTGAGATTACGTTCATGAAGGCTATTTTGGAACCATTTGCAAACTCTTTATTGCTAAAATGCAAGAACTGGCATGTTTCTGACTGGTTGTCAGTTTGGCGCTTTCATATTTGAGATGCTGTCATGTATGATGGATTCTGTTTGATTATTGATTTGATCTCGGGTTGATTGCTCGCGACAAGAATAATATAAACCACTGGACATTGGCGAAATCAAAGAAGGACCGCCATACTACCAAAAATTGATTGATTGATTTGATCTCGGGATTTGATATCGGAGAGAGACATCGGAAGACATCGCGTACATCTTGTTATTTTATAACGTGATTGGAAATGACGCAATAAAGCTAGTTTGTTCAGTACACGCCCACATCGTCGTCATATTTATATACGCGTAGGTTGCACGTGGGTATATAAGACTGCCATCAGTTTGTCATACGCCATGACGCCACCAAAACAGAAATTCAAAACAACATTGTAGGTAGGTACCTATTTAAATGCGATGCGTAAGTAAGTAAACTTAAAAAAAAACCTCTATTCCCAACAAGAATCCTAAAAGAAAATTACATAAGCATTTTTCTATTTAATAAAATTTTAGTACCTACTTGTAACTTAAAATTTACAGGGGTTTAATTATGAAATAAAACCATTTAGTTATTACCTTTTAATACCTCGCATAAGAGAACTTTTAAGTACTAAAATTAATAAATTAAAAGCAATAAAAACAGCTGAAGTATCTTTAAAATTCTACCTCAAATAGCTGTACGAGTTAACCGATTATAAACTTTAAACGTTTTCCAGAAGTTAGCTAATCAGGTTCCGAGGTAATAAGCGAAAGCAATTATTGGTTGAATGAAGCTCATGTTTATGCAAATTCAACCTTAAAGGGTAAGACCTAAGTATTTAGGTTAATAATTTCTTAAAGTTCGAGTGTTTATAGATGCTATGTTAATAGGATGGCTAGTGACTCGATTACATTGCGTTGACACTGGCCTTAGTAATAGTGATTGTAGAGATCTCGGTTCCATTTTGGATGACCTCTTTTAGCGTTATATGAGCTTTTATAGCTTATAGAAGCGTTGACAAGGACGACTTAAGCGCTATAGTGTGTTATAGGTATTGCATTAAAAAAGCGCTAACAGCAGGTGCGTTATAGTGCGCAATCAGTCCAAGGTTGATCCACCTTATCATGAAAAGTCCTCTTTGGTATGGAAGGCGTGCAATGTTGATAAACAACCGCTTACGGTTTCTATAGCAATGAGGCAACGTATCTGGGGAAGTGCCTTAAAGGGCACACGTCTGGATCCTTATAGAAACGTGTGGTCTTTCTCCTGCAACATCTGCCCTCTGCTGGTCGTATCGGCCACCCGATCCACTGGTACTAGGGGGCTGATGTCAAAAGAGTGGGCTTGCACCTGCGCAACTGTTTGTCCACTTTAATATACTCACGCGTAGATGTAAACCTTTCTGAAGTCGCCGTCGCCGGACACGGTGTGGACGACATGATGATGATATGATGATATAGTGCGTTATGGTGAAAATTTTTAAAAAAAGTGTCGCGAAACGAAACTTAGAAGGTTGGAATTATAGTGTTGCCACAGATAAGACTTAAAAAATAACCTAATATTTTAATGTTAATGTTGTCAACAATTAAGTAATACATAGTCCATCGTTAGATATTTGTACTAGTACGTCAAAATCCTATAAATATTTACTGGTTTTATTTCAGACTGGCTACTGAAACCCAGCCACTGCTCCGGCTGTCTGTATATGGAGAAATTAATTCGGTGTTACTTCTTTATTTGTCGACGCAAGTGAAACAAACTACATCAACTTTGTGGAGGTACTTATCTTAGAAATACCTACTTTATTATGTCAGTTGGAATTTCTGAATGAGGACGAAGCGAAAGAAGTGTGTTAGGATCGTAATAAGTGGAGGGAAGTGGTTTCTTCGTATCCATCTTGCCTCTCTCCCATCGTTCCCGGATGGGAGAGAGGCAAGATGGATATGTACCTAAATTTCCATGGGAATATACGTAGGTACATAGATATGTAGATAACATACCTATGTGTGTATGGATCTGCAAAAAAACTAATTTCTAACAATTTTCAGGCAACTTTCAGCATGTTTTGAGCTTCTAACGTCTATGGAAGAGATATCCGTGGCTATTTTCAGTATGACGTTGGCTCAAGACAGTGAGGAACATAAAAACACGGCTTTAGTCAAATTCTACAAGCATCAGACTTCAGGTTTGGAATTTCACTCGATTATATAAAGATGACGAACGAACAACTCTGAACAAGGATAGCTCTGACCGATGATGAAGGAATATAAGGAGTGGTAAATGAGTTTATGACAGCGTGCTAAGGTTGCGCCAAGGTTTTCATAGTTTTCTTGGTAGATGACCTGTCAAACGATAAGTATCTAGTACCATACAAGAAGGTAGCCATTTTGCACCAGACCAGGCACGCAGATCCAGACGGTATGGCTCCTACTTATATATTCTATACTCAAAGGCTCTGACCCGGAAATGTGTGGATAGCCCTTTTTAGATGAACTGTGAACGTCATGATTATCAAACTACCGGCATTGAATTTTATTTCGTCGGATTGATAATTGAGTGATTTTAAATATTTGCAGGTTTGGATCATCTTGGTGCAACGGTACTGTATTTAAATGCAGATAGATTGGAGGAATCCAAAATGGTGGAAGACGTTTATGAGTCGTTAGTATTTCAAAAATATTGATACATTTTTTTAAAGAAAAATTTGGTTGTTTCTATGGTCATGATGGTAAATTGGAAATGAAAGACTGACGAAGATTAGGTAGGTATATTATTAACATGGTTCTGTTACCAAAAAAAGTAAAACACACTTTTTTAAAACAAACAAAATTAATGTACCCAAGAGCCCATTTCCAATTGCCGTGTGTCGCATCCAGATTTTAAAATTTTATATGAATTATTGTCGAATACCGATTTGTACAGGAGCTCATAATAGAGGTAAAAATGTCGTCCAATAAACACTATTCGAAACTCAATAAACGGAAAAGCGGCGTAGCTGTTATTGTAACTTAATTCGCCTTTCCGGTTACACAAGAAACATAATTATTGGTTTCCAGTTACAAACAGCTGTCGACCGCAAGGAACGAGAGCTTCATTGACCAAAAACAAGAAGATTGGTTACCGAAGTATATTCAAGAATACCAGATATATTTCGCAAAGCTGCAGACCATACAGAAAATTATATTGGGTGTTACTAGGTGAGGAAATTCATATTTATTTACTTTATACTACATAAGCACAACATATTAACGCTGTAATTTTCCTTTTCGAGTTAATTTATTGCAAAACATTATGTAAATCATAAGTAAGTACTTATTTGCAATAACAAGCAGAAAGTAAAAGCAGAATTATTCAAAAACAATTCAGAATATATAAAATCTATTCCAAGCATTTGCAATTGTTGGCATTTGGCTTTAATTATGCATTTCTCTCATTTTATTCATGAATCTAGACTGGTAGAGGAATAATGTTGACATTACGATCTAAAACAAACTTCGGCTCGGCCATTGTGTTATCGACGTCTGCTTCAAGTTTCCATCTTTGTATCGTAAACTCTGACACTTCAACATATAATAGGGATGATGACTAGTAGTTAGATTATTTAAAAAAATTGGGACACGTATTTTTTTTTCTTTTTTCTCTTGAATTAAATGACAACGATACACTGGGTCAAAATTCCTCGTGACGTCACTAAATACAATTTTTAGCTAGAAGTGACGACAAATCTCGTAACTTTGATGCTTTATAGCTTTGTAATTATTTATCTATTTGATCTGGTAAAAATGTGTTTCCAATATTTTTTTATAACGTAAAAGACGGGCTAAATATAGTGGCATTTTTTAAATGTAGTCATCATCCCTATTCAAAATGATCAAACGTTTAAACAGTAAAACGTTTGTCTTGATCGTCATTTGTAACTCGTAATCCAATCTTGGTGGAAGTTCAATTGTGTTCCGTTTATCTTGAGTTTGAGTGTTCTGTTTTTCTTTTAAACTTTATATAGATACTTAAATGCCTTTATCTCGCTGATATATTTGTTTATCAAATAATCTGATTTCTCCGTCGGATGGAGTCTTACTTTCTTTTCCATGTTCTTTGCTTTTGAATTTAAATTTCACCCAATTTGCATGTTAGATTAGTATTGTAAGAAGTTGTATTACTTTGTTATTTTGTAGTACTGTTAGTTAATGATGCCAATATTCTCCTAGCTGAGTTATTTAATACAACAGTTTACGCAAAGTCGGTTGTTACCGGCTATTTATCTTCCATTTTCTCGTTTGCATATTAATGAGATTCAGCATCTCTTATCGTTTAAACTTTGCCTTCTCTTGCGATCTAAACGCTGAGTTTGAGTTAAGTTAATTTTACAAGATTATCTTTAAATTAATTCAGATTAAATGGGCTTGATGACTAAACAATTTTTTTTAGTCCATCACATAGATTATTTTAAAATATTCGACACGTATTTTTCCTTTTTTCTCATAAACTAAAAATGAAAAAGATACACTGGGTTAAAGTTGCTCATGACGTCACACCTTAGTACGATTTTTACGTAGGAGTGACGTCAATAATCCCCACTCCGTAACTTTGATGCTCTGTATCTTTGTATTTATTTATGTATTTGATCAGGTAAAAAACGTGTTTCAAATTTTTTTTAATAGCCTAAAAGGCGGACTAATTATTTTTTGAATTTTCGAATGTAGTCATCATCCCCATTATATTATTTTCATAAATTGTGATGTTCATGCGGTACATGGTTATACCCACAAAATGTTTTGCCAGATACACCAACTTTGTGAAACCGAGACGTCATATTGTTTTTGACGTATTCTCCTTTGTTATATGTGATAAATTGTTGCCAATCAAATTAGAGTGAGTATATTACACCTATATGTATTCATAAATATGAATTATTTGAAGATATAACTTATGAATTGTTTTTCCTGTTAGCCTGATTAAATATTGGTTTATTATGTTTATTGAAATCCTTATAATGTTGATATACTTACCTATATGCATTATGTCTATATACGAAGGCTGAGTCGAAGTTAAAAAACTCATGATGGCAATGGCATCAGTTTTGAATAGACGCACTCAGACCTCTCTCCTCAGACCGCAGATCACAATCACTATTATGATCTGAGCAAACCAATTGCTGTGGGATCCGTTGAAAACGTTGCAACTAGAGTCCTTAGTGATCAGTAGTGTCAAAGCGGTCGAGTTTTTGAGGATGTAAAATGTCTTATTACAAATAAAACAATTCAAAATTGGAATTTGTTTATGACATGATTGATCGTCTTCTGTTTCAGAGAATCTGTCAAGCGTGAAGTTTGGGGGGCGAGGAGAACTCTAGCAGTGGGTATTGCGATACTGACTGCTGTTCTATTGGCATCTCCTATACTAGTATTGCTTATTCGACATACAGTTAATACTATTAAGGTAGGTTTTCCTTATGAGTTATAAAATTATGGATTTTATTTCAAGTTTGAAAAAGTTGAGGGAAATAATTTAGGGAATTCCAAATGTTTTCTGATGGAGTGACCCATTTAATTACATGACTTGCCTCTATGTAGGTATCATGGAAATAAAGATTCAAGTGCATTGACTCATAACTTTGTTCATAGGACGTTACTAACGTAGTATTCTGCTCTGCACTAATTCTGCAAGTTGTAAAAAGGTTATAAAAGTTAGTGACATCTGTCTGTATTCTGTTTGATAATCGCCAATTGTCGTTGTCAATCAAAATAAACATGTTCATATGTTTAATGGGACAATAAAACTGTAACCGTGCGGTAAGTCTTTTCTTTAGGTCATAGCTTTTGAAATTAATTTATTACACCTTCCATTTTCTAGGCTTTCAGCAGTACAGTAGAATTGAGCACGCAGCAGTTAATGGCAGAGAAGCAGAAAAGTGATTTGCTTTTATCGAAAATGCTGCCAATGCCAGTATTAAGAAGACTACGCGCGCAGAGAGCAGTGCCGGCGGAAGCCTTTGACAGCGTCACGATATTCTTCAGCGATATCGTTGGCTTCACAAACATATCTGCTACCAGTACACCTATGGAAGTTATCAATATGCTCAATATGTTATATAGGTTTGTAGATTTGTTTACCTATTTGACAACCACGCTGCGCTCAAAACCTCGAATTGCTGATGTAGGGGCTGGGCTGCACATGTTTGCCGTATGCATCCGGATCTATTGGCCAAGAAATCTACCAACTAGTTGCCGCTTGACGGCCACAGAGGTAGAGGTGGGCTTAAGAGGAGATGGCGTGACGATCTGGATACTTACTTGGCAAACTGACTAGAAGTTGCCGGAGATATAGAAGGATGGAAGAATGCCTTTGCACAGCAGTGGGACACATAGGCTTAAAGCAATTACGACATATTGCAGTTATAATCTGGTTTGTTTTGGGGACTTGTCCATGCTGATTCGAATCTAGTGAATGGTAGTAGTGGTATGGACAAGTCGTTGGACTGAATTGGATTAGTCCAGTTTCGCGTGCAATATGTTTTCCTCTTTACTTTGTTACTGTTAACCGATTTAAATGAAGGATTAGGTTCTCGATTACTCTTTTTGATGTTTTAGAAAATGATTATTTTTGAATGGTGTGTTTGTGTTTTAAATTGGGAGATTACTGGTGGTGGTATATCTATAGCGAATTTAATTATGTACATTGCAGGTTGTTCGACGAAAAAATAATGCAATACAATGTTTACAAAGTAGAAACTATAGGTGACGCGTACATGGTGGTGTCGGGGTTGCCTCAAAGAAATGGTAAGCGACTTCTACTTAATTATGAACAATACTAGATAGGCTAAGCGCTAAGACATAGGCACTTATTCCCACTTCACGTGTCGCATCTAGTTTTTTATTGGAAGTCCCATTTGATATAATTACTGACATGATGTGTGAATATTTTCTACTACTGGAATCTCCACTTAATAACCGTTTACGACACAAGTGGAATCGAGCTCTAAGACTCTTTCGTCACTTATAAAACGCGTCACGCCGACGCCTCTCGCGTCATTCGGGCCTACTCTTGTGGAATAAATAATATCATACTGCTTAGCATGCAATTGCAGCAAAACTGGTGATATTTTAAAAAATCGAGATACAAAAGCAAAATGGATTTGAATGGCTGACAAGGCAACACATATCTATCACATATCGTGGTCCGCTATCTATAGATTTATCGATCTATTTAAACTAGCTGGATGAGCTCGATATTTCGATGTTTACCATTTTTTTAATAAAACGAAGTCAAAAAGTTAAATTATCTATACTTTGATACAACAAGTAGGATTAATCTTTTTTATTAATTTACAAACAACGACCGCTGTATTGTTGGCGACATTCACATTCCATAATTTATAGTCGACAACATGTCGGCTGGCGCAGAGTTTATTGCCCATATTGCTGCCTTTGCAGTATTGGGCTATAGCCCATTAGGTGTAACTACTCGAATCTTTAATTTACCATTATAACTTTAGGCCTAAATGGCGGATGCTCTACCGACAAGACTCTCACTCTTATACGTAATGAAAACTTATATTTGTTCATCTTCTCTAATATCCATCAGGTAACCGCCACTCTTCAGAAATAGCAGACATGTCTCTCTCTCTGATGCGGAGCCTTGAAGGGGCGACGGTACCTCACAGACCTGATGAGGCGTTGAGGATCCGCGCTGGTATCAATACGGGGCCTTGCGTCGCTGGTGTGGTTGGCACGACCATGCCAAGGTACTGTCTCTTCGGGGACACTATTAATGTGGCAAGCAGGATGGAAAGTACTGGTGAAGGTTGGTTTTTCATCATCATCATCATTATAACAGCTCGTGAACGTCTACTGCTGGACAATAGCCTCCCCTAAGAATTTCCAAAACGATCGGTTTTGCACAGCCCGCACCCAACTGCTTCCCGCGACTTTGCGGTTTAAAACTGTCATTTGTGATTGCGAAAGCGCTCTAACTCTACGATATGTGATAGTACTACTCTAAAGCTTGTTAGTAACTTTAATTTTTACTTAAAAAAATATAATAGCGGCCAGCGGCGGAAGTCTAATTTTGAAAAGCCAGCCACACTAAGCAGCTGACTTGTCTGCATGTTCCATTATCACCCCAAATCTAATCACTGGGACATAAAGCTGGCTGCTAGGGCGTAAGAGCGCTAGGATTCAAGTAAAAGTGTAATATTGTTTCAGCAATGAAAATCCACATATCAGAATCAACTAAGAAAGCGTTGGACCAAATAGGAGGATACGAAGTGGAGTCTAGAGGCATTCAGGATATTCAAGTTAGTATGTCTATATGTTTTATAATAGAAAATATCTAAGCAGCCGCGTGTTACTGCTATTTTGCTTTTATTGTATCATTTATTTTTATCCCTATGTCATTTATGCAATAAAGAGTATTTGTATTTTATTATATGTTCTATTTTTGATAACGGTTATTGCAATTCAATTTTAATAATCCATTTATCTTTTATTTTTCCTTTCCATCCTCTTACCTTTTATTTTTCTTTTAAATATGTTTTTCATAGTACGTATACATTGTGTATTAACGTAAAGGTGTTTTCTAATAACATGCAAGTACGTACTACCTAAAAGGTGATGAAATACTATGTTTATGTTATATCTATGTTTTTTTTTACATTGACTCCTTGGTAACGTGTCAGCTGATAATTGTTTTTGAGTTTCCGATAAAATTAATCATTAACATGACTCGTGATTAATAAATATATTGGATTTCTATAAATAAGTAAGTATGTATATTTTTGTTGTTTTCAGGGCAAAGGCTTGATGGAGACGTTCTGGCTTTTAGGAAAAGTGGGCGGAGTCCAAATCGAGAGTCCAAAGCCTTTGAGACTTCACGACTATGACCACAATATTCTAGAATTGCTCATTAAGTAGTTTTATTATATGGATAAGTATTTAAATTAGAAAAGTAATACTATGTATTTGTACCATACCTAATATAATATGTATTTATTATTTGCTAATTATGGTTAGGTACCTATTAATAATGATAAATGTTTTCAAAAAAGGTTACATAAAAACAGAAATGAATAGGAGCTCTTTGTATTAAGCAAGTTTGTATCGCAGAGGCCTCGATCTTTTTAGCAGATGTATTTTTTACATAGGAAAAAAGTATTAACTAAATAAAGGTAGGTACATTAGATTCAAAATTATAAAATAATGTGTGTGAATTATATTTCATTACGATTAGGAAGATAAAGTCAAATGAGCTTAAAGAAATATTTAAGAGCACATTTTAAGTACCAGCGCTAAATTGTAAATACACAATACATACACTGCAGTATTATTTAATAGTATAAGAAATACATGTCTGCAATACATATAAGTATATGTAAGAAATATATGACAAGACAAGTGCACTGTATAAGTAGCGCGCATGCGTCGTAGAGTTTCTCGTATGTCTACGTTTCCAAAATAATGCACTTTTTTGTTAATAAATAGTGTGATATCTTTACTCAATGTGATTGAAAACTATCGAAAGAGTCAACATTTTTGACTAAGAATTTATTAGCTTTTAGAAAAATTACGAAAATTAAATTTTCTTTTAAGGATTAGGAATTTTTAATAAGTCACAATGGGCGTGATCCGGGCGTGCGTAAGCAAGATACACCGGTCACCATAAGAAATAAATACAACGACCAGTATCTAAAGGACCGTCAGCGCAGGCCTATCATTGGCGAGCGTAGAATTATATCTATCTTATTTTAAGTAGTCTTGAAAGTAATATACTTATTTATAGACTTATTTAAGTAAATAATACGTAAAAATTTAGTATTTCTATGTGAAATTCTGAGCTTTATCTTTTTAATGTGGGTAAATTAGTAATTAACTTCAGTCAGTAAGTAGATACTCTATCTTATATGTACAATTTGCATCCTGTATAGTTTAGGTATATAAAACTACTGATAAACACTTTTTCAAGAATATGTAATAAAATGACTTATAAATGAGTAGTTAGTCATGTAATACCTAAAGTAATTCTACCTTAAAGTAATTTGTTTCGTAAATGAATGAAATAAGACAGTAATTGTTTCTTTCGTGTAGATATTTTGTGGTTTTACTAAGTCACTGTAATGTTAATGAATTAATTAGTAAAACCTGCATTCTTCATTATTGCAACTCATTGTTTAACAATAATTAGTTTTAACTATGTCATTAATATTACGACGGGCCGTAATTTATTCATTTGTAAATAAAATAAAATCAGTAAACGTGTATTTTAATTCTTAACTTTCAAACTACCTGTATTTATTATCTATATTTTAAAGATGTAGGTATAGTATAAGTTTTTGATACATGACGATGAATGCATACTTACTCGTACATGCCTATAGTCGCGGTCTGCCAGTACCGACTAGTAGTCTAGTTAAATAAAAACAGGCGTTAGTGATTACGCTAACGCCTCTTTTATTCATTATTACGTAGATACATTAGTACCTATAACCTATCTACAAATAATGACGCATGTCTAGAGGCATGCCATAGATACATTATTTTATAGAAAATGATTCATGGGCCAACAACATCAATGGTTTGGGTTTGGGTTGGCCCATGGGTCATTTTCTATAAATGTATCTATGCTTACATTTACACACATTTATAGAATGCCTTAATGCTATGCTTGAAGTTTGTCACTACTTAAAGGCTATGCCGGTTATAATAAAAACATGTTTTAAGTAAATCCTGTCAAACTACTTATTTTTAAACTTGCAATGGTACTAGGTATCTGTATTTGCATTTATTAAATTCCTTCGCTTTGTATTTTATCTAAAAAGTAGTGCGTCAATATTATTGCAAACAGGATAACTTAACAGGATAGTGGTTAACAAATGTATAGCAATATGTAGTTGGTAACTAACCATTTACCAAAATGGTTGCTTCTCATATAATCTTACTTTTATTTATGAACACTGTGAAAAGTTACGGTGACATTGGCGGAAGCGAATTTGAAGATCTACAAGGGAATAGAGTTAATATAAAAGAATACTGCAAGGATAAATATTGTGTACCAAAATGTTGTCCTGAAAAAGAAATACTATTTGAACAAGAAACGGCTCAAGCTACGTGCGGTTTACATGACGCGGGCTACGAGCCAGCTACCACTATCCCAGTGTACAATAGTCTTTTTGGAAAAAAACAAGAAACAAAAGACAAAATAGTTTTTGTTCGAAAAACAAAGTTTTATCGTAGAACATTTACGTCGCAGATTCATACAGACAACTTCTATATCAATGAAGTAAGTAGCTATGCGTTTTACTTTTGTTTTCATGATTTTAAGCAGACTTACCTATTAAGCTAAGTTCAGATAAGGTTATTGTGCTAAGTTCATATTCCTTCCGTACATATCCATCACTCCTCTCTCCCATCGAGGTAGTCAGAGAGCAATTCGCTCCACTTGCTACGATCCAAACACATTTCTTTCGCTTCATCCACATTCATCAAACGCCTCATACATCCATGTCGATATTCCTAATACGAATGACATTTTAAATTTACAGAACGATAGCTCCTTAAGAACAGAGAGTTCAGGCAATGTGACCAATACTGAAATGAAATATTATTGTCTGGATCAGATTTATAAGAAAATATCAGATAAAGGAGCAACAAGTCTAAAGTACGCAGCAGTAACCCTGAGTGCTTCATTAATATGTGAAGATAAATTAGTAGAATGGGAAAGTGGGAGACCCATTGACCTAAAAAAGGATTGCAAAGAACCACGATGTATAGTAAAATGCTGTAGTCTTACAAAAAATATGTTTGTAGTAAACATAAATGACAAAAAAGTACAAGGCTGCTTCACTTGGGACGAAATAAAGACAAAATTTCCCACTTTATCAAATCTTTCCGTAAATATTGACTATTCCAAGATAGAGGTATACAACAACGATTATGAGAATGGTTTACGAAAGAACACGACTCTACAAAGTTATAAATTTATTAAAAATTACAAGGCAACTTATAGTGGTTGCATGGCATTGGTTAATCATAATCACAGTCGTTTTTTAGAGGTTAGTCATACATAAATTTGCTTTGGTTTTTTATGGTCTGTCTACACATATCCGGAGCGTGCCCGGGACGTGGCCGGGCCGTTGCCTGTCAGGAGGAAATACAATTCGTCGTCATGACAACCGGACACACCGTGCCCGGAACGTGTCCGGGCCGTGGCCCGTCAGGAGGGTAAACAATTTGTCGTCATGACAACCGGATACATTTACGATACATAGATAGACATTTACGCGCAATAAACAATTATTCTATTTTACCGTTTAAAATGCTTTATTCTTTTGATTTATTACATTTTTTTTACAGAATGGCTCATTTATAATAGATCGTATAAATTATAGAAAGAGGTTTGTTATGACGCCTGTGGATTTTAACGATTATTGTTTTGAGCACTTTGTTCAAATAGAAGACAATAAAGTATCAGATCCCCTCCTTGTGATACGATCTCTGCGACATGATGGCGCAAGCGTCCCCTTAGAAGATTACACTAGTAGGGCAATTGGTAAGAAGAAATCATAAGTTACAATATTGCTTATAAAAATATTTATGTATTTATTTCATTTTAAGCATTGTAACATGACAGTAAAGCCCAGAACACACGATGAAACGCAACTGCAACGCAACTGAAACTGCTAGTTGCTACTAGTACTAATCTTACTGCAAGTTAGAAACTGTTAGTCACGACGAAACTGAAACGAAACGTTTCTCACTAGTTGCGTCGTGTGTGGTATTTTCTAAAGAAGTCTATGGTAGAAACTTCGATGCAACTCAAAAGTAACTAGCAGTTTCAGTTGCGTTTCCCCATGTTTTCTGGGTCTAATACATATATAATATATAACTGAGTACTGATAACCTGAAAAATACATAGAGTCCTAGAGTGACGATAAAATCTAAAAGAAAAACCATTTACTTATCGTCTACCATTCAACAAAATGGTTACTTCTCGTATAGGTTGTTAGACTATTTTGACTGTTATTTATGAAAATACTCTATTAATTATGAAAAGTTGCGATATTTTTGCTCGTTGCGTTTTCTGGATAGCTAGTGTAAAATTAAGTCGTCATTGTTATAGTAGTTTTTTCAGAAGTGTGAGTACCAACCAGCAAACTTAATGTGGAAAGATAGTTTTACCACAACCATCATATTTAAAAGCGTCGTTCTTATTGGTGCAGTCCTCGCCACTCTGCTCTATTCTCCACCGTCCGTTTGAGCACCTGATACGACACAAATTTTATTCCTCCTCTTCCATCGTTTGACCAGTCGGTTTGTTTTCCAGCCATGCTGATGTCATGCGTCTTTATAATTGCGACCCTGATCGTGTATGGCGTGATCCGGGAGCTCAGAAACATTAATGGGATTATTCTGATGGCGTACCTCACCACTTTCGCTGCTACCTTCATCCTCAAAGCCTATCAGCTCCTCGGCTCCATAACAATGGAGAGTTGCAAGCCTTTCAGTAAGATTTGAGACTTGTTGAACATTTGAAATTATGAGTCATTTGTTTGAATGGATTTGTACTTACTAAAATTTATTTTCGAATAATTTTATAAAAAATACAATTTCAAATTAACTTTTTTTGCAAAAGGTACGTACTTACCTGAAATAAATAAGTATTCAAATACTTAAAGTGTATGATCGATTTTTCATTACAGGTGCGGTCCAGTACTACTTGGCAATTTCCACATTTTTCTGGATGAACATTATGTCTTTGGATATCTGGTGGACCTTCAGGTCAGTAAACTTATTTTTATTAAGAACTAGCTGTCCCGGCGAACTTCGTCCCGCCTTAGAATGAACTTTATTGTGTAGGAATAAAGTTCAAATTGACTCTACATTTTAGTAAGAAAACATTTGTATGGGAAAAAGAAAAGGTCTGTTTTAGGGCTTTCCCGGCAATTATTCGAATTTTTCTCACCGTAAGAACCATCCTTGGACTTCAATGAACATTTTAAAAAAAGAATTAGCGAAATCGGTCCAGCCGTTCAGGCGTGATGCCGTGACAACGGAAAACGGGTTTCATTTTTATATATATATAGATTTAAGAATTGTAAAACTTTATTTGAAAAGAGCAACCTCACAGAGTTTCTTGCTAGGTTCTTCTCTGGGGGAAACTGCACCTTGCGAATCTAGCGCTAGTTTTTTAAAAAAATTACCTATATAATAATGTAACGGTTTCAAGAGCATTTGTGCCTATGAAATAAATATATTTTTGACTTTGACTTTATTATCATTATATAGACTTTGAATAAAATAGAACCATGTACCTACATCTATCTACTTATCCAAACTACTTATCAGAAGTTGAAAAAATGAAAGAAAAGATCACGGAATGTGTTTTTGTTTTTGATTTGGGCAATCTGGGCCCTGATTCATATTCGACAACTCTAATTAAGTCAAGAAGTTAAATTTTTCTCTAAAACCGCGGTTCTTTATAATAAAAAATTCCAGTGCGTGCTATTATGTAAACAATTTGGAAAACTATCCTACTCACTTCACCTTTATCATCTATAAAGTCATTTAGATATACTTTTTGTAAAGTGTTTTGAAAATCGCTCATTACAGAGGCATGTTCAAATGGCGACCTATCCACCGGCAAGGAGAACTCGTCAAATTCTGGTGGTACGCTCTGTATGCGTGGGGAGCACCATTACTGATAGCAATTACCGCTACTGTCATCGATTACAAAGACCTCAGTCATATACCCCAGTTATTTAAACCACATTTCGAGAGTTGCTTTTTTCAAGGTGAGTGGTTAGATAAGAGGTTTGAGAATCAAGCCCTGTGTTCTTCTGCAGATTTTTTAGCAGAATAAGTTATTGATTATTTCTCACTAAGAAATTTTTTAAAGAGGAGAATATAATCAGAATTAGACAAAGGTATTCTTTCGTGTAATGATACTATTAACCTCTCACATTGTGATGTGACACACTGATCCATTATAAACCCAGACACAATAGATTTTCTGTTGTTCTTTTTTTCTGGGATATGATAGATTAAGGGAGCTGATTATGATTAGAAATCCTTGGCAATAATGACTATACACAAGAGAAATTTATTAAAGACGCTTCACTTTAATAAGCAACGTCGTATTTATTAGGTATACAATAAAGCAGTTACGACATTTGATATTATGTCACATAACAAACCCTTTACCAACCCTTCACGCCTTTATTGCGTAAATAAATCAAATTAACGTGATAAAACATTGTATTATGTTTTATAATGGTTCTTTTCTTATTTCTTTTTCAGATACCACAAACGACGAGATATGGTATTACATGTACTTGCCAATCCTGATTTTGCTTGTTGTGAATTTAATATTCTTTCTGATGACCAGTTTCAATGTGTGGCGGATCAAAATGAGCATGTCACGGTTTACTAACGAAGCAAAGAAATATAATAATAATCAGAACAGGTTCTTAGCATATTTATTTAATTTTGGATGCTAAGTAAATACTTGTTAATACTTAAATACTATTGTTGATAATCGGTGTTTGAGTTGGTGAAGTGGCAATGTTTGTTGTGAGGAAAGAGGTGAAAAGAAAATGAGGTGAAATGGGGTGAAAGAGAATGTCGTGAGTGAAAAGAATTAAAAAAGGGATGCTTGGATGGTTTCGGAATGAGCGAAAAGATGTTAAGGAAATAAATATACAATGCGAACATATCGTCCTAAAAGATTAAATAAATAAATTTTCATTTCATTTTATGTATTGCTCGTTTTACCAGATTTGGCTTGTACTTGAAACTGTCCATGGTAATGGGGATCAGCTGGATCTTCGATGCCTTTGACCTTCCACCATGGCTACAGACTCCAGCGTCATACTACAATGCACTGATTGGAGTTGCCGTCTTCATCGTCTTTGTCCTCAAGAGGAAGATTCTTTTCTTGCTCTGCAAAAGGTAAATATTATGCTTTCGACTTGCATTTAGCGAGATTAGTTTTAAAAGCTTGTGGTTTTGAAGTGACATATTAAGATGTCAATTTCCACTAATATATTTTCCTATCCTATTGTATAGAGAATTATTTCTTTAAATCTGTCAGGTGTTGTCTGAAAATGAGCCCCTGAACTTTCAATTAAATTACAGTCCATTTTTGTTATAGGTCGCGCCACGTAAAAAGAACTTTAGAAACAAATGAAAATCACGTGTTCGCGCATGGGTACACTTACGCTCGAAAGTACTAGGGCTATTTATCGTTTCATTCTTGTAAGAGTCTTTAGCACGCGGTTACGTATGTTGACTTATAGACTATACGTAGGGGATGATGATTCTGATTCCAAAGGTTATGAAAGTGACGACAACGATGATAATAAAATGGCCACTTCTGGCATCAACACCGCGTCCTTATCTGGGTTTCGCGCCACCCATGAAGACTTAATGGAAGAACAATATGTTTTTTTTAATTTTCGAATATTTTTTTACATTTTTACAATTTTACTCTAAATCCAATATTGATTGGTAGTTGTGTATATTTTTTTAATTTATATTCCACCTTACTAATACTACTAATTATATTTTTCTTTCTTTTGTGCGTAAAACCATGACAGTAATTAAACACTTTTGTGCGCGATGGTATTTTAAAACAAATGTTAAACGTCAGACTCAAAAATCGTCTAATGCGCATCTGTCAGCTAGGGTTCATTTTACGTGGCGCGACCTATAACAATATATGTATTTAGTTTTATTATATGTATTTTTAATATATTTATTCCTATGGTAATACCGACAGGCCGTGCTCACTGCCCTGTACTGAAAAAAATCATCCTTCAAGGGACATTCCGATTGGACACTTACCCTTTTCAACCAAGTTTCATCAGCGCCCTTTACGAGATCGACTAAGCCAGAATTAGATATACTTATAATTATGTTATAGTATACCATGTAATAAATTAAGCATTTTATATACAATATATGTTTTCAATATACCTATAGGTATTCTAAAAATATATGTAACTAATGTTTTTTCAAAGGTATCGGAAAATTACCTAATTATTGATTTCTTATTTTTATTAGAATAAGTTATATTTTGTTTTGCTTTTAAATCTATGTATAATAATGGTTATCTATATTTACAAACTATACCATGGCAGCATATATGTTAACAAGCTTAAATGTAGATATAATTTATTGGATTGTGTATTTTAAAAGTTAGCTACGAATTATGTGGACATAATTAAAGAAATATTTAATCTCTCACATCCCACTGACCCAGAAACAATATATTTTCTATTGTTCTTTTTTTTCTGGGATGTGAAAGATAAATACGTAAATGATACTCACATTTCCCTGCTAAAATATAAATGTCATCGCTTTTGACGCCTAACGAGGCAGTAAATGACATTGTGAAAATCCGCTGGCGCCATATTGTTTACGCACACATTGGAGCGTGTATAGACCTGTTTAATTTGGTATTATAGACTAATTTTCTCGGGGGTTGTATCAAATGTCAAGATCCTGCTTAGAGCTTTTCCTCTCTGTTTAAGGTTCAAAATTCAAAACCAGTTCATAGAGAATTTGCAAAGAAAGCAATCGAAGTATTCGACGACCACTACTACCGGAGTCAGCTATGATAACAACCCTGCCAGTGGAATGGAGAATAATGTGAGGAGACAATCATAAGTGAAGTATCTAAATGAAGAAATCATCATAATTATGTATTTTAGAGGTAGTACTAGTAGATAGTGAGTTGGTAATTATAAAATTTTATAAAAAAAAATGGTTTTTATTAGACCCAGAACACACGGTGAAACGCAAATGCAACGCAACTGAAACTGCTAGTTACATTTGAGTTGCATCGCAGTTTCTGCTATAGACTTCCTTAGAAAACCACACACGACGCAACTAGTTTGAAACGTTTCGTTTAAGTTGCGTCGTGTGTGGTTTTCTAGTTTAAGTTCCCTTGCAGTTGCGTTTTACCGTGTGTTTTGGCGCTAACAGTAGTGAGTTGGTTTATGATTTAATGTTAATTATAAAACTGTATGTAAATGAAAATTGGTTTTTATTACCCTCTGAAGTAAAAGAAAAGTCATTTGTAGTCACTCTTATCACATTTATAAATAATTATTATTACTTAATTCTTCTTAATTCAATCTTGGTACCCGTGTAAATTGTTGTAAAAATAAAACAATGCAGGTTTTTAGTTAAGTATACGTAGTTTGAGTCGAAAATAAGTAGTAATTTTCGCATTTTATTTATATCAGATAAAAACTTATAAAAAATGAGCAAATTACAAACTATTACCTATTTACATTTATTCTAGTTTGAAATTCTAAGTCTAACAGAAATGACAACATTTCAACTACAAATATTAATGAAAATGTATCGTATTACAGAAACACTAACTTATCTTTTAGCTTATCCTATTCTATATATCTATAACTATATAAATGCAATACTGCGTCACTTTGGTTTATATCAATAAAAATTTCTTATCCTTCTTTTACGTTCGTTGACATAAGTATTATATAGTTATTTTTAAATTTGTACTTTAGCTCGGGCATTTTATACAAAATGTTTTTTTTTTCAATTTGACCCATATTTCTTAAGTAAAGTTGTTTAATTTCATGGCTCCTTGATATTACACTGATTCACATTTTATGTCGTCAACCTTCGTGATGCATCTCTAAATTCTCAGGAACAATCTTTGTCCAAGGTTCTTCAATTGTCATTCACTGTTACTTGAATCCGTACTTGATCGATTCAAGTCCTCTAGGATTAACACAAACTGGAGCGTCCTGGCTAATGTCCGAGTCTGTAGTATTGCTAGATCTAGTACTTTTAGCGTAAGTACTAGAATTATTCCATTTCCAAGGAGATTTCGATCTGCAACTGAATTTTTATATATTTAGAAACATTTCTAAAAAAGAAGTCTTCAGTCATCATCATAATTTCAGCCTATAGCTGGGCAGCCTATAGTGGGCACTGCTGAGCTCTCCTCCAATGGCTCTACATCGCGACCGGTTTTTTGCCATCTGCATCCATAGAGACCCCATGGTTTTCAATAGGTCATCTGTCCCATTTGACAGGTGGCATCGCTGCCTTGGTACTTATTTTTAAATAAAAGAGTAAACCTAGACCTATTTTAAGGTGAATATATTCCTATCAGGCAAATTTGTCCAGTTACATGGGCAGATTATGTCTCGTACTACCTATATGTGTAACTTAGATTGTCGTCATAAATTGAAACAATACCACGTAGTGAAAACAGAAAAAGAGGAAAACATAAGAAAATCATATTTACAAACAGAAAGCTAACCTCAAAGAATCAAAATCTTTCAGCACAAGACTTATGAAGAATTCGGCGTGAGCATTTTACAAATCCTAATAAAATTAGTTTCCAAATAGAAATTCAGCCTTCGACTTGGAGAAATAGGAGAAGGTCGAAATAAAACTAATGGAAGGTGCTCAGGTGAGGACACAGTCGTGGATGAGACATCCAAGAAACATCTGGAAGGAGATAGGAAGAGATTAGACATTAAAATCTGAGATAAATGGTTCTGAGGATATTTTCGATCGCCTGTGCTATAACAAGTACTGACTGCCAGCTCACTGGAAAAACTAATAGACCGATCTTACTGTTTCAAGCAGTGGCAGATGGATAGATTATTTGATGATATACGTAGCTGATGATGACAATAATGATCAAAACTTATTACCTATAGGAATTACGGCGATGATGCTTGTAATATTAATTACCAGGTTAAAAGAACAACAAAAGAAGGCTTAAAACCGAGAAACTAAGAATAAATTCGACTGAAAAACGACGTGGCAGTGAAGACGTACAAATACATGACTAATAAATAACGAAATTATTAGAAATAAACTCCGTAAATAACTAAATTATTCATAGAATCTTTTCAGTTCTTATTACAGGAATATTCCGGTAAAGGGCAATAATGGGTCGTAGGTGTCTACATGACTAAGCATAGCAAAATACGAGGATAATGTTGTATTTATTGATAAACAATCCATAGGCTTATTATTTTATATACAAGGCAATTATTTTTAAAAGTAATAGGGACTCTTGTGGTCACTGAATAAATTATATACTTCAAACGGATAATTTTGTTTTACTGCGCTTATCAGCTATATTATACGACTATTATGTTTTAATTATAACAATATGGGCTTAAATGCTGATTATATATTGATTTAAATGGAATAACGAATGAAGACTAAACCCACTTTACAATATCTTACCTAGAACCAAATGTAACTTTGATTGAGTTTGAAATGAATTTTTATAATTGAATAGTGTTAAGTATGAAAAGGACGACAGAAAACAGAACAGAGTGGCGTAGACTCCACCAACAAGAGCAACGCTCTTTTTAATGTAGGTATATGTGTAGGAAGCATGTATGTATGGTGTATGTAGAAAAATCTAGCTGCATTTAATTAAACCTACATATCTGACTCTCTCATTGTCAAACATCAAAAGAAGACGGCATGATAAACTTCATCGATCTTTTATGAAACTGAAAACCACATATCAAGTCAGGTACTTACATATTGATGAGTCTTCTATAAATCTTCCGTTTGCAAACAAAGATAAGGAAAATGCTGAGACCAATGAGCATGTTGTAGATGTCGGTGATGTACCAGCCTTTGAAGTGTGGTTGGAAGGAGCTGATCACCTCCAGCACCCAGTTTATACCCATGATGACAGATAGCTTCAAGTAAACGAGGAATCTGGGAATTTATCGAATGTATATTTATTTAATTTTGATTATATTGTTGGGTATGGCCCATATAATATGGCCCATATCAACTACTTCTAGTCATAAAAAGCCCAAATTAATGACTCGACGACCCAGAACCGTAATGTTTGGCAAAAAATGACGAGAAGAGCCGACTGACCCCAAGTAAATTGGGAAAGAGCTAGGCAGAGAGAAATATAGATGTGAGAGATATATCTACTCATCACTCTACTCTACAACAAGACAATAAAATAGACAAATTTATGACTCATTATACTAAATAGATCATTATTGTTGAATATGCAATGACAGTGCGACCAGGTAGAGATACCTATGTGCTTATTTATAGCTTAGAAAAACCTTATTACGTGAAGTCTAATTGAAACAATACCTAGATTTCTGACTGCGATGGGCTGCTGGCGTGCCTGCTGCCGCTGAATCCAAAACAGCCGTAGCACGGTGAAGTCGCCAGATATTAAACGCAGTCATCAGATAAAACACCCAGTTCGCCAGAATCAAAATAAGCATAGGAATGTATAGATACAGGAACTTTTCCTCACCTGAAATGTTTGAGGAAAACAATTGAGAATTAAAAATGGAAAGGGTAATACCTACAGTAGGGATTCCCACAGCCGCAAAAACAACGTCATATCTATCAGTCTATCCTACTGATAAAAATATAAACATCAAAGTTTGCGAGGATATGACGATGTCTGGCATTGTTTCACGTAAAAACCGCCGAACAGATTTTTGAAACTCTTCAATATTATAGTTTGCTAATGCATGTGAATAATTTATAATTATAGTATATAGAATCAGAATAGTTCATTGTTAAATATTATCTAAGAAAAAGCTTGCGAAGTCGCTGGCGGCCACTGCTAGTATTTATTTAAAACTGAGATGAAACATGACTCATGAAAATCCGTAAGCTTTACTTCAGGGCCACAGACTTTTGAAGCTAAATAACTATATTTGTTACTCACCTCCTAAAAAACAACCTCTCTTAGGAATATTAGGAGTGGTGAACCTAGGATAATGCCTCATTGGAATAGTGTTCAATGTGACTAACATGATGGTCATGAGGGATGGCAATCCGAAAGCGTAGATGCAGTACATTGCAAATTTAAAGAGTTCTCCTCTTCTATGGATCGGTCTGGCTTTGGCATAACCTCTGTGAACAACGTAAGTGTTATGTAAACCCATCATCCATAATATTATAAATGTCAATGTTTGTGCCGATGCGATGGATGCATATATGGATGGATGGTTTGATACTCTTTCACGCAAAAAATACTGAACAGATTTTGATGAAACTTGTCAATTTTATAGCTTGCACACCAGAATGACACATAGCCTATATTTTTTTACGATATCATGTTTTTTCCCAAGATATAACGATAAATGCGTACGGAGTCGCGAAAAGCCTCTAATTATAATAAAAAACACTGACAATCACTTTTTAATCATCATCATTAGCCTATATTCATCTACTGCTGGACAAAGGCCTCTCCTATGGTACGCCACGTATTGCAATTTTCAGTTGTCTTCCACACAAACACAGTCACATACCGTATGTCGTTGCTCCACCTAGGCCACGGTCGTCCAACATTACGTTAATATAGCTTGCCAATAAACCAAGAATCCGGATACAATGATCTCAATTGATAAATAACCAATTCTAATTGATTTGATTGTTCCTGATTTAAACTCACCTAAAAGTCCACCAAATATCGCACGACATAACGTTCATCCAACAGAAACTGGCCAGAAATAAAAAGTACGAAGCGTATGCTGGAATAAAATAAAAGAAAAATGTTAAAAAATCATTCAGATTCGAAATTAGAATTGAAAGAAACATTTGGTACTATAAGTTATGTAAAAGACAATAGAGACTTTAAAAAACACTTACTAAGATTCTTGCATTCTTCCGGATCGTGCTTAAGCAATTGCAAGTAAGCTAAAACAAAGAACGCTCCAAGCAAACTTGCTACGTAAGCCATTAATACCATTCCACATAGATTTCGAAGTTCTGGAAGTATGGAGTACACTACCAAGACTAGGAATAGGAATACACAGGATATTATCAGACCTGAAATAAGAAATTTCAATATTATTCTTACGGATTCATTTAACCTAGTCATCTAAACTAAACTGGTTAAACAGCGCTGCGGCAGTTACTTCTAGAGATCAGATTAGCTGGTCTGTGATAATCAGGGACTATATTTGAATCACTGACTTTTTGATGAGATAAGAACAAAAGAAAAACAATTGCTTAGCAGCCAGCCAAGGTGGTAAACAAAGAAAGTCTTCTTTTAACTTCAGTAGCTTCCAAAGCCGTCTTAACTGTATTCAAATAATTGAAGAATCACCATAAGTTATAATTGGATCATCCGGTAGAGGTGGGCTGCTGTCGATTGCAGTGAAGAATCTAAATTCTGGAACTGTCATGTTAAGTGCTTTGATTGGTAATTGGTAGTCCACACAGAACTTGCTGCTGTTCCATTTGTATAAGCCATCCCAGTTGTTAGGTACCTCTTCGAACAGAATGCCATCCTGAAGGAAGGTATAAAAAGAACAATGTAAAGGAAGGAAACAGGGGCCCAAGTCTGCTAATTTGCAATACTCTCAGTTGTGTGTCAGCAGAGTGTCAAGGCTTGTGTCAATATCATTTTCTGACACATTTGGTCGCAATCAGTGTAAGCCATTTTTTAACAGAATACCAAATGTGTCGAAAATTGCCATTGAAACTCTGCCGATTCACAGTTATTTTAAATTAGCAGACTTGGGCCCCAGGATAAACATAGAGATAAAACAAAGGAGTTATTTGAATGGAAAAACTTACCTCCATTAAATAAAAATTGTGAAACAAAATCGAATAATCATATGCGCTTTCATTGAATTCCGGACTCAATAATTTACCAGGCACCATTTCTAATTCATCTTTCAAATATCTTCCAGTCTTCTCATAATTACGATTGTATAAAGGCACGTCGCTGAAATCTAGGTTTCTGAATTTTTTTGATCTCCTGCATTTCTTATTGAAGCCAACGATGTTTTCGTCCTTCGGACAGCATTTCGGCACACAATTTCTTCTTAATTCACAAGAATTTATGTCATCGGATAGAAAATACGCGTTACATATTTGAATTAATATGAGACTACACAGCATAAGGTAAAACACTCTGGCGCCTCCCATTTCAACGACTTATTTGTAACGTCTCTCAATTAATTATGATGAACCGTTTGACGGTAATAATAAAATATCTATAAGTACATTGATTTACCTACATGGCCGAAGTGTTGAAATAATAAGGTAATATCCTGGAGTGGGCACTATAACGATTTGCTTTGGATTTGTTTGAGTTTTGCGGTGCTTATCTACGCGTTATCTTTTTGAACGTTTATGGTATTTATTAGATATTTATTATTATGTTTAGTTAAATACAAATCTTCAAGGGAGAGACTATAATAGATAACCATGTTTGAAATTAATCCTTATCAGCCCTGATAACGTCTCTACGGGCACGAGTCTACTCTTATAGGAAGACTTAAAACAGAATAGAGTAGAAGCCACAGCGTTATAAGACTAGCTCTTAAATGAGAATGAATAAGTCGCTGCTATTATGTCGTAGGTGAACATCTAGGTATTTTATCTACTATATACTATAATATAAATACTATAAATACTGTCAAATACTTCGAATTTTATGTATTATTCATATGTCAAAGGAAGTGGTAGAATATTATTTATCGCTTTTGAAACAACTACCTACTTGTTATAAGGAATACACGAGTACAATAACGAAGGAATTTATTTCAGCTGTAATAATAATGATTTCCTATAAGTAGGTGTTTGTTTACAATATAGTTTAGTCATTTGATTGCAAGGAGGTACCTGATCTATGGTACATCCATATTTGTCCTCGTTTTTGCCTTGCTTGTGTGCGAGCTCTACTGGCAGAATGTTTTGTATTAAGCTAATAACACTTGCCAGATGACAGCGCTTTAAAAAATTAAAAGAAACAAAAGAAGGATTACAAAAACATTTTGGAAAAATCATATCTGATATAAACACTTTGATGGATTTGATTGATTGATTAACACAAAATAAAACTCACACAGTCTTTAGAGAGATGAAATAGAACGGAAGACAGGAACTAGGAAATGATCACCTTAGTAATAGTGTCCTAATGTCAGTGGTTAGTCTGGTTATTTAAGAGACATGACGCTGATTTTCAGTAAACGATAATTTATAATGTTGAGTCATTTTCACAGAGATTTCCAAGAAAAGATGGGTGTTTAGTCTTTGAGTGCAGGTTTTGGGTGTTATTTCAGAATAAAACCATAAAATAAAGGTACAATAAGTATATTGTATTTTATCTTTCTTTTAATACAATAAGACGACTAGACATACAATTATACAATAACTCTTAGGTATAATGCAGAAACATTAAAAATTTAAAACTTATTTATAATTTTGAGGCTCTAATTATACTTAGTTGGTAAACACGATTCAATATGTTAGGGCCTTTACGAATTGCGATGCAACTGCGTCTATATTTGACGTTTGATAACGAAAAGCTTTTTTTTCACTTGAAATTGATTGACTTGAAAAATTTGACGTTTCATATCAAATGCCAAAGCATGAGGGCAATTCAAACGCTAAGGATGTTTTTAGACTAGCGTTTTATTGCGCGTATAGTCCATGTTGATACAGACATGACACCACTGGTTCGAGCGTCTGGTTTTTTGAAGAGCCTATGTAGCGCGAATTAGCTGGAAGGAAAAGAAAAGTAATGAAGAGGTTCTGCAATTAATGGGCGAGAGGAGCGACATTTTAAAGACAATTGCTGAAAGGAGAGGAAAGATGCTGGGTAACCTGATACGACACGACGACTTTATAAAAAACATCTTGGAAGGAAAAGTAGAAGGAAAACGGAAGAGAGGGAGACCACGAAGGACTTACATAGATCAAATGAGAGAGGGAATAGAAGTTGTGTCGTATCAGGTGCCTAAAAGGACGGTAGAAAACAGAGCCGAGTGGCGTAGACTCCACCGACAAGAGCGACGCTCTTAGGCCGTGGCCCCAGTAGGTAAACTGTTAGCGGCCGACTGAGTGAGCCACAAATTTGTGGCGAACTGAAATTTGAGTTAGCTGCAAACTCAAATCAATGAAATCATTGGTTTTCAAATATATGGAAGGGCGTACTATATCGATACGCCGCAAACTAGTCAGCCGCTAACAGTTTGCCTACTGGGGCCACGGCCTTAAATTTAATGATGATGATGTAGCACGCGTGTAGGTACGCGCGTATGCTGAAAACGACCGTATACGCGCGTTTAAAACGCTCGCCTGAAAACGCTCTAACATGTAAAGGCCTTAACACAAAACACATATTACTTAAAGTAACAACATTGGGGCTGGCACACCTAGGCAACTATTCATACAGGAAAATAGTCAAGTAAACTATTGTTATATTAATTATAGGTAATAAATAAACCTATTCGAATGTATTGTTATTCTAAAACCGTTTTATCACATTTAAACAAAGCTTACAATAAGTAGGTGATGCAGAGATTGATGTGAACAACAAACAACAAAATGTACTGCCGCTGGAGTATACGATAAACATCAATGGAAAATCCACAAGTTGGATCAAAGTCTTACAAAGTACATAATATTATTTATGTATATTTTAAATACCAATCATGATTTTTTATTAGACTTTTTTCTACTTCATTTTGTTTTTAAGTTTTATAAGAAGTCATATTACAATAGGAAATTAATAATTAACTATAAAAATAGCACACCTATGAGGTAGATTGTTATTTTTTTACAGTTTAAAGGTATTTATTCGAAAGAAACAGAGAATTCTGTATTAGCAAAATAAGTCTGTAGGAAGGCAAAAGGTAGGTAATTCTTACAATAAACATGACCAAAAGCTATTTTCTACAATTAAACAATACACAAATGTTTATTACTTGTAAATATACATCAAAATGCGTCACTGTGGTTAAATTGACTCAGTTTTGTGTTCCTTGAACTCTATTTGTAATTATATTTACATTTTGATTACTTATTTCAAGCGAAATTAAACTGAATGATGTATAACTTATTTTAGCACATTTATATTTTTTCCTTATCTAATATCGCCGTAAATTTGATCTCAAATTTTAAATAGACGCCAAAGTTCTGGATAAAAGAAGCTACAAATTAAGCTGCAAGAGTTTTCTATAGCAAATAAGTACCTATGTACAATTAAGGGCGGTTTCAGATTAGCGTTTTACACGCGCTTATACGCTCGTTTTTTGTCTCTTGCTCGCACGTACGAGCGTTGACGTTTTTTGAAGCAAGTGTAGGTACGCGCTTATGCTGAAAACGACCGTGTACGCGCGTATGAAACGCTAGGTCCGAAAACGCCCTAAGCCTTATTTTTCTAAGTAGAATATTATATCACAAATATGCAATGGAGTCCGAAAAATCTTGACGCAGATCACAGACTTGTGTTACAAATAATGAGAAAATAACACAAACGTAGGCACAAACATAGCTTTGTCTATAATATCGACAGATAATTTTGCCAAACCAGCCACTCAACTATTCTTTTCTTAAATAATTATTGTATCTAACTTTTACAACACTCATAATTTATGGTAACATCACGTAACATTCAAATTCATCAAACATCGTGTCATTTCTTTTTTATTTGGCAAATAAAATATGGTCTCTACTTACGAAGCTCAACATCAAGCAAATACCTACTAAGTACAAGACGGTCCTTATGATGTATTTTATCAAAATCATAAAGGTATCTACACACCAAAGCCGGCGGCCCGGCGGCCTCATTTTTCAACAAGCATGCCGGCGGCACAGCAATGTCGCCGGCGTGGCAGCAGGCCGCCGGCATAACCCGCCGGCCTAGGCCACTACATACATACCAAAGCCGCCAGCACGCTGCCGAGCTAGGCCGGGAGATGTCAAAAGCCACTAGAAGTGGGATAAAACTTTATTTTGTTATCACTGTGACTGTTGTTCCAGTTCCAAGAAAATCACAGTGAAAAATCACCGTGATTTTGTCACGTCGATCACTCCGATCACTAAGTATGAAATGGAATTGGTTAATGATTCCTGTGATTAAATATTACTTAACAACACTGTCACAGGCTTGGGACTGTCTTTTTAAGATTCTTTACATTAGTTTCTCCTGTTTATAAATTTACTGACTGAACATTTTCCGAAGTTGAGAAGGAACATAATATGTTATTTTGGATGTTGTTATTTCGTGACCAGTCACAGTCATAACATGCGACTCCAGATCACGGTGATTTTTTCACCGTTACGTCATTTATCACTCATCTCTAAATGCCGCCGGCCCAGCCCGGTGGCTTGTGCCGCGACCCGCGGGCATGCCGCCGGCATGTCAGCGGCATGTCGGCGGTTTTTAACAAAATAACGCAACCCGGTTTACGTTGTTTTGTCGTGCACATGCTCAATCGATTATTTATACCTTGGTCTATCTGTATAAGTAGTTAAAATATTTTTTTAACCTCTCTATAAGAAAAACAAAATCACGTACTATTTGCGACCTAAAATTGCCGAATGTGTCATGAAAGAATAACGTAGGTAAGCTATGGTTGCGTTGTTTTGCCACGACATTAAACGTCCGACTATGATACAACGCAAATTTGTTTCCACGCGAAACTGTGAGCTGTTATCATTTCTTTAAGTTTTAATACATTAACCCATGAAAGAGCAACTTTCAACATTCAAAAGCCGCCGGCACAGGCCGCCGGCCTGAAGCTGCCGGGTTCGTGCCGCCGGGCCGCCGGCTTTGGTGTGTAGATAGCTTAATATTCCACAATTAATAATCTAGGGCCCAAGTCGGCTAGCCTCAGTTGTGTGTCGGCTGAGTGTCAATATAATTTTTTAACACATTTGGAATTCTGCTAAACAATAGCTTGCGACCAAATGTGTCAAAAATGCTATATTGACACTTTGCCGATACACCACTGAGAATTTTGTATATTAGCAAACTTGGGCCCCTGGAGTCGTACCAATATCGTGTAAGCACTTTCCCATTCTGACACATCAGTGCTCTTAAATTTGTATCCAGTTAATCTTGACCCCTCCTCAGCAGTGATAATTATTCTTGATAGAGCTCAGCCTTATATCGTCACGGCTGGAAATTGTCCTTGAAGATGCTGTCGCTGTTCTCGACATCGGTTCACCTCGCATTTGCTTGTACCTGTTGAAAATATATTCGTTATTAAATAAGTAAAGTAATTTATTGAACCCCTATCAGAAAGCCCCAAGCAGCTTTGCTGGGTGATACTGCCCATGTACATATTATTTTGAATGTCTTAATAAAATGCATTATTGTTATTTTTAATTTCAATACAATTAAGGTAAGCTCAAGTTAGCGCGCTTGGTTATTCTCCTATCCTATCTACGTAATATCCTTTTGCAATGTGAAATTCTTGATCTTCTAAAAAATAAAATATGTCGTTGTCAAAACTTTTGGATATCTGATGGAAAGCATCTTATGATAATATTGTGTAGAACCCAAAGCAAGAATTAATTTCATATTTTAATGTCATGCTAAAAACATGCACCCGTCACCAAATTGAAGAAGAAAATTGGAGATTTTATTACAGATTTATGTCTAACCTCTTCCAATCATTTTGAATGATGATGTTTTAGAGTTAATTAGTGGGAAATCGACGGGTGATGGAGTAGAGTATCTGAAAATATAAGACTCTATCTACATTTCAAAGAAAATGTACTTAGAAACAGAACACAACGTGGTAGATGTTATTTTGGAACTTGTGGAGGAAGAGGAAATATGAGGCGTTGTGCCGTTGTTAAAAACCATTTTCTACAAATACATGGATACCTATCTGAGATATTAACAAAGGTAGTATCAAAAATGAGATGCTGATTTCCATCACCACTGATTAACTAGAAAATTATTTCAACTTCGTATCTTCTTTTAAATATTCCATTAGTATGTTAAGTGCTTATTTATTACTTGATCATCAAACTTCCATTTTAGTTAATATTAGTTTTCTTTGCAGTTTTTTAGTATCGATTAGCTGCTTTTTAGTTTTATTCAGTGCTTTGTACTTGAAACCAGTGCCCGGGTTATTTAAGTACAGAACAGTGTCTACCTTCATTTTGTTTCTTGTATCGTGCTCATTCTGTTTTTCATGCCATCGTTTGCCTTGACTTGGTATTCTTGGTTCTTTTATTTACATTCCATTTTATACTATTTCCGAAATCTATATTTTATATTTAAGTATCACAGTTCATCTTTAATTTATCTTTTTTTTTTCTCTTCAGTAACGTTTCGTCAAATAAGCGTAAAATGTCTTTTAAGGTACTTGTTTGAATAAATGACTAGTGTTGTGGTATTAGCACTGCGTCGTCTTTGTCTTTACGCTGTCTGTATCTATTCCAAGAGAGGATCTTATTGTATCAAGGCTAGCTCTTTGTGTGTGGCTTAGTCTCCAGTCTTTTCTGTCTCTGTGAGTGAATTCTCTATCCCTTATCGTCTCCGTATCGCTTCTGCTTCGACGAAATGTGTCTTCAATCCTGAATACACAATTTTATTGATATAAAGCAATTTTGCTCCCAAAGACATCAATTATGTAAAAATCTTGCTTGATTTGGAAGGTTTTATTCATAGAACTTGATAGAGCCCAAAGTGTTTCATTACACCAATGATATCAACATCAAAAGCGACATTTAAAAGTCAGTAGACACACCTAAGATACCTGTAAATCAAGTAACAGAGACGAACCTCTTCTTCATGAGTTGGAAGATCTTGCGCTTGCACACGAAGATGATGAAGATGATAAGACCGATGAGGACGTTGTAAGCATCCGTCCAGCGCCAGAAACCTTGAAGGTCGGGGTAGATGGCGCTGATGACTTCCAGAAGCCAGTTGATGCCCATCACGAGGAAAAGTTTCACGTACAGGAAAAGCCTGGAAGTTTAATAAAATTTGGTTATAGGTTTTGTATTCTTTTTTATAATATGGTGCTGAAATGTATTTCTACACCATCTTTACTGTGCTTGTAATTCATCGTTTTACATACAACAGGATACTCGTATATACAAAATTTTAGTCACGATAAGAAAAATGGTCTGGTTATTTGAAGAACTCTTGTAAATAGATAGAAGGTATATATTTAATAAATTATCAAAATGATAAATATGCCATGATGGACCAAATGTTTTTATTAGTCAGTTAGATTATGCGTTTCTGTTAAATTGATGAACTTAGAGCAAAGTTGAGATAATTGCTCGATCAATAGGTACATATTTGGCGAAAGATCCAAAACAAATGAAAACCCAAAGACTGTTAAACTTCCATACCAAAATAAACCCCAAAATAAATAAATACACAAAAGACATATTACTTTGACCCTGACCTCTGTTGATCATTCCTCTGTTGATCGTGCATGGTGCTCTCCTTGGACTTGAGGACTGAAGTCTGCTGTTTGATCTGCGCTATCTTTACAGCAGTCAATATGAAGAAGAAGATGTTAGCCACGCACAGGATCACGATTGGACCGTAGAAGTATAGGAGTTTGCTCTTTCCTGAAATTAGAAACAAATGAGATTACAAATTTAAGACCAACAACGAGAATTGAAGAATAGAATTTGATAATAAGAATGGGTGCCGATTTTGCTGATCGATTTAATTACAGCGATTTTAGATATGGATCTAGCTATTGATTCGCGTATTAATACATAGTTGCGGTTAAGACTCTATATCAAATCTCGAATCACACGCTAAAAACAATTTCCAGAGCTCATAAGCGCCAAATACCTACTTAGGCGCCGCTTGTGTTTAGCGCACTTGTACCAACTAAAGCTACAAACAGACACCACACAACGCAATGCATTATGACATCTGCTCCATACAAATATATTCCCCTTATTCCAAAACGAGTTTTAAAGATAGTCCTAGGACTAACGTCATTTTTTGACATTTTGTCTATAGCCGAAACGTCATTTATCTGAGTTTATTCTAGGACTATAAATAAAACTCGTTTTGTAATAAGGGGGATTATGCCTAGAAACACTTCTGAGATTAGTCTGTTTATAGCGTAAATCCCATCAAACGTCAAACCATTGAGACAAAATGAAAATAGAAACTCCAATTTACAAGTTTCTTTATTGTTAATAATAAAGCTACTTACCGAATATAAAGCAACCTTGATGTTTAAGGTTTGGCAGCAGAGGGTGAGCGGGTAGGCCAGAGAACTCGAGGCTCGCCATTATGATCGTCAAAGCGGTTGGGACGCCAAAAGCATACATTGCGTACGCACAGAATCTCGCGCGTATTGACAGCTTCTCCAACGATAGGCCGCGTTTACCGCTGGAAATTTGTAAAAAAGGTTTTTTATTAGAAATGTATTTTAAGGTTGTTTCTTATAAAACATGATACCTTATCTTGCAGTTTTTTGTTTCTCTTATAAAACCATTTTTTATCCGTGTTTAGAGCAATGTTCGCCGAAAATATATTTTTTTGTTTTTGAGATATAATTGTATAGCTAATTAACCTATCTAATTTATCTATAGCAGTTTTTATCAGACGGTTTTCTTTTTCAAATGACGATTTGTATACCAATAACAGTACCTACGTTTACGACTTTGTCGAAGCATTTAGAAAATTAACACATTACTTTACACCTCTATCATTTGAAAAGATGCCATCAACCTGTATCATATTAATTACTTTTAAATAGACCATTTAATAACACCTTTAGAATAGGCTGTACTTTGAACCACAAAACTTCATTAACAAAATGGTTTCCGCAAAGCCTCAAGCTACAATTTAAAAGATAACTAGCACCCTAACATAGTAATTTTCCATTTACTAATTAAATTTCATGGAAAATTGTGTAGTGAAACATTTTCTGCGTCAAGCAGGGAAATTATAGTCATAGGTCAAGATAGCGAATGCATTGTGTGCACTCCTACAATGACGTCATACCTGTTGATCAATACCTACGTTGCTCTTTGTTGTCTTGGCGAAGCAAATACAAAGCGAAAATAGATGATATACCTACCTACTACCTATAAGTAGATATACGCAAGCCTCCGACCAAGATAGTGGTAAACTTTAAAATGAATTGTGTTATTTTTATTTTTAACAACCAAATTGTGGAGGAGAATTGTGGAGAAGGAGAAGAAAGGCCTTTGCCCAGCAATGGGACACTGATGGCTAGATAAGATAAGACATCAAAATTGGTATGAGCGTCATAATAAAAAAGATTTTCAGATTTTTTGCAAAAAGCTGTTTTTAATATGAGAGAAAAACTTATTTAGCTGCCAAAAATGAAGACTTAGGTTAATACAATTTCAAACGAAATGCTAATTATACTTTTTGTTGCTACAAAAAACGAGTCAAACGATCCGGAAAATTGATACAAAAAGCAACAAAAATAGACGGTAATTCTCTAAATCACAAGTCATTGTAGCATTTGTAGGTAAAAACTTTAAAAAAAGTAATGTACTCGGAACACAAAATGACAATTTATCTTTTCCTGTTATTAAAATGTACTTATTTATATCTGTAGGCATGACTTATCTTAATGATGTACTTACTAACTATTTACTGTGTATTTTAAGGATCGATATGTATCAATACTTACCTACGAGTATATTACTTAATTAAACAAAAACGCTTTCCTAAATGGGCCAATTTTATCATTTTTTATAAGTGGTCGGATAAGTGAAAAAATTGCGCGTCTATAAAACTTTGTTACTAAATAAGATTTCAATAAAGGATTTTTTGTTAACGCGTATTATTGAATAACAAGATAATGATAGTATTTGAATGCCTGTCGGATTATAATGGTTGTTAACGTTAACACCTTCCTAATTGCTTATACGATGACTAAGTAGGTGTAGTTGTACTGATTGGATGAATCTCTGAGGTTTTTCCATCTCGACAGAATGTGTTTATTGACTATGTTTTACACCGTTTATTTACAAGGTGTTTATTAACTGTGTGATTAACATTAAGGGACGTAATCTGCTCATGAAACTGGACAACTTTCCCTAAGATACAACGGACGAAATAGGAAAAAAATAACTTTTCATACAAACTTTCCCATCTTCCCGATTCCCCGATCTGCTGATCGACATTTTGATAGGAGCATGAACTCTTTTGTTGTATTTCAACCAATGTCTCTTTATTGTTGTTCAGATTTATCAGCACATGATGTCATTTTGTCTATGAAATAAACGATTCTGACTTTGACTCTGAATTATTTTTATGAGACAGTGAACCTGTTTGATGATATGATATGGTCTTTTCATATCACTTACATATCTAAGAGTAATTATAAACCTATGTATAAAAAAATAATGGGATATATTACCTAAAAGTCCACCAGATGTCGAAGGACATGACGTTGAGCCAGAAGAATGCAGACAGCAGGAAGAAGTAGATTATGAACGCTGAAACAAGAAAACACTTCAAATGAAGTTGGTTACAAAAATCTTGTGTGCCATGCTGTATGGAATCATTTATAAACTTAGATTGTACAAAAACGAAATTCTTTAAAAAGATGCAAATTCATAAAATAGGTTACTACTTGCAAAAGAAAAATTATGAAATTGTATTCGTAACCCAAAAAGTTGTTAAAAAGTTTGTGAACTACAAAAACGATATTTCAAAATGGGCCCAAAAAAAAGCTCACGTGCCCAGAAGAGGCCGAGTTGCATTGTCTTTATGTGACTTATTTCTGCTAAGTATATATGTGTGTATGTTAGTGTGTGTGTGTGTGTATTATAATATTTTATATATTTGCTAGGTATTTTATTATTTTGTTTCAAATAATGTTTAATACAAAGTACCTTTACAATACAAGGATTGAGATCAAAACCGCATCCGCTATCATCATTGAATGAATTGACACAGTTAGATAAATTATAAACGTGAATAATGCTAGATAAATCATAGTACCTAAACATAGATAAAATAGTGCATAATGATTGCCTAGCTGATGACTAGGTTTATGATAGCGTAAACTGGCGCGATTGCGTTGCATTTAAGACCCAGAACCCACGGGGAAACGCAACTGCAACTGCTAGTTACTTTAGAGTTGCATCTAAGTTTCTGCTATAAACTCCTTTAGAAAACCACACACGATGCAACTAATCTGAAACGTTTCAAACTAGATGCGTCGTGTGTGGTTTTCTAAAGAAGTCTATAGCAGAAACTTAGATGCAACTCAAAAGTAACTAGCAGTTTCAGTTGCGTTGCAGTTGCGTTTCACCGTGTGTTCTTGGTCTAAAGGAGTCTATAGCAGAAACTGAGATGCAACTCAAAGGTAACTAGCAGCTGCAGTTGCGTTGCAGTTCCATTTCCCCATGTGTTCTAGGCCTTATTGCAATCGATTCTATCTTTCGAAGTGCTTCGTTATGATATAAGTAGCTATTTTTCCTGTTATTATGAATTTACAAATAGTTTATCTTTTCTACCTTTATGTTGGAATTTTATAAAAGATAATTAAGTACTTAACCATTAAAACATGAACGTCCTACATTTTTTTATAAAATAGTAAAAATTCTTGATTAAATAAGAGGTACTATCTTTTTCTACGCTACTTGAAAACAAAAGCTTTTTACGAAGCTTCAATTTACCGTAGGTACATTTTAAGGCCAAAACACATCGGATGCGTATTCGTAGACGTATGGATAATGTATGGGCCTGTCACCGCTTGCCGTAGACGCAAACGGTGACCGTTCCATACATTACAACTCAGAGGTACGCATACGTCTGCGCATACGCATCCGGTGTGTTTTGGCCTTTAGTACTTAATTTCAAGTCCCAGTCCAAAATATTTGGTAGAGACCGGAGCAGATTTTAGTCTTGAGTATTACAGACGTGATTTCAGGTCGTAGTCTTAATAAAAGACTACCTAAATAGTGACCAATACTGCGAATATGTACATATACATACTCAAATAAAATCAGGGTTTCCCAACCTGTTGTAATACTATTTTTTATCCTGCTCTTTACCTGCCTTCTGCACGTGTCATCATACTAAATTAACAGCGAGGTGCTCTTTATTGAACTGGAAATTATATCCTTTGATAGATGTTGTTTATTTAATCTTTTTAAAAGTTCATAATAATGGAAAAATACGCAATGCAATGATGAGTGTCATTAAAAAAGTGTTCAATGGTTTTTAATAACCATATTATTAATATCGAAAGTGCAGAAAATTTTATATTTAAGATTGTAAACAAAAGGATTATTTCGAAAATTTTTTAAATTCTTTTTCTTAGATTTCTTGGATTTAATCAACAATGCAAAAACATCCGAAAATTAGTTTGGTGCTTACCAAACTAAAAGCTATTTTAAATAAAATTAATCTCAACATCCTTGACCGAATTAACATCATTTCTTTTAAAATACTTCCGTCGATAAATAAGAGAGACGGCGCAGGCGCCGGTCCACGAGTGTCATTTGTTTGGGTGTATCAGACGAATTCCTACGAAAATAAACTGTATTTCTGTTCTGTAACAACAAAATGGTGACACGATTAATGAATAGTCAGTGACGTAACCATAGTAACCTTGAACTAAAGATTTTGGAACATTTTGCGATCTTCGTTTTTTTGCAACTCACACTGTGCCACATTTTGCGATCTTCTTTTTTCATGCAAGTCACATGTCGGCGACAAGAGGGTATGGAATTGAAATGTCACGGGCATATCGGCACGCGCAATGTTATATTGCCCATTAGGTTGAACTAAGTTTTATTAACGACTAGTAACTGTAGTGCCCGCCCACGACTTTGTCTATTTATTTGTATCTGTATACAACTGAAATCATCATCACAATCGACCTCTATAGTCTTATTTATTGTTTAAGTAGTTACTGTTTATTTATATGCAATTTAAGTACAATTTACCTGATTACCAGTTCTCAAAGACTATGTTTTTATTATCAATCTTTCTTTAAATAAACAATCCCACGAGGCCTGTAATTATAAAAACCAATAATTTATCTCCAACCGCAGATTATCCGTGAAGATACAGAAACTTGTAGGCAGTTGGATTTTCCCTTTGCCTACATCTTGTGGTAAACATTAACATAAAAGGATTTTGCATTAACTAAGCAAATACTTACTTTAATCTTTCTTATTAATTTTATCATTAGCACTTACGATATATTATTACCTAAGTTAATATTACTAAAGCTCCGAGCATTACCATTTATTACCAACCTTAAATCTTAATGCAGGCTACTGTTGAGGTTATTCCGAATTTGTAGTAATTTTGTGTAGGTAGGTAGGTATATATCTATATCACTCTTGTATGAGAGTAGGCTCGTGCCCCTGTGGTGGGGACGTTAAAAGGGCTGATAATGATGATATACCTATGTGTAGTTAATATTACTAAAGTTTCAAGTATTACCACTTATTACCTACTTCTGCAAGAGTTCCTCCTCAAATTGAATCAATTAGGTAAGTATTTGTGGTTACTATGCGTGTGCAACAACCTCTTGTACATTTACCCTTGCTACTTTTCATTAGCAATGTAAAGAAATGCAAAACTATCAAAAAACGTTGCATCACTTGCATCTTATTGAATAAGTATTATGCCGTAAACAACACAATAGCTTTCTTTACTATTAAACAAACTGAATTATTTATTTACTTTATACTTGTGGCAATCCGCGACTTCATAATTATTTATCGTCAAATCTTGGAAAACGAATCATAAAATAATATAGACCTATGTGTTATTCTGATATGCAAAGATACACTATTCTAAAAAGACAATATTATCCTAAAATAATATAATCTATGTTTCATTCTGAGGTGCTACGCTACAAGTAGATACTACCTATATTCTAAAGTTTCATTATAAATCTGTTCAGTATTTTTTGCGTGAAAGAGTAGGCGCATCTTCGGCACAAACATTGACATATAATATTAGTAGGGTTGACGTTGACCTTAACCGACCTGATTCACTTTGTTTTCATAAACAGAGCTCATTTGAATTTCGGCTAAAATACCTATTTGTAACAATCGTCATGGCGCCATGTTGTCGCGGAAAACATCATTATTTTGCTTTTTTTATCATTTTTTTGTCATTGAAGGTGTCACAAACAAGATATCGTAGTCTTCTAAGCAAGCGACCGAGTTGGCGCAATCGGATGGACTGCCGCACAAAAGTCTTGGGTTTGAATCTCAGTAAGGCAAATAAAAGGTTATTATAAATAAAGATAATTAAATATGAATCTCCATTATCGTTTACCTATCGTTTACGCTTTCATTATCAAAAGTAAGTATATTAAAAAGAAGAATGAGCATCGTACATAGTAGCATAGCATAGTGGTGAATACAGTAAAGATCTAAGGGCCAGTTTGACCATTGTCAGATAAAATTTAACTGACAGATAAACCTATGTCTATTTCATAAAAAATTACGTTTTAGACAGAGATAGGTATAAAATATCTGACGGTTTTATTTTATCTGTAGGTGGTGAAAGAGGCCGTAAAAGTTAAAAATTATTCCGAGGGATATTTTATACCTGTCACTGTCTAAAACGTTTATGCTTTATGAAATAGACATAGGTTTCTGTCAGTCAAATTTTATATGTAAGTAATTCGTGCAATGTGCCCTAATTTTTCTTTCTATTTTAATCAACTATTAATACGGTCCACTTCTCTCACGTAGTTAACAAGTTGTAATAAAGAAAGATAGGTTTTTAATAAATCCAATTAGGTAGAGTCAGAACGTTCTACCAAATGTCGAAATTGAGCCTAATGTGGGCCACTCCTGTAGCTTCATTGATATCCGTTACCATGGTTACACTTCTCTTTGTCTTTTCTTGGATCTATACCGATACCTACCTTTCATAGTTAATGGCTACTCGACTTCGTACGCATTTATCGTCACGTCTTAGAAAACTAACACAATATCTTAGAACAATAAGTACTTAGGTATAGTCTATGTGTTATTCTGATGTGCAAGCAACAATATTGTAAAGTTTCGTTAAAATCTATTCAGAAGTTTTTGCGTGAAAGAGTAACAAATCCATCGATCCATCCATCGGCCTTTGAGATTTACCCATAATATTGGTAGGAATACCCTAAACCGACGAGCATGTATGAGGCGATTGATGAATGTGGATGAAGCGAAAGCAGTATGTTTGGATCGTAGCAAGTGGAAGGAAGTGGTCTCTGACTACCCCGATGAGCGAGAGGCATGACGGATATGTAGGTATGTATGTATTAGGATAGGATAGGATTCAGTAGCTAGACACTTTTCGTGACAAAATAAATTAAAATGGGCGTATCTTAGACATGAGTAACTATTACAATAAAGACATCAACCCGTCATTGGGATTTTACAGTCACAGAGACGTAGGTATAATTATAGTAATTTAACTCGCATGCGCAACACCATCACTGTAGTATAACCAAGGCAACGGATATTATCACTGCACTGAGCTACATTTACACTGCAATTATTTCGCAAATTGACAATGTAATTGTTCTTTAACGTCACTCTGATTAATAGTGGATAAAAAAATACGTGTTTTAATTGCAGAAAATTCTTGTTGATTTATGTTGGTATTAGTTAGGTTTTCATCTTCTTCCGATATAATCACAATATTAGTGTCATCAATATTATTTTTATGAAGAACCTGTTTTGCAACTGGTTCTTAAATGCCATGTATTCGTAGTTTTCAGGTACAAAGGACTAGACCTCCTTTTCAGATTGTCTTCCAGGCTTGTCATTTTAATGCTATCTACACACTAAAACCGCCGGCATGTCGCCGGGCTAGGCCAGCGGCTTTACATCATACGAATGGCAGTTGTCAAAAAAGCCGGCGGCTTTCGTGTGTAGATACCTCAAGGTTTTTGGCAGATTCGTCTTAATCGACCACTAGTGTGATTCCATATAAAACTGTCATTTGCGGGTGACCCGCCGAACCGCAGCCTCAGGTGCTGAAACGCCTTTATAGTTTATTTCATTTGTGTTTGAGTGCCTACATAGCGTGGTTTTCATATCAAAAGTAGTGGTTCGTCTGCTGGTGGTTTTCCAAGTTATTCAAAACCGACCTTCAAACAGACATCTTTAACAAATGATTTGCAGAAATACGCTAAGTTCATGAACATTAAATTGACCATGGTATAATGCTATAAACACCCACAATAGTTAACTAGAATCGTTACCACTACTGATGCTTATAAAAATTGCGTCTCAATTTTCTTGTTGTTGGTTATAAAATTCGTACAAAAAATGTACATTGACATTTGCTTCGGTGATGAGGATTTGAAACGCTCATTTACGGAAAAAACGTGCTAAAGGTCATTCCGTCGTTTTATTTAATTTAAATACCGATTAAGTTTGACAATTTCCGCCTTTAATAGGATCTTTGGAACAATTAAAAATACGCTCTAAGTACCTAGGTATACCTATACGTTTGGCATAATGACATTAGGAGGAGTCAATCAATTTTAAGTACCTACGTATATGTTCGAACTTTTAATGAAACTTAACAACATTGTATCTTGCACATCAGAATAACACATAGACTAAATAAAAATAGGTCACGCACGATACTTATAGCAAGGCCAAAAATTAACTTAAAACTAGAATCAAAACTGAAACAATCGTAAAAACTATAAAAACATGGATACAATATCGTAAAAATACACAAGCTACTCACTCATCGCCAAACAACAATCGGTGGTAATATTATTGATGACGAGTAGAATCTGCATGGTGGCCAACACGAGGAAGCCGACGAAGAGGCAGAGGAGGTAGGCCATCAGTACCCTGCCGTGGAGGTTCCTTAGCTCTGGCAGCCAGGCGTAGACGGCCACGGTGGCCAGGATGAAGACGCATGAGATCAGCATACCTGGGTAAGAGATAAATATTGAATAGACTTAAACACATTCATTCAACACACATAATACAGCACAAATTAAACAGAACAATAATAAAAGAAAAAGAATTAAAAAGTAAATCAGAATTAACAAGGTAGGTAACTGATATGTCAAGGCACTATGGATTACTGGAACTGACGTTTGTATAAACCAGTGACGCTGAAGTAAAAAAGAAAAGTATTACAAGAAATAATATAACAGATTGTCTTTGACTTGACTAACTTGATATGTAAGGAGCATTTAACTTGTCTGTTTGTTTCAAATTGCTTGCCACTCGATGGCTACAGAAGGAGATGCTAGCCTATACGGAGATATCGCGATGACAACAAATAAGACTTGGCAAGCAATATTGGTGGCCAGAAGTTTCCTGGGTTCGCGGAAGATAGAAGGATGCGGGGAAAGGCCTTTACCCAGTGGGATCTAACAGGGTAATAGAAAAAAAGTTTTACATACTTACAAGTACTACTAATAATATATCCAGTGTAGTCAAAGGGGCTGTCAGCGAAGCACACGAGAGCGTCTAGCTGAGTTACAGAGTTCCCGTTACGATCTTCATACACGAACGTGTCGATGCAGTACTTGTCTGGGCCTCGGACGGTCCATGGTGGTATTGTCATTGGCAGCTCGATGTAGAGTTTGCCATCCTGGCAACAAAATGAAGGGTTAGTTGTTAAGCACATTCTCAAACGACAATTTGTTTTTATTAGGTATTTAAGAGTTCTTATAGGTATCTATTAACTTGCATCTAATAGGTATGTATTCTGTTCCAATAGCATGACTTTTTCTTTTTTTTACTTTTATAGCTTGTCGTGAAATGTTGTAAACAACATTTCTGCACTGAGAGCTCAACAGTGGCAGATCGAACCAAACGCATAAGGGGGTATGTGTTTGGTTTTATGAAAAAAAGATTTTAAAAAAGAGTTTTAAAGCTATTTCGATGTTAAGTTCGTTTAGTTTGACGTTTTGTCCATAGACGAAGTTTGGCATTTTTTCAAAGTGTCAAACCACGCGAGCGATTCTGTCAGTTCTAAGCTAGTTTGCTCGACTTGACTACTTGTATTAACACAGTTAAAGTACAGATCATTTACATTTGCTTCAAACATTGTTTATCAAAGGCACGCCTTTACGTAAAAGTTCAAAACAACGTCATACTTGCTTGCATATACGAAATCTAGTTTACGAGCAAACAAACAAATAAGTAACAATTTTTATTCACATTCGTTCTGTGTCAATGTCAGTTTGTCGTAGGTACTGGTGGCATCGTACTACTGTACACATATTTACGTACGACAAACAGTATTTTATGATTACTACCAACATGCGTAGCTTTTGCTTTCTGCCTCATAAAGTATTGGGCCAGTTAGTGAAGAAAGTTGTTTATTAGTAGTAGTAATTAGGTTCCTAACAGTAACTTTCTAAAATCAGTTTTAGTCACATGATTTTCTAATGATTTTCTAATTAGAGGAGACATTCTAAGTTGAAAATAATAAAATGAGTTGTAGGTAAGTATTTAAAATTCCATTCAATTCCATTTCCATGGAAATTCGTTTCATTTATAATCCACTGACCAAAACTTCTTAGATGTGTTATCCCGATTTAAACACAAATCAATGCCTGTAGGCCGGTAGAATGTATTATGACGTTAACAGGTGTTCATTTCAAAAAGTTGGGTTATAATAAGTTGGTTTAGTTGGGTTGGGTATAATTGAATGCTTTCAATAATATTTTTAAAGAAAAGCTACTGACCCGTTCTAGTAAAACAACGTTAACATTTAAAAATACCTACCTAATAATTAAGAGGCGTCATATTAACTACATCTAGGCTGACTGTATCCCTTAACCACAAACACAAGGTCGCAATGACCCAATCCATTCACAAGCTCCCTAAAAATAGTTCAGTGATTAACTGACTATGTCACAGATGTTATTGTAGACCTTATTAGCTAAAATAATACTTGTTTTTACACAGATGTACGATTAGCTTCTTTATAATCCTTTTACAGAAGTTAATATTGTAAAATAATGATAAACAAGTATGGAAAACAAGGCACGATCGATTTTAAGATCTTGAGAAGTAAAACAATATTTTATTAACAGTTTTCTTAATTTGAATGAAACTTATCAACTGTTTGTAAAACAAGTCGGGGAAGTTGAGGTATTAGTAAACCCTTAAGAGCAAAACCTAACTGTGGCTAAAGTTGAAGGCAAAACGCAAAGATTTCTATTGTTGAAGTACCTAGTTAATTTACTTAACTTTTTATTAGAAGTATATAGTTTTTTTTTTGTATCAGAGATTTTTGTTAAAGTTTAGAAAAGGAGCATTTTATACACAACTTAGATATATTTACTTAATTGTTGAATAAAATGTCTACTTAATTGTTAGTACCTACTGGTACTCTAAGTAGATATCTACTTAATTATTGTTGAAAAAAATGCTTAATGACTAAAAAACCATTTCGGTTGAAGTCTAGTAAACAAAACTACATAATTATTTAAAGTGACCTTATCAGAACAGAATCCATTAGCTACTTAGTAAGTGTAGCAACACTCGACAGTCAGGTAAGTACTTCTAAATGGATTCCTGACAGAGAACAGTATGTACAACGAACGAGCGATAAGCCATTTGATTCGCTGCCAATGGTGGTTACAGAGTTCTAAGGGCTTATGATATGCTTAACTTCTAGACTTTAGTATAATCTGAATAATAATGTGTGGATTATTTAGGCGCTTATGCACTTGCCGTTGCGGTTTGACGTTTAGGGCGGAACGCAGTTCAAAGCATTTTTGATTGTCATATTATTATTGACATTTTCAACAAATGATCATCGAAGCGACTACACACGCAAATATTGTGTCAACTCATTTTGAATTTTATTTGTATGACAACAATGTCGATAATGATATTATGACAATCAATCCCAAATGCACTGCGCTACGCTCCGTCAGGTGTGCGCCGGCCTTTAGCAGAAAAAAACCACGTGTCAGCCGACTACCGCGGTTCATGTTTTTTTTTACGTCAAACTGCAAATGCAGATGGGTAAGAGCCCTATATGATAAACCTTTCTTTGATTAGTAGGTAATTCTGCGAATGCGTAAAGACCCTTTATTAAGCGTAGAGCGTAGGTAGATAAACACTTTATCTACATTAATATAGCAAGTTCTCAGAAATAGATATATTTTTGTTTATCGCGATTTTTACGATTAGGTTATTAATAATATCATTGAAAAAAACATGAATCCAGTTTGTGAATCACTGTGGAATTGACCGGATAATTATATTCTTTATATTTATAAGTATTTATGTAATAAATATTTTTGAAGTTATTTAAGTAGTCATAGTAAACACAAATTCAAATGTGGTAGCCACTTAATAGTTGTAATTAATACGCCTATTTATATTAAAGTAATGTTAATTAATGATAATCGATTCTGTTTAAGTACTTGTGGTGTTTGTGACGTAAGTCTTCTTATTTCTTAGTCTAGCTAGACACTAATGAATAGTAGCTACCTACTCGTACGTTTATAGGTGTGTTAAGTACTGTAGTTTATGAGAACAAATAATAACTAATCACTGACATCTATTAATTTGTGGTGTATCGTAAAAAAACATTAAATAGGTAACAACATTTGTGAAAACTGTAAACGTCGGAAGGCGATTGATTGCTAGCGCGGTTTCGTATCAAAATCATATTATCAACTTAGATTAGAAGCATCTACATTGTCTATTTCGCATTATTCAAAACTTTTTACGAATCTAAGTAATTTTGTAACAAATATTCGATAGTTTCAGATACAAATGTTTGCAAAGACGACCCTATAACTACATCCGATGTTTATCGACGACCTATATCGATTTCATCTCATTATGATAGTCTCGATAAGTTGATTCGATAATAACCGTAGCATTGTTTTATGACTAGTTGTGATTGATCAATCAGAATAAGGAAATTTTTAATTAGATTAATGTAAACGTTGATATGAATCTCTTGCACGTAATCTCTAGTGCAGACAGATCAACTTTTGGAAATAATTTGAAAATCGTTTTTATTGCTTTGATATGGTTTACCTGGATAAAGTCTTATACCTATTTTTAAAGCTGTTTTTAATGAAAAATATTTTAAAGTAATTGGTTTGTTTTAAAATTGTTGTAGGTAATTTGTGATGCACTGTAGTTAGGTATTTGAAAATGATGATTGATTAGCTGTACTTATACAACTATAGGTACGTATATAGTTTTATACGTTCTATCTAGGTACTTCTTCTAGGTAGGTACTTTTTATGTATCATTTGAATTGCTTTCTTTTATAAGACATAGATACCTAAAAAATATTTAAATTTAATTTATTGAACCCTTACCCTTCTTAAATGATGATGAGGTGAGGCCTGTCCAATTCGTATCCTATACTCGTCGACAGAAGTACAGTTCTGCTTCCCAATTTTAAATTGAAACAACTTCGACGCATTCACACCTTTGAGAACTCTATACTCATCCCAAATAGGGGGGTCAAATACCTCTGTAGTATTCACACACTGCTTTATATTAGAGTTATAGGCCATTCCATACGGGCAGCATTTGTTTAAACAAATTTTATCCTTGCATATACATCCCTGTGGCGGTCCTGTTTGATTATCTAAATAATATTCACTTTTCTCATACTTTAGTCCATTAAACACATCATCGTTTGATAAATAGTTACTTTTAGATGCGTCCACACTATAGTCACTGTCACATAGTTGTTGGAAACCAAAAGTTCTTGTTATAAACACAAAGAATAATAAAAGTTTTGAATACATCTTTGAGTGACGACAAAAACTATAAAATTATAACAGTCTTTTCACTTTTTAAAATATTTTATGCACAACGTCTATTAACACACCTTTCTAAAAGTAAAATGAAGTGTTATTAAATGAAACTTTGGGGAAATAGAGAAATACCAAATAACGTGACCAAAAGACGAAATGAGCATTCAAAATTCACTGGAGACACCTTAAAGTTTTGACTGGCACGCATGTTAATTAGAACTTCGGAAAATTAACACGTTATAGCGTGGTGTTATGTTTTTTAAAAGTGTTACTTTACGGAACAATAGTTTTGTTATTTAATGTATTCAAGTAATGAGCCGTGACGTCATTTGGATATTCCAAGATCTTAAAGTCCTGCCAGACAAGTCAATTGGATCCAATCTCGAAAACTGGTTTCAGAAATGGTGCCGCTTCGATATTTATATCCGCAGACTTGTTTACTAACTTCACCAAAAATTTTAGAGAAAAAAACAAACTGTCAGTTTTTATCAATTAAGAGTAATTAATTCAGCACTATATGGAAACTGTGGAAAAACCAAAAAAAAATTGTATTTTGACCACAAAAAGTTGAAGTAATTGTGGTAATATTCAAAGTTTGTGGTTTTTGTTAAAATTATCATTCATCGCTAGTGGTCACGGTATTTGATTGTGTTTTATTGTGGCTGATTCTAGTAAACAATATATTAAGTGATTTATTTTGAATCTATTTGCATTTTTATTTGATGTCATGGTTGAAAAAACTTTTGAATCACGCACGCAGCTGAATTTTGCGTGATTTTATTAATTACGTAGGTTTTTTGTCACTTGAGATATAAGTACCTTAATGAGAATCACTTAACATCACAACCACAGCACTAGACTAGAAAATCTTGAATCGACGAAATTATCCACAAAATAATCTCCCAACAAAATCCGGTAGTCACTTTCACAAATTCCACTTCAACATATCTAAGATAGATCGGACTGTATTTTTATTTAGCCGATTCTCGTAAAGTTTACGCGCGTGTTGGACGATAAGTTGACGCGAGCGGTCGCCATCTGATGCCGTTTATAACTGGCCATAATCGCCATGTAGCTACTTGCCGGATCACTGGACTTGTTTGATGGTGTTAAGGCTACTCTGGGTTTACTTCAGCTCACGCAACATGCGACAAGTGTAATCTCTTACTTCTTGGAAACATCTTTAATAGCTCTAGCGCAGTAGCAGTAGTGACAATTTAGGATTGCTACTTCTGATTTAGAATCCCGTTTGAGGTAGATAATTGATTTAAAAGTGATGAGTTTAAATGGTACTTATCTAATTCACTCCTGTATGTCTATATCCATGGAACCCACCGTACTTATAGAGAACTTTAAAAGTGACATTATTTAATTATGTGCATGGATCTCTTTTTAATATAAATAGATAGACACCGTAACGCTGTCTACACATCAAAGCCGCCGGCATGCCGCCGGCTTTTTGACAGCTGTCATTCGTATGACGTAAAGCCGCCGGCCTATCCCGGCGGCATACCGGCGGTGGCTTTGGTGTGTAGATAGCATAACCGACTGTTACGAAAACCTATTCGTTCTCTTGATATTTTACCTAAATACCATGAGTTAACCAAAAGATATTTACTTACCTGAAAACGTAGAAACCGATCCGTACCGCTTTATCGGTACCGGAAACCAGTCGAATCTCCTTATCTCTGCAACTCGTGGTAGAGGTACTTGTCAAGCTAATTGACTGGACATTGACTTACGAGTTTTGGACACTACAAAGTTATTTAATACGCAATTACACAACGCATCATAGAAATTCCACCTTTTGATGTCTAATGAGGATTATATTTTATTTTTGATCATAAAAAATATACATAACTAGAAGCTGCCCGTGACTTCGTACACATTTATCGTCGTCTTATATCTTGGAAAAAAAATATAATATCTTAAAATAATATAGCCTATTTGTTACTCTGATGTAAAGCAAAAACATTGTCAAGTTTCATCAAAATCAGTCTAGTGGTTTTTGCGCGAAAGAGAAACAAACATCCATCCAGTCGGCAGACACATTGATATTAGTAGGATAGGATTAATATAAATATTTTGGTTGTCATTGTAATGTTGTCAATTTAAAAAGTAAACTAGGTAAAATAAAGGGTTCCTGTTTGGAAACGTCTTTAGTTCAAGTTTAGTTCAAAACGCACGACGCGACGGATGCAGGATTCTATAGTTGGTATTCATCAAAACAACTCGATATTCACAATAGGTCCAGAGATGTTTTGTACATGTCGTGTGCGTACAAAATGAAAATTTTGTGAATTGTTTTTGTCGCATTTTCCTTGTTTTTTGGGATGACCATGTTTCAAGAGTTTTAAGGGATAAGCATCCAACAAGGTGGACTGACGACTTAGTTAAAATTGCTGGAAGCCGTTGGATGTGGCAGCGCAAGACCGGTCGTTGTGGAGATCCTTGGGGCAGGCTGACATGATGATGCAGGGATATAGTGCTTCTTTGGACCTTAATTTTTTTACTGTAGCTCCAGCTAGCCTCGTATGAAGCATATCATCATCATCAACATATCACTGCCTATGGAAGTCCACTGCTGGACAAAAGCCTCCCCCAAGGATCTCCACAACGACCGGTCTTGCACTGCCCACATCCAACGGCTTCCAGCGACTTTAACCAAGTCGTCAGTCCACCTTGTTGGAGGCCTTCCCACACTGCGTTGTCCGGTGCGTGGTCACCACTCGAGAACCTTTCTGCTCCATCGTCCATCGGTTCTGCGAGCAATGTGCCCCGCCCATGAAGCATATAGTGAAAAAGATTCTGATGCAATACAAACTCAACTTTGAGGATGAGTCATATTTACATGCATAGGACAACATTACAAAATATTTAAATACACATTTTAAAACCAAATTGCTTAAAAGCAATCAATAACATCATTGAAGTGAATGGTAAGTGCTTTCGTAAATACATGACCAGACATTTTTTTCAAGGGCGACGAAAAAAATACTTTTTAGTCTATTATTGGCAAGCTGCGAGCGAGTGCGTTTTGTATGACGTTACTTCATTCGTAAATACAAGCGCCATTCAATATTAAATAACAGACGTTACGCGGAAGGGTACTATTAATTATAATTATCGCAATAAGGTGATTGTACTAAGAAGGTTTTACTGCTAATTTTAAAAAAAACCGGCCAAGTGCGAGTCGGACTCGCGCACCGAGGGTTCCGTACAAACATGCAAGGTTTACAAAGTTCGTTCATTACGACAATCGAGTCATAACTATGGTATTTTTATTGCAAAATGAAATTCATAACATTACAATGGGGAAAGATGGAGGAGCATAAATTTAAGACAAAGATCTCTTTATCGTTTAAGTAATCCTTTATTTTATATTAACACATATCATTTATCTATAATATAACTGAAACACTTATACTAGCCTTGCAGCAGACTTGCGAAAGTTCTTTTATTAAAGTTATTTATTTACTAAGTTTTTTAGTCACTATTTAGAAATCTGGTTCAAAAATATTAATTAAGTATTAAATTTGAACCAGACCTGTAAATGGTGACTGAAAAAGGTGTGAATAGCCCCGCGTGCCACCCGTGCCACCAGCGTCCCATCAAACTTCGCCAGTAGAAACAATACAAGCAAGCTGTCTGATAATAACCAACAATAAGAAATATAATAATGTCATTGAATTTAATTATAAGTATAACACTTTAAGCAGTTAGGACGCATTTAGATTATACAGCTACATTCACCAAAACATCGGGATTGAATGACGATGAGTGAGGTCGTCTTTGCCGTTTGAAAAATGTTGCCCTCCCCATACATAGTATAATAACTCGCGGTCATTGCTGTAACTACAATTATGTTTACAATCACAATTTTTTTGGTGGTATAACTACTTAAAATTTTAAGCTTTTCGGAATTTTTCTGTTACCTGTGCTGTAAGCTATTGCTTCTTACCAAATTTCGAGATTCTATGTCAACGGGAAGTGGTCTTTAGGTTTTAATTCCCTTGCGTGTAGTTGCGAGTTTCAAAATATGCGGTATCAATGGTTGTACTTTTGCGTTTTGCGTTTTCGGGTTGACTTATAATTTTTTTTTTCACTGGTTAAAGGCAATTAAGAGATCTAAGTATTTGATATGAATTTCAACTTGATAGCTCTACGCGTTCATGAGGAAAAAAGTAATAAGTTTATATTTATTAAAAAATATATATTTTGTAATGTAACAAAAAATTTAAGGTTTTCGGAATTTTTCCTTTATGTGTGGTATAAAACGTTGCTTCATGCCAAATTTCAAGATTCAAGGTCGACTGGAAGTACCCTTTAGGTTTTGATTCCCTTGCAAGTACTTGCGAGTTTCAAAATATGCAGCTTAAATTGCTGTTTCTTTTGATTGAGTTGACATAGAAGTTTGATTTTGCTACAGCTTAAAGGTATTATAGACCTGAGTATTTGGTATGAATTTCAATTTAATACCTCTACGCGTTTATGAGGAAATGGGTAGTAAGTTTAAGATTATTAAAAAAAAATATATTTTGTGATGTAACTAAAAATTTATGGTTTTCGTAATTTTTCCTTTATCTATGCTATAAGACGTTGCTTCGTACCAAATTTCAAGATTCTGAGTTCACGGGAAGCACCCTGTAGGTTTTGATTCCCTTGCAAGTGTCGAAAATTTGCGGCATAAATGGCTGTATCTTTTGATTGCGTTGGCTTAGAAGTTTGATTTTTTCACAGCTTCAAGGGACAGTAGACCTGAGTAATTGATATAAATTTCAGCTTCATACCTCTACGCGTTCCTGAGAAAAAGGGTCTTGACAGACGGACAGACGGACAACAAAGTGATCCTATAAGGGTTCCGTTTTTTCCTTTTGAGGTACGGAACCCTAAAAACAGTTGAACAATGGAAATCTTATAGACTTTATTGCGTAAGGAATAAGATAGGATCAGCGAATTACTGACACCTTAATTAAGTAATTACCACAATCATTAGATGATCAAAAATTTCAACTTATCGATGTAGTAGATTTAATTCGAAATTGGAGTAGGTATTGATACTCTTTTTAAAGTTTTTTTTTGTTTTAAAAACTACTTGTTTACTACTTATTTACTACTTGTTTACTACTTATTTACTACTTGTTTACTACTTATTTACTACTTTTTTACTTTACTACTTGTTTGTTTTAAAAACTACTATCTACCTATCGACACACTTATTTTTTACTATTCTTATTCCTGACTATTCTATCTATTAACGACAGACAACATTCATTACCTACCAGCTGTTGCCAAATCCAGGAAGTAAACAAACGATTGTTCGTTATCTAGACTTTGTAGTCTTAAAAAATAACAAATTAACAGACATGTATATGAATATGGGCTCGTCCATTATAATTGAGTTGAAAATGAAGACATAAAATGTTAATGTCCATGAAACAGCTGTTTTTAAATGTCATTAGAAATTGTTCAAACATTTTACGCAATTTCATTCAAAATAAAATGATCGTCACACGATAGTTTGGAGTACAATTCTGATATCAAGCGCCGCTTCCAAAACCATGGCTAGCTGCGCGAGCTTTCCGTACTTTCTGGTCTTTAAGCCGGGTCCGCTGTTCATGTTTTGAATGAATATTTTATTCAGTTTAAGGGTGATAATTTTTTAAAATGACCATTTGGATGAAAAAAATTGTCCATACGCGATATTTTTTATTAAATATACTTTTAAGTATCAAATAAGTGCCTATTATTGTACAATGTTGTATTGTCTAGTAGAATTAAACAGTTTTATGTATTAAATATTACAATTTAAAAAATAATACTTATTTTTTCTCAGTGGGTTCGGATGGTCCCTATACAAAATTATTTGTCCTCTTCACGAGATACGTTACAAAATTTGACCTAAAAAAGTTACTGGAACCTTTATTTAATTATGAGTGAATATATCGCCTAGACAACAGTGAAAGCGTATTTCTTCAGTATACATTATTTATTTTAAATAATTTTAAATATATATTTTTTACTTACAAAACATCGTCCGAAATTTTGTTCATTTTTGTTTATCATTTTTGTAACAAATAAATCTGGTAATAATTGAAAACTAGAAAAAGAAACACTTAACAGTTCAACGAGTCAATGGCACGCCAGAAACGAATTTGAATCGGTCATTTCGTTTGCTGTGTGAAAAAGTGCACGACGCGTGTTTTTTTGTCGACCGGAAAAATTCCAGTTTTAATTTATCCATTTTGTGTTGTTTGTCAAAATACATAGGTAAGCGGCTCCTTTTTCATTAATTGTTTATTGGAATAGTTTATTATGTGTCTTTATAAAAATGCACGGTGATTTCACTCATTGAGATTTCTGTTGGCATAAACTATTTGAGATTATTTTCAAACAATGTTGCTTCTTCATTTTTGTAACATTTTTTGATGACGTTGCAAATATGACGTTACAAAAATGAAGTAAAGCTGTAATCACATCGGTGACTATAATGTGGACCACTAATTTAAACATCATAATCGGAGCGTGATTGTGCATGCGTACCCAAATGCAGTAAAAAAAGTCTCAGCCACATATAATTTTTACTAATTCTATTTTATTATGTCAATGAAATATTTTGTTTAATTATGTTTTCTTATTTTTAAGTTAAAGAGAATAATCTTTTATGTTGTTATTATATACAGTGACTTCATTGATTTCATTATTGATGAAAAAAAAAATACAATTTGTGTTGATTATTGGTATTGTGTTTCATTTCATTGCATGACATTTAATACATGAGTAAAAGAAAATAGTAAAAGATAAAGTCTGCATTGTGAGTAAGCCCTAATATTTTATTTTTGTTATTTTTGTAACAAGTTTTATTTTTGTAACACTTTCATTTTTGTTTCATTTTTGTCACAATGGTCATTTTAAAAAATAATTACCCTTAAATGATTTTGCTGACAAAACAAAGTAAAGTAACATTAATTTCGTTCAATGTTTGGTCAAAACTGTTCAAAACATATGCAGCGGACCCGGCTTTATGTACACCGTTTGTATACAGACAGACTTAGAGCTAAATGCTGCCTAGCTTTACGTCACACGAATGGCAGCTGTCAAAAAAGCCGGCGGCTTTGGTGTAGATACGATTAGGTACGAACTACATCCGATTCTTATCCGATCCCAGATCTTAATTATGGATCTGAGATAGATTCGAGAACTAATTCTGTTACTAAATATCTCGATACGAAACCGCTCTTACGAGCTCGGCAGCTAGCGCGAGCGTAAGTGATGAGAATTGGCAGACTGTTTTGTTGTGACTGGCATCATAACCTTGACATGCTATAGAGATTATGAATTCAGTCAGATTCGACGGTTTTTGCCAGTGAAGACTCAGAAATCACAATGCGCATAATTGACGTGTCAATCATTAAACACCTAATGAGATAGATTATTAGATAGGTACGTTTAAGTCTATGCTATCTATTGTTGTTTTTGTAAGTAAGAACCCGTCAATATTATATTTTTTATTTGATATATCATTGAATCTTTTATGTGGATTAGAACAAACCTAATTTTTTTTTTTAATTACATTAATTGGACTTAGCTAAAAAATGTAATAAACTTTATATTCAAGCAAAGTAGCCTTCAACTTCCTAACATGTTAGTCTACGTATCTAGGAGTTTTACATTCATCTTCTTTTTAATTAAATGAAATACGTTCTAAAGAGTACCTGCACCAGAATGATTTTAAATCAGTAAAAGAATAGAGAAGACCAATGTTCTAATAGGCTCTGAAATATAAAATCTATTTAAGTACTCTATTCATAAGTTATATATGTTATGGCTCTGACGATGAGCCAGGCCGACCACCCATCGAAGGCTAGCGTTTTAAAACGCTATTACACAATAGCGGCAGCAATAACTATCTGTTTGATATTTTAATGAAAAACGCGCGTGTGTTTTTATAATTTCATAATATAACTACAGAAGCGATTCAACCGCAAAATTTTGTCTTTTACAATTATGAAGTCTTTTACGACACTTTTTTAAAACGCACTGTTGATGTAGCTAGGCAATGATAGAGAGACGAGCTTGACATTTTCAGTACCTAACTGGCTTGGCTTATAGAGTTGACGTAGATACCCTACAATAGAGGTTGAAGCAAACAGCCTTTGCCTAATAAAATATCTTTATATCTATCTTTATCCTTAAATGAATCTCATTCTTGGGTCACTTTCCTGATTCAATTCTAAAATAAGTTTTGATCAATCGAAAAACCCAATAATTTTGTGGAAACTTTAGGTTATTTATCCAATATCGATATTAATCTGGAAATATCTGGACCGGCGTCAATCAAAACACACATAATGGCATCATAAAGACAGAAACTACTGTCGAGAACAATATAATTAATGGACGTTTTTATTAATGTCGGATATAGTTTAGTTTGCCCTATTCAAATATAGAACTTCATATAGATATGAAGTTCTAACACCCCATTTTACTTAATGACACGACACTGTTAAAAAATAACGAGATTTTCTGCAACTAGACTTTGATGTAAGTATTTATGTTTAAAAGGACATCCTTTTAAACATAAATACTTACATCAAAGTGTTGTAGATCAGAGTTGGGTAAAACGCGATTGAAAGAGGGTGCATGACCAATGGATATTGAAGCGGAACAAGGACGTAGAGCGGAGAGAATCCAGGAAATATTAACCAGTAGGTTAAGCAAAGCGGAGATGACTCCTGCAATTCGGGAAGCCGAGCAGTCATTTGACAACTTTTTTTGATAGTTGGGCGCATGGTGATTCCTACCAACTCTATTCTGGGAAAGTTTCAAGCAAAGTGTCTATTCTTAATTGTATTTCAGTTTATGTTAAAAAACCTTACAGAATTGAATATAAAAAAATCTTACTTGCAGATTTTTGTTACCAACTTTTTAATGGCTCTTGGATCGGTAACTTTATTTTCAAGAATAAGATATAAATACCACATCCTATTGTAATCTAGTCAACATAATAGATATAATCAATAGTCAGAGTACGTCGTGATTGTACCTCGGAATTTCCTCTTGATGCGCCGCCGGCGCGTGTGTTCGTGCTGCATAACAAATGAACGTCGCAGACGCAACGCACGCAAAAATATCTAGGTATTAAGAACTGGTTATTATCAGGATGAATTTCTGACTGGGTAATATATGGAAAATTTATTATGTTTGGTTTGACATATTTTAGATTTTTTTATAGTAAGTACCTAATAAATATTAAAGCATTCGTTTGGACCGATAACCAAAACCGCCTCAATCAGCTTAGGGTGCTTACACAGCTGGGGTTGCAGCGCGGATCTAGTAGCGGTTCTAGTGGTTCTAGTAGCGGTTCGAGTCCATCGCCTCCTACCGGCCTTTATTATAAAAAACTTCAAACCTCAACCGCGCCATAACTTCAAGTGCGTAAGTGCCCTTAGCCGAATGAATTATTTGTTAAGTAATGAGTTTAAGCTGCTACATGACTGTTCCACCATTATGGGTACAAAGCGTAATATTAATGAGTATTGTAGAAGCTTACGTTTCATAAATCATGAAATGTTGACTGAAACAATTCATTAATTTTATTTCAGTCAGAGTTAATAATACTTACGTAAAATGCATCGTTTGCAGTTGCAGTTTTATGTAGGTTACTTATTGCAGCCAACAATGTAGTTATTATTCTACAAAAGTAATGGTCACCAACATAATTTGAATAAGAAATTCTCACAATTACAAACATACGGACAAAATTACTAGTTAACATCCAAACTAACTTAGGTACATGAATAGCGCCTGATAGTTTTGCGTTAGCAATATTGCTCCTTATATTTTTTGCTCAAGTAAAAGCATCAGGCGTTTTGTGATCATGAGGCGACTCTCTTTAATATCCATAGTCGCGTCCGTGATTAAAATTGTAAACTCTTACAATTTATCAAAAAGTCATGTTTTCTTTCTTTAAAAGCACTGTAGGTACTGTGTGCGGCGTCGTCAGGCGTCACATAGCATCGTAAAAGTTTTTACTTCCTTGTTTATATCGTGTAATAACGCCCTCTGTTTTATTAGATACCTACAAACTCGGATATACCTAAGTATGTAAACTGCATTTCGGAAGGTAGCTAAAAATAGAGATAAGATAAGGCATATTCATTGTAAGTAGTATTTTAAATGATTGGTTAAGTATGTAAGAATTTCTCGACCCTGTTCTGTAATAAAATGATCATTATTATTTTTACTATTCATGCCTAAAAATATTTTACCATCTCATTAGAATTTCCACTGATTGTGTTCTTGCGATTAATAAAAAGCTAGTGACTTGACTTTCCTGTAAAAATACCAATGTAAAAACAACCATAAAGCTTTGGAATAAAACGCAAATCTGTTCATTCGGAGCTGTGTAAGTAGGTTGAGGTTAAACAGACGTTAAGGAAAGAAGGAATAAATATAATTCTTTATTTAGAGAAATAATTGGAACTTGTCAATGACGGTGCAGCATTTTACATCTCTGATACGTTTATTAGAATCTTTTTATTAAACTGAAAATGTTTGAATCGGCAAATATTTGGGTAAGACGATAATTTCCCTATTTTTATAACCCAAAAAGTTTATCATTATAATATTTTGTATTATCGACACGCTTTATTGTTTTTGCTTTGTTTGTATTTCATTTTTTGTTGTTGTTTTTTTTTATCTGTTCTATTGTTATACTTTTTGCAAAAAAGTAAAAATGAAATAGTTAACTTACTTCTAATAAAAATACTTTGAAAATTATATACCTAGGTATTCAGATATTTAACTCAAGTTCTTATAAATAATAACTCACTCATTTTTAATCTAAAATTTTCATGGCCAAAGATATACAACTCTACATCCTGACCACATCCTGTTTTTATGATTTACAGATAATTTATTGCTGAAAGCGAGCTTCTATTTAAGTATAGAAAATACTTATTGAACTAACGTGGAAACAATTTTATATTTATAAAGTTTATTCATACAACACCAACAAACAATACAAAATAAAACAATTACAGAGAAAAATAACTAAGTAACTTACTTGTACCAACTTTTTACTAACTTTCATTTTTGTTCTCTAAAACTTAAGCCATTTGGTGATATAGTCGTAAAGAGCAACGAAAAGAAAGGAATAAAACACGAAAATCCCGGAGAATAAAATAAAATAGCTTTCTGTTATCGGAATACAACAACAAGCCCTGTGAGGCACTCTACATTGTTGGTTCTCGTAATACTAACACACAACTTAACAATCATTTTAGCTTACAGAAGGCATGTTTTTTTTTTATATTTTCAGACGATTGCAGAACTTTCATTGATTTAATATTTATAAATTAAATATAAATAAAGTTTATAATTTAAAATAGGTTAGTTAAAGCTTGCTGAAAGTTTCTGAATAGTTTAGTAAGTACATAATATAAGTAGGTACCTAGGTATTTTTTTACTGTACTCTAAAAATTCAGAAGCACGGACGAAAAGACAACTTTTGAGATAAAACTTCATATCATAAAAGTAGGCATTAGTCCCTTCATATTTTTTTAACAATATCTAGTTCTTATTTGTTATTATTTCTCGTCGTAAAAGTTTATTCTTAGCTAATTTGGTGGTTTTATTTAGATACTTACCTACATAAATTAGACAATCTATTGCCATGATTTTAGAGGAAAATATTTTAAAGGAAAAAATAACGATAAAATTAAAAATAACAGAAGCTAAAGTACCTGTTGTAAATACCAATTTTCATCTTCAATATAAGCTTTTCTTGGCTTTCCATACACCACACTAAATCCAGAATCCTTAACCGAAACATTCTTTTGGAAGCCGTTCACAAAATACAAACTCAAACCGAACTTTAAAAGTAAATCTTCATCAGATACCGTACACTTTCTAGTAGTCAAATTTAACACGGACCCTAATGGGCAACATTTTCTAAAACATTTATTAAGTTCACACACGCATCCGAAAGTTTTTTCTGTCCCACTAACGTTTTTCTTGTATACATAATCTTTAGGGTAAGTCACACTATTGTGTATCACTTTTCCGTCACTAAAAGTCACGGCCACACTTATGTCCACGCTTGAAGAATCATCACAGGGTTGTAGGCTATTTGTTTGAGCAATTAACAACACTAGAACGTAAAGTAACATATTGTACTAAACAATGGTACGAGTCGCGCGTTAGTTACGTACTGCCGGCGTGGGTCGCACATTCTCATTTTATATCAAAGCAACATTCGACCACATATAGTACGCTTGTATCAATACGTTTTAGTAATTTGTTTTTATATTAAACACTCCCTTGTGTGTTGAACCGACAGCCTACGAGCGAAATTAATTACCTACACACTTTTGTAGAAAGGTTAAATTAAAACACTTGAAACATTAAAGCATATATTAGTTAGGGAACAAAATAGAGGTACAAAGTTAAGCTATACCTGTACCCATAGTAATAATCTGTTTAAAGGTGTCTTCTACTGTCAATTTATGAAAGTTACAGCGTTAAAGTGTCGTTGATTTTAATGAATTTTAAGCAAATGAGGTATAGCATATGCTTCTATCATATTTCATTACCATATTTTACTATAATATTTTGTTAAGAAATAAAAAAATAGCATTTTTGCACTTCACTGTACAATCACAGTAAGTATCTACATTCGAAAACATATTATTCTTATCATAATTCAGTAGGTATTATGTGAATTCTTTTACTATCAGTACACACACAGCTTTTCATTTCCGACGAGAGGCCGGAGCTTTTGAATAACAAGTTTTATTAAGAGGCGATCGTGTAATAAAAATGTTAATGAAGCTTTTTCGTTAAGTATCTACTTAATTGAGTAGTCAAGCCCACGATGTGGTAGTGACAGCTCTTGAAATTCTTTCAATGTTTGGAAAAAAGTTTTAAGTTGTCATGAGCCGTATGCGTTTATCGGATGTTCCAATGAGCATTTATAAAATAATGATTTTCGGATCCAGATTAGATTAAAAAATATCTTTAATAAAGAATCTGATACAACCCGTGTTCACTTAGAAAAACAGTATATAACATAAAACTAAGCAAAAAAATAAATAAACATAATTAAATCCAATCGTATCGAAATCCCTAGAGACTAATTGCAATTTTCTCATAATTGTTGAGAAATGTTTGACTAACTACAAAATCGTTACAAATCTTTTACTAGTTATGTTAAAGAAAATAGAAAATAGGTTCTTATTTGTGCAAAATTAGGCTGTATAGATTTAAGTTTTTTTTGGCCTCACACTAATATTTTTTTATTACCTATATTGTCTCTTTGCCATATTTACTTATTCTAAAATGTTAAATCGTGTCGTGCTCAATAAAATTCAATAAAAATACAAGTTTTTGTTATTTATGAAACAAGTTATTTCACTAGTTATAAATAGTTTAAAGACTATTATTTCTAGACACATTATCAAAACGCTTTCTTTAACACCTGCTCTAAATAATTTGTGAATATTAAAATTGTTACTCTAGCTATTTAGAAGTGCCTAAATATAGCGTAGCCTAGTTCATATTCTCGTACCTATATTGAGGTCTTAGATTCAGTATACTTTTTTGATTATGAGCCAGATACTTACAATAATTTTAAGAGATCTCGTCTAACCCCATAAACATCTTATCGAGTGTAAATATATTTTTATTATATTGTTAGATAAATTATGAAAAATCTAGTCTAAAATTATTTCACTCATAAAATACGCTCACTAAGACGCGTGTTACTAATAAAACTTTATTGAATCAAAGGATTTTATTCCATCAAGGTCATTGTATTAAGATGAATGCAGTTCGAGAACATGATTTAAAAGTCTAGCTATTTTCTTTTACAACGGTTTTTATGCGGGTCGCTTCCGTGGTTTGACGTTTGGCGGGTAAACTTTTGATAAATAAATAATTCAAACTAAACGCAGCCATTATTAATAGGCACAACGACAAAAAAAAAATTTTACTCCATTACATAGATTATTTTAAAATATTCGACACTTTTTTCTCTTAAACTGAAAATGACAAAGATACACTAGGTTAAAGTTGCTTGTGACGTCACGCCTAAGTAAGATTTTTACCTAGGAGTGACGTCAATACCCCCCACTTGATGCTCTGTATCTTTGTATTTATTATGTATTTGATCAGGTAAAACATGTGTTTCAAATATTTTTTAATAGCCTAAAAGACGGACTAATTATTTATTGAATTTTTGAATGTCGTCATCATCCCTATTGTAAATTTCTCTCTTATAACAAAAACTTATACTTATTCATACAAGTATTAAGCGATAATATCTATTAAAGTACCTGTAACTAAGTATGACGTCATGATATCTCACATGGGTACGACATTCGTCTTGGGTACGGTACGACAATCCGTGACCAGAATAAAAAACCTGTTTCGGCAAAACAATACACAGAAATATTTTTAATACCTACCAACATGTTATAACTATTTATATTAATAACCTACTGACTAGGTATAAAATATGTCGACCACTTCAGTATCTTTACCATAAGTTGCAATAACAAAATGATATCTACTTGTACCACAGATCAGAAACACTCTTGTACGTATTAATAGTTCCTAAATAAAAGATTCATGAATATAGTTATATGGTTTGTAATAGCTAGACGTCTAGTTCAAAACCTCATTATTTGTATCTAATTACATTTTTTATAACACCAAGACCCGATATTTGTGAAAACCTTCGTACAAAATGCTCTACCACTGTAGCTATGGACAAAATCCGTAAAATATTCACGACAAGTGGTTGATCTGCCCGACACTTGACCACACTTGACTTTGACCTTCATGCAATAAAATTCAATCAATTGTGTCAGTTTATTGATTACGAGACGTTGATATAAGATCTAAATTCATGATGAATAAAGATATTTAGAACTAAATTTAGTACCTATGAAATGGAAAATTTCATATTGATGAGTTTTCATAGAATGACATGCCTTGACATGAATTGAATATTAATAAAGCAGAAACCCTAGAAATATGTTTTCAAACAAGCGAATGCCGAAAATAGAAATATCTAGACAGTAGCGTTCAATTCAATTTAGTACTTACCTATATTTTACTATTGGACGAAAAACGTAATAAACTGACAATTTGTCACAATTACCTACTGAAAGATTACTGAAAACTAAATTAATCAGTGTTACTTTAATTAATCAAAAGTAATTGAACGTCTTTAAAACTACAGACAATAAAGTTTAGGGAGAGATATACCTAAAAACGAACAGCATCTTATGCATACATACATATCTGTCATGCCTTTTTTCCATCGAGGTAAGCAAGGACAACTTTCAGCATCCAATAGCTCACAAAATGCATTTTTATCTTCCGATGAATACGGCCATATCAACGATGTCGATGACTTTTGCTTGGTGATGACTTATCATGGCAATAAAGTAATTTAAATAACACCCACCTCTTGTACATAAAACTTCAATGTACCATTTAATTTCTCCTTCCGCACACAAGGCATTCCTGTTAGAACTGTAAATCTATCACTCAAATACACTTCACCAATCTTCTCATCCCACTTATGAATAGAAACTTTATTATCCAATAAATTAACATCGTTTTTATTTAAAGGTACACAGAAAGCTTTACTACCGATGCGATTCCAAATCATATTTCTTTCACAACATTTTCTTATGCACAATCCTTCGATGTCTTGGCCTTCACAAAGTCTGTCATTTACTGAAACTTTCCTTTTAATTTCACTCGTAATATTTATTCCACATGTCACGATATTAATAAAACTGAAAAACGCGTACAGTTTGCCGAGATACATTTTCACTGACTGTTACAAGATTTGGTATGAGGCCAAAAGTTTTATTAGTATTTCCTGCTGTAATTATGACTATTAATGAAATTGTTTATATTATGATGCGTTATTATTGTGTCAATTAAGCGAACTGTTTTTGGTAGACTACATTATTTCATTGATTAACCAAAAGCGCACTCCACAAAATTGTCACATCAACATTTCTTATGCGTTATCAACACACTTCGCCTTCTCGGCTCTATCTTGCTAAATATTTAATAATAATTAATTGACCGGCAATATTTATGTCAGAAATATCAATTTGGTTATGTCAACTAGTGATAATATATCTAAGTTATAATATTTCACTGCAAAATAATGAAGAAAGCCACGTATTCGCGCGGAGATATACAATTGTGTGAAAACCCTTGGAGGCCTTGGGGGCAATATTATGTAATAGGAAATTCTGCTGAAATTAATCTTGTTTACGAGTAGTTCCTTGTGATAGTAGTGAAAGCATTCGACAGGGATCATACGACCAAAGTCACATAGATGTCGCTATGGTATTGCGGGAAAGATAAGTTCATGAAGATATTGAGGCTACTCGTAGTTTTTCGCACGAACTTTCAGAGATAGCCACATGTAAGAATTTCTTCTGTTTTGCTTGTACTGTAGCTGTATCTAGAAGCTAGCGCTTTTATTTATATAATTAAAGAGTACTTTAAAACATTTCTAGCAAAGTTTATTTTTAAAGTTTTCGTTTCAAGTTCAAGTCTAGTTTCCTTCTAACTTGAAGTTTGAAGACTTCGTTCCAAAAGCCACGCTCTTAATAGAATTGTGTATACTTAGGTACCTACAGCATTTATTTACAGAAAATAAGTAGACTACTTTTTATGGTCTTGGTAATCTATATCGGAATATTTAAAGATGATCGTTTACTCTGGTTAACACATTTTGTTCACAGCTTTTCGATGTTTTTCAATCTGAATAAATAAAAGTCAACTGATCACTTACCTCTTGAAGATAAGAATGAAGTTGGTCAACCCTTTCTTTCTTCCCACATTGTAATCCAATGAGCACAGAAAACCGTTCTTCGATTTTCACTTCACTTACTTTAACATTTCTTTCATACAAATATATATTTCTTTCTTTAATCAAATCTGTATCGTGAGGACCAATGAATTCACAACGAAATTTTCCGCCATGTCTTTTAAAGATCATTTTATTTGGGCAGCATTTTCCTATAATGTAATTTTTACGCTTTGGTACTTTAATTCTGAGATCTAATTCTATTACGGAAGGTACAGTATCTTTAATTTTTACAGAAGCATTGTTTAAGAAAGGCCACTGATTGGTATTATTGTCTGTGACAATAGCATCATTTGCTAAGACAGTTTTTGTAGCATCTACAGTTTCTTGAACATTATTATTAACTAAAAGATCTTGTTTAATAGCAGTTATAGCATTTCCGTATAGATCTAGTATTATAAATATGATTAACATTGTCTTTGACTGAAGTTCTTTTACTGACTTAATTTCAACAAGTATTTTTGCTTTGCCTATTCCATTTCAAAACTCTTTTAAGTTCCGAAAAACGTCTGTAACTGGATCCAGTTGTACTAAAAGTGCTGACATACCGACCATGTTGTCCTTTTTAAACACCATAGGAGTTATTGCAGCAGTTAATTTTAATAGTCACTTTATATCAAGTCCACAATTAGGACCGTTGGGACCTTTATTTAAATGTGAACTGTTGGGAAACTTGACGACCTCAAATTCAATTTCATGTTTTTATAAATGCTGAAAGCTTTTTGCAAAGTATTGCATAAAAGTATTTCTAAAATGAATTGTTTAAAATGCATAAAGTACTTAGTTGCAGAATGAGTCACTTCGAGATAAGACTAAAATTATAGGAAATGTACTTATTCAACCACAATTACTGACGTCACTATAAAATATTTATGTTTTGAATTATACCGAAATAAAAAGCTCATTTAATGTTTCATTTTTAATACTGTTAAAAATCAACAATACAAAACGTAAGAAATAGAGTTTGTACATAAGGACATAAAATAACGAACAATTATACAACTACTGACAATGAACATTCAGAAAACATCCGTTCTGTGATGATAATAAATGCAAAATAATTTTAAGTACAAAAATAAATCGTAGTTATAGAATTTAATATAAAGCCTAATATGTATAATATTATTGATTTTACAAGCTTGCTTGGTGCCGAAGCGATTATTATTATAAAATGTCATGATTATGCTTATGATTTTTACATAGCCAATAAATAATTAAGTATTATTAAGAGACAAGATATATCTAGAGAGTCATGAATCTAACTACAATACTATACAACTAATAAGAGATCTATTATGACAATATAGAGTCCCGCTCACACAAAATTTACACTTCCACAGCATCAGGAAATATATGATCCAAATACGCTTGATTCCTGTAACTCTGCAAAGGTTTTGGTCTGTCTTTCTTCCCTACTTGGCTGCTAGACGAATTATTGAACCTCGAAGCAATCTCTCGCACTTTACCGGGTCTAGGTAAATCATTTCCATCACCTTGTTTCATTATTTCTGCATCAAATTCTTCAAAAGACCGTTCCTTCTCGAGTTCTCTTGCAATCTTTTTTTGTGTTTCATCTTTTCGGCTGCGATTCGACATTCTATTAAATTCCTGTCGAGCGTTGTTTTTCTCAAAAGTTTCCACATGAACATTATCTCGTCTGCCGGAGTTATTTCTCTCGTACATTCGAGAATAGTTTTTTGCAGTTCTATGTTCATTTTTATCGATATCTTTGTCGCCTCTATTCATACCGAAGAACGGGTTTTTGGAGTATTGAATATCGTTATTTGTTTTGCAGACGTAGCTGTTTTGTGTGTCGTTTCTGTCACTTCTGTTGGATCTTCTTGCCTTCGGTGGTCCTGTTTTGAATGTGCTGAAGCGATTATCGTGATTGTTGTTAATTTCATTTGTTATGTTGGGGTCGAAAGCGTGTGCTCTTTGGTGAGTTAAGGGTTTGGATAGCGACAAATATTTAGGCGGCTCTCCATGCTTGTTTATCGTTATCTCGTATTGTATATGCGGGTCCAGCACCGCATATACATTTTCTTTGGCTTCTTTCTCCAGCGACGTAAGTGCTGCCTGTTGAAACAAAATGAATTTTGTTATTACATTTATTATTTAGGTACCTACTGTCTATGCATGATAAGCCTTAAACTAGACATTCAGTGCAATCTCACATGTGTTCATTAGATAAAATCAAACCCACATTATGTAAATCATTAACCTTTTCACTACAAAAATGAACCTTATCAAGATGATAAGTGTTTTTGATTATTTATTCCCTATATTCATTACAATAATTTCAATCAAAAGATTTATCTATAGTACCTACTACATTCTATTGGAGGGATGAGTCACCTTTGTCCAGAACTAAGGCTAGACTATGACGATAATAACAATAATGGCTAGATATGATTCGATATAAACTACAACAGCATAAAATAGCTGTACTGGCAACTAAAATAAAAACCTAGCTGTCTGTCGTAGAAAAATATGCAAATATGGTAAACACAAAGTCAGTGTTACCTAATCCTTTGAAAGGTGAATGTTGACGGGTGATTTACATAAGGTGCACTCCCGTTATTAAATGTCATGCCGGTGACGTTAAAACAAAAACACAATCATGCTAACACTGTATGAGGCAAATTAATTATTGTTGGATATTGAGGTTTTAATGTTGATGGTGTTGATGATTATGTTGATGATGATAGAGGTATTAATGTCTCGAAAGCAAATGGTGTATTTAGATGATGTTTTTGATTAAACGGTTATGAAAATGCGTCTCAAATGCAAGAGAAGTGAGGGTAGATATTCAAAATATTAATGAATCGAAAGCCGAAAGGGATCCAAAGCTCGTTAGCAAAATAATAGGTAATTGTTTTTGTTTTCCTAGCAGACAATTTTGGCTTTGAAACAAAGTGATCTAAAATATCAACGTTGGTACATCAAGGAACCGTTGTTTCGTAGTGTACAAAACAGTTTCTGACTTAAGGCGGCCGTACACACAGATTGCAGCAGTTAAGACCCAACGGCTTGAAGCTGCGACCACGGTCGCGACTGCTCGAACAGTCAAATGAATGTCTATACCTAAGTAGATATTTACTACTTAGTTCACCGCACAGTTGCAAACTAAAAGTTTCTGACTTTTTATCATCTATTTATTCACACGTAGTATGTTTGATACGTACCTATATAGTTATACCTACCTAATTTTCACCTACTCACTGTATTCCCGGTTATAGATTATGTTTACCAAATTAACTAGCAATTTCGATACCCTCAAGGGAGGACTTAAACAAACACGAAGGGCGTGGTGTCGTCGTCAATTAGCACAATTTGGTGACGTACATTGAGATTAATGGTCCCTTCCATACATTTTATAGCTTTGCTGAGACGTCCACTAATTTATTGCGTTTAATTGGATTAGTTAATTACTCTTGTAATCCATCGGGATTAAAAGGTGTCTAGTTTAATGAGCGAAAGATTTTGTGATAAATATTTATTGGGTTTTCGAATAGGTTTGTTAATTTTGTTTCGCTTTTGGATGATATGTAAGTAAGTATAACTACATATGTATATTTTTTATTAGGACGAGCATAGTTCAATAAAGCTGGTTCAAAGCACATATTACGACTGCAATGATTGAAAAGTAAAAATGATGTTGGTTTAGTTGAAGAATGTTTTATTTTTCGTTATCTACGTTGGTACCCATATTTAAGATGAAGACTATGTTGGCACTGACTGTAGGTATATTTGTAACCGTAGAAAGCTGGTATTCACATATTTTAGTATGTAGGTAAGAATTGTTAAAGGGCCTTCTGGGCATACCTGTCATGAACCGGTATTTTCGAATACCAATGCGAATTTCGATTGCAAATGAATGTGTAATGTTAGTAGCGTGCATTCACACCTGGGTGCACATATCACACGGTGGTGGGCGGTTGCAGCACGACGGCGGCGCGGCGGACCTGCAGCGCGCCCGGGCTGTACCGCCCGCCGCCGCCCGGCCCTGGAGCTACCCCCGCCACGCTGCCCGTCGTCATGGCAACCGGGCGCCCGCTCGGGGGGGAGTATACCGCGTCAGCTGGGAGCACTTGCTTCTCGCTGTAAGAGGATTATGAGATTTGATTGAAGTTCTTTTTTTAATTATTGTAGCTCAAGAAAGTTTCATAAGGAACCACTGCGAATGTTTGCTAAAAAGACATTTCATTAGTGATTTTGCTTCTCGCTGCAAGAAGATGTTTAGGTTGGTTTGATGTTTATTTGTTTAGTTGTTATAGCTCAAGAAAGTTTCTTCAAGAGACAGTGCTATACTAAAAATGATTTTATGATAGAGAAGAATTATTTAGGAAAGAATATAACGAATTAGTAAATATATAACTTACCTATCTAAATCATCAGTCTTGTATTCAACGCTTTCTGCAAATAAAACAAAACACAAATCAGCGTGACAAGTTAACAGAGAATGTTATATTTTTTAACTAATTAAAACATTACACTTTAAGTACATACATCATTACTTTAAATACTTCAAAATAAAAGGGTAAAAACAAACTGGTCTCACGCTCGCAACGTACCTACGCAATGCATCATAATATTTCTACGATTAAATACTATGATTAGAAGAACACTTATCAAAGCCAACGTGGAACTTGCGTGAGTTGCGACCGAAGGACGATGACGTCATGACAACGAGGGACAGTCTGTCTCTATCTTAAATCCACATACCTCTCCGTCTTCTACAGCGGATGATGAGACACATCACGATGACGAGTAGAGCGGCGATGACGAGTGCGGCGGCGATCAACGGCGCGACGTGAGCAGTCTCTGCCAGCGAGAAATGCGAGTCTAGAGGCAGTATACGCGAGTTTAATTTCATGCTGCATGCTCAGTTATAGAAGGTATTATATTTGTGCAGATTTTTAAGCTGTGTGTAGGAAAACTTTTCTATCTAGTAAGGAAGTAACTAAGTAATAAAATAGTAGCTGACCCCGGCGGCTGTGGATTGGTTGCACTCACTGGACTTGGAAATTTGAAGCAGAAGGCCATACAAAATGATGATGACTAAGTAATTTATTCATTTCAAGATAATCTCTCTCTTCTCTATTTTTATGTCTCTGTGTACTATTTTCTTACAATAAACTATTAAATACATAACAATTTTTGCCGTTAGCCGGCAATTGATCGCAAAAGCGACCACCTTCCTTGGAAAAAAAGTATTTCCATAGGGTTATGGCGCGTATTCATTGCCCTACTGTAACTGTAACCGTTCTATGTGCACTGTAACAATAAAACATAGTGTGTAGGTACGTGGTTCGCGAGCCTGCGACGAACGCGACACGAGCGGCTCGTAGCAAGCCGACCATTGTCGGTTTTGCCGCGTAGGTATCAAAGGGTGATTGAAACACGCGTACATGCAAGAACCTCGTTACTGTATCTGTTCGGTTACAGTTACAGCTCGCTAAAGAATACGCGCCTATAAACGGTACAGTAGAAGTTTTAGTATTTCCTCGCGTTCACGTTTAGGTAAGCATGTTTTAAGCCGGCACTTGTGAATTTAATTTTGTGCTCGAGAGAAAATGAGCGTCGTTAAATGCGTTAAAACTTGTGCAGTTTGAAACTACTAGTTTTTAATGAAAGCGTAAGTTTTATAATGTACGAATATAAAATTTGTGTAGGTAGGTTTTAAAAGAGTGAATAAGTTTTAACGATTGTTCTTTTAATAGGTACTTTTGCTTGAACTAACTCGTACATCGAATATTTTGGTGCAACTCGTGTAGCACCTAAGTTTTATTAGTTTTTTTTAACGTTTACTTAACACTAATAAAAACTTCTTCATAAGTAAAGTTTTGTCGTGAAATCGAACACAATTTTTTTAAATTTAAAACCTCTGAGACGAAAGAGACATGAAAAGAAATTCACTACTACCTAACTTTACATAAAGACAAATATGAAATACTCAAAATATAAATAACAACTCACCGTGTACAGTAAGCGACACAGCATGCGACGAGAAACCCCTCTCGTTTTCAACATGAAGTACGTAGACTCTAGCATCGGCCATTGCAGTACTTGAGATGAGGAGTGTATAGCGGTAACAGCCGTTTGCGCCTGTAGGCTCTATGGTTCGGTAGCGACCTGAAATTGAATTGACTAGTTTAGAGAGAATGTTCTTAAAAAAGACAATTTTCTTTTCAAAGTATTAAATAAGTATTTTGTTTCTGATCATCATCATTATATTTAAGAGTAAACTTTTGTCGGTGGAGCATCCGCTATTTAAATCTTCTGCCAGTGCTTTCATTTGTTGATACTTATAAAAAATAGTAACCTAATTGCATATACCATTGACCAGAATTAGGCGTTGTGTTTCAGCAAGTTAACACAAAATGTTCTGTAAATAAGTCAAAGTCAAAAAATATATTTATTTCATAGGCACAAAAAATGCTCTTGAAACCGTTACATTATTATAATATATATTTTTTTTAAAAGCTAGTGCTAGCTTTAAATATATGTAGCTTCTCAATATGATATTAGGTATGTACCTACATAATACCAAGAGTCGATCAGCACAGACATAATCTGTTGAACAGAAACAAAGACAAACCAAGGGAGGTTACTCCAATGGCAATATCTCAAAAAAAAAAAATAATGAAATGCCCCTTACCAATCTGCGAAGGCACCTCAAGCCTCAAACTGCCCCAAAGCCAAGCCGCACGTCGTGGAGGGGGATCAGCACAGACCGTCGCGGTAACCTTGGCTTCACTACTACTCCACGCATGCGCTGTGCCTGTTTCTGCTCCCACTGGCGGGCCTAGCACGTTCAGGGTGATTGGCTCTGATTGGTGGGTTCTGGAATGAAATAATAAAGTAATTAATCTCGTGGGTTAAGCAACATACGTCACTTTGTGTTATCAATGACACCCAGAAATAAAACAATTGACAATCGTTTTTGGATTACAAAAGAGACAAAAGAGTAACAATACCTACACATAATTATACAGGTAATAGTCGAAACAGTAGTAATCCATATATTTCAACTAACCTTTCTTCGAGGCCAATCTGGTTGATGGCAACACAAGTATACCGTCCGTGTTGGGCGTACGATACATTCTGGAGCTGCAGCTGTGGGGTTGAGGATACAGGATACCCATCTTCTGGGATCAAGTTGATGTGAGCGCCGGGCGATGGGCTGGAAAAGGAAAAGTGGAATTTAAAAACATGATATTAAAGATCAGATTTGATGTATTCATGTAATCTTTCAAAAATCTTGCATATGCCCCCATTCATGACCACTATTCCACTTACTCTAAGCTATGTCAAAGTTCTGTAATGTCATATACATGCATAAAGAGATTAAAATACTCACTTGTGGTACCATTGGTATGATGGCGCAGGGTTTCCATCAGCCTTGCATTCTAATGTGACTTGTGAGAATAGGTTCGCTTCAACCACGGTGTCTGGACCTACCCAGGTTACTTTTGGTGGATCTAGAATTTGAAGAAGATAATGTTTTAGATTAGACCATAAATTAAGGGTTTTACTTTTAATAGCCCTTTTAGGAAAAAGAAATGTCTTGTTACTTCTGATATTTCTGGCCTTAGTTAATGAAAAGATAACTTACATTTTATATCAATTTCCACTTTAACAGAGTCTGAAGTTCCCAACGAATTTCGAGCTTGGCATCCGTAGATTCCTGCAAAGAATAAACACTATCAATATAAGATTCAATAGGTGATTCTGAGAAAAGCAGATTTTTTTATCAAAGTGTGTTTAGCTGACTAATGTATGACCCAGAGTCATCTATCCCACTTCGCAGAAACAAATGAATAACTATAATATAACAAACCTGAATGATTCCTCGTAACCGGCGCCAGCATGAGTTTAGGTCCATTAGTGGCAATGACCTGACCGTCTTTGGTCCACCAGACGTAAGGACTTGGGTTTCCATCACCACGGCATTCCAAGGTCAACACACTGGAGCCTTCTTCTAAATGTGATAGTGTACTGGCATCAGCTCCAACGATTGATACCACAGGAACGACTGGAAAAGAGTTTTTGAGGAATTAAGACAGAGATAATGAAGATGATATACTTTAAATCAAAATTTATAGTCCAATGGAACATATTTCGATCAGATCGGTTTGTTATAGAAAAGCCAAGTTAGGAGTAATCTAAATAGACGACGTGCATGTATGAAACGACGTAGATATAGATGAGGCGACGGAAATGCGTTTGGATCGTAGCAAGTAGAGGGAAGTGGCTTCTGTCTACCCCGATGGGAAAGAGGCGTGACAACTATGTTTGTATGTAGGTATTTGTTTTAGTCCAAACCAATCGTAATTAGAGAGATCTGTTGGTTATTATTGGTATCGTATCAGATAAATTGGGTTGATTGGGATGTTCGAAATCAGCTAACGTAATAACATAGCCTAGAAAACCAAAAGCTTACGAATAAACAAAATATAGAATAGATAATAAAGATACTCACAAGTGACGTCAAGCATAGTAAAAGAATCCCGGTAATAAGGCGCAGGGTACGATGGATGATGAGCTCTGCAAGCCAGCTGTCTCCCATGTGCCGTTCTGGTGGCTCCAAGCTCCAACACTGATCTTGCTGCCCATACTCTTGGCCGTTCCACTTCCGATGCATTGGTCTGGCTCCATGCTGTTAGGCGTTCTTTTTCTGGAATTTTACAGTTTATGTGTCTTGAAAATATTGCTTCAGAAGAAGAAGAACGTGATAATTTTATTGTAGCTGACTTTTATAGCAGTTTGGTTAACAGTAGAGTCTGCCTAGTCTAGATCTAAAATTATTTAAAGTTATTGCAAAAAAATGTAAGCCGCTTGTTTAGAGCCAGAGTTTTTAAATTTTATAATTCACTCTTAGTTGGGCAGAACATTTAATTCAACAACAATTTCAAAAACAGCGCAATCACAGAAGGTACACGTTCTGTTTACTGGTCTTTACTTGACTCACCTAAATACCACTCAATATAAGCTGGAGGGTTTCCATATCGTGCTTCACAGACAACGGTAGCTCGAGAACCAGCAGGCACCGTGATGTTCTGGCCAGGCATCACATGAGACCCGTTGAACAGTATCCTGGGTGACTGAGGTGGCACCCTGACTGCTAACGCCGCTGGTGGACTAGATAAAGCATCCTGGAAAAATATTTAATGGTAATTTTGAGATGATCATATACTGTTTATGTAAGCTACGGAAAGTAAAGAATTTATCTATCTGAAAGTATATAAGATACCAGGCCTTGTCCCGATTTCAGATAGGTAAATATTATTAGAAAAAGCTATCATTTCACCATTTGTCTTTGGATCATAGATTTCTATGAAAGTATTATTTGCGGTTTATGCTTCTAAGGGTCCTTTTCCTGTTATGCGTGTTTCGATCCGCAAGCAAAATCTAGTAAAAAAGTAGGTACTAATTTTTACTACTTTGTATTCAGACAGTTTCTGACTCACTTGAACATCATAATTGCTAGCAGTGACCTGGCACTGCCACTGGCCATCATCGAGCTGAAGAGTAGCAGCTCGCACCCACAGCGAGCAGTCTCCTCCAACTGGACTGTCTTCGTTTGCCCACTCGTACTTCCCACGGTAGATTCCCACTGGCTGGAAAATGAAAAATTGTTTAATTAGATTTGGGATTAAAAAGAAAAAAATTGCATTTCGATATAAACCAATATTGATCTTATGAAGTAGGTACTCGGCTGTATTACAGGATACCAATGTCAAATTTTATAATGATTTCTTATAGGTACCCTTTTCCAACACAGATGAAATCACAGGAAATAGGTTATCTTTGAAATAAAATCGCTATTAATTTTGAGTAGGTACCTATTAATTAAATACCAATATAATCAAACATCAAAGCCCGTTTTTACGTAACAGTATTAATTATCTTATATAAACATAAAATTAATTTCTATATTCCCGTAATTTTTCATTGAAAATCAATTCAGGCGGAATACATTTTCCCATTTGAAGTCATTCCGTGTAGGTAGCGCCGGAAATAGCGCGGGAAACGACGCCATTTTTGTGATTGCTACCTGTAATTATATTTCGTTTAGGACATCGTTAAACTTGCGTTTTATTACAAAAAGTAAAAGAGTTCGAAAAATATAACGCAGCCAATTTGAAAAGGATCATTTTTCTTTTTGATTGACGTTACATACCGTACCTACTTTATTTATTCCTTTTGAGTTCCTAGAACAGACTCGCAGAGCTTAATTCGATGTGAATGATTGATTAAATGAAATGCCACGGCGCGGCGGCAGCAAACAGTCTTGTAATTTAAAAAAGCTTACCTAAGAGCTAAGTCTGAAAATCTGAGAAAGGAGAATTTATTTTAAATAGGAGTTTAACTAAGGCTTGGATTACATAAAATCTTGTGAGACGGTATAACAAGATTTAGGTATTTTAATTACATGCCTCAATCAACCGAAAAAAGCCTCTAATACATTTTATTTAGGTAATTACATTAGATAATTATAGATATCTACCGAAAAAAATAACATACCTAAACTACATTTTTCTGATTCAGTGAGGGCAGAACGCCTATACTTATCAGCAGTATGTACCTACTATTTAATTGAAAGTTAATTGGAATATGGCAATATGATACAATTTATTTATTAATGACCACAATTTTATGGAGCTTTTTAATGTTATTATTTATTAAACGGAGAATTGAAACAAGAAAAAGTAATAATATTACGTACCCACCTTCGTATGGCTCAAGATTATTAAATCGGTTGCTAGTGTGGCTACTTACTAACTCGTTTATTTACTTAGGTATCTAAGCTAACAGAAAAAAACCTGGGGATTTTAATTAATAAAACCCTGCTAAAAACATGAAGGTTCATTTCGCAGGTGGTTTGGTCGGCAATAACTAAGGCAAGGGGTTCGGGAATTCGTTAAAAACGAAAAGAAATCAATATAAAAGTGGAGACCACTCGAAATCAAAGGCCGCCGGATTGAATGGCCCTGCCAATCACATTCGATATCAATAGCCAAATGAATTATAAAGGGCAGGAAGTCGCTCTAGTTTATTATAGAGGTTTTTGACTTGCTGTTCTGTGGAGTTTTTTTGGTGGGCGACAGATGACAGCGAATTTGTTTTAAAATAATGAGTTTCGGCTATATTTCGAAATAGGTAAAAGGGATTAATCTGTTTTGAATAAAACCTAGAATTGTAATTGACCCCGACTCGCTGAAATGATGATATTTAATAAGACAAAAGAATAATAAGCTGGAGGATTCTTTTTTGAATGACTACTACCATCTAGGAAGCTGGAGGTTACAAAAAAATCTGAGATTGTCTTGTTATAACAGGGTGTTGCCTTAAACAAGATTCAAAAGTTAACTCCGAATTTTTTCGTCTTAATAGTTCTTGTAGTCATCTAAGTACTAATTTTAAATGTGGATTATGCATAAGCCTTCTTGAGTTAAGCTCTAGTTCGCATATTAAATTCTCAAGAGTTTGCAGTTAATAACGCGCCCTCGAGAGCTAAAAGATTAGTAGATACTCGTACGTACTTACTGAAAACATTATAATAGCCGGGTCGTTTTAAGTATATCGAAATTGGGGTCCCAAAATCAATTTGCGCCCCCTCTTCTGTGTTTGAAATACGCGGAAATCTGTTTGAATTGTCGTTTTTGAGAATATTGGTGTTTTCTTAAGTCGTTTTTAATGATTCTTCGCAGCAGGGTTCGTATATCTAGTAGCATCTTAAATACTTCACTTTAATTGCACAAAAGGTCTAGTTATTTATACATTAAGCCGTCTTTTATATTTTTGATAATAACAGTAGGATTTGCTATAGTTTAATGGGGCGTTAGCTATAATAATCTTTTCTGCAACTAGTCCATATTAATAAATACGACAAACGATCACGACTAATATCTACTTATAAGTTCGTGATTAAGGCTTCGTACATCGTACGCTACTAATGTTATAAACGTCAATGTTTGTGCCGATTGTCAAGATGTAGGTATGTTCGTTACTCTTTCACATAAAACCACAGAAGGTTTTAATGAAACTAAGCAATATTTTTTCTTATACATCAAAGGAAGATATCAACAAAATCAATCAAATCAGCCCGTTTCTTCCCACTGCTGGGTATAGGCCTCCCTTTTTTCGCGCCATTCACTATGGGTTAGACTGGCCAAGGAAGATATTGGCTGTATGTAATGCGTGCGAAGTCACCGGCGGCGGCGGCAACTAGTGAAGCAATATAGTGGCTACGTGAGTGACATGTCGTATGTTAGTCGTTCGGATTCAGAATAGAATATTACCTCTATTTATTTGTATGTATTCCTGTCATAATCACGCCTGTATAGAATAAAAGGTACTTGATGGCTACTGATTTCTGAAAGGATGTATTTACTACAGGATTTTTATGTCCCCCGGAAAATCAAGGGACGTAAGTACTTGGCCTAAATTGAAATATCTCCAAGAAACTTAAATCAAATAGGGTATACATACATATTTATTAATATTTGAATTATCTAAGTAATAGCAAACATTTTAATGAACATAGGACTTTATTAAAATAAATAATACTTACAAACATAGAATTAAATATTAACTGAAAAAATATGTCTTCCAACGCCTCCCCACGAGGCAACATACTTATTTATTTAATTTTCTATAAAAAATGTCTCATCATTTCTTTGTCTTTAATGGAAAGATTTTTTGTTAATTTTGAACTTATTATTCCTTATAACTTATAGGTTATTTAGGTTCATGAGCAGATTACGTGTTTTAATTTTCGCGAGTACAATATCACCCTGTGTGCTTTGTATGTGTGTAGTTGTGTTCTATTCATAAAAGGAAAACACTTTAGCAGAATGTTTTGTCTAAGGAAATGAGAAAAGCTGAATCGAATGAAAACGTTAGGTGTTTTATTTTAATTTGAAATCTATTTCAGGATTGTAATGGTGTCATTAGATAGTGCACTTTTCATTGACAATGTTGTACCTTTTAACAGAGATATGTTCGAGCCTCTCTCCCATCGGAGTAGGAAGAGACCACTTCCTTCCACTCACTACGACCCACAATTCTTTAGCTTCATCCATATTCACCAACCATCTCATACATGCACGTCGGTTTAGGGAGAAAATGCTAGAGAAAAATATTTTTATTTCTATTTACCGAATGATCTAAAAGTATCAAATACCATGCAAAGAAAGCTTATAAGACACGAATGACATTAAACCACGATAGTTAGAAAGCATATCACGAGACCCAGTTACATTGCAGACGGGTTCACGAGACAGAACGGCAACAATTGACCGTTACCGTAAAGTATGGAGTGCCCGCGCCGAGCCGCGCCCCTCGCGTTACCTTCGCGAGTCAATGCCGTGACGAACCTTGTTGCGATTGGGCCAGGAGTCTTCTTTGATTTCATAATGCAAACATGTTGCTAGATAATGTTGTGGGATGGACTTAGTTTTTTGAACATTATACGATTCTTGGAGTTTTGTAAGTGGTTTGTGGGATGGGAGTCTTTCGATTCTTCTTATAATTTTATAATAATATTTTTAAAGTTTTTGGTTCTATTTTTCGTTAATCGAATTAGAAGACAATTATTTTTATGGCTTTCAATTGAATCCGGCCCTGAGTAACCTTATTTGCATTTTGATAAATGACCCATAGTCTAAATAAAAGAATTGTTTGTAATGATACGAAATTGTACAAACATTTTTATCTCGAGTTCCGCTAGTTTGATTCTTCTAATAGATTCATATTCATTGCGTCATTTAAAATAGGTAAGACGTTATTCTGATAAAAGAATAATTAATGAACTATGAATAGCGGAGGAATAAATCTACATGAATATTTCGCTTTTGCTCATAATTATTGAACTATTCTGATATAAAATTATTTGAGTTAAACTGAAGTTTCTAGACTAGAAACTGAATTACAGACGCAGCGTTTAGTGATAGTATAAGCTTTAGGAAGCAGCTATGGGAATTGCTAGCAAAATGGGATAGAATATTGTTTCGACCAGTATTTGAGAGATTATTGCTTCACATCAACTATAGGAATTCTGGATGTAAGTTCTACACTTGTTTCGGTTTTAATCGGCTTGCATCTTTGCAGCCTTTATCAAGTCATTTTTGTCCGTAGATAGATATAACGCTGCGTTCTTTATCATAATTGAGTTAGTTTAATATGTTGATACCCCTACATAGCTAAAAATTTAAAAATTAAACAAGTTTCACAATAGGTGCAGTTTAAACGAGTCATTTTCATGACAATCCCTCGCAGGAAACTTATCAAAGACACCTCAATTAAGCACTGATTTTACCTCACACTCTGTCGATCAAACCCACATCAAATACAATCGCAAATAGGATTACCTTCATAGGTTCCAAATGAAAGGTAATCAAGTGGCAATTTTCCAGGCCAGCAAATAGTCGGCCTGATTGTTTTAGGGTAAGCAAACACTCACCGCGCCGTGATGTATGCGAATCGGAAACAATGGGTAACGCACGGTAACGTAACGCAACATCCGCAGGAGCGGTGGTTTATGGTCCGTGCTTGTGCCATCTGTGTGCTTTTTAAAACGGTTTAAAAAGGTACGTACGTTGATTGGGACGTAGTACCTAAGTATTGGCGTATTTAGTCCTGTTCTTATTTCTTTTGCCTTGTTTTCCTTGTTATATTATGATAGCTTTTATTCAAAGAGTCTCTTGATCGGCAGCGAATTGGTGAACTTCAATTCATACATATTTTTCAAAATATGCAACGTTTACTTGAATATAAAAAACACGCTGATTATCAGCGCTGAAATCCAACTTTCACTATAAAGGCGACTTTACCTAACATCTAGTAACTACGAAGATAATGAAGATTATGTTATGTAGTTTGCTTTGATAAAGTTATGTTAGTTTCTTGTAGATACAACTACTAACTACCTACATACCTAGTTAAACGCTATCTTAGATAGAACTTCAGAATAGCACACGTGAATCTAAGTTTGGCGTAGTGTGGGCATGCCCACAACTTCTTTTGTTATTGTAGTTTCTGTAGTAGAGGGTAAGCGGAAGGGAGGAGACCACAAAGGACTTACATAGGTCAAATAAAAGAGGAAATAGAGATGTGTCGTATCAGGTGCTCAAACCGACGGCGGAGAGCAGAGCAGTGTGGCGAAGACTCCATCGACAAGAGCAAAGCTATTTTTGATGATGAGTGTTTTACTTAGCTTTTTATTAGTCATAAGGTTTTTTATTAGGACGAAACCCAAGAAATAACACCTTAATTTTAACGCATAGTAAGTAGAAAGTAAGTAAGCAAAATCAAGTAGGTATGTACTCAAACTCAAATAGGGATGATGACTGTATTCAAAAATTCAAAATATAAATTAGTCCGTCTTTTAGGCTATTTAAAAATATTTGAAACACATTTTTACCTAATCAAATACATAAATAAATACAGATCAAAGTTACGGAGTGGGTGGTATTGACGTCACTCCTAGGTAAAAATCGTACTTAGGCGTGACGTCACGAGCAACTTTAACCCAGTGTATCTTTGTTATTTTTAGTTGAAGAGAAAAAATACGTGTCGAATATTTTAAAATAATCTGGACAATTTTTTTTTATCATCATGCCTATTATCGGCTCATTTTCCTTGGCTAAGACCACAATCTTCTTCGCCGACAAGATACTCATTTCACTACAGAGTAGATGCACATAACAACAACGTTTGAAAAACCAAAGCTTTGCTTAACAGATTGTTAAAATCAAATTAAACGTTGTTTAACGTAACCTGCGCAGTAATGTGTACACTGTTCAGTCGGTAATTAATCGGTGCTTTGATCAAGATAGACGTGGTTCTCTTTGAAATTCGTTTTAGGTATATGCGAGTAGGTACATTGCAAAGATTTATTTCAATAGGATGTTGCTTTGAGTTGGAAAAACGGGTTTTTTTCACTCGTGATATCACTGTGGAAAACCACTGTGTAATACAACTTTTTAAATGAATAGGCTGTCAACTTCATTATTTTATGATAGGATATTGAATTGTTTTTAATCGGATGACAAACGCTTATTTACTTATTTATTTAACAGTTTATTGTAAGATGATAGTACATAGACTCAGAAAAAAAAAATATACAAAAGATACAGCATATTTCTAAAAGAAATTTCTTCCTGCAGACCCCATAGATAAAGAAGTAGAGTACCTAGTAGTAGTAGTGAGAGCTTATTTTAGTTATCAGAAATGATGTAATTTACTACCTTTTTATTAATCATTGAAATTCATGAGAATGAACAATTTTTAAGTTCCCACCACTAATAACTAATAGGTATGTTAGTACCACAGGTTAGTACCTAAATGAAGTACCTAGTACTTAAATAGATACTTACGTAGACTAACTAGATATAACACAATATTAAATAATACTAAAACACTTTAATAATGGTTAAAAACGAAGCCCACAAACATTCCCATAGGTGCAGTATCAACTGAATGTCTCTACATTTCCGTTTAATTAGTCGTCCCTGCATTTGGGTCCCTAGGGACGCAAAATGGTGGAAGCATGACGGAAAAACGAGTCGTGAGGACAAGAACAATTGTGTTCAACATGTACAGAATATGTATTTATTTAAAAGTGGTCCTTTGTGTCATGGAGTACCTACGGTATGGTGTTATAAATTGATTTCTTTGTCTTAAGATAAGTAGATATTAGGAGTATAAATCAATAGTACTCGTATTTATAAATTAATTCTACAGTATCTATGTTCATGCACTTCCACACGAAAATTAAGAGTATCGAAAGCGAGCTAAATAAAATAATTAAAAAAAGAACATAAAGCTGAATGACTCTCCCCAAATATATTGATTACTCATACACAATGCGCGATCAACTGATCGACATTGATTTGTTTGTTTGTTTCACCATCCACAAATAAAATTAAACTGACAGATAAACCTATGTCTGTTTCATAAAACATGACGTTTTAGACAGAGACGGATATAAAATATCTGACTGATAATTTTTATCTCTGGATGGTGAAACAAGCCATTAATTTTGATAAAAACGTATGTTTCTTATATACGCCTTCTATCAGTAGTATTACTCAAAAATACTTACTTACCTACATACATACTTATGGGGCATCTAAGGGCCCATTCAAAAGGCAAATTCTACCCATTTTGACATGAAGGCTTAGGATGGACAGAACTTGATGAATTGATGATTGATTCGCAGTTGGATCCACTATTGACGTTTCCGAATTGGTTTTACGTTTTTGTAACGTCCTAGTACGAACTGACGTGAAACTGACACATGTCATCTGTCAGTTGGTTCACAAAAACGTACTGAAGTTTACTCTTGAAGCAGAAAGGTCTGTGCAAACTTTAAACAATCTTTTTTGGAAAAGGCTAGTGTTGCTATTTAAATACTTATTGTCAAATAAAAGAAAATATTCATGAGACATGAAATTGCTGTTGCAAATTATTAAAACCATAGGAAAATATCATGTAGGACAATGTTACATTGTCACAAATGACGATTTTGATTGTCACTATAATTATCTTAAAATTATTTTGGGTACATTTATCGTAGTCCGTTTCTACTACAAATGTATAAATAACATACCACTATTCTATTGCTACACAAAAAATAAACAGAAAAAACATTTATTCTCAACTTTCAATCGACCAAAGAGGTTAGTCACAAGAAAAAGTCCATTAGTGGAAATTAGGAAGTTACGTAGGTACGTGTGTTACTCGTACTCCTTTCTCAACATGATCGAGTTGTATTCATCTATTATTAATACCAATACGAGATTAGTTTATCTTACAGTGTATTTGATCAGCATCAATCACCTTGCATCATTTGACATGTTGGTTTGGACAGGGAGGATCAAATGCGGCCTGTGGTCGGGCCATTGCGGACCAATCGCGATTAGATGCTGTTTCGCAGAGATAGGTAACTAGTCGAGAGCAAACAAATGAGATACGCTACATAAGGATTTACTTTTTTTTGGGATAAATCAGAATTTTGTGTAAAGTTTATTCCAAAGATAAAAATAAAGTCTACATTTTAATGCAATTCTTTGTATGTGTAACAAGTAGGTACCTTGTTTTTGGTATTGTTAAACTTTTTTGGGAGTTCTTAATTTTTTGGGAATTTGGACTGTAGGTATTAATTAACTCTACTTATTTCATAAAAAGGCATTAAAACCATATAAACTGAAAACAGTATTTTCAGTCTGCAGAACCCAAAATCTTGTTTTCCGAGTGATAATGATGGAATTTGTAACAAGCTCCTTAACTTCAAATGAATAGTTATAGAAGGTACGAGTCTAGTTAGAGTAGGTAGAGTTTCTAGTTTTCGCAAGCAATGGAAGTTTCCACACACTTAACACAAAGTTTTTACATGAATATGCATTTCATTGAAACTTATTTCCGATTCTATTGGTGAAGGATTGAAATTGTAATGTTTTAAAGATTTCTTTCATTTTAATTTGGCAAAAGAGTCGATCCGATTATTAAACGGAACTGGAAGTGGCACGGCATTTTATATGATCCTATTCACAATAATATGCATTCATAAACGATTTTTCGTCAGAAACAAAATCTAAATCATCTCCCGACGGGTGCAAACGTTTGAAATTCTTATCTTCAGACACCTATCAAACCTTAGTTAAATAGTTAAAAAAAAAACATACCATAATTAGCCGACAACCGGCCCCAAAACTAAGAAAGTTGGTCACGCCTTTTCCTAAGTAACATGTTCAATGCAACATAATCGTCGTGCGTTATGAGTCGACACGCAAATTATCACTTTCATCACTCGCCCGGCGCTGTCGTAATATAATCACGGTATTTAAAATAAATAGGGTTATAGCACCTTTATTCTCACAGCTTTTTGATCTGTGACGAAATCGTTTCATAATTTGGAAGATGGTTTGTGGTAACTATTACTTATACGAGGCATATATGAGCAGGTGCTTTCTGATTTTTAGAGGTTTAGGCCCACTTGCGCAACTAAATTAACCCAGAGTTAGCTGCTAACATAGGGTTAAATAAATAATTAGTATTGATTTATCTTGATTTAATGCTGTGTTAGCAGCTAACTCCGGGTTTATTTCGTTAACTCTGGGATGCGCAAGTGGACCTTATTCATTTAAGTGGCTTGTATTTTTGTCATATAAAGACCTTGTACACCGTCATAGTGGCGGGTGGTTCCGGTATGGTTATCCTTTGACGTTTGATATGAAAAACACGGCTCACTGTAGGCGGTTGACCCACAGTTTCATATTAAACGTCAAATTGCAACCGCGCTGCAACAGATAGTGCGTAATACCGCTACTAAAGTATTAACACCTATGTTTTAAGCTTAGAAGCGTAAGTATTACACCAATATTGAACCTATTTATTAAATTCAGCAATAATTCCTACAGCATTTGAACGAGCATTAAACTTCAAGGCCTTACGAAGCCTTCAAGAAGCACTCTTGCGCGAGATATGAAAACAAAGGGGCGTAAATGAGCAGGGATAACAAGCACCGCCTTTTACACTGCCAAATATTCTTCAGTCTTCAAAGGAAGCCTAATGCAAGATGTTTTAAAGTGGTTTTTGCGGATACGTGCTACAGTTTTGTCTTTTATTGTGAAATTTGTCGACAGGCTATACACTAAAGTAAGCTATACAGTAACTACTAAAGTACTTCTAGTGTATTGTATAGCCAATAAGTATCTAAAGGGTGACTTTAAATTAGTGAACGATAGAAAAGGATATGCATGTACTCGTGATAACAAACAACTTTTTATATGAGGCCAAGTACGAATTCATAAAAAAAAAATTGTTGCCCCATACTATCAGCTGAAGCATTTTGTATGGGGACTTTAATTTTTTTTTGGATGATTCCGACCTGGTCTCATAGTAAAAGTTGTTTGTTATCATAAGTACGTACGTACATGCATATCCTTTTCTATCGTTCAATAATTTAAAGTCACCCTATCGACTCTACTTATTGGCTATACAATACACTAGAAGAACTTAAGTAGTTACTTTTTATTGCTTAACAGAACTGAGCACAATTGAGCTCAACAACCCCGAGAAATATGGGCCAAAATATGAAAAAGCTATCTTTCCATACTAAAGTCGATCAGCGCGGGCAGATTTTAGAATGAAATGTTAGATATTTTTTCATATTTCAATGTATGTTTCGTAGGCAAAGTGTCCCTGTTTAATCGGCAGATTACGTCGAACGATTCTCGTCACCGAATGGAAAAAACACCCAGTCTAAACCCATATCTATCTGAACATGCCACAAATTCGCGACATGGCTATAAACTTGAGCCACACGAGCCTATAAAACATAACACACGTTACGATTAGAAAGCACATGAAGCGGTAGGTAATATAAATGAAATTAAAACCTTATTCGTAGGTACTCGTAGCTCTAAACGCTGTCATCCTACTAACGTTATCAATGTTTGTGCCGATGGATGGATGGTTGTTTGTTACTCTTTCACGCAAAAACTACTGAATAGTTTTATTGAAATTTGGCAATATTGTAGCTTTTTTAATAAATGTAAAGGTATATAGAACCAATTTGGGGTACAACAGCTTGCTTCCCCGGATGTGTCGCGAGCACAACAACATCTGTAAATCTAAAACCGTTTTGATAGATATCTTTAATATGTCATTTCCCTCCTTTTTTAAATCTATATATAAATTCAAACTAGGTTCCGTTTAAGTTTATTTTAATTGTAATTAAATAATACAGAGCGCTTACTCGCATTATGTATACGCATGCTGTGTTTGCCTGTAATTGGGTCTACATCTCTAAATGATCAAATGTATTTTGTACTAGATGCTTAACCAAGTTGTAAATCTGTTGGCAAACCTTAATAAATAAATAAATAAATAAATAAATAAATAAATAAATAAATAAATAAATAAATAAATAAATAAATAAATAAATAAATAGAATAACACAAAGATTATATATTTTTCTACCTACCTATAATCTGATGTTTTTTTTCTCCAAGATATGATGATTAATGCGTACGAAGTCGCGGGCAGCCTCTAGTCCATAAATAAAGTTTGAGCAAAACCGTGAGTCGTTTTACGAGTTTCGCTTCAAAAGTAGGGTTAAATCAAACGGATTCCAACTGTCGATTCTCTATTAATAAATCGCTCACGTAGCCTTTAGAGGTTTTTACAATGGTAGGCAGATATCTGATAGCAAGAATTGGGAGACCTAGGTTGGTTGAAAAAAAGGTACATATAGCCTTTATTCATGATTTTAGTTACCCCCAGTTGCATAAAAGGCTTTATATAATTTATAATCTATTGAACATCGTGTCGTCTTAAGGCTGAAACACACCGGATACGTATGCGTAACGTAGACGTAAGCACGGTGTAGTTACGGTGTAACCTGATGTGACACCGGGCTACGCGTCACGTCGACGTGTACGTCTACGTTACGCAAGCGGTGTGTCCTGTCTCATACAATTCCATACATTACTACTCAGAGGTACGCATACGTCTACGCATACGCAACACTACGCATCCGGTGTGTTTTGGCCTTTATTCTGATTTTTGATAATGACAGCGATTGGTGTAATAATGACCATGAACATTGATTATTTTTTTAGTGACCGTTGATTTAATGACCTACTTTAATTTATCAAAATTCAAGTTAGAAAATCTTCGGGCTTTACTACACTGAAAATAATTTCGTTTTAAAAAGAGAATTCCAAATTAAAAAGTTGATCAAAAAGTTATAAGTGTAAAAGATCTCTTACCCATCGAGCCTTTAAGCCCGAAGACACCTTGAATCGCGTTGAGCATACAAGATCAACCTTCCATAATAGCAAACACTTATGTTTAGGATACCTTACCATAGGTTGCATAGTACCTAAGCTATAAGTAAGTATAAACGGCAATTTTCCCGCGGTTTCATATCAAACCGCAGAGGCGGTTCAGCCGCTTTTTCATAAAGGCCCTTAGAGTAAGACATTTTCGTATTTTTTTAATTTCCAGTATTTTTTCTAGAAGCCGCTTTTCTAACCCACCATTTTTAGTAAAGCGCTATGTCACAGGTATGAAATGTCAAGCTTTTGACTCTACACACATTTTTAAAGAAAAATCTGAGTAAATAGAGTAAGAGCAACGGCTAACAGTAAGTTAAAAGCAAGTATAAGATCAGTATAATTAAAGTGTCATATATTGACAGGTCAAAATAGTTACAGTGCTACAAGGAACATTTGGCACGTTGTAGAAATCGGAACTAACGATATCATCTTGTAAATTGACATTATTTATTCAAACCCACGCGCTCCTGACAATGTCATCCATGTGCCAATAGATCCTTGTAGCACTATATGACAATTTTGACAAGTCAACCATTCAGATATATTCACGTTTAATTTCAAAAAGGGGCGGGTTATTCCCGGATAAGTGTTAGATAATGTTAATTTAATTTAGTTTAGGAGTTATATTTTATTTATTGGAGTATAGTATTTTTAATAACTTAATCACATGTGTAATTATTTTAGTACCTATATGTATTTACAAATACTTACGTAATAATTTTTACGAGAAAAAAATTTCAAAAGATTATTGTTTTAGAACTTATGGTGAGGCTACTCACAGTGTCTATGACTAATAGAGTGGAATACAATCTACGTGGGAGTTTAAAACAATATCTAATTAACGTACGACCTTTTATTATTTAAATTATCAACGACAGACGCCGAATTAGAGGTTATTAAAATTATTATCTATATAGTAAGCAATTAACTGTGGAGTTTTATTGTTTTCAATTGTAAATCTGTATTTCTGAGTGGTTTATGTAGGTTTGTATTATGATGGTTGTGTACGTATTGGGACTCGTTACGTGCTCTTCTATTTTAGGCAAATGGCTGGTAGTGGCAACATCTTATTAATTGAAAATGTTGTATTTTATATTAACCGATCGAATTATTGTGCCACACGTGCTCTCGTATGAGAGTAGGCTCGTGCCCCTGTAGTGGGGACGTAAATGGGTTGACAATGATGATGAATATTCGATGTGACGCTATCTCACCATTCATTACAAGGTTCTGATCAACCCAAAAAAAGGTGGCAAATAACTTTAAACTACTATTGATACACTAACCTATGATTTGAAAACATGTGGACGCTTATGCTTCAATCATACCTACACAACTTAGCATCATTTTGGAATTACCTACATCTAAACTCCGCAGGATCCCTATTCCCTACCTACGTATAAATTTTCAAATACGCCCATTCTAAACAAAACTAATTTAATAGATTCCCAGTGTAATATCCGGAAAACTATATATAAACTAGCCATTTGAGAAAGAGCCGATTTAATTCGAGATTGCATCTGAAACGTTCACATTCAGTTTCTGCTTCGTTTCACTGATATCTTTTGATGTGAACCTTATTCTGTGAGTAGGTGTATCTACGTTTATACAGGCGTAACCCGATACTGCAAGCGATTGTAAGTCTCTTCCGACAGGTACGGGTGGAAATCGGGAGGCATATTTCCAGCAACCTATAACTACAGCTTATGATGACTGATACAGTAATAACCATTATGAAGTTCGTCAGTAATTTGTAGAAAGACAGATGAGGCCTGTCATTGTCAAAGAAGGGCAAATAACTTCAAATATTTAATGAATAATCAAATTACTATAACAGCATTTTTTTGTAACCGGGGCCAGTTCATTACTAACTTGAATTTATTATAAGTAATGTATATTTTTTACACTCTACGAACTTACACGTAAGCTATTGTATCCGAATAAGCAATACGCATTCCCATAGAGCCTACAACTTCTTTAAACTAAAGTTGTAAAGAGTTATATCATACAACGGCTGCATCTCTTTCTATACTGGAAATTTAAAGTAGGGACCTACGTTGATAGAAAACATTTACCACGAGAGAGCCAATTAAAATCGTTTTGTGAACTTGTAAAGCAGTGTTTTGTTTTTCATTTACTCACAGTCATATAGGCGTGACGACACTATGAAATAATCGAAGATTTAATGATTTCAGGGGAAAATACACATTTAAAGGATTCAAAAAACTATTTTAGTTTTATTTAAAAAATTGAGATTAACAAGATTTTCTATAAAATAAAAGAGTAAAATACTGCAATCGGCCATTTTGACTGAAACGCCAATCACAGCGCATGACGTCATACTCATGTAAACAAACATCACTGTGTTGTTTTGACTGATTGTACGCTAGGATTTACTTTTTGTTTATTTTTGTGAATAACTACAAATTTATTATAATGGAACCAGGGTTTATCAGGGCAAACAGTTCCAATTTGCCCAGGATCGATTTGCTAATGTTGGGCGAGTTCCTGGCAACCAATAAAGAATTTTGCTCCTCCGAATTTAGAAACGTGAAAACCGCCTTGTATTTTTTTTGTTATTATTGTTATTTGTTATTATTGTCATTTCATCTATTTCACGTCAAACATGAAGTTAAAAATCTATCAATACATGATAACATACTCACATCAAAGTGATCTTCACAGAAATAAAGTGACGAATTTAATTTTACTTCGTTCGGGTTTCGCCGTGCAAGCTGTAACCATGTATCTCTTATTTTTTTAATGTATGGGACATGAACAAACACCTTGTTGGGTGTCTTTATTGATGTATTTTTGCACAGAGGTACTGCACACCACTTATAAACTTTAGAATTCATTTTTATCACAAGAAATACGAAACGTTTGTTTACTTTGTTGTCTAGCCGGGCGGGAACACATTTGACGTTTACAAAAGTGTGACGTCACACGCGACGCCATGACACGGAGAGCTGTTTTCACGCAGTATTTAAAAATAATTATAAAAATGGCTTTAATCTTCTTAAAACATTAGTTAAATACCGAAATAAAGTTTTTGTTGTAAACAGTAAATGTGTATCTGCATTTTGGAATAGGATTACAAAATCTTTCGACATGCCTATTTCAAATTAGTTTATTTCGGTAGAGTAAATAGGATTTGGAAGTTAAATCCTTTTTGGCGCGTCTTTGAGAAGCAGCGGGCGATCTTAGACTTAAAAGCCATCTTTTCTATGCAATTAGTTTTGCTGCAAAAAGGTAGGTAAAAAATAGGTAATACTGCTAAGAATTCGAAATCATTTGAACCAATGTATTGAATAACGTCAAATAGAGATGGTAATAGTTTCCGATGTTTATTGTTTACTACCGGGTACTATAAAGATACTTTTATTGTCTTTTTAAATTTTCCTATTTACCTACTCGCGAATGTTTCACTGTTCTACACCAGCCCCTTTCGTCCTTTATACTTTTCGAGCATAAAATACTTCTACCATCATTATGTTCGGATAAATTCTGATGAAAAAAATAAGCTTGAATATTTAAAAACATTTCCTATAAACTTTTCTAAAGCATTTGTGGAACCTTTGACGTCAAAAGGCGTACAACTGTCGCTTCTACCGACTAGTCGCGCTCCGACAACTCTCTTCGAGCCCGCACTTAAAATTTACGTAGGTTTCAATAAAACGTATTGAATAGATACTGTATTTACATTTGAAAGCTTAAGATCTTCGAACGGCGTTCCAAACTTAAAATCTTGTCGGATTATGTATTACGTAAGAGCTCTTTAAAGCGTTGTGTAGATAAACTGTTTTCTATGATATTCTTAAACAGTTTCCTTATACGTTTTAAGCAAGAAAATAATAAAATAATAATTAAAAACTTATTAATTAAGTATCATAATAAGGATTCCTTTATAAAGCAAGGAAAAACACGTGGAGGATATTTTATAGGTTTCGTCAATTTAATTTTCTTTTCTATCTTATTTTGTTGATGAAAGAAAAGGTTGCTTTGACAAGTGATTTAATAAAAATACTTTCTAAATATGAAAATAGTTCATTAAAATCAGTTAAATATTTTAACATGCGATAGATATAAAAGTAGTTAGCTCTACTAAGAAACTTGTATAGGTTATGTTGATATTTTGATAAGGAAAGTTAACACTCTCCGAACTCCGCAGCATGAAACTTAACCGATCATAGATCTAAACTCATCCTAACTTGTGAGTACATTACAAAGTACAAGAATTCGCGCCCACAGTATCGACGCAGCAATAGTCGTTAGCTGCTCAATAGACTGTGTCGGGAATCCAGTGTATTGGCGATGGCTGTACAAAGGCGTTCCCACTGCCATTATAAGCGTGGGCTTGTGATGGTACGCGAGGTATGCTTTTGTTAGCCGTTTGAATTAAGAAACGCGAGCGATATTTTGGCGATATTGCGCTTTAGATATAATTGAAGTTGGTCTTTGATCCGATTATTCATTTAGGAAGAAGGTAGCTGGTTACCAGTGTTAAGAAAAGTCAGAACAGCCGAAATCCGCTATCTTGTACTAAATAAGTTAGATACTTTTAATAAGAATTGTCCCCGATTCTGATTATAATTCAGGAGAATCATGATCATGAACGAATTGAGATATAAAAATTGCAATTTAACTAGGCATGAAATATGGACAGGTGGACACAGGGAATAGCTCCCCTGATCATTTACGCTAGCACAGGCTGGAGTGCGACTTACTGGTCTACTTACTACTTACAGGGTTACATACTGATCACTTACTGGAGTAACTGATCAGAATTGGGGGTCTAGCGTTATGTTTTAATATCTAAAGATAAATGCTGATTTATACTTAATTCATACACAGGAAGTATTCACGTAAAACAAACTCGGAAAGTCGGTGTGAACTTCCAAAAGTCTTCTAACTTAATTTGAGCCCTTTTGTTGACCTTCTGGTGACTTAAAAACTTTTAGGGCCAGTCAACTTTACATCCACAAAGTCTTCTCTTGACCTTACGACTTTTAGTAAAGAAAGCCTTAATACTTACTTAGTAGTAAGTTATTTTAGGTGTTTGAGACTTATGTAAGCCATTATAGTGACAAGTTATTTCAGTAGGTATTTGAGACTAAACTAATTAAAGAGATCTATTCTTGTATTTTTTTTTTATCGGAGGCTCCAGTGCCTTTTTCAATTAAATTATTTACCTATACTAATCAGATCCAATACTTATTTTGTTGCGGTATTTTTTTAAATTCCGTTAAAAAACGGATGCGATTCACATCATAGATATGCGAGGTTCTCATAAGCAGTTTGGTTCATATACCTAATATAGGTAATTCGAATCACGGTGGCAGAAGCGACACTACAGACAACTCGCGGTTCGACCAATACCGCGGAAATACCTGAAGGGTGCATCTTCTTCCCTTCGTTTACGATTTAATATGAAATTGCTCCTAGTCAACCGCTTACAGTTCGTGTTTTTCATATCAAACTTCAAACCGCTATAAACCGCAGTTGCCATAGTGCCCTATTTACCTACACACTTGCGATAACTACGCGGTTTTTCTTCAGCCAATATTTTCTCACGCCGCAAAACAGTAACCAATAGGTACCCACTCAAGGTTCTATTGCCATTCAATATTGAACAGCGAAAGATTTATATGCATTGGTAATCGTTTTGCAACACCTGTATTTGAGGTTAAAGGTGATGGTACACAACGTGAGATGGGTACTGAGTAGTCACTGTTATACAGCGTGTGGGTAATAAAATGGGGCAGTTGGTGTTGAGATATTAAGGTGGTCTTTTAGAAAATTGATTATTAATAAGGAAGTGCTTTGTTTATGCTCTAGTCAGAGAAAATAGTCAGTCTAGTTAGTATCAATGAGGAAGGAATATAAGGAGTGGCCCCATTTTTTTTCATATACAAATGAGTTTATGACAGCGTGCCAAGTTTGGCGCAAGTTTTTCATAGTTTTCTTGGTAGATGACCTGTCAAACGATAAGAAATTCCATACAAAATGGTAGCCATTTTGCGCCAGACCAGGCACGCAGATCCAGACGGTATGGCACCTCCTTATATACTCTATACTCAAAGAGTTAGTATAGTTAGTTATGCACTAAGTGATTTTGTGTTCAAAAACATTTAAAGTAAGTATTCAGGTTTAGGATTGAAAATGAGGCGGAAGAGGCCTTTGCCCAGCAGTGAGACAATAACCGCTTAATTCATTTATTGTTTTTAAATCTCCTCTAAAAACTTGGTTTACTAAGTCAATTAGTCACTAGTTAAATAGCCTAGGTAGAGAAAATAAAACCTTTTTTAATCAAAAATCAAATTACAAACACATCATAACCATTAAAATTTATTACCTATTTACATGGAGAAATTGTATTTTTAACAACAAGCTATATATATATCTACCTATTTGGTACTGTATCGGTGTGGCCTTGATAAAACTAGTTTGATGAGTGAATGTCGGATGGAATCACTACGAAGTATTGTGTAATATGAATTATGAAGTGAATTAAAGTAAGCGAATTATCTTTGAAGATGTGTTTGATTTGATGATTTGATCTGAGTAATACGGGTTATTTGGTTCATGCTATTAAGAAGATTGTAGGTAGTAAGTACATTTTCTTGTGAAATGTAAAAGTTTTCGGTAAAAAGTAATAATCGTAGAAGAAGAGGAAAGATGCCTTTCCCCAGCAGTGGGACACCGATGGCTAGATAAGATAAGATAAGTTTTATTGAAACAATAATAGATCAAATCTTGAAGTTAATGCTACCTTCTTATATCTTTATAAAGGTTATATGCATTAATTAGCGTTTTACTTGCTACCGCGGTTTGTTTTTTGATTTGAAAACGCCCGCCAGGCAGTGCCATCTGAGGTTGGAACGCAGTTTCATGTCAAACTTCAAAGAGACTAAAGCAGCCAGTCATACGTAAAAAACTAAAAAGCCCCTGAAATCTAGGCAAGTTTTTAAAAAGACAAAAACCTGTCGCTAAAAGTCCATCATTTTTAAACTTACAAGAATTTACCTACCTAGTAACACTAAAACTAGACTAAGTTAATCGGTGTAAGTATAGCGGGAAATAAAGTTTGTTTAAGTAATAAGCAATGTGCTTCAGCGCGTGTTCCAATTTAAACTTAAATAATTCAACTTTTGAGCGGCAGCTTCACAAAACAAATATTAGTTTTGACGTTTCGCGACATCTGTTGTTATTTACATTAAAATTCGGTCTGATACTGTCAGAAACATCAAAACGCAATGACTCTATCATTATCCTTCATTTGTTTTCGTCGTGTTCGGGTAAAAATCCTACTAATATTATAAATAGCAATGTTTGTGCCGATGGATGGATGGATGTTTGTTAATCTTTCACGCAAAGACTAGGTACTAAATAGATTTTGATGACACTTGGCAATATTGTAGTTTATATACCAGAATAACACATAGGCTATATTATTTTAGGACATCATGATTTTTTTCCAAGATATGGCGATAAATGCGTACGAAGTCGCGGGCAGCCTCTAGTAATGTATAAAAAATAGTCTGTTATGGCTATCAGGGTTTACAAACCATTATTTTGTGAAATATGAATTCATTTAAGTATTCAAAGCAAATAAAATGGCTTATGAAATATGAATATTTTCGGGACGTAACTACCTGCATTTTTAAATTCAATTTAGGTGCTCTTAAATCTATAAACCATATCAAATTTCCATTTTTATTATTATACTTGTAGTTTATTTGCACTGTGAAAATCATGTTACTGATTTATACATATAGAGTACGCATTTATCGCCATATCTTGGAAAAAAGTCATGATAACTTAAAATTATATAGCCTTTATGTTATTCTGATATATAAGCTTCAATATTACCAAACATCACAATCTGTTCAGTAGTTTTTGCGTGAAAGAGTAAAAAACATCCATCCATCCATTCGCACAAACATTGACATTTATAATATTGGTAGGATGTATAGGTAAAATTATATAATAAATTTTATCTAGCTAACTAGGTATCTATCTTATTTTACAGTCAATAAGAAAGTTTTGCAACTTATTTTATGAATCGTTGCAATTTGATTTGTAATAAAAATGGAGTTGGAAGTTGTAAAATGTGATTCAATTATAAAAATAATAGGGTTTATAATGAACTATTAATATTTATGATTAATAAACTGTTTATATCTTTGTGTAAGTTGTTAGAAAGAAACTCGTAAATAATTGTCTATGAAAGCGACAAACATTTAAAAATGCCACTTGCATAGAGAAATGTCATATCATAACGGAGAAAGTTCTTTGTTGTGACATTTCTCAATGTATTTACTAATTTTGAATGTTTATAAAAACCAAATGATGATTGTTTCGGTGAATTTATTGTGATCGCTCTACCTACTTACCAAATCACCGTTGTTTTCCTGAAACTGCGTCAGTCAAACTTACCTAAAAAGAGAAAAAATAACATATTAATAAAAAAGAAATTGAATTAATTAAATAAAAAAAACATTTTTGTTCTCAATTTTAATATCTTATTAAAAATTCTCAATTTTTCCATTACGTATGTTAGTATAATTTTAAGCTAAAAAAAATAAGGTAAATAAGAATTTACATTTACACTTTTACATAGGAACATAATATTTATAAATTATTTACAATAACATAACTCATCTTCCGTCCCATTTGAAACTATAACCATTAAAATCATAACGACGAGGCATCATCGTTAACACATCAATACAAGCATATCTAAACTTTAAAGGCCCATTCATCCCTCGAAATAAGCCTTCGTAATCCATTCCCCGAACGATTCCCATCGTAAATGTCGTTCAGATCCGCCCGAGAGCCCCGAGAGCCCCCCATTGATACGAGAACAAGGGCCTATTGAGGGGAAGATTAAGGGAATCGACACATGTGCGGTTGGACGGGGCAGTAAGCAGTGTTACAGTTATTTTTAAAAACGTGTTTATGAGTAATTGTTTGTTGTGATTAAAAAAGTTATAAAAGTAGCAGAGAAAGAAACTTTATAACTTCTAGTTAATTCGAAATCTTATTTCGGCACCGATCATTTTTTTTTCTAAGGTTGCCAAAAAGGCATTATCTATTGAGAAGAAAGATCGCCTGTTGCTATTTCTTTGCCACTATACCACAGTGTACCTACTGGTTTGTGTCATTGTGCAATAAATAATTAAGTATTATTTCAATTATATTATTTATTATTTATTGGAAAACAAATTTAGTCCTTATTGAAATTCAAAAATCATTAAAGTCTTAACAAATTCTCTATACAACTACCTATACAAGGGATACATACATAAAAATAATACAATCATAAAAACATATAAATAGATATTCAATAGAAATGTTATATGAATCAAATCATAACCAATACCACAACTAAGTTACTTCAGCAGAAATTCGCAGAGTAACAATTTCCGAGTATCGCTTGCAATATTGCACTCCAGTTTACCTTTAGAGAGCTTTGCAACTACATAATGTTCCGGACCAATCACTTTACGAAACGGCGAGTGTGTAGATGCCTTTAAGAGGTCGATCATGGCATCACTATCGCATATTAACATCGTTATATGAATGTTCCTTTCATCGGAGCTCAAAGGGGCAGCACAAAGAGTGAAGGCGGAAATTATGAAAGATTAATCAGCGTTGTACGATTATGTCGTGAACATGTTAACCATGCTTTGAATTTGCATGGAATAATAAGAAAATTGTTGGGGAAATAAAAATGGGAAAATGAAAAAAAGGAGACTTGTTTACACCACATAGCGTGCTCGAAATAATTGCAAACAGTTAACGTTTTTTTTCTACGTTAAAAAATAGGTTTCTTTTATAGTTTAAGCTTATATTAAATAAAGCTGAGTTTATGTTTCTTTTAAGTTTTTAATGGGCGTACTAATGGCTTTTAATTTATGGTTGACTGATGACCACGAACTGAAATTTAAAGAGTTTAATTACTGTATAACTTAAGATTTTTTTAGGTTCCTTATGCACATATCTAGCTAGTGTTTGATAAGAAACCCATAGATTCAGCCGCAACCGCGTCTAGCGTTTCCATGTAAAACTCTGACTAGATTTTAATACAAAAATGAACTTAATTACGCTTGTAAGTAGATTTTTCGAAATTCAAATTGAAAAGTTTTACTCAGTAAGTACACTTAAAGACCCAATTTTTTTTATCTAAAACTAAAAACGCTTCACTGTATAGCCGACTGGAAGAAACGGCAAGAAACCGGAACAGGGCCCTACGGTCACATTATAGGTACTATAAGGATATTTATATTTCTTTAAATCGCGAAAGTATTGTAATATGGTTTAATACAAATATTTAGATTATAATAGTATGAAATACATAATTTTCGACCCTGTAACATTCAAAACAAACCAGAAGACGTTATAATAGGACGTATCAATCCTCCTATAAGTAATGTAATCCGTTTAGACATCTGTCTGTTTAAAATGAATCTTCTTCTTCCCCCAATCTAATCGAATTTGGTGAGATATCTCCGGATCATGTCCGCGCTACTGCATAATGACGTTTATAATGCAGTTAAGAGGTTTTAGAAATCTGTTTACTTGTTAGGTATAGGTATGTATACTTGTTCTTGGTAGGTATAGGTTTATGTATAAATATAAGTGACTTGATTTTTACTTATTCGTATCATTGTTTATACCGGCAAGTAGGTAGGTATCTATATAAAAAGCGTTGTCCAAACTAATTTCTTGAAGATCTAAACTTCTATACAAAACTCAAATGATATTTCATATACATACCTACCTATTTAGATATTTGATACTTTACAACTACAGTTTGTAGTATACACATAATTTATGTACCTAGAAAATAATAAAATCATCTTCTAAATCTTGCATTTTTTGCAGCTACATTTGCATACAAACAAAACAAAAGAACTATGCAAAAACAAAGACTCAAATCAAGATACAGTCAATTCAAAAACCCATATCCTACTCGTATATCATTAAAAATACCCTCCACCACACAAGTTCATGTCTAAAGTTAATTTGTAGTGTCTCATTCAGTCACGATAATTCCCTGTGTTCGTGACTCTATATTTTAATATTGTTGCTTTAAGACGCGTTGCTATGCGTCCTGCATTTGATACATCGATACGATGGAGGGTTCGATTCAAATGAATGTTTGCAACAATAAGTATTGTGTAGGTATAGCTATATAATGTCTACCGCGGTGTCTATCCACTTATTGTGTCCGTTAATATTAATATTTCGAGTTTCTTGAATAGGTATAAGCAGGTATTATGTTGTAAGTAATTAAAGGTAGTATTGGATATTTCTCTCGAATAATAACTATGTAGTCGAAGCATTCAACAATGGTAAGTATAATGCGAATAAATATAATCTATGCGGTTCGGTAGTAGATAAAACAGACATGTGTCAATCTTTAATCATAATCACTTTTATTGCTCTTTAAGGTAACCATATGCTCAACAATAGAAGTTCTACGATACGACCTATTACTGATGAATGATGACCACTTTGTTGCTAGATTATTTCTTAACTTTGGACCGAGCCAAAGTTGTAGTCCAAAGCAGATTTTTCCAACTTTTATGAAACCACCTAAAAAGTTTCACACACAACGTTTGTTCCATATTTTGATGGGAAGTTTATAAACTACGCTTCAGTAAACAAACGTCACGTTATGACTGTTTTATAACACGTAAATCAACTTTATTTAAACAAAGTTGCTGATTTTTTATAGTTTTGTTATTTATAGAAACTATTATGAGTCCGGTCAGTGACTTTTGTTAATAAAAAGTTTAACATGCAATTTAGAAATAACTTCGTAACTTCCTAGTTATTAAAGTCAGGTGGGATTTCAGTTTACTAATATTTTACTTAATACTTACCTATTTGAGGCATGACGAAAAGACAACAATATTAAAGTTAAAGTTGACGCCGATACCTAGCTACCCTGTGATTGAATATTGAGACCGGCCGTTTGTACCTAAGACCCAGAACACAGTGTAAAACGCAACTGCAACGCCACTGAAACTGCTAGTTACTTCTGAGTTGCATCTAAGTTTCTGCTATAGACCTTTAGAAAACCACACACGACGCAACTGAAACGAAACGTTTCAAACTAGTTGCGTTGCACTTGCGTTTCATCGTGTGTTCTAGGCCTAATTTGTTATACGAGTACATACCTATAACAAAAGACTGTCATACAGACACAGTAGTTACCTAGTTTACGAAAGCAAAAACTAAGGTATTTACGTCAATTTAATATGATTCATGTCATCTATGACACACGACATCATTATAATGAAATTAAAGCTTACTGAATTACTTACAATAGGTACCTTTGTTATTCATATAGACTACTTAGGCAGTAGGTAGTTTGATTTATGTATAAAATATGCGATGTCTCATATAAAATGTCTAGGTATAATAAATTGCAATAAAAATTATTGAGAAAAGAGGACATAAAAAAAGGTTGTAAATATTTCTCTTTGAAATGTAGAAGCGGCAAAACTAACAAAGTTTCCAGTCATAAGAAAATACTTACGTATTTGATTTATTTCTTTTCAAAACAAGCCAACGGGAAGATAGTTTTGCGGTTTGACAGGTCCGTATGACAAAGAAGCCACGTTCACCCCGTCTCCCGTTTTATTTTATCGCGCGGTAAAAAAGTTAGTAAATATATCATTTCAGTCGACAACACGTAATGAGAAAAGTTTTCCGAACTAAATCATAAGCTTAGTTCCACAGCTACTCATGAATAAAACAAAATAAACAGAGAAGTTCAAACTCCGGTTCAACTCGTTTTGACGACGTGTTATATTGTACCTACATTAGGTACTAATGTAAACCCTATTTATCTTGCTATTCAGAATTTCAGACTTGCAAAGTACCTAAGTATACTGCACTGTTAATTAGGTACTTATGTTTATTTACATTAAGGAGTAATTAATCTTAATAACAGTGTTATTAGTCACGAGTACCCTAAACCGACGGGCATGTATGAGGCGACTGATAAGTGTGGATGAAGCGACACAGGTGTGTTTGGATCGTAGCAAGTGGAAGGAAGTGGTCTCTGCCTACCCTAATGGGAGAGAGGCGTGACGGATATGTATGTATGTTATAAACCATATTTAAATTTAGAAAAGTAGTTAATGTCTACCTACTTAATGCCTATTAAATTAAATTAATAAGCCTGTTTTAAAATATGACGACTTCAGTTATGACAAAAATAAGACCAATAATCATTCCTACTTATTTACTTTCCATTTAACCCTTTACAAAACTACTTATCCTATCTTTTATATTACAATATCTTTGTTTATTGCACCAGTTGCCAAAAATGCTTCATTATAGGCAGCCATTTCCTTTTCAGATATGTTAATACTAAACAAGCCATAAATAACTTTAGGTACATAACGTAATACCCACATTGCCTGTTTCTTGCTTAAACTTTGAAGCCTAAATTATGCAAGTCTAAAGAGTTAATAAAACATTCCGCAACCATAATTTACAAAACATAACTTGCCTAGAAAGACATTTTAATATGTCGCCCTCATTATGTTTATTTACATTCCTGCTATATTACTTACTAACGTTTACTTTCATATAATAGCTAACACAACACGCTTTATTTCTTGCGGGCGTTTTATTCATATTATGTACTTTTTTCATTCATATACCTACCAAACTTTTAATAATTTCAAGAACTATTTATTATTAGTGACGCATAAGTTTACTGACATATCTATCTTAATACCTACCATAGAACACGAGATATGAGTAAAATTACGTAGTTTAGGCGCAAGATTAATAGACGCAATAATTTTATATCAATTTGTCGATTTCTAACCCTCACTAACAGAAAAGTTTATTAAAATTAACGCTCTTTAAACTTTATTTTGGCCATTAATAACTAAATGAAACAGTCTACTTAACAGATAATTATGTAATTATCTTAAGTGACTTATAACTTATAACAAAAGCAAGAAAACCTTCTTTATTTCTTCTCATACAATGAAAGAATAAAAAAATCGTGAAAAACATATCCTTTTTAAATCTCAACACGATAAAGTCGATAACGCTCCTTCATACTTATTTCCTTTTTTTCATTTACTCTCCGCGAAGTACCCAAAACCGCGGCGAAATTCTTTTCTCACACTTCAAGTCACGAAATGCAATAAAATAAAACGCAATTTGCTTGCACAAATTTTAAACGTTTATTAAGGAAAAAAGCCTCAAAGGCAAGGGCTAATAATAGCGTGTTCTTTTAAAGGTATGTGGAAAGAGCCGCTAGCTATGTCAGAGATCCACAAGTTCTTTCAAAACCCACGCTGCTGGGACAATAGTCCGTAATATGACAAATAAAACCTAGGTATTCAATTGCCTTAGGCTTATTATCAGAGACCGACTGTATTGTCCTCCGATGTTTTCAAATTCAAATTAGATAGGTAGATAATAATAAAAAAGGATATTATGTTTAGAAGTAGAGATATAGAGAATTTAATACTATTATGCCTTACTTTTGTAGTCTAGCCTAGAACCCTGAACACTTCAAGTATGGCAGAAAAGTTAGGTGCTATTCGAAGGCACCACACATTCTTTGAGTTATTAAAATAGGACTCAGCAAGCACTTTACGATAGCCTATCGTCCAATCTTCTCACAGACTGAAACGTTTGTCGGCAATATAACACAAAACCTTTTTTCTCAAAAATCAGTAATGACAGACGTTTTAAACGATCGATAAAATCAAAGAGCTAAAGCAAGCACAGCTAATTGTATGAATGGATTTTTTCTTGGTATCATGACATAGAACATGCTACTCAGCATCAATTAGCTCTCGATCGGGTCTCGTCAAGTCGATCGATATCTTGTGACTTGCATTTTACGTGTAACTTTAACTCATCAGTTATGAGAAACTTTAGTACAGGTTGCTCGGGTTATAACTACGTTATGTAAGTTGTTGTGATTAAAATTGGTCATGATTTACCTTGTTATGATTTCTAGTTGAATGCGATCTTATTTTATAAATATGTAGTCCTTTATCTTTCGAATCTAGGTTCTTTTGTTTTTATATCGTATGTCGACTTTCTATATCATGGCATGCCGGAGTAGCAGAATACCAATACGGGGTTGACTTTTATTTACCTCCATTTGGTGTACCTATTCTCCCAGTTTGTATTTATTATTATTACCAAAGGGAATTCCTGGTTCAAACAGCTGGCATTGAAAACACAGCACCTTGAAGTAGAGTTACAGTACTATCAGTGCCAACCCATCGAGTTTTTGTTCCCTTGACCGTTCGCTAAGAGGTATGCAAAAAGGCAGGTGAATCAGCAAGCAATGGATATGAGCTTATCAGATGTAATGACTAACATACCAGGGCTGCTCAACTTATAAATTTCAAAGGGCAGGAAACTGAATGTGGAATGACGTCATACATAAATTACAAAAATGAAAACATGCAAAGCATTGTTGGAAGCCATTTGATTTCATATTTTTAAACGATAAATATTTGAGGAAGTTCCCGGTACTTAAGTGTTTTGCTTATTGGACGAGTAAACAGTAAACACAAATTTAAATAGCCCAATAAATGCTGAAGGTAGCGTGACGCAACACAGAAGGCTCTTGAGAACAATTAAGACAAAAAAGAAAGTAAACTTTATAAATATTTGAGTGTACTAGGTTAGGTACTTAATATATTAAATTGTCATTTTCATAGACACGTTATGTAAGATAATGTCACATTGTTTGTCGTGACATATGTCAATGCGTAATGCTTGTTTTTGAAGAGTTACCCTGATCGATCTTTACTTATTTTTTTATTGTGAATTCTTTTCTTTTCTGAATACTTTCCATCTGCATTTATATTTCTTTTATTTCCCTCGTTTTCCTTCTTGTTTATGAATGGCGTTACTGTCTAAAGTCTGTGGTCCTCCGACATTTTATACGTCCAAAACATTTGTTTTGAAAACTTTGGAGCTTGTTTATACAAAGTCTTGCTCAGACAATTTCTTAGTTTTGTAGAATATGGATGAAATATTTTGTGGGTCAAAGAAATAAGTATGTGTGGCTTATTATTCAAAATATTTTTTATGTGCAATTTGAAAAGAATTTTAAAATAACTAACATCCCAAGAGAAATGTAGGTAAACATGAATATGTAATTATGTTCAAATATTATTTATTTTCTGTTGTAATAGTAATTGAATAAAAAAAATCCATATCTTATTTGGTCCAACAATAACAATCACAGCAATGTGAATCCAAAACAATATTTTAATGTGAAAACGTTCATCCGACATGTTTCCGACTAACATAAATCAGGGTCCAATATTTACGGTATCTGCTCAGTTATCGGTTCATGCCTTCATTAAAATGCGGCCCATAAGTTGTCCAGCCCTGGGCCATGAGAACGTGACTACGCAGTGTATTGTGCACCTAATTGGCCAAGCGATGGCCCAGGTATGGCCAAGGTTCGATGCTCGTCCTAAGACTAGAGATTAAGATAACATTCTTCCTAAAGGGCATTGTGTTGCGGACGATTTGTCAAGATCGAACGAAAGCCAATAATGAAATAAACACAAAAAGTTGGTTAGTGATGGGTTTTAAGTTTGTCGATTGTGTTGTCGATTGTCATTTGTCAAATTCCACGGGAAAAATAAATTACTGTCTAAGTTGTCATCTCTTTTTAAAGATATATTTTTTGATTTGATCTTTGATCTTGGAAAATATAGACGCAGATTTCTCCGTAGGTTGACAGGATAATTGAGGAAAATTATCAAAATTTATAGGAAATTACTTGAATTGATAAAGTTATATTGATTTAGAGAAAAAAACTGACCTTAATAGGCTTCCTCTCTAATAAATCTATCGACATTTCTTAAATCATCGATACTTTAACAACCCTACGCTAGAGATAAAAGGACATAGAAGCTGAACTTTAAAAGCCATTGTGAATATTGTGACAATACTTCTTTTTAAAATGTTTTCTCGTTCCCGTCTTACTAATCCTTTTGAGAAGAAACGTCTGGCATCAAATTGCGTGGAAGTTATTCGATCAGAGAGCTTAGCCGATTAAAAAAAACTGTTTATCAATACAGGTAGGTAGACATTGTAGTAAGCAGAAAATGTCAACCTTTTGTATCGACGCAAAAAAAAACATGGACAGGCTTTAGAGAGAAAAGATTTCTTTCATGTGACAAGTTACTTATCCACTTACGAATTTTGTTTTTATAAAAGATTTAACTTTGATATTTGAGAGGTAAAGACGATCAAGATATTGCTGTTTTATTTTGTTGATTTGTCAAGAAACATTATGGTGAAAGGCAATTTGATGGTAGAAAGATTTCTTGGAAAACCTTTTGAGAATTTTCCTTTTATGTTCCACGTTTAAAGGCTTATATTGTACTCTGGAGAACCAATGATACTTTATATTAAGTAGGTACTGGTATTTTAGCCTCGCTCCGTAATATTGTGTACACTTAGTTTCAAAACATTCACCCGCTTTAGCACCTGCGCCTTCATGTGTTGTCGGCGGTTCGTGTACATTCGAGTGCATAGGTATCAAGCTTTTACAGAGACGTCTAAAAGCGATCATGACTACATTCAAAAATTCAAAATATAATTACTTCGTCTTTTAGGCTATTAAAAAATATTTGAAACACATTTTTTACCTGATTAAATACATAAATCAATAGGTACAAAGATACAGAGCATCAAGGTCACGGAGAAAAATCTTACTTAGGCGTAGCGTCTCGAGCAACTTTAACCCAGTGTATCTTTGTCATTTTTAGTTTAGGAGAAAAAATAAAAAATACGTATCGAATATTTTAAAATAATCTATGTGATGGACTTAATAAATTATATCGGGACATTTTTATATGAAGTTGGTTTGCTCTTGACTGTGTCTACCTACTGGTTATGTTTATAAATGTTTATTTTTGAAAATATTAAGTGACAGGAGACGGTTAAGATATAACTTCTTAAAGATATTCAATTCTGTTGCAGAAAGGGATATTAAACTGAACACCTGCCTTAGCCGACACTTCAACAACCAAAAACAAAAGAATACAGCACAACGCACCTTTACGCCCCCCAACAACATGTGACTTGTAAAGTTATGACTAAAAATCAAGCGCGTCTGAAGCAAAGTACAGAACAGAAAAGCACGTCTGCTACTATGTTTATGTCTTAATCACCAGTCGTCATAGCAAACATAGCAAATCACTATAAGCTCCTGCATCTAATCCTGGACAAACACTGCAGCATCACGTGTGCTATGACTAACGACTGTAATGCATCTGTCTCGTAGACAGTGAAGAAGATATTATAATTAATATGTTTGTAGTAGAAACAGAACGTTTATAATAAATGTCAATGTTTGTGCCGATGGATGTGAGGATGTGTGTTACTTCTTTACGAAAAAACTACTGAATAGATTTTGATGATGGCAATATTGTATTGTAGGTAATACATCAGAATAACACACAGGCGATATTACCTATCTGAAGATATCACCTATGTTTTTTCCAAGATGTGACGATAGATGCATAGGTACAAAGTCGCGGGCAGCCTCTAGTTAATATAACTGAAACTTGATAGGCCTTTCGTCGGATCGCGTTCTTGGTTTGAAACTATGAAATCGCTAAAAACATACATACTCTTCTTAATTTTGTATAAAACATAAACAAGGTTTCGACATCTCTCAGTTGAATTTCTGACAACTAAAATAAAGAATAAACAGTGGACAAAATACAAATTAGAGCTCCAGTTCCCAGATAATATTATGGTTTGCTACCTCTCAACTACCTTTGTGTACACTTTTAGTCGACCAAAACTGTAAAGCACGTTCCACAAACCGAGGGACAATATTTTTGAATAATATTCCCACAGCAACATAAGCATTACAGCTGTTTGTTAGCAAATATTCAGAACACTATTTGTGAAGTTTTGAACTCGGAAATGATAATAAAAACAATATGAACTGGTTATCTGAGGCAGTTTTTAACACCGTCACATACGGGCTCGAACGTGCGGGGCCTAAATGTCAGTCATAGGTAGTGAAAATGTTTGAGTATGGTGTGAGTTGGATGTTGTGGCGGGGTAAAATTAATTTGGGAAAGTAATAAACAATAAAGAATAGAAGTATTATCTGATATTTGGGTACTTGATGCAATTTTCGTAGTTAGTAAGTTTATAATACGAGATCTGAGAAGCGGGGCAACGATTAAAGATGAAGTGAAATTGCGAAGATTTGTCCTCAAAAAGGCAGCAACGATCACCTCCGAATACTCTAGTCAAAGTGCTTCTGTTTTGCCCAAAACATTCGAAATAACGCAATTCTTTCCTTTTTAACATTCTCTCATGGACGAAGACATCCAAAGATAAAACGACGCCAAACGACACAAGCATGCATGTTCCCCGACAGGTCGGATCTCGTAACTTGGGCTGTATAAATCAAACTATTCAGAACAATGCTTTGTACGCCGCCGTGACTGCGAGCCGTGACGAGAGTGAAGACCCTCCATGTATGCCAGCATTTTACTGTTTATAGTGCTATATGAATATTATGCTATTTATAGAAACAGTTTTGATTAAAATATGGGTGAAGAAATCATAAGCTTATTAGACTAAAGTATGAAGAGACTGATGCGAATGTGGATGAAAAGAAAGATTGTGTGTCTAAAAAGTAGTCTTTGCCTACCCCGATAGGTAAGAAAGATGACAGGTATCGTATTAATATGACTAAAAGCAATTTGGTAAAACGTATAACCGTCTTAACGAGTTAGTTTCCATGTGTTAGTTTTAGGGCAATCGATTTTCAATTAATTCATTTTTCAAAGAGTTTTAGACCCCTCGTTACATCGACATGCAAAGGCGACTTGAATTATGGCGTAAATGTGAGGTTTATGAATCATCTTTCAATACGATGTGGCCCTATAGTAAAAAATTACATCATGTGACCTTTCGATCTATTGTAGAAGAGTCACATTCACAACACAAATCTCGCTCAGTGTAATTTTTTTGTATGCTTTAAGCAGTTTGATGAACAATGGCATACCTACTGAATGTACGATCAAGCCAACAATGTTTCTGGTGGCCAAATATGTAAAATACGAGGCAAATACGACAAAACATAGAATATTTCAGCTGTAATGTTTTACATCGAAATTGAAGAAATTCTATCATCCCCAATTCTAATAACTTACGCGAACACTAATTGCGAGACTCATTCTCGCCGTGAGTGCATAGTGCGCTTAATGAGTAGGTAAGAAAGTACTGAGGGGGTATTACTAATTTGAATTTGAACTAAAATTTTACATTACTCTTAAGTGTACTTATATATGAAACTTCTGGAACCAAAGCTATGAAATTACCTATGTCCAATTATTCAATTTAAAGGGCTTCTGTTTTGTCTAAAAAGAATTTAAAAATAACTCAGTTCTTTCCATTTATTTGGCATTCTATAAGTCATCAGAATTGCCTCTTTAATGCGCTCTCACAAAGCGATGGACTGGAAACCTGTCAATTCCCGATTTTACACTAAATTAACTAACCAAATATGACTTCGATTTAATTTATTGTCAGTCAACCGAAAACGCTTACCGAGCGTTATTATGTAAAATATCAAAATGCTGTTGAAAATCCTAGTAATTAAACATCCGATATCGTACATTAAAATGAGCTTTGATTTTCGGCGAATTTGTATTGTATAACGCAAAGCTTAGCTGGTTCATTTATTTACGCTATAGGTACCTTAATTTATATTCCCATTTTTTTCTGCCAATGAACAATTTGTAAAATAAATTGAATGGAAATAAAACGAGCATACTTCGAAATTAAAGAGTGCTTACTAGAGACACAGATTACTAAATAGTTACTAACCTAGAGACTCATTAAGTATCTGATTTCTGTTTTACATATAACCCACGTTTGATATGACACCGCGTCAAAACCGTGGGTCAACGACCCCCTTCGCGTTTTTCAAAACAAACACCAAAACGTCTCAACCACTAGCATGTAAGCATTTAGTGATTGGTACTTTCACAAAAATATGCAACCTACTCGAATGTGTAACTAGCTCATATCATATTAAAGTAACATTATGATATGAAGAAATGCAGCAAACATAGAACGGAATACGCTGCAAGCTACGAAATGTGATATTGCAAGCTCTTTTGTTGTTTAGAGCACAACGCGACGGTAATTACGTCCATGGAAATATGGCTCATAGTACAGTGTAACTATGACAATAAATTGCTTTGATATAACTGAGTGGCTGGCTGCACAGATTTTTGAGAAAGGTGGAAAGAAAAGTCCTAGAATTCTGGAACTTGTTACGCTGTTAAGTTGTTTAGAAAATGGAAACATTGTAACAAAATTCAAGCGACGAATTTTACCCATAGAGAACGGAACAACATTATCAACAAAAAACAAGAGACATGAATGGAAAAATGAAAAAATATTGACAGAAAACGTTCCCAATAATATTTATGTATCAAATATTCATTATAGTAAAGTCACTTGGGAGCGTAATGTTACTTATTTCCCAAGTCGAACTGTATTTAAGTATACCTTTGTATAATTTTAAGTGAAAACAAAATTGTTTTTACTTTCCCAAAACATTTAAGTTACTATTAGAGTGGAACATGTGCGAGATAAGGATCAGTACGAAAAAGATCAAGGTTAAGTTATTATATAGTTCGTAACCATGACTTTATTATACGCATACGTGGGTAGGTATTTACATTTGAGATTGTAACATTTAGAACTCTAGTAGTTAACCGTCAACGCGATTTAGCATTTAGGAAGGAAACCTGCGCTTGCAATCCAAATGTCATACTATTGTCAAACATCAGATGAAGCCTGTCCGTACAGTGAGTTAAGAATATTAAATGTTAAGAATAAGATCGATAAATGGTCAAGCTTGCCGATTATGTACAAATAACCTAATTTTTCAACGTCGTTTATGAGGCGACTGATGAATGTAAATGAAGCAAATGAAGTGTGTTTGGATCGTAACAAGAGTGAAGAGAACACTGCCCGATGGAAAAGAGGCGTGACAGATATGTATGTAATGTTTAAACATCAATTGTTTTATATTTAGTCGGATTAATAGGTACATTTGAGCAATTCTGATTTTTACTTTTCTAAAGTAGGTACTAAGGCTGAAATCAGATGAAATGCTATAGAAAGAAGAACACAGGGATGTTTAATGAATTTAACGGCTTTTCCTTCAATTCGGGTAAATGTAGGTTAATAAAGGTTTCTTTTAGCAAAAAATGGTTTTAAAAGCCATAGAGCTACCTTTTATTTCTGAATAAAGTTAATAATGATGGATTTTGTGTTCAACAAAGGCCGTACGCGCGTTTAAGATAAAATTTTAACAAATTGTTCCTGTCTGTAGCGAAAATTATTACATTTTGTGGCGAACCTTCTTTCTGGCAATATGGATATCCATTTTTTTTTGGAAACGTTAGCATAAAATGGGATACACAAGTATTTGTCAAGTATAATGTTAACTGTATATCAAAGAATCGCCTATTTAAAAGGCCCGCAAAATCTCACATAATCACACACACACACTCACACACACACACACACACACACACACACACAATCATACATACATTACCTACTTATAAGTAATCTCACTTTTTAAAAATTTCGTATTTAGAATAGCAGATGAAACAATATCCATAGTTTTCTTCCGTTTAAATAGCAGTAAGCTAAGTACACACTTAGGTAAGTGATAACAGAACATTTTTACTTTCTGCATTCACCTACTAATTACCTACGTACTACCACTGCTCTACTTTCATTGCTGCTAAATTATGCTAGTAACAAAACTTTTCTTGTAAGTAAATTTAAAAATAACAAACAGTAATCTATTAATAAAATTACGGAGGTTGTGAGCAAACACATTTGCCTACCATGAATTAACCCTTCGCGACCCTTTTAAACGTGAAAGTAAAACTGGGTTGAACACAATCAACGTTTCCACCCGTCATTTGCCTATTATGTGACGGGGACAACAATATTCCATAAAGAACCGTAAAGTTGCGGTGAATCTGCACTTTTACAAACTATGTTTTTTATTAGATTAGTTGTTTTATGTTTGGTGGAATGTGTTAAAGTTTACATAGTATAATAAAGTTTATTAGTGCGGTTTAGGGTTGTACCTACCTATAGACATAAAAATATGTAGGTATGTTTTTTTTTAATGAAAAGATAAAGAAAGATAACCAATAAAGACACTATATAGGTATATCAACATTAAACTTTGTAGTCATTTAAAATAAACACAACCTTTGAAAAGGGCTGTTATTGCTGACAAAAATTCAATAAGAAAAAAATACGAAAAATCAAAACAATTCGTATGGAAAAGAGCCTGTCTTTCGGTTCTCAATCCTTTAAAAGAATGCCTAAGGCCAGACCTGCGTTCCCAGGAACGACTCACGATCACCAGGCTCGTGACTGGCATGGTAATGATTCTACGGCGGGGTCTTTGTCATTAGGAGGGTCCACAAAGAGCGAGCAACTTCGCTAGGCATATGTTTAACAGCTCTAGAAAGACCTCTTTATCCTATTAAGTTGCCTAGTTCTTAGAGGCCTCTTTTAATTGGCCAAACGTTTACCTTGTGAAGCTGCTCGCTCTGTATGGATCCTATTACCTTCGACTTATTGTGCGGTCGGCTTATGACTTTATTTCGGCATTCGAATGTGTTGGAAAACTATTTGTTAGTGTTATTTGTGTCAAAGGATTTTTAAATTGGTTTTTTCATGGTTTATTTTAGAAGTACAGGAACTAAATAATCTACAAAAAAGTCTTTCACTTACGTTAAGGTACCTAGAACCGAAAATTTATTTTAAAATGAATTTTAGTCCTTATTAACCAACAATTACTTTAATCTTCGACATTTTATTTCCTCATAATTGCAGTGTTTTAACATTTACGTGGCTGTAAGAAAAGGGCTACCTTTTTTCAAATTTTTACCGTTATCTTTGAGGGTAGGTATCTTCTTTTCGGAAACACGGAAGTCGAAAGTGTCTTTCAGTTTTATGTAGATAAAAACCGTTTTTATAACATCGTTAACTGATTGCAGCACTTGTTCAATCGCGACTCGAGATTTCATGGAAAACTCGACCATTGCGATCCGATTTTTATTATTTTTATATTGGAAAAGAATTAACTTTAAAGAACGACTCAATGTAAAACAGAATCAAATTAAAATTCATTTCGAATTTTCGATTCTATAAAAACGAAATGTTGAACGTTTTAATTTCTTTTATCAATTATTTTTTAATATAAAATAACGGGACGGTGGTGGTTTGCAAAAAGCTTTATTCAGATTCAGTGGGGAGGTTCATTCAATTTCATATAGGTACGAGTAGTGTGCGTCGCAGGTGCAACCCCTTGATTGAATGTTTTTACATGAATGATCATAAAACGTATATAAATATACGAGGAATTCCTCTACAAATTACTTTATCATTTTCTCCGGTTCGTGAAAGGAAAAACTTCAGAATAGGTAGGCACCTATCTCTGGGAACATATTGATATTGACTACTTGCCAAAACCATCTTCCTAATTGACTCTTACGATAGGTATGATTTACAACTCCCAATTCTATAGAGTGTAGGTTTATTACTCATAGATACTTACAGAAGCGGTTTCACGTTCACGTTTCAACAACTTGCCCAAAATGAATTAGTTATACTGTTAAAAAAATCGGAGTTCCATATTTAAAAATCCTTTTTTTTATTCCCTCAGAATTTGCCTCAGAATTGCCTCAGTAAACCTTTTTTGATTTTGTATTACCCGTAGTATCAATTATTAAAAAACAATAAGTAGGCCTTTATATAGCTACGTATATTTAACGTTCAATACGTATAAAGAAAAAACGTGACCGTACGTGACGTCTAAGATATTAGAACTGAAGCTTATTTTTTCCTATGCCAACCAAAATTGCCACTCCGCAACAAGATTGTGAGCAAAACATAAAATTCCTTACTTCCACACATCTTGCGAGAAATAAATAAACGTACGTCTATCTATCAAACAGATGCGAGAGGATGTCCGATACAAGCGCGAAATATCGCCGGATTTGTTGTCATACATTCCATTGTTCTTCTTTGAAGGTTTGTGACTGCAACGGAACTAACGTTAATATAGGTGATTCGTCTAAAGATTTATCGGTCAACAAATTGGTGTTACTCTCGGTATTATAGTTTTTAGATGATAGAAGTATCTAGGCTTAACGTTACGTAATAATTATGTCTTTGTGACTTGAATCGTGCTTCAAATCATTTTAGATTCTAATGGAACCAAAACTATCATTTTAAACTTAAAAATGTAAATAAAATCACAACATGTTTCGAAGAAAATGTCATCACAATCCATAGAGTTAATCATTTACCTACCTTTAATTATGAATAAGTATGCCTCTTTCAAATTCTGTAGAACTTATGAAATCTATATGTACAGCATGTCCCAAACACGAAGTCTAAATTAGGCATGTTAATGCTTTTACCAAAGAGCCTGTAGGTTGTATGTAAGACCACCTTGTAGCCAAACAATAACCAAAACTCATTTCCAAATAAGGATCTCATTACCATAATTACAAGCATTCATTCCTTTCCTTACACTATCTTTTATACACAATGACCTGTTAATTTTTAAAGTTATCTTTAAGCAAGTTGATCTACATACAGTGGCTTATTTGGATTAAGTTTGTTGTTAAAACGTGATGTTATCTCAGCGGTTAATCATTTACGTGACAGAGTTTAATCAAAATGTTGACAGATGTTTTGTTAACAGCCTGTAACGAAAAAGATCCATTACTTTAGCTGTCACTGTTTATTGTCCAAAATTAATATTTGACAAATAATAAAGTTTAGGGGCATATTGCAACTAGATGTAGTTTATTTTAGTGGTTTGACATTTTTATGTAAAGTCACAGAATAATAAAATAGTAAATAGAATATTTAATTCTATCATAAATCGTTTAAAACGAAAATAATGGTAAAAGCTCGACCGAAAAAAGTGTAGCTCTAAAATGTGAATGAATGATAGATTGCTCTTAAATGAGCTGGAAATTCGAAACTTATGGACTACTGCAAATACAACCAGGTACTTAAAAAGTTATAAATAAGTACGATAAGTTTGGCCAACATTGCTTATTTTAATTATTCCAATGTACCTAATTAACTAAATATTAACTTTAAAAGTTTTACGTTTACTTTAACTTAGTATTTCTAAATTAAAATGAATTACGAACCTACATTTCGGTATATTCTTTAATCAAAAGTTTGTTCTCAAACTTATAGTCCGTTAAAATAATGCGGGTATAAATTAAATAAAGACTGAGTTGCAGGAAAGTAAATTAAATAGTTAACACTTCATTAAATCTATAACTGACTTTGTCATTGTCAAGAATAAGAAAAAGACGACACGATGTTCAATAACTATAATAGCCATTTTTTGCAATCAGAAATAATTTCTTTTAACATGTAATATCTAAGTAAGTACGTATAATATCAAACAAACGTCTTTCCTGAAGAAGAGAGATAAGGAAGAGGGTAAATTGGCCCGAAATCTTGAGGACCTAAACAAATACGGGCATTTACTTCGTGTAAGGACTTCTACGTGAATTAATTTGGTCCACTCCAGAGTAGGTAACTACAATTAAGTGTAAGACACGATCTTATTTTTTCTTCGATTCGTAAGTACCTATTTATGAGGAAGGAATAGGAACTAAGTGTTTACCTAATTAAATAAGTATTCATCGTACTGGTGTATCAATAGAGAAGCAAAATAACAGTTCCCTAAAAATATGAATAGGTACTGCGGCTAGCATTTTTATATCTAAAAATCTACTTATTTGATTATAGGATATGCGTTCGTTATCCTAGGGGCGATCGAATACAACATGTTGTGTTCTCCTTCAAAAACTCCTTCAGTAATTTTACTTAATACTAACTTGTCATTGGGTATATCTAGTGATAAACGGGATAGAGCTAGATTATACCTACTAGTGGCATAGTTAAATCACAGCTATATCTATTGTAAAGCGACCTCTTTCAACTCAAATCTATTTCTGAAACTTCTGTCCTTAAAAAAAGTAAAAAATAACTAGCTGAATAGTACTGTGCTTATTTGAAGATACTCTTTACAAAACAATTAATTAAAAATACTGAAATGAACATTGTAGTATCAACGGGCAAGTGGACAAAAGCTTGTTTTCTTCGCCAAGTTTCATTGTATTGGCTTTTGAATGGCTTTAAGACCTAACTTCATCAGATTGGATAGCAGCCAACTATTCATTTGCTATCATATTGTGGTTTTCGCTTGATTAAATTTAAGTATGTAGAACGACTATTAAGTCGGTTAATGCTATGATTAATGATATGCCGCTGGGCTAAGCCAGCGGCTGTCCGTCATACGAATGGCAGCTGTCAAAAAAGCCGGCGGCTTTGGTGTGTTGATACCATAAAGGTTGATTAAGTTGCCGCTACCCTCATAATATTTTACTATATTTGGCAGAAATCAAAATGATAGACGCAAATAGCGCAATGTTTAACTTTATTTTAATAAACAATTTAGGTAGGTAGCTTTATACTTTTGCAAATTGTTCACTCGCCAACGAAGAGCTGAGTGTGAAAAAGATAAGTACTAAGGTATTTCTAACATTATAGGTATTAAGTTTATACGATCCAGTTTCAAAGAGGTTTTATTTGAAAATGGTACGAAATCATTTGCATTTTCTTTAAAAAAAAATGGATCCATAGGTACGAGAGGCGACTAGCCACAGCAGGTGTGTAGGAAACCCCGAGTTATGTTTAAATGCAAATTATTTATCTCATAATAACTGCTATTTATAATTTCAAGAATTGTACCGCCCAGCAGTCTATCATAGCCTAAGGAGTAACAACAGCCGTACCAAAACCCACGTGTGACCGCTTTTACTGATCTTTAATACTTTAATAACATATTTCTTTATCCTGAGGGCATTGAAGTATCTCTACGTTACAAGATAGATTAGGGTTTGGATATTGTAGCTATGCGAACGCGATATTTTGTTTTAAAAGTTGGTTATGATAGTATGAGGTTGATGAAGTTCTAGTGTACTTAAGTAGGTTAGTTATTTTGCCTCTATATTAGTTAAAATAGGTTTTTTTTATATTGTGCTCAGTAGTAGGTAAATAGTTTTTTGAATAATTGTTTATATATTATTATTTAGAATACATTTTTATTGTTATAAGTAAATAAACTAAACCAAATATACTAATAAACTTATCTTTTTTTTCTGTCTCTATGTACTATCATCTTAAAATAAACTGTTAAACTGTTAAATAAACTGAAACTTAAGACTTTGTCCTGAAGTAAGTATTTAATTCCTATTGGCCAACATAAACTTTACTATCGAGGTAGGTAGGTTATACATTTTTTATTAAACAGGTGGGACACAAATGGCTAGATTAGATTAGGTTTCTAAGATAGATGGTCAAAACTTAACCTCACCGTTGGAAACTAAAGTCTCCTTTCCATAATTTTTAAAGCGTTTTGTAAAATTTTTACATGGCTTTATTATGTCATCACTTACGCAATATCGCGCTCCACGCCAACTTAACCAGACCTTTTTAAATAGAATCTTTTTTATCATGTAGTTTCATTTATTCGTGACTGAGTCTGTTTAAGATTCCGATCTCGTGTCCCGACATAGCCCTGATTGTACTATACTAAACTAAACGGGTAACAAGGATAGCTTACTCTTGAATTAGGGTATCCAAAACTGTTTACGAAACACGGACGAAAGGGTGACCCTTTATTTAGTCTTTTATGGTATGTAGGTATTATTTTTTATGAAACTTTAGTAAAAGACTGCTATTTAAACTAGTACGTAGTGTAGAGTTTTGGAGGAAATAGATTTCTATTACCGCACCCTGTATATTGTACAATGAAAATTAAGTATTAGTAGGTATGTAGGTAGGTACTTAGTTTGTAAAATCTTCTAATGTAAAAGTAGTTCTTAGGTGTGTCCTTTACATAGACCAAGTTACGAATAGTTATAGCGATTTTCAATATAAAATTTAATGTAGAGAATAGGTACATTATAATGGCTTATTTCAATTCTCCCTACCAAATGCCGGAGGGGCAGAAATTGGTACCTACCCTTGAGGGGTGTATTATGAGTTCGCAATTTCAAAATAATCATTTTTCTTTCAAAATCATTAATCATTGAACCCTCTAGGTTGCGCTTTTTTAGACAAGCTAATTGTTTTAATTTTTGTGGAGAGGTAAGGAGTTTTTTTTGCTTGTTCAACAGTTTATATTAGGTAGGGAGATTAAATATTTCTACCTATTAAGCTGAATATGATTTACCCGTAGGTAATTTTAAAAGTTTTAAACATGTTTTTTTTTTATTTAACAGAATTTTAGGGAAATTTACTTATAATGCTTTTTTCTTTTATTTAACTTTTAAAGAATGTGTGATATTTTTATGTGATATTTTAATCTTTTTATTCTGTTTTTATGCGTCCTTTGACCCTAAAGTAATAAAGTCATTTTTTTACTAACTTTTATCCGCAAACACCCTAAACAAATGGTAACCCTACTACAAATGAACCATCCTTATCTGTATGCCGAATGAGTAGGTTACTTATCACGTTTTACGGATGTTGTAAGTATGACTCGACTTTTACTTAGAACCTAGCTGACCGGGTCTTAACGGACGTCTTTTGAATCATATGCTTGTATTTAGGTACCTACAACAATATAGAATTGGCATTGTTTCTGTGTGAATTACTTGTGTGTATTGATAACACGCAACATGTAACTTTTTTTATAAGCCTTTTTCGTTCCACTGCTAGGCAAAAGCCTCTCCCATGCTTCTCCAAAGACTTTATTTAATGTTAGAGTCTCTAATTAGGTATTTCTTAGTGAGGTTGTATTTTACTTGATTTTTGATCAAGTTAGTTAGTATAGGTACGTAAAAGTATACATAAAGCTTGATTATCAAACTAAGGTATTTGGTATTTTTTGAGATTCAATCAAAATATGATCGGATTCGATGAGTACCACCAATACCGCATTTGTTTTTCTGTCACAAAAACAATAGACAGAATTTAGGTATAATTGCAGTTAAAATAAGTAAAGCCGGTCCTGTAACGATTAGAGAAGTTTTTTCAAAAAACAAATATTTATCTCAAAGTCTTAACTTATAAGTAGCTGAAAAATATATCTGAAAGAAACAATAAATCACATGAAAGTAAGAGAAATAACGCATTGACATATCGTTATTTATTGGCAATGATTATTCTGCCATAAATATAATAACAACAGACATTTATTAAAACCGATACTTCGATACTACTACGTTTATTTAATTATCCAAAATGTTTAGGTATACTTAGGTATAGTCGGGAGCAGATCAACCTTTACAAAATATTTCTAATCTGTCTCTATAATATAAAAATGAATAGCAAAATGTGTTGGTAAGCGCATTACTCAACAACGCGTAGACCAATTTTAACACCTTTTTTTAATGTTCACTGAAGTCTAAGGATGGTTTTTACGGTGAGAAAAATCGAATAACTAACGGGGAAGCTCAAAAACAGCACTTTTCTTTTCCCATACTAAATGTAGTCAACTTGAACTTTATTTGCTATAAGGCGGAACAAAGTTCGCTGGGACAGCTAGTATAGCCCTAAAGTCGCAATGAAATAAGATGCACCTGTGTAACGCTTGATATGCCCTCCAAAGTACCTACCAACAGAATTTGAAAATAAAGTAGGTACCTACCTACCAACCCATTGATGTATTATCGGATACATCCGCACGCACTAGATATATGAATGTTTAAAGCAAACAGGAAAGATTCGGAAAAGCGGAACTCTTGACAATATTTATGGTTGCCGATAAGTAGGCAAAATTTGGCTACAAACAACAAAATGTTTCTTTTTATTTGTTTTTATGTTCTGTCTTTATTCTGCATATTTACTGCTAAAAAGACGTTAAAGTGATTTATCTAAACATAAAAGTATGTACTACCTAAGTAAGTAAATATTTATTTCCAGTCCAATAAAATAAACAAGAATAAAACAAAATTAAAGACACAACATTTTCAAAACATCTTGACATCTTCTTCTGCTTTTGACAATAACTGTCTTCTCAGCTGTAGGCCATCTATGCTGGCTCAAAGTCTACCAGGTGTAATAGAGTGTCGACTTTAAATAGTTTTTCTGCAACAAGCTATTATTGTGATGCCTTCATAACTAGAAACAGATTTATTTTTCTCTACTTCTTTAGTTCTATAAAAATGCCGCTTTTTGTTGTTGGTCATATCTAAGAGGATATTGTATTGGCGATGCAAAGATTCTAACTAGCGCCTCTAGTGTCAAAATTGTGAAGCTGTCTAAGAACGACACTTTGACAGTTTTCGTTAATTATGTGAAATTGACTTGCCTATTCTTAAGCAGTCTTCCATTTTTTCTTAATAATTTTGTCATTTGGGAATAAATGAAAACTTATTCCCGTATCTCCGTAAGTACTACATTGAGGAACGCAACAATATTTCGTATTTCTGCTTTTATTAGCAACAAACAAAGTGTAGTTCTTAGACAGTTTATAAATTTCGCCGCTAGAGGCGTGCGGATAATCTTTGCATCGCCAATTGATGGCTACTTTTTATTTGTTTTCTCCCATGTCATCTCCAGATATCTAGAGCTAATTGTATCGATGATTTTGAATAATAATTTCCCTGTATTTTTTCTCCAGCTAAATTTAGAACAAAAACGCTAAAGAACAATGAAAAGTTTTCAAAAATCAACCATTCTATATTCTAACGCACTCGTACTACACAGGTATGTAAATACCATCAAAAATTTAATACCAAAGGTAAAATTGCTAACTGATTTTGCTTTATTGAATTTTTTATAAGTCAAACAGGCTATTTCATTTTGCAACATTCCCGTACCTACATAGAACAAACAGTGATTTCTATTCAGGTCTTTAATGACAGTTTTATGAACGTGATGATATGTATGAATGAATGTTAGTTATTTCCCATTGACATACAATGGAGTAAAACCCGCAATATATTATTCGACACTCTATTTCGAACAAAGTACGTACTGTTAAAGGTTCCAGTTAAGTGTTGTGAGTTAAAAAATGGGTTATTACACTCGTGAAAAACTCATTATGTATGTAGCGTACTCGCTTTGTCTTGATAAGTGACTAATAATACTTGGAAAGGTGACAAGTGACTAAACACGTAACTTTATAGTAGGTATAGGAGGAAAGCGAAGAATGAAAAAGGAGAGGCTAGATATAGAAAAAAAAACAAAAGAAAACCTTCGTTGTTGAAAAGGTTCATCTTAATATCACATTAGCCATTTTGAGAAACTTTCATCAATGTCTATAACGACATAATTATATTGATTAGGTACGTAAATTTTGGTAAACCTCATTAATTTTCCAATTTCCATAACATTTACTTTCGCTACGACTATTGTACTGAACCCACCAACTCGTATATTATTATTCTCGTACAAACAAACTGACAAAGGACCCCCAAATACACCGCGCACTTAAAAATTTATAAAAGCTTAATAAAACGTGAATTATGATATGTTTAGAAACGCCATAAATAGCATTTTAGATTTAACCCAATCTGTGGAAGTAGCAGTCGTATATTTGTGATGTTATAGCCACGTTATGGCCATGTTATTGCCATATGGCTGTTTGCAGTGAGCCATGGCACCCTCAATTGGAATTCACTGAGATCTGCATTACGACTTGTCATTTTAGGATTTACTGCTTTGGAATAAATCGCATTAGAGGATTAATGGTTTAACCGTACCCGAAGAATCGCATCCTATTTCCTACTAATACTATAAATGTCAATGTTAGTGCCGATGGATGTGTTACTCTTTCTCGCAAAAACTACTGAACAGATTTTGGTGAAACTTGGCAATATTTTAGCTTATACATCAGAATAACATATATGCCACATTATTTTAAGATAAGTAGTATGTTTTTTTCAAGATTTGACTATAAACGCCTACGAAGTCGTGTAAGCCTCTGGTTTTATTTAAACATTGCTCTCCTTACCTACAAATGCTATTGCTAAACTATTACAAAAATCATCATCATCATCCCAGCCCTTTTGTAGTCCGTCTTCGGCCATAGGCCTCCTTCAAAGCCTTCCTTAACTACCTATCCCTCGCCTATTGCGCCCACTTAGGACCGGCGTGTCTCCGAATATGGTTGACCTATCTTCAACATCAAGAACGGAAGAAGAAGTATTTCAAAAATACTTGCATCAAAATATAATTGAAGAAATATGGTATCATATTATTGCAGTTTTATTACCGAGAGATAGGAAAAATCAGACCCCTATTTTATTAAAATAAAGCTGACTGACACTTTAAGATAATTCGGTTCGATATTTAACAAATAAATAACTTTAATTAACAAGCTTCTCTGAAACCCAGAGTAACTTATAAAATCAGTGGCTCGGAAGCCGGTAGATAAAACCAAAAAACAAAAGACGGCTACTGCGGCGGCGAGCTGTCATAATTCTGACACTTATATCCACCCATCGCTTTGAGTCTAACTTTTTGAACTAAGCTAGACAGGTAGACGCTTGATATTTCACAGATCAAGTATTTTTATAGGTATTCAAATAATAAATACTAGCAGATACATACCGACATGTGAATAAGTACTTAGGTAACAAATATTTACCTATGATTCTCGGTTAAAATTACGTGTCTAGCATAGTTGCTTAATAAAAGCCACGAATTTCTTCGCGTCCTCGAATCCCTAACGAAGCATTGTATTTTCATGTATTTATTTCCTCATATTGCAAAACTTTTTTTCTTACCTATTAGGTAAGGAGGAAAACTCAGAGCACTTACGCTCCTATAGTTAGGGCGCGACAGTTTGATATTTGATGTGAAACCTCATGATTTCACTTGCGGTTTGTCAAAACCGCTGGTTAACCGCCTACTGCGCTTTTCAACAGCAGACACGAAAAAATAATGCGCATGAAATTTTGTTTGGATCGTAGCAAGTAGAGGGAAGTGATCTCTGCCTACCCCGATGGGAAAGGGTCGTGATAGATGTCTGTATGCGTAGATACCCCTCACTTCAAGTAGGTGCCTAGCAACAAAGACGAGACATTATTTTAAACCTAACGGCTACTGTCTCTATACCTACTTATCCATACTAATATTATAAATGCGAAAGTAACTCTGTCTGTCTGTCTGTCTGTCTGTCTGTCTGTCTGTCTGTCTGTCTGTCTGTCTGTCTGTCTGTCTGTCTGTCTGTCTGTCTGTCTGTCTGTCTGTCTGTCTGTCTGTCTGTCTGTCTGTCTGTCTGTCTGTCTGTCTGTCTGTCTGTCTGTCTGTCTGTCTGTCTGTCTGTCTGTCTGTCTGTCTGTCTGTCTGTCTGTCTGTTACGCTTTCACGCCTAAACTACTGAACCGATTTCAATGAAATTTGGTAGAGAGGTTGTCTAGACCTTGAGAAAGGACATAGGCTATATTTTGTCGCGAAAAAAGGCTTAAGGGGGTGGTAATAAGGGATGAAAGTTAGTATGGGAGATCGTCATTATTCAAAGATAAAACCATGAAACTTTATATTTAGGCACTTAGGTAATACTAAATCCATACTTCCATACTATCCATACTATATACTATATTATACTATATACTATTACTATATTTTACTATATTACTATATATTACTATATAATATTATAAATGCGAAAGTAACTCTGTCTATCTGTCTGTTACTCTTTCACGCCTAAACGGCTGAATGGATTTTGATGAAATTTGGTATGGTGATAGATGATAACCTAGAAATGGTCATAGGCTATAAATAATCACGCCATCGTTCTTAGGGGGTAGGCAGTAGGTAGATAACTAAATTGAGTTAGTGATTTTTAGTCGTTTTTGTTGGGACTTTTGCTCTTTCACGTCTAAACAGCTGAACGAATTTTGATGAAATTTAGTAAGGTAATAGATGGTTACCTATAAACGGATATAAGATCAAAATGATCACGTCATCGTACTTAGGGGGTAGAAAGTAGGCAGAAAACTGAATTGAGTTAGTGATTTTTTTATGGTTTTTGCTGGGAGTTTTGCTCTATCATGCCTAAACGGCTGAACGGATTTTGATGAAATTTAGTAAGGTAATAGATGGTTACCTAAAAACGGATATAAGATCAAAATGATCACGTCATCCTACTTAGGGGGTAGGAAGTAGGCAGAAAACTGAATTGAGTTAGTGATTTTTAATCGTTTGTTTTAAAAGTTTACCTCATTCACGCCTTAACGTCTGAACGGATTTTTATAAGACTTGGTTAATTTAAAGATAGAATCCTAGGCACGGACACAGGCTACTTTTTACGGCGGAAAAATACCTCATTCCCGCGGAAATCTAGCGTGATCGTGTTAAGAAGCGCATGACGATATAGCTACTGAAATGATTTTCGTGTTTTTTTTTAAACTGAGTGTTACTAAGACTTCAAGTTAGTATTTAATCACTTTTCTAACTTAGAGGGTAGGTAGGCGCCATAATTTATGGAATTTATGATAAAATTTTGATGCAACTGTCTTTATTTAACAGTTTTACTTGGATCGAAACTTAGCGACATTCCATCACACTACTTAACTTATAGGGTAGGAATAAGAAACATTCGGAGCTATCCATTATGTGCTTAGGTTGCTTTTGAACAAATTTTGATGCGAAGTTGAGGACCGGAACACGATAGAGGGACATTGTTGCTGGACTTACAGCCGGGAGAAAACAAAAAAACTTATGCGGACGAAGTCGCGGGTAAAAGCTAGTTACTACTATATGGAAACGCAATATCAACGAAATGCAACCTAATATTATGCAAGAGTCTCAACTATAACCGTTTTGGTCTAAAGCGCGTTTCGGTGTGTGGCCACCCTAAGACCTAACTGAAGTGTAACAAGCCGGTTTCAGAAAAGCTGATTAAAGTTAATGCTATATTGGACATCGACCAGGATGACTCCAAAACACTTCTAAACAATTATCGTAACATTAAATTGTAATTTTTACTTTCGGAAATGTCTTGCTAAACGTGACATTGTCTGACATTGCATTTTCCTAAGCAAAGGTGTTATCATTTTTTTTTGGCAGAGTTAAAGTGGTTCCACTTAGCTGAGACAGTAGTTGTCAAAAATATGTCGTTAACATGTAAAAATATACACATTTTACTCACATTTTGATTTATTTTAATTAGGTACCAACTTATTAAAGTTTAACGGAGTGGCAAGACTTAGCTAGCGTATCGCGGGGCCTACGACCTATTTCATCATAGCCTCCTTTACGAGCTTAAATGAATTTGAAGCACTTAAACTGTTCCTTAATTGCTCGAAGATAGTCTAAACATTCTGGAAGGTGTGGCCCATTTGCATATAACGTAGAACTGTTCAAGAAATGACTCCGGCAAGACATGAAACCTTTGACCTAAATAGGTTAGGCAAATTATAGAGTAGGTTTTGGTGGATGCAATGTAGTGTTGTGTAGTTGTTATTAACTAGTCCTACGTAAACCACAGATAATTAATAGTTACCTAACATCGTGCCGTGTTATTCAGATTTTTGACTACTTATGACAATGACAGTTATTAGCCGACCTTTTCTGCAGCTTCATATAGGTAAATCGGTGAACAATTTGTTAATAAATTATTATTTTAAAGTTGTCGAATATCTGTAGTTGAGTCAGAGTCCAAAAGAAATAATAATTCTCGTAGGTAGTACATATTATGATGGATTTAGAAAATGACATCATCTTTTAAATGGAATTGAAGTCTGGACACTGGTAACAAAACTATCTCATCTTTCTAAAAGAAATACATTGTATCTTGTTATCTCATCTTACTTATTTTATCACTTTATTTTAAATAAAGGCGACAAAGTAGTGACGGCGCCAGTAGCGATCCATTGTGAACCAATCGTAAAGATAAACACAAAACGGGGTCTACTGACTAATAGGCCTGTGACTTCGGCTCGTGAAGACAAGCTTTTATTGTTTAAAGTAGATAAAATGTATTAAAGAACTTTAAAGGGGTTACAGGTGGGGCTCAAAACAATCAGGGAATGAGCTTTGGGCTAATGTTTTTAAAAGATAAATTGCAGTAATAGATAAAATGGGTTGGTCACAATAGCCAGTAGAATTACGTTACCAATTGAGTGAATTCGCAATTTAAATTCGATAAACTAAAGTTCATTTAAAACACTACACTTTACTGAAAAATTTACGTCAAACATAAAATTTTCTGATTTGCCTTCATAAAAATATCAAATATAAAAATTCAAGTTAAAATTCATTTTTAAATTCCAGTATCAAGCTTTGTGGAAGTAAATAAAACAAAATTACGTCACAGTAAATTCTCGTAAACATTTATTATGTAGCTACAGTTTGATGTGACGTTTTTTTAAAGAACAAGCCGAGATACGCACATAAAATCACGAGGTAAGGTAAGTGAGGTATACTCTAACAAGCCCTGTCTTTGTTAGAAAAGAAGGTTTTTGTGATTTATACCTCACTGCTCCGGTTTTTTGCCATCAAATAGGAATGGGCGGAACGTGTTTTTCATGTCTAAGTCCGAATTTCGAGCTAAGAACTTTTTTTTGTTTCTAATCCAATTATTGTTTTATTTTTATGAGTTTTTATGTTATTAAGTTGGTTTTGAGGTGTTCTTTTTCGAATTGGGTTCGAATTTTGATGTTAAAACATATACTTATTGAAAAAAAGATATTGATTACCTACCTACCTACACTTAATTACAATTACAATAATTATCGATTAATTATACTGACTATTTTGGTTTGTTCATTATTAACATCGCAGATTATAAATTGGCATACCAATTACATGTAGTAGGAGAATGGATACATTAATATTACATTTTAATGATCGAATTTACTTGCAGCGTAAATTCCGAACATTAATTACGCTTTAATCTGTGTTACATACCATTACGTAATATTACGATACTAAAGCAAAATAGGAAAAAATTTTTCAAATGAGATTTTGATATGCAATTACTGCATAAATTCCACGTTCAATAAGGACAGGCTTTTACGCACAGCACAGCAGAGTACGTAACTTTCCATAGAAATATTATGATTAGGAACACACCTTGTCACAAGCAACGCTATCCCACGCAATGTGAGAACAAGTGTGTTTCTGGTTGTAATAATTCTATGAAGCAGATGTCATAATGCGTTGCGTACGTGGGATAGCTTTACAGTCCTTAAACCAGATTAAAGAGAGATAATGTGCTTTTTTGCTAGCCATTAAAATCCCAGTGCTGGACAAAGGCCTACCTCACGACTTTCCGTTAACACGGTCACCGGTGGCGTCCTGCCATTCCCGTGAAAATGCATCCAGATCGTCTCTCGAGGTCAACCTCGACTTCTGTGACCATCTAGTGGCGTCCATTCTGTTGTTGCTTATATTTTAACACATTTTTTTTACTCTCGAAAGTGTAGCTCTCGTAAGTATGCTCAAAGTGCTAATTATAAAAAGACTGACCTTGTTATCTTTCTGCCACGAACATACGCCCTTTTTGTCCGATATCCTGCACTTGAGTAACGCGTCTTCACCAGGGTTTACTTCTGTGTATGACGGCATCTCTATGAACCGCTGGACGGCATCTGAAAAGAATGAAAATTGTTTATAATATATATTTGTTGTTTGTAAAATTACGTGAGATATGTTTTGAATATACATTTTTAAATCTACGAGTATTTTTAGTAAATGGTGGTCACAAAGATGTTGAAGAAAAAAAGAAAAATTTACAGACAAATAATTTTAAAATACCTATAAATAGGTGCATTCTTTTAACCAGAAATGATAAAGTAGGTACTTTTCACCTAAGTAAGTAGTCTTTCTTAATCCATATTTAAACAACAGTCTAAGTCTATAGCCTTGTAAACACGTTTTTCTTCCATCTCCGACTCAAAAACAAAATAAAAACTAAGTAAGTACCAAAACGCTTCTTAAAACTAAAACTAAATAGAGATCTAAATAAAATAATCTTATCGCATTGCAGTTTCTCTGTGAAGTCACCAGATCAAAGTAGTACCTTTACACCTAGAGCCACATCAAAGAAAGGCCAGATGTGGTCGCATGGCCGAGATCCGTCATGTTACTACAAAATTGTGGGGTTTAAGTCATCGCATTAAACTAAACGACTATTACTATGGGACTAACTCTGGATCGCTATGTAAAAGTCAGCTGTTTATATTTAAAAAAGTTTTTATTTATCTGGTAAAAATATTAAGGAAGACGAAGGAAGAAGAAGACGAAAAATTTTGAATATTTGCCTAATAGTACCGACAAGTACCTCACCTTATCTCATATTCACCAATCTTATGGTAAGCTGTATAAAAGCTATTATTTATCAATTAAAAATTTTAAGAGTAGGTAAGTATCATCAGTTCCACAAAATTTTTCGTTTTTATACTTTGGTAGTGTTTGCCTTATAGTACAAGTAGGTACCTCACCTCATCTCATCTCATCATAAAAGGCTGTCATCAATATGAGCTCAACAAGATGTGTAGATAACTTGGTGTAAGCTGAAGATCCAATTTTGATACAAGCTGGAAGACTATTGAAGTCTAAGAGAGCCCTATGCCCACTAGTGAATATCCTATGGCTAAAAATGACCACTTAGGTACCATGGATGGTTTGCATCCAGTTTTTAACGCTTTGACATTCTTCCCTTTATTATAAAGATTGTCACACATGATGCATGTCGGTATACGAGTAGCCACTATCTATTGAATCAAATGAAAGAAGCCACAATAATGCCACCACGAAACACTTTCACTCAAAACGTAAACTATAAATTCACTTAGAGTTTTACTTATGAGGTTATGTTATTCAATTCTTAAAGTTAGGTAAACTTTTTTGTCTATATTATAAGGTTTAGTAGGCAAAGTGATCTGCCTACCCCGATAGGAGAGAGGCGTGACAGATATATATGTAGGATGCGATCTTTAAGTAAATAGTAAGGCTTCTGTCTTCTAGCAATGCATCATATAAAAAGTAAAATACGTTTATTGTTTACTAGCTAGCAGCGAGTAAAATGTCGTAAGTATCCAGTAAAAATCCGAATCTTAATGGCGACATGTCAAGAACGGGCATAACAACTTGACAAGTAAGATTTTACAAATTCTGATAGTCTCAACTGTCCCACAGCTGGGCAAAAAAGACAACCATTGAACAACTTAAGCTAAGTACTTAAGTTGTAATAAATTTGGTCTACTTTCATAGTTTGCGCGAAGAAAATTACGAGTTTGAACTAAAGTTGTCTTTCCGAGTTAATTTCGCTCAACTTTACAGTTTCTTGTTATAGGATATACTTCTAATTACTTAGCATTTGGAATTAAGAGTGACATAAACTTAGACTAAGTTACAAAGGGAATAGAAGTATCGTATTACTTAGGTAACTAGGTATATAACTTGAACTCTTTTTGTGCTATAAAGTATTTATATCTATATATATATTTCTCCACGTAAGGTGACGTTTAATGATAGATAGGCCAGCCGTTAAAATTTGCAGCCTAACTGCACGTGTGTTAGAGCCTTTTGGGAATTTTTGTGATATACTTACATTTTCAGGACACAGTACAAAATCTCTATTAGTAATTAATACTTAGGTGCCTACTTATTTTGATAAGATAAGACCATAAAGTAAGCAGCCACTAATAGAAAAGCTTACTACCTAAAAGGTAACACTCCTCCACTCCATTACACCCATCGCTAAAAGTCTCCAAGTTTTTTATAAAAAAAATACTTTAGCAGTCTTTTCTACAACTCAGTAAGTGTAAGACTAATTAACCTGCAGTGGGACTTCGAAAAGGTATAACTAGAATTTCGATAAACAAAAACGAAACCTCAACTTTTAATTAACCAGCAAAGCCAGGATCCAGATCCTGTAAACCAACATCATAAATGTATTGTTCTTTTTGCCGCAGCTAGTTCACACTCGTACTAATTACGATGGTGGGTGTGATGTGAAAGCAAAACGCTTGTACGTGCTACGACAAAGAGAACTGCTGTAATCCAGTATAGTCGAGTTAAGTTAAGTTTTTGCAAAAAATGCGTTTTTATATTGTAGACTGGTGGTGTTATTGTGTTTACAATTTTGTAACGAGTTTAGTAAACGCATTTGTTAAAATTTTAGGGAATAGCAAGAAAGTTTAATTCAAGATAATTTATTTTATTAAACTAATATCCATAACCATCCACATGAGATTTAGATAGTTCAATGTTCAAAAATATTTGTTTTTGTAAGATAACAAGTGTAAAGGATTACACTTGAAAATATATTTTTAAGTAGGTATGTGCCAATCCTTCGATAAAGTTTTTTAATTTGGTAACAAACAATCCAACTTTTCACTAATTCTTTACATAAATATAATTTTATCCAATCATATGATCAAAAAATCATTACCCTTCCTTTTATGTTCGCCATAGTTGGTTAACATTTTATTATAAATTCATAAAAATGTGAAACAACTTACATTTTCCCCAATTCACCCGGCCTATAATTTGCAGTTGCAATACATACTGGTTCAGGCGTTACACCTAACTCTATTGAAAGCCAGCCACCGTGGTTTGCAGATTTTGCGTGAATGATCGATGTTTTTGTAGGCGAAGCGATGCATACTGTTTGGTAGCTTTGTGGCCAGATATAGATCGGTATCAAATTGATATAGTACATCCAAGCTATACGCTGTAGTATCTGTTATCATGCGAAAGGTGAAAATTAGCATTTAATTCACAATTACTAGGAAAACATTATCTAGATTGGTATCTAGATAATGTTTTCCACCAAAGCCACCAAAGATTTTATCAAAAACCTGCGATCTAGGCTGGTGCCTAGATCGCAGGTTTTTGATAAAATCAGGTATTTGTCCAAAAACCGGAAGATGACACGATTGAAACTCAATTTTATCACAAACCTGTAACATTCTAGGTTTTTGATCAAAAACCTAAACTATACCGTGTAGATAGAGCTTTACACTGGAGTTTCTAATCATATTTTGCGAAAGGTGAAAAATACCAGTATTTTCTTTTCACAAAGTCCATATAAAGACCCAGGCTTCAAAAATACTCTTCAGTTGTACCCCAATACTGTAGTTTCTTTACTGTTGCAGTAATACTATAGTGCAGTGTACACATGTGCAGCAGCGCGCAACTCTCGCGCACGTGCCGTGAAGATGTCCTGATAACAATAAATCATTGCACTCGGTATAAACCAGGCTATTTAAATACCGCTTGAAACTGTTACTTGAATTTGCAGACTTTTCATATAATTAGTATTCATTTGGCTTAAGCTAAAAGGTATTCTGTGTCTTAAGTATAGCGCAATAGATTGGTAAGTATATTAACTGGATAATACCATCATTAAAGCACCGAAATATATTTAAGAGGGTGGTGAACATCTCTATAAAATCTCTATATACTTTTATAATAATTAAAGAAAGAACTATTAAAACGTGTGCTAAGTAGATATCTGTCTATTATCAAAATACATATAACCAATCTTCATAATTTCAAATATGTTATTAGCAAACCACATATACCCCAAACTATTGAAACAAAACATAAACACACGATAATGTACATACAAACAATGTTATGCTATTATCTCAAACACAACATAAAGCAAATTGGCTATTTGTCCCCTTTTGTTACCGAGCTCAGCCCAAATGGCCAGCTCAATCTAATATTAATAAATAACAAAAAATGTACAGTGCTAATAACCTTTTAATAACAATACGAAACAATGCGCGAGCCTTCATTCAATTACATTCTGTTGTTATACAGGATGTTGAAAAGGTTTTAACTTAATTAAAATGTTGACGAAAGAGAGACCACGAAGGACTTAGACTAAAAAAAAGAGGGAATAGAAGTTGCGTCGTATCAGGTGCTCAAACGAACGGCAGAGAATAGAGAAGAGTGGCGCAGACTCCACCGAGAAGAACAACGCTCTTAAATGTATGTACAATATGTTGATAAAAGCGTATCTCATTTGCGAGCTGTAACCATAACTTTGCATATGCTATATGCTATATGCTGTAACCTAAAAAAACATTGTGTGTCTCTAGTCTCTAACTAATGGTTCGCAAGCCTGCTTCGCACACCCTATGTTTTTTTGGTTACAGCGCATGCAACGGTTACAGTTACAGCTCGCTTATAGTACACGCCTTAATACATCAACCGATGCTGTTTTTAATTAAGATTAAAAAGGATTGCATAAAATCAAAGTAGTTTAATATGAGTGTAGGTACTAATTGGTATTCTGTGATGTGAGTAAAATCGAACTGCATTTATTAAAGGGATAATGAGGTAATCGGATCTACCAATGAAAAAACATTCACTTGTTACTGTGATTTCCGTGTAAATGATTTTATTTTTGGCAAAAATGATTCAGTAACGTTAGATTGGGATATGTTTTTTTTTAACCTATTTATCCAACGGTAATAGAAAAACAGCAGTAGCGTTATTGCATCATCAATTCATTGCTTACTTTCAATTAGTGATGTAATAAAATAAAACACAATCAGAATCTCATTTCAAAACACCCTATATTTTAAAACAAAAAAAAAACGCGCCGAGAAAAAAAACCATCCGAAATAGCGCCATGCAATCAAGTGCGGGCAAACATAACAGTTCATTTTTCAAAATAAACGCGACACAGACAATACGGCCCATCAATCACTTTACCAACAAAAGGTGAGGAATAGACAACTGCCCAGAGGTAGAGAGCTCTTTCCACATTATACCAGCCCGACAAACTTCAATTTACCGTCACTCAGCTGTACTACTCACAAAATTGTACGCACAAATCTATGAACCCAATTTAGGCAACGGCAAATCTGTTGTGGTATCTATAAGCTCTTATAATAGCTCTCGTGGGAAGTATGCCGAGTGCATTGAATGATTATTTTGGGCCGTTAATGGTTTTCATTAGTTAGCGTATTACGTGATTTTGGTATAGTCGTATAGTGGTGTTATATTGGCGCTGATTTCCCCCTGATTGTTTGCGATATTTTGTAGTGCATTGTGTGCAGCCATTGTGCGGGATATGCAGTAAATTTACTGCAAATGATAAATTAGTTGATGTTTGTTGTCTGTTTACTCTGTCATCGTGAACAACAAGGAATCTAATGGTTTAGAAAACTTTTTTTTTTTTTGATGCCTGGTAGGTGCTTAATATTTGGTACCTGTTTACCTTCTCTATGTTGACTTTTCCGACAGCATAAAAACAAATAAACATCTGAACGCTATATCAATTTTCTTAAAATTCTTTTTGATTATGAAATATTTCTATTTATAATTATTATTGGTTGTTAATGCAACAGATCTCCTCTCCTTTCATCTCCGCTTCGGTGGAATCCCAACCTAATTGCTTCTCGAAAATACTCTGACTGACCTAATTGGACCAATCTTAAAACATCCAGATTCTTTCCCTTTACAGTCCACCAATCAATAAAGAAGCACTTAAAATAAAATAAAACTTGAGAATTATAAACGAACTAATTTGAATGCGAACACCGTAAAAGTGCTCTTAAAAATCCACAATAATTAAAACTAAACTGAATTCATAAAAATCGCTCCAAACATTATACTCGTAAAACCAATTAAAACTTTACTGAACTAACCGAAATACACTTAAAAAGTTTTGAAAGACAAATAATTTCCTTCCACTTTTATTGGACTTTATAACAAAGGTAATAAAAATAGAATAGCAATAAAAATGTAGATGCAGAGTGGGCCGGCACCGTGCTATGACAAAATATGCACCGGCCGCGCCGACGCAAACATGCCATAAAATGTTTTATTCAGAACCTGGAAACAATATCCCTTACTATATTGGATTGTTATAAAAAATGAAATATGGAAATTTCATTAATATACGGAAGCGCAGATAAAACTATTACGTCCAGATTCCAGTAGCGTTCTGGTTTGTTTTTATTTAATGGGCTGCTCCCGCTGCGCGCACGCCGCCTTTATTAATGATTTAAATTATCTCCTGGGATTTGAGGTCGGTAGCTTCACGATTATGATATCATAGTAAGCGAGCGAGTACTCTACAACATTTCGAAATGTCTTCGGGACTATCGCCGTCACTTGTTTCCACAAAGACAAAATAACTGTCATTTGAACAATTACGAATTCGAAACGCGTTCTCGGTTTTACTTTATATGTGCAAACAAATAACGGTTAGTCGTAGGTTTAAAAATGTGTTAATAGTTTAGTGAGTTCATCAAATCCCGGTACGAATCGGACAAACAATTTGTATTCAGTGGCGACTTGAGGCCAACAATGCGGCGAAAGCGTTCAATCTCGGCAGGTAATTGAAATCCGACTACCTATAGACGCATTTCAATGCTATGCTATGTTGATATTGACCGTAGTCCAGAAACTTAATGTATTTTTAATGGCACCCTGCAGGCTGATTTCAAAATGTCAACGCGGTGCAGAAAAGTCGACCTGAATTCTGAACAAATCACGCTATAATTTGAACTATACACGCGGTCACATTCTGTACTGTCTGTTTAAAAAACTCAAAGAATCATTGTTAAAGAAACCAATAGAAAAAAAGTGTGTTAATTTATTTCAAAAGAGCACGTGTGCGCATTCTCGTAAGGCTTATAAATAAAAGTGCAACTAAACAGCTTGAAATAATACGAATTCGCAATAATACAGTCGTAAACCAGTCGAAAAATAACAATTCGTACATTCCTAATACACAATCGAATTCGTTGAAATTTGACGACCGAATTCAGCGTCCAAAGAAAACAATAGATCGAAACATGTGTGGAACGAAACGAAAGGGCGTTAGTACAGATTTCTAATCATCGAATGTTGCATTGTCACGGTCACGTCGGAGTCCTCGGTACAGCCATTACCGATACTCACAACTCAACATTAGTCTTATACAATAAGAAGAAAATACAAAAAGATTCGATGTCACGCCCATGCAGTTCGGTCGGTTCTCACGCGATCCCGAGCGTCCCGAACAAACAACGGCTCGTACCCAATGTTTGTAACTCGAGCCATCCGCCCACTCGGCATATTCTTAGACCATCGCTGGCGTGCGCTACCCGAGTGACTTCTCACGCGAACAGAACCAGCCTTGAACGCGGAAGGAAAGGAAACAACGCAAGGATGCGCTCTAAGGCTTCGTAACAAGAGTGACCACAATAAATATCCTACGCCGAGGCTAATGCAACAAAAGAAGTACAAATAGCCGCGAGGTTCGACACGTTGTATGTAAGTTTACAATTTTACCCCGTCGTGGGAACGATGTCCGAAGGTGATGTGATAATTGCCTAGTTTGCCTAAAGCCCTGAACAAACCCTTCTTTCGATGGTGAATATAAATGCAATAATAACAGGGTTCGTCGGAATCTTGGGAAAGTATAGGCCGAGGATATCGGGCAATGATGGCGAGTTATTGAAATCATAGGGACTGGGTATAATGATAGAGTTTAGCAGTTTAGTCGGGAACTGGAAAGGGATGATTTATGTCAGCCGAAGTTTATGTAACTCAGTTCGATTGTCCGCGGCTGGCTATGAATAATTTGGTGTGCGGACGGCCGGTCGCTAAACTTTCAGAATAAAAGTTGCCCTAACCGCTCTCGAAGTAAGTAAATAAAATACGAACGAGGCTACTTTTTTCACAAAAATAGTTGAGTGGAAGCCGATTGACCATTAACCCAAAAGATTTTAATAAAAGTTCCCGGTACGATCGGTAAAGTTCGCCGCTGAAGAATGAACATTTTAACAGAGTTGTTTCTTTCTCGAAAACTTTTGTGTATTGGGGGAATATTTTATTAACTATTGCTCTAAGTATTCGGAATCGATAAGCAATGTTGAGGCTTGAGGTAAGGTTTTTATATATAAGTGTGTGTGTTATACTTTTTTACGATGGGTTGTTCACCTGTCACCGCCTAATCCTTGTTTAACTAATAGCCGAGGGATCATAAGCTTGATTTGATTCTTGTAGTCCTTTTTTAACGACTACAGCAGATTTTTTTCTTTTTATAGACCGCTCCTTTTTTGTCTCATTTGAGTAGTCTATTGTATTATTTATACGATAAAAAATATTGTCGAGAATTATTATTTTGTTCTATGCTGATACTTTGTTTATTTAATGCAATCTAATGCACCTTACTCAGTAATAGTGAACAAGTATACGAGTAACATACCAAGAATAACAATAACGCAAGCAAATTATTGTTCCCGTACTATACTGTACTTGGAAATATAAAACCCGGTACACATGACCACAATTAGGTATTCGTCAGTTTTATTTTACGACTACCTTCCAAGGAAAACTGCCGGGAAGTTATAGTAGCAATTCGTGGGTCTATTCGCGAATAGTAACGGTATTAGGTATACAATTTTAATAGACTATTCGTACTGAGTTTTAATATTGAAGTGAGTGAAGTTGTTAACTGTTCTAGTAGGTAATAGAACACATAGTTTTAAGAAAATGTAGAGTGTAGGTTGAGTAGCTAATATAACTTTTATGAAGTTACCTAACCATTAAGTATTCATCATTCTTAAACTGAATTCATTTTGGAGTATCAAATTTTATTTATAAAATAATACAAACTAAACAAAACTTTTTTTGAAATTTCATAAAAATATAATAGGTACCTAACCTAAGTAGGTAAGTAGTAGGTAGGTATCTAGTCTATCAATGAAAAAAAATAGAAGATTTACAAATATACACAAGAACAATTAAACTACACCTGAAAGTACCATTTACTTTAATCACCAACCTAACACGTAATTGATAAATAATAAAACAAGTCTTTTCATTTATTTTATGGAAACGTAAACGTAAACGTGAAACGTATCAGGTTGTATGTAATTAGGTAAAGTAGGTAACAGCGGGTCCTATAATTAAGTTTTCAAGTTTCTATTTAAACATGCAATTACTAGACATGTGATAATAGACTAATTAAACTTGCTACGGTAAATTGTGTGGTTTCTGTATCATGAAATATTAAAGCTTTTACAATTCAGTGTCGTTATAGACTTTGACTATGACACAATAATTTATTGATTAGAGCTCGTACGCATTTTGAACGCTATTACTAACGTTGTACATTAGTTTATTACCCGACTGCGCCGCGCCAGAAGGAGGGTTATGTTTTTCGAGTAAGTATAATTTTTTGGCACGCCCTACAGCACTAACTAAAGAGCTCGAGTACAATAAAAAGGTTAGGTTATTTCAAGAAGGTACTTTATAGGTACCTAAGTAAAAGTGAAGTTACGTCAAATTAATTTACTCGCACAGTAAAAAAAATTCTTCATCAAATAGACCACAAGCGTAGCATGAGAAAACTCAGGAGTACACTTTAAAAAAATGACCCTTAGAATAAAACCAATATTTGGTTAGTGGAACAAGATCGACCCTACGTGGTGCCGTCGCGGTTGGCTGCATACGCGCAGGAAGGAAGCAACACGGTTTGCTATTGAAACTGATGTCTGTTTATTGCTCAATTCGTCCACTTGATGTTTAGGTTTAGGTTCAATTTGGGTTGGGTGTAAGATTACCTTAATAATTTACGATCGGTTGTAGAATACGTCATTTGAGTTAATGGTTCATTATGTGGCTCACACTGTTGTTTAAAACCCTGAAGAAAATCGCACGGATCTTTTCTTTTACTGGGGACAACTAATGTTTACATATACCTACGTCAAACTTTTTGTTTTTTTTATTCTTCTAACTTTTTACTCTATAATTTATGGAATAAGTGTCCGTTTTATCACCTACAGACAAAATGTAACTGACAGCTAAACCTATGTCTATCTCATAAAACATCACTTTTTAAACAGAGACAGGTATAAGAATATCTGTCAGTTAAATTTTATCTTTAGGTGGTGAAACAGCCCCTTAATATTCTATAGGTACCTACTTGTCCTACGTACCTAATATCTCCCTTTGTATACTTATGTGCTGTTGAACATAAGTATTAAGAGATCGCGTGTTTTATTCCTACACACATAAATGTTAACCGTAAATAGATGTAAAAAAATAATAATAATACTTTCCAACTCACAATACCAAACTAAAACAATTTAACTAAAACAATCTATTATTATCGAATCAATTCTACATCAATATTGATTCAAAAGTTTCAGAATTGAAAACTATTGGATTTCATAAACACATAGGCACTCGGCATTCGGTCTCAATAGTCTAGTTCTAAAACTAATCAAAACTCAACCTTTTAACTATTGAAAACTAAGTCTAAAATCTATTCAGCTGTGTCTAACGTCTGGGCTAAATATATCACAATGCAAGGGCTTAAAGCTTTTATACGCTAGCAGTTGGCCCGCCGCGGTTTCAAGATTCATAACATTTGGCATATTTTAAAATTACAATGTAGAGCCATTATTATTTTTATTAATTGCTCCTATTTTAAAACCAAATACGAAAAGTACGTCTTTCGAAGCGTAGTTAATAAATTAAACAAAATATTCGCCTATACAGGTATTAACTCTACTTTAACCTTAAAACTGCCAAAACAGTAGATAAATATAGGAATATGATTTTTTTTGTTTTGTATTTATGAATATTCAGCTTTAGTAAGTATGTAGCTAACAAAAAAAAAACAAATGAAGACCTTAACTTCGATCCTAAACATTATTCAATCGCGGACGCACATGGCACAGATTCGTTACCGCCGCTAGTGTATAAAAGCCTTAAGCGTTATAGTTTGTCTAAAATAGTTCCCATTTAGCAACACGGAAAGGTTTCAGTACGGTTTGCAGTAGCCTGATACTATAATAGTCGAACAGCACGTGAATGCAAAATGTAATACCGTCCAGAATTTAATGGTTCCCTACTCTGATGGTATTGTTTATGAAAATTTATCCCTATAAATTTTATATTTATATTTTATACAATTTGAGTCCCAAGCTTTACACCCCTGTGTAAAGCTTGGGACTCAAATTGTATGACACCCAAACAAAAGAGGACTCAAGTTAAGTCGAAGATCTGTAGGGGTGTATATCGATGCAACCCTCAAGAGTTATTTTGAAGCTCCCTTTATACGTGCGCAGTAACAAAATAGGCATCAAGTTAAGTTTAGCGGCTTGTTATGTTAAGTCGCGTTGTTTTGATTTGGGATCTAGCTAGATGAACTATTGGAGCTTTAGATTTATTGTAAACAAAGGGTCTTATGGTGCATACCTAAACCATAGATTAGTAAATATGTAGTTATTTACTACGTTGTATACCATCTAAGTATCTTCTCTGAATTTCCTTATTTATTTTATGTATCCTTTAATGTTCCAATGCTGGCAAAGGCCTCTCTCCTCAACCGCCACATTTCTCAAACAAAGTATTATTCCTTCCACTTGCTTCGATCCAAACACACCTCTTTCGCTTCATCCACACTCATCAGTCTCCTCATACATGCCCGTCGGTTTACGGTACTCAATGGGAGAGAGGCGTGACTGATATGTATGTATGTAAAAAGTTAAGAATAAAATTCAAGATACAAGTAGAGTCAACTACTGCAAACCTCAGATAAAATCCAACTTTAAGTTAGGCACTTTTAAAGCTTAACTTCTGTCAGTATTTGCACGGCTAAATAAAAAAAAAGAAAACAGAAATTGAATCATAAAGCCGTTCCGCATAAATCTAGTATCCATAAGTGGCTTTAACCCTTCCGCAGCCTTAATATTTTCGAGATTATTCTAAAAAGGGTTCATATATGAACCTCTATAGCGGGATCGGTAATTCCCTCGTAAATCTCCGATTAAAGCACTCATGTATACATTTTATCCTATTCCAGCGAGCAGTAGCCTCAAGGGACATCTTTAAAAAATAAACTCGCTTCTTATCTGAAAAAAATATTTATTTGATACCCGTGTATAGGTAGGTAGATATAAACAGGGAAGAAACGAAAGCTAACCACAACTTCGTATGATTTAGAATTCATTGATTTCTTTATTTTTGGTAGGTACGAGTACCTACTTAATCTCTACTGTGTTTGCTTTCGTACTACAAATTAAATATCTACGCCATTATTTCAATATGCCTACCTACCCATTACTGCAAACCTGTTTTTAACCCCCGACGCCAAAAGAGGGGTGTTATAAGTTTGACCCCTCTGTCTGTGTGTCTGTGTGTCTGTCTGTGGCACTGTAGATCCTAAACGCGTGGACGTTACTTTTTATAGTCGGGGGTTTTTTAAATTCTTAATTTAATTTTTATTTAAATTCTTAATTTATTTTTTATTTAAATTCTTAATTAAATTTTTATTTTAAAAATTATAAACCTTTATTACATTATAATTATTATAAGTACCTCCTATTGTCAACATTGCATTATATTAAGAATTGGACACTGATCAAAACGAATCCAAACACGACATATCTGCTGTTACATTTTTAAGAATGGTGGAAATTCTGACTCCATCATCAGCTCCTCGCCTGTTGTCACCATTGCACTATATTAAGAATTAAACACTGATCAAAATGAATCCAAACACGAAATATCTGCTGTTATATTGGATTTACAACCCTACCACAACCGACAAAAGAGCTGATGACCTTGAAATGGCTGAACCGATTTGCATATAATATATATCTAAGAACACTCCCAGAAATACCAGCTATAAATTAAAAAAAAAACCGCATCCAAATCCGTCCACGCGTTTAGGAGCTACAGTGCCACAGAAAGACACACAGACACACAGACAGAGGGGTCAAACTTATAACACCCCTCTTTTGGCGTCGGGGGTTAAAAACCCCCGACTATAAAAAGTAACAAATAAGTTGTAATTAACTTTCATACAAACTTAATTTTGTCGGGGGACCGCTAAGTAACTTGGTGGGTACGCACATATACCTATCATATTGTGATATCGAAATTTAAAAAATACCTGTGAAATGTTTTAAATGAATCGATGAGTATAATATATTCGTAAGCAAAGTAGAATGCGGTCCCTCGACGTAATGAAGTTTGTATGAAAGTTAAATACAATTATTTGTTACTTTTTATAGTCGGGGGTTTTTTTTAATTCTTAATTTAATTTTTTATTCACACCTATCTCCTATCATTCTTATTTTCTCTTTCTCCCTCCTCTAGCTCCACTGAAAATCAGCTTCATGAAATGAAATGAAATGAAATGAAATGAAAATCATTTAATCCTGTAGGTTTTGACAACACTTAAGACGGGTCATTTTTTAAAGTTAATGCTAGATTCGCAAGAGTGCAGTTTCCCCAGAGAAGAACCTAGCAAGAAACTCTGTAGGGTTGCTCTTTTTAATTTAAGTTTTACAAATCTCAGGCATAAACACAGAAACATATAATCAAATTAATATTTCAAAACAGCTATCCATAAATAAATAATAAAAATTTGACCCCACAATATCCAGGAAAAAGTAAGGCAAGCAAATGGGAAACAAAGAAGTGAAATGCTTAGTTTGATGGGATCCGCGGTCTCAACGCATGTGCGCATGTTTCTGGGCAACCAGTGACATGACACATGCTGAGTGGACACCATCCCTTTACTTACTTACTAAATAAGTACCTTTGAGTAGGTAAAGGTAAAAATAAATTAATATTCGCAAAATATATATACTTGAGATAAAATTTATCTATTCCTAATTTCATTAGACGAAACTCATTCCAGTTTTATTATTCGCACCGTTGAAGTCACGGACAAAACCTGTGACTTTGCGAAGCGTAAACTCCTTTTTCTGTTAAGTAGATATTTTATTATATTTCCCCAGTTCTTGCTCTAGTTTCTTGCTGCCGAGGAGAATATTCTTAAGGTGTTTTAAATTTCAGTTCTTTGCGTACTGAAAGTATACATGAGAAAAATGTACCTATATTCCAACTTGTTATTGTTAATCATACTATTACTAAAGTAGTAAAATAAGCTTCAGTATTTAAACACTGCTATAGATATTTTACGTTTCTTACTGAAGTAATCGTAAAATAATACTACAGTTCTTAGTTACCTGTACTTTCGTCTAAAGGCACTATTGTACAAACAAAAAAATATAAATATTGACACTTCACGCCTTCTCAACGTTGCTTTGCGTAGGTGTAAGGTACTTTGCGAAAAATTACAACAAACTTGGACATTCTCTCTCTCAAATCGGTCCCTAATATCTGAGGATCATGGTCAGCATCACAGAAATACTTGGCGCGGATGATCTGCCTCTATCGGTTTCGATCCAGCGCGTCTCTCACCACCACGTAGAATTTGGAAGACGATGAGTCGTTTACTCTTGAACTAATAAACTCAGATAAATGACGTTTCGGCTATAGACAAAACGTCAAAAAATGACAATAGTCCTAAACTATATTTATATAACGCGTTTTGTAATAAAAGGGGATGAGTCTTTTACTCTTCGTCTTCCAAATTAGACTACTAACGCCTATTTAGCTATCGTCGAGCTAGTCGTAAATAGTCGAACAGTCTCCGCAGTTTGACGTTTAGCCACAGAATACCAAATAGCATAGAAAACATCAACCGGCACACGGATGACCCTGCCATTTTCATTGCGATTTCATATAAAACGTCAAAGCCCCCTAACGATCCAACCGCTAAGCCTGAACGCTTTTTTATCTGATCGTAGGTACATTAAAGTAAAAAAGTTATGATCCCTAGAGATTCTTAAAAGTTGTTACTTTTATCTTAACATTTCCCTGCCCGTCCCCAGTCGTAAACAAATTACTAATACATGTATTTTTATCAGAGTATTCTGTCATGTTAGTTTTGGGATGGCTGTAAATCTATTTGGCTTATCTATCGAAGCTCACGATAAAGTTGGACCGATGCCTTTCTCAAATATTGTACCCGACTGTACCGGCTACGGGATAAGTAAAGCAGAGGTTCTCAAACTTATATGAACTTTATACGATTTTAGGTGAACAATGTATGGATTTATTTAGTAGATAGATACCTACTTATGTTTATTAAATCATATCAAGAACTAAAGAGGAAAATGGAGAGCAGAATGGATTTGAAAAAGCTCGTAAACCTTAGAATAAAGCAATTCAATTGGTAATTAGGTATATGCAAAAAAGTCTGTGAAAAGTTTAGTAATTCACGTTAATTACTTACCTAACTTAATAAGGCAATTGATTTCTAATCGCGATCGGTACTCATCAAAGAATATACCTACAGGTTCACAACTGTTACCCTCTCCTAACCTAACCGTTTGAGAATCACTGAGCAATAGAGAAATGGATTTGTGTTTGAAAAACCTGATCAAATATTTGATGTTTCTGTATTTTTATTGATATCTAGTATCTACGGTATTTCATATGCACTTTCGTTTACTTTGGTAGTAAATGCAGTTTATCTGTAGTACCTAGATATCTACCGTAATAGTTTCCTAGAGACTCCTTGTACATGAGCGCACATATTATTCGGGTTTCTAATCGTATCTTGTGAGACGTAACGTTATGTAGCACTTATATGATATTAAAGTTTTTACATCAGGTAAGTACCTTCTTTAAGATATTCTCCACAGCTCTGCTTAAAATGCAGTTACAATTCGTAAGTATTATAATTCTAGTATTGTCAGTTTGTGTGTAGATACATACAATATTTTTGCAATAAACTTATAGGTAATAAATAAATTATAAACAATATCGCATCGCATCAGTTCAGCGGTTCCACCGCAAAAGCGTTAAGACCCTTCAGGAAAGCACCTTGGTACTAGCACTATCCTAGTATGATTTCCCCATGTTTCCTATTTCCCTATTAAAGTTATACTATTCCCATATTGTTACGTAGCGAAGTTAGAGTCTTCATTTACGTGCAAATGTGGTCAGGGAAGCGAATTCTGGTAATTTTCAACTCCACGTTAAGAAACTTTCTTGTCTTGTTCCGTCCTACCCTACCTTTATTAACAAGAGACTATTTAGACTAAAGTTTTGTCGTACGCGGTTAAAGTTTATTTGAATTGGAGGTAAGTATAACAATACCTATTAGATTACTTGCATTGATTGGACAATCGTAATTATCATTAGCTGCATCTATATTTTGTCCCCACTAGAGGGGCTTACTTGCCTAGTTAGAACAATCATCATCATAAGCCTTTTTTAAGTCCCCACTACAGGGACACGAGCTTCTTCGTTTAAAAGAAAGATGAACTCAACTCATTTAGTACCTTTATAAGAAATCTTTCCCTTCCTTTTGCATTGGCCGTAGTCGGGTAAAAACAGATGAAAACACGAAGTGTTTGATGTTTACTTAAAATATAAATTAAACTTAAAATAAATGATACATATAGTAATTAGACATCATATCAGAACTTCTATGTATTGTTAAAAGTAGGTATATCAATATGTAATTAATGTAAATAAATAACATCATTAAACATGTTGATAAATTTACCTATCAGCTTGTTTCCGGTTCACATATTTAACAAAGAAGGAAGTAGGTATGTTGTTAAACTAAATACAAAATGATGAAAAGACATGTAGGTACATGTATAACTACGGAGTGTACGCAGTTTCGAACGTATTTATTGGATACTAAGGGCGGCTTCACATTAAGTCGCAGTCCATTAAATGGCGGCAACGCGCGCTGTCAATTTCAATACTAAACTGTGACAGTCGCGCGGCAGTCTCACGGACTGCGACCTAATGTGAAGCCGCTCTAAAAACAAATATGAACCAACACTTTCTTTGAAGGAAAGGTCAAAGGTCAGAGAGGAAGAGGAAGATAGAAAATAACAAAGCCTAATTATGTGTTATTCTGAAGTGTAAGCTAAAATAAGTAGGTACTTAACCAATATTGATCGATGTCTACAGATTCACGTTTATACAGGGTGTAACAGAAAGGGTATATAAAGCCGAAACACAGCGATAGTCCTCATGAAACTGAACAACTTTCCCCAAGGAACATGGGTCCTAACTCGAAAAAAATTTTTGGATCGCCCATACTTACTCGATCAGCTAATCGGGCATTTTATATGGGGAGGCGAAATTTTTTTTTCGAGTTACGACCCATGTTCCTTGGGGAAAGTTGTTTAGTTTCATGAGGACTATCGCTGTGTTTCGGCTTTATATACCCTTTCTGTTACATCCTGTATATTAGTAGGATGTGTAATAGTATCTACGTACATACGAATATAATATTAAGCACTGTCTCCGTATACCGAGGTACCTACTGCGTTTTTACTTATCGAGTCCTACTTTTTATCGGTCGTCAACTGTGGCTAAACTACGTGTAGGCAAAATACTAAGCTAACACTTGGATACTTAAGTAAAGACTTAAAGCCCGTTTTACCATTTAAAGATAAAATTAATCTGACAGATATTTTATACCCGTCTCTATCCTAAACGTCATGTTTTATGAAATAGACATAGGTTTATCTGTTAGTTTGTTATCAGTAGGTAGTGAAACGAGCCCTCATCTATATATATAAAAATGAAACCCGTTTTCCGTTGTCACGGCATCACGTCTGAACGGCTTGACCGATTTCGCTAATTCTTTTTTTAAAATGTTCATTGAAGTCCAAGGATGGTTCTTACGGTGAGAAAAATTCGAATAATTGCCGGGAAAGCCCTAAAACAGACCTTTTCTTTTTCCCATACAAATGTTTTCTTACTAAAATGTAGAGTCAATTTGAACTTTATTCCTACACAATAAAGTTCATTCTAAGGCGGGACGAAGTTCGCCGGGACAGCTAGTACCAAATATTTTGTGAGCAGAAATAAATGACAGCTACGAGTACATAGGTAGTTAGTATTCTTTTTTCATTCAAGTTTCTCAATAAGTGTTACCAAGAACTGCGTTTGGATGTAATCAATGCGATTGCAAACATTGCATTTACTCGTATTATGTTTTGCATTGTTGTGTTTGGAATGCACTAATTGTAAGTGAGAACGTGAGGCGTTGCATCTAAGTATAAATGTACCTTAAGAAGTACATTATGACGTCGTAGGTATATGTATAGGTTGTTGCTATATTTTATAGAGTTAAAATATAATGTTTAGTTTGAAGATTAATCTTTCACATCCCTAAAAAAAACAATAGAAAAATCTATTGTCTCTGGGTTTATAATGGGTCAGTGGGATGTGAGAGGTAAAACATTCTAGTTTTGAAATCGAAGGTCGTTGCTCGATTGTTTTTTTTTTTGCGTTCTGAGTGTTAATTTCGACCTAGGTTACATTATTATAAGGATTGTATCATTTTATCTTAAGATACATATCAATGACAGGATTAGTTGCCAGGAAAGGTGACTTTGCTTCATTTAATTGACTATTATCTTCCGAATATTTTTTTATTTCTTTTGTTTTCTGGATTGCCACAGTAAAAAAATATGTCGATCATAAAATAAAATCATAAAGATTTTTATTATGTACGCGAAACTACAAAAATCGTACACCCTGTAGGTAACTGCTAGTACAAGCGTTAACCATAAAATTGGTTAGGACTCGTTCACATTGACGTCATAATTTTTAGAGCAAAGTGTTTGATTTCTCTCTCAACAGACGCCGGTAATTAGTGCAGAGGTGTTTGTGGGATATGAGAACGGAATTTCAACGGTTCACTTCATTTTTGAATGGGAATTGTGGGGCGGTTTAATTGAAGTTTTAAAAGTTGTTAAACAGTCAAGACTTTTGTGCTCGTGGTTTGAAACAAGCATAGGTAACAAGTATGTATGAAAACGCTCATCAAAATCGCAGGACTTAGAAGAATCCCAATGCGAAGGACTTGTTTATAATACCCAATGTTTGATTATAAAATCGTATTATTCATCATCACAGAAAGATGATGTCATCAAAGAAATATGCAATAAAGAAAGATTTCTTAAGACGATCCTTATGATAAACTGTGCATCGAAATAAAGAAGAGTCACAGACAAGTAGGAACAAAATTTAAAAAAATTGGTTGCGAAAGAAGTAGATAGGTACTTTAGTATGTTTGTATCGCTCCAAGTGGTGGGAAATGGTCTCTACTCCGATGGGAGAGAGGCGTGGAAAATACGTATGTATAAACTTACCCGTCTTCAATATACCTGAATACATTCGTATTAATAACACACGAAAACTTCCCACATTTGAAGTAGGTACCTACCTACAAGTATTCTCATATGAGGTAAGATTCACTCGATTACACTTGAAAACATTCGTGAGCAAAGTAAACAAAATTAATGACTTGACTCAATGAATCTCGAAAAAGAATGGGAGAAAAAAAAACGATTATGTTTTTGCATAGAAACCATTAAGTTTCTTTAGTCATTAGAGTGGTGTCAATGAGGAATTAAAAGCAAAGATTTGTTTAACGCTAATTTGATCACACCTACACAGGCTTTATATTAAAAGTTTGTAGTGTTTGTACAATAAATCAGCTAGACTAACACTGACAATTGTGGCTTCTCTGTGACGTAATGTAACTTCAATCTTTGAGACGTCCCGGTAGTTAACTTGTCACAAAATTGAGAAGCCACTTTAAAAATATTGCCCAATCAAACAAAACATCAAATGGGTTGTCCTAACTGCCCATCAATAAACATGACAACTATGGAAAAACAATTGATGTGGCAATAAAAAACCATTAAAATGTTAATTCGCTAAATATGATACCTACTACAAAAACAAGTTCATGGTTCAAAATAATTTTAATAGAATCGTGATATTGTAAAAAAATGTATTTAAACTTAGAAACCGAAAACCAGAAAGGACGCAATATTCTATCAATAAGTTGACATTGGCATTTCCTTACTTATGTAAAAATAGGTATTTATGATGTTATTATAAAATATGTACTTACCTACTTAAGAAGATAGATAGATAAAAACTTAAATTCAATAACTAGCAAGTCTTTCCTTATCAAAGATCTCAAAGCGAACGTGATCAAACTCTTTCTTAGATTTAAATAGAAGATAACATTTACCCAGCAGTTTTCTACGTGGAAATATTCAAATTATTTATCTCGGCACTTTAATGTCCCATATCTCGATGATCGGGAACATTAGTTTATGGAATTAGTAATTATAGATGAAGTTCGGCTGTTACTATTTTAAATAGGACGTAAATTATATGATAAAGTGTCTATTAACGTTGGTATTTTTGTGTTTTAAAAGAATGATGCTATGTGCGGTGTTGATTTAGAATTAATACAGTAGTTGTCTACAATATGAATAGGTAAAACTCTTTTATTGAATGTCGTAGGAGTAAACGGAAAGGAATAAGGAAGACGGTTGGGATTATGCCCAACACTAGTGTCAAATTTGACGTTTCTTTGTAGTTCTCATTCTTCGTTCACTTCCTCTTTTGTCATCCTAAAGGCTAAGCAACGTACGCACCTTGTGAATTTTTCTACCTATCGTGTCTTGTGAGATATCCTGTAATTGTGTTCACTCCAAATAAACCAAGGTAATCGAGAATCAGCCGTTTCAATCATACAGTCCACACAAGACCATACAGAAGACCCATTCAAACTTGGATGTCAGTTCTGTCGTCAACAATGACCTGATGAAGAAGCACATTACACATGAGACGACAGAACAGATGCATCTGGCGAAGAATGACGAGGAGAGCCTACTCCAAATGAAACGGGAAAAGACTAGGCTAAAAAAATAGTAAGAGAAGAGAATCAGACTAAAAGATTAATCCCGAGTTGCAGAAAAACCCGTTAAGGTCTTTATTCGTTAAACGCCATTCTGCATTCTTCAGTAGTTTGATAATGATCACCTACAGGTTTAATGAAGCGTTAGCTCTACTGCCCTATTCTACAACAGAAGGTATGCCCGCTCGCCCACCTGCCAAACGTAGCAATTATGGTTGGTAATTCATTACTCTTAAACATTTTGGGATTGGCCCAGCATTGGCATCCCTAAAGGTCATAAATACGGATAAATATTTAGGAAACGTTTCATTTTTGTGTTTTTTTTTGTTTCTTCTCACGGTTTTCGCATATAACATGATGCATGCTCTTATGGTTTTGATATTTCAAGATTTTGTGGAATGTGGGTGGAATTCATGCACTTTTCGCCTTTGGCACTTGAATCTAAATTCCTCAAAGATTCTTATGGGTTTTTAAATATCAAATAATTTTACTCGATAAGAATATCGTTTAAACAAGCATTTACAAACAAAAAAGAAAATCGTTGTAAAAATGGCTGCGAAAATCTAGGAAAATTTAAAGTTCATTTTTAAAATATCTCCGAGAAAATGCAGTAAAATACCAAGATATCGGGCTAAAGCGTTAAGAATACCCATATCTATGTTTGTAGAGAATAATCTTTGGAACGAATTGATTTCAATATTCTCTCCATAGCGCATTCAGTCTCGCATACCTTTACGTAGGAAATATTCACGGATATTCAAATAGGTGGGTCTGTGTGTTATATCGGCGAGTTTTATTATCAAAAGTTATAGAGATGGGTCAATTTATGTCCTTTAAAATCACTGTAAAAACCACCCAACTTTTAAATAAACGCCATCAAATGTCATAGTGTTTATACTACCGGTATTCATTTGTATTTAGATGAGTTGTGTTGTATTTACAGTTGAGTGATTTTGACAGTAATTTCAAGCGGGAAGAACTGCGATAAAATTGAGCAGTAGTGCTGAAATGAACACGTAGATATTGTTTGTAATGAAATATTAAATATTTAATTTTATTTGACGGCCTTCCATCAAATAAAATTAAATATTAAAATGATGGAAGGCCGCTAAATAAAATATATTCATGCCAGAGTCAAATATTACCAGTAGACGTAAGTACTTGGTCTACATTTTATTTACACGCAATTGTACATAAAATTTCATTTAAGAATATGTAAGTTAAGTACCTACTTAGTCCAGTTCAGAGCTGCGAAGGACACTATGACATTAAATATTTAGAACTTTCTCAAGGCTTTCATCTACTCTACCTACAGTGCGGTTTGAGAAACATTATACCTTCCACTCTAACCAAGTTCTATTGTAGTTTATATGTAAGGCATATTAAATGGATACAGGGCATATTTGACTTGTATCGAAACAGCGGTAGTAAGATGAAAATTAGCTGTCAAATTGTCGATAGTGTAGAAGTACCTATATTTCAGTTTGTATAAATTAATGGTCTAACTAAAAAGTAACAGACAGACTCGGGAAAATCGATACCTACTAGGCATAAAAAAATATCTTTTATTTTTTTTAAATAGCTACTTTAAAAAGGAAATGGCAGCCGTCGGCTTCCTAATTACCTTAAAACCAGCAAAGCACAAAATAAAACCGAAGAAACGGATAGAACTATCGGCGGGTTTAAAATTCAAATTAGGAACGTAAAGTTTCGAAACGGCAAATTGACTTTACAACCGATGTTGTTTAAATATGTAAATCCATTGAAATCGTGTATTGTTAGAATTACAGAAGCGAGATTATTCCATCATGATTTCCCTTTCATTACCTACGTCTGGAGGAAGATGATTATCTACAAATTGGCGGTGGAACAATGAAGATTTTGAATGTATAAGCATGTAGCGTGCCTCAAGGCCCGCCGCGTCGAATACCGTTTGAATTAATGTCCTGTGACTTGCCGGTAAAAAGCGAAATGTATGAAAGTAGAGCTTTTTTGTGGTAAAATTTAGCCGCAGAGGTACCTATATCACTTACTTACATATTCGTAGGACGTCCTTAATCTAAAGATAATGAAAACATCTTTTATTTATGAGTCTCAACAGCTACAATTTTTTTATAATTGAACTAAGTTGTTAGAAATTCGAAAGAAGAATACAATAATAGAATTCAAAACTAAATACACAATACGGTATACCGATCGTAAACAGATACAAAATATCAAATATCCTTTTTATCCAGTAATAATGATTACAATTTTCTTCTCGATAATTTTTATAATACTTAGTCCTTTACATAAGGGTGAGCTGAGCACCTACTAATACGGAAATGCCCGATGATCCGCGACGCGACCCGAAGACTTCCGGCACCCGGACAACAGAACGGAGCACAAAAACAGCATTATACAGCACAAAAACTCAAAAACACGTACCATATGCTACTGCACTTTTTATATAAATTGTGACAAAGTGTGGACAGCCAAATGGGCTGTTAAAGTTATGAGAATTTAAATAGTTTTAGTGACTAATAAACCAATAGTTTTAACAAAAGAGTTCTTAAATATGAGAAACAAAAGACGAATTTTATGGTTTAAAATGCAATTGTTTAAATACATTGTTTGAATACCAAATTGCTAGCAGATGGCTATTCATTAATAAAGCTCGTACTTATAGAAATACAATGTTATGTTTTACCTAGATTTCTTAATTTAAATGAATTCATAGCTTATATATTGTTAACTAACTCATAATTACTTAGATCACAATTTACGTGAAATCTATTTCGTACTTCAATCAATTAAGAGTAAACCATCTTTCGTAATTCACGAGAAAATTGAGAAATACTCAACTTCTGAATATAATTCTGCTAATTTTGTATCACTTTTGGGTCAGTTATGTGTTAATTTGATCATGAAAGTAGCACTTAAGCAATGCCTTTGAGACTGTTGCCGTTTTCTATGGATGAGTAGGTAGGAAACTATAGTTTTGCAATAAATTTCTATAACGTTAGTAGGTAGAAATACGTAATGTAACTTATGTCTTAGTAGGTATGTTAACTAAATATCTGGTTTATAGTAGGTAGGTATGTCATTGTTTTTTGGGTTCCGTACCCAAAGGGTAAAAACGGGACTCTACTTTTATGTCATTTTATGCTTTTTATATGATAATCTTAGTCTATATTTAAGGTTGCCTGGAAGATATTGCTACCTAGCAATAAGGCCGCCTTTTGCTTCTTATATTCTTGTTTGTGTCTGTACCTTATATCTTAGTGTGCAATAAAGATTATTTGTATTGTATTATATTGAGATTTGAGACGATTAAATTTGTCAACAAATGATTGATTTCATCGTTATTTTACGAGTTGACTTTACCTATTGAATTTAGGAGCACATAGTGTCGTGCATAACTATAAGAACAATGCATAAAATGAACCATCTGCCAGTTGGAAGTTTTTCCAACTGCGAATTCAGCGTTTTAAAACAGTTGGACAGTTTGGCAATTGGACATCATTCTGTTGAACGATTTTTAAAGCTACGAGTTTTTGAACTAAATCTAGTTTGCTATTCAAAATTGAAGTTAAATCGGTGCAATTTTGTTTCGTAATTGATTTAATTGACACAGCCATATACTTCAATGGAAGTTTATCTACATGGCTATTAACTGTTCCAAATAAATAAACTCTGAATCTAAAAGCCTTCAGTTTCTCAGAAAACCTTTGACCAAATTGGCTTAAGAAGAACCGATATGATGATATTTTGGATCTAAAATAAAACATCTTTAGATTCTTATCGCGAGGCTTTTAACTACTTATTCTAAAAGGTCTAAAACCGAATTCGAGAAAAATTAACTCTTCATTTAAAAAATGTAACCCGAGATTAGGTAGGTACCTCTTCTGACAGTTGCAAAAAAATATATACCTAATATTATATTAATAAAATTATACCTTATAATATTATTAATATATAAATTATATTATATATATAAATTATATTATATAATATAAGACTATACAATACTTAATACATAATAAATAATAAAGTCCTTTTCTGCAACTAACTTTAAACCCTGTTTAAAAGATATACAACCTTAGATTTAATTACACATAAAACAATCAATAGAAAAGTGTACCAAAAGTGAAAATACAGCGTGTAAAGACGGAACTAGACGTAGAGAATAGAAATCAATATAAAAAGGTAATCCGACACTTCTTGTCTAAGTAATTGAGCTGCAGCCGCAACAATAGTGATAACTTCCTCATACTGTTTAAGTACTTAATGATTTATTATTGTTTCAAACTATTAAGATCTATGAGCGGTTTGGAACAAGACATGTTTGTTTAATGTTTTTTTGAATTAAGAACTTTAGTGTTATTTATTTATGTAGATGTTTGATTGATGAGGTAGGTACGTACATCGTAGGTAAGTAGGTAGAGGATTTTGGCTTGTGGGCAATATAAAAATATCTGCTGTATCTATATGTAAAATAAAATATAGGTACTTTTTCTTAAGTATTTATAATGATCTTAAAACACAAAAAAAAAGAACTTACCAACTGAAGCCAAAAAAGTCACAGCGAAGAAAATTTTAAAAACCAAGTCCCATTGCACCTCCATTTTCAGTATTTTCTTTATCACTTTTCTTAATTCAAATCCAGATTAGGCAAGAAAACCGTTGCACATTTTAATTCAACAACAATTCATTTAATCACTTCAAAATACTTCGTAGAAGTTAACTTTTTTTGCATTTTCAAGCACTGTCTAATCCACACTATTTATTCCACAGACTACAGTCAAAAAAGTTTCAATATTTATTATTTTTAAAACCAAAAAGTTTTTATTCGATAAAACAATCGCGCATCGTAACAGAGTTCGTAATTCGAACGTGTTTTGGCGGGAACCGGGCGCACGTTCGTCTCGTTTGGCGTTCGGAGACGTTGTAAAGGTACGCACACACTCCGTGTGATCGACCCCACCGGAACCACAGTGGCTGCCCGAGCCATGTGCACCGCACCGAAACGCACCGACAAAAACATATTTTGCATTCGAACTTACCTTTACGCCTCTTCATTTACGATTCAAATTTGTTTAGCGAAGACAAAAAAATATTGAAGTTGTAATGATAATTCGTAGTTTTGTAGAGCGTACGCGCATAGAAAACACGTTTCTATTGTTGATATTGCTGGCGATTTGAAAAACAATAGCTTATAGCAAAAAATACAGGACGTTGATAAAGACAGGTCGAGTTACGCAGGATAAAAGAATTTGAATTCCTTTTAAATTATGTCATTGAAATGAAATTCGAACTATTTTTGTGTAAAATTTTTATTTTACTATTGTTGCGTATGAATTATTATTTTATTATTACATCGGCTTAATAGTTATTTAATGATTTGTATTTTGATACTTAGTATTTAAATTTCATCACAAAACAATACTTTTAAATAAATAAAACTTCATAAGCATGGAAAAATATGATACACCGATGAAAAATAAAAAATTCAAAGACTTAGTATACATCTGTACTTTATGTTGAACTCAATTCAAGCAGTTGTTTGGTAGGCTAGGTATTTTTTATTTTAACATTTAATCCCTCGAGGGATTCCATATAATCCTTTTTCACATCCCATGTACAAATATGAATATCATTATATAATATCATTTTTATTTATAAAAAGACAGGGAGGCAACATTTACAAAACGTTTGAATTATAAACCTACCTAAGGCGTAACTCTACAATCACAAAAAATCCACAATGGCAGTTATGTGGTAAAATAAAATAGGTGAGACGGCAAAAAAATAAATATATAATCCACCATTTAAATTATTTTAAAAAATTGGACACGTATTTTATCTTTTTTTCTCTTCAACTAAAAATTACAAAGATACACTGAGTTAAAGTTCCTCGTGTCGTCACGCTTCAATACAGTTTACAAGTGACAAGAGAGAACCCGGGATCCCGAGTCCCGGGATTAGAAAAATGGGCCGGGATTGAATCCCTGACCAGTGACATCAAAAGACCAAGAAAGATTACGTTACGGAGTTACGGAGTCCCCACTTCGTAACTTTGATGCTCTGTATCTTTGTATTTATTTATGAATTTGACCAAGCAAAAAAATTGTCCAATATTTTCGAACAGTCTATCAGACGGACTAAATATAATTCCATTTTTTACAATCATCATCTCTATTTAGACGGGTTAGGAAACAATGTATTTTCTACTCGCCTTACAAACGTGGTACAAAGCGTTCAAGCAGTCATATTAAGAGGTCTCATGTTACGATGGTTCTGCAAACATTTGATTGTACAAAACTTGTAGTTGTCGTAATCAAACGGCACTTTTGGTAGACTCGTACCGCAGAGGAAACACCGAGGCTCGTCCGCTTTTATCTATGGGACAAAATATACAAATAAGACTTGGCTTAAAAGTCTTGTAACTAGGCCATTAAACTGGTGTGCAAAATAAAGAATTTTTAAATAGACTTTAAATGGTTGCGCAATCATTTGTTTTTTCATTCTTCTGTTCGAAAATAGTATATTTATTAACGTATTCAAGATCACTTATTTGCCTTTAAAATAAAGATATTTTAACTCTGAATCATGTTTCTTAGGAAAAGTTGTTTATTTTACAAATACTGTGGCTTTATTTGCTACTATTTATCTAATAACACTTACCTTTTCAGCATCGGTAAGCTGTAAAAACTTATTGGATTTAATCTTCTCTGTTTGCTTCTCTTTCTCTCTCTGTCGTTTTGCTCGTTTCTGTTGTGTTTTCCTCTCTTTCTCTTGTTCTAGCATCTCTGGTGTTAGAGGTCCGGGGATTTGGGACTGTAGAAAAAAATTGTTGTGAAAACAGTATTTGAAAAGATCAACTTTTTAACCCCCGACGCCAAGAGCGGGGTGTTATAAGTTTGACCCCTCTGTCTGTGTGTCTGTCTGTGTGTCTGTCTGTGTGTCTGTCTGTGTGTCTGTCTGTGGCACTGTAGCTCCTAAACGCGTGGACGGATTTGGATGCGGTTTTTTTTAAATTTAAAGCTGGTATTCCTGGGAGTGTTCTTAGATATATTATATGCAAATCGGTTCAGCCATTTCAAAGTCATCAGCTCTTTTGTCGGCTGTGGTAGGGTTGTAGATCCAATATAACAGCATATATGTTGTGTTTGGATTCATTTTGATCAGTGTTTAATTCTTAATATAGTGCAATGGTGACAACAGGCGAGGAGCTGATGATGGAGTCAGAATTTCCACCATTCTTGAAAATGTTACAGCAGATATGTCGTGTTTGGATTCGTTTGATCAGTGTCCAATTCTTAATATAATGCAATGTTGACAACAAGAGGAACTTATAATAATTATAATATAATAAAGGTTCAAAAATTACAAAATAAAAATTAAATTAAGAATTTAAAAAACCCCCGACTATAAAAAGTAACAAATAAGTAGTATTTAACTTTCATACAAACTTCATTTTGTCGGGGGACCGCTAAGTAACTTGGTGGGTACGCACGCACATACCTATCATAAATAATCATCAAAATTTAAAAAATACCTGTGAAATGTTTTAAATGAATCGATGAGTATAATATATTCGTAAGGAATACAGAATGCGGTCCCTCGACGTAATTAAGTTTGTATGAAAGTTAAATACTACTTATTTGTTACTTTTTATAGTCGGGGGTTTTTTAAATTCTTAATTTAATTTTTATTTAAGATGGAATATAGTCTTGTGTATGGTAGACTACAATATGGCGGCGAATTACGTCAATATGGTGCCGAAGTTGACGTTAATACCATTTTCCTATTTGACTCACAAATAAAGTATTTACTCACTTATTTATAACACTCGTCATTAATATTTAAATGATATTTTCCATGGATATTTCCCACAAATCCAAACAAGTATGTACGCAGAAAGAGGGGCGTAACTCTCAAACGAAGCGATTTCGATTTAGTTTTATTTTAGGTGATTATAATTTTCAATATATAAATTATTAACTCTTTCAGCCTTCTTTTTGACAGTCTGATACCAACCTTAGCATAATTATATTTATCAGGGTTCCTAGCCTGAAACAGCCGGAACGCGAGTCTGGTATCAAGATGCGGAGACGCTGCGTACGGCGTTTGTAACGCGTGGTTCTTTATACAAGGGTCGCCGCCCGCTGATAGGATCTCACTGAAATAGAAGGCTTTTTAAATAAACTGCTTATAAAAGACGTATGTCAGTTGAAAAGAAACTCATTTATAGATTCTATATTTCACTAAAAAAAGTGCTGGTTCCATCATCAATTTGACAATGTTTAGATTTAAAAAAAAAAGATTCTTTTGAGTAGCCTACGTATGGGAAAAAAATATTTTTAGTCAGTATTTTTTGAGAATAAATAACTTATTATGTGTCGTACGTAAGGACTAGATTTTAATTTTTTTTTTAAATTATTTAACTTAGCGGATGAGTGGCTATGTTATCTATTATTTTGAAAATAATTTTATTTTTTGAAGTACCTACTTCAATATTTGAATACTTACGTAACCATATTAGGTTTCGCAGCAATGGCCGCTTTATGCAACGCAGTGTTGCCATCGTTCGGGTCTTGAGTGTTGCAAGCTGCTTGCAAATCTCCCTCCCACGTCTCTAAGATAGTTTCTAAAGACGTCACACCTTCGGATATGGTCTTCCACATCTATGAACAAGCGGAGTATTGCAGTATAGAACGAAAGATGATCCTATTATTTAATTTTACTCATATTATAAATGTCAATGTTTGTGCCGATGGATGGATTTTGCAAAAACTACTGAATAGACTGATGAAATTTAGCATAATTGTAGCTTATGCATCAGAATAACACATAGGCTATATTATTTTACGATATCATGATTTTTGTTCCAAGATATGCCGATAAATGCGTACGCAAGCAGCCCCTAGTCATTCTATAAAACCAACCTTTTTAATATTAGCCGGAATTTTCTGCGGCACTTTCTTGACCACATTTTTCTCATTCTTGGCATCTTCTTTTTTCTTCTTCTTTTTCTTAGCCTCCTTCTTCTGCGGTAACTCTGTTTCACTGTCTGTGTCCGAGCTGGCGATAGAGCAGTCGTTTATTAGATCTTTTCTGGAGTTAGTTATGATCCCTTTGTTGCTTTGCTCTGAGAGTGTTTTGATCCAGCCGACTGGTGTTTCTGAGTCTATGTAGCATGGCCCTTCGTCTTCGCTTGATGTCACTTGGGTGGGTAGCTCGCGAGGGGTTCGTTCTCTGAAATACGTTTTTGGTTAATTATGGATATCAACATTTTAATGACTTAAAAGTCAGGCCTACCATTATTTTGGAATATTTCTGACTTATTTAAAGCCCAGAATAGTTTTCTGAGAAAGCTAAGTCGCAGTGGATTGCGATTTTCAATTGTCGATTACTGTTATGGTTGTCTTTGCAGATCAAATGGTAAAGATCGAAATTATGGTGCTCCCACTATTTTATAACACTGTAAGTATGTTATAAAATATAAGTAAACATTTTCTAAGAAACTTTTATTACTTATACAAAATGTTATAAAATGATTACAAACATTCTTGTATACTAAAAGTTTGTTATACAATGTTAGTAAACATTTTATAACATGCAATGTGGGAACACCATTAGAATAATTATATTCAAATATTTGGGAACACCGTTAGAATAATTATATTCAAATATATTTATATATAAAAATACTATATATTAATTTATAATATTTTGCCTATTAGCAGTATTTCGTACTTACCTAGACTTAGCTCTATCTATAGGTTTATTAGGGCTGGCTTTTTGTACTTTTTTCTTCTCTATGCTTGTATCAGAGCCTGTTTTCGGTACAGCCTTGTTGGCCAGTGTCGATATTAGAGCTTTTTGGAATAACTCCATAGTATCTGTAATAAACATGGTTTTCTTACAACATACATACACATTATTATAAGTTATTATTTTTATACTAGAGGCTGCCCGCAACTTCGTACATATTTATCGTTATATATTGAAAAACTAAACAATATCTTAAAATAATTATAGCGTATCTGTTATTCTGATGTGTACGCTACAATACTGCAAAGTTGCATCAAAATCCGTTCAGTGGTTTTTGCATGGAAAAGTAAAAAACATCCATAGCCACAAACATTGATATTTTATAACATAAAGAAGGATTCCCCAATAATTTATTGCCTTTCCTCAACTTACCATAGACTTCAACACTAGAAACAGTCTCATGAGCCCTTTGGACTTCTTTAAACGTAGGTTTTCGAGTGGGGAAGGGCAACGCTCTCACTCTCGGATCATCTCTATTGATCGGCGAATTCTTGCCGAACAGTGCCGCTTGGTTAGTCGACCCGACAGCGCGGTATAGTATAAGCGAACACCCTGCTATGTCTTCCGACCAACTGTTTATTATGTCTTGTATATGCTGCAAAATTTAATGTTTATTATAATTCTGAATTTTATAAAAACAAGAAAATCACGTCTTACGGTGTGATTCAAGCATGACAATGAAGTTACAATTGAGTTTTAGGTCTAAAGAGGATTGTAGGTACACTGCATAAATAATATACAGGGAGGCCCGTCGATTGACGTCCAAAAGGAAAACATGTCATAACTCGGAAACCGTAAAAAATCGCGGATCATATATGGGGGTGATTCGAATACCCCACGACACGAGGAATCCAAATTTTCTTTTTGGACTTCAATCGACGGGCCACCCTGTATTTTTTACAAATACCTACCTGTTATGTAATTGCATAAGTAATTAGCAAGCTCATGCATCAATAAGTTGTGTCCCTTTATCGATATCAATATCCGCGCACCCGACATCCCTGGTTCGCACGTTCTTAATGTCCTTACTATATTATAATTAACCTTAGATCGGTTACTGCATTTAAACTCACCTCCAAAAACTGCGCCTGATTATATCTCCTCAAACTAGCTCCTGCTGACTTCGGAGCGTTTCCATGCTGATCCCTCGTACCCTGAGCCTGACCTTGACCCCTCCGAGTTACGTACGAGTGCATAGTCTTATGTATCGCGGCGACCCCACCCGAGTAAATGGCCCCAGCGAAGTGGCCCCCAGATACCATGAGAACGGCCCATCTTTGGGAGCCAGGGGAGGTTAGGTTCCGGCATCTTTCCACCCATACTTTGCCTTCGCCGTCTGTTGCTAGTTGTTCCTGGATACAATTAGATTTTAGTAGTGGCTGCCAGCAATTTGTTTGCATTTATCATAAAGATAGAAACAAAAAAATCTGCCAGTCTCTCTCCCAGACAGAGACCACTTCACTCCACTTGCTACGATCCAAACATGCAAGACTTCTTTCGTTTTATCCACATTCATTAGTCGCCTCATACATACGCATCGGTTTTGAATACTCCTAGTATATCCCTGACCTCATATTCGTGTAAAGTAATAACAAGCATTCATTATTACGTCGCAACATCCTCAGATCCATTAACACATTAGAAGTATGATAATAAACTAACATGCATCTATATGAGTGTCAAAGTGTCAGATATGTATGTAAGTGTGATCTATATTTACCTTCCTACGATGCAATATACAGCGATAAATACAGAAGACCTGTCCAGCCTGATTGGTGAAAAAAGCTTTGCAATGTCTGGTGGCTGCTGCAAACAGCTCACTGGCTGGATTGTTTGGGTTACTTTCTACTTCTGAGTCACTGCCTGACACACTCGAGTCGTCTTCTAGAAGATTAGAAAGCTTTAAAAATAGGGATGATGACTAGATTTTAAAAATTAAAATTTTAGGCTATAAAAAAATATTGAAAACACATTTTTTACCTGATCAAATACACAGACCATCAAAGTTGAAAAACACAGGTAAATATATAACATACACAGGTAAATGAAATGAGAAAACAATTTGATTTCTCAGTCATGCTAACTAACATAACATAACATGCATAACTAATGTTCTTCTTTGGATGAGCATTCTTAGAAAGATTTCATTAGTAGGGTCATCTCTATTTCATTGAAAACAGAAGTTTTTTCACATTCTTGATATTTTGTTATAGTATACTTAGGGGCCGTTCAAGTATTACGTAAGCACTATGGGGGGGCGGGGGGATCTTTGCTTTGCTTATTTTGGATGACATGGGGGGTAGGGGAGTCTAGATGATGATTACGTCATCGGTAGTTATTTACTTTTTTACACGAATGGCAACCCTCACATTGTCTTTGCTTGAAAACGAAACGCATTTTCGGGGATTCCCGCAAATAATGCATACGTTTAGGCACTCGCTTTAGAACCGAGTATTTTCTTATTTTTAAAATTATAATTATAATATTAAAAAAAAACAATATATTAATTGAAAAATGTTTACGTAAGCATGGGGGAGGGGGTAAGAGCTTTGCTTACTTTTGCTGACAAGGGGGATGGGGGGGTAAATAATTGTAATAAATCTGCTTACGTAATACTTGAACGGCCCCTTATCTCATTTGAAAAATATATTTTTTACTTACCTTGTCTAGAATTAAACTGAGCAAATGTAACGGGAGCCTTTCCAAACAGTTTTCTTTTCAAGTTGTGCGTGTGCCAATGATTCTTGTAATGAGCCGTCTGGTCCGCTCTAGACTTGAACGGACCTACTCCGCAGCAAGAACAGCAGTTACCTTCCGCAGCGCCATTTAGAGTCAAAGCTTTCAAGCGTTTTATGACGCTTTCTTCGTCAACTGAAAATGAAGAAAACTCTTGATAAAAAAAATATATTTTAATGATTTAAAAATACAAATTAAAAAATATGTGTTTAGTTATAAATAACTCAACAGGCGCAAAAGATAATGGGTTTTTCTATATAAAAGATAAAAACAATAATTTCTATGTAATCACAATTACTCATAACCTCACTTTTCAATACTATTGTGCAATATGACGATAACTTACTGCAACAATGTTTTTAACTCACCAACTTGAATAGACTCGGTCAGCATGCAAGCGGCAACCTTCAAGCCTTTTACCAGCTTCTCAAAGTCATCCAATTCATAAACTTTTACTGTTTTAGGCTTCACAATATCTGTTTTTGATGCCATTGTGTTTAGAGCTCAAATGAGCTTTTCACAAACAGATAAAAATGTACTGCACTTCTTGCTGGATTATAATTGATTCTCCCTACACAAAATAAATTGTTTTTTTGAAATTATAACTTATTTTTGTACTTTACATTTTGCAAAGAAATACCAACAAGACTGACAGACAATTCTGTTTGACATTGACATCAACTGTCAAATACTTTAACGTCCTCTTTAGTCTATTGCTATTGGATTACACCACCACAACTACTTACATATTGAAATATCTATACAGCGCCATCTATTGACACAAATATAAACTTATATGTCAGTGCGTATGTAGTTCGTTTCACTAGATGGCGCTGTTCAAACATTTTATTTTTGACAATTAGATAATATTTACAGCTAATAGATGGCAGTAGTATTTCGAAATTAAGTTGCTGGCGAAAATTATTTCTCATTTTTTATTTGGCTATAAATATCTAATTGCCGGCAATGAAATGCTTATTGATTTTCTTATAGGTATATTTTTATCTTTAATACCTTTCGTTAATGGTCTAAGTGGGGCTTTAGCTTTATGAGAGAATTTAAAATGATTGTGATTTTCCTATTTATTTTCTTTTTTAAGTGTAATGCGAAAATAATTGATTCAGAGAAACAGGAATTTTGTGCGGATATTGAAAATTGTGATACTTCTGTGATACGAACTGTTTGTGGCATTAGGACAGAAGGTGAAAAGTTTCGATTGAAAATATTCAAAAATGAATGCGAGCTTCTTCAGTTTGGATGTAACGTGGAAAATGAAACTGAAGGTACTGACCAATCTATTTGAATAACTAGGTACTTACGTAGGGAATAGGAAACCAATCTTAATATAAATATTGTAGCTCATTGCTTTTTTACTAATGTGCAGAACTATTCATTTCCCATTCTTCACCTTTTTATAAAAAGTTTGAGCGTAGGTACAGAATTAGCTTTAACGAAATTAATTTACTTTACGTACTCTTCTTTGGGTCATAAATTCGTGGTACCTTGGTAGGTATCTACATAAATCCGATACCTGCATAATATTTTATTATAATAATTCAAATATGTAGGATAATTACTGCTTTAACTTCTAGCCTATGGAATAATAAACATAGAATATTGCAATAATTTTGAGACTCGTAAAACCCTTACAAGCGAAAATGAATCAGAAGCTTCTTACGAAGATGATCTTTGCATGTACGATTGTCCCAAAACTAATGTAAATAACATTGTGTGTGGCATGAGACCAGATGGAATAGGTTTCAAAATAAGATTATTCGCAAACGAATGCGAACTAGACAAATACAACTGTAAGGAAAAAGTTAATTTTAACATCACTGACTTATTTATTTGCCGTGACTTGGATTTTCCTGTTGATGTTGTGGAATATGATACGGAAAACGCAACCAATTATGTGGAAAACGGAACTGATGTTTTCGCAACTGCTGGATTGTTATACGATACTAATGATTTTAATAGATCTAAGAGTCATCTTAAAAAGGTGATCTTAGTAGACGGTTCGATATTTGACTTCAATGGCAATATAAACGATACAATAGGAAATTTTTACTCAGCGACTCATGTTTTCGATATGCCGTTAAAAAAGATTGAACCTACTTTAGAAATGGACGGTCGAAGGAAGAAAATACCGATATTTAAATCAGCTGTGGTGTACAAACCTGCTATTACTATTCCAAAAGTGTTTCATGAGGGTAAAGAGTATGAACCCACTCTCAATTCTTGCTACCACAAATGTCCAGAGGTAAGTAATCTTTTGTTTATTAGGGTTCCGTACCCAAAGGGTGAAAACGGGAATCTATTGCTGAGACTTGGCTGTCCTTCTGTCTGTCTGTCCGTCCATCTGTCACCAGGCTGTATCTCATGAACCGTTATAGCTAGAGCGTTGAAATTTTCTTTGAAATACTAAAAATAGAATAATAATAATAATTAAGGGGGGTTTGATATCAATAATGAATGGTACGGAACCCTTCCTGCGCGAGTCCGACTCGCACTTGGCCGGTGTTTATAATAGGTATTCAAAACCTAGTTATTAAGTAGTCACCGTCCGCACTATTTCTGACTTCCAATCTACTCAAGATGTTGTGATGCAAATCAATTTTAAATCAGTTGCAATTTCTTTGAAAAAATAATATGAATCCACAAAAAAAGGAATAGGTTTTAAAGACATGGTTAGTCCAATGCAAAGCAAAAAGAGGCCTGAAACTTATAGACCTCTGGAAATAGCAATTACGACAGTTATTTCTTTACCTCTTCCTTATTCATAATTTTAATAAACATACTTAGGTACAACAAAATCACAACTTTTTATAAGTGTTAATTATCGTTTTTCGAAATAAAATCATAACTTAAGCTCGAACGGACGCCGCCGCCGCGCCGGCGCCCGCCGCCACCCGGGCGGCTAGGGCGGGCGGGAGATTGGCTTATTGCGAGTTGTTGTGACCGACAACTTTCTAACCGTTATTTTAAAGAAAAAATGTTCTAGGCCTATTTGATTACTTATCGTTCCAGTTTCCCCTAAGAATTAGCTATATTTTTGTACATGAACTGTTTTGAAATCTTTATTTTTTCAGTGTTAAAATATATGTTTTGTATTCGTGCTTTCGGGGTCATATAAATAAGTATCTGGGTATATTAAAAAAACTGTCTAAGTACGCAGGTACCTACTATATAGTTATATTACGTTAAGTAGAGGTATATAACTTTATGTTTTGGAAAGCAATCTGGACACAAGAGCTAAGTATATCTAGGTAGGGGGAGGCGGGGCACATTGATACTCGGGGCACATTGATACAGTACCTGTTTTGAAATACTGAAAAACGATACGCACACGGACACATCATTAGAACGTTCAAGGACATCCACAAGGATGATAGTTGTGACGATGCTTGCCGCTTGTTCGCCGTTTTGCTTTGACAGGCACAAACGTGTTTTTGGGACCGACAACTAAAATTTTAAGAGCAATGTGTTTATGTCTCAGCTCCATATTATTAGTTGTTTTCATAGTTTTATTTTACCAAAATTACGTTTATACTTTAACAAATGTTATTTAATACAATATGGATTTAAAAAATAATAAATGACTCTTTCGTGATTATAGTCCCTTGGGGCACTTCGATACAGTAAAGCGCGGGGCAGAATGATACGTATCAATCTGCCCCGTTAGTGTATTAAAGTGCCCCTTTAGTGCATTAAAGTGCCCCGTTAGTATTTTAAAGTAATCTTAAAAATCTCATTTATTATAGAAAATGGTCCGGACGTTTAAAGTTAAGCAGAGAAATGTGAAAAAATCGTTTAGGATTTCAGTTTTGTGATGTTTTTGATTATGAGTTTTAAGAAAAAGTTCCTATAATTTTGATAGAGGATTTTATTTTGTTATTTCTATATTTCACTATGCCCAATCCTGTAGTACTTTTAGGCTGATTACTGAGTAATTATGTTTAATTACATGTTTAAAATCTTAATAAATTCTAACTTTTTGATGACAATTTTATTTCCTAGCTCATTTCATTATTAGGCTGATTGTGAGTATCGTTAATACGAATAATAACTAATAAATAATGTGATTTTTCAGATACCAAGCATTATTTGCTTTTTATTTGGTTAATTTAAGTAATATTACGATTTATTTTGAAAAAATATTATAATATTTACGGAAATAAAATACGCATCAAGCTGCCCCACTCTCTGTATCAAGGTGCCCCACCGGTGGGGCAGAATGATACAAAATCGATTTTTTATAAAAGTCGCCATAACTTTTTCCCTATTCATTTCTATCAGCTTTTTTTAAACTTAATTATAAGTTAACATATCAGGCAATGCAACCGGCAAAAAAAATGAACAAATATGTTGACATTTGTGTATTTAAACGGAGTTTGAATTTTTGTGTATCAATGTGCCCCACTTCCCCCTACTTATAGCTAATAGTAGTACTGATACAAAAACAAAACTTTTGGGGACCCATTTAAAGGGCATAATGCAACAAAATCCTAATTAATACCCTAATGTAATCAGAGGGTTACTTAGACCCAATACGAACCCTAACTAGCTTTTAAAATAATGGCCGACACCAGAGCGGCAAAATAATAAATGCACTTACTGTACCTACGTATGCACTTAATACGCAACAGTCTGTAAGCGGGAGTTAATTTGATAAAAAACCGGCTGGCCCGATATTTGATGAAGTTAGTACGTACCTAGGTACCCTAGGTGTAAAATACAACGAACTCTCGCCGGGGGATTTTTTAATATCTAGCCTCGAATACCGTGCGATCATATAAAATATTTTCCAATAGAATGCTGGAGTTAAACCAAAGGTAATCGAAACCAAAGGTAATTTCATTTAAAATCTGATTTCATTTTGAAGGGTCTCTCCGTCTGTTTTCATTTTTAAATTGAACTGACTAAAACAAAACGCACTTTGAAGGTTGTTTTATGAAATTAAATTCGATTTTAGATAAGAATCGATTATGTAGTTATGAAATATGTAATAAATAAAAGTAAAACAAGTTTAGTTCACTTTATTATTGGCACATAGTAACTGGCTTATGTTACCAAAGTAGATATTTACTTAATATCACCGTAAGTTTTATGCTAAGACGTTCACATGCAATAGATAAGTTGGGAAAACACATAGACTAAAATCTAATAGGTCCTAAACTTACCTATCAACTCATAAGTATAAGATAATCATAGTATATCAGTTAAAAATACTCTATAAATGCATGAAAGTGCAATAAACTCTATCCACCCATAGCCGCCACCCCCTCTGTCAGAAGTCATTAACACAAGTTCGATAATAGTTGATTGAGATCGATCACCTACTTACATTTTGTATCATGTGAACTTACAAGCTATTCGCACACTCCGCAGTGAATGAATGAATGTCATTTTTTTTGTGTAACTTCCTTTGTTACAGTAAATATTTAATTAAAGTTATGATATAAGATTGATAATACTGAACTAGAATTACGTTTCGAGTAGGTAGTTAGGTTGAGAACAAACATTTTATTTTAATAGACATTAGTAGGATTACCGGATATAGAATTAGATAGATATTAGGTACCCGGTTCATATAAAAAGAAAAAATGAATATTAAAGTTTTTATAGGTAGTGTCTTCGTATAGGTACTTTCGTTCGTTTTTGCCGTATACTGTAGGTAGGTACTTACTATGCGGATAGTTATATACCTATTTGAACCTTCAAACAAAATACGCTGCTGTAAAAAACCCGATAGCTATTGCGTAAACCTTTGACAAAAATCTGTGACAGGAGGCACCTAGCACTGTATAAAAAAATGCTTATAAAGAGCCCTTTGCAGGCTCGAAATTAACATTCTACTCGGTAGTGCGTAAAGTCAATCAAACTGGTTCAAACGCGGTTTTGATAGCAAGGATTGGACTCGTATCACTACCAACTATTCCAAATATGTTTTAGGGTGGTTTTAATACCTATACTGTCGAACTAAAAATAAAAGAGTCAACGTCGATAATTTTAAGCATCCTGAAATGCCTATTTAGATCGATTTATTTGCCCATTTCTATAATTCAGTAGGAACACTGCTATGTGTTCTAAATTGTAGTGTTATTGTATTCATTGTCTATTCTTGCCTGTCTCAATTCTTGCTATTGAAAACAAAAAACAAAAAGACGACATTTAAGATTAGGGTTACCTTACCTATATAGGGTACTTATGTAGAGTAGTCGGGCTGTTATTTAAAAGTATAGGGACTGACTAGTGTGTAATAAATCTGTTGAAACCTATTTTAACTACCACGCCTGCATGCAAGGAGCAGTGCAATGTTAAACAATGGTCACTTGATTGTATAGCAGTAATATTGTAATATTGTCGCGGTCGTAATCGTATTGCGAGCTCTCTACATGTCAAGCATTTTAACCAAAGGTTTGACATTTAAAATTCAGTAGAAACAATACAGCTGTAATACTACAAATGCAATTGATAAAGTTGAAGCCCTCTATTCAAAATTTTCCGCCCATTGGTCGTGGCGTAAAATATTGACGTAATACCAAAAGCAGATTTTTAAAATGATTTTTCGGGAAAAAATCATTCTTAAAATAAAAAAAGTATAGTGGAGGCCCTATTTACTACCTATATCCACTAAAAGTATCGTGTTTTTAAGGTAGGTAGGTATTAAAAGACATGTGTTGATGTGTTTCATAATACCCAGTGCCTAGTTATATAAATATGACTTATCCAGTGAAGAATACAGTTGAGTGAACGTTTTCACGGAACCGAACTCATATTGCTTTGAGCAGTAGCGTAGTAGGCACAACTAGACTAGCTAGATATTGCATCTAATAACGTTCTTTACTCCTTTGACAGGATTAAACGTACGTCAGAGAGTTCTCAATTACTTGCAGTACATCAATACCCACCCCCACCCTCTTGTGCATGCATACATACATACATACATATCTGTCGCGCCTCTCACCCATCGGGGTAGGTAGAGACCACTTCGCTTCACTTGTTACGAATTTACGATTTAAACACACTTGCAAGATAATTTAATCGCTTAAATACATACATACATACATACATACATATCCATCACGCATCTCTCCCATCCACGATCCAAACACACTTCTTTCGCTTCATACACATTCATCAGTCGCCTCATACATGCCCGTCGGTTGACTCTTGACTTGTCCTTTAATCTAATATTTATTATTTCCTAGCCCGGCAGTTGCCCAGACACTTATGCCCCTGTTTGTGGGGTCCCAGGGGTCTATGCTCGGGAACCTTCTCTCATGTTCAAGAACCACTGTTTCATGGACCAAGCGCAGTGTAAGATGAGGAACGAGGATTTGTCCCCTACTGCTGAGAGTTCAGGTAATTTAAAGGTTATTTTTGTAAAATTTTAGATAACTTGGATATCAAATTCAAGGGATATTATGTGAAACATAATAAACCTTAAGAAACACGTGTTGAAAAACGTCTTCTTTAAGCTGTTCAGCTGATCGGTTATTTTATATGAGAAAAACATATTCCTTTAGATCAAGGGTGGCCATGACTGTTATTCCAGTAGTGCAAGTGCGTGGCAAGGCAAAAATTATAATTAAGTCTTGGAGAAAGTCGGTCAGATTTTGACATAATGTAAGTGAAGGTACCCTAGGTTAAAAATGTTTTTTTCTCTGATGGCAGAAAATTTTTAAGAAGCTGACACTTCAGTTGCTTTACTGCTTAGGTGTATAAAAATGGTCATACGATAAAATACACTTTGGATATACGTAAGTAATATACGACAAGTAAAGTCGCGGTACAGTAGAAAACTTACAATTCTTCAGCTTGACTCAACTTGTTCGAGTCCTTTGAAAAATTTGTAAAGAAATAATTCTGTTACGATAGGTACCTCTGTGATTTCTTTTACGACATTGAAGTCTCATAAAGTCTTTGGAAATGGAAAGAAAGTAACTTATAAGTTTATACCTCAGTTTGAAAAGATTGTGTTTACCTGCTCGATACCGGTAATTTAAATGGTTTTACCATTTTTATGGCATCGGATATTTGATTGAACATAAATTGTGAAAGCATTCAATTAAAAATTACGCGTTTACTGTAGGGATTTTACAAATGTAAAGACGTATTAAGGTAGGCACGTATATTATAATAAATTTGATTGAAAAATCGCTTAAAATTACAAAAGTATTTATACAAGTAGTTTATGTAGTTACTGGTAGTACTCACCTGCTTTGATAGACATTATTAATTACTTATAAACGCACTAGCGGTCAACAGAAAATCGAAATGTTTCATACGGTTTATCCGCCACCTGCGGGTCATTTATGTAAAGCTACTTGATCACATTCGCCAGATTCGGTTTCATGTCGGCTTCAAAATATTTTCTGTTGTCCTATAAAAAACAGAACCGATATCCCACAAATAATTAGGAACGCGGTGTAATATGATCCGGTTACCTTTGTCACAGATGAGAAAACACTCCTTTGTTAACTTTACAAATATTAATTAACTATTATGTTAACGCTCAACATCAGATCCGCTCACAATCAATAGTTTGCATAAACAAAACCAAACAAGCTTTGCTTTTCCGGAAAATACGCGAAATGCAATCTGGAAACAAGATTAAATTTCCATGGAATTTTGTTGGAATATTCAAAGGGGCAATTCCGATATTCTCTTGCTGCATTCAGTTGAAGCTTACAATTTACAATAAAAGTATGCATGTCAATGTCGTATTCGTATTTTCATAGAAGAAAAAACTTGCTGAAACTTGGCTGTAAAAACTGTAATTGCAAATTCTCTGACTAAAACCCAATTCACTCTCGGATTAATAACTGCCAAATTAACCATCGTAACATAAAGTCAAGGTAAAATTATAAATTATGTGACACGACATTAGCAGAATCCAAAATGACAGTTGACATTTATTAATAACCTAAGTAATCTTTAAATAAAAAATAACCGACTGCGTTTAAAAAACGCATTTTTTTAGTCTCGCTGTAAATACGAATCTAACGACACCTCTCAAGCTAAAATCCATCAAGCCCTTTAGGCTATAGAGCGTGACAAAGAATTATACATAAGTACATACAAACATAAATACATATACTCTCGAAAAACATAACCCTCCTTCTGGCGCAGTCGGGTAATAAATCTTAAAATTAGCAAAATCAACAACCACGCTCTAATTACTATTTACAAGTTGAAGCTGCGCTCTTTAACACGCCTTGCTAGCGTAAGCTATCAGAATTGGAGGTGTTTCCTGGGAAGCCGCAATTAAATGCAAGCTAGCTAGAATTTCCTATAGGTATTCCATGATATAATTGCCAGCTTGTATACTGGAGTATTAATTCCGGTATTACCTATTTACCTTTATCTGCTTGCTGCATCACTATTCAATGCAAGTTTACAAAAGCAAAAGGGATTAACTCCCTTTGTAATGTGAGATATTAGTATCTCTAGTAATTTGCTCGACGTCTTTTCACCTTTGAAGCTGTTTGCACATTTTCATCTTTGACTCGGTATTAAGATCTATTTGTGTAAGAAAATAATGGAGCTTGCTTAAAAAGACCTAAGTGTTTAACAATAATACTAAGTAGTTATTATTGTCGTTTTATTGAAATTACCGTTATGTAATAATTCAATATCTAAACATAAAGATAATAAGGCACGCGCGGCTTTTTCGTGGTTTCCAACCGCAACAATTATTTCACTGTAGAAAAAATTTAAATACTGCGCTGCAATTAACATATTATAACCTCTTTAACAGCCTTTTCTACAACGGCATATTAAATACTTATAATTAAATAGATAGATACTTCGTTTGAAAAACCCTAAATCATACATAGGCAAACGGTCAGTCGTCTAGACTAAAAGAACAAAATGTGTGTTTTAAATCTAGATAAAGTTTTGAATGATTTCGAACTTGGTGTCATAATACAAGTTCATTGTTATCACGAGTACATGCATATTCTTTTATAACGTTCAGTAATTAAAAGTCATCCTGTGTATCCAATTAATATCAACAAAACTATCATTATAGATACGTTTGTCGTGTGCCATTACTCTCGAATATTGATTGTTACTTCACTGTAGACAAGCAGACCACGGGGGTTCTGCATATAATAATATAATTTGTAACAACAGGCAGGGGCGGATTAGGAACAAAATAAAATCACACAAGTAGGGACAATCTGTCACATCTTTTTAGATTAGGTAGATTGACACCAGTTCCCTCCACTTGCTCATTTCAGGTTTTTTTTACAATTTTAAGTATAAATTATTTATTTCTTGATTATGACAGTCAATTTATACCTACCTATGCGAATGGAATTGACTGGCCGGTGCTACACGTAGCCGTCCGAAATAAGTTACCATTATTGTGCGATTTTAATCAACAGAAACGGAATCAAAAACGAGTTTGACTGATAAATGTAGCAATGCAATAAATAGGTATACAATGTTATAGTCTTTGTGGTTTGTTTAGCTCATTTAATTTGTCCCTTGTTCAAATATGACTGACTAATGCGCGTTAACATTAAGTAGGTAAAGTTTAAAAAAACTATTGATTTAAGTAGGTATTGAAAAGGATTAATGATGACTAGGTTTGAATCCTCCCCTGGCACTGATCCAGGAACCTTCGGGTATAATACAATACCTGTCAAAGCCAGTACGGCTGACTGGCGCGTTTAATTACTTCAATTTAGTTCCTGGAATCTAGAATCAGATTTCTGACTCTGAATGCACTGGATAACCTTGATTGACAGTGACTACGCACGTAAAGGATTTGCTACAATACAATTTGGCGTTCTGGGCACTTCGTGACAAGACGTTGTCATGCGTTTGTCACGCTTACGTCTCTGTCTATAAGTAGTTTTAAATGTGATAAGGACAGATGACGTGAGATAATTGTCTCACGTATGCTGTCCTTATCACATTTAAAACTATAGACAGAGACGTAAGCGCCAAAAAGAGTGCCCAGAACGCCAAATTTCATCTAACTCTCTCGAATACACATCGAAATTCAGATGAAAATTGTAACAGCATTATTGCTTCGTTCGTTGAAAGGAAAATATTTTCAATATTCAGAATTTGTGTAGTGAAATTCATAGTTCACAATAGGTACTCATACTCTTGTCTGTACCTATTTTATTCTCGTATTAAATTACTATCATCAACTGAATAACCCAGCTTAATACAAAACAATGCCTGTACTACTTATGAAAATTAGAACGTTGAGAGGTAGACATAAAAAAGTTGGGTTATACGATTTTGTAAGTGAATGTTTGTCTTTGTGTCCACATTATTAAGGGAATCCTGTAAAGCTATGATTGTGGTATTATACTTACTCGTAATTGCCCAAAATTGATTCATCCACACACTAGGGGTTTTAAATTTCAGCGCCCCTTTGTTTACTTCCCGAATTGATTGAAAATTGTTCTTTTAGAGTGTTTTAGTATCATACATGTTCGGTCACGTACGGATCGGCCCATCCAGTATCCAAACTTTTTTTTAACCTAACCTAGGTACCTATCTAAAAATGAGTGCCATATGCATCACCACAACGACTAGTTACTTCCCAAAGAAATATCTTTAAAATTTTTACTACATTAAAAGTTATTAAGGTTAGAAGTCGCGTAGTCAGAAATCTGAAGAAAAATCTTGAATATTCTTACCTTTAAACAAAACAAAAAGCTCGATAGGGGTGATTTCAAAATGTTTCTGAAAATCTTTCTAATTTGAAATGTACTTACTACACCCCGTATAATGTCTTTTATGCAACTGTTTATCGTTCCTATTTAGAATTTATTGATTCAACCAAGATTAAATAGTAGATTTGCTGACATTTTTAAGTTAGTAAAATCAGATATCGCCCAGTACCTACCTATCACCGAAACGCAGACGGCAAATGCATCAACACAGTTTAATCCAGTTTACAACGTAACAGAGTTAGCTACTGGCCAGTTGTCGCCTGTCATTTACTAAACGACCAAAGACAAACACAGGCAGGGCAGGAGGGGTTACTTGTTACTTATCACCAAAGAGAATGCATGTCTCTTTAATGCTGAATAATTAGGTTTTTTAAAAGCAAGTAATAAAGCTCGAAAGAAGCTATAAAAGATGCTAAAGGTCCATTAAACCATTAAACCTATAGCTGTCACTGCCATTGTCAAGAATTAGAAGAAGACGTCACGATGTTTAATGGATAAATATTTACAGTTACCTTTTATCTGCACCTCAAAATAAGAGGACCTAGAAAATGGAAAACCTGATACTTTTATTAACACTTTCAAAGGGCTAGAATACAAAAGGCTGCACTTACAAATGACGTGTAAAGAGAATGAACAAAAGAAGCTATATAATTGAATCTTATAAGTAGAATTCTGCGCTAATCTTAGGTTACTTAAATAACAACCTCGTTTCATTCAATAGCTGTTTTTCATCAATTTGCCGAAGTTCATAACGTTTTCAGACTAGTACCTATTTCTTACACACGGTCAATTAATGTGGTAACTAAAAATGCTTTAAAACTATAGAAACTCGAAAATGGAAGGATTTATTAAAAAGCCCTTTTGTATGATATATTAGGAGTTAGGACCAAATAATGTAAAGTTTAAATTAATCACAATCAGAAAAAAATTAGTAGGTAGGTTTATATTTTTATGAGAAAAAAAGATACCTATGCATCTTTTTTTCTAATTTCGCCCTGTTTCTTGGAATAAGCTGTTCAGTGGCATAAGTAGTATAATCGAGTACAGATCAACCTTTATAGCATCCATCCAATTTCGCATTATGCTGCAATGAACCGAAGTACCTACGCTGGCCGTATAGGTACTTGACTAAAATATAAAGGATATATCCTATCCTAACCTATACCCTTTGGTCAATACTCTCTATTTGCCAAACTACAGCTCGATGTACGCTACGCTTTGGGTTTCCATCTGATTGCTTTATTGTGGCTTCCCATCTATTCACTAACAGCTTTAGCTCACCGTTATATTATACTGTATGACTGTATGTTTGTACTAAAATGTAGGTATACTTAATTTTACAGTTTTCTATAGCTTTTGAGTAACTCCGCCATTTGACATTTGATTTAGAACCATTTTCTCAAATGTTTTGAAAATATTTATTTCCTAGAATTCTGATTCTGAACGGCTATTGAAAGAAACGAAACGCGATTGCAGTTCATTTTTGTCGTTGCAATAATTGCGTATTTTGAGGATTCTTTTTGAAATCACACAAAGGTTTTTACAATATTTGAATTTAGAAAATTAAATTGTCAAATACAATGAAAACTTTGTTATTGTAAAAGAACTGTACAAACAATGAATACAATAGAATAAAATATTTACAGGAAAAATATGTCTTCCAACTCGACACGAGGCAAAGTACCTAACAAGCTGGCAGCATTATGTACGAGGGGTGGCTGATAAGTAATCTACCTAACTATGAAAGAAAAGACTTTGATGGCTAGTTTTTTTTTTATTTTTCTACTTATATAGTCTCCTGCAAGTGAAATACACTTATGACATTTGCAAATAAGTGACATCATGCCGTTATAATAGTAATTTTTATTTTGCTCGTCAAAATGGTCAGTCACAGCCTCCTTCATTTCTTCGTTCGTCGAAAATCTGCGACCCCTCAATTTTTTCTTTAAATCTTTGAATAAGAAATAGTCACAGGGAGCCAGATCTGGACTATAAGGTGGATGGTTAATTTCTGTGAAGCCGTTTTTGCTCAGGGCTGACCTCGCCGTTGAGGCTGTGTGTGCAGGAGCATTGTCTTGTAAAATCAGAACACCTTTGCTGAGTTTGCTTCTCCGCTTTTCTTTAATTTGTTCACGAAGCTGGTCAAGCAAGTTTGCATAATATTCAGCATTCATTGTTGTATTTTTAGGCAAATAATCTATCATCAAAATCCCTTCGACATCCCAAAATACGGTGGCCATTAGTTTTCCAGCCGACGGCCGAACCTTGAACTTCCTTGGCGGCTTTTCACCTTTAAATTTCCATTGCATTGACTCTTGTTTGCTTTCCGGATCCCACTGGCGAATCCAAGTTTCATCACAGGTCACAATTCGAGAGATAGTCTCTTCTTCTTTACCTTTGACCAGGTCTAGAAATGCCTGACAACATTCTACTCGCCTTTGTTTGTCAAAGGGGGTCAACATTCTAGGGACCCAACGCGCGCTCACCTTGGACATGCCCAAATGTTCGTGAATAATTTCATGAACTCGTTCCTTGCTAATGCCCACATCTCTGGCTATCTCCCACTGCTTGATTCGCCGATCTGCAAGAATCAGGTTCTTCACCTTTTCAACACTATCTGCGGTAACAGCAGAAATTGGCCTTCCACTACGTGGGTCGTCTTCCAGGCTCTCACGGCCATGTTTAAATTGCTTCGACCAAAACTTTATGACGAATTCAGAAGGGCTTGAATCACCAAACACCTTTAACATGCGCTCTATGATCTGCGTAGGCGTATTTCCTTCTTTACTTAGGAATTTAATCACTGAGGGTAGGAGTCAAGGTAGGTAGTCAAGGAGTATAATTTTGAAAAAGGAATATAGAATATGATTTTGCAGTGGCCAGTTCGATTTTCAAAACTTTCTTTAACAAAGTAGATTTTATATCAGCCACCCCTCGTAGGTACCTCTTAGAAAGGCAATACTTAATGTCACAAAAATGATGAATGTATAAAAAACTAAATTAAAACATTATTATTCGATCACCCTACACTTGCTACTCGTAACAGTCTAGTACCTATTGTTTTGTTACTCAGTGCTAATTAGTGAATATTGTTGTTTTTCTTTCTACGGGTGAAGGACTGATTCCAAGAATTTATCTGAGATAATGACAAATACGAGTAAAAGGGGTAAGAGTGAGTTGGACAGACGATTCAGGGTTCCGCAACTAAACAGTTCAACGCTCTTTTGTTTTCTATAAATATCGTCGCGATAACTAGGTATATTCAAATGTAGAGAAAAATATGTGAAATATGTTTAAGTGTTAAAGATTGAGTCCTAGTTTTAGACATTATTTCCGCGTCTTTACGAATACTGGCAAAACTGTAGGAAATACTTTATCTTATCTAGCCATCGGTGTCCCACTGCTGGGACGCCTCACTCCTATTCTTCCACGGTTCCTTATCCAGGACCGTCTATGCCCAGACATCCATGAAGATGTCCAGCTCATCTCGCCACCTTTCTTAACATTTAAATTCTCGATCCTGCACAATTCTAAAATCGCAACTTGTAACGTAATCCGAGAAGTTTACTAATTAACTTGCCATTAAAATAAACAAAAGGTATATTTTTTTCGTAGGTGTTGCTTTGTTAAGCTAATTAGCGTTTAATTTCCTGTTAAGAAGCTTAATTGAGAGCTCTCATCAAAAACGTCTAAAGAAATGCTTAAAGGGGTTGTTCCACTTACGCCCCATGACGTCACACCCCATTTTGAAGTCATTCCTGTTTCGCCCTATTCGAAATATTTAATAATATTTTTGTCTTAACAACTAGCAATGTATTCCGCTTTTACCCCACTGCTGATTTTGTTAAGTTTGTAAGGAAATTGATAGTAAAAAAAAGAATAATATTTTTGATTTGCTTTACTTAGACAAAAATAATTTAAGTTTATTGTGAACTGTTTAGTTTTGTATAAATTACTTATTTATAAATCAATCATGGAGAAAGGATGATGCAGCACTCTGGTACACCCCTCCAAAGCAATGTGTGATACATCGTTTGATAGCTCTTAGTAGCCTAATTAAAAGTTCCTATGGAGTCAAGTGCCTATCGTTAGTTCGTTTAGAGTTATACGGTCCCAAAAGTCATAAAAAATATCACTTTTTTCATAGAGAATATCACTATCCACTTCCATAGCAATGTATGATACTCCATCATTTATTGCACTCCACTACCTGTTGGATAGCTCTTAATACCCTGAGTAAAGTATTAATATTAAATAGTAAAGTATAAATATTTAATAATAATAAAACAGATAACAATATATATCAATATTTATAATCTATAAGGATAATTATAATTAAATAGAAATAGAAACCTAAATACGTATAAAAAAGAGAAGCCTCCCCTCTTTCATTTGCGGTGCCCTATAACAGGGTCCATAATCCTTTTCAATATAATTAGCTGTAAGCTGTTATATATTATGTAAAGTTTTATGGAGCAATAAACCATTGAGTATTGAGTAAAAATTCCTATGGAGCCAAGTACCTTTCGTTAGCCAATTTCGACATATACAGTACCAACTGAAGGGTACAGGCAAAGAATAGGGACTGTCCTAATGAGTTGGTTTTGAAATAAGTTGACCTTTACTGTATTTTTGTAAACAGTAATTGTTAAATAAATGAAGAAAAACGTAAAAATATAAGATTTCCATCCTTTTTTTTCTAATAAAATATCTATATTGCTTTGATATTATATGCTTAAGTCTGATTCAGAACGAACTAAGAATCAGGTCAAAATTAGTCAAGCGCCATACCAATTCTTGTTTTAGAAGATAAAACCTTTCTAACGAATGACATATCACACATCGCTATTGGACGGGTACCAGGACTCCATACAAAGTCTTGCGTCGTCCTTTTGGTTTTGATAAGTTTGCGAGACTATATTTTCAAAGATTTGATTTGATTGATTTTCAATTATAAGTATATTTTTTCAATGACGCTCTGTTTATTTCATCTACTTACATGTACTAAAACTTTTTTTTTTAATGTTCTTCAAGTGACAAAATGATATCTGACATTTTATCTGACCGTACTTCCAAAGGTAAGAACCATTGAAAACTAAAGTGGGGCGAACTAGGAATAGTATTTTGAATAAAAATGGAATTAAAAAATGTTGTGGGACGAAACAGGAATAAAAATAGGGCGTAGAAGGAAAAATAACACGTGGGGTGAAACTTCGTGGGGCGTAGACCGAACAACCCGCTTAAAGGCTTAAGGAAGAATTTATTTTTTATAAAAAGTTACAACTTAATTCGGGTCGATTTTATATTTATTTTTAAAATATCTCACAAATTATTTTATCCATTCTCTTTATTTGAGAGAAATACGTACCTATAAGTTCAAATAAATACGTTCGAGAAGCAATAGACAAATAACGAATTAGAAATGTAGTAGAATGTAGGTACAATAAAATTGTACAGCGAACCGGCAGCTTGTAAGATCGTCTACGTTAAAAATATACGTTCGAATTGAGAAACCTCCTCCTTTTTTTAAAGTCGGTTAATAAAGTAACAGCATAGACCTATATAAGGTGACTTTAAATTAGTGAACGATAGAAAAAGATATGTATGTACTCGTGATAACAAACAACTTTTACTATGGGGTCAAGTTCAAAATCGAAAAACAAATTGTTCCCCTATACTATCAGCTGAATGCATTTTGTACGGGGAGTTCAAAATTTTTTGAATGATTTCGACCTTGTTCCTATAGTAAAAGTTATTTGTTATCACGAGTACATGCATATCCTTTTCGATCGTTCACTAATTAAAAGTCACCCTATGTACCTAATATAGGTAAAATATTACCAACCTCATCCATCACACACGATCAGTAGAGTAAAGGTCACAGCACACATATCAACTCGGAAAGGGATCGACACCGTATCGCCTCGAGCCGTTCAGTATTCTTTGTATGAAACTCCCTACTCCAACGCACACTAATCGGCATCGTAACGTAATAGCCTCGCATCGGAACAGGCTCCGAACCGCGATGCGGCGCGTGGTCAACTTGCAGTTCCCGTGCTTACGGCTCGTCGTTCCCGCGCTTACGTCTCTCCGTACGCGAGCTCACGGCTCTTCGTCCACCCTCGCCCCTGTCCGTCCCGCGACTTGCCTACCGAACGTGCCACCGCCCGCCATTCGCAAGGCAACTTCCTTTCGTGTTGCGCGTGAGTTTTATTGAATTTTGAGGTTAGATAAAAACACAAAATAAAGATGAAAAGGATTCAAACTGATTTGGTGCCAACCAGGTCAGCGAGCCGTAAGGGCGGTGTCGCCTAGCCGTAGCCGAGTTGACATACAGGAGCTGCTGATACGCTTCGGGTACATGCATACGTTAGGTTGACGCCTGGTTGACGGCGAGGTGAAAGGCGATACGGTGACGTTCCCTTTCCTAGTTGATATGTGTGCTGTGACCTTAAGGGTGCTTATACCTACGTTTGCGGCTTTTTCGTGGTTTTCATTTCAATCGTTGCCGCGTTAGGGCGCGTTCCCACTATGTCGTAACAACTAATTTATCGTTATCTCGTGACGACAGATAATCGTGTAGTTTTAAGTGTCGTGGCTTATATGTTTAAATAGAGGTGTTCACATTTAGAACGACACAATTTACTGTCGTCTACGACATTTTTGCAGTGACGACACTTTGTCAAAACAATAGTTATAATGGGAACAGGTAGAGACGACAGTCGTCGAACGATAAATTAGTCGTTACGACATAGTGGGAACGCGCCTATAACTGTGCTGTAACCACAGGTGTAGTAGGTAGCAGGTAACCAAGCGTAGTAACTATTTAGTAATGTGCGTAGCAAGCGTGCTTTAACGAAGTGTATGTGGAACAAAACAAGGTCCAATATCTACGGTCTATCCTACTTATACAGGGTGTAACAGAAGGGGGTATAATGCCGAAACACAGCGGTAGTCCAACAACTTTCCCAGAACCATAGAACAACTTTCCCGGAATATGGTTAGTAACTAGAAAAAAAATTTTGGATTGCCCATACTTACTCGATCAGCTGATCGGACATTTTGTATGGGGAGGCGAATTTTTTTTTTCGAGTTACGACCCATCTTCTTTGGGGAAAGTTGTTCAGGTTCATGAGGACTATCGCTGTGTTTCGGCATTATACCCCCTTTCTGTTACACTCTGTATAATAAATGTCAATGTTTGCGCCGATGGATGGATGGATGTTTGTTACTCTTTCACGTAAAAACTACTGAACAGATTTATATGAAACTTGATGCTACTGTAGCTTAAACATCAGAATAACACAAAGGCTATAATATTATAGATTTTCTTTTTTTTTCCAAAATATGACGATAAATGCTAACGAAGTCGCGGGCAGCCTCTAGTTAAGTTAAAATTTACAGTCAATAATAGGGTTTTAAAAAATAAAGCAACAGGCTACGGCAACCTTCGAACATTACATTACGTCAAAAGCATCGTGCATCAAGTGCATTACCTATATTTATTTTAAAAGCTATCTGAAGCTATGCGCTCATTTTGCAGTTTAATTTTATTTTCATGTTGTTGTAGCTTCCCTTTCAGATGGTAAAAGATAATTAAATTCTGAAGTTTCTTTGTTGTAAAACAGTAGGAGTAAAACGAGATATAACGTTGTTTTATAAATTGCAAAGTGGCAGGTAATAAAAGAAATTAAAATCTCTGTGTAGACTCATTTTAATTAAACCGGTCAACTCTTATCATGCCGTAGCATAGCATAGTACAGCATAGCGTAGCACAGCCCAGCATAGCACAGCGTAGCACAGCACAGCGTAGCATAGCACAGCATAGCATAGCACAACGTAGCAAAGCACAGCGTAGCCTAGCTTAGTTTAGCATAACATAGCGTAATACAGCACAGCGTTACATAGCATAGCACAGCGCAGTATAGCATAGCACAGCGTAACATAGCACAGCGTAGTATAGCATAGCGCAGCGTAGCATAGCACAGTGTAACATAGCACAGTGTAACATAGCATAGCACAGCATAGCACAGTGTAGCACAGCGCAGCGTAGCATAGCACAGCATGCATAGCACAGGGTAGCATAGCACAGCGTAGCATAGCACAGCGTAGCATAGCACAGCGTAGCATAGCACAGCGTAGCATAGCACAGCGTAGCATAGCACAGCGTAGCATAGCACAGCGTAGCATAGCACAGCGTAGCATAGCACAGCGTAGCATAGCACAGCGTAGCATAGCACAGCGTAGTATAGCACAACGAAAAATAGCGCAACGTAACGTACCTAATTGCATAACATTCCAAGCCATCCGCAGTCGACGCATACGAGTAGCTAGCCACAGAGTGAAAATGTTTCTCTGTTTTATTCCCACAGCATACATGGAGCTCTCCTTCGTGTTCTGCATTGGAGACGCCATGAATGGCGTGTACCGGTTCTTACCTCTCATCCGTACCCTCCAGCACATGGGACGACTCAAGAAGAAGGGCCAGTACCACTACAGGGTTCGAAACATGAGGTACCTTAACAACTGGTTAGCGAGAGAACCTAATCTTATGGGTTAGGGAAATTTCATAAAATTTAAAAGAAATTGAATAAGAAAGTTGTTTTATTTTTAAATCTTTTTACTTTATTTGTCACGCGTTTATCATTTATACTATAGCTGAAACTCTCATGGTTAGATATATTTAGAAGATGGCAATTTAAAGTTGGCCGATAGGTAAATACTTTTTTTGGTAGGCTTTTGGACTATTCTGAGCATTTTCGGAAAAAATATATAAGTAAGTACTTAAATAAGTATAAAATGTCCTTCTTTCTACTCGTTCGCGTTTTTCATAATAAAATGTCAGCGATTCAAATGTAATTGAAAGAACGCTTATTTTGGTTAGCACGTCGCTTTTAACATAATAAACATTATGTAGTTACCTATATGAAAAGTCATATTTTTATTTAAATATTTTAATATACATTTTCTCTTAAACTTAAGTACTTCCTTTTTAATATTGGGTATATTTTTATAGATTAAGGCTGCGTCCCCAGTAGGCAAACTGTTAGCGGCTGACTGAGGTGGTGGCGTATCGATTTAGTAAGTCCATCTATATACCTATCTTAAATGGAGTGTCCATAGTTAGCTAGTTTTGCGCTCACTCTACGCAGTTTGCAGCGTTTCGCGCGCTGACTATCTAAATAAGCGACTAACTAATAATTTTGCTTGCGACGACGACGCATGAAAATTGCTGTAAGTTTGCAGCTAACTCAAATTTCAGTTCGCCACAATTTGCGGCTCACTCAGTCGGCCGATAACAGTTTGCCTACTGGGGACACAGCCTTAATACCAACCTAGAAATTCCACTCATTTAAAATCATTGTCATAACCATTGTAATGTAAGCCCAATTGTAAGCCTAACTATTTAAATCAACGGCTGTCAACGTCATAATTTTCATACAACCGGAAATTACTGGCTGAAAATAAATAAAGCAAAAAACAATAAAGGTACGAGTGGCTGACTAACAACGTAGTATCTTTTTTTTTATAAAACCGTACTACCCGATGATGGATTCCGTGAATAGAAATAGGAACACTAGATTCAAAGCCTAAACAAATTGATTGATGGATCGATAGGTACTCCAAGCTTTGGTGCAGGCAGATGTATTTATTTAGCTAGAGCTTGCTGTTTACAGGAATATCGATTTCGGTTCAAATATGCAACTTTGGTTTCTAACTTTATTTAAATAATTATAAAGCATTTCGACTACATTTCTAGTAGGTTACTTAAACCAATATACCTAAATATTACTATCTACACATTTCTACAAAATGTTTTAACATATAAATATAAGTTCTTATTCAATTCGGTAAGAGTCCTTACACATTTCCTTCGTCATTAACAATAATTGTCTGTAATATCCACTAATAAGCACCCGTTATTTTCTCCATCTCCTTGAAATAAAATTACCTAAGTATAGCTACATTCCTAGTACTGATAAAGGTGTTGTATTTATACAGAGTAAGCCGTTTGCTCTTATAAAGGATTTTCTCGGTAGTCTGTCTGTTTCCATGGCAATGCACCTGTCTATGCTTTTATAGGAAAATCGGATGGGATTTGTTTCGCTCCCAGACTTCGAGTAGGTTTACTCTTTATTGGCGGTAGCATGGAACATTCGTTATCAAAAGTACCTATCTAATAACTTTATTTAACAAATATAATACTTAGCCCGTTGTTACAAAACGAGTTTTAAATATAGTTCTAGGGCTAATGTAAGTAATTTTTTGACGTTTTGTCTATAGCCGAAACGTCATTTATCTAAGTTAGTTCTAGAACTATATTTAAAACTAGTTTTGTAATAAGGGGTTTAGTGTTTTTTTTTAAACTAGATCATATCTAATTGTACTAATGACATAACCTATCTATCTACCTAATTGTAGTGATGACAGCTCGGTATACATTTAAATGGATAATTAATTAAATAACATAACCATTTTTTACAACTGGCTGCAACAGCGATGACGTCGTACTCGTAATACCTAAAGCAAAAATTTAAAAATCGAACGCAGATGCAAAACCAGTAATCTGATAAAAGGTTTGGCGAAATGTACTGGAAAATAGAGTTTCAATTTGTGTAGCCAGTCGCATCAATACGATAGACAGTGGCATATGCAAATCTCTTTATATGTTCTAACTATATTAAGGGTGTCTCTGCATTTGCGGATGCAGTTCGGCGGGTCAGCCGCAAAACGAACCGCACGGTTTCTTACGCACTAGCGGTCAATCAAAATTATTCACGAGCAAATCAGCTGCTTTTGGCAGAGCCGAATCAGCCAAAAGCGTGTGAATGCGGGTGACCCACCCGCTGCGGTCCACTCGCAGGTGAGCAAGCGCCCAGATTCTGAAGCTTTTAAAGTTCGAATTTAACGCGACATAAGCCGGAGACCAAACCTGCTAATCCTTCTAATATTATGTCAATGTTTGTGCCGATGGATGGATGTTTGATACTCTTTCACGCAAAACTAACTGAATAGGTTTTGATGAGGCAATATTGTAGCTCATACATACATTAAAAAAACACAGATTTTTTGAAGATATCATGATTTTTTTCCAAGATATAACGAACGATACGAGTGAATGCGTACGTCTACGTTACGCAAGCGGTGACAGTTCCATACATTTCAACTCAGAGGTACCTACTCATACGTCTTCGCATACGCAACGCATACGCATCCAGTGTGTTTTGACCATAAATGTGTATGAATACGCAGGCAGCCTCTATCTTAAAATAAATGAAGTTACATACGCGCTTCGACAGGCGTGATACCTACTCGTAAACGTAACACACAATCGGATAAAAGTGCAGTCGTCGGAACCCGTTTTAATCATTCAAGTGTACGGAATTGACATTGAGCATTAGCTCAATTAACCTAATAAATCATACCTTAAAATAACAAATAGTAATACCACATTTTACAATATATGATATTAATATTGTATTGCGTTGTAATTCTATTGACTATAGAGATTAGTCGCGGGCGGACGGAGTCCCGGGCCTTTGTAGTGGAGCACGTTCGTTCCGCTTACATTGTCTTATTGATTTGTGGTGCCCGATATTTTATTATTTATTTAAAAACTTTTAGCTAGGAACATATATATTACTCTTATTCAGAATTAGAAATCCTGTGTGCGACTTATGAATGTGGATGAAGCGAAAGTGTATGTGTGGATCTTAGCAAAGGAAGGAAGTGGTCTTTGCCTGCCTCGATGGTAAAGAGGCGTGATAGATATGTATGTAAATTGTTTGAATGATATATCCTACTTACATAAAAACGTCATTGTCTGTGCCGAATGTCTGGATGTATGCTTGTTACACATTCACGCAAAACCACTGAATGGATCAATGCGAGATTTTAAAATAGGTATTGCGGGTTACACATCAAAATTACCTAAAAACAATTAGGTAAGTATATGAATCTGAGATACCTAAGATTATTTTAATTTAAAGGTGTAAGATTTACAAAGTACGACGGTAAATGCGTTCCTACCTATAAAGTCACATCAGACACTACACACTTCAAAAACTAATTTCACATAAAGGTAAACTGCGATTACATAATGCATTCCCGAAAATTATAACGCTTTCAAAAATACTGAGAAAATACAAAAAAGATCACGTTGTTGCACAAACTTGGATTCGCAACACGACATAAGGGTATTGTGTTGGGATCGTTATACGCCCGTTATTAATAACCTATCCTGATCCGTTTTTACCAAATCGAGATTGAAAAAACAAAACACAATTGTCACTTGTGTACCAAAAACATGTCAAGAAATTGTGTTTTGTTTTTTCAATCTCGATTTGGTAAAAAACGGATCAGGATAGGTTATTAATAACGGGCGTTAATGATGTTACAGGATTGTTACAGTTTTTTAAGTTTACAGTTTTACAGACTTCTAAGTTATAGAATCGATTGTGTTAAGTTATGTTTTAACAAATTTGGTTATGACCTCAAAAAGTAAGCATGAAGCAGGAAAACGTGAGCAGAGGTGGAAAAATTGTCGATATCTACCTACAACAACATCTATCTACGCTTAATACCAATTTAATTGCTCTTAAGCTCTTTGCCTTTTGAGCTGCTTTGATATTAGGGGTAAATATCTGACTGGTTCCGGCTTGCACTTCGATTCTGATCTCTTAAGCTAGTTCTATTAGATCTAAAGAGCGTATTCATTGGCGAGCTGTAACTGAAATCGTTGCATGCACTGTAACAAACAAACATAGTGTGTACGTGGGCGATGATTATCCGATGTTTTTGCCGCGTATTAAAGGGTAACTATGTATAACACGTGTACTGTACACGCTAGAACCTCGTTACTGTATCTGGAGCCCAAGTCTGCTAATTTAAAATAGCCCTAGTTGTGTTTCAATGCAGAGTGTCAATGGCATTTTTTGACACATTTGGTATCTGCTAAACAATGGCTTACACTACCGATTGCGACTAAATGTGTCAAAAAATTACATTGACACTCTGCCGACATACAGCAGAGAATACTTCACGAGTACATTAGCAGACTTGGGCCTCTATTCGGTTACAATTACAAGCGCCACAACCTGAGCGATCAGTGTACGAAGTCTCGCAGCCAGCGATGATTCTTGAACCAACACTTGTTGTCAATAATCAAAATTGTCTCCTGCATTTCACGTTTACATTACTTCCTCAGTCGTTTGAACAACCTTGCAAGGAATCTGCTAAGTAGAAATTAGATAGGGGTAATAATACAACTTTCTTAGTAGCTTTCTTAATTCATTCCTCCTCTTGTTTATAAAGGTGTGTTTTATTTATTTACGGATTGTGTAGGTTTATGAATAATAGGTGGAACGAATCGTAAAGGCGATTGATGAGTGTGGATGAAGCGAAAGAGGTGTGTTTGGATCGAAGCAAGTGGAAGGAAGTGGTCTCTGCCTACCCCAATGGGAGAGAGGCGTGACGGATATGTATGAATCATAAAATTTGCTAGGTGAATCTTATAAGAAACTATGTAGGTAGGTAGGTGTACATACACCTATATGTAAATGTAGATAGGTAACTACATAGTTACCTATCTACATTACCTATCTAATGACAGTCGCCACTTTATTCCAGGTACCTACTCGAGAATAATTAGTGAAATTAAAAAATTACCTACTCATTGACTCGTATTATAAAATAGGCATCTAAATTATTGATAAAGAAAATAAAAATCTTCCTTTTATATACTATATAAATTGATATACTTACCTACCTTTGTCTTATTATCTAAGTAACTAAGTACCTACTTCAAACCTCCGCCTGAGGCTCTAAAAGTCTTGGAAATCTTACAAAAACAAAAGAAAAATCATTTTGTTTTCAATACAGGGTATTCAAATTGAAAACTATAATGTATTAAACAAATACCAGAGCTTACTATGTTACTTAGTTAACCAACGTACATAAGGTCGCGCTTTTCGTGTAGGTAAGCTGATTCTTTAAAAAATATCAACTACATAACTGACAATTGACACTTGCCCAGCAGTGGGACACAATAGGCTACTAAAAAAAACTGACAATTAATTAACATATTAAAGGTACTTACTTAAATACCCTGTATGAGAAATGTGATTATGAGAATTGTGTGAATATGAGAATTGGTAAACAAAATATTTTCAAATAACAAACGAATTCTGTGGAAAAAGCCTATGGAATCTTCCAACATTTTTTGTTTCAATTTATGTAAGGACTTACCAACCCACACTACACCTACCTTCTTCTTAATTTTCCATTTATTAACTGTCGATCTGAGTTTCAGTCAGTGACTTTTTCACTGTGGTAGGATTGAGTTATTATAAAATATACCTACCTAGATATTTTAATAACTCAAGGAAAGTTTGAGGGGAAGAGAGTGAAAGGAAGAGCTAGACGTAACGTAGGTACCTAGATATAATCAATTGGAGGAGAATCAAGAAGTTAAGTCATTAGCAGTAGGTAGGCCGGCTATCTACTGCTAAGGCTTTCACTTCGTGACCTATCATACAGTGCTTCAAGGATCTTTTGTAGCACTGTACAACGATCTATTGGCACTTGAGTGACATTGTCAGGAGGGCGCGGGTGGTGAATAAATAACTCAAAATAACGACAATTTACCAAGATGATATCGTTAATTACGATTTCCGCCACGTGCCAAAAGATCCTTGTAGCACTCTAATACATAGTATAGACCTACGCCTAAATGGCAGACGTTCCACCGACAAAATGCAGTGAGGGATTTACAAATGGCCCCTAGCGCTAGGTAGGCTATTCAAGTTTTGCCGTCCCTACTGACTTTTGAAGTTGAATGCTTAGGTACGTACTTTAGTTGTGCTTTAGTTAAGTTTACAATTATATTAATTACAGTTAAATTGAAATTAATATTAAAACTCTATACTCTCTCTTAGATAAAAGATAGATAGAGTACCTACACCCACACGTAATAAGTGTAGATAATAAGTAGGTAGTTAAAATAAATTTAACCTAAAACAGAACACCAAAACAAACCTCTCGTACAGGTATTTGAAATCATCAAACGCACACACAGTTCAATTTGAATATAGTTCCCTGAAATAAATCCTCTTTGCCAATAAAATGCAATTTGGTAAAATGTAATATTGCAGTCCGGCTTCAAGCTCCGGACAAATATTAATTTGGAAACATTTGCAAAAGAGGGATTATTAATTTGTGGCTGCTCTATCGATGGAATGAAACGAAATCAACCTACGTACCTTTAGAATTAGAATGAAAAGGTTAAAACGTATTTAATTTATTAGGTAGGTATAAAAAAAGAGATTGTAGAAAATAATATGGTATAGATTACAAAAGGCGAGGGATAAATTCCGTTGATTGTTACGTAGGTAGGTACTTAGGTATCTTGTATGCCGTATATCTTTACGAAACATTTTTATATTTAAATAGGTTATGTGAATAAGAAGTCTTGTTTCGAATAAATTAATTTGTAAAATACATGCAAGTACATACAAAAATCCCACCACCCTTCTCATCGAGGTAGGTAGAGACCACTTCCCTCCACTTATTATACAATTCAACAGAATAAAATATCAACAGATAGAGTGTAAAATATTATATTGATATTGAACAAAGCTCCACGTTTGTATTGTGAAGCTTTTCCAATATTGTACTTATCCAGTCCCGAGCGCAAATATCAATACAGGTTTTTCAGTAAAAATATGATACTTACCTACAATAGTTGCAAACATTTTGTTAGTATCTTTTTGTATCGGTTTTTATTACAGAACTCTTTAAGTGCTCATTAATTTTTCATCCAGCCTTTCATTATGAAAAGATAGCTTAATGACACATACAAAAACACACAACTACCACACTGACACTACACACTAACTACAAAAAAAGACTACTATTGAAAAACTACTGACTACTGATACTTAAAAAGACTAGGTTTTCCAATAAACTAGGTTACTAGGTTGGTTGGACTAGGTTTTCTATATTTTATACTGTGTTGGTCCGTTTTTTGTCAGACATCAATTTTTATACGAGAAAAGTATATGCATGGAAAATTCACGACAATACAAACTTACTTATGTCTTATTATAATTATGCAACAATTCTACACTACGTTCGTAACAGTAATCTGCTGCGCCTACACTACATATCTCTTCTACAAAATCAAAATTAACTTCGATATGTCCATTACCAAAGCCAGATCACCGTCGCGTCGAGTTAGGCTTTGTATTAATAACGAATGTCCTAGGGTTAGGGCGAAATGAAGAGTGCAATAGTGCGTTAAAACACATACAGCATCGTTGCACAAAGTCCCGGGGATCATTCCCGGTCTAATTAAGTTTGCAGTGCTACACAATGTGTCCTCTATCAAATATTTGAATAAAATCTCTGGTTACAAAATGTTTGTTAATGCCCCTAGATGTTTTTGTAACGGTATTCTGTGTTTTGCTTTGAAACTAAAGAATAGATTATAGAAATATTAGATTACTATTTAAGTAAGTAAGTAGATAATTTAATAAAAAAGAGAAGCCGATATCTTCTTTAGAGTTTAGTCAAAGATTACTAAATAGTTACTAACGTAAGTTTAGTTTCAAAACGACTCTACCTATTAAAATTTAATATTTTTAATTAATAAATATTGTCTGCACCTTGATAGTATTTAATTATAACACAAACAATACAATAAAATAAACTAAATAACCTTAGAGCAAAGGTAAAACAAGTACTTACCTTTCTACATACCTACTTACATGACATACCTGCAAATTCAAAACCCTCATTTTGCTACGCCGTAGCACACCGTAGTCAGTTATAAATACGAATTCACTCCCCACGGTCTGAGAATCGGATTTTCAAGTTTGTGTAACAATAACGACTCGAGTTCATCCACCTGTTGCATGTCTTCGAGTGTTCGCTCCTTACTTAAATGTAGACTCAAAGTTACTCAGGTAACTTCCGTCTTTTAGTAGGTAAGTAGGTACTTATTCCAATTGGCCTAATGAGTAAGCAGAAGGTAAGTAGTAATTATATGCGTTTTTTATTACCATTCTTTGTTTTTTATGAGACGTTATACATATATAAGTAATGTAACAATCTCAGATAAAGGTTCTGTAATTTTTCTTTCAGTCCCTCAGGATTGTGTACCTACAGTCGAATGCGAATCAACATTGACGAAATCGTCGCCATATCACCTTAACACCCCAAGGGGCACCTTATTTGACTACAACTAATGTTACAGACTAACGTGATCTCTTCTGAGATAAAATTTTCATTCAGTTTTCTAAATAGATATCGTTAAGACCCAGCATAAAAAACCAGACAATCAAAAAAACATATAAGTATGAACCGAGCTAATAAACCCTTCCTTTTTTCAGTTTTTCCACCATGTTTGCTATTTGACGAGCGTGCAGCGTTCTAAATACTTTGCTGCAAAAAATCCCAAACGCGACGGCCTTTGAACAAATATTCTTTGTCCCAGTTTTCAATCAACGTCACTTTAGCTTGTAATGGCGGGCATACGTTGCAACTATTCAATACTAGGTTAAAAATAATAGGCTTTACTTACAAAGTGGTACCTATGTAAGTACCTAATTAAATTAAAAAATAGAACGTCTAAAATCCGAAACAACAACTCCTATTAAATACCAATCTCGTAATAGAAAACGTTTACTGAGAAATCGAAGGATGCTGTATAAAACAACCTATAGGAAATTACATTATTTCCAACAATTCACTTTGTGCAGTCTCCCTTCAACAAAGCAAACACAGACGTACCAAATGTGAGCGCTGTAACTACCTACCTCCGTCGTTCTACTAAACTAGGTACCTAACTCTACCCAACATTATTTCCAACCTTACAAAACTATGAGTGAATTTATGAATTTCCGTTGAATTTCAAAAACATTTCAGTATGACGCGGCAACGGGAACTTTTACAAAGTGTTCACGGAATCCTGGTGCGCTGGTTGCCATGGTAACCGTTGCAATATTGGATTTCTGAGCTGTACTGTACATGTCTCTGTTTTGACGCTATGTAAACATTGAATAGACTGACGATATTATATATTTTCTGTGTGGCTCTGAATGTGTGTGTTAACTTTATAGAATTATTTATTTATGTTGTAAGGGACGTAACGTGGAAGTTGCAACTTACAAAGTGGAGATGTTGAATGCATCTCAAAGGGATTTCTACACGAATATTATGCAGTTTGTTTTGCTTGCATACCTACTTTAATTAATTCATGTTTTTAAATTGCTTTCGGTGCAACTTTCACAAGAATATAATATCTACTTATTTACTAAAATTTTAGTCACCATCATCTTAATTATAACTAAGATTATTTAATTATTATGGTAAGTCGATAATTATTAACTCTTTTAACGCTCTACTAGGTTGAGATTTTAATCTCATTAATAAGAGAGGTTGGGTTAACATAACACTTCACGTTACCTATCAATAAGTAGGTGCCAACCTACTGAAATTGTTTTTAACTGATAACTTGTTTACGGACTCCCAATATTTCTAGATAGGTACCTAAATAATCTCTGTATGAGAGTAGGCTCGTGCCCCAAGGTGGGGACATATGTGGGCTGATAACAACAACAACAACAACAACCTAAATAATCCCGTATTTACGTATACGTAACCCCGGTTTACGGTACTTGTTGATATATCAAAAAGTAGGTAGAGCTTTACGTAAAAAAATAAAATAAGACATCACCACTCCAAACACAAATCTTCCAATCAGATAAAAAAAAAACTTTAAAACGATCGATCAGCTCATTAGACACCAAATCTCTCTGCGTAAAATCCTACATACAAAAACGCTACAGCTACAGTCAAGTCTATTGAAAACTTACACCCGAACAAGAGTGTATCAGATTTATGACGTGTAACACGGTAAGCCAATGCTTGAATCATCCCCCCGCGCTGCAATCAGCGCGGGGGGATGATTCAATAACATAGAGGGCCGAGGGAGCCAGTCTGAAAGGCCTCCGGGCGGTTTAAAAACATCACGAACATACGTCGGCGTGACGTGGAAATGTGCAGTGGAAATTAAATAGCATCGAAGCTGTTTACTTTGGCCTTTACGTAACATCATTTTCTAGAAATTTTTCTTGCCTAGATAGGTAAATTTGAGGGAAATTGTCTGTTGCACCGCATTTGCATCATTTCCGTCGACATATTTCTAGTTGGCGTTTATTCTACGGACAAAGAGGCTGGCTCTTAAATAAATAGATAGTTAGATCTTTCATATTTAGTTATAGAAAAGCTTTAACTGGCATTGTCGTTAGAACTCAAAATACTAAACGATGTTTGTATAGTGGAAGTATTAATATAACATTAACAACTATTATTACCTACCTACACTTAACTATTGTTTACACTGACATGTAAACAAAGTACATAGGTAGGTATGAATTAAGATTCCGCCGTGTCTTTGGTACTCAATATCAACTTTTTAAGTAGGTATCAAGAAGCGTGGCACTAGTTGCAAGAAAGTCACGCTAACACTCCGTTAAAAGATAAATATCGATGCGGCACCTTCTCTAAATAAATAACGCCCGAAGTTTCATGGTTAGACTTTGTGGCCTTTTCAATCAGTCAATATCTAGATTTCATTATTGTACCTAACTGGGTACCTATCTATATGTAGTAATAGATTTTTTTTTAGTAGCCTATTGTGTCCCACTGCTGGGCAAAGGCCTGCCCCGCATTCTTCCATGCCTCCCTATCTCCGGCCGCCTCTGGCCAGTTTGCCAAGTATGCATCCAGATCGTCGCGCCATCTCCTCATAGGCCGACCTCTACCTCTGTGTCCGTCGAACGGCAACCAGTAGTAATAGGTACCTACGTAATAACCTCGACAACAAAGGGAGTCAGGTACAAAAGGTGTCTGATACCCAGGCCCTAAACATCATACTATAGAGAACAACTTCCGAATGAAATCCTCGAACAAAGAAACGGTACAACAATAAATGCATTTACCGTATACGTAGAAACCGTAGAACTTACTGTAAAATAATCCTATTACAGGTAAAATTCTGAATTTTCCGAGTAAGTTTATTATTCACTTTGTTCGAAGCTGCATCGAATGTTGAGCGCACAAAAGATTAATTCTGCGTACTAGGTGATGAGACAGGGGGGGGTGTATACCAGTTTTTGTTTACATTGATAAATAAGCTCACAAATAGTAGAGTCGCACACCGTTTCGTGCAGAAATAATGTCAAGATTCAAACTCAATTTAAGTAGGTATATATCTTTATTTCATAGGCAAAAGAAATTGCTTTATAAGAGCATATGTAGCACTTGAAACATGTCAATGCTACATTTTCTTAAGGCTGCGCTGGACAGCAGCGTTACATGGTGACAACTTTTTTAGAAAAGTAATTAATTAGCATAGACCTTTTACATAGCTTAATATTTATTATAAGTTTGTCTGTAAACCCTTACAAAATAAATATATAGGTAATCATATTATTATTTCTATGGACTATAGAGCATGTCATAAATTCATAATGCATTACGTAGGTGGGATCAGTATGTTTCTACCTTTAGACTCACGTTCCTTGTAATGGAAACAGCATTAAAGTTTCCTGAAATTGTATCTCTGATTCGGCGTAATGCATTAACATCCCCGTGTAGTAAATACTGGGAGACACCCCATAGGGTGGGATGCACCTGTCGGTTGTCATGGCAACGGCCGAGCTCGCTGCAATGCCCGGGCGAGCCCTGCATCCGGGAGCTCGGCTGGCTCGACCTCGGCAGCTACGTTATACGTCATACCTACGTTTACAGACATCAATAACCACTCGTCCATTAGAATCAACATTCGATTCGGCTGTATTGCGGTATTGCCTTTGATTTGCTGCTCGTTTTGTTTTAGTTTTTAGCTTTCGGATTTTGGATTTATACTTTTTGTTGTTTATCTAATTACATAGGTAGATTATTAATAAAATATGAATGTGATTTTATAGAACTTGTCTGCGTCCTTAAATCGATTTATTTTAAGTATAGCGAGCAACAAAGCGAGGTGGCGGGAAAGAAAATCTCCATCCGAGAGATTTGAAAAGAGACTTTTGTAAGAGTTGGGTACTTTGTCTCGGGGTCGCGCTGAAAGATATTAAGATATTTTGTCTGTAATTATTTCGTTTTATTGTGTGTTAATAAAGTTTTTAGTTAGAAAAGACCAGGAGACTATCCTAGTCATATCAAAATGTGTTGCGATCTAAAACCACTGGTATTAAAATTTACACGTTTCTCTGTTTTCACCCCAAGGTTGTAGTAAGATATTGCTACCTAGGCCGCCTGTTGCTACTTCTTTTGTTTGTATTATTAATTTTATCTTAGGCCGCCTGCTGCTACTTCTTTGTCTGTATTTTTATCTCAGTATTTGTATTGTACTTATTCTAGTATTTTTAAAAACGCTGCGGGATACTTTAAGATGCAATAAGCTGGCTGTAAAAGTGGCTGTTATTTACCTTCTAATTAAATGTAGCTATAATTTTATGCATGTAGCAATAAGGTAACAAGTGCCAAGTAGGTATTGATTTGAACTAGGTATTTACTCGGAAATGATGTGATGAGGCTAGCATTGATATCGGGATACAACACACTAATACACTTCGAGTATCTCCGGTATATTGGATGTACGTTTAAGCCCATTTGTTGCTTTACAGTTAGGCTAGTATAGATGCAGGGTATTGCATCAAAACATACAAATAACGCATATGTTTTATAGAGATGGAAGTATTAGTATTAGGCTATGCGTTTAATCAACTCAAGTAAAATACTCGAAGTATTTCATTAATTTAAAGATTGGAGATTTCATTTTAATTTTGTAAAGTTGTCCAGTGTCACGAGTGCCATTGTTTCGGCTCGGTATATTGTATGACACCCCGTGTGGAACGCTTTGTACCCCAATATTCCTGGTAGGCGGTGGTGTTAAAATGAACAAAGAGGGGCTTATACAAATACGTATGATGTGATGTTACACTGAAATCTGTTTCAAAGGGCTTCGGTAGTGGACGCGAGGTACAAAAGGTGAAACCTACCTAGGAAGTGTTTATTTATAAAAGTATTTTGATGAAGGGTTTAATATTTGCAATTCGGATGCTTGTTTTGTGATTTTTTTGTTTATTGTTTAAAATGGATGTAGGTGGAAATTAACCGATCGCGTTCTAGAGATAATAGAGAGGCTTGTGATCAGCAGTGGGCAGCTATACGCTGAGATGATTATGATGATGAAAAGAAAAAAACAAACGAGATTCGCGGGTACCTTAGTGAGATTGTCATAAGTCTTGTAATTAATGATAATAAAAAAAAATTAATGAATGATGATGACTATTAATGATGATTGTTTTTTATTGTATTTTTCCCTAAAAATCATAGACCATCTTGAAGCCAAAATGTTATTACAATAGACATTTTAATAATTTTATATGACTACTTTCCTACGAGTAGGTACTTAAAAGTATTTTTTTTAAGTAGATAGGTTTAAACCTACTTATTTATCGAGATTTCTAGATCTAACTACTCTTCTTACCACAACAGTTGTCATTAGTAATTTTATAGTTTTCAAGTGTGGTAAATATCCGACAAAGCGTTACATCTTTCTACAAACAAATTCCATGCGATCCCAGCAATCTTCACGCTACATTGGGCTCGGAGCGGTAGCCCGTAATGACACACGACATCGTTGAAACTTTGTAACTACGCCTGTGTGTATTATAATTATTGAATTAAATCGTTTTAATTTAAAAATAAACTAGTTTTTATTATAAATACGATACCTAGGTATATGTAGGTATGCTCGAAGTGTTTTTCTGCGTTTTTCAGAACGCCTTTTCAACACAGATGTCTTATGATTCCTTATCTATTCTTTTAATGTCCCCACTACAGGGGCGCGGCTCTTCTATCATACGAGAGCGATTTGGATTACCTACATACTATTAGACCAAAATACTATATCAGTATATTTACCTACCTTCTTATTAAGCTATTAGAAAGTACATTTTCAGGCTTAAATCTTTGTCCAAATGTAAGAAGCCCAATTACTGCACTTCAATAACTTTCATAACACAAGAGCTCAAAATTGCAGATTGAAAAGAAAAGAAAATAACACTCGGCAATGTTGTTTACTTTGGCGTTTTCTAGTGATTCTTTTCTCTACAGCTTATTCCAGTTGAGATATTTCACTCAAAGCTAACTTTTGTATTGTATGTACCTGCTTAAAGAACTGTTTGTAAGGTGTAAAGTGAAGCTCTACCAGGATAAATACTCGTATATTTGGCGTGAATTGTAGACAAAGGTACGTGGAATGAAGCCCTGAACAACTTTATTAAATGAACATGGGTCATAATGAAAATAGGAAATACGAAAACAGAAAATGTAAAACCCACTGCTGGACAAGGGTCTCTCTTTGCTCTCCATCTTCTGTTGTGCGCCAAAGTAGAGATAGAAGTTAAAATTAGGTATATATTATTCAAATAGAGATGATGAATTTATTTAATGTTAGTTTAATATACATATACAAGAAATATAAAATAGAATGTTTTTGAAGAAGGTAGAAGATGAAGCAAAAAAAGAAAAGAAAAATCACAGAAAAAAAAGATTAAATATGTAGAGAATCGATGGTAATTATTAGAATTGGACTTCCTTAAAGGTACCTACTTTAGATTTAGATTGTTAAACTAGGATTTTTAATACCTTGTTGTTTATAGAACAGGGATGGAAATGACAACTCGATTATTTTCAGTTCACAACATTTATTTCACATCAATTTAACATCAATTAGTACATCCAGTAATGATATAATAGACAATTAACATTTATTACAATACGTACTTAACAGCTAACACATATTTCGTAAAATTTAAACATTTCAGTATTTCAATTGAGAGGAATGCATGAACAGAACATTTGATAGATTTTTCAATTAAAAGTTGTTGAATTTCTGTACAACCTTTGAGCATGGAATGTGAGAGCTAAAGTAGAACTTTGAAATCGAGATTGAATTCGGTTTTCTTTTTACTTCGTGTTGTAGAGTTTCTAGCTTTAATTGATGTAAAGAAAAATGCATTTGAACTGACATTACATTTGATATAAAAGTAGAAAGAAAGTTTATCAAAGATTCAGAATAAGGTATCTGCTTCTTTCTTCAGAAGTTGATAACTAAATTCGTTACAATTTTGAGTACCTAAATAGGTATCTACTTAAGTAGGTAAGTTTACAACGAAAACATTTTTTCAAAATATTGTCACGTTGTTTTTAAAACAGTCAAACTATTGAATTATTAAAATTGTAAATTTAAATAGGCGTCATTGCAACGAATTTACGCATTTGCCCAGTAAGGAAATAAAAAATAATAATCATTAGGGCGTTTTCGTTTTCAGCATACGCGCTTCAAAAAACGTACACGGGCGTATACGTACGCTCAAACTGGTGGTGTCGTGTCAGTTTCAACATGGACTATACGAGCTTTGAAACGCGTCAACGCTCGTACGAGTAAAAGACGCGGGTCTACGCGCGTATAAAACGCTCATCTGAAAACGCCCTCAATCGTTATTTAAGAAAGTATTTAAAAGTTACATTCAGTTAAAAGACATTAATACCCTACCATGTCTTCGACCATACGTTGAAGTGAGCTAGTTTCCTTTATTAAAGACTTTTAGAGGCCCATACTGGGCGCCAAATTTAACTGCAGAAAATAGATTTTTTGGTAAGTATACATAATTATTTTAAAGTCAGTCTCCAAACAATGGTACACTTACAGTGTAAATAGATATCTAGATAAATTATGGTTCCGGAAATATAATTATAATATTTTTAGTTTCTTAAAATAAATCAGTCTTTAAGGCCGATAAATAGATTATGTAAAAAATCACAACTTTTGAAAACAAATCTGAGTCAAGTATGTAATATTTATTTGTAATTTAGCTAGATACGCTACTGCAAACTTTAATACAAGTTAATATTTGTATGTTTAGTTAGATTTTGATTAGTTAAAACGTATTTAAATGGTAAAATATAAATTATTTTATGACATTTAGTATAGAGTTTTTTTTTATTTATTTTATTTTTTGTTTATTTTTTTGCGTGGGGAAATCCATCATGTATATCCTTCGTCGCGGAGAAAGTCGAAGGGTTATGCCGGACTCCTACTGGCTAAAACCCCACAGGCCGCCAAGTGACGGGGACACGGGAACGCTTCCGCACACATCCCCGAAAGTATAGAGTTTTACCTAAAGTTTTTGAAACTTCAAGTAGAAACAAGTAGTAGAATAGATATAGTAATAAGCTAGACAATTTATTCTACTGAAACAATTACGTTTAGGCACTACCATACTACGACACCTAGTTTTTTTTTGGTGCATTGAGCAGGATTTTATTTTGAATTTTTATTTTTTTTGTTTCTACTTACTACTGTTTTACTAATAGTGAATTATTTCTATATAATAAGCTTCTAAGCTAGTGTACCTACTAAGTAAGTACGAGTGCATAATATTATTTAAAAAATGCAAGTTCATTATCGAATAAAATCCTAATAATTATATTGAGTACGATTATTAGACTATACATTCACAACAATTAGAGATTTAAAAATTTATTAAATGTATTAATGTATGGCCACTACTTGGCCAAAAAAGGTTTCCTACTTAATATGATAAAATTCCACTACAAGAATCATTCAGAACTAAATATTTAATAAGTATAAAGTTATATATTCGCTTACTAAACATTATCTTGAGGAATACATATTTTTTTATTAAACCGGCGAATGAAAGGAGAAATAGATATGATTTTGAACTATAAAAATTGTAAACTTAGTAAGTACAAGAGAAAAGAAACCGAGGAAGGCTTCGTAAATCAAACAGCCGCCGGAGTCATGAATATCGAGAAGTCAAGAGGAAAATGAAGCACAGAACGGAATGGAAGAAGTTGCAACGGACAAGAGCATAGCTCTTAAATTATGGATGATGATGAGTACAAGATGAATATCATAATTTAAAATAATAATTTATTAAAGAAACAAAGAAAAAACAAATAAAAATTACACAATCGTAAAAATATCCCCATCTCGAGTGAAAGTTGGTGGAAAAGTGCCAAGGATACTAGCAGCATTACCATGCTGAATGGCCAGTAAAATACGTTGCACTAAAAATTGCTCGACACGGCGATCTGAACTACGAGTCCTAAGGCGGCACCCCAGTTCCTTTAATGTAAATCAAAAATATCAAATGGTTTATTGTATAAGATCATATATTATTTGCATACGGTTTCATATATGTATTTCTCTATAATTACTTATAATATGAGTAAACAAGCTTGTGGGTCCACTAAATGCAATAGTATGTGGATAAACAAGATTATATATCATTTATAAACACAGCCAAAGTATGAGCCTACTGTAATAATCTATAATTTTACTGTCCTTAAATATACTTATATGTTATTTGTATTTACGCATTAAAATATTTTATAAGATGAGTAATTGGCAAATTGGAAAAGAAATAAATTAAACATAATAAAAAAAAAGGTGCAGTTTCCTGAAATATGAAAAGGTTACGAGATTCGGTAAATCTAAATGTATCTATATTTTTTTTGTATTTTTTTTTATAAGCTTTTTAAATTACCTAATTTCATATAATGTTTAATACTATATCACAATTGTATGTATATGACGAGTGTATTTATAGTAGTTTTGTGTTGTTGTGTTTTTAGTAGTGTGTTTTGTAGTGTTTTTTTTTTCTTTCTTTTTTTTCCTTTTTTTTCTTTTTTTTTCTTTTTTTTCTTTTTTTTTACATCTAAGATTTCTATATTTTATGTAAAGATAAGTAGTATACTATGTACTTATATATAATAGGTAAATAGACACCGAACATTAAAAACTTTGAAGACTGAAAAGTCTAGCTAAAGTTTGTCTACTTTTCTTTGATCCACCACTCCGGAATATCCAATCTCATATGTACATAAACTTCATTTAAGTTAAAACTATTTAAAAAAAAAACAAAGTACCTACCTACTTTCCTAATAAATAAATCAGTTTTTTTTTAACAATAATGGTACCTAATTGTGATGGATAGATTGATGATGGATAGTGAGAGTGTTTGTTACTCGTTCAATATTGTAGCCTATATTATAAAGACTAGGTATATTATTTAAAGATGTTATGTAACTTTACCAAGATATGGCGATAAAATGAGTAAGAAGTCGCGGATAGTCTTTAAAATTTACCAAAAGGGGTTTATTTACAATTCGGTGCCAAGTATGCATCGACAGAAAACTCTTTGCAAATATTTATAGATAAAGAATGACTAGATACGTCTATGAAGACTTTTAAATGTGATTTATTTTCAAAAACAGGTACTAAATGACTCGCGTTTTTACTTAAACCTAATTTCTAATTTACATTAGATCTACCTAGTATCTACAGCTACATTTTAATTGACTGTACAGAGACAAAGGTTCTAAGTATTTACAAATTTAGAGTCTTTTACGACTTGAGCTCTATTTAGCTCTATTATCCTAATTAAAAGATTAATATGACTATTTCTAGTTTATTAAAAGCGTACAATATCCCCTACTGCATTCAATGGAGTGAAAAAAGGGGGGCTAATACCGTTTTTTCGGGAGATAGAGATACAGTCAGCCTGTTAAGCCCCACTGCTGGGAAATACTCGTACAGCAGTATATTCGGTATTAACCTTCCCTAAACCATGTCGTCGAGCATGTACCTATGAGGCAATTGATGAATGTGGATGAAGCGAAGGTGTTTGGCTCAGAGCAAGTGAAGGGATGAGATATGAGAGTAGGCTCGTGCCCCTCGGTGGGGACATATATGGGCTGATAAAGAAGTGAAGGGAAGTGGTCTTTGCCTACCCTGATGGGAGAGAGGCATGACGGTTATTTATGTATGTAATTTTCTGCTTGTTTTTATACCTGTCCGTCTATCAGTTTTTTTTTAATGTCGTCTTGTTTTACTTCAGTTCTGCTGCTGTGCGCCAGGACCTTCCATCCAAACGGCAGAACAAAACAAACTTTTTGCTGAAGAGTAAGGAGGCCTTTGCCCATCAGTGGGACGTGACGGGCTGATTATTACTGTTTTACTTGCTACGTTTAAATTTTTTTGTGAAATATATATCCTTCCTGTCTGTATATGTCTGTCAGTTTGTCAATTTGTATGTTTGTTTGATTTTTTTCTTTCTGTATGTTGGCTATCTGTAGTAATAATGAGAATAATTGTCTACGTATTTGCCGTTGTGTAAGTAGGATTATTTGCCCCTCTGTTATTTGTCTATGGATCAGGACATAGTGTGTACTTGCTCGTCCGTCTTTTTGTCAGTTTGTCTGTCGGTATGTCTCCCTGTCTTTAGGCATGGGTAATATTTAGACTAGAATGACAAAATTGTGATAATAAAATGTGAATTTTGAATTCAAATTGTTATAAAAAAATGAGGCAATTAAAATGTTTGTGAAGTGATGATATTCCTTTTAAAACATGTGACCTATAAGTAATTACTCTAAATCTAGCGTTTCTAAGTCCTTTATAAGAACCTAATATTATAAAATCTAGTCAGAAAGCTAAGAATATACAAGAACTAGGTAAATTGAGACGGTTTCTGATAAAATACTGCATCTGAATATAATCAGGGAATCAAACTATGTACAAGTCTATTTGAAGAATACTAGAATAGAAAGCTCCTAATTGCCTGCTTAGCAGTACCTAGTGCTTACTATAAAGAAGTGTAATACCTATATGACGTACTGTGCGTAGTATATGTGTGCGTGCGTTTGTGTGTTGTGTGTGTGTATGTAGGTATATGTTGTAGCGTAGTGTATTGAGTGTGTGTTTGTGTGTGTGTGTGTGTGTGTGTGTGTGTGTGTGTGTGTGTGTGTGTGTGTGTGTGTGTGTGTGTGTGTGTAATATAATATATCCATGATAGTTAGTACACTACACGCTACTGTCGTGAAAATTCCTTCATCGAACTTTTGAAGTAAGATAAAATAAGACTAGTACTGTACCTACATCTACAAGAATAAAATTAAGCCACCTACAAACTTACAATGTGTAACATAAATAACGCAAAACTGCTTACGAACATTTTCCGTGCTAAATAAAAAAAAATATGTCACAAAAAGTTTAAACCCACAACTGTGTTATATCGAAACAAAATGTAAAGTATAGCAAAATTAAATGTCACTAATTTCTAAAACAACATGGTCTATTTTTCATAATCATAATCATATTTATTGCGCTTCCACAAAGTTACAATGGTCTTAAAAAATATTTACAGTACATGTTGTAGGCCCTGTTTTAGGGCATGTATTTTAATGTATTAGCATTAAAATATATTTAAAAACCGGTGGAAATCGATATGTTACTCTTTGTAAGTAGGTAGGTAAGATACTCTTTACGTCTTGGACTATATCTACATACCTAACTATATCATCACTTTTTGTCTTTTCATATTTTATCTATGTAACTAAACTAACTAATAATTTTAAAGCCTTTTCCAAATTTTTTTTAGATTTTTTAGTTTTTTTTATGAATTAATTATATCTACCTATTATAATTTTTTTTGTTTTTTTTTTATTAAATAAATCTACTTTTTTACAATTTTAATGATTGATGCAGATATGTTGAATTATTCTTTTTATTTCGTATGAAGTTGAGAAAAAATTGCTAACTAAAATATGAGTATAATTATTATGATTATATAAATATTATGTTTTATGAATGATGCATAGGTATTATGAAAATGGCTTATAAGTACCTAACAGAACCAGTTCAGCTCAAAATTGAATATACATAAATATTAAGAAGCTAAATTTTTTATATATATTGATAATTCAAACTTGCAAATAATAATTAAACTTTTAATAAAATTTTATGCAAAAAAAAACTTTATTTTGTAATTTAGTAAGTCAATAAATCCAGGCTATTATTGTAAACGAAAATTAATATAAAATAAAAAAATGCGACCCCGCGGAAGGTGATTCAATATAGTGTGGTATCCATACTAATATTATAAATGCGAAAGTAACTCTGTCTGTCTGTCTGTCTGTCTGTCTGTCTGTCTGTTACGCTTTCACGCCTAAACTACTGAACCGATTTCAATGAAATTTGGTAGAGAGGTTGTCTAGACCTTGAGAAAGGACATAGGCTATGTTTTGTCGCGAAAAAAGGCTTAAGGGGGTGGTAATAAGGGATGAAAGTTAGTATGGGAGATCGTCATTATTCAAAGATAAAACCATGAAACTTTATATTTAGGCACTTAATACTAAATCCATCCATACTTTCATACTATCCATACTAATATTACCTATATATCCAATATTAAAAAAAAAAAAAAATATTTGTTTTTTTTAATGCGAAAGTAACTCTGTCTGTTACTCTTTCACGCCTAAACGGCTGAACAAATTTTGATGAAATTTGGTATAGTGATAGATGATAACCTAGAAATGGTCATAGGCTATAAATAATCATGCCATCGTTCTTAGGGGGTAGGCAGTAGGTAGATAACTAAATTGAGTTAGTGATTTTTAGTCGTTTTTGTTGGGACTTTTGCTCTTTCACGTCTAAACGGCTGAACGGATTTTGATGAAATTTAGTAAGGTAATAGATGGTTACCTAAAAACGGATATAAGATCAAAATGATCACGTCATCGTACTTAGGGGGTAGGAAGTAGGCAGAAAACTGAATTGAGTTAGTGATTTTTTTATGGTTTTTGCTGGGAGTTTTGCTCTATCATGCCTAAACGGCTGAACGGATTTTTATGAAATTTATTAAGATAATAGATGGTTACCTAAAAACGGATATAAGATCAAAATGATCACGTCATCGTACTTAGGGGGTAGGAAGTAGGCAGAAAACTGAATTGAGTTAGTGATTTTTAATCGTTTGTTTTAAAAGTTTACCTCATTAACGTCTGAACGGATTTTTATAAGACTTGGTTAATTTAAAGATAGAATCCTAGGCACGGACACAGGTTACTTTTTACGGCGTGAAAATACCTCATTCCCGCGGAAATCTAGCGTGATCGTGTTAAGAAGCGCATGACGCCATAGCTACTGAAATGATTTTGATGTTTTTTTTTTAAACTGAGTGTTACTAAGACTTCAAGTTAGTATTTAATCACTTTTCTAACTTTGAGGGTAGGTAGGCGCCATAATTTATGGAAATTATGATAAAATTTTGATGCAACTGTCTTTATTTTACTACAGTTTTACTTGGATCGAAACTTAGCGACATTCCATCACACTACTTAACTTATAGGGTAGGAAGGTACCAAAATTCAGACTACTTTTTACTTCGGGAAAATATCTCATTCCCACAGGAACCTATACATAGCTACCTATCTACAATTTTTAAAACTCTGTCTAGAATCACATTACGCCAAAACTATTGATCTGATTTGTATACATCGGGGGTTGGCAGGTAGGTATGTTAGTAGTATTTTAAACCGATTTATATTATTTACTTTTTATATTTACTAAGGAAACCTTCGGAGCTATCCATTATGTGCTTAGGTTGCTTTTGAACAAATTTTGATGTGAAGTTGAGGACCGCGGAACACGATAGAGGGACATTGTTGCAGGGGGACTTACAGCCGGGAGAAAACAAAAAACTTATGCGGACGAAGTCCCGGGTAAAAGCTATAATATATAATTTATTTAAAACTATTTGTAAAGTTGAACTTTCGATAGAAGATTTTGAAATAAATGATGTGCATAAAATTATGATTTATAAGTAGGTGTAAGTAACAAAGTTTAAATTGTCCACCGTTTTCTAAGGTTCCGTACCCAAAGGGTGAGACGGGACCCTATTACTAAGACTCGGCTGTCCGTCCGTCCGTCCGTCCGTCCGTCCGGCTGTCACCAGACTGTATCTCATGAACCGTTATAGCTAGAGTGTTGACATTTTCACAAATGATGTATTACCGTTGCCGCTATAACAACAAATACTAAAAATAGAATAATAATCATAATTAAGGGGGCTCCCATACAACAAACGTGATTTTTTGCTTTTTTTGCGCGATACCAATAGTGGATGGTACGGAACCCTTCCTGCGAGAACGACTCGCACTTGGCCGGTTTTTTTTACACGCGACAATCAAGAATAAATTATAGCATTACCATAGAATTACTATTACAAGATAAACAATTTAAAAATACTGAATCACCTCCCGCGGGGATGGTCGCACTTTTTTGCATTCTGTTAGTACTGTACTGTACACTACTTACATAATATAGTAGGTAATAATAAATATAACTCATCATGTGCCCCAAATATACCTAAACCACGAACATAAATAATTCAAAATATTACCTATCTAATTAATCTTTCATGTATTAGCACAATGATTTCAAAAGTAAAACAATTTCGACCCAATAGGTAGGTAAATTAGCTGAGCTTAAAGAAAGTTAAGCGCAAAATAATTTAAAAAATGTGGTCCGAATTAAAAAAAAAACTAAAAACTAAACGAATTTATATAAAGGTAAAAACCTACAAATATAAAGATAGATAAACAATGAACATAAATAGGTAAGTACCTACAAAGAAAATCTTTTTGAATCAAAAATTAAATTCATACTAGGAACTGCAGTATGATGGGATGAATATATACCACAACAGATAGTATAATTGCACCTCACTAAACGAACTACTAAGCTTTAAATATGTAATTAAATACCAGGGGGTCAATTTTACTAAATGAAGTTAAGCAACCAAATAAGTATTGTCAATACATTAACATAGTATTGCGATAGGTGACTTTGGAAGTCTGCTAAGTTCCGCGACAGATGCGCCAAATCCGCCATTTTGCTAATTCTTGACAGTCCGATGACTGGATAAACGTCAAATATCGAAGAGAATACCGTTTGGAACTGCAAATTTTGTGACATTGTGGAGTAGACTACCGAATAGAGCAAATGGTAGTAGTTAGGTATGGTCTATGTATCGTCTATAGTTGTCGTTGTCAATTTATCTGTTAGTAGAATATCAAAATGGTAAAATCGTACAACTCACATTCTAAAGACACACCATTTGTGTATTTAGTAGGTAATTAGCAGAATCGGCCCCCTGATATATGCGATTTTATAAATGGATCTAAAATATGAAGTATGTATCTAATGAACTATTTTGGAACCCAGACATGGTATCCAAAATAATATGGATTATATGGATATTTTGACAACTACTAAGATAATAAAATTTTATACCAATCTTGGTGGGTAATTGGTATATAAAATATAAATAATAATAAAAAGCATTTTTAAAAGCTCCATATTTCGTTGGATAACGAAACCTAAGTATAGATAAATAGAGTAATAAATTTAAATGGCGCATATTAAATTCAATGATTCTGCGATTTCTCTCCCGAGCGATTTTAGCGCTAGAGCACAGAATACTAAATAGATAGTATCGTAATGATTAAAATCTAAATTGTAATATTAATTTCAGTATTTATAGTCGGATACAGCAATGAAAAACTAGTGAAAATACAAAAAAGGTATTTACAAAATCGATTTAATCGAGTGCTTATTTAATCTAACAAAAAATATATATTATCTACCTAGCTATCATTAAATCAGAACACTACGCGCCTACAATGAACCTACTGAAACAAAAGAATACTACTAACATGTGTCTACGTCTATGTACAATCTACTATAGGGTCCTTGAGAGTACCTTTACTCAAATCTAAGACCCAAAAACCCTGTTATAACGAGTCGCAAGAACAACTAGCAGAATAAGCCTGCACGAATACTTGGCCAAACGCTAAAAGAAAATTGAAGACCAAAATAAATAACTACTCTGTATTGTATCACACTGGGTTCTCTTTCAAAATATACACTTTACTATTCTATACAGGGCGACTTTAAATTAGTGAACGATAGAAAAGGATAAGCATGTACTCGTGATAACCAACAACTTTTACTATGGGACCAAGTTCAAAATCATAAAAAAAATTGTTCGCCCATACTATAAGCTGGTGCATTTTGTATGGGGAGTTCAAAAATTTTTGAATGTTTTCGACCTTGGTCCTATAGTAAAAGTTATTTGTTATCACGAGTACATGCATATCCTTTTCTATCGTTCACTTATTTAAAGTCACCCTATAGAACTACCTACCTATTAATATTATTATATTTCGCTACTGGGGAAGAATATTTTACGAAAATGCAGTTGCATTAATACTGCGAAGAAATGTTTAGCAAGCGAATATGAAAGTAAGAATTAGAAAGGTCTTAAAAAAGACTTAAAAAAGATATTTTTTTAACCAAAAACTACTAATTTCAATTTAGAATTTTTCTCGCTACATTACCATCATGATTTATTTTTTCTACTAATTAATTCACATGCATTGCAACTTAATATTTACATCTAGGTAAGTATAGAATTAAATGTAGGTATTAGGGATGTAACGAATATTCGTATTCGCATTCGCATTCGCGAATATTCGCATGATTTTTGATATTCGCATTCGCATTCGCGAATATCTTTTGAATAAATTGCGAAAATGAAATTGAAAAAAATACAGAGTGTTAAGACAATATTTTTGGTTTTAATTAATCACATTTCTTTAGACGTTAGAAAACAAATTATACTGTGTTTATAGGACATTGGGACTTTTACTATGGAGATATTACTCACAGCAAACACTGTTGAATCATACCTAATATTAAAATGCGAGACGTCTACCTACATGTACTGGTTAAAAGAGCATTACATATAAACTTAATTACATAAAAAAATAAATTAAAATGTGTCGACCTCTCGCCCCCTTTACCGTATTCCACGCCTATTATCTTTATGATGGTCTTACACACTGTGTTTTTTAATTGTTTATTTATATTATTCAGTATTAACATATTTATATGAGCATATTTTATGTGATTAAATTCCCTTTACTTTATTTTTTTTAAATTACACAGTTATAAAAATTTTAAGTTTATCTAAAAACTACATAAAGTTTCATTCGTGTTTGCAAAAGGGGTCAGAAAGGTCTTAATGTAATTCAGGAGGTTATTAAGTACATAAAGTAATTCTTTGTTCTGTCTTTGTCTTGCCTACACATACCTAAATAAATATCTGTATATTCGCATTCGCATTCGCATTTGCGAATGTCAACAACAGATATTCGATACTTACAGATATTGATACTGCCAGATATTGCCAGAATTTAAAAACGTCGTCCGCCATAACTCGACCACGTTGCGTTGGGGTAGTTCTGTATCTGTGACTCCCAGGCCCTCCTCTGCATCTCATACTGCATCATCTCGTTGTTCGACAGGATTTGCGGCCTCGGGGGTTGATACGGAGCACTCATACCGCGAGACAAGTTTGGACGTTGGATTTTACCATTCTTACCAAAAGTGCTATCCTGAGTAACGTTACCTGTTGTATACTGCTGGTTATTGTGCACGTAATACCTCTGATCACGTCCAAAATGTTGTGGTACTTGCATTTGCGACGCTTGTGTCCCTGGCATCGCTGGCGTCATTGTGGGCACGACTGGCATCATTGGCAATGCTGGCGTCGTTGTGGGCACGACTGGCATCATTGGCAATGTTGGCCTCAATGGCACAGCTGACGTCATTGCCATCGCTGGCGTTGCTGATGGGAGCGGTCTCTGCTGCAACGCCTGCCTCAAACCTGGCGATTGGGGTCTATTGTGAAAAGTATTCCCAGCGGTCATCGGAGCAGCCCAGTTACGCTGATAGAACCCATATGGTTGTTGAAACCGCTGAAAAGAAAACTACACTTCTGACACCTGATTTCGCGTAGCAATAAATAAGAATATGGGTCAAGTCATACAAGCACGGACTTTATAACATAGTAAGTTTAATAATTAGGATAAAAAAGATAACGTACTTAGATATTAATAATAATAATAACGGATGAGAATAAATGAGAAAGTATCTAATAACTATGCCCTAAATTTACATATTTTTTTTACCTGCATAACTTATAACGGATGCCAAGCCTACGTACCTAGACGTTTAAAGAAAAGAAGTATTTTTTTTTTAAAGTACAAGTTTGTAATTCGATGAACCAGAAACGAAACACATCTCTGCAAGCCGTACGAAACCGTTTTGTATGTCTTGACCCGAAATAAAGCAATTATTTACGTGCTCCAGGCTGGTTGAAGTAGGCTGAACATAATTTTTATTCAGATCAGTCATATCGTAATTGTTATTCTGTACGGTATCAAAAGTCTGCGTCTGTTGATTCAGAGACTCCATTGGTATAGCTTGACAATTTTGATCTTGTTGATTCCAATTAGAATCATCAAACAAATTCTTGCAAACAATATTTTGCTGCGTTTTACGAGCTGGTGGCTTAATTGCAACAGGTTGCTGATATTGTGCACATTGATTCGATAGAACATTATCTGTGTTGAGAAGTGCGAAGTTTCCAGTAAGTTTTTTCATGTTTGCTACTGTTTCTTCCTGTACATTCACAGGATAATCCTGTGAAGTTCTATCTACCGATGAAGTAGTTGGAGCTTTGCTCCTGTTTATCGTAAAATTAATGCTTATGGGTTTATTTAGATTATTCTCCAAGTTTACATTCACATTGTAAAACTTGTTATAGCTTGTACCAGGTCCTATTAAAATAGCTTTGTTCAGGTCGCTTACTGCAATAATTTGCTGGTAAGCTTCATGTTGCACGGAGGATCTCGTTTCATTTGTTTCATTACCATTACTGTTTGATATTTGACCAGCTGTTGCGGTTGGTTCCGTGGAAATTTCTGAGTTGTTAATGTTTCTAGGACTAGGATTTATTTCATAGGTATTGTTAGTCCTATTATTTAAATACTGGCTGGTTGGTTGGTTAAGTTTAGATTGCTTTTGGGGAGGTGAATACGAAGACTGGATGCCATCTTTGAGTTTGTTTGAATCATTTTCAGAATCATTGGAAGGACTTCTTTGCATTGAATTATATATTATGTTGCTAAGATCAAGTATCTGCTTTAGGACTTCGTCGTTATTTTCTATATTATTAACGTTGTTTTTATTAGGCATGACCCGCTTAACAGACGATTTCTCATTATTTTTTCCATTCTTTAAGTCAGCTTCAACGACAAGGTCATTGTCAAGGCTATCGCTTACTTTTGGTTTATTTTGCACATCTGTCAGCACTGTCCTTAAATTTTGGGAGTTTTTAATATTCATATTGTTCATTGAATCATCATTTGACTGAGTACCGATATCTTTAGTTTTAACAAGTTTTCTTTGAGCTATAAGTCTTCGTCTAAAAAGCTTTGATTTGCAAGGCTTCAGATGTGCATTGCTTGAATTGTTATTCCCTTGGGAATTCGGATTATTATTAATATCAGAATCAGACTGATTTTTGTGTCCTCCTTTGGAAACTGTTTTTCGCTTTCTACTTTTTCTTGATTTTAAATAGTTATACTCTGGCTCAGTAACAATATATACTGTTTCAGTTTGCGTCTGTGCGTTTGCGTACTTTCTAACTGTTGGAGACACGCGAACTGGGATTTTAGATTTAGTTTTTGTACTTTTTGTTACATTTATGTTACGTTCTGACCTAAAAATATATTTTTCAACATCGATTACTTCATCATCTATTTTACTTAAGGAATCAATATTTTTATTTACCAGCGGCAGGGGAATTTTTGTTGTCTGGCTTCGAGGTGTCGTTATTGTAATTTTTGTTGAAGTTGTGCCAGCCGATGACGTGGTTACTACTCCAGTAGAAGCTGGCAGAGTGTTTGATACATCTTTGATCGGCGCATACTTTTCACCAGCATCCAATACTATCTTTGCAAACTGGCTCAGTTTATTTTCATTCATGTTCATTTTGTTTTTGTTTATTTTATTTAAAGTGCTTTTGGATAATCTGAAACAAAGAAAAAAAAAATTTTTACACTAACGCACTGGCAGAGATAAGTTGCTGAGGTAGTATGGGTAGGTGTAGGTTGGGTGGCGGGTGCTGCAGTAGTAGGGGCGGTGTAGTTTGGGTGGTGGATGCTGCAGTACCTAGTAGGGGCAGGTGTAGGTTGGGTGGTGGATGCTGCAGTAGTAGGGGTAGGTGTAGGTTGGGTGATGGATGCTGCAGTAGTAGGGGCAGGTGTAGGTTGGGTGATGGATGCTGCAGTAGTAGGGGTAGGTGTAGTTTGGATGGTGGATGCTGCAGTAGTAGGGGTAGTTGTAGGTTGGGTGGTGAATGCTGCAGTAGTAGGGGTAGGTGTAGGTCGGGTGGTGGATGCTGCAGTACCTAGTAGGGGCAGGTGTAGTTTGGGTGGTGGATGCTGCAGTACCTTGTAGGGGCAGGTGTAGGTTGGGTGGTGGATGCTGTAGTACCTAGTAGGGGTAGGTGTAGGTTGGGAGGTGGATGCTGCAGTAGTAGGGGTAGGTGTAGATTGGGTAGTGGATGCTGAGGTAGTAGGGGTAGGTGTAGGTTGGGTGGTGGATGCTGCAGTAGTAGGGGTAGGTGTAGATTGGGTAGTGGATGCTGAGGTAGTAGGGGTAGGTGTAGGTTGGGTGGTGGATGTTGCGGTAGTAGGGGTAGGTGTAGGTTGGGTGGTGGATGCTGCAGTAGTAGGGATAGGTGTAGATTGGGTAGTGGATGCTGCAGTAGTAGGGGTAGGTGTAGATTGGGTAGTGGATGCTGCAGTAGTAGGGGTAGGTGTAGGTTGGGTGGTGGATGCTGCAGTAGTAGGGGTAGGTGTAGATTGGGTAGTGGATGCTGCAGTAGTAGGGGTAGGTGTAGGTTGGGTGGTGGATGCTGCAGTAGTAGGGGCGGTGTAGTTTGGGTGGTGGATGCTGCAGTAGTAGGGGTAGGTGTAGGTTGGGTGGTGGATGCTGCAGTAGTAGGGGCGGTGTAGTTTGGGTGGTGGATGTTGCAGTACCTAGTAGGGGCAGGTGTAGGTTGGGTGGTGGATGCTGCAGTAGTAGGGGTAGGTGTAGTTGTAGGTTGGGTGGTAAATGCTGCAGTAGTAGGGGTAGGTGTAGGTTGGGTAGTGGATGATGAGGTAGTAGGGGTAGGTGTAGGTTGGGTGGTGGATGCTGCAGTACCTAGTAGGGGCAGTTGTAGGTTGGGTGGTGGATGCTGTAGTACCTAGTAAGGGTAGGCGTAGATTGGGTAGTGGATGCTGAGGTAGTAGGGGTAGGTGTAGGTTGAGTGGTGGATGCTGCAGTAGTAGGGGTAGGTGTAGGTTGGGTGGTGAATGCTGCAGTAGTAGGGATAGGTGTAGGTTGAGTGGTGGATGCTGCAGTAGTAGGGGTAGGTGTAGGTTGGGTGGTGGATGCTGCAGTAGTAGGGGTAGGTGTAGGTTGAGTGGTGGATGCTGCAGTAGTAAGGGTAGGTGTAGGTAGGGTGGTGGATGCTGCAGTAGTAGGGGTAGGTGTAGGTTGGGTGGTGGATGCTGCAGTAGTAGGGGTAGGTGTAGATTGGGTAGTGGATGCTGAGGTAGTATGGGTAGGTGTAGGTTGGGTGGTGAATGCTGCAGTAGTAGGGGTAGGTGTAGGTTGGGTGGTGGATGCTGCAGTAGTAGGGGTAGGTGTAGATTGGGTAGTGGATGCTGAGGTAGTATGGGTAGGTGTAGGTTGGGTGGTGAATGCTGCAGTAGTAGGGGTAGTTGTAGGTTGGGTGGTAGATGCTGCAGTAGCTGCTTCAAAGGCTTAGACGTGCGAAGAATAACCGCATTATAATAACAGTAAATACGTTTCCGTTTATTTATTTTTTAATGTACTTTCTCATATCTCTGTATTTTACAAAAAAATATGAGTTAGTAATAAAAGTTACTAATAAAACGGTATTAATTAAAATACTTACCTGTCTAGTGGTATGGAGACTTTCAGCGAAATGTTCTCTTTAGTTTCAACAGTTTTCATATTGAAATGTCTTCAAACTTCTGCCAACACAGCTCCGTGCGTCATTCTTTCTTTGTTTAACAAACTTCTTCAAAGTAGCACTTTCTTTTACGAGATTTCGTAGTTACGTTAAAATTTATCAACGACAAAACGGTTTTAAATAAAAAAACATTGAAATTACTTAAATTAACACTTTTACACACAGATCAAATTAAAAAATATATTTAAATCTGTTCTAATAAAGAATTTCTTCAAAATTTTACTTCATCCGACAATTAGAATAATTTAGAAGCCCGCACTAATTTTTTCAACAAAATTGAGTAGAAGAGAAAATATTAATCAACTTTGAAAATTCACTCGCGGTATTTCCGAGCAAAGTGACGAGAAGCAAACTTGGAGAGAAGTGCTGGTGCACTACACCATGGGAGCCTTTGCTACGATATTTAAGGCATTTTCCCGCCTAAGTGGACCAATCAGGCAAGAGCTGCGCGGACACCCGAACATTTTTCAGGCAGAATGTAGAGGTAAAGCCAACGTCAACTTTTGCATGGAACCAGAGCCTCAAAGTTACTTAAGAAAATTAACATTCGCTAAAACACAAAACTAATAACTGAAAATTATTATATTTTATTTTAGGCATCAACTAACTCTATTTTAAGGTGAATTTGATAAGTAACCTAAACTTATCGATAGAAGCTTAATTCTTTGACAGATCCTTCAAAAAAGTTTCAATAGACCACCAATATTAATACCGTTGCTGTATGGCATCAAATTGTATTTAATTTAGAATTTATTGTGTTAGTTTTTTCAGAAAGTTTTCCAGTAGCTAGCTCCTGAACAGATGGGCCGGGCGCTGCATCCGGGCGACCAATAGCAACCCTTTGAGTGGCTGCAACTTTATTTATAGCACTCGACAGTCCTTGTAATCGAACTTACCCTCGAGTTACGTAACGCGTATCGGAATTAATAAAATAATTGTGACTCACTAGTGATATCAAATAGAAACAAAATATTTCTTTTTTAGAATCAAATCTGCGTTGTTTAAGTTTAGTGAGCTTTTGTTTTGTACGAGGTATAACAAAAAAAGAATTTTAAAATTTCAGCAATTTCAGCAAATTCAGCAATTTTTATTAAAATCAAATAATATTTAAGTTAAAACCATGGCTTTAATTATTTAAAAGATTTATAGAACGCAGTAGGTATTGTTGTTTTATAAAAATGTGAGCTTTTGAAAAGTTTTTACATTATTTTTACGTCATTTCGCCGCCCGTCGGCAAATGTCTGAACGCAATTTCAGGCATAACAATGGTCAGAATAATAATTTTATAAAAACTTATTTTTAAGCGTGTATTGAACACGCTTGAAAATAAGTTTGAAAAGTTTTTGCAAACCACAAAACCTGCCAAGTGAAGAAAAGATTGACGTCAAAGTCGTCAAATATCAAGGCCGGCAATTGGCAAATTAATAAGTATAAAATGTAGAGCACCCCTTGCTCACGAATCACGATTGCTTATATTTATGACTATGTCTAGTTACCGTCGTCGGAACCGTAATAAGGAAACGGAAATAAAAGTGAGGCAAGAAAAATCGACTACTTGGTTAGTATAAGTATAAATAAAGAAAGCACTAAGGTTAATTACTTAGTATCTAGTTTCAATTTATGGGCTTCTCCACGTGTCGTAACGTAGACAAGTCACATATCAAAATAAACTTTTGTGTTATTATTGGCAAAATACCCATACATTACCTTATTGTCGTAATATCGAAGAAAGGTCAAACCTAATGGAGTAAAGTAGGACAAAGTTATATGTAGAAATGTAGGATATAATAATTACCAATATCCAATGACAAAGAGCCTTAGTTACAGAATATTATAGTAGCAACAGGTAGCCTTATTACTGAGTATAGCTATCTAGGTAATTTCCACGGTATAGGAGGAAAACTAGTAAACTGAAATTGTCGTAGTCTAAGTATCTGGAAATGAGATTCCGAACAGAAACACAACTAATGCAACAACTTTTAATAACACAGGTCCAGTCAATTCAAACTTTGCTAACTTATAATATAACCACAGAATAAAACTAAAATGAACTGATGCATCGCAATAATCGACTTTGAAAACTCCACTTAAATAACTAGCTATTTGCTTAGGTATAGTACTTATTTTGTAAATATTTGAATGTAAGTAGGTAGGTACGTAACAAAAATTAAATAAATGTAAGTGTCTTCGTAGCAGGTACAATAGACAGAGCGCTAATTTGGGACAAGGAAACACACTAATCAAAATAGGTAGATAATTACCTATTATTCGCAGAAAATACTTTTTGTGCGTAATAGATGGCAGATCATATTTCTGCCAACTAAGATCATATTTCGAGTTCAGAAGGCAAAGTTGTTGTAGAGACACGAAATAATTCACCTTGTAAGTATTTTCTTCGATGATCTAATATCAATACTCGGAAAGGTTATTTCTGGACGCGTATCTTATAATTTTGTAGGTTGTTTGGCTATTACTTACTTATAAAGAAATCTACGCAAATTACTTATCTACCATTATGATGATACTACAAGCACGAATTTATAACTAATGATTAAGGAAATTAGGATATAATTAAATGAATCACCTAATACTTAGAAGCAAGTAGTAGTCTTATGTAGTGTCTAATTACTGATCTATCCATTGTGTTTATCCAACAGTCACCTGAAAGATATTGTTACTTCGCAATAAAGCTGACTGTTGATTTTGATTTATCTGTGTCTTGTGTTGTTAAGTTAGTCCTGTAAGTCTCATGATGACGTGTGAACGACAAAAGTTTCTGTCAGTACTTAATACAGTAGGTATAGGTTGCGCGTATATCTCAGTACATTACTCTCGAGGAAAAACTTGAACTTACGAGTTTCTGGTCGAATTCAACCTTCATAACACGACCCTTTCACAAATGACATTTTGGATTTTGGAAGCAAAACGGAAGAGAAGACCAGGAAGGACTTTATTAATCAAGTTATGGAGGAACATTTAATGGTGAAAAACTAGTTTCAAATATCTGGAAACCTACACGACATTGACGACTCTGAAATGCTGAAACCCATCTTGTATATCTTATTATATTAGAAATACAGTAGATTTAAGTAGTTAAGTTCCTACGTAGTTATTTCAATTAATTAATTTACGTTGCCGCCGCCGCCGGCCGGAAGCAGCCAGACACAGATGGGCCTAAATGATGGAGATTTTCACTCGTTACTTGTAGGGACATTTTTTTTAATACACTGAAGCTATTTCAGCTGTTTCTTTTGCTAACTAAGTTTCCTAGGTGTCTGTTATTGGTAATGGGTACTTTTTTTTTTGTTGAAGTTGCTTTTATGAAACTATTTTGTTTTGATGTTAATTTGTGAAATGTAGAGGGACAATTTGCTTTATATTGACTTACAGTTTTGAAACTGTTTTCTAGCAAATACATTACGCATTTGACAAATGTTTTAACTAAAACCCGACTTCGGAAAGCAGCGATCCTAAGGGTGACCTGACCTAACGTGCGTAATTTTGTGAGTATTGAATCGCGTATTTTCGGTCACTTACCTATTTTACCTTCAACTGAATTCGACAACTCTTTTTGCGTCGTCGTGTGGCACCAACTGCATTTTTGTATGAAACCGAGTGCAGTAGAAATTCTGCGACTCACAAAATTACGCTCGTTGGCCTAGAAATCATTATTGTCTTCTTACCAAAGCAACCCCTAAAAACAAAAACGAAGCGATGTTCAGAATTTAGACGGGGTCGTATGCTACATTCTAACCTATCTATGGTTGTGAGATATGTGTAGATACTTAATAAAGTTATTCCTCCTTTTCTTTGCCGTGGTCGAGTAAAATGCACTTAGGTAATAAAGATGGAAATTCCTCTACTACTCAATAGTTGGTAACTTGTAATGATATTCCATCTTGTTAACAGAGGACTGTATTTATATTAAAAACTTTATTTCTCGTATAAAATTATTTATTCGTTAACAAAATGTAAAAATAAAAGCAACAATATCTTTATACCCTGTTAATATTATACTTATAGATTTATTTATGCAGTGTTTTCTTACTTAGATAATTAATAATTAAATTACAATTATCTACTATTACTTAGATAGGTAGATACTTAAATAGATACATTTCATTATAAAAATAGGTAGGTACATATAAAAATATATTATAAGTAAATTCATAATTTTCCAATTTATTTATGAGGCTCTTTTCATAAAAATCTAACTACCTACAAAAATATCTCCGAAATAATTTCAAGTTACTTGATCACCCACCGGTCTTTATATTTATTACCTTTACTGGCAAGTAATCCATGTACCACTAAATACCACAACAACGTTAAAATACATCTAGATATATATAAGGTGACTTTAAATTAGTGAACGATAGAAAAGGATATGCATGTACTCATGATAACAAACAACTTTTACTATGGGACCAAGATCGAAAACATAAAAAATAAATTAGTCCCCCATACTATCAGCTGATGCATTTTGTAGGGGATTTCAAAATTTTTTTAATGATTTCGACCTTGGTCCCATAGTAAAAGTTGTTTGTTATCACGAGTACCTTTCTCTCTTTTTATCCTTTTCTATCGTTCACTAATTTAAAGTCACCCTATATAGTTCATGAAGCATAATTAGGTATCGCATTTGTTTGAGATTTCCCGTGAGCTATTCATAATAGTGTTAAGTGAATAAATAGCCTAGGTACTTATTGTATAGGTACAGCAAGGTGTTGTGGCTAGTTGTTGTGTGAATGTAACTCTTGAATTAAAAATTGGTACACACGCGTACATTCGGTTTGATTGCGGATCGGAAATTTTAAGGGGAAAGTAAGTCAAAGTGTTGCCACACATAAAACCTAAACATTACCAAAAATGTTGGTGTTGCCAATACTTATACTCATACAAATGCAAAGTGTCATCTCATACTTCAAGAACTATACATATCCATACAATTATTACTTTTATAAACCAAAATAACCTTACTTAAAGTTTGGCGGCAGTCTTAGCTTGCTTAGCAACAATTTTGTTAAGTATGACATGTGCTTCGTCGTAGTGCGGGTTGAAATGTTGTCGGACCTTCTTATACCAGTCTGCTATGTTTTTATAGTGCTCTTTCGGTTCGTAGCCTGCCATTCCTGAAAGAATATTGCAAATGAAATAATAGCGAAAGAACTTCCTCCTGTTTATTCCGATCGATATTAAACATACGATAAGACGTTGGTGACGCTTCGTCATTTAAGATCCAATATGGCGGGCGACTGGTCCAAGATGGCCGACTTTTATTCGAATTAAAGAATTTTTTTTGCGAATTTACTATTTTTGTGCAACATAAATATTGTCTCTCTCTGTGTTTGTTTGTTCATATTTAATAATAAACAGGAATCAAGACAAAAAACTTTTTTCTACTAGACTAAAATAATACTAAGGCAAGTATAAAAGTAATACTTACTAGGCTGTTCCAATTCACAAGCAGCCAGAAGATCAGCAACGGTAATATTATTACCGGTAATAAAAGGTGTGCCTCTACCAAGCCATTTGGTATCAAATATTTCAAGAGCTGACTCCATACGACGTTTGTAACCTTCCACAGTTTTTGGCTCAGGTTTCCGGCCGAAAAGGATTGGGTCCATGTACTAAAAGGAGGTATACCTTATATTAAATTAATAAATAAATATGTATGTATGCAGAAACTTGATAATGATACATTCTATTTTCATTTTTTTTGTATCAAGTTTACAGTACAATGAAAACAATCCAATCATTGTGCTGAATTTTTCTAGGATTTTATTTTAAACTCATATCAATTCTTTTTTCTTATTTTCAATAGATATTAAATTGATGGTGAGAAATAAAGCAATTAAAATAGTGAATTCACAGCATCTATCTGTGAAACCTGTAATTGGCTTGTTTGTTATCTTATAATCTTCTAATATGTATTATGAAGCTGTTGGTTTTCCAATAAATAAATAAATTATTATCAGGGGCAGGCAAACATAGTGAACTGACAGCGTATCAGTGTATTTAAGTGACCGCATTCAAAATCACTACTGTGTTTGAAAGGGTCACAAAATTTGGGTCCTCTAATAATTACATGCTCTGGTGTCTTGGTAGGGACCTACTCTAGAATTTATTAGTGTGTCTTACAAAGCCACAGTTAAATTAGGTAATATAGGTAATAATAGTAGGTAATGGAATACAAAGGGATCATAAATTTCATGACTATTGTAGATAGATAAAAAGATAACAGTAACTATGGCTTTATCTTGTGATCATAAATGAATTAAGATAAATATATGTCTAGGAAAATGAATAGCTAATATCAAAATAATATCAAAGAATTTTACCGTAACTCTAAAGAACATTGCAGCATGTAATCTCATCCCAATGTGTTGCCATTCTAAAAATTCCTCTACTCTTGCTCTTTGTTGGCTTTCCTTGGGAAACAGGCTGTCTGGGATAATGTTCTCCCGAGATAAGTAGTTTAGGATCGCCACACTGAAATTAAAATAAAGTTTATAAAACATTCCTTATCAAATAAAATGCCTACTAGAAGAACAGAAACTATACTTAGTTAGGACTCTACCAGCGGTTTGACTTTTTTTTCATTTTGGAATTACTTGATAAGGATTGATATATTAAATGAATGTAGGTAATGTACCTATGTATCATCATATAACAAGACTCTTAATTGCATAAAAATAAAATAATTAACTTCTATAGGTACCTACTTACCTCTCAGTTAGTACAAATCCATTATGATCAATTACAGGCACCCTCTGTATTCTGTTAATTTTCGTAAATTCATCCGAATAATGTTCACCTGAAAACAAAAATGTTTTAGCATAACCTTCACGGGAATGGCGGGTCGCTTTCGGAGACCGTGTTAAATGGAGGGCCGCGGGGGAGGCCTTTGCTCAGTAGTGGTATCTTATTGGCTTACAAAAAAAACCTCTTATAATTAAAAAAAATACGAAGAAATACAAAAACTTTACCTTTTCGCAAATCTACAAGCTTCGTCTCAAAGTTGCAGTTCACAGACTTCAATAAAATATATAAAGCCCTGGACGGCTGCGACATAAGATCTATGTATAATTTTAGAGACATTTTTATTACAAATTAATAAGTTTTCCAAAGGACAGTATAGTGTTTACGATCGGCGTTAAGTTGGTCGGTCGTTGGACTTTGATCTCTAGTTCACTACTACACTAAAAAACGCTGTTGAAGGAATCTTTTACATTGAGATTGCGCTTTAAAATTATCTAACATAAAGATTATCTCACTTTTCGCCTGTTTTTCGTAATCGTAAACAAAACCGAACAACAAACAAAACAATTAATTATAAAGAAAAGAAATGTCACCCACGTCAGTCAGTCAACTCACTCACAAATGAAGTTTGCGCGTTTTTTTTTGGCGGGAATCGCTTAAAAAGAAAGGCGCGTTTTTTCAATTTTAAAATTTTTAATTTCTTTAAAATCCATTTAAGGTAGGCATTTCAAGTCTTGTTAGTGGAGAATGGGGGCTCGGCGCAGGAAAAAGCGCAAGCCCTCGGATCCTGATGAAGAGGACTCGGACGACGTGGTGGATCCGTCGGTGTCCAGCGACGAGTCTGCAGTTGAGGATACGGCTACCAAGTATCAAACTTTTTTATTAAAAGATTATAGCCGAAAGTATCCGGACAACTGCAAAAGGTCTGAATTTATAGTCTTTTTGACCCATAAAGATCAGGATAAGCCATTTACGGATGTGGACCGAATGGCTATATCCCAAGCGATTCGGCGTCATTGCGTGACTGGCGTTCTTCATCTGCGGCCATTCAACCGCTATAAGGTGGGGATTACGTTTGATTTGGCTAATAATGCGAACGTATTTTTACAAAATAAAAAGTTCCTTGATGAGCTCTTTTTGAGGGCGTCGATACCGGCTGCCGATACTGAAGTGACCGGTGTTGTGTCCTCTGTACCGGTTAATATGTCGAACAAAAAGATTTTCTCCATGATTTGCAGCGCCAAAAATGTGATTCAAGTAAGACGCTTCATGCGCAAAGTATATTCAGATAATGGTTCTTTTTGTTTCCAACCTACCCAAACTGTTGCCATCACCTTTGCCTCAACCCAGTTGCCTGAATATATTTATTTGGACTCCTGGCGACATGAAGTTAAAAAATACGTTCCTCCCGTGAAGCAATGCCTCAAATGCATGCGGTTTGGGCATATAGCAAAGTACTGCAAAAATAATGAGGTCTGCTCGATCTGCTCCGGAAATCACAGTTACAAAGTTTGTGTCATCCCTAAAGTCGACGCGAAATGTTCCAATTGTGGAGGTAATCACATTGCCATTTCCAACGTCTGTCCTTTAAAAAAGCAAAAGATCGAAGAGTCCAAAATTAAATCTCGATCTGTTCAATATTCCGATTTATTTGACTCTACTCAATTCCCCCAACTAGCAGCCAAAAACATTGATGTGCATTTATCTAATTTGATGAAATCAGATCGTTTTGTAAAACTTTTAACTGAAGTCGTCACTAAAGCCATAACAAAAAATAAAAGCAATACACCTATAAACACCAGCTCTATTAGGGAAATTTTACAAGAAACACTTAAAATAAATAAATAAGAAATTATATTCAACTTGTTAATAATGGATAATTTAAATATCTTACAATGGAACGCTCAAAGTTTAAGAGGTAATAAGTTTAGCCTTGTAAATTGTTTATACAATTACAATATTCATATAGCTATCATTTCTGAAACTTGGCTAAAACCTAATATTAGTTTTAATATTAGGGGATACCAAGTAGAAAGAAATGATAGTGGTAATAACCATAATGGTGTAGCAATTTTGATAAAAAACAACATTCCATATACTAAAATTAATACAATTTCTGATGATTCTTTGCAAAATATTTGTCTTAGAGTCAAAGTCCATAACAAGGAAATAAGTATTGTGAGTTTTTATAGTCCCACTAATTCCACTCCTGCTTTTGATAAACAAAAACTTGATTCACTTGTCAAATCAATTCCTGGCCCTATGATCTTTGCTGGAGATTTTAATGCTCATCACGTCTCTTGGGGGTGCGTTGACACGCAGCCACGGGGTAGGGATGTTTTGGATGTAATAGATGATAATAATTTAGTTTTGTTAAATGATGGTCAGGTAACTACTGTTGGCTCTTTAACTTGGCGTCCTAATGCTCTTGATTTATCTATAGTTTCCCCTTCTTTAGCGCCCAGTTGTGATTGGTCTGTACATGACGATCCTCTAGGCAGCTATCACCTTCCTGTAATGATTAAAGTTCAGTTAAGTAATAATGGAGGCGGTGAGCCTATGTGTGGTGCGAGTTGTGCTGGGAGATGTAATCTTTTACCCTCTTTTCCTAATTATAAAAGTGTAGATTGGATACAGTTTAAAGCTCATTTAGATATTTTGTTGTCTGATTTTAATTTGGTCTCATTATCTGCTATAGATGCATATTCATTATTTTGTAAATTAATAAATCTTGCTATAGAAAAGTCAATTCCTACTACTCAAATTTTATCTGTTAGATTCAATAGTCCCTCCACATTCGTCGATCAGTCTTTAACTCGTCGTCGTTGTTCTAATTTACCTTGGTGGAACAGTAAATGTACTGAAGCAGTTCAGAAATCCAAAGAAGCTTACTTAAATTTCAAATATGATCCTTGCGAGGAAACATATTTGGAATTTAAGAGGCTTCAAGCTTTTAAAAAATTGGTTCTGAGAACAGAAAGGTATAATAGTTGGGCTGCTCTTTGTAGCACTTTCAGTCGTCTCACTCCTTTGTCGCTTATTTGGAAACATATCCGTAAATTTAATAGAACATATGTTATGCGTAGGTCTGAAAAAGTTGATTGGATTCCTAATTTTTTAAAGAAATACACCCCCGATTTTGTCCCTAACAATTATAAATATACTTACAATAGCTCTGACTTGAATCCCAACACAACTTTTATCACAGATCCATTTACTATGCAGGAACTTAAATCTGCTATTTGTTCCAGAAAGGATACTGCTTTTGGTCTTGATGGTATTTGTTATAAAGTTCTGAAAGAAATGAGTATCAGTGGATTAGACATTTTTCTTAAAATAATGAATGCCCTCTGGTTAAACAATGACATTCCTGACTCATGGAGGACTGATTTACTGGTACCTATTTTAAAACCAGACAAGCCGGAAGCAGATCCTAGTTCTTACAGACCTATTGCACTTACTTCTTGTATGGGAAAAATTTTTGAGCAACTTTTAAAGCAAAGGTTAGAATTTTTTATTGAAAAAAATAATATATTACCTTCAAATCAGTTTGGTTTCCGTAGAGGTTTTTCAGCGCGTGAAAGTATTTGTCAGTTGCAGTTGGATATACAAAATTCTATAGTTAATAATAATTATTTCTTGTCAGTTTTCTTTGATATATCTGGCGCCTTCAATAGTGTAAATATTTCTGTACTTTGTAGTGAGTTAGGTTTTATTGGGCTACCAATGAAACTCATCTGCTGGGTCGAAAAGTTTTTATCTGAAAGGAAAGTATTTGTTAAGTATAACAATCATTTATTTGGTCCCAGATTTTCATCAATGGGTGTATGTCAAGGTGGAATTCTGTCATCATTGTTATTTATTTTGTATATTCGTCGTTTAAATTTAATTTTAGGCTCCCAGGTTAAAAACTTGCAATTTGCAGATGACCTAGTTGTTTATGCATCAGGAACTGACTTGACAAGAACTACTCAATCTATTAATGATGCATTAGCAAGTTTAGGTCAATATTTTACATATCTTAATTTAGAAGTTAATCCTTCAAAGTCCAAGGTTGTTGTATTTGGGAAAAGACTTTTCACTCCTACAATATATTATAATCATTCGTTAGTTCCTGTGTCGCCTGATGTAAAATTTTTAGGTGTAAATTTTACTCCTAATCTTTCATGGAAGCAATATGTGGATAGGATCATAACTAGAAGCAATAAAGCATTTAACATCTTAAAGTCTTTGGCAGCAACTTATTGGGGTGCTGATCCAAAGATTTTATTAATGTTGTATAAATCTTTAGTTAGAAGTCATTTTGAATATGGTTTTTTGTGTTTTGCTTCTGAGAAAAAATATGTGGAACTTTTGGGTAAAATTCAGAATAAATGCTTGAGATTGATTACAGGAGCATTCAGAACAACTCCTATTAATGTGATGGAGGTAGAGTGTAGGCTGCCCCCTATTTCAATCCGTTTTACATACCTCAAAGAAAGATTTCTTCTCAAATTGTATAATGCTGATGCCAATCCTTTGTATATTAACCTTTCTAATTCTTCAGCTTTAGTTGCACGAAAACTTTATGTTCTTCATGATTTTTATCCATTTACATCTTTTCTCAGTAATCTTGATATGTACAAAAGTAATTCTGGTTTGCCTTGTTATCAAGGCTCTTTTCTCAGCAAATTTCCTGAAATCAACATCATAATTAATCATGATTTGTCATCCAAAGAACAAGTTTATGAGAAATTGGCACAATTTAGTAATTATAAAATTATTTACACAGATGGGTCTAAGAAGCAGTCTAATGTCTCTTTTGCTATTTATGATGGTAGATCAAATCTTGGTTTAGGGTACAAAATCAATGAGCATGCGAGCATCTTCACTGCCGAAGCTGTGGCGATGCTGGCAGCTTTGAAACATATTCAAAATAACCATCAAGGTTGGTGTAGATGGCTAGTAGTCAGTGACAGCATGAGTGTGCTAAAAAACTTAAGGAATCACAAATTGCATGCTGGCACTAACTACATGGTTTATGAGATTAAGAACATATGGTCTGATTTGTTTGTAACTAATAACATTGTAGTTGATTTTTTGTGGGTTCCTTCCCATGTTGGTGTAGTAGGTAATGAGAGGGTTGATTTCTTAGCCAGATCCATAACCAATTGTAATTTTGCTCAGGTTCATAATATTGCTCTGCCTCCTTCTGATATTATTCCGCTTTTAAAAAATAGAATGTGTGAAAAGTGGCAAAGTCACTGGCATCATGTAACTCAAATTGAAAATAAAGGTCTTTGGTATGCTCACCTCGATGTTCCAATTAATTCACTTCCTTGGTTTTGTAGGAATAAACATTTTGTAAATAGAAAATATTATTCAGTTATATGTCGTTTGCGTTTTGGACATTGTAGATTGAATTATCACCTTCATCGTATGCGTATTGTTTCTGATCCTTTTTGTGAATATTGTCAAGCCCGTGAAGAGCAAACTTTGTCGCATATATTTTTTGATTGCTCGTTTTTCGGCATTCAGCGCCTTCTGCTGATAGATGAGCTTATATCTGTGTATGATTCTTCCAGCACAGTCCCGCGTGCTATTCAGGATTTGCTCAAGAATTGTAGCACTTATAAACATCTGTACAGGTTTATTTTAACTACTGTAAATGAAGTTTAATTCTTTGTAATCTTGTAAATATCTATGTATATAATTTAATATTGCACATAATTCGTTAAATTTAAATATTTTGTCCAATTTGTTTACGAATTTTGATTGACAGTGACAGATCAGATCACTTGTTTGGTCTGTCTCAATTTATTGAATGGATTTAAGAAAACGGATTTTACCATTGGTATAAATCACTTGATAAACATGGATTTACGATTTATTATTTTATTAAGACATATTTTCCTGGATTTTACTAAAGAATTACTTACTAAAGACGTATATTATTGGCCTTTACTAAAGAATTATTCACTGAAGACGATTATTATTGGATTTTACTCAAGAAGTATATTACTAATGACGATTATTTCTGGAATTGACAAAGAAAAAAATCACCTATGACGGATTTTGTTGAATTTTACTGATGAAGACTGCTCTACTGAAGAGATATTTCATGGATTATACATCAAACCAAATATACTGAAGACTAGGCTGCATGGTCTCTGATCTTTGCCTGTCCTGAATGGACGAATTAAAAAAAAAAAAAAAAAATGAAGTTTGCGTTTCGTTGCCATGAAATCTATCACAGATGCTATGTGAAAATAACAACTGCATTGCAATATCAAAACGCAGACCAGCTGTCAATGTAGTGTTGTAGGTTGTGGTGATTGGTATCGATTATATGTCGAACTAACTTGAATCGATATCATCGTATTTTTTTGTTCTTTGTATGCTTCATATTATAAATAATTTGTAATACAAAGAAAGACGATTAATCCAAAAATAAAACATAACTTAAAAGAACAGCATCTTTGTCTTTGTATGTATTTAATTAAACGATATCCCGCATGCCGGTTGATAATAATCGATAATGCTATGTATTTCATTTCATCTTTTGCACAACACTATAACGTATTTTTGGAGTGACGACGCCGGGGACATTTTTCTTGCAAGAAATAAATTTTCTTGATTTTTCTTTACACCATGGCGTCAATGGATTTATTAACGCCGCATTTGTCTAAAATAAAGATACCATCTGCTCAGCAAATGGTTTATAAGGACGAATGCGTTTATTCCTTCGACAATCCGGTGAGTTGCAGATTTTTTATAACCTCTTTTTATTTTGTTTTCTTTATCATGAGTTGGCTATTTTGAATTAAATTGGAGGTATATTTATCTAGACACAATTCACAATGTTAATAATTTTATTTGGCACCCTCTTTCTATCTTGCGAAGCTTGTAGAAATGACATCTAACAAAGATAGGTTCCGAAGCCTTTTCGTAGAAGAATCTTAGATTTGAGATCGATTTCTAAGTGCATGATTACATGAAGTATTGTACTAGTGCTTTCCAAAACGCTTTGATGGAGTAGGCGTTTGTGAAACCCGAAAGTAATACATACATTATGTGGGTACCACTAGACAAAGGCAGCTATCCTACAACGCGAGAGGGTCGCGTTCTTGTTGATATTTACTTTGTTTTCTATAATTTTATTGGAAAGTTATAAAACTGCTATTGTATCTTTCCTCATAACTTTATCTGTAAAAATTTTCAACAACTTAGATTCTAATAGGAACCGGAAACAAATATTTATAAATAGGCACCTATACTATAGGTACCCTATTTGAAACATTGGAAGTATAAATAAGAATTCATTATTTATAAGAAACAAACACATAAAAATATACTTGGATCTTCTTCATTCCATATTGTTATAAAACAAAAAAAACTCATAACATTACACTGGAAGCACAGAATTATCTTTAAAATATTTTGTATTCATAAAATTCTTGACTGCTTGGTAAACATTAGCAATTACATTGAATATAGATGTCCTAACACCACTCGTTGAATATGAACACAGAATTAAAGAAAGAAAAGTGTCAAACATCACTGGGGTCCAAAATAATACATTATAAAGCAACTCTCTACTAACATAAGTCTTTAAATTAGGTTTTTGAACTTGCATTACATGTATTTTGGTAAGAATAACCATAGAAATTGTAATTGGTATGAAATAACTTACAATAGCCAAAGAAAACATATAAAGTAGCATCTTTTTGTTTTCAATAAAACACATTTTTATACAAGACTGATTTTTCTTGGATCTTCTGAACAATGTAGGACTAGTCACATTTACATTTTTTAAAGTATTATTTTTTAATTTAGCTACAATTTTATAAATATTTGAGACTACTGAGTCAACTTGTGATGAGTTATTGCTGTAATCTTCGTAGATCTTTATGTAATGTTTGCTAGGCACATATTTTCGAAGTTCTAAAGTAAAATTGGAATACATTTCTTCATAATTGCATGTCTCATTGTTTACATTAAACATAGCCATACAAGAGTCACTTGAACTTCTGAAAGCACTTATCGGCAACAATTTTTCCTTTACCTCCATTGGATACATTGCTAACAACATTAACACTGGCACAATCCACTGTAAGCCAATGGCTATAAAAGAAAAATACTTTTTTAAAAACATATAAAATCTTCTTAGTTGAATTTTTCTTGAAATCCCATTGGTTTCATTGACTTCTCTTACAGTACTTTCTTCATCTCTTTCTTGAACTGTCGCTAACATTTGATAATGCATGTAGTTATCAATAATTAAGCTTAAAAAACTGTTAATTAAAGATACAACTAGAGGTCCGTAACTCATTAATGTGGTTTTAAAATCACAATTGTCGTTTCCAATTGTTTTCTTCATCATCATAGTTGATCTCTCACCAAGGTCCTCCATGTCAACATTTTCCATAGTAACTTCATACACTGATCTACTTACAAAAGCCATCCCAATACAAGTTAGAAGAATATTTTCAGATAGCAACACTGGTGATATGGTATTACTGTTATTCACAATTCGTCTCAAATTGAGCAGGCTTAAAGCAAAGCCAGAGAGAATTAAAAAAGTTCCCAAATATAAGTCAGGGGAGTTCAACATTTTGTTGTATGTCCTTTCACAGCTTGGTGACAAATGGAGGAATACCCCTATGTTATTTTGCTTTGGGTGATAGGAGAGTGTTATCTGCAATATGCAAATTATAGGGGCGCTTTTTTACTTTGGAAAGTTGAAACCTACATATTTTGCTAAATAATAAAGATAAATAACCTTTAAATACATAGTTACTTTAAATTAAATCATAATATAGCATATAAAATGCCTCAATACCTAGCTTTATTAAAATTGGGCATTTTAAAATTCCAATAAGATATGTTCCTGAAACTATGTTGGTTACAGTATGGAACACTTGCCTGCCCATAGAAATGCTTAAACTGCAAAAGTACAATACTAATACTAATATTGTATCACAATGTATTTCTATAGCACATCAAAACTATCATGTACTTTTGGTTTCAGGAATCCGAGACTGGCTTATATGTATCGCTGACGTCGTTCCTGGGTTTCGGCCGCAACTACGTCGAGCAGTACTTCCAGAAGACAGGCAACGCTGTCTACCTCCACATCCAAAGGGAGAAGAAACCTGTAAGATTTTTTTTTATAAACTTATTAACATCTGTGTTTAATGTCCTAAGCCAAAGTCTAAAGGCGTATATTCATTGGCGAGCTGTAACAATAACCGTCGCATGCATTAAAATAAAACAGTGTGTACATGGTTCACTAGCCTGCGACGAAAGAGACAGTCACGAGCGGTTCGCAGCGAGCCGTCGATTTTCGGTTTTTGCCGCGTATCAAAGAGTAACACGCGTACACACTAGAACCTAGTTACTGTATTTGTTCGGTTACAGTTACAGCTCCCCAATGAATAAACGCTTTGACGTGATTCGGGATTCTTACCTATTTAGACCCACAACTGTTACTTATGACATGACGCTGTTATTATCAACTACCTTTATACCAAGTTTTATGTCCCCTAGATCGCAGAACCAGAAAAAACCGGCGATGGCCCCGAAAAGAAGATCACTCGATTGGCCATCGGCGTCGAGGGCGGGTTCGATCCGGAGTGTGGCAAGCCTAAATATACATACACGGATCATTATAATATCGTGGTGTTGCCAGGGTTTCATACGTTTGCTTGGCCTGATACCTCATTGCCTGAAGTGGTAAGTTATGAAATAAATTTTGGAATTAATGAAAAGTTAGTTTTTGGTTGTGTTCTAAAAGAATGCATACATTTTCCAAAATATTAATCTTCTGATGTCTGAATTAAAATAGTTTTTTGTGGTACAGAAACGGTATTTGTCTTCAAGTAAGACAAACAACGCACTTTGTCGCTCCAGCATTAGTCTAGTCTATGATTACTGTTATTAATATAGTATTTTAATAAATACTATAACATTATTTTTACTTTTTAATATTAATCAGGTGAGGAAGTCAGTACAAGCAATAATAGATGCGGAGTCGCCGTTCAAGATGGCGGAAATGGCCGCGATGCACGGTACTTGGGATGGAGAGGCCAGAGAAGTTTCTGTGTAAGTTGTATGTTGGGAACTATGGGTCATACAGACACAGAAAACAAAAAATGTCTTTCCTGTTCCTGAAAGTTAAGGACATTGGATGCTAATTTCTGAACTTAATATATATCCGCATAATCTGTGCCCGATGTAGTTTTGGCCTGCATAAACATTTTGAGGATAAGATGCTCCAATGTCCTAATCATCTGGAACAGGAAAGACAATTTTGAACCTAATTACGTGTATGACTCATTTAGAGATACTGGCAGATAAAAAATAAGAGGGTGCGCCCTCATTAGCTACTTGTAACCATAGCTACCAAAAAATCATAGTGTGTATGTTGTTGACTAATGGTTCGCGAACCTGCTGCAAGCGCATACCCTATGTATTTTGGTTACAGTACATGCAACGGTTACGGTTACATAACAGATCACTTATGAGTACGCGCCCAGAGAGTGTATTCGCTACGTGCGAAGTACATGGTGGGGGTATAGTAAAGCGATCGCAGCGCTTGCCGTGGTAGAAATGCGCAACAATCCAGGAAAGTAAAGTCAATGTAAATAAATAAAAATGAATTGTAGTTCGTTAGTCTGATTAAAACTCGAGAACGGCTGCGCCGATTGAGCTGATTTTGGTTTTAAAATGTTTGTCGTAGTCCAGGGTAGGTCTAAACGGTGAGAAAAATTCGAATAATTGCCGGGAAAGCCCTAAAACAGACCTTTTCTTTTTCCCATACAAATGTTTTCTTACTAAAATGTAGAGTCAATTTTAACTTTATTCCTACAAAATAAACTTCATTCTAAGGCGTGACAAAGTAAAGCTGTGGTTATAAACACAATTGCATTTTACCCCAGTGACAACACGAGAATCATTTATCTGTAATAAATAAATTATAATTGTTAATTAAAATAGGTACGTTACCTATCATAAAATACTAGAGTCTGTGCGGAAAGAGAACCGTCGTGACCTTCAAGTGCATAAAGAGTCAAAAAATATTTACTATGATAAACTTTTATCATTTCCTTGAGACAGTTTGAAAATTACTTATTTAAGGTTATCAGAGTACTTACGTTTAAACTCGTTACATAGGGCGTTAATGTCACCGATGTTTGACGAATGATGTGGGCTCGTATTAAATAACTATTGCCATTCTTTCGTAACTCTTCAACATTTCTTACATGTTGTGCTAAAACTAATTTATTTCCTTTCAACAAAGTTTTAGGTTAGAACCTACACTTTCAAAACCAGTTTTTATAATGACGTCCATTATTTTATGCACTGTTTTAACAAATTCCTCTCAAATTACCACTTGTCGTCTTTCCATTTATCTTTTATTTACTATATTTATTAGAAAGCAATAAAATACTGATATGTTATTATTTGGCATAATTCCGGAAAGTTGCGCATGCTAGGTGGCGCTACTGTCGTGCACGTAGCGAATACACAATGTCCGTTATTTCTTTTATTTCATAACTAACAATAATTTTATTAAATATTTTAGGCACGCGGTAAACCTAAAGCAACTGGACAACGGTGTTAAGATCCCCCCCAGCGGCTGGAAGTGCGCCAAGTGCGAGCTTACCAGCAACTTATGGTTGAACCTTACTGACGGCTCTGTGTTGTGCGGCCGACGGTTCTTTGACGGCTCTGGGGGCAATGACCACGCTGTAAATACAAGTTTTTTTTTTTAAATAGTATATCGCCAAGTAACATATTGGATTTAGATTTATCGCGTATCAAATATACAAGCGACATGTTGAATCTGGAAACAAGTCGGCTATCTTAAATATTCCGCCATGTTGGATTGAAAATGATGTCGTCATACAACTGTCATTGATCTCGACATGTACGAATAGACACGATTTCAGTACAAAACAAAAGAGATTCCATAAAAATTGTTTAAAGGCAAAGTATAATATTTGTGAAATATGAAAGGCATTTTACTCAATCACTTTACGTCGTACTATACTTGACATCCTCACGTCTCATTATAAACGTAAATTTTCTTTTATAATGAATTTTCTTTTAAAAACACCAATTATTTATCCAGGTGGAACATTACCGCGAGACGGGTTACCCTCTAGCAGTAAAACTGGGCACGATCACAGCGGACGGTAAAGGTGACGTGTTTTCATACGCCGAGGACGACATGGTTGAGGACCCCTTCCTGGCTGACCACTTAAAGCACTTCGGCATCAATGTGCAGCAGTTGCAGAAGGTATGTGGACTAACCAACGTGGTGTATGTATGAGGCGACTGATGAGGATGAAGCGAAAGAAGTGTGTTTGTAACTTTGTATCTTTGCAAGTGGAGGGAGTGGTTTCTGCCTACCCTTATAAAGGCTTGACAGATATGTTTGTATGTGGAGTAAAGTTGCTTGGAGCCGTGTAAGTTTTGTGAGATATAATTTTGGTAATAGTCTGTCTAGATAATAGTCTACTTTTGCTCTCTTTAGGCGATGGTCTGGCAATACAATTATTTGACTAGATTATTCAACTGTCACGTATACAAAATGGTACAACCATACGTGACATTGATGGGATATGGCGTCAATATTTAATTTGTTGCCCTGCATAATATTCTAACGCTAACATCAATCCCACAGACAGACAAATCAATGCTGGAACTAGAGTTGGAACTAAACCAGCGTACAGGCGAGTGGCACACACTACAGGAGTCAAGTAGCGAGCTGCGACCTCTACACGGGCCTGCGCTTACAGGCCTCAATAACCTTGGCAACTCCTGCTATATTAACAGTGTTGTACAGGTAAGTACGATAATTATTTACAATTGCAATGAGCATACGAGTTTTAATGCTGTTACGAATAAAATACAATAAAAATTGAGTTCGCAAATGTAATGAAGCTGAGATAAAATGTTGTGCTTTGTTACCTGATAACTGCCAAAGGAAGCACAATCAAGGTTCCATGGTTGGAGATCATTGTTTTGTTAACTATTTTGGGTATGCGCATGGATGAACTTTCAGCTCTGGCGCTCGCAAGCTCTTAGGATAATCGTTTTGAATTAAACTCATTAATATATTGAATGTAGGTGCTGTTCCGTATGCCAGACTTTGTGAGGAGATTCGTGGAAGGTGCTCCGGATATCTTCGGCACTTTCCCTGAAGACCCCGTCAATGATTTCAATGTACAAACGTGAGTCATATTTTGATATCATATTCTTTCTTTTTATTTATAAATACAATCTCTTTTTTAATTGTAAAAACAATTGAGTTTTAATTGAATTACTTATAACAATCAATTAATTAAAGCTATGCGTCCACTGACTTGGAATCGGAGCGTACGTAGCGAAAGGATTTTTGGCTTTGTATAGATTTCTGTGCATTTCTGCGCCAATAAAAATCAGTATAAAGCAAAAAATCCTTCCGATCAAATGGACGCGTAGCTTACATGGTATTCTTATTGTATTGTTTACAGAGCAAAGCTGGGCGTAGGCCTACTGTCGGGTCGCTACTCGTTCCCGGGCGAGGAGGGCGGCAGTCAGCCGGGGGTGTCCCCGCACATGTACCGGCATCTCGTCGGGCGAGATCATCCCGAGTTCATGACCAAGCGGCAGCAGGACGCGCACGAGTTCTATCTGCATATACTTACATTGCTCGAGGTGAGGAAATAAAACTAAACGCCAAAACAACGAAAACCACACACGACGCGACTGAAACGAAACGTTTCAAACTAGTTGCGTCGTGTGTGGTTTTCTAAGGAAGTCTATAGCAGAAACTTCCATGAAACTCAAAAGTAAGTAATAGTTTCAGTTGCGTTGCATTTGCGTTTCATTTGCGTTTCACCGTGTGTTCTGGGTCTAATAGGTGAAAATAAGAACTAGTATTTATATTTACCTATGTCAATGTTTGTGACAATGGATGGATGTTTGTTACTTCATCACGTAAAAACCACTGATCAGATGCTAATGAAATTTTACGATTACTTAGCTTGAACATCAGAATGACACACAGGCTATATTATTTGCAGATATTTCGTGTTGTTTCAAAGATATGACGATAAATGCGCACAAGGTCGTGGGCAGCCTCTAGTAATGAATAAAGGGAATTATCTTATAAGCGCAGATGTATGAAAGCTGCTGTAACTTGCAGTATTATAAGTGACAGCCGGCGATAAGTGCCCATGATGGCTGCGTTCCGTTTATTTTTATGTTATAAGCATTGAACTATGTTTCCTATTAGAATAAAATTATTTCATTTTAAATTACATACATATCCTTCGCGCCTTTCTCCCATCGAGGTAGGCAGACATCACTTTCTAAAACATCACTTTTTTTAATCAATTAATCGAAATAAAACCCATTTCGTAGCGCAACAGCCGCCACAAGCCGAACCCGGCGGACTGCCTGAAGTTCGCGGTGGAAGAGCGCATCCAGTGCACGGAGTCGGGCGCCGTGCGCTACACGGGGCGCGCCGAGCACCACCTGCCGCTGCCCGTGCCGCTGCATCGCGCGCACAACGCACAGGCCGTGCGGGAGCACCAGCAGCGCCGGGCTGCCGCCGAGGCCAGCGGACAGAGCTTGTGAGTCACTCGTGTAGAACAAGGCCAGCCAATAGACTTTCCAAAATTGTTGAAACTGGCGACGGCGGGCCACGACGGTTTTAAAGTAAAAAAAAAGTTTAAAATCTGATGTTCATTTTACAATTTAATCTGATAATTAGTCCCTTGTTACCGGCTGGATTCACCGCGCCGGTAAATTCAAATGTCGTCGTGGCTGCGGGTGGAAGTGGCCTGCGGGCCTGGAAATTGGCCAGCCTCGGTGTAGTTAGAAATCTTGTTGTAGTAATTAAGGTTTTATTGAGTATCAATTTGGGAACACATATATCATCGATCGAGCGTGAAAGGTCGAAAATTTTGATGTTACTGTTTTAATGGGTTCTGGCGTTACGGGACGCATCTTCCGTTAGATGTGAACGGACCCATAGCTTTAAGAAATAATTACCTACAGCAATTAAAGAGTAAGTGAGTAACCTCACAATGAAATATCGTCGTTTTTAACCGACTTCTAACTTAAAAACCATCAAAAAGAAAAAGAAGGAGGTGGTTCTCAATTTAGTTAGAGTGATTTTTTTTATATACAATATGTTGTCATTTAAACACCGGTTACAATAAAAGCTGGCAGTTTTATCCAACTTTCTTACAAAATGCTTTTTGCGAAATTACTTTGTAATAAACATCTGTATTCTTCCAACAGAGACCCGTCCCAAATCGTGCGACCAGAAATCCCGTTCCAGGCGTGTTTGGAAAGCTTCATGAAAGAGGAAACCGTCGAACAGTTCTTCAGCAGCGCTGTCAATAAAAAGGTTACAGCTACCAAGTAAGTCTAATTTGAAGGAGTAATGTCATAGTTACCTACTATAACTACTTTCACGAGAAAGAAAGAATCTTAAGGGCCTGTTTCTCGATTGACAGATAAAATTTTACTGAAAGATTAACCTATGTCTATTTAGTTAGTTTTAGACAGTAACAGATATAATATCTGTCAGTTAATTTATATCTGTAAGTCGTGACACACGCTCTAAAACAAGTAGAATGTCTTTTGTTTATGTAAAAATCTCTAGTTCCAAGCGCTTTCCTTATCAATGAATTAAAATTTTCAAAACTAATATCCTGTGTATTTTCCAGAATCACTCGGTTAGCGACTTTCCCCGACTACCTTCTGATCCAATTGAAGAAGTTCACCATCAAAGAAGATTGGACGCCTGCCAAATTAGACGTCGCTGTTGATATGCCGTGGGAGGTAAGTTCTCCGTATACATTATTAGCATCAGACCAGCTCTCCAATAGCTCTCTAACGCATCCGGTTCATGCCACCTGGGGGCTTAGCATACGTGCCGCGCCAATTTTCTCACACGTCATGCTGTCCTTATCACATTGTAAACTATGGACAGAGACGTAAGCGTGACAAACCCATGACAACGTCTTGTCACGGAGTGTATGCTAAGCTAGCTGTATCCAATGAGACCCCGCGGCATTCACTAGGTCAAAACCATGCATCCATATTGAATTATTACTTTTTATAGTTTTTGATTTTTATCTATTGGAAGCATTAAAAATCTAGTTTTAAAAATGAAGATAAAAGGATAAAGTATTTTCTTTTGCCCCAGCTCCCTAGGATACATTTAATCTATGTATATGTTTATTTTAACTAAGCTTTATATGAAATCGTCGAGGTAACCTTATAATTCATCATTTACTTAGAATTAAACATTGCCTTGATTATCAGGTTGATCTAAGCTGCTTGCGCGGGCGCGGACTGCAGCCCGGCGAGACTTTACTCCCGGAGACTACACCCGACACTCCCGCGCCGACGTTTGACGAGGCATTGTTAGCGCAGTTGGTGAGTAACTACATCTATCCACTTGTTTTTTTATTTTAAAGACTTAGGGCCCGTTCCACCATCTAGAGATAAAATTTATCTGACAGATAAACCTATGTCTATTTCATAAAACGTGACGTTATAGACAGAGACAGGTATAACATTATCAGTCACATAAATTTTACTCATACTCATTTCTATTGTACTGCGTGCACTTGATCGGCGTTTCTGCGCCTTAGAAGTCGATACAAAGCAACAAATCCTTCCGTTCCGTAAGCTCCGATGACGATCCAGTGGGCGCGCAGCTTTACCATTCAACACGGTAAAAGTTCAAAGAGAAACAATCACTCATATGTTTATCTCTTTCACACACCTCTTTAACGTAATTGCTCTCTTTTATAACCATTCAACGCGGTAAAATCTTAAAGTGAAACAATCACTCACACATTTATCTCTTTCACACACGTCTATAACCTAATCGCTCTCTTTCAGCTGGACATGGGCTTCCCTCTAGAAGCGTGCAAGAAGGCTCTATACTACACGAACAACTCTGGTATGGAGGCGGCGTCTAATTGGCTGATGGAACATATGACTGATTGGGACTTTGCTAACAAGTTTGAACCGCCTGGTTCTAATACTGGTACGGGTTTTTTTTATTAATAGAATGTGGTATACAGGGTGTTAGGAAAAGTATCACTCTCCTTTTAACCAGGTATAGTGTTAGTGACGTAGAACACATTTCACGAAATAAAAATTTTTTTAAACTCATTTTTAATCAATAATTTCATCATAAATAGCGCGCTCTAACGCAAAGGTCATTCAACTCTCGGCGAGTAAGTAGGTCGGGAGCGCTTGCCACCCGTAGAATGTATTCTACATCACTAACACTATACCTGGTTAAAAGGAAAGTGATACTTTTCCTAACACCCTGTATACTGATATGGAAAAGAGACTTAATTTGCTCTTCAATCTGAACGTTTTGCCCCAGAAAAAATAACACGAAATATTCAACTTCTTAAATGAATAATGATGTAGCTGTTTAAGTATTTTGTATGAAGAATTTGAAACAAAACTTTTTCAATCATATTTTTATTCTGTACCTACTACATTTTCCCAGTAAGGTAAGAGCGGTTACGCATTCTATCCGATCCGTATAAACCCGACAACTATTTCTATGGTAATTTTATCAAATTGGATGTAATGCGTAACCGCTCTAACAGTAAGAGAATTTATTTTCAAATGTCCAGGCGCAGCAGCAGTGGTAGCAGACGAAGCGTCAATAGAACAGATAATGAGCATGGGATTCACGCGCGGACAAGCGGTCGCCGCGCTCAACGCTACCGCCGGCGACGTCGGCCGAGCTGTCGACTGGATCTTCAGTCATGCGCATGAGTTGGATGCGCCTGCGCAACCGCAGCAGCCTGACCGTACTTTGGGCTGTCGGGATGGACCGGAGAGTATGTTTTTTTTGTATGAATTTTAAGATTATGATTGGTGAAACGATCTAGTAACTATGTACAGTATTGTACAGTCAGGAGCACATCAACCTTTACTAAATATATTATATCGCAACGAAATAAGGTGCCCATGTCTAAAGCTTGATGTTCCCTCGCCTGTCCTATCTCATTTAGATAGTACATAGTTTATAGTGGATCTATTCTGTGTCGGTATTTACTTACATTACATGAATAAGTGATTAAGTTAAAACTTGTTACCACTGCCCAATGCAACAAGTGTTCCTTGACGCTTGATACCGGCCTATAATATCGATCAACTAATTAATCAGAAACATTAGACATTTTCTCATCGAATACCATACTGACCGACAGATGGCGCTGCTAACCGATTTATCCTCTCAAAATGTAAAATAATCACAAAAATATTATAATTATAGAATACAAACTGGTGGCATTCATCTCTCACATGGGCACGTCGACGATGGTGGGTCACTACGTGTGTCATGTACTACACGAGGGAAGATGGGTCATCTTCAATGATAACAAGGTAAGTTATGTTCATATCGGAAGAGATAGTATGGTTTACCTATGTTGTCTATGAGATAATTTACGGCTTATTTATTGTGTCTTCGACGTTATAATCTAACCTCTTTATTAAAAAAAATCCGACTGCGTTTTAAAAATACCGTAACTACATTTACTACTACACTACTTTTTTTTTTATTTTGAAATACCCAGTCTTACGCTCACAGTAAATACGAATCTAACGACACCTCTCAAGCTAAAATACATCAAACCGTTCAAGCTGTAGAGCGTGCCAAAGAATTATACTTACATACGTACTCTCGAAAAACATAACGCTCCTGCTGGCGCAGCCGGGTAAAAAAAGTACTTTTTTCACAAAAAATAAGTTAGACACTTTCTCACATTGTGACTTTAAAACTAACAAAATAATTTGTAAGTAACACTGCTTTGTCTTGTTTTATTCCATAATTAAAGAAAAGATAATTAATAATTATAATGTCAATTGTTTCAGGTTGCGTTATCAGTGAACCCGCCTAAAGATCTCGGCTACCTGTATCTGTATGAAAGGCTGTGATGACCGCAAACCAACTGCAACCAAAAATCATTGGCTCCGTATCACGGAACGAGGAATTTAAAGTTTTTAGACTGCGTTATTGAATATGTACACATACATAAGAGATTTAAATAACTACTTTTTAGACGATATTTATTTTATAGATATAAATTTTTATTAGATTTCAACTATAGGTTAGCTAAATTGTAATTTTATGTCTATCAAAGTAGTTATTTTGCGTAAGAATGCATTTTTAGTTTGCGATTTATTTTTATATTTTTATCAAACGAATGGATTGTTTGTAAGTCGTGTTAATGTTAATATATTCACTGTAATATATCATTTAACTGGTGTGCATGAAAACGAACGCATTTGCACTTTGCGGCTAGGTTCCCTTCAAGGAACAAAGGTTAACATAAATTTCAGTTATACTCTTATCTCAGGGAAACAGCCAACTTTCAATAAATCAAGGATATCAATATTTAAATAATGTCCTATTCTTTAGCAGAATGAATTTAATAACTGCAATAAGAAATTAAGTAATTACCTTTTTTAAATGAAAGTTGTTTGTTCTCTTCTAATAATAGCTTCATTTTGATGAAACAAATTAGACCACCTATAATCAAATTGTAAAATACGCTGCATTTAGTAGTATCATAGAAATTAGTAAAAATATCATTGTCAAAGCAATAAGGTGCATTTTGGGCTCCATCGCATATTAACAGACAACGAAATAAATTATTGCTAACTATGCTCTCTTTATATTGTATTTTCCTTTCTATTCCTATCGGCAACACTCGTAAATCGTCTTATTATCTCTCTTCATCATCGCAAAAATGTATCATCTCAAAATGCCTCAAAAACAAATTGCTATTATAAAATCGGACGCCAGTGAGCTGGGCATGTCTAATACTTCTGTACATATTTTGTCCTGTGTCAGAATGTATACATATAACAAGTGCTACATCACCACTACAATAACATGGATAGTGATGCTCGCCATCAAACTTAATTGTATGCTCAAAAGTAGGGTCAACGAAATAAGAAACAATAATATTAAACTAATTATAACTCATTTATTCAACTTTTAAATTAATTTTAATTTCAATCTACACTATCGCTTGAATCTATCGGTCGGTTTGGGAATCCTTTTCCAGAATATAGTCTTCTCGTCAAAGTATGTGTTGAACTTTTTGTAGTCCCTCCTCTTTGTTGGGTCCTTCTTGCAGTGGGCTGGAGTTAGGTTTATCATCAACCCTGGAAAAGGCAGAAATATGTAAGTATAAACAATTTCAAGACAAGGTTTTATGGGAAACAGTTCTGTAAGTAGGTACTAAGACCTGTAAACATATTGAAGATCAATAGGATTGCCTTTGCAATGATATAGATCGCGACAAAGTTAGCCAAACTAACTATCCTTAACATGACTCTCCAACCATAAACTGGGAATGTAGATATAAATTTGTTTACCTGCTTTTTGTGCCATAGTAACCATCTTCCCAATTTTCTTCTGCTGTCTTCGGCATAACCCCGTAATGCGACGCGGTAACATACACCCATCAGACCTCACAAACTGGCTCAGGATTAACACGTCTGTGTGCTTCACGTCCAAATTCAGGGCGCACATATAACATGGTGGTTTACCCTCAGCATCTACAGGTACATTTATATCTAGTTTTTCAGCCCGTACCAAAACCTCCGTGCGCGGCGAAGGAATTTTCACGGCTTCTACCGTCAGAGTAGTGCCTTCTTTCTTTTCAATAACTGCAAAAAATAGTGAAAATTGGACATAGAATTATAACCTCAAAATGTTCCCTTATTGACAGCATTGTGCCCTCGGAAAAGAGCGTCCACTTACTTTCTTTCAAATTAAGTTGGTTTGTAGTCGAAATGGCCCTCGTCGTGGTGGAAATAACTGCATTTCTAGCAAAAGAAAATCCTGCTCTCACCAGTGCAGCCATTTTTTTTAATTTACCATTTACTAATGTCAATGTCAAATTAAGTTGTCAAAGCGTTTCGTTTTTGCTCTCCTGTCTATTCGAAGAAAAAAAAAATACACGATCTAAAAATGGTAGAAACCGCTATGCTTTTGTTGGCAATGCCAATTCTGTACTTCCGGTTTGAATGGCGGGAAAAGACTAGATAGAAGTTTAAAATTCTTTGCATAAAAACATTTAGGTAGTAATGGTCTTTTAAGTAAGTATAAGTAGGTACTGGAATATTCTTCATGAATCTCATTACATGATCGTTTTAATTATGGGTATTTGGGTCCGTATGAAATAAAACGATTTAACTTTGTAGCTATAGTAATATAATTATATTGAAACACGTTACAAGACTGACACTGAACTTTAAAACTTGATTTAAGTAGGTAAAACAGTAATAAGTAGAAAATGCGTACAACATTGAACAAATAAAATAAACTTAGAATAAAATCTACTTAACAAAAATAACATAACATTTTGTTTGTTGCGTTTAAACATTTGTTCAGAGCAATAACAATGCTTCTAAAGCATAAAGGTTTACAAAAATAGCAGCTTTATTCTGCAAAATTTAATTTGAATAACATTATGTAGATAGATAAAATAGAATCCATATATGTTTTCTCACAATTAAAACTATGGCTACTAACTTAGATACCTACGTAATATTGTGTTGAAGCCAAAAAATCTACCTATATGCGCTCTTTTTATTTGTAACTTTTTAAAAGAAAATTTTAGCAAAGGGTTAATATATTTCTTAGGTAGGTAGATACACGGACGGTTAAGCAAATCTCATCTCATAACAGTGTTTTAGAAATGCATTAAAATGCAATTCAATCCTGATGAATGCTTACTTAATTAGCTTAAAATTTACTTACACCTAGATTTATAAATAGTATGACGACGTTACGAATTTAAATGAGATTACAATATTAACTTGCTTTCATAATAATTTCGATTTCCATTTATCGTTGCGCTTTATGTGAAGCAACAAAAACTTAAATGCAAAATATGTAAACAAAATTACCTAATTGACGAAAAATTCATATTATTGCGCAAAAACTTAATACAACATATTTTATCTTTTATACATGAGTAACAATAAAAATAACTAAATTGTACCGTTTTTCGACAATTATTATAATTAATTTCGTATTTATAAACAATGTGCTTGAAGGTATAATGCAAGTATTTATTATTACTAATTAAATAAAACTATGGTGATCAAATGGGAAAACTGGGGGATTGCACCTTTAAAGAAATTCTGTGAATCTTACGGATTATTTAATTAGGCCTAATAGACACATATTTAGAGGCGAGTTAGATTTTATCACTTAATACCTACCTAACATTGATTTAGGTATAGGTACATCTATGTTTTTTTCTATTTCGATTGAATGCGACCTAAACAAATACTTCTTCGAGTTCATAAAGAATTTGCCTTCAGTTTTCCCTTTCAATAAAGAAATTAGCGCGTTGTACAGTAATAGCCCTATACTAGTATAAGCACGTGAGTTCTCTTGTGTTCCTAGGTAGTTTTACTTGGGGAAAGCGCCCCCGATGTTGACGAGTCCTTTGCTGAGCAGACCGGCGGCACCGTCGGCTCCTTGGTGGGCGGCGTTTGACAGATTTGATGTTAGCTGGAAAAATACAATACAATGCCGTTATTTTTTTTATCTTTTCCGCATATAATAAAGATATTATTATACAGGCAAATTAAGACATTTCGTGAGGATGAAGACTATAAAGGTCTTACACAACTTTGCCTCTAGAAGTCCTAAACCCTACTAGGTGCAGTCGGTCATTCGCTCGATTTGCACGCAATCAGTAAGTAGATACAGAGCCTTGTTAACTGATCTGTTCCCACTTGGTCCTAGCTTTGAAACCTGAGCCAATTCAGAAAGAATCATACAAGGTTACGACTAATTCAGAAACAAATAAGAATACTAACCGCATCCCGTTTCTCGCTGAGATACTTGTCGGTCTCCTTAATCTTGGAGTCGACGACACTGCTAGCGTTCTTCAGCCCCTCATCGGCAGCGTGTTCCACTCGTTTCAGCGTGTTATCGACAGCGCTGTTTACAGCGTTGCTCGCGTCCGCAGCCGCTTTCTCCGCTGCTTTCTTTGATTCTTTTACTGCTGTGTCTGTGGGTGAAAAATATTTTTTTTAAATCTGGTTAAGGTGGATTAAGAGAATACAGCGCCTTTTTGGTATCTAGTACTTCTGGGTAGTTTATTAATGTTATTATGTATTCGACTCTCCTAAGATACATAGTACTTATTTTCTATCTATCTCCTATCTTCTAAGATACTATCTATATTCTATCTTCTAAGATATCTACGGATATAAAGCTTGAAGCTAAATTATTTTCAGATTTCAATAGGTAGCTAACTAAGACTTTCGTTGGGTTGGGCAAGAAGCTAAACCAGAGGAGGCTATTTAAAAGAGCTTGCTTGCTCATTAATGAGTCAGAAGTCAAAGAGTTTAATGAGTCATTACATCAACTTAGTCCTTTCTGCCATATCAACATCTTATTTAGACAGTGAAATCTTTCTACCTAATTCCAATTTACAATACAATCAAAATCTTACTTCAACAATAAGTTTTGATTCGCTGGCAAGATGCCAATATATTATTTTGGTAGTTCTACTGAAATGTTAATTTGCAGCTCGTGTTAATTTCATCGACGCAGTTTGTACGCAGTGTGTAAGAGTGTGTACCTACAAACTCACAGCGAGTTTTAGTATGTCCAGAAATATCCTAAGTACCTACATACTAGGGAAAATATGGTGTTATTTACAACTTACAACTGGTTATGTTTTGATTCGCAATAAACGTTTAAATGACGTAAAATGTTTTTATTTTGTAACACACAAAACATTCACATCCAAAAACAAACTTGGCTAAACCGAGTACCACCTATACCTACTTATTTAGCTGGAATAATAGGTCAAAAATATTTTCCCGATTGTTATACGGTGTATAGGTAGTAGGTAGGTACTAACTTTTGAAAATTACTTTCTACCGCCAAAAATATTTAAGTAGAGTTAAAGAAAACAGGTAAAGACCTATCTATAATAAAAAAATATATTTTTTTAAATACACGAAAGCACTCACTGGCAGCCCTCTTGGCCTCCTCTTTGGCCGCCTCAGCAGCTTTCCTGGCCTCCTCTTTGGCTGCTTCAGCCGCCTTCGCCGCTTGCGCCTTGGCATCTTCTGCCGCCTTCTTTGTAGCATCTACCGTATTGTGGATTGTATCTGGTAAAAGATAAGTCAGATTTTTATTTGGCAGGTTTTGACGAAAATTCTAGAACATTCTCACTCGCTTCGGCTTGCTGTGGTCTGTTCTGAGCCGGTTTTTTAAGAGCTAGATAAGCACTAATTTTATTCTCATTAGTAAAATTAATGCTGGGCGTTTTGCCAACAAAACAAAAAACAACCTTTTATTAAGAGGGTTACGTTTTCACTCTAAAACTCAACAAATGTCTTTTGAAGTCAAATAGCTATCTTATTATTGTTAAGAAGTCATCTCATTGCTATAATCATCTTTTTTTTTCACACCAAAAGCTGAACACACTCAATTGATCATTTCTACCAGTAGAATCTTCAGCCGTTTTCTTGACACTATCAACTGTCGATTCAGTGGAGTCTTTCGCCGAACCCAACTTATTTTGTATCGCATCTATAAATCCACAAACACGAAACATAATCATCAAAAATACCTTTAACTTTCTCGATTGCATCTCCATTGCTAACACTCTCTGCCACTCCATTGCTTTGTATACCATTTTCTATTGTTACTGCGATAGTAAGAAAGAAGCAAGGAAATCAAAATAAAGCAAAGCGTTAGAAAGAAAAGCGAAAGAATAGAAATTACCTTCAGATTCCTCGACTACGTCTTTAGCCTTATCAGAGATTGATGTAGCGTCTTCTTTAACGCTATCTACAGAGGTTAATAACGATTCTACGAAAATAAAAGAAAATTAGGCGTGAAGAAAGAAAATAAGTAAAAAACCACATGCACCCAAGTTTATATCTTAAAAATGATTTGGGGAACAGTTGCGTAGGTATATACAATTGGTAAAGCAGTTTACAACTATTGCAATAACAAACAATGAGATACAGTAGGTATAATATAAGTATATGAATCCCTATACATTATTCACAAGATAAAAAGCCACATTTCACAGTAATTTATACCTTTGGCACCTCCGACAAGCGACGCTCCTTTATCATAAACAGAACTAGACACATTCTTGGTCGTATCAACCGTGCCTTGAACTGCGCTTGCTACACTATCTACAATTACAAATAGAGTTCAAAATGTATGTAGCTACATTCAAGCTACATTTCACAGATGAAACATTTACGTCCGTTCCCAATATTCAAAGACTTTTTACTTATATAGGTAACTAAGCTGTCATTTTTGATATATCCTTCAGAAGAATCCCATAGATTTTTTGATACCGGTGTAGTTTTATAGGGACGAAAAATTCTAAGATAAATAACTATTCCTATCTCTAGTAGGTACGGCAAAACCAGAGATAGATAGAGTATTGGAAACATCCGTTTATGTGTTATTTTACATTTATTGTTATGTTACCTTTGGCACTTCCAACAAACGAAACGCTTTTGTCAACAGCGCTAGCTGCTACATTTTTTGTGGTATCTATCGTGCTAGCAACGGTATCTACGAGCAAAATTAAAATACTTAAGCAAAATGTGAGGAATGGTAAATAATTGAATTTAATGAACACATTGGCAAGTCTATATACCTTTGGCACTGCCAACAAATGAGGAACCCTTCTCAACAACATTACTGGCAACATTTTTTGTGGTATCTACAGTGCTTTGTACTGTGCTTGATACGGTATCTAAAATAAGTAAAAAAAATATAAGCAACAAAACAATTTTGTGCAAATCGTATTTTTGAATTAACTACCTTTGGCACTTCCAACAAACGACGCTCCCTTGTCAACAGCACTTGCAGCTACATTTTTAGTTGTTTCTACAGAACTTGCTACAGTATCTATGGTAACGCAAATAGATATATTAAAATAAGACAAAATAAATTGAAAAATAAAGGAAATGAAATTCTAATGTGCATAATACCTTTAGCACTTTCAACAAAAGCTGCACTTTTATCAGCTGCCGACGCTGCAACACTCTTAGTTGTGTCTACTGTGCTTTGGACTGTATTAGCTACGGTATCTACAATTACATCATGAATTAAATTAATTTAATATTCTTCGTCAGTATCAATTTCTTTTTTGTAATTATTAATAATATACCTTTAGCACTGCCAATCAGAGTGGTACCCTTATCTACTGCAGCAGCAGCTACATTTTTCGTTGTGTCAACAGTAGTACTAACTGTGTTAGCTACAGTATCTATAATATAATAAAATTGAGATTTAATGGGGGTTTTTGAACTAACAAGTTATTTTAATTTTGACATTAATTTTGTTGAAAACATTAATTTTGTTTTAATATACCTTTGGCGCTCCCAATAAGGCTAGCACTCTTGTCATAAGCTGCGGCTGCCACATTTCTAGTGGTATCTACTGTACTTTCCACAGTGCCTATGAATTGCAAATAAATAAACTCAAATACAAAATAAAAATAAGCATTTAAATTATTGAAAATGAGCAACAAAAATTAAATTACCTTTAGCAGATCCAATGATAGCAGTGCCTTTGTCTACAGCGGCAGCGGCTACATTCTTAGTGGTATCTACGGTTGTACTGACAGTGTGTGCTACAGTATCTACAATATAATTAAAAATATCGAATTTAAATAAAATTATTTGTTAAACGATGCCATTGATAAAAGCATTAGGTGTTTAAATACCTTTAGCAGTACCAATCATAGCTGAGCTTTTCTCAACTGCGGCAGCGGCAACATTTTTAGTTGTGTCTACAGTGGTGTGCACAGTGTTTGTAACGGTGTCTAAAATAATTTATAACAATTGAAGCGAAATTAGTATAATCGTAAAAAATTATACAAATTATGTAGGTATGTGCACACGATTATGTACCTTTAGCAGTTCCAATAAGAGTAGTGCCTTTGTCAACAGCGGCAGCGGCAACATTTTTAGTGGTATCTACGGTTGTATGGACAGTGCTTGCTACAGTGTCTAAAATTTTGCAAATAAAATAGAATGAGAATGATATCAAGTTAGAATTATATGTCTTTTAAATCATATTTATTTAATATCCTAATACCTTTAGCTGTTCCAATGATAGCAGTGCCTTTATCAACAGCGGCGGCGGCAACATTTTTAGTAGTATCTACGGTTGTATGGACAGTGCTAGCTACGGTATCTACGATGATATGAAGAACAATAATTTGTCAAATAAAGCAACATTTATGTTAGCCATAAATTATTTGAATGAGAAATCTCTACTGATTTAATATTAAAAGCGCAAAATACCTTTGGCAGATCCGATCATGGCAGAGCCTTTATCGACAGCGGCAGCGGCAACATTTTTAGTGGTATCTACGGTTGTATGGACAGTGCTTGCTACGGTATCTATGATCAATTAAAAACAAAAAAATAATGAAGCTACATTGATATTAGCTATAGGTGAATGAATATGAATTATAAATTTCTTTAAATCACAAATGTGCACACATATACCTTTGGCAGATCCAATGATAGCAGTGCCCTTATCAACAGCGGCAGCGGCTACATTTTTAGTGGTATCTACGGTTGTATGGACAGTGCTTGCTACGGTATCTACGATGATTTAAAAAAAAAGTAATGTAAATGAAGCTACACTGATACTGACAACAAATCAGAATTAAAAAATAAATGATACTGACATTAAATTATAACACAAATAAGCACATGGCTATATACCTTTGGCAGCTCCTACAATAGAAACACCTTTGTCAAAAGCTGAGGCAGCAACGTTCTTAGTGGTATCAACGGTAGCGTGGACGGTACCGACTACGGTATCTACACCAACGGACGGACAAAACATATAACATTTAATTAGTGATTGCGTGAGCGAATTTAATTACAACATGACGGGATATGATTAATGTTGTTTGGTTTTACCTTTAGCTGAATCGACGTATGACTTTCCAGTCTCAATTGTACTTTCGGCTGCTTTATTTGTACTATCTACTGTGCTTGCTACAGTATCTACGACATAATAAAATAAAATATGTAGCTTTAAATAAATAAATGAAAATAATTTTCAAAAAAAAACATAATGCCTTCAATAAACAAAACGTAGTTCGAAGCTTTTGTGAATTGGTAGTTAGATCACAAATTAAAAACAACAATGCATTGTTTAACAAGAAAAAAAATATGCTTTGTGTAATTTTATTATGATTAGCACAAAATAAAGGTACTACCTCTGGCACTATCGTAATATGATTTGCCATAATCATAAGCAGAGCTAACAGCATTTCTCGACGTGTCCAGTGCACTTTGCAACGTATGCTGAGCTGTATCTAAGTTAATGCCAAACAAAAAATAAACAAAATGTTATTTACAAAACACAACACAAAAAATATAATTGGCATTTTTATTACCTTTGGCACTATCAACATAAGTTTTTGATGTTTCAACAGCGGAAGAAGCGATATTTTTGGTGCCTTCGACTGTACTACTTAATGTATTTGCAACGGTATCTATAAAAAATAAATGAAATAATAAAAATAGCTTTTCTGCAATGTAAAATCTAATGTAAGTAGATACACGAATCTATAAATAATCACCTTTCGCGCTGGTGGCATATGTTTTTCCCGTTTCGATAGCACACTGTGCCGTTTTTTGCGTTACATCTACTGTGCTCTGAATTGTGCTTGCTACTGAATCTAAAATTAAATTAGCATTGTGGATAATCTCATTAAAATATTGTTCTTACTAGCAAGCGGGAGTTGTTTATCCTTGGTAGGATGCTGCTGTATCCAAAAAAAAAGCAATAAAATAACGCCGAATTTGTCACGTAAATGAATTCGTCTGTTACTCTATAGCACATCATAAAATTATAAGTAGATACATAAGTATTTAAAAAATTCAAGATAAAAACTAAATAAACGATTGTTCCCCAAAGTCAACGATCTTAAAATTTCTAAGAAAGAGTAAATAGCTCCACCCACGGGGTGAGGAAATGTGCTAAATGACGTTCGTGCATCACGGGTTACAGTTACAGTTTATTTACCTTTGGCACTGTCCACATAGGATTTGCTGGTGTCCAACGCGCTCTGGGCTCCAGTCTTTGTACTGTCTACAGTGCTACTTATAGTATCTACAAGTGCAAAGGAAATTAAACATGCTATTTAGTGCACCGAAACCAAGAAAAGAGAAATTTAAATTAGGTAGATTAAATGTTCCTACCTTTCGCAGTGTTAACCGCAGATTCCGCTGCCTTCTTTGTGTTATCCACTGTTGTTGCAATTGTATCTAAAATTACGAGAATAGCAAAATAAAATGCCTAATCTACAGCAAATAATAAAAAGAAATGATAACTGCAGCTCGATTATCAGTTCGTGGGCGGAAAACTAAATTTGTGTTCAAAAGTGTAAAAACCAGCTAATCTACACTACGTTTTAAAGACTTAATTGAAAGAAAATTACAAAAGAAAAAAGATTAGTAATTACAAACTCTCATATCTACGGAATCTTACTTTAATTAACCTACTACTTATGAAAAACATTACCCTTCCTTTTGGCTTCGCCGTAGTCGGGTAAAAAAGCAATGTACCTAGCTATAGTAGGTACCTAGATAGATCACTCTTCTCTCCTATTATTGATCTCGAGTACTTCAGCCCCCTTACCTTTGGTGGTGTCAACGACCTTCTTAGTGTCAGCCACAGCTCTGCCGGCAGCGTCCTTGGCTTCTCCAGCAGCAAGAGACACCTTCGACAGCTCCTTGTCCAAAGCATCGATGGCTGAGTTCTTGGCGCTGTTGGCTGGTACAAAAAAAAGAATCATCAAAATCGGTACATTAACGACAAAGTTTTCCGCAGACATTATTACAAAAAAAAAATTCTACGGTCAAATTAAGAAACCTCCTCCTTTTTTTGGTTTCATTTGACCGAAAGTGTTGTGTTTTGTTTTACCGAATTTCGGTCTATTGGTCCTTTCGGTGTTCTATTTTTCAAATCACTAATCGCAGTTTGGAAATATCTATCTAAGTAGATACAATTTCATGAGTCATTATAATCTAGTGATCTTTGAACGGTAATCCACTTGAATTATATCAGTCGTCAAATATGACATTTGATCGTCTTATCGCAGGTTCAAGAGTTTACTAAATTGCAGTTTTCTTGATTGCAGTCTTCTCACCAACTTCTAAACCTACAGACAGACTATAACCAAAATTACATAGGTATTAAATACCTACCTACCGATTTAAAAACTTACTTATTTAATTACAGATAGCTGTAGGTAGAATATTTTAGAACAATTTTAAATACGTTGTACCTATTTTTATTTAATAGCCGTTTTCATTAACTCTCTTATCGGAATTGTACCACTTTAGTACACAAACCATTAGGTTGTTATGTTACGCAATCTTTATCTGTAATAGGATTTTGAACTGTTCGATATTTTAGGATTTACGATTAATAAATATGATAGTAGTAAGATATTTGTTTAATTTTATCGACTTTCGTAATCGTTTTGCAAAATGAGCGTTTAGTTACGGATATGGATTGCGATTAGTAATGCAATATTTATTATATCCCGGTCAAAGTCTGCTTTTACAAGTTTTAAATTCATTATATGACACATTAACAATTTAATTTATGTACCTGGTTAAAATGAATAAGTAGGTACTACCTACGTATTATGTAAATAGGCCACAAAAATAAATTTAAATCCTAAAATTGATAGTTACTTAAATAAAAAATATAACTCAATGATGGAGCCTTACCAGAGTCAGCAGCCTCAGAAGCAGACTTCTGTGCTCCTCCAACGAGCTCCCCTGTCTTCTTGACCTGATCTTCCACCACGTGGGCAGCTTCAGCAGCCTTCTCCGCAGCTATCTGCTCAGCATCCTTCTTCTTGCGCTCGAAGAGAGACGCAGTCTTCTCTCCAATGCTTTTGAATGCCCCTGTAAGGAGTCTTTGCTTAGTTGATGGTTTTGATGAAAATTAAGTATTTTTTATTGTTTAATGGGCGTGTGTGAGAGTTTGAAAGACGTCACGAACCTATGAACTGTGAGAAAAAAGTTGCAACTGTGAATCTTACAAAGAATCACTTAATGAATGCCAGCAATATACGTATTCAATCAAATGTCTGCCTTTCTATACGTATTCTTTCCTTGGTGATTTTATTTATTTATGTATTCATCGGGTAAGTCCCAATTCGATGACGTTACTGATGAATATATATTTTTTAAGTAATAACATTTTCTATACATTTTATTTCTATTCTATTTTTTTTTTATCTTTATTCATTATCTATATTTCTATACAATCTATTTAACAAAAACTAACCAGATAGGTAATAATTTACGATGGCGCCCTTCGTTTGTTTATTTTGCGAACGTGTCATTAAAATAACGATCTACATTAATGTATTCAAACGGTTGTCGAAATGAACTAAAATGTTAATGTTCATACTTCCATAAATCTTGAGATGTAAACAACAACATTACAATATTTTGGCGTTTAGGCAGTTGTGTTATTTTATTTATTATATAGGGTGACTTTAAATTAGTAAACGAAAGAAAAGGGTATACATGTACTCGTGATAAATAACAAACAACTTTTACTATGGGACCAAGGTCAAAATCGTTAAAAAAAAAATTGAACTCCCCATACACAATGCACCAGCTGATAGTATGGAGGAACATTTTTTTTTGTGATTTCGAACTTGGTCTCATATTAAAAGTAGTTTGTTATCACGAGTACAAGCATATCCTTTTCTATCGTTCACTAATTTAAAGTCACCTTGTATAGATTCATACTTTTACATTGTTTTCCCATCTTCGCTCCCATAAACCCAGATCCAAAAAATGTAAATACGTAGCTTCTTTAGTAGGTACCAATTAGGTATAATGCTCAGCCACCGATGCCTCCGTTTTATTATCGGATCCAAAACCCTGCGTTTTAAATTTTAATGATGGCCGCCGCCGCAGAGATACTTAAATACGAGTACCTACTTACTTATCAATTCTTTTAATGACATAACTTGTTTATCTCTAAATTGGACATACTTCATCTGAAGGTGATATCCGGTAAACTAAAAAGCCACATGTCATAGTCCTAATGAAAGAATCCTGCATTGCGTCCCAGGAAACACGTCGCAAGAACTTTCTGCGACTCAAGGAGAGTGTTATCGATTTATTTAGCGAGAAAAGAGCTTTTCAGTAGGTATTCTTGTCGACTACGTGACTGTTATACTTTCTGATGTACTTGGAAAGTTTTTCTGCCTCGAAAAATAAACAGGTAGGTAAGTATTTTCTTGTCTTTTGGTGTTTTCTTTTTTTCATTAAAGTAACATGAATTATACTTAGTCTAATTACGTCCAATGTTGTAATTTAAGTCTTATCTTTTTATAATTGCAAAACTTCGTTCCTTTGAATGTTTTTTTTTACAGTTTTTGTTACTTTAGGTACTGATCTGCTTTAGGTAAGTATACTTGCTGCTTTAGGTAGTACCTACTACCTAGTACATCTTCGTAAATATTCACGACATTTTCAATGAGTCAGTATAACTTTAAGTAATACCTACGACGAATAAACACGAGTATTTTTATAGCACATAAGCACTCGTAGATACGATTATTAGCATTAAAGGAAAGTGAAGTGGATATGGTAATTCTGCCATCGATTCGCCATCGCTCCCTCCCACTCAGTCATTGGTAGACAGACGGCTATTGTTTCACACTATAGATGTGGGTGCGATACTTAGTAATAAAATGTATCTAACATCATATCTATTACTAGTGTACACTGGTCACTTTCTCAGATGTTGTTTATCACATTTACCTAAATTACAAGTATCTCGGTATGAAAGCGATAAAATTACCATGAGTTTGACGTATCGGGGATGAAGAAAAGTGACAAATCAACGATCCCCGATAGAATAATATGCAATATGTGCGATGGTATATTTTATTTATTGAGCTTAATGTACAGTTATAGGCGAATGTACACACAGACACAGAAAAGTATTAATGAAATGTTCCTTTCTGTATGAGCCATCTTTAATTTTGTTTTTCTACTTAGGTACTACTACAAGACAATGTTTTTACGTGATGTGAAATGATTTTACTGAAAAAAGGTGATTTTATTGTAAAACTCACCAAGGTTTTTGTCTTTCGGATAGCATGAAATAGATTATAAGATTAGAATTTTATGTTAATTTTTTGATGCAAATTATTTCTCAGTTCCTTGTCTAGGTATGATCTAGATAGGCACTTGTGTTTGTGAGATTATTAGGATAATGTCAGATATATGCTTTGATGCTTACTAAGTCTAGTACTAAGTACATAAGTAAGTTATTTAAATGAGTAATCTAATTATTGGATGCTTGTAATAAAAATGTGTTTGTCAATTTATTTATGAAATGTGAATACTTATGTTACGTATCTAGATAAAAATAAATGATGTTAAAAATTAAGATGTGAGCTAATACGTGAGAATAAAAATGATCTAATAATCTAACTACTAAATCTTCTAATACATCTAAGTAGTTTGAGTCATACACTATGGGGAAGTAATGCAAAGGTGAAACCTAGCTACTTATTTAGGTATCAGTGTAAAGGTCTTTTAATTCATGATAAAGTGTATATGACAATTTCTTATCTACAGTAGCAGTAGGTAATTGAAACATGCACTATAATATAAATACCTTTACGCATATGACGTTTGATAAGAAAAACGCTGTACTATAAACGAAACACGATGCAATCGGCAGATTAATCGGCGGCGGAGATATTTTTGATTTTTATACGTCAAATAGCTCCATCTACCCCATACACAAGGCCCAAATATTGCCCTGTATAATCAATAGGTCAATCGGTAAGTGTTAATCAAGTACGTTGGTCCAGATTTTTGACCGCTCACAAATAGACGGCACCACTTGGCACTGTGGTTCTACTGTCCGGGATCATTGCTCTAGTACCTACTACGCCCCCCTTATTTCGCAACAGCCCCCCAATTCTGTTCAATTACTCTAGCGCAAGCTACAATCGAAGTTAACAAGCGCTAGTATCAGTAGAACGAGTGCTACTCTATGTGAGCAGAATCACTGCCCTCATGCCCACTGAGTGATCGATGCCCTAAATAACTCATCTCACTTGAAACAAAAAAAAACAAATGACGATAAACATCGCATTGAGAAAATGTTACGTTTAAAAGTTGCACGAGAGTTGCAAGACTTATTTTGCCATTGAGCCTAAAAATAAATCGATGATATAACATCGCTTGGATTAAATTAGTAGGTATACGCTCGTGGTCGAAAGTGCGAAGTTGATATGTTTTTTGGCAATATCGTAATGTTGTGAATAGGAATCTTTTAAAATTATTCAAATTCAAAAAATCTGTTGACCCATATATTTTACTGGCTTCATAATTTTATAAGTAGGTAGGTGGGTACCTAGAATATGTAGGCAAGGCATACTGCATGTTTTATAATTGACCGCATATTTCAATTCCCACATTCATAGCGAAGTAGCGGTAGAGTCGCCTACGTGTCTAGGTCTCGGCCTCAAGTCTAGATCCAGGTATCGATTAGTTTGCGCTAGACTTGTTTTATGGCGCTGCGGAATTGTTGGTGACCTAGCCAGCTCGTAGCTAACATTAGGTTAAATTATATTCCCCTGATGTTCTTATTATTTTTATGCGACTTTTTAGTTAATTAAGTACCTGCCTAGATACCCATTTTTTCTAATGAGCGATGGGGTAGGTTAGGTTAGGTTAGGTTAGGGGTAGGTTAGGCAAAAGTTACGAGCAAAATGGACTGTGCTCTCCTTTTTTATGCCTCTCTTTTCTGTTAATAGATTTTATTGTGTTATTATGAAGCCACGTGCAAATAGACATGTTTACCTATTACATTTCAATCACAAGTTAATAATTGGAACACAGTATGTGGTAGATTTGTATTCGTGCCACATTCGTACATTATAAGATCCAACCAGTGTGTTGCCAATTGAGATAAATATCCGGTAGTAATAACATGATTACGAATGACATCACACTACTCTCAGCCTGTGATGTCATCATTTGCACAAATATTTCTACCATAATTAATTAATTACTAATCATAATAATGTTGCTTGCTTTATGCACCTGTTTCTGTCTATAACTATTAAAATGACTGATAACAACAAATCAATTCTTTTCAAGTTCAAACGTGATCGATAAAGCATACATATTTAATTCTTTGTGTTTGATCCATAAATCATAACTCCCTTTGTTTTGCTTTGTAGTTGAAAGAAATATCTCACATGCCACATAAACTTGCCCTGCTGCCCTTCACGCACTATAAATACCCCCCACATTCCAGACTGTATCTCTTTCAAAGTAGCAGTTACAGCTTAGAAGTTTTCGTTAGAAATCCTGTCTGCAAAATATGATCGAATCAAATTTTGCGTCCTTTTCGGTTTCATAAGCTTCCGCGTGTTGAAAAGAGACGTGTGGACTGCACTACGTAGTTTTATACAATAGCTGGGCCCCGACACCGGTCGGCCTTGATGATGTCATCGCAGTGGAACCGCGAGATTTTGTTTTCGTATCGTCTAACGCCATGGTTTCAATGCGTTCAGTAAACATAGGTGAGAATAAAGACAACACAATGTTATCTAGACACGTCCGACCTTGCGACCTTAATGGATTACACCGCTCGTCTTTTTTTATTCAAAATAAAATAAAATTGATAGAACTTTGTAACAAATTAGACGTATGAGTAATGTACGGTGACCAATACAATGCGGCCTACGAAAAACGTAATTTAATTAGACTTCAAAGTTTGTCCTTAATAACGTGCTAACTAACAGCTTCCTTGTCAATAAACGTGTTTCTGCTAAAATATTTGTTTTTAACCAATCTGCGTAGATTGGTATTTTTAGAACACAACATTCTTCATTTAAATTACATAATGTAAAGGTCATAAAATCTTCCCTTTATCAACTGCAATTTCATTATTTCTGCGAAAAATTTGAGAAAAATATAACTCTTCTAAAAATAGCTTACTCAAACCAAAAAATAGTCCAAGCCAATGACCAAATAAGTACCTATACTAGCTTCTATCGTAAATAAGTGCCATTTCTAAATTATGAATCATATTTTCCTTATGTTTGAATAACAGAGTTATCGGCCCTGACCCAAGTTTTAGTTCACGTGCACTCGGCGTGTCACATACATACAAGTAACACCCACGATATCCACTTCGTTCAAATGTTTGTAGTTTCTCCCCATGACATCGCCACATGTGGGAACTTATACGAGAATTTTACATTAACTCTTGCAAAAATAAACTTCAACTCGCAAAATGGAATGTTTACTAAACTAATCGATCAACTGTGTCGACTGAATTTCGTAACATCCTCAAATTTAACAACATTTACGCATAATTTCCAGGGATTTAGAAAACCACAAAGGATATTTAATATGGATCATGTAAAGGAAAATGTTGAGGTCACGTCTTATGTCAATAAGTCAAGGAGAGAATGCATTGAAGCGAGTCGAGTCGTAAGTACAAGTAACTTAATTGATAACAGGCTATAACAGCGTATTTCTTAAGTTCCGATCATTATAGTAATGTTTGACTTTAATAAATCAACAAAGGTATTCAGGAAGTAACAAAAAGAAAATCTTTATTTGACCTATGCGGAAAATAGTAGAGACCTTTAAATCCTGTGGCTTTCGGTTAGGTGAGCTCCGAAATTGGGTCAAGGTCAGATCCTTTTCCTTCGACGCAGTTTCGTATCCGCGACGCAGATACCCCAGCAAAACATTTTATACATTAACGGCGTGATGTCTAGCATGAAATCAATAATAAGGACTATAAAATAATGCAGTCACAGCTTTCAATCAGAGTAATGCATGAATGTTCTTGGCTCCAATGCCAAATGAGCATGGGACGTGACCACGACGTAAAATTACGTCCACTTGAGTATTTTAATGTATTTAAATATGTTTGTCAGGTGAATGGGCATTGCGCTATTGCGTTGTTAAAATCCAAGCTCGTTTCTCAGTGAATGATTCATCTAATGACCCGAATGGGTCTCGTAATTACAAGACATTTTTTATTCAGTTATCAAAGACCGAGACACCTCTCGAATAAGTGATACTCGACCTTAATGTTTTAATTAGTTTGTTTTTTTCGATGAGGCTAATAACAGACGGCAGATAGTGTGATATTTATAGCATTTGAGGAGGTACCTACGAACTTAGATAATCTTGATGGTCTAAAAACTACGCGCTAAGCTAAGGCTACCTACTCAATGCTCTACATAATGTCCCTACAATAATAATAATATCACTACGGTCACAGCTACGGTGTTTGTACCATGCACCGGTGAGAGATTAAATTTAATAAAATAAAGACTTAATTACTAGTGATATAATACCTACTTGTATTGCATTCAAAACTACAAAGGACAAAAAAATCTACGTAATATTATGAGTTTGGGTATTTTTTATTATAAAGTTTGGGTATTTTTTATTATTATGTTAATATAAAAATAAATAAAAAAAATATTTGACAGAATACTACGTTTGGGACTCACTGTATTCAACTAATAAATATGCGCAGAAATACCGTTTAATTTTTCAATTCATTACGCAGGCCCAAACTTTTCTAAGTTTACAAAATATAAATCACATTTTCAGTTAATAATATTTAGGTTTACATAAAATAAATTATTATTTTTTGATATTGTCACGACAAGAAATTATGTAAATTTAAAATTTTACCTGCGATGCCGCTGAACATTTTTAAAGTTTAATTAACACTGTTGCACCAAAAAGTTAATAGAGGTCGCGTTTAATTACCAAACGGCGGAATATTGACGCACTGTTTTCACAAATTTAAAATAAATTCTAAATAGAGGGTTCGCCGTCTTAGCAAGCGAAATGCGATCCGAAATATCTTCAAGGCTCAACTACAGACCGGCTGCGCGGGTGGAACCAAAACTGACGAACCGGAGCCGTATTTTTATCGCTGACGTAATTCCGAGCTGCGTTTTGATGTTGCAAGTGGTTTCGAATAGTATAATATTACTACTATTTTGGTAGCTTTGTTTTTTTTGTGCAACACTTTACTTTTAAGTTTTGACAGTTGTATTTCCGGCTTGATATACTTATTGTTGGGTTTTGGACTATTATTCGAATTTTTAACATATATTGAAAAAATTTAATAAAAAATATTATATAATTTTGCACCACTATAATTTTGGACTGTGATTAAACCACGATTAAACAATTTTCGCAAAAATCTAATTTTAAAAAAGTTTCTGTAATGACCATTTCCAATTGGTTGCTTAGCAACCATTTCTATGACAACTTTAGCGGTCATGGCACGACAAACAAACTGTGTTCAAATAAAAAACTTTGTTGTTGATGATTTCCAGTAGATATTGTACTGGAATGTGTGTGAAATGTCGAAAGATAATTCCAACTTACGGCTGCTAGGCTCGCCTGTGAACCTTTCATACCGGAGTAAGAAAAAAGGTGACGTTAAAAACATAAGGAATCGACCACGCTCAGCATTGCAAAATTCTTGTTTTACTCCACCGGTAAGTAAGTGTTTTTGATTGATTTTTTAATGGTGTTTATGCGCATTACCTTATTCGAAACTTATTTAATCACGCGCGTAATATTTTCAGGAGATTCAAGAAAGAAGCAGGCGACCATTTTCTGCCGACGCGAAGGAACGAGCTCCGTCTACGAGAAGTTTTTACAAGACTTTCAGCAGCGAATTATTGCAGTCATATAATAGTAAGTTAAGATTTAGAGGTGTTACTTTCACGGACTAGCTTCCCAATAATGAGAAAACATCGCATGGATGGCGCGACGCTAGTAAATCAGTAAAGACTGCTAAATTCTGGCATAAAATAAAACTGGATGGAGGAAGGTCTTTGCCAAGCAGTGGTACATAAGGTGACACAATAGACTAGTATTATCTGTAGCGTAGTAGGTACTTACAATTTATTAGCTTATATTTCAAATAAATCAGACTTTTCTGAACATAGTAATACTAAACTCTGATTGATTGCAATAATTCATTCCAACTGCTAGTCGCAACACAGTGTGGAAACCACAGATTAGTTGTTTGGTACTTGGTACCTACCGAAATTTTTAATAAATTTTATTGTCTTACTCATTAAGTTTAGTATTTTTTTCTATTTGATGTTTTGCTATCTTATTCCAACAGGTTTCCCCATTACCACAATCAAAATAGTACCCCCAACAGCAGAATTACTTGGTAATTGCAGATCTCAAGACAAACACTTGGATAAGACAGATAAAGATCTATGTAGCAATGCATCTGATTATGGCTCTGAAGATACTTTCATGAGTCTTGGCACCAAAATCAAAGCTAAAGCTCAATTGGGGAGGCCTAGATCCCCTCCACCGAAAAACCATTTAAAATATAGAAATATTGCTAAAAGAGGTCGGAAACCTATGGATAAAACTATTGAAGACAAACCAAATGATTATGGTATGGAAGTTAAAATAACAGAAAGACCGCCCAGAGTGTACTCGCTAGAAAGAGAAAGAGTATTACATGATAGGACGTCATCTCCCTCTTTCAAGAGGCATTCTTATGAATCATATTTCATTCCTTTAGAAGATAAGAGGAATGAAGACTTGGCTGGTCGAGTGTCATTTGGATCTTCGAATATACAGCAAGAAGTGGAAGAGGCTATTGATACGTACTCTCGTCGGCTTACGCTCACGAAACAGCAACTTTCTTTGGTAGAGGAAGAGTCTACTCAAGATATAGAAACAGCTTCTCAACCTATGTCCAGTTTATCACCAGAAAACCCACCTGAAGACGACAAAAATGGTAGACAACCTGAAGATATATTAACACGACCAAATACTTACAGAGTAGATGCGAAAGATGAAGAGTTTCCCAAAAAGCAAAACTTTATAAATGAGCCGAGGACTTACAACAGTTTTTATGACGATTTCCGTAGTACTACTCTTGATCCTTACAACGCGAAATTGACAAGTTCAATTGTTATGACTGATTCTTCGTCTAAGGATTCAGGGTACCCTGACAGTGGCCCCAACGATGATAGGACTTACAGACAGAATTACTCCCTTCCCACAACTTCTTTGAAGAAATCCAGCTCTTGCAATAAGGTGGAAGACCAACCTAAAAGCCTAGATAGTGCTTCTTCTCACAATGGTAAAGATTTTCACAAAACATTTCCTTTTGATAAGAAAAACCAATGGGCTGAGCCTTTAAACCACAGTAGATTGCTGTACAAAGATTTCTTCTTAAAGAAGGAAGGTCACTTAGCAATGCCACCACAGAATTCTCCAAATGAAACGTTGCAAAACGTAACAGATGCTAGTGAAGCAAATTCAAATGCTAAAACAGAAAACGACAATGTAACTACAGACTATCCTTCGTATTTATTAAACAGCTCGACAAAAGCATATACTTCTAAAGTCATAGAAGATTATAAGAAAGAACTTGAAGCTATAAATAATCTACACGAACTCACTCTTAAAGATATCAAAACAGACGCCATTTCACCGACTCCCTTAAATCTTGATAAAATGTTTGAAGAGCACACTAGTTTCCTCGACGACAAACAAGATTCCAGTCAGAATTCACAAGAATCTAATAATGGGTACGACACTCGTGATAAAAATTCACTAGACACCGCTAAGACTGATATATCTAAAGTGTCCACTAAAGAATTAATTCAGAACTATTTAAAAGTGAAAGAAGGAGATTACAGTAAAGAATATACTGCAAAAATAGACAAAAAGCCTGACAGAAAATTGAGTAATGCAATTTCGAAGACTGAAACAAACTTACTGACTACTAAAAACGAATGGAATAATAAAACAAAGTTGTTTACGACTCAAATACCAAAATCCGTGAACCTTAAACAGACACAGAAGAATGTGTTCACAATGCGGCCACCAATGAGCGCTAGGATCGACAGCGTGCAGAATGACAAAGACGTTGATTCTTGGATGTCTCTATCTGCACCATCTCCGAGAGTAACTGAAATAGACAATCTAGAAACACCTAGAGAGGCTGGTATGGAACCTAACACTACAGAACATACACCTTTAGCAGAAATAAAACCGCCAAGTGAAGCTACTCCAAATTCGATTGAACAAAAACAACCTACAATACAATCTGGTGAAGCGAACAGCTCTGTAGAAACAATAAAATCCAAAGAACTGACTTCAAGATCAACGGTTTTAGATATTTACTCGATGTTGAAAGAGATTGAGAGTTTCGGTGATAATCCTGTGACTGCAGTCACAAAGGTAGATTTACCAGAAGACGCAACGAATTCGGAGAAAAGAAACGATAAAATTGAAGGGTCGACATCCCCTAAAGATAATTTCACGTAAGTTTAGCCTGTTATTTTCGCTGCTAATTAGATTACTGTTACAGATACAGGATTAATGTTAAACTTATTATTTTCAGAGAAATATTTGAGTTTTTGGAAAAAGTGGAACAAAGTGCTAATGATGCTTTGAATGTCGTTACTACATCGACACCGCAAACTATTCCTAAGTAAGTAAAACAATACATACACACAATAGGTACCTACCAAAGTAAATTGTACCTTAGTTGTATGAAGAGATGGTTCACGAACTTATCCTACCACGTAACTCAAGATATAAGTCCCGTCTATATCTTTTATTATTTTAAATACATACTTTCAGACTGGAAGCGCTACTGAAACTACCACAAACGGAACTAGCTCAGAGATTGGTGACAGCGTCATTGCAGTTAGAGGAACGATCTTGTTGTATTGCACTTTTACAGGAAAGTTTGACAAATCATAAAGAACAGGTAAGTAATGGGTCTTATACATTTTTAATGAAGTTTTTATTTATTTATTTGAGAACCAACAGCTTACAAAAACTTACAAACTACCTAAAATAAAACGCAACAGCCAATTATAGGTTCTCACCACTAAAAATATCATAGGTAAGCAAAAAGTCTGTTCTTAGCTCTAAATACTTAATTGAAGTTACATTTATGTAGAATACATAAATAGATGCATGCTACCTACACCTGATTAATTTAAAGATAAACTAAAAGTGACAAAAATTAAAGTTGTTTTAGCTCTTTTCTCGATTGGAGAAGATTTTCGAGTTTTTATACCTCACGTCATGGAAATTAAAATACAACTTTTTCTTCCAGATGATAAGCAAAATAAGTCACCTGGAAAAGCAATCAATGCGGAACATAAATAAAGTGAAACAGGAATGCGAAGAAACTGTGAAACGACATCAAAATTTTATTGATCAGGTAAGTTTGCAAACTACACATTTAGGTTTTAGTGTAAGTACCTACCTACTTTCATTATATGATTACAATATCCTACCTATTATATAAAAACTCCATTCTACACAAGTTATAACGCATGATGGGTTGATTTGAGTAAAAATTGAGACTGGATTTAATAACTATCTTAAAACGTTCTCTTCTTCTCTTTTTTTGTCGGTCTCTATGTACTATCATCTTACAATAAACTGTTAAATAAATAAACGTTATTACTTAATTACTGAGATCTTTATATTGCATTTAATAAGCAAATTCCTTGATAATTTAAGTTATGCCTTCACATTTCCCTAGCTAATAAGCGACAAGAAGACACTAAACCACCGCATAGAGCAGTTAGTAGACGAGCGGCGATCTCTCGAGGAGCGATGGAAACGGTCGGCGCAGTCACTTGAAGATAGGTACAAGTTGGAGCTCCGGAATCAGCACGACAAGATGGCGGCCGCTCAGCAGGTCGGTCGTCTTTTGTTTTTTAATGGTAATGGTGAAATGGCATAGGAATTCTGTAGTCTGTAGTAATTCTCTAACAAGTTTAGCATGCATTCCCAGTGGATTATAATCTAGCTAGTTCATAGTTTTATTATCATGGACAGTAGTAGAGTCCATGATGATAAAACTATGATGCAACTACTGTAATCAATAAGCGAACATGCTGAGACAAGCTTGACTCATTCAGCGAAGAATGGGAGGTAGAACTGGACGGAGAGCAAGGAGGTCTTTGCCCAGCAGAGAGACGTGACAGGCTAATTGTATCCTGATGCAAGTGCGGGTATTGTCGCGTGGTGTAGTTGTCGATGGAGTGACATCTAAAGCATAGACTTCAGAATTTCGTAATGTGTTTTAGCTTACTTATCCTACAAGTTTACAGAGACAGTTGCTTTTTTTCAGGTTGCCAGACAGCGATGGGTTCGTCAGAAGGCTGAAAAAATTAAGGTTAGATTAGAACTTAATTCATACATAGTTTAATATGCTTGTGAACCTGTTTGATGAATTATTAATTACAAAATGAGGTTTACTTTTTGTTATATCAGTAAGATGAGAGAGAGATATAGTAATCAGATTCTAATAATGATTATTACTAATAAGACTCTTTAAATCAAATTATAAAGGCTTGTTTCACCTTTACAGATAAAATTTCAACTCACAGATAAACCTTTGTCTATTTCATAAAACATGACGTTAGAGACAATAAAAGGTATAAACTATCCGTCTACATTTTACTAGTTTTATTTGTAAGGACTCTTCATCTTCTTTTCCTAGGAACTAACAGTGAAAGGCTTAGAAGGCGAACTCCGTGAGATGGCAGAGCGTCAACAGAAAGAGATATCCGATTTGAAGATGTTCCACGCTGAACACACGGGGCGGATGCAGGCGAAGCACGCCGCCGAGATGGACGAACTCCGGCGCAGCTTGGAGGAGGAGAGGGAGGCCGCGCTCGTTAGGGAGAGACAGCTAGCGAGCTCTAGGTAATCTAATATAGAGATATGAAGCTGCCCGAGACTTCGTACACCTTTATCGTCTATAGGAAAATTTTCATAAATCTCATAATTAATTAATTAGCTTTAGTGTTATTCTAATGTGTAAGCTACAATATTGTCAAGTTTCATCCAAATCTGTTCAGAGGTTTTTGCGTGAAAGAGTAAACACATCCTTACATACAGCACAAACATTAGTAGAATGCAACCCAACCTACCAATCTACTATCTTACTTTAGTAGAATGCAACTATTTAATGATCTTAGCTTTAATTCTTAAAAACTGATTGCAGAATCCAAAAATAATTATTGTTTTACATTTCCAGACTAGAAAAGCAAATCCTGGACCTAGAACTAACGTACCAGGAGCAACGTACTAGGCTCATAGCGGAGATGCGAGCAGAGAACGAACGCGTCGCTTCTACGCTCAGTGATAGGGAGAAGGCCGTTCGAGAGGAGATAGGTAAGTGCTATAATGTACTAAGGGCCTGTTTTATCACTGTCTGTCAGTTAAATTCAATCTGTAAGTGTTAAAACGGGCCCTAAAGGTCAATTTATGCGCAGAGTCATGAAAACAAAATTCAACCTTAAAGTCTATAGTGTAAAGCCCGTATTACTACTGAGATTTTCAAAACATGAGCGTGATATAATAGCTCGAATGCAAACGTGCGAATTTACGCGGGTATGAAGAAGTAATATGTGGGTTAAGGCTGATTTACATTGAGTCAACTGACGTCAGTTACTGAACTGACCTGGTATTGCCATAGTGTAAATTGATCACTGACGTGTCCGTGCACTATCGTACTGGGGGCTTAGCACGACGTGCCGCGACAATTATGCGTGACATGCTGTCTTTATCACATTTAAAACTATAGACAGAGACGTAAGCGTGACAAACGCATGACAACGTCTTGTCACGGAGTGCCATGCTAAGCTAGCTGACTTCAATATTCGTATGGGAATAGTGAAGTCAGTACTGACGCGACAGTGCACTGACGTCAGTTACTCACTCAATGTAAATCAGCCTTCATGCTGTGAAGTTAAGGTTGAATTTCTTATGTTCAGTTTTGGATAGACGCTTCGCTACGCTAGTATAAATTGAACTAAGGCTAAAGTACTAGAAGCAAAGCACTAGACAAGCATTAAGTAGTTTTTACTTCAATAATTTAAATCAAAATGGAGTTATCCATTGCTTACAGAGAAATGGCGTGAGGAACAAGAGAAGATATTGGCTGAGAAGAGGGTTCAACTTGAGCAAGACATTGCTAAAGAAAAAGCTAATATTGATGTAAGAAAACTTTTGTTACTGTTAATCTTTCACATTAGAACAATAGAAAAAAAGAACAACAAAAAAGAAATAAGAAAAAAAAAGAACAATAGAAAATCTATTGTGTCTAGGATTATAATGGGTCAGTGGGATGTGAGAGGTTAATGTGGATGAAGCGAAGGAAGTGTCTGTGGAGCGTAGCAAGTGGAGGGAAGTGGTCTCTCTACCCCGACGGGAGAAAGGTGTGACAGATATGTATCTATGTATGTATTTTGATATAAAGAAATAAGTAGGTAAGTACTTTATGAAATAAAAGGCAAAGAGAAAATAACACACAGCTATGTAGAAATAAGTATATAGAAATAATGAAAAGAAGGCAAACGGAAAATAACACACAATTTAATATAGAATTCATATTATTAATATTTTTTGGTACATCTTTAAAGATCTCGGGTCCATAGGGACCTGGTCATTTAGGAGGCGTGCATGGGGCCGACGCCAACATGTAGAGGCCCTTTTAAGTACCATTTATTATAAAATGTAAGATGGCTTGCACCTACCGGGGTCTATCCCCCAACACACTATGTAAATGCATTGGAGGAGAGTCCTCGGTAGCTGCAGAACAATTGCCGGTAAAGGATGAACTTATTATTTTTCATTATTATTATTATTATTTCCTAGGAACTAATGCGTCACAAAGAAGAAGAACTCCAAGAGAAATTCGATCAATTCAAAAAAAGCTTCGAAACAGAACAGCAGATGTTGCTCAAGAAGAAAGTGACGGAGATAGCGGCGCAGCAGAAGCAGGAAAGGGACAGAGCTATCGAGAAGGCGATTGAGAGTATGGAGGCGGAGGCGCAGGCGGGGAGGAGGGAATTGCAGGATGCGCTTAGGTAATGATAATGTTGTTTGTATTATTATTTCATTAACAATGCTTTAATAATAGTTAATGCCTACTTGAAAACTTACCTTTAAGTAGAAAACTGACAAGATTGAAAATAAAAAAAGAATTTGTTTCACAAGTACGAGTGATCACGGACTCTTACAACAAAGAGCAGAAGTGTTTTGCAAATATGCACCTTATTTCAAAGCGCTAAGAGCTGTCTCGTATAACAAAGTAAAATAATCATTTATTCCCAATTCAAAATAACTAAATAAAAAACAATAAATAAAAACATGAAACAAAGCAAAGTATTTTACAAATGTCCACCTTATTTCAAAGCACTAAGAGCTATATTTAAATGATGTTTTAGATGTAGAGTATAATTTACACTTTACTGTAGCCACTTGCATTACACGATAAACTATAAAATCAGTAATACATATAATTTATTTGTTGAATAAATCAGACGAAACAAAGAACAATATGAGATAGAGTTGAAGGAGCTAGCGGAAACGGAACGAGCGACGTTGAAACGGTACCAGGATGCGCAGGCGCGGATACGACATACTGAAGACCGATGTAAGTACTTTTTCCAGTTTTTTTGTAAGGAGAATTAGTTTGTGATTGTTTTTATCCTTTCTCTATTAGTCCTTTAACGTCCACACTAACAGGGGCCTACTGAAGTATTAAATACTACCTAAAGTATGATAATTTTCAGGTGCAGAACTAGAGGTCACCATATCTCAACTTGAAACAAGAAACAAAGTTATTACAGAAGTAAGAATAGTTACTATGTTTTCGTTTTGTCCTTATCATTATTATATTTATGGGCTACACTAGAAAATCCCCCATTTAGACCTATCTTCTGCTAACTTATCTATTATTTATAATTTATTGTAGTGCCCTAGCAGGTTACATGTTAGATTGCGTTTCATGAAATAGTTCCTATGCCGCCATGTTGGCAGCATTGAAAAGTACTGCGAAACGTCATCAAGATGTACACATTTTCAATGCTGCCAACATGGCGGCATAGGAACTATTTCATGGAACGCACGCACTCTAGTTCCTTTTCACTCGTATTGTTAACACCTTATGTACAACATGAAACAATAAATATTTTTATAACCCAGAAAAACAGTCAACTACAGAACCAAGCTGAAGAAATCCGCGCCCGCTGCGAACAAGCGTGGAGAGCTAAAGTAGAGAATTTACAACGAGAGATGGACGATATGAGGAAGACGCACGAGGAACAAATGCATCAGTTGTATGCTAAGTAAGTAGTCATATCGTATAGGTTTGTGTAAATGCGATGGATGGATTTTGTGACTCTTTCACTCCAAAACCACTTAACAGATTTTGATGAAACTTAGCAATATTACAATATTGTTGCTTAAGCTTTTTAGCTCATGTATATCAGGGGGCTTAGCACGGCGTGCCGCGACAATTATCTCACGTATGCTGTCCTTATCACATTTAAAACTATAGACAGAGACGTAAGCGTGACAAAGACATGACAACGTCTTGTCACGGAGTGCCATGCTAAGCTAGCTGAATAACATAAGCTATTTAATTTTAAGTTATTGTGTAAGTTTTTCAAGATATAGCGATTAGAGCGTATGAAGTAGCGGGCAGCCTTTAGTATTATAGTTTATGATGATGGATGGATCGATGTGAGATTGTTTGTTACTCGTTCACGGAAAAACTACTGAACAGATTTTTATGAAACTTGGCAATATTGTAGCTTATACATTACAATAACATGTAGGCTATATTATTTTGACATATCATGATTATCTCCAAGATATGACAATAAATGTGTATGAAATCGCGGGCAGCGTCTAGTATTGCGTATGTCTGTTTATGCCGATGGATGGTTAGATGTTTGTTACTCTTTCATGCAAAACTACTGAACAGATTTAAATAAAACTTGACAATATTATAGGTCACACATCAGAATAACACATACATAGGCTATATTATTTTGAGATATCTTGATTTTATATCAAGACGGTAAATGCGAAGCCGCGAACAGCCTCTACACTCCACATATTCCCTACCTATACACATACCTATTTCCCTTATACCAGGGTCAAAGTAGCAGTGGCGCGTAAAGACTCAGCGATCCAAGCGTTGACTCGCGAAGCAGGCAAGTACCAGGAGAAGATAACTACTCTGGAACAGAAGTTACAGCAGCAGAGGAAAGACTTCTTGAAGCAGAAGTAATGTCTCACTTGCCTATATTAAGGTCATTAGGGCTTTATAAAAGTCAGTGTAAATCTGGATAGATCGATTTAAGTGTTAGGCCGCATTACGGTTTTTGCCGTGAACGGTTAGCCGCCGCGAAACCGCTTGAGCTGAACGCATTACGGTTTAAAAACGCGAGCGGTTTTCATAGCTTAAAGCTGGATTTCAAGAAGATAGTGTGTTTTTTTGCTAAGAAAAGAGGCCATGCCGTGGTTGTAAGTTTCTTTCGTGGTTTCTTAACCAAAGTGCGATCGCTTTTATACAGTTTCTTGAGTCACAAAGTCACGCGGTTAAAACCGCGGCGGCGGTTTAGCCGTAGTGCGGCCTAGCACAAGATAGGTTTTGTCCAGTACACACTAAAGTCAAGTCTAAAGAATTTGAATGAAGTTAAAGTACAGAGATATGTAATGTCCTATCTCTTTTCTTCTTAAAATCAGAAGCTATTCTTCTATGCTTTATGAATATCGCTTAAAATGGCCGATTAATATTTTTGTCTATGAAATGAAGTCTCTTTGAAATTAATGTAGGTACTTTTTCGTCCTAAATTATTTAAAATTATGAGTTAATTTATTTATTTATTGACTGTTGTTGTGTTGTTTTTGTGTGTTGCAAGTGTGATTATTTATTTTCGCGTAAGTGTTTATTATTTTCGTTTTTTATTTTAATGAGCCTGTTCAAATAAGTGACGAGACTTAAAAGAAAAAAAATATATTATGTAACGATTTTTTTTTTGAACAGGCAGTTTAAAATGTATTCCTTGCTTGCCAATATTAAATAAACTAATTTATTTTTCATAACTGATTTTCTTTTAGATTTATAATAAATGAAATAGCCAAATCCTCTTATAAAATATCTTTATATAATAATTACTATAATTATTAAGAAAGTATAAAAACAGTATACCAGCAGGTACATTCTTAAAGCTATAAAATCACTCTCTTAAAATAAGATTTCGGGAATACATCAACAAAAATTAACCCTTAACAAATTATAACTATAATCACATAATAGGCACTTTTAACATACTGCAATCAAACTTATTTAAAATTCTTGTAACGAAAGTTAAAATTCAGTATCTAATTGCTATTTAAAGAAGTTCAAGGTGCATCTAGATAGCAGTTACATAATTCCAGATTTATTTGTTATTTCTTCAATAAAATTAGCAGTTGTTTAAAGTTTGGCATTAATAACATGATGCTATCGTGTTACACTTTGGTAACAGCCTGCACCAATAATATTAGAATCACTCATACCAGACTACCATTTAGAGGTCCTAGGTTCGAATCACAATTCGACAAATACTTAGGTACCTATCTATTTAGGTCTTAATTTGTCTGTACACTAGGAATCCTACATTTTTTTTTACTTCTTCACCAAGGCCTCCACATTTCCGATACCCCCGACCCTCCTTGTTTCGGCGACTTCGAACTATCGGCTTCTTCTTTCTCCACGTTCTTCTCTGGGACCACTGGCTTCTCTTCTTTCACAGAAGATTGTGCTAAAGATACTGCTGTGTGACTTATCACAGTTCTTATAACTGGTACTGGAATCACTGGCTTTGCTACTGTAGGTGTTGTTATGGTTACTGGTAATGTTAATTTTCGATCTAATGGCACTCTTTCTGATACCCTTTTAAATGCTGAAGGTTTATCTATCGTTTTATGGTCTTGGATTCTGTCTGGAATAAGAATAGTCTTTTCTTGATCTATTTTCATAACCTTAGCCGCTGGTCCCGTGAGTTCCGTCACAGATCTTTTCAACTTATGTCGCATCGAGTAATCCACTGCTCGTTTTGGTGACGCATCGATTCCAATCTTGTAATTCTCAACGTCAATGACTATTGAAAGCGGCTCCATATATTTCTTATTTCTCAACGCTTCTTGTTTTAACATCTCTGGCGATATCGTAGTAGATGAAACAGTAGGTTTTTGCGTTTCCGGACTCGAATCTTGGTCTGAAGCGGATCTGCTCGGTGGAGTTGGAAAAGGAAACGTTTGTACTGGTCTTGGAGGCGTTTCTAACTCCGTAGAAGAGTCACAAGCGGAATCACAAGACATTGGACTTAGAGGTGGACTGTGGGGTTTCGTCGACCGCACGAAGTGGAACGCACTTGGTCTTTCGTCGTCGAGTCTTAAAGGGTCTGGGACTAAAGGGGGATATTCGGGAGGGTTTAGTCTTTCCATACCAGACAGACAGGAGTTCAAATGGTTGCCTAATCTATGCCTCAAGCCAGTCGGTACACTAGCTAATCTAGAGAGGTATCTTCGAACTTCAACAGCGCAGTCTCCGAAACCAGACTTGAAGCGATGTAACACCGCTGGGTCGGCTGCAATGGCGGCTGCTAACTGCTGCCGTTGTAACGTTTGAAGGTGCTTTACTGTTAATTCTAAGATGTCTGCCTTTTCTAACTTCGAGTGGCGAGCGGGCTGTGGAAGAAAATATTGATTAGGATTTATATGGTTAGATACATTTAAGTCGTACAGGTCGAAAGAACAAAAAACGTCTCTCCTTTTTTCGAAAGTTAATTTGTGAAAATAAGTACCTACCTATAGCCGCATACTTTTGGCCTTTATTAAAAATAATTTACAAAAAGTGTGAAAAGTAGTAGGTAGTTTATATTGAGAATTAAATGCTCCATCTTTTCCTTAATCTTCAGGAGTAGGAAAGACAATTTTAAACTTAATTGTATGACACATTTAGGTATTAATGTCAATGATAATACCTCAAATATTTGTTGTGCTGCCTGCATTGGCATCTGATGTAGAGATTGTATTATTGGTGCCGAAGCTTGCGGGATGGGGTCCCGCTATAGACAAATATTTATTGCAATTCATTTACGTAATCATTATGAAATAATCTTTGGTGAATCTAATTGGAATCTTATAGGTACCTAAGGTGTAGTTATTCCAACACCTTCGAGGCCAACACTTATTTATAGCCTAGCTTTGATTAAAATGTGTATTTTGTGTATTTTAAACAAATGAATAAATAACTTGTGATAAAAACTTACATCTTTGTCCATGGAATCCATCAATAGATCTTTCAGCTCGTTCAAACAATGATTGATGCGCGCGCGCCGCTTCTTCTCCATGATTGGTTTATTCGTCTGTAATTAATTTAATAATGATTTATTTAGGACACATAAACACTTATAATTTTCTTATTATTGTGATATTAAAGGTTTTTATGTCTCGTTATTTTTAAGAAGTGTTTAACTTCCCTTTCACAACTTACAAATCTGCGAAAGTTTATTTATACTGTGGTAAATTAAATTAGAATTTTCTAAAACTTTTCGAAACAAAATAAAGTTTAAGTTCTAAGTAGATAAAATGTTTCCTATAGCGAGCGATATGAAGGAAACCTCACCTTCCGAAGCTCAGCCTTGGATAATCCCTGATGATGAGGGGGTTCCGAAGCAAATCCTGATTGAGAGTCATCATCTTCACTACAAGGCATTTTCACTGCACTTCACTCAATCCCTTTTTCGCAATAAGGCCGACTTTTTGTTGTCTTTTCTTTAAAATTATTATTTTATTCTTTAAACTAACTTTTTTAACTTTTGAATAAAGTTCCATAAACACAATCTTCGAAATTAGAATTTTAAATACTGGCAGACAACCTCACCGGACGAGGTCTTAACAGTTAATAAATTTTAGAACGAGCAAAATTCAAAGTGCCCTATTTCCCGGGTTATCCTGTTTATGAATGAATGCAACAGAAATATAGCTGTCTTCCTCACTCCAAGGGGTTGCTGCGATGGGAACTGTGTCGGAATGTTTTGTTTTCGTGCTGTCTCGCTCTGAGGGGGACCTGTTGAGGTGTTGCAACGTGCGGTTTCGATTCGATGGGATGCAAAATATCGCAGGTAATAAAATCTTAAGTTGAAACTTTTAATAAGAATTTTTGGTTTTTGATCTATTCAAAAACCCATTTTTTTCTTCTTTTTTTTTCTAGGGACCTATGTAGGAACTTTACGAAGTACCTAAGTCTTTAGATTTAATTAAAAATACAAAATTAAGACAACTTAATTTCCACGTTTTAAAATAATGAAATCGATAACGTCCTCTCAGTTCAACAAAAAACCCATAAAATTTCGGTTTGACGCTACTTCCGTCGCTCCCCATCCTGTAATGTATGGGAATGCCGGACCTCGCGCTTCCATCAAGAACTGTATTAAACCGTCCGACCCTCCCGAACAAAAAACCCAAAACTTCATTGATTCACACCTTTCCATAAAGTAGCGCGTTTATTTCTAGCACACCTCGCGAGTTTAATGTGATACTTTATGCGTGCAGTGTAGCGTAAAAGGGCGGGTAGAAAGTACGAAGTTTTTTTCGTTTTTTCTTTATGGATCGGTTGACAGTTTAACGTGGTTCTTTATGGGCATGGGCGCCCTCGTGTTCCCACGATATGTGTGGGAATTTATCAAGGTGCAAGGGTTTGTATTGAGGTGTGCAGTTTTGCGTGCTACAATATTTGTTTGTGCACTTGAAATTTTGCTAGTTTTGCGTTACTTAAGGAATCTCTTGGCTTGGCGCTGTCGTCTTTTTTTTTTCTTTGACCATGCTATGTTCTAAATAAAGAAGGTAAGAAAGTAGGTACGTAGGTACTTATTTAAGTTTTCTTTCTTAACTAACTTAATATTAAAAGTTAATAAAGTTCATAATTTATTCAGATTAAACTTAAATTGAGTAGCAAACTTAGCTCCGGACGAACATACGGAAATAACTACCTACATAAAAACTTACTATACCTACACACGAGTAGATAAGAGTCTAAATAAATACCTCTGACCTACTTACAAAAAGGAAGTAGGTATTAGTAAACCCTTAATCTTTAGTAATGACGTCACAAGATCCAGGTGTTCGCAAGGTCATTCAACTGCTGGGGAGACTCCCCTTGCTTACCTTAAAGCTTTATCTGAATGTAAGGAGTTGAATTAACTAGGTACTAACCTAATCTTTGCATATACCTACTTACCTATGTACTAAGGTACCTTATTATTTATATTACCTATAATAGGTACTTATTATTTTTTGAATAGGTAGATACCTACACTACTTAAGCCGCTTGAAGTGTACCTTTCGATTTGATGTTTACCTATTGTATGTTTATGTTCTGGAACTCCCAATATACCTATTAATAGTCTAGTGGTTTATTTTGCTTTACTTTGGATAAATCAGATACTGCGAAGGATTGCAATGAAGACTTACATAGATAAAAATAAAAGATTAATAGTAGAGCAGATTGACTATAGACTCTACCAACAAGAGCAACGCTCTTAAATATGAAGAAGAAAAAGTTATTCACTTAATATCTAAAATAAATATTTATTGAAACATCACTGCCTGATACAAAAGTCTATAAATCCGCAACACGCTTCGAAAAACCAAAAATCAAACCAATCTTCGAATAACTTGAGAAGGGAAACCAACTTTCATATTACTTAACTTAGAGTTAAGAATAACTTAACCCTTTATGTAGCGTTATCATTACGTTTAAGTCCCGCATAAACAAGACATTGACCGTCCCCGTCCAGGTGTCCAACTGACCTTTTCCGATCGCACTTACTTCATACCACACGTTTATAAATATTTAATTGAACTTCTTTCTCCCACGGTTGTTACAGTATGGGCATTTCGCTTCCTATATCCTTTTTCCGTTAAAAAATGGAGGACAAAATTGTCTCCTATTAAAAAGTGGATTTTGGAAAGTGGCTGAATGTAATTTTTTGAAAATGGTAAAACAAATGTACTGCAATACCTAAACATTTAAGTAGTTATTTACGTACCCTATACCTACCACTAGCATGTCGGTAAGTTGATTATTTTTCATAATTAATTTGACAAAATCAACTTCCGTCATGATTAAGTATTAATATAAATTGATTGCACATTAATTAGGACAAAGTAGGGTGCATGGTACATAGATTGAAAAACATGACCCAAAAATAAAACTTTTCAAAACAAAATTATTTCAAATTTACAAAAAAAAATATTAAATACTCGTACTATAAGGTCAAACTCCCTTAAAATATGTAGTTTCAAAGGCTACCGAAGTGTGACGACATTGCGTGATGGCTTGATGAGGTAACGAGGCTAATGAAGAGCGAATTGCCATGCCATGGGACAGCTATGGGACATGCCATGCTGTCATATGCGAGGGGAATATGTGGGAACTGGCTGGATACTGCATAGATCTCCGTGTCGTGTTTTAGATGCATTAATTATAGCCTTTGGGAATATTTATTTAACATGCAGAATTAGATCGCCACTGTGTGAAAGTAAAAGTATAGGTACCTAGGTAGTTAGTTACTTATATTTTTTGATTAGGATGACGGAAAATGCTCACCTACCTCTTTTTTGGTTTTTAGGTAGCCACCTACATGTCTATTTAAAGCAGTTTATGGACGTAGCTGCTAAATATCAAGGTAGGTACTTACTGACTCTAGCAACTTTATCTAAGTAGGCACCTACCTTATTAACGTTTTCGGTTTAGTTTTTTACGTTCTACCAACCAACTTACTAAAAACTTCGAACATGGTTAAAAAAATCTTTGCTACATATCTTTTTAAACATGTTCTTACCTTCAAACAAAAAATTGAATTTAGCCCCACCCCAGTGACGTCAGAGGTCGTGAGAACGGTAAGAAGGAATTAAGTTTTTGTATCGTAACGGGGCAGCTTCCTTCCTGTACGGTGATGTGATTCATTGTAATAAATTAACGAGGGATCAGGGGCTTGAGAGGAAACGATCGCTGCGGTCAGCTTAGCTTTTTTAGTAAGGGATTTATTAAATAATTTTGTTGCATCTTTTTTAACACTTAAGTAAAAGGTAAGTAGTAGTCTTTTTGAATAGGTAGAGACGTCTACGACCAATAAAAAAGCAATTTTTACTTTCTAACCTCTAAGTTAATTTGCGTCTGATAAACCAACTTCTTTAAAGATGGATTAGCAATTAGCAAATACCGTTTTAATGGTAATTATACCTATTTAGGTACCTACTTACATAAACATATCTCAAGAGGTACCTAACTAGGTATCTACCTACCTTCTTTAAAATTCGTATTTTGTAAACTTAGGGATCTTAAAATCGTCACCGAGGACGTATTAGGTCTACCTATTAAATAGGTAGAATTTTATAGCTGATATCCGCCGTAGATTCATCTTCCCAAATCTGGACCACTTTTTGTCATCCCACACAACATTTCTCATGGAAACAGGTGGTTACAAAAACACGCCCTTTGATCAACTCTTTAAAAAAAATCTCGGTACATCCGCTTTGGGGTTTCCGGGTCGCGGCCGACGGACAAAAAAAACATTTATTGTGTATGATTGATGATTAAATATTTGTACACGTTGGAGTTTGATGGGAGAATGATTTGAGGAGCTCGGAAGATTTTGTGTGAAATAAATAAGTTACTACTTTGATTCGTATCCTTGTCTTTTTGTGTAGTTAGGTACTAAAATAGGTATAAGAGTAGGTACCTACCTAATAAAAATATTAGTTTTATCAGATAGGTGTTTGTCTATTCGGTTGATACAACTTCCGGTAGTTTTTTTAAAAGTAACAACCAATTGAAAGATCTTTTGCAAGTCCTTAAATCTGTAAGGGTTTTTTAAACTCTACGAAGTGTCGGATCACCTATGAATTTAAAGTGTTTATTAACCTTTAAAGTTACATCAATAATCCAACAATTACTACCTACCGTTTACACTTATACTACAAAAACTAGTTCTTATTGGAATTGACCCCTGTATACAAACTAATCCTAAATATCCCTCGATGTATAGCAATGTCCTCTTTCACCCTACATTCCCACGGTATCGTGACAGGTGTGCAGCCTTCATATCCTGCAGTGTAATAAACACCTTAGTGCGGTTAGTTTAAGCTGATTATTGGATGTTATTGATGTTCGGAGACTGTGTAGGTATTGAGAACGATGAAATACTTAGTTTAAAATTTTAATGCTAGAAAAAAGGTTATAGGTAACTAGATACCTACTTAGAAACACTAAAGATAGTGATAGTCGTTCTTAAATTATATAGGTAGGTACATAGCTAGGAGACTTAATTATTATGTACATAACTTCTTTAACAGGTAAGTAGTTAACTAGGTACTACATAAGTAGGTAATCAACTAATCAATAATACTTATCTCTACGTCGCTATATCTTCTTTCATGGTAGAGCAATGGTCCGGCGCCAAACCACTTCAAAAAATCTATTAAAACTACAAAATTAAAAACCATTCATGTGCTACTTCATTCACAAAATCCTTTTAACAAAAAAAGGCTCTCAAATAGCCAATCAATTCCTTAAAGTGACCGAAACCCGCCCGCGACAAAAAAATCGCGCGATCTTGTGGGAATAATCGTCACGGGGGATTCTCAAGTTAGACCTTTTGTTACTACCTTTGCGCCAGTCTTTTGTTAAAGTGCACAAAATAGAGATTACGTGTTTACGGATCTTTTGTAAATGGATACCTTGCTTCTAATGGAAATGGGTTCCATTTGATGATTTTTGAAGTTCGAAAGATTAGGATTTGAAGTCATTGAGACTGTTCATTGATTTGTTTGTTTATTTTAAGGATTATGGGACCTTTTAGCGCGCCATGTAGCCGAAAATAAACATTAAAATTATTTTCAGATAATTTAATTTCAAATTATGATACGGTACATTGGGATAAATGCGTACAATTAAAGTAATAATAACATAAAAACCTGAAGTATTCGGACTATTGTTGTGTTTTATAAAATTGATTATTAAAATTACTACAATAATCCGAACATTAAGTTATTCATGAATAAAATTTATAAGACTAATTGCATGGGATGCACAACTTATAATAATTTCAGTTACATTTTTAAAACTATAAAATTTAAACACAAATAAATGCTTTAAAATAAATGCTAAATACGTGAGTTTCAATGTTAATTAGGATAAGTAGGTATTAAAAATAATAAAAAATAAAATTTTGTGAAACTCGTTCGTCATGCCAAAACATATTATTGTTTTTAATCCAAATCTTACATACTAAATGCCGATTTTCATACCTATAGTTTACGTATTACAATTTTTGGCATTATACATTCACTTTCCGTGTCAAATGGTAAAAATATACCAAATACAATTTGTTTATAAAATATTATGTCTTATTTAGAATAAATGCTAAATATCTAAAACCTACAAACTGGCACTCGCTATCACAGAAATAATTTGATATTAATTGCTGTTCGTTAATTTCACAAAATATATTTTAGAGGCAAACACACAGAAATCTTAATTAACTTCAAATTCTTTTACTTACGCAATAATTCGGTTCATTTACAAGAAATTCAATCTCAAAAATATTTTAAAACATACGGAATCATACGGAAAAAAGTAAAAAAAAAAAAACGGAAATTAAATGCAATATTTTGATCCCTTCTAAATTAACTTGTTTCAATTAAATACTAACGAATATAGAAATTGGAAGTCACAAATATAATAAACTATTCATGCACGAATAAAGAATAATATTATTGAAAATAGAATATGAGGAAAGGGTTAACACTGTGAAAATATATGATGGATAATATTTCACTGTCTATAAATCATTAGTTATAGATTTAAAACAACTAGAGGTACGAGTAGATTCTACATACACAAATAAATGCTTAAATATTCAAACACGACTATCTCTATGTCACAATAGAGCGAAGTGTCAAATTTCACTAGAATACTTTTCTGAAAAGTGATTATTTTTGTAGAAAACTACATTTTGACAACAAAAATGTCTAGGCCATACCAAATAGCTACTCAGAAATCTCTATTTTCTACCACAACTATAGTTTCAAACCACAACCAATATTTTCAGATCATTGACTACAAAACCTGATAGACATCATATGTTTAGAAGAATAATCATCTTCCTAATCATAAATAGACGTTTATTAGGTTGGTAGATAATAAGGTTCAATTTACCAAATTATAAAATAATTTCAAATATTAAAACAATGTCAATAGAGTGCAGTAACATGAAACTTTTGACACATAGCAAAGAGAAATGGGATGGATTCTCTATTACACAATTTCAGTTTTATAGTGAAATGATATACATATTTTGCTTGTTACAACAGTATTGCAGCATCTTATATCTAATAAAATATTATTAAAAAACATTTTAATAATTTGTCGTATCGATACGTCTCGTTTGATTTACAGAAATACATTTATATGAAAAGGCTCCAGGCCAAGTCAATAATTAGGTACAAATGGTATAGTTTACTTTGATACACTACGTCACATGCTATGACAAAATGAAATTTAAAAAACCGAAATCCAAACAAGTTTCCAAATCGAATCAATACAAAAAGTTTAAAAATGAAATATAAAATACTATTTGACTCCAAAAATTTTCAATGTACACTCACATGGGGATGTCAGCTACATATTCCATTCTTAGAAGCAGGTCCATGAACTCTTGCGCATCGAACCAGCGCCACGGGACTGGTGCCGTCTCTCTCACACACCGCGCGTTCCACCTTCGGGTGACCCCGTAGAGGACCGAAACGGCGCAAATGAAGCAAACTACCGCGAATACTTGGAACAAAGATTTTAGCGGCTCCCTGTAATTAGAAACTGTAGAATTTGAGAGATGTCGCGAAAATTGAATATGTTTTGATTACAATAGGGTCCTAGTTTCCTACTAATGACAATTCTATGTAGGTTGATGGTTTAAGTTCGTAAATGAATTTGCCAAACTATTAAAATGAAGACATCAACCCAACAAATGTACAAAACGAGTTTTAAATATAGTTCTAGGACTAATGTCATTTTTTGACGTTTTGTCTATAGCCGAAACGTCATTTATCTGAGTTCTAGAACTATAAATGAAACTCGTTTTGCAATAAGGGGGTAAGTGTCTAAAGGATTACAACATTGATGGTAGAGTCCTTGCAGACTTAAGATCCTTTAAGATTTTTATTGAATGGCATATTATGTAATGAAAATACGTACATATTATAAAGCATTAATTACATGGAAATGTTGCAAATTCCAGATTACTTCAATATTCAGTGAGAGCTGACGATCCTCCCATTTTTATCTAACAAGGGAACTGGAGGTCAAGAAAGTGATTTTACTTAAATAATATGACATCTAACTAAGATATAGATATAGCTAGCCTATTCTATCCCACTAGTGGGCAAAGGAGTCTCCATCCTGTTCTATTATGATTGAGTTAGAATGGTCCTGTGTTTATTTAAAGAGTCAAGCTCGTCGTACCATATTGAAAAAGTCTTCGTGCTTCGTATCAACGAGGAATTTTTCAAGAGTCAAGCTCGTCGTGCCATATTGAAAAAGTCTTCGTGCTTCGTATCAACGAGGAATTTTTCAATCTTATCTATACACACATATCTCTTACGCCTATTTCCCATCAGGGTAGGCAGAGACCACTTCCTACCATCCAAACACTTTCGCTTCATTCACATTCATTAGTCACCTCATACTTGCTTGGTTAGGTAGGGTACTCTTGACTTGGCGTCTATTTTTAATAAACCTCAGATAAAGATAGCCTGTCGTGTCCCTCTGTTGGGCAAAGTGCCTTTTCATCCAGTTCTTATGTGCGCCAGAACTCGGCAATTTTAACTAAATGAGTTGTCTCTCTTAGGGCTTATCTTCCTTAGTTCGTTTCATCTCTTACTCATAAAACGTATTCGAAAAGATTTTTTATCTGTCACTGTCTAAAACGACATGTTTTATGAAATAGATACAAGTTTATCTGTCAGGTAAATTTAATCTGTAAGTGGTCAAACGGGCCCTAAGATATTCAGCGATGTGTCTGTAGAATCTACGTTTATAAAATATAAAAAAGTCGTACGTACCACAAATATTTGCGTAGACTCTTATTAGGTACGTTTGCAACTCCCTTCTCGCATTTAAAACATGGCGCGTCCGCTTGTGTCGACACTGATACGTAATCTGTGAAAGTAATGGAATATTATTGTGTTGGTAAGATTCTGAAATAGATTTCATTGTCTAAAATACTGATAAGTTAGTTGTCAAGTTAACAGAGAGTGTTCAAAGACGGTTAGTGATTTTGTCCCTTTTTCGCACTGTTGTGTACCTTGTCAGTAGTCTACTTTAGATAGAGACAGATAAAGAGAGAAAATGACAAAACGTCACAACTAAAACTTTGCTAGTTTTTCTAACAGGTCACGGTTATTCATTGCTGATTGTGGGTGATCAAAGAAATTAATCTATTTTTTTTACTGTACTCATTATTATTATTCAAATATTAAATCTTAAATATCAAGAACACTATGTACCTACTTGTTAATTTGTCACACATAAAACTAACTACTTAAGGAAATACCATACTACCTTCTAAATATACATTTTACATAGAATTACACCACCACCATTTATAAAAAATTAAATATTCTACCGCGTTTTGCAACTTAAAGAACACATGCAACATAAAAATTAAGTAGGTACCTATTTGTGCTAATCAAAGACAAATGCTACTACCTATTTCCTAAAGACTATTATACTGGACAACACAATGATAACTACAATTGGTAAATCACTTTTTATCTAATCTACAAAAGTGTGTTTATGTATGAATATCAAGGGACATAAGTTGTCTATGAAACTGAAGAACATTCCTCAAGAAACATAGGTAAAAAAAAAACATATTCCAATCAGCTTATTGGTAATTTCACATGATGATATGGGAAGTAATATGCCCAGGGACCTACACATTATTCCTCAAGAAATATGGCTTAAAAAGAAACCATCTTTCCATAGAAATATAGATCAGCTTATTGGGTATTTTTCACGAGTTCTTTTATTTAATATCTCGAGCTATGTTTTTCAGTTTCATGGGTAACATATCCCTTGTTAACATATAAACACACTATATAACCTTTCCCTACAACATAAAGTCGGAATTACCACACTCAGTTTGACATCCAGCTACGCAAGTATCACACGATAATCTGTCTATTCTTTCTTTCTGATCTGAACATGTCGCCTCCAACAATCCTATTTTTGATTGCAAACTATTTACTACAGTCTGCAGCAAATTATTCTTAGTATCACCTTCTTCTAAATACTGCTGGAGTATCGATAAATTGGATTCGTAACCGTCCAAATCTGTTTCGACGTCTTTAAGGTTACTTTTAGAACTTTTCAGTTCACTTTCCAATTTGGTCGTGTATTTTGTTAAGCTTTCACATTGTAAGCATTTCTTTAGGCAATCTCCGCAGTTGTTGTTGTCAAAACTTTTATCTGTTTGTGTGTTTTTAGACTCTTGTTTAGGTGGACTACTTGATATATTTTCGCTGTGAATTTTTGATATTTGCAAAGGTTTTGGAATGTTCGTTTTGCTACATTCGCAAGTTGTGACGTCATTTCGATGAATTTCGTCAGTTTGAGTGCCAGTACTTCTAGAATTATCATTATCTGAGTTATTTGAACATTTTTCACAATGCGAGTCGCTGTCTATAAAACTCTGTCTAGATAGATTACAAAAGCTAAGTCTTATTTCGTCAAATAGGGACATATGTGATGCTCTTCCTTGTTCTTCTTTCAATGCTAGTACGAACGATTCTTCGTCAAGGATTCGGTTTTCTATGGATGTAAAAGTTTGTGAATGGTGAAGGAATTCGAAAAAATTATACTAGACTGAAGATACCTTTGATAAATTTTTCTTTCATACTTTATGAAACTACTAACCTAAACATTGTAGACATTTAAACAAGCAAAAGCATATTATGTAGCAGTCTTATTTATTAAACAAGTTAAGTAGAAAATAAGCAGCAACTGAAATTAATAAGCCTTAAAGGGTAAGAAGAGAGTTTATGAGATGCAAGAAAAAATCTTAACAAAAAAATTTATTCTAGATTTTAACTTAACTTTTTATAAATATTCTTTTAAACTAAGTTTTTTGTTTTCCCCTGAAGGCAGTATTGTGTCACCTAGTTTTGTTAACAAAGTAATTAACTTACGGCCGTTCCCAATATTCTTTCTAAATCTGGTTTTGCTACTGGAGATATAAATACTTATCTATTTTAGAATTTTTCGTCCGCTATAAACCTACTGGTGTCAAAAAATCTATGGGATTCTACTGAAGGACAATTAAGTACTGCCGATCTCGGATAGCTATCTTTAAATATTGGGAAAGGCCGTTAACCTCTCACATCCCACTGACCCATTATAAACCCCAATATAATAGATTTTCTATTGTTCTTTTTTTTCTGGGATGTGAAAGATTAATGTGCAAGAGTATATTGTGACTTATTATAATTGTAGGTATATTTACCAGACGTAAAACAGCTGTCAGCAGTAAGTGGATCCAGTGAGGTGAGCATATGATCATCAGTGTAGCTCACGTCAATAGAGCGGTCTAAGCGGAACTGGGTTTGGTTTGACTTGTTTAGTATGTCTTTTAGTTCCATCTCTAGGATTGCCTGAAATAATAAAATGTTATTTAAAAAAAGATGCAAAAGTAAGACATTTTTGTCAATTTGGAATCCGAAGTTAGCATTAGCTTCAATGATGTTATCTTACATACATCAGGGTAGGCAGAGACCACTTCTTTCCACTTGCTACTATCCAAACACACTTCCTTCGCTTCATCCACATTCATCAATCGCCTGTGACTGATTTATTTTAGGTAACTCCTAGCTAGACAATAACTCCATTAAAACCACACCTTCTCCTTGAGGACCTGCTGCATCAGCTCCTCGTGGTCCTGCAGCCTTGCAGCCAGATCAGCTCGCTCCGTCTTCAAGGTCTCGTTCTCCTCGCGTAAAGCTAGCTGACGACTGGAGTACATCTCGTTGATGCGGTGGCATTCCTCTTTGGACTTCATCAGTTGCTCTTCGAGAGTTGATTTCTGGGAGTGTAAGGGTATAATTAAAATAGGTGAAAGAGAGTTAATTTTACATTTATTTAATTATTCATATAATTACAAAGTCAAAACATGACCTTTACAAGAATCAGTCCTAAGATGGTGATTTTATTCACTCACAAATCATATCAGATACCTATGCCTATACTTAACAGCTACATTCAAGTTGTATAAAAGAGGCCAAAGGTAATCGTCAACATTATATTTATAGTAGGTACTTAAGTAGAATAAGTTTATATTATATTGTATTGTATTTATTTAAGAGTTAGACTTTTGTCGGTGAAGCATCCACCATTTAAGCCTATCTTTTGAGTTATTGATACGACAGAGGTAATAGAGAGCCTAAATCAAAATCAGACTCTTGTCAATATTATAGACATCACAATAATGCATTCTTTTTTAATCTTTTGCTTGCCGATGACATACAATACTATAAAATTACTAAGAGTAGTGTTTTGTAAGAGGATCATTTCATCAAGACCAGAATCACGCTAGAATAATGTCGTATGTTGACACAGATCAAAAGAACTAGACAGAGATGTTCTTTAGACTTTTACCCAAAATGTTGCTATCGTGGGTTTACGTAAGTAGTAAGGGTGTTTTCAGACAAGCGTTTAATATGCTCGTATACTCTCTTTTTTGCGATGTATATGCGCGTATACGTTTGGCATATGTCGGTACACGCACTTCAAAAAATGAGTGCATATAACACGCTAGTCTGAAAATGTCCTTAGTTACCAACCTTATTCTCCATGGCACTAAGTTCGTCATCAAGCGCGCGGTTGCGTTTACGCAGAGCATCGATCTCGCGGCGCGCGTCGTCGGCGGCGCGCTCACTGCCGCATAAACGGTCGCACGCGTCTTCGTAGTCGTGGCGAATGTGACATAGCTGCATGTTTTCTTCGCGGAGACTGGTGAATTGAAATAGGAGAGGTAAATTACGTGGTGGTGAAGGTGGTGAAGAAGAAGACAAAGTGAAGAAAGGATGTTAAGAAATTAGGAAAAAATTTCAAAAATGCTTCAACTGAATTGAACTAGGTATCTCTTTTAGCTTTTTCCAAAACATATGCCCAAAATGTTGCCATCAAGCGAACCATCACTTATTTTCTTATTAATAAAATAAGTCTTGTTTTCTCAAGCCTCTCATGATCGCTATGCAATTGGGTTTCTTCAATCTATTTAAAATTGGTTTGAGGCAACTGATGAATGTAGATGAAGCGAAAGAAGTGTGTTTGGATTGTAGCAGGTTGAGGGAAATGGTCTCTGCCTACACCGAAAGGAAAGGGGCGTGACAGATATGTATGTATTTTATTCTATTTTATTTAATATTGTGGCAAAGCAGTTGTTCAAACAACCTCTAACTATCATCATATCTTACATATTAAGATGCGCTCGCAGCGAGTCCCTCTCAGCCGTGAGCGAAGCAAGAGCTTCCTCATGCTGGGTGGAAGAGAAGTCCAGCTGACTCCGCAGCTGCTGCGCCAAGTGGCACTTCTCACGGAGCTCACACTGCAAGTCTTCTAAGAGTTGGAAGCCACCTGTGAGAGGTAAAATACTCAATACAATATAAATTATGCTTTTAAATATTTTCGAATGGTTTTTACATAACTTGATCAGATCGGGGATTTGTTAAAGAAACGCCAAGCCAGGAATACCCCAAATGGACATGCATGTATGAGGCAACTGATGAATGTGGATGAAGTGAATGAAGTGTGTTGGGATTTGTTACAAGTATAGGGAAGTAGTCTCTGCCTTTCCCGATGGGAAAGAGAGGTGACCGGTATATATGTATGTAATTAGGTTACTTTATTACTATGCATATAGTAATATTGAAACCAAACATATGGTTATTAGAATAAAACTACTTACCATCGGTGGATATACCGGAATCAGAGTCTTTAGGTATTGGTCCAGTTCTCAAATTGAAGCTGCAAATAAAAAGAAAAATTAAATAAAGCAAAAGATTAAAGGAACCATATTTTCAATCTGTATATTTCTTAGGAGGTAGGTATACTATGATTAACTAATCCTATATTATTGTAGGTATGTTAGATAAAACAGAATAAACATTAAAAGAAGGAAAACCACTAACCGATAATCTACTACGTAACAAAATTGTAATTACTTATTTTGCTATAGCTAAAGAAATGTTTGTATCGTAGTAAGTGGAGCGAAGCGAAGGAGGGAGGCTTAACAGATATATATGTAGGTATGTATGTTGCTGTAAAAACTCACCTTTCATCAAGATCAACCTTGCCCTGGTGGCTGTCTCCAAAGAACTGAGCCAGTGCTTTGGCAAGAGTCATCACATTTATTTCAGGGTTGGTCTGTTCTGGATCCAATAGGGATTTCAAGAAGCTGCATTCTGACCTGTAATAATATTACTTCTCTGTTTATTCTGTGTCTGATAATAAATAAACTATTAAATAAATAAAGTATAATGTTAAATTACATTATGATAAAAAATATACATAGATAGAATAGAATAGATATTAAATAAGTATTACAGAATTCATATTTGTTTTTATTAATGACCTGACTAGAAAAACAGTAAAATGAGAAAAAGAAATCATATAAATTAAATGTATAACTTCATAAACCTATCCTATCATCCCAAAACAAAATCATTATCTCTATTATAAAACCCTCAAGTCATAGATTGGTTCACACTGTGTAAGCATCATCCATCAAAGAAAAAACATCAGCTTTTCAAGTGGTTTCTCGAGTTTATTCTTTCAAGAGCGTTAAACGACGTGCTAAGATGTTACATCTTTTATATTTGAAGGTATTTACAAATTAGGTACGTAGAACACAAAACATACATATATTTTCTGCTCTACTGGTTTAAAACTACACTTACTTCTTATCAGTTTTCACGAAGGGTGCCAATTTGTCCATGAGTTCGTCGACCTGAATCGTTGCGCTGCTGTCGGCGCAGCAATAGTCAAATATCTGAACAGCCGTCACGTAGTACCCTATAAAACCATTCTATATTTAGTATTTAACATACAACAAGCCGCACCAACGCGGCGATACAATAATAAACCCATTAAATCACAATTTAACGCTTACCTTCCGATGCGGAAGCGTCCCGGTCCAAATCCATTTTGCTCAAACGCTGTTATTACGAAGAATTTAAACTAAATATTTATTTTAACACGCGTGCACGTTGTTGCGGTTAACATAAGTTTAACGGTCACTAATGTTTATTTTTCATTAGCCTGATTATAAAAAAATCGTTACACTAGACAAAAATAGTAATCAACCAGCCAATGAAAATGAAATGAAATAAAAAAGTGTGTGTTGCCATCTCAAGATTTGCAAATGAGCTACGTGCTTGAATGTAAATATATTTAAAAAGAAATACAACTTTTGGCGTAGCATACATTTAATTTAAGGCAGGTTTTATATTAATGAGCAAGACCAGCAGGGCTAGCACGCTAAGGCGCGACAGGCGCGAGAAGCTGTCAAAACGCGACACAGAGGCTTATTTGACACATCGTCGCGGGGACCCTAACACGATCCCGCGCGACCGATAAACTCTCGCGCGACCATATGTCAAATGTCGAGATAAAATCTCAATTTGACAGTTTCTCGCTTTTGGCTAGCACGGTATGTTTAAAAGCGACTCACGTTGTCGCTTTGTGACATTTAGACGCGAGATATTGTCGACCACCCTTGGAGAGCGCGAGTTGACCGCGACATAATCACCACGACGCAATTAAGCCCAAAAAATGGCATTATTTCTAATGGTTAATGAAGAAACCCAAGAGCGGAAGCTGCAGAGGCGTACCATAAGGGATTGCGCCGACCCCTTTCTTTTACCCGATGCGGAATTTCAAAAAAACTACCGGTAAATATTGTTGTACTACATCAAGATGTTTAGATCCGTTCCGTTATCTTAGGAGTAGTACCTATGTATCTAACTAGTAATATGTTTCATTTTACAGCATTAATAAAGATATGGCATTCTATTTAATTGAAAATCTTAAGGAGGATTTGTCTCCCCACAGGAATGATGGATTGCCAGTTTATATTAAGGTATGTTCTTTACATTAAACTGAATAAGTAGGTACATGTGCTTATAGGTACTATAAAACAAATGGCTAAGTAGTATATTATAGGTACTTGGTTAATAAATAATTAAGGGCTAACAATTTTAATTTATTATTGTTTCAGGTATTAACTGCCGTTAATTATTTGGCCTCTGGGGCCTATCAAAGGAAGGTGGGTCAAGACCATAATTTGGCAATCGCCCAAACCACTGTCAGCAAGTATTTGACGCAAGTTGTGGATGCCGTTAATGGAAGGTTAGTTTAGTATGAAAATGTCTCATGACAAGTTATACATAATAGGTAGGTATATTAAGTAGGTATACAAAGTTCATAACCTATGTATAATTTTCCTTACAGACTAAAATAGAGAGGCCGAGTCCACGATCAATTTATATTTAGACATTCGGTGGTGAGGGAAGAGTTGGTGCGACTGCAAAAAAATTACATTGGGGAATATTTTCTTCTGGGTATGTACCATTTAGAATATAATAAAACATTTTTATTTATATCTTGTTTATTAAAGATATATCAATTATGTTATGTAAAAGCAAATCAGTCTCCTCCTTACATACTATTACTAAACAACATTTTACAAACAAAACAAGTCATGGATAACATCTTTTAAAATAACTTATTTCAGGTGATTCTGGCTATGCATTAGCTCCATGGCTGATGACGCCTATTCTCCACGCTGCAGAAGGATCCCCAGAAGATAAATATACTTAATGGCATTGCCAAATGCGAAATGTTGTGGAGCGCACCAACGGGCATATAAAAGGGCCATTTCGATGTCTGGGCATTGATCAGAATCTTCATTATGCTCCTGCAAAAGCAGCCAACATTATGTACTGCACATGCACTATATATAGCATTTCAGGTCAGTAATTAAATGCCTTAAATTAAAATTTTAAAATATACCTACATTGATAAATACATTGTTATATCCATATCGTCTTTAGCAAGGTACATAATTTTCATTCTTTTTGCATTTATTTCAGAGTCCCCATAGAGAGTCCCAGTACAGATGAGCGTGTGGACCCAGAAGATGATAACTTGGAAGAGCAAGAGACTCGGACCATAACATTTCATTGCTTTCTGCCATAGTTTGCTGTAACAACTGCAAATAAAAAAACAACAACAATTATAAACCGCTAAAATAAATATTTGATTGATACACTCTTTTATAAACTACTCAAATAAATATTTGATTGATAAGTACCTCTAATATTTCATTGGTACGCTCTTGTTGTGCAATAAACTATTCTGCGTGACTACGGTCAGCCCTCCTAGCATGCCTCACACGCTGGGGAAGTGACGAGGGCCTGGGAGTGCGCTGGCCAGCATCAGTGTGTGGCTGACCAGCGCTGGTTCCCGGCTGTGGCTCTCCTCTATCTCCACGTACGCTGAAAACGCAAACACAATAAATAGCGTGTAATTTTAAAAGGTAATGTTTTTTTACATAGGTAACGTTTTAGATATGTGGTCATTTACTTACACTTTCCTCTTAATTGAGACTTCCATCATAAAATTCAGTTAAATTTCCAAATTAGATTTTTTGAATATAACAAAGTAACCTCCTTCTACAACAAGAATGTCAAGAATTCTAATTTTTTGTATTGTACTATTAAGATGTAAGAAAGAGATAGCACTATCTGACTTTGCTTATTATTCCTGCGTTTTGAAATTTAACTTGATGCAACAAACGTACGAAGTAAGCACACTGAACGAATGAACTAGTGCTGTATCTATCGACCAATTATCGACTCGTTGATTTTGTTGGTAGAAATTTTGGTAGAATTAATTTTTCTATCTATTGGCAACATCGTTTTGTCGCCGCGCGAATCTGGGTTTCAAGGTGTCAAATTATCTCGATTTGGATTACCGTGCTAAGCAAAGCGACATAAAGCGCGATTTTCTCGAGCTTCTCGCGTCGCGTCGCGTCGCTCGCTTTATTTAGCGTGCTAGCCCTGCAGGGGGCTTAGCACGGTGTACAGCGACAATTATCTCACGTATGCTGTCCTTATCACATTTAAAACTATAGACAGAGACGCAAGCTGACTTAATGCGGTAGATATTCAACTTTATGCAAACAAGGAAAATAACCTGTATTTATCGTTACGTCATTATACAGATTTCAAGTGATTCTTTTATAAACTACAAGAAAACCCTTGTTTTTTCAACCTCTTAAATCTTATTTAAGCAGTCATATTTGTTTTCATGCCTACTTTAACCTGTGTTAAACCAAAATTATAAAAAAAAATTATTTAATTTAGATTAAAATGGTTTTTATGGCAACACTAAATAACGACATAATTTTTTTTATTAACTGTCAGTCAAGCGTGGGCTATGGGTGCTCTACATACTGCCAAATAAAAATATATTTATACAAAATCTCTTTAGAACGATAAAAATGACCAGGCTTTGTTATGGATAATGTTAATATTTTTTTCTGGTCTAGAAAAATAATCTGGTTCCACTTTTTCATTTATTAAAAAGGTACTTACAGGTACCTAGTGAAAATAAAAGTAATTCTTCAATACAATATCCATATTTTATTATATAAATTATAATAACATATCTGATAGTCAAATCATAAGTTCTAATAAATGTTATACAAAATACAATATTTTAGATCAGTCAGGTAGATTAAGTTAGAAAAATACAAATTACATAGAAATAAAAGCAGGTACCTCCCTCCTCCCTCCTAAGTATCTCATACAATCGAAAGCAAATTGAGCTTTACAGTTTATAAACGTCGCTCCATTAATTATTATAGTTCTGTCTAGCTTGGCATTCTTGAGAGCTTGAGAACAGTCAAGCAGTGGGATTGTCGAAGAAGTAAATATCTAACGAAGACATAGATAAGCTATCTGGTTCGTATTACGTCGAGTACTTCCACCAACCCGCTGTGAACCTTGAGTACAGCTAGTCTGGTTTCTATCATCGTGAAGTCACTTAGTTCCATCTGAAAGAGATAGAATATAAACAAATCCTATTAATATTATTAATGTCAATGTTTGTGCCGATGGATGGATGGATGTTTTTTACTCTTTCACGCAAAAACTACTAAACACATTTTAATGAAACTTAACAATATTGTAGCTTACACATTAGAATAACACATAGGCTATATTATTTTAGGATATCATGTTATTTTACCAAGATATGACGATAAATACCTAGTGTACCTATTACAAGTTGTGTCACTTAATTTCGTCGATAGATGCCGTGAATTTCTAGAAGTTTACGCCAGAAGAAGAAGGAAACATACAATGACGTGTCGGTGGTAAAGGTACCTACGTTCTGCTAAAAAGCAATGATATTTGAGGATTATTTGCCAATGTACACGAAAGTTCGTGTCTTAATATGTCTCCTAATAAGTTCAATTTTATTTGTGTATTGTACGTGTCAATGACATTTCAATCTTTTTAGGAGTCTGTCCGGTAAGTAGGGGGAAGTGGGGCACATTGATACACAAAAATTCAAACTCCGTTTTAATACACAAATGTCAACATATTTGATCATTTTTTTTGCCGGGTGCATGGCCTGATATGTTAACTTATAATTAAGTTTAAAAAAAGCTGATAGAAACGAATAGGGAAAAAGTTATGGCGACTTTTATAAAAAATGGATTTTGTATCATTCTGCCCCACCGGTGGGGCACCTTGATACAGAGAGTGGGGCAGCTTGATGCGTATTTTATTTCCGTAAATATTATAATATTTTTTCAAAATAAATCGTTATATTACTTAAATTGACTAAATAAAAAGCAAATAATGCTTGGTATCTGAAAAAATCACGTTATTTATTAGTTATTATTCGTATTAACGATAATCACAATCAGCCTAATAATGAAATGAGCTAGGAAATAAAATTGTCATCAAAAATCTAGAATTTATCAAGATCTTAAACATGTAATTAAACATAATTACTCAGTAATCAGCCTAAAAGTACTACAGAATTGGGCATAGTGAAATATAGAAATAACAAAATAAAATCCTCTATCAAAATTATAGGAACTTTTTCTGAAAGAAAACTCATAATCAAAAACATCACAAAACTGAAATCCTAAACGATTTTTTCACATTTCTCTGCTTAACTTTAAAAGTCCGGACCATTTTCTATAATAAATGAGATTTTTAAGACTACTTTAAAATACTAACGGGGCACTTTAATGCACTAAAGGGGCACTTTAATACACTAACGGGGCAGATTGATACGTATCATTCTGCCCCGCGCTTTACTGTATCATAGTGCCCCAAGGGACTATATTCACGAAAAAGTAATTTATTATTTTTTAAATCAATATTGTATTAATTAAACATATTAAATAACATTTATTAAAGTATAAACGTACTTTTGGTAAAATAAAACAATGAAAACAACTAATAATATGGAGCTGAGACACAAACACATTGCTCTTAAAATTTTAGTTGTCGGTCCCAAAAACACGTTTGTGCCTGTAAAAGCAAAACGGCGAATAGGCGGCGAGCATCGTCACAACTATCATCCTTGTGGATGTCCTTGAGCGTTCTAATGATGTGTCCGTGTGCGTATCGTTTTTCAGTATTTCAAAACAGGTACTGTATCAATGTGCCCCGAGTATCAATGTGCCCCGCCTCCCCCTAATGTAAACAAATTACCCCATTAGGCGGATCCTTTTCCCTGGGAGGGAATCTTCCATACATCCTTTCGCAAATAGCGCTAAGTCCGCACCAAGTCCGATATTTTATTGTGTCCACTTCTCTCTGGAACAGTAAAAACTTAATAGTTTTAGGCGATTGGTGAATCCGAATAATATTATAAATGTCAATGTTTGTGCCGATGGATGGGTGGATGTTTGTTACTTCATCACGTAGAAACGACTGAACAGAATTTAATGAAATTTTGCAATATCTTAGCTTGGACATCAGAATAACGCACAGGCTGTTATTTGCAGATATTTGGTGTTTTTCAAAGATTCGACGATAAATGCGTACCTACGAAGTCGCTGGCAACCTCAAGTGTATTCTAATGAATACATTCATCAAGCGCCTCATTCATACAGTTTAGGGTACTTCTGATTTGGCCTTTCCTTTTCATACTTTTTAAGACTATTAGTGTCCCAGGAGTCTTTGGAGAAGCATGGGAGAGGCTTTTGCCCAGCAGTGGAACGAAATAGGCTAGTAAAAAAGTGTCCGACTGCTGGGCAAAGACCTCCCCGGCATTCTTCCAACCTTCAATAAAAAATGTAAGTATCTAAACATACCTCTTCATTATCACCTCCTTCAAGCAAGTTCCTCCTATGCCCACTGCTTTGCAACGTCAATTTGATCTCGTCAGGTATATTTTCCTCTTCGACGTAGTTGCCCCAGTCCATGATCTGCTTGAATTGACGCGCTTGGTCCGGTGAGAGGATGCCGCCCATCATCAGGACTAGGCCTTCTTCGAGGTCCTGGAATATATGTTTTAGGATTCTTATCTTCGGTCAAGAAAAAGGCTGAAGGGAAGAGAGGGAGAAGAAAAAGGCCGCGACGTACCACCGGCAAGAGTGTACTGCCCGTTTCCACCAACTAACTCATAACGTAAAGCGGGCCACACAAGCTAGGTTATGCCTGACAGTTATGCTTGCCCAGTTAAACTGAACGTGTGTATGATATATTTTTTTGCCTGCGCAAGCTTTAAATACACACGTTCAGATAAGCTTAAACAATTACTTAGTAGTATTACTGACATTTGACAGACATTGTCAGTTGTACCTACTGCCAGGCCTCCGTCACTCTATGTACTTGCGCGCTATAAATACCTACCGCTCAGCGGGCCGCTTGCGGACCAAGCGAAGCGCGGTTGTCAAAGCGAAGCGCTCGCACGTTGTTCAAACTTTGATACTTAGTTCCATTCGTTTTTTTATTTGTTTTTAATGTTTTATAATTTTTAATAATTGAGTTTTTTTAATAAGAAAAATAATAATAACCGAGAATTTAGAAAGATAAGAAAACATTAAAAATTTAAAATAAAAACATGTTAAACATAAATATATTAAAAACGATAGAATTTTAAACTGCCCCATATAAGTCGGAACATATTCATAGTTCTCAAAAAGATAGTCACAAAACGTTTTGTTAATTTAATTTTATCGAAGAGGCAGCCCCGCGATTTTTACGGGATCGCGCGGTGCAGAGCAATCACAACTATACGCTTGAGTATTTAGGCATATTTTAGCATGCAGTGGTATATGACGTGACAGTTGGGCTATTGCGCACTGTTAAAGCAGTAGGTATTGGACATTTTCTTCTGAGTGAAGTATCTGTTACGTAGTAACTATTAGGTAATCTGTGCTACTGCTAAGGGATCATTAGGGAGGGGCCCCCTATCACACCCCCACGTTAGGATTTACTTGGTGAAAATGGGCATAACTCTTAAATAATAATGTATGAATGACCTTGATCGGCATCCTGTAACCTTGCGGTCGAAACTTCCTCAATACAGTAAGGTAGAGAAGTTGCTTCGATTTCTTCAGGGTAACGAACCTTGCTGCGTATTGCATTGGTGTTATACCTGGCAAAGAAATAAAGAAATACTTAAGTTTTTTTTTATCGTCAATATGCAGTTTAATTCTCATCACTTTGGTGCCAGAACTACCCAAACTCAAATAAGCTTTTTTTCGTAGGATAATTCACGTAACACTTGAAATACTCACTAACCGACTTCAAATTTCTTTTTAAAGCAGTTTTCCCCAGAGAAGAATCTAAAGAATCTGTTTGGTTGCTACTGTCAAATGAAACTATTTATTCTTATAATTAAAAAAACCGCACCCAAATCCGTCCACGCGTTTAGAAGCTACAGTGCCACAGATAGACACACAGACAGACAGACAGACACACAGACAGAGGGGTCAAACTTATAACACCCCTTTTTTTGGCGTCGGGGGTTAAAAACAGGGATACGTACGTACCCGCTGAATGCGACTGTTTTGGTTTACAGATCACTAAAGGCTAGCTAGGGCGACTTAAAATTTAGATGCCTATTTTACTTATTCATAGATATATTAAACTAAAACTTACTCTCAAGCGCATTAGAATCAAGAGGCAGAGTAAACTGCGCGCTTTGCCGAGAAAACACCCGAGGTATATGTAGCCAGTCACCCAAACTCACGGCGGGTACTTTCAATTCTTTCAAAAGAGTTTGCATCTCTTGTCCGTACGGGCGGTTGGGACGAGTTCGTAATGCTTCTTCTAAGACGTAGCGACGCTGCAATGAGATAGAGTATTGAGAGAGAGATGAGAGAGAAAGAGCACGAGAAGAACTCGATACATTTCAAAACAAAACGCGATCACGGTGGGGTAAAGTTCGCACGCACGCACCATCTAGTTTGCTCTTTGCCGCGCTTCCGTGAAATAGGGACAGCGATATACGGAGTAAAAGAGAAAGGACAATTTTGTTTTTAAGTCCTTTGTTTCGTATAGTGCTGTCAGGTGCTGTCAGTGATGGGGCGTAAAGTAAGCCGCTTAATGCGCGTACTTATTAGCGAACTGTAACCGACACTGTTGCAGGCACTGTAACCAAGGCAACATAGTGTGTACGTCGTTCGCGAACTTGCTGCGAGCGCACACCCTTTGTTTTTTGGTTACAGAGCATGTAACGGCTACGGTTACAACGCTAATGAGCACACGGTCTTAAGCAACGAAGCGGAGATGTAAGCCATTGCCATGCTTTAAATTATAACATAAGTTACCTTAGTATCAAACTCGGTTTCAATAGCATCCTCATCGACTTCCCTGTGTAAAAACTTGAGGATGTCATCATCCAGGAAAGAGTCCGTTTTCCTGGTAACACTGGGTTTGATTGCTGGCAACACTACTGCTTCGTCGTCTGGCGGCGCGATCGATGCGCGGGAGCTTGGGTTGTGGGAGTCTGTGCCTATACCTGCAATCTGAAGGGTCATTTCATTTAAGTAGGTAGTAGAGGCTGCCCGCGACATCGTACGCATTTATCGTCATATCTTGGAAAATAATTATGACGTCTTCAAATAATATAGCCTATGCCAGCTACAATATTGTTTTAATGAGAATCTGTTCAGCCGTTTTTGCGTGAAATCCATCCATCCATCCATCGGCACAACTTTGACATTTTTAGAATATTGGAAAATGAGAGAGGCAAGAGGAATTGTTATAAACAGTAACCTACTATTTATTTATATACTTAGGTATATCTCTAGTCTATACCATTATACCTGTGTTTCAGGATCCTGTTGCGTCTGCGCAGCGAGTCCCGCTGACGTCAGCCGGTCGCTGCCTCCCCCCCGCCCTTTGCGGCGACGTTTGCCTCGCCGCCGCTCTACGCTACCTGCATATTAAATTCATTATCAAAGTTACTATAACGGGTATGTAAATATTTTAAATTCTACCTATCACTTAATCGCCTCATTGTATCTAAATGGAATCTTCAGAAGTTGGATAGCAAGTTCTTTTTAAACCGACTTCAAACTAAAAACAATCAAAGAAAACAAAAGGAAGTGGTTCTGAATTCGGGTGATTATTTTTATTCTAACACATTGTGAATTAAAGACTTCTAATAGAATTGCAAAGAAAACCTAATTAAACTTATGTAGAACTAAGAATACAAAGGACTAGTTCAATGACAACTTAACACGGAATGTTACCTCCATGGCGATTGATGAATGTGGATGAAGCGAAAGACGTGTGTTTGGATCGTAGCAAGTGGAGGGAAGGGGTCCCAGCCTACTCCGATGGGAAATACTTATATGTGAAGGATATGTATGTAGGTATGTATGTATGATACCTCCATCCTCAACACTGGCAAGTTCACTGCCATCGTTGGTATCTTTATCTCCTTTAGACCTCTGCGATGTCGGTGCGTCTCCCGTCTTGCCTTTGTTCTTACTCGGTTTGTTCAAGTTTAGTGCTTTCACTTGATTCTGTGGTAAAACAAGGATTTATGTAGGTATTTACAAATTGACAGCAAATATAATGTATTGTAATTTTAAGTTTATTTTTGTACTTAATTTAAGTACTTTGGAATTGGATTCTGAAATAATTCAATTATTATTAAATATAACAATGGTCATTGATTGTATAACCTTTAAGGATTGTAGTAGTTGTTCTTGTTTTGTTTATAATTTGAGAATAGAAGGAATGTTTGATTAGCTATAGAAATATGATTATAGACTAAACATTTTCAAAGATTTAATATTCAACAATAAAATACTTTTATTATAATTACTGAAAATTCTTTAATTAAGTAGTACATAATAAATACCTCTAGTTTCTTAAAAAACTCATCACTATTATATTTCAAGGGTTTCTCTTTTTTAATCACTTTTCTCGGAAGTTTAACACTTGGCAGTTTCATTCGTTTCCTTTGCCCAGTGGTGCCCCAAGCGGTCATAGACAACACAATATTAGACCCGCCCCGTTTCCTAGTTCTTGGCGCGTAATTTATTAAAATCTTTGTCAAATGCATGAAGTTACAATCGCATGTAACTTTTGCTGTTATAGGAGGTAGCTCAGGCCGACGGAGTCTCAATTTTCGTTGTTTTAAAGCTTTCAAATTGTCTCCAGTTACGAAAAAACTGTCTTTTGTTTTGTCTTTCGGTTTTCTTTCTTTTCTTATTGGTAGTAGTTTTGTTTTTGATATTAAAAATGGTAACATTCTCGAATAATTTCAACGAGATGAATTTCAAAGAGTTTTTGTTGAAGTTAGACACTTTACAAGCGAAAATAATCGCAACAATGTGACCGATTTTCCGAGTTTTATGTGCAAATCACAAGCACGCTCTGATTTGACTAATCTGTTTGACGTCAGCCAGGTATATCGCTCGCTAATGTTATCAGCTTGAAATATAAGCCGTCACGCTCTAGTAAGTTTTCAAGCTTTGGAAAATGCCATTTATGATTAAAGGTTGCGCCTATTTCAGTTACTTTTATCTAACCGTTTTAAGGCTTGATTAAATGTTAATAGGTATGTAAGGGTTCTGTTTTTGTAAAGACCTTGAGCGTTAGTCGTCCATGTGAACCATGTGTATGATATCAAAAGGATTATTGTTAAATGGCAAAGGTTGGCAAAATAGATTACAATTTCGGAGTAGATTAAGTTACGCTTAATTTAATTAAGCAGTAGGTATCTATAGGTGGTTGTAAACATCTTAAGCATTGTAACTGACTGCGTATGAAATTGGACCTTATTTGTATAGTGAAATGGAACACGAAGTTTCCTCAACCTTATTTAATGCTCTACCCTCTTATTACAAAACGCGTTTAAATATAGTTCTAGGAATAATGTCATTTTTTGAAGTTTTTTTCTATAGCCGAAACGTCATTTATCTGAGTTTATTCTAGGACTAGGTACGTTTAAATAAAACTCATTTTGTAGTAAGAGAGCTAGAGTCTAGAAGTTAGCCAGTAGGTACCTATACCTACTTAAGATAAATACGTAGGTATATAAAGAAGCAGGTACATTACCTAGTTATTGTAAATGATTAGTAGGTACTAACTCTAGCTATGACAGATGAGAATCGCCTTTTTGGTGATGCAGGAGCTGATTGCAAGCCTGTGCGCAACTAATATGCAAAAAAAAAGCAAAGATATTAAGTGCAATATATTAAAAAAGCAAAGGTGTGTTGAGTAGGTATCTACTTACACATCCCTATCATTCATCTATCCTAGCGTCCATTATGGTATGGACTGTAGGTACTTACTATGGTACCTACTACCTACTTAATAGAGTTTTTAATTCTTATCGCTTTCAAGTCTGTCCCTTTTATAGACACGGCGGCGGTACCTACTCAATCTTTTTGGTGTTACCAGTTTATTGACCTGCGAACTTTGCAAAAAGAGGTCGTATTAAATAGCCTTTTTATTTACATCCTTGCGTGTTTTTTTTTTATCCAGGCTAACCACACATTTCCGGGAAAACGTCCTTGACGGAATACGGCAAAAATCGGTTACGTACAAATTGTATGAACTTGTTCACACAGCTCCGTGTCAGGCGGGATACTGGAACGGACAACTCTGAACACGGATAGCCCTGACCCGGAAATATGTGGATGGCTCTTAGAACTTACGCTAATACGACCACCACTGTCCTTATCAGTTAAACGAGACTTAAAACCAGTTGGAGATTTTATAGTGACAGTCTTTTTTGGTCTAGATGTTGATTTTGTTTCTTGTAAAGACTTTGATTCGGTATCAGGCGACTAGAGAGGAAAAATAAATAATCATAAATAAAATAAGTACCTATATTTAAATGATATGGTAACACTACAGGCGGAAAGTAAAAAAAAGAAACTATTTTGCATGTTCAAGAAATAGGTAATAAATTTCGGGATCGCGACACTACAAACTTTATACCGATCTAAATATCGTAGCATAGATTTTGTAAATCTACATAATAAAGTTATTATTTTAGTATCTACGAAGAAAAAACTATGGAATTAACGTTCTTTAGGCTTTTGAGCAGTGGCGTAGCGTGCCATCTCGGCGCCTGGGGCGGGAGACCCACTTTGCCGCCCCCATTCTATAGGTGCTTAATTAAAATTAAATTTCACAGGCAATGAGATACTTTTTATTGAAGGTAAAATAGGATGAGCGGTTTTACAAGCGGATTCTACGGGCCTTATGAGCAGCGAAGTCAGAAATAACTTTGTCAAAATCAATATTAGCAGCCAATTCTTGTTCAATCGTCAATATACAGGGTGGCCCGTCGATTGACGTCCAAAAGGAAAATTTGGATTCCTCGTGTCATGGGGTATCCGAATCACCCTCATGTATGTTCCGCGATTTTTTACGGTTTCCGAGTTATGAAGTGTTTTCTGATTTTTTGAGATTTTTCAACCAATCACCCTAAAAAGGTTCGTAGAAAAAAAAGTACAACACTTTTTCATAATTTTATTTTTGCATCAGATGCTTCATGACGCGTACTTTTATGCATAAAATATTCAGCTTCGTAAATTTAATAAAAGTTGGGGAAATGTAGGTCGGAAGAGGACAAATTGTATTGACTGAAAGATAATCGAAATCTTCAAACTTAAATTAAGAGGTTAAAATGATGGCTTTATGGATTTTAAGCTAGCTTAAAAACTGCGCCAACTTCTCAGCTTTCATAATCATCGAAAAAAATTGGTACTTAATGGGGTACTGTTGCTAGAATCAGCCTTTAAAGAGAGCAAGGTGGAAAATTTTCAGAATTGGACGTTTTGAGTAATTTTTTTTTCTTTCATATTTTATGATCAGCTAAGCCTCACTAGGTTTAAAGACAGTGTTATTTTACCGAAAAGTACAAAAAAGGAGCCAAGATTGACATATTAGGGCGTTTTGGAGCACCTGTAAGAGATGAGTTACACCTTGAGAAAATTATGCAGATATGCCTCATTTCTAAGGGGTTGCACAAGGAAACGGCCTTGAAGCGGCACGACTGTATCATAAACAGCTTCTACGAAGTGGGATCCCTTCAGGACCCTCGCGTTGACCAGGAGTTCTGCCTTCCATTAAGGTTAGGCGTATATCAAAAAAAATACGAAGGTCAGGATAAGACTCAGGTTGCAGCCCACCACGTCTATGAACTTGTTTGCGATACAGTCGCAAAGCCGTTTCCTTCTGCAACCCCTTAGAAATGAGGGATATCTGAATAATTTTCTCAAGGTGTAACTCATCTCTTACAGGTGCTCTAAAACCCCCAAATGTGTAAATCTTGGCACCTTTTTTGTACTTTTCGGTAAGATAACACTGTCTTTAAACCTACTGAGGCTTAGCTGATCATAAAATATGAAAAAAAAATTACTCAACGTCCAATTCTGAAATTTTTCCACCTTGCTCTCTTTAAAGGCTGATTCTAGCAACAGTACCCCATTAAGTACCAATTTTTTTCGATGATTATGAAAGCTGAGAAGTTGGCGCATTTTTTAAGCTAGTTTAAAATCCATAAAGCCATCATTATAACCTCTTAATTTAAGTTTGAAGATTTCAATTATTTTTCAGTCAATACAATTTTTCCTCTTCCGACCTACATTTCCCCAACTTTTATTAAAGTTACGAAGCTGAATATTTTATGCATAAAAGTACGCGTCATGAAGCATCTGATGCAAAAATAAAATTATTAAAAAGTGTTGTACTTTTTTTCTACGAATCTTTTTAGGGTGATTGGTTGAAAAATCTCAAAAAATCTGTAAACACGTCATAACTCGGAAACCGTAAAAATCGCGGAACATACATGGGGGTGATTCGGATACCCCATGACACGAGGAATCCAAATTTTCCTTTTGGACGTCAATCGACGGGCCACCCTAGATAATCTAGCGGAGCTCATAGTAGATCTGAGGAATTTTTTTATTATTATAGGCGTGATGCGATGTTGCCGTTCGTATGTAAACAAACAAACCTTATAAAGAGTTCTGTCAGTGATTTCGCAGTTTTTCTTTTAAGTAAATAAATATTTAAAAAATTGTTTGTGGCAAAATTTTATATGTCTGACACATGTAATGAATGAATCATAGATCAGATCTCAACCCGCTTCATCGGCGACATTTTGCCGCCCCCGCGGGCTGCCGCCCGGGGCGGGCCGCCCCCTCCGCCCCACCCACGCTACGCCACTGCTTTTGAGTGCCAATTCATTAATATGAGGGAGATGGATAGATTGGTATAGTCTAAAAAAAGAGTAGAAATTAAAAAGTGGCAACACTGTAGTGTTGTCCCGTTTTTCTTTGATTGATTTGAAAGTGACGACGCTACAGTCTTGCCACTTTTTAATCTCTAAACTTTTTTGCCAGGCTATAATAATATTTTCCAAACTTCCCTTCATAATAATAAAACAAATAAACTTACAATAACACTTGGTTGGATAGCATGCGTTGTAATTGTAAGCGGCAGTGCATTTGATATCGAGTTTTTAGCCAACTGAGCGCTCAAAATATTTATCTTTCTAGTCGTCTGTGCCAATCTAGCTCGGAGCTCAAGCATTTTCTTGCTATAAGCTGGCTAACAAACAAAAATAAAAACATAGAACATAAAAAGCGGAGGGGTGAATGTTTTATCTAAAAGTATCAAAAATCAACTCTAAAACGTACCAGAAAACTAGACCAACAAAATACCGTCCAAATATATCGCACAGCAGAAATCAGCTCATTCGAATACTCTGACGCGAATCTATATCTTATCTCTCTGACACTCTTCTCTTTTGTTTCATTTACTACACAATTAAAAAAAAACCAACCTTCTTAACATTCCTAACACTACCAGGATCTTTATTAACCACAGGCCTCTTCGAGAGTACTAACGGTGATGCTAATGGAGGCAACTGTTCACATTGGCCTTTGATCAGCCGATTGTGGGCGCCATCTGATAGATTCAACGAAGGTAGGGTTGAACGGTCGTTGGTTCCACTTGTCGTGTGCCCCGCAGTCATGTCTGATGTTGTGTAGCCGTGGTAGTAAAGAGTTTCCTGAAAAAAGAATGATTCTATAATTTTGTATGGAGTGTCTGTGTTAAGTAGTTTGTTTAAAAGGGTTGAGTTTGGACACTATAATACTTTTCCTAAATCTAAGATTATTAATTATACCTACCTACATAGATTCACATTTTCACGCTAAAATATGTATGTTTTTATAAGGTAGATAACATCTAGCTACTTTCAGTGTCAATAATTTATAATAACTAGCTTAAATCTAGACAAATCTTCTTTAATTTTATAATAGGTACCTACTCTAACTTTTTTCTATATTCAGATAAGTAGATAAACAAAAAAAAAAGAATACCTGGCTATGACTCCTCCTAAGATCTACAACAATGGTAGTCCTTGGATGCGGCTGATCAGGGGTAAGGCATCTTCTAGACCCCCTCGACTTGCCGCTAGCCAGAGTTGGCGCGGGGGTGAGGGGGCGGGAGTCTGTTTCTGCGTATCTGCACATAGTATATAATAATACATAGAATTAAGAATAGTCTGTGTTAAGTTGTCACCTACAACGAACAGTCTCTGTTAAGTTGTCAACTACACCTTGGAAGGTAATGATAGCAAAGAAATGAATTCTTGTAACTACCAAAACTATTAAAGAGTTTAATTTTAAGCGAAGGTGTGTTTGGTTTGTAGCAAATGGAGGGAAGTGGTATCTGCCTATCCCGATAGGAAAGATGCGTGGCAGATATGTATGTAAGTATGTGTCTGTTACCTTCGAAACATATCCTCAGTAACGAAGTCATGTGGCGTACGAATCTTATCCTTGTCTTGACCATCGTGGAATTTGGAGAGATCGTCTTGGAGTTGGTGTGTTTTACCTTCGATTGCCTAGGAAATTACAATCAGATAAGTTAGGTACCTACTGGCATATAAAAACTACAACTGAACAAATTTTTGATGGGTCTTGACAATGACATGAATAACACCTAAAGTACAGTTGAGAGAACATGGAGCTGTATCGCAGCATAAGGGCGATAATGGAATATTTTTCTAGAGGATTTCTAAAGGGGTTGTATTTATACCTACTTATGTAAGTTTCATAAGTATAGGTACCTAGGTAAATGCAGGTACTCTCGACTCTAGATACTAAGGATTTTTTTTTCAATGTTCCCGAACACAAACATAATGAGATGATTCTATACATTCAGTCTGATGATGTTATTTTCACATTTACCTACTTATAATATTCTTTGCGAGCAATGTGGCACATTGCTCGCAGAACCGATGGACAATGTGGCAGAAAGGTTCTCGAGTGGCCACCACGCACCGGACGACGCAGTGTGGGAAGGCCTCCAACAAGGTGGACTGACGACTTGGTTAAAGTCGTTGGAGACCGTTGGATGTGGGCAGCGCAAGACCCGATCGTTGTGGAGATCCTTGGGGGAGGCTTCTGTCCAGCAGTGGACGTCCATAAGCTGACATGATGATGATGATGAATATTTTTTGCAACATACCCAAGCATCCTTAGCCCGTCTAACGAACTCCTTGGCTTCAGTATCAGCTGGATGGTTGCATAGAACCGAGCAGGAGTTAGAGAACGGATTGTAGAGACCTGCGTAAGGCCGCAGCATAAACGGCGCTGGTGTCACTTGGCATCGCAGACCTATTATTTCCTGGAAAAGTTAGGTGGGAGAATTAAGTAGGTTACCTATTTATAGTTTTGTAATTATACATACAATTCTGTGTTTATAGATAGGTACTGATTTGTTTCAAAGTGTGAAGAAACTGAAAGTTTGATTTAAAGTTTTACTTTAATCCATTAACTAATAATTATTTAATTTTAAAAGATACATTTCTTTGAACGCGAAACATACTTTTATGTGAAGTATGTTGCTGACGCTGAACAAAAGGATGGTAGGTAGCACCTTTGCGTACTTTAAAACTTATAAAAAAATAATTGAAAAAGATGGATAGCATATTTTTATGACTTTACCTACTTCGAATTTTCCACGGCACAATATTAATAATTAGGCCTACTTATTGAAAGTAGGTATTATGTCCACTCAAACAATAGATTTAAATACGGTCCATAAATAGGTAGGTATAAAATAAAAGTATTTTACTTACCGCAGCAGATTTTTGTTTAGCTACAGTTTTGCAAGTAATACTCGCAAGTAATCCAGTATTGCTAGTTAGACCCATCCTTTTATATTCAATTACTATCAACTACTTAACAACTAACACCAGAATGAAAGTTGCTCAGATGTTATTGTCCAAGAATATCGATTAAACAATGCCGTGGTAACGCGCGGCAAAAAAAAATCCTTTTTGAATAATATTTCAACAAACGTGTGTACACTTTTAATAAATCATTAACGTTTGAATAAAGAAAAATGTCGAAGTGTGAAGTGATGTAAAAATAAGTTTGGCAATGGTTTGGCAGAATGTATTATTGACAAGTGATTGTTTACAAGAGTTGCAATTGGTTGCAAATGTTGCAATAAGGACTCAATAAGTAGGTGAAGAAGATTCTCTTTGGATCAACGGCCTCTTCAAACACCCCCTGTGCCTTCATGTATGCCAAATAACATGTTGGTCTATGGGTGAAATCCTTGTGAAATCTGTGGTTGTTGAAACGTGGGCGAAAATTAGAAGATGCACGATGCTCATTGGATTATTATCTTAAAACTGTCTATTCTAAAACATTTCTAGTTTTTCCCAATTTCTGAATATTTACGTACCTAATTTGTTATAAGAATACTAGAACCACACAACTTGGACATTTTTAACACCAACTATTACAAGTATTAAACTAAAAAGAAAACCGCCAAATTGAATTTTTCCACATATATTATTCAAAAAAATTTACACAAAAGCACTAAGACATCCATTTAATCTTATTGTCTAAATAAATGAAGTTTTAAACCGACACGCAACCTCTTAATTAATTAAGATATAATTTGTCTCTAAAAATAATACTCATTTCCTTTCGTTAAATATCAGAAAGTAACTATGGCTTTTACCAAAAATAACACCTACCAAGCGAAAATGTGAAACATTAAATTCTACTATAATCTATAATATTTATTTCCAATCCTACTGAGTCTATTTTAAGGGGATTTATATTACAATTATAGTGCAAATAGAAGTTATTGAATGTGTACATTGGGTGAAAATTACAACTTACATTTACAAGACTGTTTAAAGTTAAATCCATCTAATTGTATGTCCCTATTTAATTATTACTCCATTGAATTAACTGAAATTACTTTTCAAGTATTTAATCTACTTACAAGCGAGTGAAGATTGACCCTCTAGAAAAAATAGGGTACTTTGTAGAAAATATGTAGGAACAGAAGTTCAATTAAAGTTGCCATTACAAGACTGAAAGCCATTGCGCAGTACTGAACAGTTGTCTGTATTTCTATCCTTTTCTACAGTACCGTGACATTTTTGCTAGAGCGAGAGAATGCGAACGCGCCAATCATGCGCCGATGATGACACGTGCTTTAGTCTTTGAGCTTTCCCCACTCTAACAAAACATAGGTATCACAGTACTGTTATTACTACTAAAATATTAGTAGTAGAATTAAGTCAAATTCAATAGAACTTCTGATTCTAGATGTCTAATACAGGTCCATTGCAACTCTAAATAGATTATGGAAGTATTAGGTACAAGATTTGTACTGGTTGTTGACAAATGAATGGGATAAATACATAATTTTATACAATATTATAAACAAAATGCAATTTCTGCTTAACTAATGTGATTTTACATTGTATTTTAATATTAAAAATTGTTTACTTTGTTTAAAAACTTCAAGATTGAGAGTTATTGCTGTAAGTGTAGAGGTACAATATCGATTGTATTGGCAAAAACACAATCTCATTGATATGCAAGCCTAATTAGTTCCACAAATTGGTTTGTTTCGCATGCAAAGTAGGTAAACTTTCTACGACTGTTACATCGGTCATACAAATAATCTTCAGAGCTGTGTTACTATTTCAAATAAGATTTAAATTAAAACATTGTAAATAATTTAAGAAAGACATTCTTAGAATTAGAGTAAGAAAATCACCACTAGGGTCAGTACAAAGGCAAGTAGATTAGAAAGGCAAGTCGCAGTCCCTACTTTGTCCTATCCATACTTCCGATTCAATAAGTTTTAGTATTATTATGTCATGAAATAAAAGCAAAGTTTACATAAAGTAAAAGACACGCTTTCCATTCAAAGATGCATATCAGCATTCTCAGTTAACTGTAGAAAATATAAAACTCTATAAACAATAAATTAAACTAAGTTTTGTATGTAAAAAAGTGTGACTTAATATTCCACAAATAAAATTTTATTTATGACTAGGTAGTTAAGAAATAAATTTGAGCATGGAAAACGAGCATACTACATAACCATGCGACTATAAAAACCATTATTATAAAAACTTAAATACTTAAGTTACAATATAAATTACAAGTATCGTCACACATATTACGAAAATTGTCCGGTTCTTGGTCATCGTCGTCGTCGTCACGCACTGAACGCACATCACTGAACCACGAGAACACTTTGCAATGTCATAGGTATAGAATTCACTTTCGAACACCGGCACTGTATGTCAGTGTGGGGAGGAGCGGGCTACTCGAGCAGCACGATGTCGGCGGGCGGCGAGCGCGGCGCGGCGGCGGACTACGGGCGGGACGCGCGCGCCGCCTCCTCCAGCGCACGCACCTTCAGCTCGCGCTCACGCTGCTGGCGCAGGAACTCCTCGTGGTGCGCCGGGTGCAGGAATCCGCGCTCTCGCTCCAGCAGGAGCTGACGCTGCAGCTGCTCGTGCGCCGCCGCCTGCTGCGCCAGCTGCTCGGCGTACGGCCGCCCCAGCAGGTCCGGGTGCGGCAGCGGCCGGTACTGGCCGAGGCTCAGCGCCTCCTGCTGCGCCTGCGCCGCCGCCTGCTGTCCCGGGTGCAGGTGTAGGTGTGTGTGGGAATGGGCGTGGGTGTGCGCGTGTGTATGCGCGTGGTACTCTGGGTTGATGCCGGCCATCTGCAGGCGCACCATAGGGTCGGCGGCCAGCGCCAGGCGCTCGGCGGCCTCCAGCTGTGCGGCCGCTACGCCCGGGTGCGGATGGTGAGCGTGGTGCGGTGGGCCGCCCGACACTGGCACGGAGGGTCCGGGCGGACCTGCGCCTGCGCCTCCTGGCGGGATGCCCAATCGCTCTAACCGCTCGCGCTCTAACTGTGACAGTGCGCCCGGTCCGTGTCCTGGAGGATACAGCCCGAACTGCACCGGGATGGCACCCTGCGGCGGTGGCGGGGGCATGCCGTACCGTCGATGCATCTCCAGCCAGTGAGGATCGAGGGCGCGAGGACCGACGTTGTTTTTGAGCAGCTCCTCCTTCAATCTGTCGTTTAGCTCCCTCTCTCTCAGTTCTCTAATCTCTCTGTCTCGTTTTTCTCTTTCGAGGTGCTCGAGCTCGAGTCGTTCTCGCGCACCTGCCGCTCCGTACATTGAACTCAGTTGGTACTGTAGCATTGGATCCATACAATGCCGCGGGAGGTTGCCCGGACTGAAGCCGGCGTGTGGTCGCGCGTACTCTGATAGTTGACGGAGCGCGGGAGTATCGGGATAGCCCGGAGGACGTGGGAACCGATCGTAAGGAGATGTGATCGTTTCTATAGCACCTCTCGATGGTGGTTTAGTCTCTGGTTTCTCGGGCGTTGCAATCTTTCTGTGCGCCTGTTGAGCTATCTTCTCTCTCTCCTCTCTATCGCGTTCGGCTTGTTTCCTCAGCCGCTCTTCTCGTTTTCTCGCGAGTTTCGATTCCGGCACCGGTTTGAAGATGAGATCTGTTCTCGTGCACGAGTTGTAGTCTCCACGGTTCCAGTGACGAAGGAATATTGCAGATTGAGATCTGTGACACTCTGTATCTTCAATTTTTGGTTCGGGACTCGGCCCGTGCGGTATGTGAGCCGGACTCGGTATTTCTTCCTCCTCTGGTTGCGATTGTGTTTCGAGTTTGAGTTCGGGATTTTCTTCTGGGAGTCCAGGTCTCGGTGGTCCTCGTAGGTGAGGATGACCGTGTGGCAGCTGATGTGGCGACCCAGATCTTCCATGTGACGCTTGTAGACCAGCTGCGGCTTGAGCGTGAAGTCGCAAGCTTTCGATCGAGCTCGGTCCCGGTCCAGGAGGAAGGCCGAGTCCCATAGGGTGCCCCATTGAGGGAGGTTGAATCATAAGGTGACTCGGATTTCCTGGCAACATCTTCGGATGGTGTCGCAGCAGCATGGAGTCTGCGGGTGATAATCTCTCTGGATGATGTGCCAGGTGATGCGAGTGATGATGTGTATGATTGTTCGTCACGTTAACACTAGACGAGCTACTGGTAGTTTGTGACACACTGGCTGATAAATGATGTGGCGAACTAGAATGAGCACTGGTTTTCTGTTGCGTGTTGATTTTATGCTGTATAGATTGAGAAGAACTACTCGACGTAGAATGCGAAATCGATAGCGTATGATTAGTGCCTCCACCTGCGTGGTTTGGTTGTTTCTCAGTGCTCGTGTGGACGGCACTATGGTGACTGGTCGAGTGATGATGCGTCATAGTTGTTTCGTGTAATTGTCTTTCGGTAGTAGCATTCGGGTTTCGTGGGTCTTCTGAACTTTCAGATATTTCTCTCAGTGACCTGGTAGTGACTGAGGAACTGGTACTGTGATGTGAACTGAGCATTGTAGTAGACTCTATCGTCGATGGTTTCACTGGGTCATGTCTTCCTGGCGTACTTACAGACGGATGCATCGGCGGTATAGGGTGTGGTTGCGGCGGGAGACCGTATGGATATGGATAAGGCATAGAATATCCTGGGTGAGGGTGAGGATAGTACGGATGCATAGCGTGCGCTGCAGCAGCAGCAGACAGCTGAAAGATTGACGGATGCAGCAATGGGTGATGCGGATGATGCAACGGCGACGCAAATGGATGTGGAGGGCCATGAGGTTGGCCAGAGTGCATTACCGGTCCTGGTATCGTTGCAGGTATTGTCAGAGGTGTCGGGTTCATCAAATTCAACGCTGAATGCGATACTGGAGGATTGTGAACGGGTGACGCAGATATGTGCCTCGGCTGTGAAGGACTGGTCAAATGCCTGGTGAATGGCGATGTTGTAGCAGATGGATGAGATCCGTGGCCTGGAGTACCGTTATGACCTGGCTGACTCTTTATTGGTGTCGGTGTATGAGGGCTCTTCACAGGCGGCGCAGTGCTTGCTGAATCTGAACCACTTCCTTGACTGCTCGAAACAGGAGGAAGATGAGGTTGATGTAAGAAATCTGGCTCCTTCTTTATACTATCTATTCTTGGTCCAAGGAATGCGCTTGGCATGCTAGAGCTCTCATTTGTGGGTTGACTTGGCGGCCGACTGTTGTTCTCGACACTCGATAAAGATTCTCTATCTCTCTCGGTACTTAAATGCTGTGCAATGGCACTTCCAATTGGGTATCCAGGAACTTTGACTTCCTTAAGTGATTGTAGAGGGTCTGTCACATTTTGCGTTGAAAGATTGGCAGGCACATTATCTGGTACCTCTTGCTTAATCTTCAAATCTTGAGGCATTGATGGATCATTCTGATTAGGTGGTGGCTGAATTAAATTGCTTCCTGCAAGACCATGTGTGGGTGGTACTTGTTGCATTAGAGGTGGTAGAGATCCAGGCTTATCTAATCCAGGGTGGCCTGGGTGACCATATAACGAAGCTGGCATAAATCCATAGGGTCCCACATTTGCACCACTTCCAACTGATATCAGTGGTCCAGGTGGCAGAAGGCCAGTGATGGAAGGTTGGCTTAGAGGTGGAGGAGGCATACTTTGTCCAGAAACAGGTGTTGCAGATGCCTCTGTTGCTCTCACTCCAAGATTTTCCGGCCTTAACGGCGGTGGGAATATTGGCGGTCTCAAACCTGAATTTTGACCTTCTAATTTTGGCAGTGGTTGTGTTTTCAAATCTGTGGGTTGCTGCTTATCATCAGTGTCAGTTTCTTTGTTTTCCTGTGCATTTGCAGGAGAGATTGGTTCAGCATTTGTAGCTGGCGGATGTTCCATTGGCGGTGGGGAACCACGCGTATTGGTTGGCGACGGGCTGATCCTTTGCAGCGAATCTAGTCGTGGAGCACTGGGCGAGTCTACTTTACTGCCTGAAGAAATTGTTGCAGTAAATATTTCTGGAGTATTCTGATTCTTCATATCACTGGTTTCATCTCTTGGTTCGAGTTTTATGACAGTTTTGAGAGGGTTAATCAGAGGGTTGTGCTTATTAGGATCCCCAGGAAAGTTCATATTTGGAGGATAACCAAATGGAGGCATGCCAGGAGGAAAATCTTTTGAACTCCTTATCATTGGATTATCCTTGGGAATATTCACTGGATTAAAGATAACACCTTCCATCTTGATACTGTGTCCTATTTTTGGATTATAGATGTGGCTGTCCTTTACAAAGTAATTTGTATTCTCTAAATTAAGAGGTTTGTTTACTTGATTCACAGGATGACCAGGGAAATTATGAGATAGAGGGTCCTTCTGGAATTCATCTTTCTGCAAGTTAAGTGTGTGATCCTCTGTATCTATTTCTTCTTTTATTTTTATCTTTTCAATACTATCCGTAACCATAGGTGTAACTTTCGGTATAATAAGTTCAGTTTTTGGGAATATTGCACTTATGGAATGAGACCTTGGAGGTTCTATGCTATCTGGAGGTTTAGGTGCATTGGAATCTGTCTTAAGGTCCAAAACATTTCGTTCTTCTTTTTCAGGTGCCTTTGTTGGAGGTGGTATAGGGTCTTTTTCAATTTTGATTGGTATTTCAGGGTTAACTTCCGTTTTGACTTGTGGTTCAGTAGGTTTATTAGATTGCTCTGTTTCAGACTCCTTAGTTTGTTCTGTATTCTCTTTATCAGTCTTATTGAAGCTGAAGTCACAGGCTTCTGGCTCTGGTTCAGCACTTTCAGTCTCGTCCATTGCAGGAAAACTATCATTTGTAAGACTTTCAGCTGGACTGTCTGGAGGGTCCACTTGCTTTTTCTTCTTCATTTGTACATCTCCATCCATAATTCCTTCAATCTTAGAATCATCTGGAAGACGTTTCTTGACCTTTGACACATCAACTTTACCATTAGCCACTTTCTTTTTAGCATCTTTACTGACTGGTGATGATAGTACTTTTTCAGCAACATTATTATTGGTAGTTTGTACAGTGGGTTTGGCAGTCTTTGTTTTTGATTTTGAATCATTGTCACTTTCTTCCTGACCTTTCTTTCCATTTGGTGTAGTTTGTTCTTTAGATTTATTCCTAGTTCTCATCCTGCTAGGTGAGTCTTCAGGATTGTCACTAGTCTTATTAGCCAGGTCATTAGCCTCTCTGGAGTCACTATCCTCCTCAGAATTTTCATCTTCTGTAACTGAACTCATTTCTCCTCCTTCTTTGGAATTAGGTGATGGTCTAGATCCGTTAGTTTCTGGTACAGTGGGAGTAGCTTCTGGAGTTTGTTCTTTAGGTGTACCAGCGCGGGAGTTCCGTGTGTTACGTACACGCCGCAATGATGCTTGTCGCCTTCTCCTGTGGGGCCTGTTACTGCTAGCACCAGGGGTCTTTTTCCACAAATAATAAAATTCCACTAACTCTGAAGTGTCTTTATGTGGCAGAAGATCTTTCTTAATTTTAAAGAAATTCTTACCAAATTGACGAATGCCTTTCACAAATCTTTTGGTCTCTTCCTCGGACCACTTTTTCTCTATTCCTTTAGGAACAGGGCACTTGACTAGGGCTTGAAGAGCGCGACTGGGGTCGTACCCAGAGTCGTGTAGTACGTCAAGAGCGTTTATCGTAGTGTCGTCGCGGCTAGCAGCAACACAACCGTCGTCAGGTGAGCCTCCGTCGCACATACCAGCGAAAGCTGCCATAGAGCGCGCAGCTCTCAAGTACATAACCAGGTCTCGATCAGTAGCCTGAGCCGGAAGCCAGCGTAGCTCCTCACCACCAGGACAAGGTTCATCAGGCCCTAGCGGACCATTTACTCGCATATCAGGCAATAACGCATAAATATCTTTATCTTTCACGGGTTGGTTCGGAGTACCCACTTGAACCTCCCCTTGGTTCTGGGCCATGGTTGGCGAATGCACTATTTACACTGGACAACTTCGTCGCACTCACATAGCACTAATATCGTCAGTTTACATATTGTTCAGTCAAAACTGCGAACTGATGTTGTAGAGTCTCTTTTCATGTGTATCTTTGATGGTCCGTGAAGGAGTAAGTATGCCAATATACATAATTATTGTCCCTAATGGCCACCATTACACGATGCATTGTGCTTCATTTCACTAACTTATATGATATACACACATTATAACTAAATAGTTCACTTTATTAAACGCTAGAAATAAGTTTATTCAGTTAATATTTATGCATTTTTAACTATTATTTTAGTAAATGCTATCTACATGCTACCCTTTTGTTTAGCTTCACCTTTCTTTAGAACACACCATAGACAAACTTATTTCTATCAAAATGGCCGCCAGAAAAGGATACTTTTCTAAAAAAATCCATTCTACGCATTTTCGTTACAAGTGTTTGTAAAAAAAATATTTTTTCTTATAAAATACAAAGTAATTTTTCCAAAATTATAGCAAATTTTTAAGATTTTAATAAAAATATCTGGTTTTTTGTTTTTTTATTTGTTTTAAAAATATTAATAATTGGTGTAAATTATTATTTTAAATAGTCATTAAAACTTATTGAATAATGGAACGTTTATAAAGCTGCAGTACATGTATTACATTGTCTATGCTTTTGTTAATTTATTCTCCATGTATGTCATTCTATCTCATTCATTTCCTTATAAGTTAAACAAAGATAGAAATATCGAGTCTTAAAATAGTTTGTGAATAGAAATCTTTATTTTCACATTTTCTTTTAACCCACTTTTAACTAAATGTAACGTGGTGTACATCACTAGTTTGTCAATAAATAATTTGACGTTTTCTATATATTTTCATCTACTCAGTTTTTATTTCTGTGATTTAATTATCAAATATAATTAGAAATACATGCATAAAGTTAAATAATGGCTTCAGACGAATCAGATGACGAACCCCTAGCGGTTTTAGCTGCGACTAAGAAGTCAACCAGGAAGAATACCGGTAGTATTTTGCCCGACTTGGAAACTAACTATGAACGTCCTATGAAGAGAAAAGTAAAGAATAATCAGCAATTTATGGTAAAAAGGCTACCATTAACGATTAAAATTGGTCGTAAAGTGAAGGATCCGTTATCACACCCGGTCGGCACTCGCCCAGAGGATGTATGGCTTTACCTAAAAGATTTCAATGCAAAAGGTCCTTACAGTTGCTTGTTATGCCCTGAATGGTTTATAGGCAAGGCAAAAGTGCTAGTACATTATATATTAAATCATAAAAAGGATTTTTGTGGGATTTGCAGGTGAGTTTGCACGAATGGTAGAATAATTTTGTTATACAATGCTACAATAATCTCATATAATATGTATGTTAATTAAAAGTTCTTTCTAGTTTCTATCTAATATTTTTTTATTAATATAACCAAACGGGTTGCATTTCATGTTGCAGGTATTTTGTACCAGACAGAACAGCTTGGGAAAAACATATACTGTGTCATACGCCATGGTCCTGCTCACAATGTACTGAAACTTTCCCCACTGAACAAGTTCTAAGGATACATCTTAAAAGCGTACATAACTTGGTTCACTGCCGTCTATGCCACTTTAGAATGCCAGCGGGTGATCAATACCACACACATTTACTGCAAAAACATAATGTTACTTATGTGTTGAATAGAGACGATGAAAGTGTTTGGGAACTAGACTTTGAAAGCGGAGAATCATTTCTCTGTCTCTTATGCTCCAAACCTAACAATCCTGTTACTAATTTCGTTAACCACTTTATGAGCCATCATCATTTCACAATAAAATGTTTCTCCACTTTAATTTCTGGCAAAGATTTACCGTTTACTGTGAAAGGAGCTGATCTTAGCCCTGAATTTATTGAAACCTTAAAAGGCCAGGAGAAATGTGGGTATGGAAATTGGAAACAAAAAGATGCTATTGAACAAGAACAAAATAATGCAGATAATGAAAACATTTTAAAAGAACTTTTAGTTGAAATTAAGCACGAAACAGTAAGTGACAATGAAGAAGAAAAGTCAGAAAATGATGAAAATAACAAACAGAATAACGAATTTCTAAAATCATATCAAGGTGAACAAGATTTTGATGTGACTTCTGTGGAATTTATAGCAATAAAACAATTCTATTTTGATTATTTAAGACAATCAATGGCGGAAGTAAATGAGAATTTAGTACCTGATAATTCAAACATAGAGTATGATAGTACGGGAAGTGAGACATCTGAAATTGAATGTTCTTTATGTTCAACAAAACATTCTAACATCCACACATTACAGACACATGTACACAAAATGCACAATCTCAAAATTGAGCCAATATTCTCATGTAGAGTGTGTGCAACAACATTTGAAACTCAAAATGAATTAGAAAACCATACCAAAGAAGAATTAAGCGAGTTTGAGGACCTCTGGATATGTCAATTTTGCGACAAAGAATTTGATAATAGACAGTCTACTCGGCGACATTTGACAGAACATTTTGAGTTGATTGAATACGACAATTGTTTCAGTCCTCATTTAGGATTTAAATGTAAATATTGTCCAACATTGTTTTGGAATGAAACTGATAGAGAGCATCATCAAATAAGAGTCCATTTGGAAAAGAATAGGGAAGAGTTCTATCAATGTGAATGCTCTGAAATATTTAGTGATAAGGTATTTATTTTTTATTTTCAACTTATATGTTTTTATTAACAGTTCCTTACTGAACAATCTAATATATTTTTAAATTTATTATAGAAAAGTAGAGGACAGAAAAAAGAGAAAATCATTATCACATCTGTCAGTTTGTTTCAATGGTATTGCTATTACTCAAAAACTTAAAAGTTATGAAAATTTCGCTCGTCTGCACTATAGTGACCTTTTTACGCTTTTCTTAACAATTTAAACCTTCAATATATCATCTTTTCAGGTCTGGTTTACTTACCACTACATTTTAGCACATCAAATGGACGACAGCAACTCTACATACTTACTAAAGTGTTGCCACTGTGCTGTAGTGTTGCCAGATGTAGACCAAATGAGAAGCCATTTTGTAAGAAAACATCCTGAATCTAAAAAGATTTATTGCTCTTTAGAAGGCTGTAAATTTAAACCTTTGAGTCATAAGAAGTCATTTCAGTTGCATTTGAGGGTAAGACAAATATATATTTTTTGACATACATTTGTACTTATACAGAATATGGTTCAAAGTTTCCTTCAATCATCAAATTTAGGATCTGTTTTACCACTTACTAATAAAAAACTGACAGATATTTTCTACCTGTCACTGCCCAAAACGTCAAGTTTTATGCAAATAGACAGGTTTATCTGTTAATGAAAATCTGTAAGTGGTGATACTGGCCCTTTTTCTACTTGTATCCTGCATAGACCTTGTATCTACCTAGATGTATCCATCACGCCTCTTCCCCAACTGAAAACAGAGACCATTTCCGTTCACAGAATCTATATTATTCAAATTAGTAGGTACAGTAATCTTACCCCTTACTTCCAGACCAAGCATTGTGGAATAGTGCGTAAAGACAGGGTATGTCAATGTAGCACTTGTGGGCAGGAATTCCCTTCGGCTAGGGCCCGCAATACCCACGTCACTGTAGTACACGGGGCAGGGAAGTTCAAGTGTAAAATATGCGACGAAATGCTGCATTCTATTGATGAAAGGTGGGTATATTTTATTTGCATTTTCATCATCATGTCAGCTTATGGACAAAAGCCTCCCCCAAGGATCTCCACAACGACCGGTCTTGCGCTGTCCGCATCTAACGGTTTCCAGCGACTTTAACCAAGTCGTCAGTCCACCTTGTTGGAGGCCTTCCCACACTGCGTCATCCGGTGCGTGGTTGCCACTCAAGAACCAGCAATATTCGACAAAGCAAATTAAGGTTGCTTAAAGTCGCGAAATATTGATACAACCCGTTGAAAATAACTGCACACCTAGCTGGAATGCGCTTTCCCGTGCGTACGTGCAAATGTGCGTACGAGTTGCATGACGTCACTAAGCCAGATGCGCAGATATTTCCGATGGGTAGTAAGTATTTTACTTTTGCTTATATCGGTATGTTTATTATTTAACTCTCAATAAATTTTTGCGAATTAATCTTTAACCAAACTTAATTTTACACATCTAAATAAAGCTATGAGTTTTCAATGTCTTAAAATTCGATATTCGAACTTTTAGGTTGCTCAGTAAAGCGTTTTACATAATCAATGCATAAGTGCTTTGTCAATACTTTATTACGTTTCTATTTGTGAAAACCTGTAATTGGCTCCTTTGTTAATTTATAATTTTCTATTTTGTATATTGAAGCTGTTGGTTTTGCAATAAATAAATAAATAGCCTTTAGGATTCTAATCGGCCAACAAATGTCTACTGGATTATCTGATTTTGCCACTATTGTAATACCCCATTGTGACTCTTCTAGGAAACTCCACTACTTATTAATCCACCCAGGCCACCACCCGTTCTCTTGCACCATCTGCGGCAAGTCATTCCAATACAAATCATCACTATACATCCACAAACGTGACCACGCTCCAAACAAGCAGAGCTTCACTTGTTCTTACTGTCAGAAAGTTTTTGCGGTATGTATAGTACGATACTTATTTCGCTTCATTCACATTCATCAATAGGCGAATCCACACAGAGCGAGCAGAGTCGCAAGGCAACCGTTTGGCAAATTTCAAGAGGCCCCTAAGAACTAGCCAACTCAATAGGATAGCGAGGTCTCTCCTGAGCGGCCAAACATCTGCTTCGAGAGGCTGCTCGCTCTGTGTGGACCCGCAGAATCGCCTGGTCTCTGCCTGCCCTGATGGGAGAGAGGCGTGACGGATGTATATTGTGTATGTATAGTAAGAAATCCATATGACGTTATGACGACGAATTTGATCAATCGTGTTGGATCTTACACTCATTATTTTGCATCGCTCCCTCGTGAACTGCGTAAGGCTCTCGACATGTCATCTTGCCTCCATCCGATTCCAAATGGAGGCAAGATGACGTGTCCCGAATAACTTTATTTAGTACTCTGGCCCAAACCAGATAAAACCGACGGGCATGTATGAGGTGACTGATGACTGTGGATGAAGCGAAAGAGGTGTGTTTGGATCGAAGCAAGTGGAAGGAAGTGGTCTCTGTCTACCCCGATGGGAGAGAGGCGTGACGGATATGTATGTGAAAGTAAAAACACTTTTTATTTATTTAAATTTATATTTTGGAATCAGACCCTAACCACAACCAAATCCGCCGTTCATCCCCGTTGCTTAGTAACCAATCAACAACTCTCACTCTCTTACTCCTTAGCGTGCATCCCTTTCATTCATCTATAACTTCCGCTTCCTTCTTTCGTCACTTCCGTTTCCTTTTCCTGTCTCCTTCCCACATGTATGTATGTATGTATGTATCTGGCTCAATTTATCTTTTCTAATTCGAACTTGCTTTCCCCCCCACCAGAAAAAGGACTCGTTCCGCGAACACATCCAAATCCACGAAGGACCCCGTCACGGATGCTCGTATTGCCCGATGCGATTCGTCCAACGTTCCAATATGTTACGTCACGAGAGACGCCACACCGGAGAACGGCCGTATTCGTGCCCGCACTGCGACCGCAAGTTCGCGGATAAGGGAGCCTGTACTGCGCATGTCCGGTATGTATAAGAGAAGCTTTTTTACAAATGCAATGAAAACTGTACACGATTTAAGGGTTCGTAATCTTTGCGAGCTGTAACTGTAACCGTTGCAAGCATTGTAACAAAAACATGTGTATTTATACGTGGTTTGCAAGCCTGCGACGAACGCGACACGAGCGGTTCGCAGCGAGCCGACGATTGTCGGTTTTTGCCGCGTATCAAAGGGTCACTGTAACCCGCATACACACTAGCTAGAACTTCGTTACTGTATCTGTTTGGTTACAGTAACAGCTGGCCAATGAATAGGTACGCGCTTTTAGAGATTAATGTAGCAATTTTTTTTTAAGATCTATCTCATAGGTTGTCTGGAAGAGATCACTTTTAGTGATAAGGCCGCCTTTGCGCACAATTTTAGTTTTAAGTTTTGTCTGTTTCTATTTGTTTGCAATCAAGTATTTCAATCTATCTATCTCATTTGCCTAATTAAGATAACTAATAGGCACTTTAAAATCTAGAACTATAGGTACCTACCCAAGAAACTATTGATTGAATTTTAAATTATTTCTATTCCAGTACCCACACAAAAGAAGCGTCATACGCGTGCGTATACTGCGGGTCGACTTTCGCCCAGAAATCTAAGTTAACGTACCATATACGTAAGCACACGGGGGAGAACTTAGAAACGTGTACGATATGCTCCAAAATATTTACCAGTGCGTGCTCTTTGAGAGAACATATGAAGACACATCAGGAGAAGAAAGGGGGCGATGTTAGGTGCCCGCTCTGTGGTGAGTTTGAAACTTTTTTGTTTGGTTTAGAATGAGGGAAAGTGAGAAAAGTTGGTCAAGTTTAGGTGATTTCATTTTCAGGGTATCTTTGATTTGAAATTTTCATTCTCAGTTTTTCTCTCCTTCTGGCTTCTCTGTTTCCACTGAAAACCAGCGTTATGTCTGGGTAACCAGTGAAATGACACTGCTGGGTGGAGACCATTTCTCACTTCTTGTCCACCTTTCTATTCTTTGTTTTATTTTGTTTATGTTTTATTTTCTAAGTTTTATTTCGTGTTAATATTTTCTTATAATTTTTACTTTGAAAACCTTATTTCATCGCACATTTTATGGCCTATTTAACTTTGTGTACTTACTTTTACACATTAAACTTTATGACCTGATATTTTTCTCTTTTGTCACAAAATATCTTCTTACACAACTCATTTTATTATAACTAACAAATTCCACTCTTTAACTTACCTTCTCCATTAAATCCTCAGATAAATCATACAAAGACGACCGCTACATGCTCCGGCACTTACGCACGGTACACACCGGCGCGACCTTTACCTGCCCTCTGTGTCCTAAGGTGCTGTCGTCGGCAGTCAGCCAGCGGATGCATGTCCTCACTCATAGTCGACTTAATTTGTTTAGAGTAAGTATTTTGAATCCTAGATGACCTAGATCACTTTAAGAGCGGGCTACACCGCCAGCAAGCGAGTAGGTACCTACGCAAACTTTTTACATAGGTATATACTTAATACGCAAAGTACATACATAGGTACATAGGTTAATATCACAAATGGTGTGTCACCAATACAGATATCGCCCAGTAGCAGTGTGAACTGAGCATTAAAATGTGATACAATAAATTAGAAATCCCTTAGCTTTTACATCTAAAAATAAGTAGGTACCTACCTACCTTTTTTCTGAAGTCTTATAGGTAGAGATGCCTATATAGGTAATTTTACTAAAACTTAGTTTACATTTTCAGTGTAAATGTTGTCCAAAATCGTACGCAGTGAAACGCACAATAATAAAGCATTTACGACGTCGCCACAGTCTAAAACCATCAGAAGTCAACATGAAAGAATTTTACAAGAAACTAGGTCCAAGGGAATGTCAGCTTAACTTACCCGAAGATGTAATGACCAGTATATTTGGACCTCCGCAGAAAATCATCAAGGAAGCAATTTTGGGAGATTTGGTTAATCAATGTTTGAAGGCAGATGAAGGAGATGATAAAAGTGATGAAAAAGAGGATGAAAAGGGAAATGATGATCACACGGATGAAGAAAGTGAAAGAGCAGGTCAAGAGTTAGAGCCAACTGACTTTGTTAGCGTTAAAATTGAACCTGTAGATTATAGTGAATGTGAAACAGGTTGAAATGTTATTTTTAAGCTTTAGGTCGTGGCCTATATAAAGACTTTATTACCTACAAAAGGTCTTTATTTATTGAGAGTCGGAAGAAGTATTGTGAAAAAGAATATTGTATAAAATATAAGCAAACTAGCTGACCCGGCGAACTTCGTACCGCCTCAAAGTTCTGTATGTGAAAAAAGATTTTCCCGCTTTTCTGTTGAAATTTTTCCTGAATTTTCTTTGCTATAAACCTCACGGAGCCCGAGACCTTTCCAACGAATGCAAAACCGTGGAAATCGGTTCGTGCGTTGAGTTATAGCGTCAGGAAGGAAAACCCGACTTATTTTTATATAGTATATAGTAGATAAAATATGAAATACCTATAATCATTTTGTAAACATTAATGGCGTAATAAATCTTCATCTTTAAATATTAAAAAATATATTCAATTTTATTGTTTTTATTTGAATATCTTTTAACTTTTTTCCTTGTTCTTATTTTCTAATCTCTGCCTTTTGGCTCACTTTTGGTTACACTTTAAAAGTTTCATGTTTCGTATCAAAAATAAAATGAATGTTAACATTGATTACGTGTAGTGTAATGCAAGTCTTCTCATATGCTTCTCATTTGCTTCTCATAATTAGCTCATTCTCTCTCATCTCATTTCAATTTGGTTCGAGGATTCGAGCAATGTGTGTACAAACGAAGTGATTTTGTATGACATGGGATTAGGCAAGTTTAAACTGAACGCACCCAATTACAATCAGTCAGCTGTAAACGTCACTCTGACAGCAAATCTGACATAGACTTTGGACTCAAAATTATCTTCGAGGATTTAGCAATTTTTGTAATAAAATAATATTTTTTATACTTGAAATGAATTAATATGACTTTAATTGACTAATTTCTAAGTGTAGCTAGTGTTTAAGTGAAATACAACAATGTATAAGCCCGCAGTAACCGTTCGTCGAATTGATGTTTTGATTCGTATTTTGAGCGGTCGCAAAACTATTTTGGCTGCAAATAATGTGCGGGGCTACTCCAGCGAGGGTAAAGTGACTATAGGAGATATCACCAAAGATATTAAAAATCCTAAAAAGAAGGAATATGTTCCTAAAAAGTACCGTAAGTTACGAACAAAGTTTTTCATTTTGTAACCTAAAAATTGCATCAACTTGTTTTTTTTGAGCTTAATTTACTCATCCCCTGTTTAAAATAGCCTAAACAAATGTTTCAAGACATGTGGTAGCAGTAAATAATTGTGCAATAGCAACTTTTAAATTATTACCTATTATATCTTCAATTTCTAATAATTTATCTACATACAGCTAGAATTTTATGGCTGTTTTTACAGTTGTAGATAAGTAGTCATAAATTATGATAACAGACTCGTGTTTTCCTATAAATAATCTAAAATAAATTGAGAATTTAAATTATTGCATTTAATTTCTACAGTGACAGTCCAAGACGAAGATCTTAAATATTTATCACAAAGTACACTTAGGAATTTAAGATGGATGATGCAAAAGGATTTATTGGGCCAGGATATGTTTTTACTTGGCAGGCCAGGTCCAGGCAGGTAAGAATAAAAACTTAAATTACGAAAGTACAAAATATCTTTGATTTTTATTAATTATGTAAGTACCTACTTAATAGTTTATATAGATGATTCACAGAAACAGAAAAACAGAAAATCTTCCATATTGTATATTTTTACTATTGTTTATAAAATTTTAATACTATTTTTGGCAAAAAATAAGCAACACTGGTTTCTAATGGCATACTTTTCCTATACCAAAATTTTAATAAACCATAGAAAATTTCATAAAAGCTCTTTGTCCACAGGAGAAAAGTAGCTCTACAATACCTAGAGCTGACACAAAGAGAGCTAGAGTATGTAGCTCTATCCAGAGACACTACAGAAGCAGATCTCAAACAGAGGAGGGAAATACAGCAATCCACTGCCAAGTATTTTGATCAGGTATTCTTTATTACGATTATAAAAAGCTTAAACCAGCATCCATTTTTTATTATGTGTAGATGTATGTTTCTTCTATCTCTGTTTTCTCTCTTTTCTTTTATCTGAAGTCTATAAGGTGATGAAGTTCATTAGATGACGAAGTACATAAGATGTCGTAGTACATAAGGCGACGAAGTATATAAGAGGACGGAGTACATAAGGCGACGAAGTACATAAGGCGACGCAGTACATTCAGGAACCCGAAGTATATAAGATGTAGAAGTATGTAAGACGACGAAGTACATACGGCGACGAAGTAGATAAGGCGATGAAGTACACAAGACGATGAAGTACATAAGATGACGAAGTACATAAGACGAAGTACATACGGCGACGAAGTACATAAGGCGACGAAGTAGATAAGACAACGACGTAGATAAGATGTCGAAGTACATAAGTCGACGAAGTACATAAGATGTTGAAGTACATAAGACGACGAAGTACATAATACGACAAAGTACATAAGGCGACGAAGTACATAAGACGACGAAGTACATAACATGTCGAAGTACATAAGTCGACGAAGTACATAAGACGACGGTGTACATAAGCCGACGAAGTACATAAGATGACGAAGTATATATGTAAGATGACGAAGTATATAAGATGTCGAAGTACATACGACGCCGGAGTATATAAGACGACGAAGTACATAAGATGACGATATAAGATGACGAAGTATATAAGATGACGGAGTACATAAGATGTCGAAGTATATGAGATGACGAAGGAGGTGTTAGGATAATCTGGACTCCATACATTACAAAATTTTCATTATTTCCATTTTCATTATTGTTTATTTATTGGTATCCAGGGCTTTGTAAGCTTAGCACAGAAATTATGGAAGATTACGTAAGAGATGCCTTTGCCTAGTAATTAAATACAAATATAAAATATAACTTTTAAAAACAACACTATCAACTTCTTTTTATGTAATGAAAATATCTTCTTTATTTCTAGAGCGCCGTCCGTGCAGCGGTAGAAGGAAGAGTCCTCGTTCTAGAAGGAATAGAGAAAGCAGAACGCAATGTGTTGCCAGTGTTAAATAATTTGCTGGAAAACAGAGAGATGCATCTTGAAGATGGGCGGTTTCTTATTCCAGCTGCTAGATACGATAAGCTTTTACAGGTAAATCAAGCACTTTTGTAACTGGTTCATAGCGTATTTAAAGGATACTAAAGTATAGTGTTTTAGGAAGTATCTAAAAGTTAGAATATAACAATGTGTATGTTAGAAGTAAAATTTTGAAAGTTATTCTTTAGACTACTCTCTTTCTTTCCTCATCTTTTCATGTCTATGGTACAACTTGGATTAAAGGAAAGAACTTGGATTAAGTACTTAAACAATTTTTTAAATCTCCCCCAATTTCAATACTTAGATTAGAATGTAACTTTTTAAAAATACCTAGATTATTATTTTTTACATTATTTTTTTAGGAACACGGTGAAGAAGAAGTGTCAAAATGGCGTCTAGTCCGCGTCGATGAAAACTTCAGGGTCATAGCTCTGGGGTTGCCAGTACCGCGTTACTCAGGTCAGCCGCTCGACCCGCCGCTGCGTTCGCGGTTCCAGGCGAGAGATGTAGCTACTGTCGGATTTGGGGTAAGTTTTAGATCATTTTTGGGTAATCGTTGGGCGTGCAACACTGAGAGTTTTAACAATTAGCGGTTGAAACGGCTAAAATTTATTTATCTTGGGTGTTTTATTTTTTACACTAGTTAAACTAGAATTTCAGTTATGATATAAAACACTTATTTTTTGACGTTATGAAATCGTCTACCGATATGGCGTTTCATGAAGGGTTATAATTTTCTAGCTAGAATTACAATAAATAAAATACGATATTAAAAAAACTTTATTATTTACGATTTTGAGATAGCTGAGATGAGATAGCTGAAAACTGAGAGAGCAAGCTTTCCGTCCGACTCGTCGTAACTGAACTGCTTTTTTTCGGCAACTCGGGCATAAAAATATGTACTTGTTTTTTACTAGATTTCAACTCTGGTATCAACTTCTTGCTCAACAAATCCGCGTACTGTTTCTCCATCGAGCATCTTTCGGTGACAACTTTCTGTCTAGTTTCTATGATGTTTGTTCTAAAATCTTTGGCCTTTGGTTTGTCTTTTGTTTTAACGTCGCGTGGCGTGTGATGCCGTGACTGCCTCGCGTAGTTCTCGATCGTGTTTGCAGACGTGGGGACATAAAACTCGTGCCGATCGATGGCCCCGCTCGTCGGTACTTTCGCACTGTCGCCTTTTGGCGATTGCTTGCTCTCTTTGCTTCGGAAGTCGACCGCTGTTTTTGATTTTGTTAAGTTGCGTTTTTGTATTTCGGGCCAGCTGTGTCTCGGTTGCGTCATTCGTTCGTTGTTATCTGGCGCTAGTAGATCCACTTTTCCAGCTAGATCTAGCCATTGGAGTACTCTGTCTGATAACTCAGTGTTTTCTTTGGCGTCTGATTTTGTTGACCGATTAGTTTTCAAAGTTCTCATGCTTAAGTATGCGTTGTCTAATTTGTATCTGCAGCTGTCTATTTCGTAGAGTGGTTGTTGATTGGCTCTGATTATAAAATCTTCTTCAGATTCCTGATCTACATCAGTGAGGTCTAACCTCTCTATTCCGACATGGGAACTCTTTGGTCGTCTTTTCACAGTGTGTTCCTTTTTGATAACAAAGTTAAAGTTCCTAAGACAGTCTTCTAGATTGTCCGTTGCGAGAGGCGTTGATGTACGTTTTCTTGTTTTATTTGAGGCGCAAGTAGCTGATGAGTGTGGTCTAGGGTTCTTTAGGAAGAATGGGTCGTCGTTTGAGATGACGGCGTGGCGGAACCCTCCTACCCACACAGTTCTCACGTACATAGGCTGCTGTGAACTCTGCCAAAGTGCGGGCATGTTCTCTAGGAACTAACGCCGTCACGCAAACCCATGAATGTGCCGAAGTTCCCCTCTGCCTTTATAATTAAATAACATTTCGTGTTGGTCTCTTGTGGGCTCTGAAACAAAGAAAAAACGGTGACGTTTGTGTTTTGTTTTAATATAGTTGGGGGTTGAGGGTTTTTTGCTTAACAAAGAACTCGTGAGGTCTTGAAAATTCGATTGTATCTCTTTAAAATTTTATGACTCAATATTTTTCATTGCAATATTAACATGGAAGGGATTTATCGGAATTATTACAATCGATTTGAAATTACACAATCTCGAATCAATTTTTCTCTATCAATTGATATAATCTATTGAAAATTGTTACCAATATTTTTTTTTACATTTACAACAAAACTCTCAAACTCCTCCATAACCAAGAATTAACCTCAAATAAACAATACTCTATTAATATCTCAGCCTATTTCTGTAATGAACTGTGAACAGCCTGTTGCTTGCAAATTGTTCTACGCCCCACTGACAGTAGATTAGTTGATAAATGAAATCAGAATGACGCGGCAATCTCTACATTATGGCGCACCTCGTTATTCAATAACGAGGTTTTGTAATAACATTTTATTTAGGTGGATTCATTTAAAAAAGCCGATTGATTTATGTCCTAGTTATATTAGGTTTTGTTGTATAGTGGAAATGTATGAACTAAAAAATTGGTAATTATGAATTTGCCTTGTGGCTGTTCCGAAATTATTTTAGAGACATCGAATTGAATTTAAAAAACAAAACAAATACCTAGGTGATTTTTGTGGCCTAAATTATTTACAGCGGTCACTTAATGAGATACTTATGATTTAAATCTAGGATACAATACAATCATCCACTGAGTGCCTAATCGCAATCAGTTCAGTAGTTTTCAGTTCACAAATCTTACATTTACAATAATTAAAATAAGTCTGTAATTACAGTTAAAAGAACACTTACCTACTTATTTAACGGCACTGGTTTACGATAAAATCATTCACTCAACAATCATACTACCTCCGTAGCTAATTTCGTAGCCAATGTCTACGAAATACTACGAGATTCGTAGCAATTTGTTTTCTTATTGCAAATTACGTTCAATTCATTCATTCAGAACGAAGCGCACCACAACATCAATTTATTGTTCATCTTCGATTCATTTGTTTCTCAGTGAAAATTCCAAATTCAAATCTTGTATTTCTCTTTCTGTTTTCAGTCGTTCATTTGTTTTGTTTTTTAAAAGTTCGAAATTTTAAAAGATATCCAGCCAGTTAGTTATTTTTTGTTTTTCTTTTCTCGGATTGGAGTAAAGTAAATTAGGTACGTCCTTTCGGTCTCGGGTTAACCTGTGACTGGCCGTAACCCGTCGTCGTCGAACGGTTTTGTCCTGGCCTAAGGGTTGCCTCACACGCAATCGAATGCCTCCTAAAACTTCCGTTAACAAATTGCGTTTAGTTTTTATGTGTTAAATGTGTTTTCGAAATTTATTAATGGCACTTTGATTTTTATGTCAATAGAAAGTTTTGTTTCTAATAAAAGTTATTATTTTAAATTAGTTTGTGTGTTTCGTATTTCAGTGCACAGTTTTTCAGCACAGTAAATCAATAATTTATCATACCTATAGATATGTACCTACTAATGATAAAAGTAAGAAAAATGTAAAAAGAAAGTAAAGTTTCACCTTCAGTAGACAAAATCTTGTCCTTATAATCTAAACAAGAGAGAGTTCATTACATTACCCACTTAATATCTAAAATACGTAGGAATATACACATAACTTACCTTCGTGAACTCTAAATCGAATTGAAATTCAAAATTTTCGGTTTAAATTTTACGTCGCTGTAAAATTTGCATGCAAACGAAACTTATTGCTGTCTAGGACCCACAATTTATGTACGTTTAGCTCAAATAATTCCCTTTGCATAATTTCGAGGTTAACCCAAAATTTGCGGTTTGTAAAGCAGATTTTACATGAAATGTATGCATTTATGAAGCATTCGATTGTTTCCATAGTTTGCAAAAGGTTCCTATAGCTTTAGATTTATCTTACCTATATGTAGCAATTAATGTTTTTAAAAGATTAGATGTTTTTTTATGATAGTTTAGCAATATACTAACGGCAGCAGAATTAACAAAACGCGAATCAATTTTCACCAGAGAGAATTGAAACTTTGCCGTCTGTGCTAGGAACTCACTCTCCCTTAACCAGGTTAAGGGAGAGTGGTTAAGTTAACCTACAAAGTTTTTAATCCATATCAGAATCATACATACATATCTGACACGCCTCTCTCCTATCGAGGTAGGCAGAGACCACTTCGCTCCACTTACTCCACGATCTAAACACACTTCCGTTTCATCCAAATTCATCAGTCGCCCCACACATGCACGTCGACTTAGGGTACTCTTGTCTTGGCCTTTGGAATCATATCAGCACAAAAAGCAATCATACACTATTGTAAAACGTGCCATGTAAATTAGTACATCACCTCAAATCCATTTAACCTAAAACAAGTGAATATCAAACCTCCAAAATGTTCCAAAATCAAACGGTTACATAGCACGGCACATTATCTTTTACGACTCCAAATAAGTAGTTTCACCCTCGACTCTGTTTTACTAACAGCTTTTAAGTGATAACATCTTTTGTAAGAAGTTTGGGTTCGAAATTAGTTTTACGAAGTCTCTGTTCTAAATTTGGATTTTAGGGAGGAGTACTATGATATTTTAGGTATACATTAAACTTTAATGATTAAAGTATCTACGTCATAAAATAAAGAAGATTTTATTACGAGTAAGTAATTTGCATCTTTTAACTGTAGTCAGCCTGTAGTCACTATTTGTGAAGCAGCAAGTATATATAACACAAATAAGTTATTACCTTTTTCTCTTTTCAAATATAATTCTACATATTATTTTTTTTACACAACAAATTCTAAAAAACTTTGAATAATTTTGAACCTGCAAGAAATCGCTATGGTACATAGGTATTGCGTTCGCACTTCTTTAGTATTCTTTCGGTATACCTAGCCTAGATACCATCTACTTGGTTAGGGGCTATATTCGTCCGCATTTACTTGCAAATAGTTTGAAGTTACAACGTGATTGTGGCAGCTGATATGCCATGTCGTATTTCCAAGGTAGACAAGGGATGGATTCTTGTGGGTAGGTATTCTGTAAAGCAAATTCGTTTAAATTATAAAAATCTAAATTTAGAAAAGATTAAGTAGAAATAAATACAAGATTGAAAATTGAATTCCTTTTTGCATACGTTTTTATTTCATGCAGTGTGAATTTTGAGAACAAAGACATTCTCTCTTCTTTATCAGCCTATATATGTCCCCGCCGAGGGGCACGAGCCTACTTTCATACAGACAGTGAACAAAGACATTCATTTAAATAAAATATTTAGAAATTAATCTAAATAAAAGACTTGTTTCCTGAAATGATAAGTTACTTATTAGGTAAGGTTGCGTGAAACAAAGACCATACACGTCTTTCCATTCAGTCACTCTTTTCCTAACATAAATATGCCAGTCTTCTACATCACTGGTCCGAATTAACCTCATACAGAACTATAACTATAAAACGAAGGGGGTCGTGTCTGTAACATCCGGTTTTACCACGTTCATATTTATGACTCCAACGTAATGAGGTCGCCTATGAAATATGATATTGACATGTCAGATTTATGTACGTAGAGAAAAATTACATGCTATTTTGAAAAAGGAATTTGAGGAATATCCTGTTTGGGTTTTCATGATACCTACATACACATCCGTCACGCCTCTTTCCCATTGGGGTAGACAGAGACCACTTCCCTCCACTTGCTACCTACGATCCAAAGACATATATGTTCTTAAGTTAGGTATTACTTATTATTCAATAGAAACAAGCAAACCTAACTTTTAATTAAAATCTAGATAATATTACTAAAAAAAATTAAAAAGTTATTCAATTTTGTATACTAAATTACTCGCCCTGTAAAAACATCAAAATGCACATGTCGGGTTATACTTTGTTGCCGTTGATTTCTTTCTTTTTCTGTTGTAATGATGGGACACTAGTACATTTCTCTTTATGGATCTTGGTCGAAGGTGGTTCAAATGGAAAATCCATCTTCGCATATGCTTAAAACACTAAATGACTACAATTTCTAGTTAAATAAGAAATATTCTATCTAAATAGAAAAGAAAGAGCTAGAAAATGAAAAACTTAGATAATCTATTCAATGCAAAAAGCTTTTCATAGCCTTAAACCACCCTACAAATCCTTATTAATCGACTCCTAAATAAAATCTCACTTAACACAGCAAACAGAACCTATTTAGCTTCTAATAAGTTGTCAGAAGTAATGTTGTGGATTAATTGCAGACAAATTGTTTCCGTGTTGTGTGCGCTAATGACGAACGAGCATGCTATGTTACCGCCGCAGTTGTGTTGCAACCACGCTGTATGGAATTGAAAATTTTAATGGGGTTTATTGCACACGGCGGCGGGGGTTATTTTCTTGTATTTATTGACTGTTTTCCTGAAATGTTGTTTATTTGTTGTGTTGCCTTTTTCTCTGGATTTTCAGCGACGACGGTCTCGCGCCTACGTCTTTGACTATAAGTCTTGTTCAACACACATAAAACAAATGGTAAAAAAATCAGCAGATAGGATATATAGCAATTAGCATATCTTAAAGTAAAGTGTTAAAGTATAATGCTTTGTAAAAATGTAAACGGAAAGTTTTTAAAATTCAGAATCCAATAATATAAATAAAACCCAAATAATATATCTTCATTCATGAATTTCAAACATGAATCAAAAAGAAAGCAATATCACAACCATCAAATACAATATTCCAAGCCGAAATTGTTGGTGTCTACTTATCAGGATCTAACCAAAATAAAAACACACAAAGAACGTCGCAGACATTTGATTACGAGAGTTCCCGACGCGACATCGCTACTAGTCTTGACTCCATGGAAATAGCAAGCGAATTTCATATCTTTTTTTAATAACAAAAGCGTAAATAACTTCAAATAAAAATGTCGCAAAGTTTGAGCAGTTTATCAGGCAAATAACTTATTTATGAAATTCCCGAAAATTACTTCGAGAGCGTATTTAACTTGGTTGCGTGTTGTTCGGCAGGTGACATAAATCTTTGCGTCTGAAATGTTTTGGGACTAGAAATAAATCGCATGATTTCTTGCCGCTGGCTTATTGAGCTAGATTTTTGCTATTGGTATTTTAGTTGAATAAAATGTCACTTTTTGCTAACTAACTGTGTCTTTTTTTTGAGAGAGGTTTTTTTTAAAACTATTTACAAGCACACATTACGTATATCTCAGAATGGTATCGTTGAGACCAATTTTAATACTTATAAATTGACTAGTTGCGTCCACCCTTAATACTCGAATCACAAGCAAGTACTGTTACGTTTCGGCTTTGCAAAACCCTTATTGTTACACCATATACCTAGTATTCACAACAGACATTTACAAGTATCTAATAAGTATACTTAAGGATACCTACAGGGTACCATAGGGGGCCGTCTTACCTAAAATAATCCTTCCAAGTTCCTTATAATACAATTTTACAATTATTAGTTCTATAACTGCTATCAAGAATTATTAGTAGATTTGAACCGCGATTAGAATTTAAACTAAGTCAAGGTTTGTTTATGAAAGGACCGTATTTAGTTCGTGTTAAAGTTTAAGAGACGGTTCGCACGCAACTTTGTGCTATTGACTTCGAATGAGCAATATTTGGGTTTCGGTTGGTTTTATTAGTTTAGGTGGCGCGACACTTAAGAGAACTGGTGCTGAATTCTTGTCTGACTTATCTTGTTTTACTTAAAGAGGTAGTTCCAGGAAAATCTCTATTTTCCTTGAATTTTATATATTTACATACATATCTACTTTCCTGGAATATACATACTTACATATCTGTCACGCCTGTTTCCCATCGGGGTAGGCCTCTGCCTAGGGTACTCTTACCCTAAACCGACGTAATGTCTAACGTGACTGATGAATGTATATGAAGTGAAAGAAGTATGTTTGAATCGAAGCAAATGGAAAGAATTTTATATGTAACGTATAAAATTAATGAAATTCCACAAAATCAACATATATTTTTTATAATAAAGCACCTGCGATATATTGTAACGATATTATCTAATTTATTTTATGTTACTTCTGAACACATCTTAGCTCTTGTTTTCATCTCCAGGCCATTCTAACCCCTTCCAAATTAACTTCCAGGAACACCTAACGGCACTAAAAGAAGAAGCGCCTACAGTAGACAGCACTAAATTAGAACAAGTATTGTCGGCTGCGTATGCGCTGATCAGTCCGGAGTTGCAACAAGTCAGTTTACCCGACTTTCCTATAGACAACCTATACTCTGCTGCATTGATCTTGGTAAGTTTAAAGGGTGACTTTTAATTAATGAACGATAGAAAAGGATATGCATGTATTCGTGATAACAAACAACTTTTACTAGGGGACCAAGTTCGAAATCTTAAAAAAAAATTCGAACTCCCCATACCAAATGCATGGAAGAAGAAAAATTTATTTGAATAATTTCTAAATTATTCTTTGAATGAAAATATGAGAATATCGACATTATAACAGTATTGAATGCCAAAGAATATTTCAGTATAGTTTGAAAAGTCATTCCATTGTGTCAGTAAAAATCACGCGAAATCGTCATCAAAGATAAAATGAAAGCCAAGGTTATATAAGAATAGGAAGAACACAAAAGATGAACTTTTGTAAGGTCATGGACAATTAGATTAATTTGGTTTTAGCGTGAAAGAAACTTCAGATGCGAAGTTACTTAAATGAATATACATTATGTATATTATTCAACTAATCTCTAACACACCTATAGGGGTAGCCAAATTATATTTATATAGGCGACTCAACTAATCTTGAGTTCAATAAAAATTAATATCAAAAAATCCGACTGCGTTTAAAAAACGACGTTTTTAGTTTGATGTACCCAGTGTCCCTCTCACTGTAAATACGAATCTAACGACACCTCTCAAGCTAAAATCCATCAAGCCGTTTGGGATGTAGGGTGTGCCAAAGAATTTTACATACATCCTCTCCAAAAATATAACACAACCCTCCTTCTGGGGCAGACAAGTAAAAAAATGGACGTATTTCACCCTATATTTGAGGTGAAAGTTGTTCAATATTATTAGTGAAACAATATAAAAACGCCCTGAATAAATACAAACTTAACACACTTGTTTTCTATTATACTTGTACCTACATACCATTTAATAATGATCAGATCACGTGACTACGAGTGATTAAAAGTAAAAACAATGGCTTATATTACTCAGTTGTAATTAAAAGTTTCCTGAAACAATTTAACTTTTAGTGACAAGTTATTATGTTAATAAAAGCATAAAAGCCTATACTTTGTAATTATTTCTTTGTTCTTTTGATCTGTCCTAAATTCAAAGTTTTGATGTAACCTACTTGCAAAATTGGTTTGGCATAGTATGGAAATGCGTTCATTTAGTAAAGAATAATTTAACACATTCGACAAAGAATATAAGCCAGCAATATTTCAAAAAGATTTAATTAAAAAATACGTGTTTTACTTTATCCCGGGAATGTTGTTTTTTTTTCTTGTTGTTGTTACTAAAAATTGCATCTGAACTCCTTTTAAATCGACTAGTTTTTAAACAGTTATTTTCTTTTTAATTTCCAGGAATGCAACCCAAACATACCAGTGCACAAATTAATTTACCTACTCTACCCTTACAACACGTTTTTATCAAAAGAACACATAAAAAACGTTGAATCAGTTTTTCATAACCTCAAAATTAATACCGCGCCAAAATGTAATACTAACCTCCAAGGCATAGATTATAAAGGACATCAAGCCATATTGTCTATGGAAATTAATGGTGTTACGTCACAATTTGCTGTGCCCTGTGGTGGCGGAAAACCGGGTAAAGAAGATAGAAAGATAGTGAAAACAGACTACCAAAGTGAATTGTTGAATGAGTTGCTGATTAGTCATAGTGTTGGGGATTTTTGTGTTGTTGGTATGTATCTGTGTTGCCATTTTATTTGTAATTATTTGTCTATGTGGGACAGGCCAAGCCATTTTTATAATCTAGCGCTCATAAATATATTTTGCCAGATTTGTGCCTCTTTAATTTTTTTCTCTTTAATATCAGTTTAATTTGATTTAGAACTCTCTCTTTCTTCATTTATTTCTTATTTCTCTACCTCACTTCACCGTTTATTCCAGGTCCAAAAGGCTGCGGAAAGAGCCTCCTAATCACGCAACTCTCATCTCTACTAGGCTACACAATAGAGCCTATAGTCCTATACCAAGACATGACCGCTAGAGACCTTTTACAACAGCGAACTACATTGGACAATGGCGATACCGTTTGGAGGAATTCAGCCCTTGTTGACGCGGCTTTGAAAGGACATTTGGCGGTTTTAGATGGATTGCATAGAGTGCATGCTAGTACTGTGGCTGTGTTGCATAGGTATGGTTATGAGTGTCTTTTGTTTTTTTGTGGTAGAGTCGAGTGATTTCAATCAATAATACACTCGACAGCAGATCAAACTTTATACAATGGTTCCGATATTACGCTTATGTTAAGTTTGAAATAAAGTGCTCCTGTGTAAAGCTTGATGTGCTCTTGACTGTACATAAAACGCTGTACGCTTGGTAAGTAAGTAGGCATTCAAAGGAGGAAAATCAGAGACAATATTATTTATGGTAACTATGGGAAGGCAGGATATGTAATTGATTTTGTGACCAGCAGTAAATAAACGAACTTTGTTAAAAAAGGCCAACTCAAAAGTAGCCTAAACAGACGTACATGTATAATACGACTGATGAATGCAAAAGAAGTGTGTTTAGATCGTAGCAAGTGGAGGAAAGTGGTCTCTGCCTACCCTAATGGGAGAGAGGCGTGACAGATATGTATGTACGAACTTATTCCTTTCAGACTAGTCCACGACAGAGAGTTACAGTTACACGACGGTACAAGACTACTACGTCACGACAGATACGACGAGATACTCGCCTCTGGAGTTACTAAACAACAGTTGGATGACAGTGGAGTGTTGAGGATACATCCCGCTTTCAGGTAAACGAGTTCGAATATGGGTCATACAGACACAAAAAACAAAAAATGTCTCTCTTGTTCCCGAAAGTTAAGGACACTGGGAGCTAATTTCTCAACTTAATGCATATCCGCATAATCTGTGCCCGATGTAGTTTTGGCCTATATAAACATTTTGAGGATTAGATGCTCCAGTATCCTTAATCATCAGGAACAGGAAAGACAATTTTGAACCTAATTCTTTGTATGACTCATTTGGGTTCAGATGGAATAAATAAATCAACGGCTGTTTTTGACAATATTGGTTCCAATTTCAAAAAAGACAAACACAAAAGGCGATCGTCAGATGTCGGATTTTTTTAAGGAGACCTTCAACAAAGTGAAATACTCTCGTGCTATGTGCTAAGATATGTAAATAAAATATTTTCTAAAACTAAATTATCATAATCTGTCTGAAATGGTTACCTATGGTTTACTAATAGTATATAACACGTCGGAAATATCTGCGCACCTCGCTGGAATGCGCTTTCCCCCGCGCTTCCCCCGTTTTCGCCTATCCAGTACCGTGACGAGTACGTACGAGTTGCATGACGTCATCAAGCCAGGTCCGCAGATATTTCCGACGTGTTATACTATAGTTACCAATTAAATAAATAAAATAGAAAGAAGACACTTACTTCTTTCATTGTAGACATTAAAGTTATATCTGCAATGTACTCTACAGATATAGATACTGAATAGCCTATCACGTCCCTTTGCTGCGAACAGGTCTTCCTCCAATCGAGACCTCGCAGCTTTTACTACATCGTCGGTCCATCTGGCAAGTGGCCATCTCACGCTATTCTAAAATATATTAAATTATATAAACTACTTGGCCAGCGTGGTGGATTACGGCCTAATCACTCTCTGTATGAGAGTAGGCTCGTGCCCCTCGGTGGGGACATATATGGGCTAACAACAACAACATATGTATGTGTTTTACAGAATAGTAGCCCTGGCAGAACCCCCGACCCTCGGCCGAGGCCAACAGTGGCTGTCTCCAGAAATACTCAGCCTTTTCATCTTCCACGAGATGAGGAACTTGAGCAAGAACGAAGAGATTTTCATTATCAATTCATTGGTAAGTTGTGTTTATTGTTGGGTAATGGGGAGGGTTGCTTAATATGTAAGTTTAGTTATTTATTTACTTTTAATTATAACATTACCAAAGGCTGGCCGCGACTTAGTATGCATGTATCGCCATATCTGGAAAAACTTGTACATGTCTTAAAATAATGTAACCTATGTGTTATTCTGATGTATAAGCTACATATTGCCAAGTTTCATCAAAATCTGTATAGTTGTTTTTGCATGAAAGAGTAACAAATACCTTTCCATCCATCTGCACAAACATTGACATTTATAATATTAGTAGGATTTTTTTAAACTTATAATTACTTGTTTATTTTCCAGTTCGGTGACATATCAAACCCTCTCCACACAATAATAAACTTAGCAGACGAGTTAAGGAAATCAGAAGACGGAACTCTCAAAAACCTATCGTCGTCTCTTTCTACCCGACAACTTTTACGTATATCGAGCAGGATGGCTAAATTCCCCACTGATTCCGCTTACGAAACCGTACAAAGAACTTTCTTAGCGAAGTTCTTACCTAATCTAGCGAGAAGAGCCTTAGATGGGGTAAGCCAAAAACTAGGCATAGAAGCGCCAGCTAGATTCGGAATATTCGGCAAAACACCTTCAGAGAAAAAAGTAGAAATATCCGTCCAAAATGGCGTTCTAACAATTGGCAACACTAGCACGGAAGTGTTCAAAACGACAGCTCTAACAAAAGTACCAGACATTCTATTCTACGATGTACCTCAGCACGTGAAACTTCTAGAGTGGTTATTACAAGATTTTCTTTTAGGCAATCATTTACTTTTGGTCGGTAACCAAGGAGTGGGGAAGAACAAAATCGCCGATCGTCTTCTACAGCTATTAAACCGCCCTAGGGAGTATATCCAGCTCCATAGAGATACTACAGTCCAATCTTTGACAGTGCAACCGACTGTAAAAGATGGTGTAGTGATATATGAAGATTCACCACTAGTGAAGGCAGTTAAATTTGGTCATATATTAGTGGTAGACGAAGCTGATAAAGCACCTACACATGTTACATGTATTTTAAAGACTTTAGTAGAGAATGGGGAAATGATATTGAGTGATGGTAGGAGAATAGTGCCTAAACATATGTTGGAGATCTCTGGTGGGCAAGTGGACAGTTTTATCCCGGTGCATGATGATTTTAGAATGATTGTGTTGGCTAATAGACCTGGTTTTCCGTTTTTGGGGAATGATTTCTTCGCTTCATTGGGTAAGTTTTGTTTTGTTTAGATTTTTGCTATAACAGCCCATTTTATTCATTATTAAATATAAAAGCGTCGCTCTTTTCGGTGGAGTCTAAGCCACTCTGCTCTGTTTTCTGCCGTCCTTTTGAGCACCTGATACGCCACAACTTCTATTCCTTCTTTCATTTGATCTATGTAAATCCTTCGTGGTCTCCCTCATTTTATTACGCTTACCTAAATCACAGAACCTATTTTAATTTTGTGCCCAACGTATTTTACTCTTCGTGGAAAATAGGCGCAAAGTTAGATTTAAAGTATCAGTTCTCTGCAATATTTGAAAAAAGAGTTTCGTTTCTCAACAATCTATTCGCTAATTCTGTTAACCGTTTGTTACAAAACTTTGCATCAACTTCCAGGCGACCTATTCTCCTGCCACGCAGTAGACAACCCGTCAATAGAATCAGAGACCGAACTCCTACGTTCATACGGTCCGGACGTCTCGCATGACGTCATGAGCAAGTTGGTCAATGCATTCGCGATATTAAGAGATATGGCGGACCAAGGACAACTTACATACCCGTACTCTACGAGGGAACTTGTTAATATTATTAAGCATTTGCAGGTGAGTTTTAAAGCAAAAAGATTTGTTAAAATAAGTTTTATTATGTATGTTTTAAGAAGATAAATCGATCTCTAAACAACTCGTCCCATCTCCACTGTCGTGGCTGTGAAGTAGAAGTTCGCGCGTTTTTTTTATATTGGAGTCTTGTGATTGAAATAAAAGTACACACTAGTAGAAGACTATTTATGTTATTAAAAAAGTGAATTTGGATCGTAGCAAGTGGAAGGAAGTGGTCTCTACCTACCTTGATGGGAGAAAGACGTGACAAATATGTGTGTTTGTATAATCGAATCCTAAAAATAACAAATTTCTAAAACACCTTTCAGAAATACCCTCAAGAAGACTTAGCGACAGCAATCGGCAACGTATTCGACTTTGACCGTTACAGCAAAGACATGGCGGATACATTGCTAGAAGTACTTCATTCTAGCGGGCTGCCTACTGAAGGCGTGCTCGAAGGTCGCTCCAAAGACGCCTTGAAGAAGATTCAGATGACAATTGAAAGAGATAGTGGGTATGTATAGTTGAGTGTATCCGAGTATTATTGTAACTTCAATGTCTACACGTATGGGTGTTTTTAGTTTTACGCACACTTACACACACATACACATTAAACACACATACACAATAAAGACACACACACACACACTAAACACACAAACACATACACATTGTAACTATTCATTGCGGGTGCTACGATACCCGTGTGCTTTTTGTAGTCTACCTCGATGGGAAAGCGGCGTGACGGATATGTATGTACGTATTTACAGTGACAGCTATAGACGTGACGGAGCATATATTAAAGCTTTTTCCTCAACTAGCTATTTAGTAACACCCAATATTATTTCAGTAAAGACGTATCTTCCCCGAAACACGGCAAAGAGGATCCGAAGAACGAGCCGCACGTGGGCGGGAACACGTGGGCGGGGGGGACCGGGGGCCGCGACACCGCCGGGCTCGGGGGGAAGGGGGGACCTTATCGGTTGGATAAGGGACATGATGTACATCAGGTAAGTGTAACTGCTGTAACTGATGATTTACTGAAAAAAAAATCTAATCATGAACAAATGCATAAATAACTTATTTATTTAAAGTTAAGAATGCAGTTCTACGTATACTAATTTAAACATTTAATTATTCGGTTCAAATAACGTTGAACGCATCCCTATCAAAATTTGAGATTTAAAAATATGAAAATTGAAACATTCAATACCTTTATAAAAAACGCACCTTATATTCATAGGGAGAGTAATTGATATTGCATCGAAATTTTAAAACAAAGGAAAAAAAAACACAACTCTGCACACAATCATAAATAGAACACGTTTACACCAGCCAAATCTTTTATAACCCTCTTTTGTTACCCCCAGTTATCCCAAGCAGAGAAAGACGATGTGCCAGAACATGTGAAGAAAGCAGCTCGCGAGATGAACAGGAGAGTGTTTGAAGAACGTCTGAAGGAGATAAAGATGAGCGAGTACGATGCTAAATTGTATGAGCAGTTTCATAGAGCTGTGCAACCTCAGGTATTAGTTTATTTAACAGGGTGTTTCCAAATTAAATAAAATACCTAGTGCCCGTTGTAACATCTACAGATCAAATTTCATAAAATTCTTGTTTTTAATTTTTGTTTTACTTTTTTTTACTTTTTTTTTATTTCATAAATAAAACATGACGTTTAAGACAGAGACAGGTATAACATATCCGTCAGATGTATTTTATCTGTGGGTTGTGAAACAGGCCCTTAGACTATCAAGCGTAGCGTGGGACGGCCACCTGCCATATGGACCGACGATGTCGTGAAAGCCAACGTCTCATTGGATGCAGGTGGCAATAAACAGGTCGCGTTAGAGAGATATTGGAGAGGTTATGCTCAGCAGTGGGCAGCTATAGAGTGAGATGATGATGACTTAAATAGATGAGACTCATGATAACAAAGAACTTTTAGTATCGAACCGTTATGCAATCTCAAAATAATGTTGTCCATTAAGTTAAGTGAAATATTCCAATCAGATTGGCGCACTACGCGGGGTTTTAGCAGAATTACAAGCGAAGAAGAAAGAACGCCAATGGAGCAGACATCAAACTAGCGGAGAGTTGGACGATGGAAAGATTATTGAAGGTATTTAATATCATTTTATATAGTCTACTTACAATTCTCTTTTACCACAATACCACACTACCGATAATTAAAGAATTGAGTTGAGTTTGAAGGAAAAAAACGTTGAATTCGCACATTCATGATGGATGGCTGAAATAAAACTTAATTGCCACTTCCACCTCTTCTTATACTGGGTGTAACAGAAAGGGCTGCTAAAGCCGAAACACATACGTTCTCGATCAGCTGATCGGACATTTTGTATGTGGAGGTGAAAATTTTTTTTTCGAGTTACGACCCATGTTCCTTGGGGAAAGTTGTTCAGTTTCATAGGGACTATCGCTGTGTTTCGGCTTTATACCCCCTTTCTGTTACCTACACCCTGTATAATATCGAAAAAACTTAGCACGCGCACGCACACTCATACTCTCCCCGTCCCTTTCACACACCCCTCTCTTACACAATTCCGTTCCATTTCCACATTCATGACATAATTTGTTCATTCCATTCATTTCATTCACTCCAACCATTCCATTCGTTCAATGTTAATTATTTTGTAATCAAACTTAACATGTATTTCAAAAGGTTTAACAGGAGAGAGATCCATCTACCGCCGCCGCACGGAGCAGGAGCCGCCGCCGGGTGCTCCGCCAGACAAACCCAAGCGGCTGAGACTAGTGTTGGACGTCTCTGGGAGCATGTACAGGTACTGAAAGGATCAATCATCATCTCAACCTGATAGTTATATATCTCAACCTAATACCTAATAGTAATGCGTTGTAATTTTGTCGTATCATTGAATTCAATTACGACAGAGAGAAAAGACTGACAGCCGGCCATTCTTACAGGCAGACCAACTTATCTGTGAAATGAACGGCGGCGGCAGTAGTAATTCAAAATTGTATTTCTACCAATCGCAGCAGCTCTTGAATTTGACATTTCCGTATTAGTGGCCGTAATTCCAATAACAACCGTTTCACAGATAACTTGGTAGATCTGTAAGTCACATTGACAGTTATCGCTTTATTTTTAATTGACATTGAGTTTGTACTTAGCCAGCCAATACAAACCCAATCTCTTATACAGATTCAACTCGTACGACGGCCGTCTAGAACGTTCCATGGAAGCTGTGGTGCTACTAACTGAAGCGTTGAAAGGCTACGAGTCTCGCATCAGATATGATATGTACGCGCACTCCGGAGAAGACCACGCTTTGGAGCTGATCCGAGTGGACAGACCGCCGGAGAATGAGAATCAGAGGCTACAGGTACATTTGTGTGCTACCCTATAGACCCTATGCACGTTTTAACGTGTAAAGGGTGACTTTTATTTAGTGAACGATAGAACCTTTTCTATCGTTATTTAAATTATTTGTTATCACGAATACCTACATGCATATAAGGATATGCATGTAGGTATTCGTGATAACAAATAATTTTTACTATCGGACCAAGTACGAAATCATTAAAAAATACACGTATTTTGGGCTAAAAAGACTGTTTACAACGGAACTTAATCATCATTATTATATTTAAGTGTTCGACTCTTCTCGATGGAGCATCCGCTATTTAGGCATGTCTTTGTGATATGATATGACGTTTACTTTCTCCTTTACTTGATTATAGCACGTATGTCGCGGTCTGCCTCTCCCTCTCTTTCCCTAGACCTTTTCTTCAATCTACTTAATGCTTAGTTTCAATTTTATTTCCAGCATTGGGACACAGATGGCTAGTTAAGATAAGTGTGTCTGTCGGCCATCCCTAAGCAAGTTTAAGAGATCGCATTTGATATCAAACATGTAAAAAGAATACAATTTTTTTCAGATAATCCGTACAATGCACGCACACGCGCAGTTCTGCTGGTCGGGTGACAACACTTTACCGGCCGCTAAACACGCTATCTCCACGCTAGCGGCTGAGGACGCCGACGAAGCTATCGTTCTTATACTCTCTGATGCTAATCTTAGAAGGTATTTGGAATATTTGCCAAGAAATTACTTTTTTCCTGGGTTCCACACAAATATATTTATGATAGGACGAACACCTGCCAGATGGACCGAAGATCTAGTGGAAATCGTGAGGTTTCCTTCGATGCAGGTGGCAATGAAACGGTCGGGTTAAAAATAATTGTAGAAGCCTATGCTCAGCAGTGGACAGCTATATGCTAAAATTAAGTTGTTGATGACGACATTCATGATTTGTTGTTAAAAAAAACATTGCTTTGCGAAACATGATCTGTGCAGTTTTCTTTACATGGAACACCTCTTGCCTCTGCTATTATAAGATTCTATATAGTCAGCAATTAACAATATTTTTTTGTTAACAGATACGGTATTCCACCGGAATCGTTGGGCACCATTTTGACGTCCGACCCTCGTGTGCAAGCGCATGTAATCTTCATCGGCAGTTTGGGAGACGAGGCTAATTCGTAAGTGATTGAATATTTATTCATTTTAACATATTGTGTTAAATAACATTGGGACCTTTCGGACCTACTTTGCTAACACGAATGAAACTTATAGTAGTTTTTAGATAATCTTACAAGATTTATAAGTGTGTAATTTTTTTTTGATTGAATAATGAGAATGTTGAGACAATGACATAAATGTGATTAAATTTTTGCAACTTTTAATACTCCATAATATCAGTAAATAATTAAGATAATTACACAAAGTGACTAAGACCATCGTAGAGATGATAAAAGCGTACGAAGTCGCGTGAAGCCTCTAGTATTATTATATTCCTTGTTTCGTTCATAGATTACTCCGAAGCCTGCCCGTTGGTCACGCGCACGTATGTATGGACACAGCGAACTTACCTCACATCATGCAACAGATCTTCGCATCTTCGTTATTGCAGACTTCATAATATAACAGGTTTTGTTAACCTTTATTACAATACATTCCCTTTAAAAAATAGGTGAAAGTTATATATACGTATGTATGATTTAAGTCCCCACTACAGGGACACGAGCCTACTCTCATACAAGAGTGATTAGGCCGTAATCCACCAAGCTGGCCCAATGTATGTATAGGTTGTTGTTTTTACTCTTTATTGACAATTAAGGGACGTAATGATAATGAAAATGGACGTGTTCCTCAAGAATAATATAAATAAAAATCTTCTTTATATAAAATATATGTTGTAAGAAAAGTAATACATATAATAATGTAAAAAATATATAGGTAAATGTTTTAATATAAAAAAAACCTAACCTTTTTACAAAGTACCCGATTAGTTGACCGATTAGTATGGAAAGACGAAATATTATTGTTGTATTTTTGGCTCATTCTTAGGCTCTGTCTTCACGAGCGAGAGAATCGCGGCGATATTATTGTCATGCCACGTATTTATATAGGTACGGTCAGCATCATAAGTCGATGAACACATTCAGGTTTTAAAAAGTAAAATACACCATTATTAGACAAAAATCGCTTAGCAAAAAATACTCCAGAGTTAAATGAACATCCAATAAGGTTCAAAATAAGGGAAATGAGTAATGTTTTACGTCTAAAAGTTGTGTATATTACTTTTGAAAATCTGAATGTGTTAATCGACTTATGATGCTGACTGTACACTCTATGGAGCAGTCTCGTCTCAAGACGGCGATATTATCACCGCGATGCGACGAGTGGCCCGACGATAATATCACCGTGATTCTTATGCTCGTGGTGATAGCGCCTAAGGGAAAGATGATAAAGTTATTCATTTTAGTCACTTTTGTTATTGTATATTTTTATACCAATAAAGTTGTAAAGAAACTTGTAATTCTAATCACAACTTTAAGTTACCTATCAGTTTCCTATCTCAGTACCCGATGTTGTAATATTTATTAATCTATTTGAATTTAAATATTTTTTTAAGGTGGACAGAAAATGAACGAATTGTGATTTTGTATAATAATATTTGTAATATTAAAAATATTTTTAATATATTGTTTAAAACTGTCGTTTTAATAAAATACCTTTCATCAAAATTGTTATCAATAAAAAAACTCATTAAATAACTAATATCATTGTGATTGTGATGAAAAAAACATCAGATATCTTAGTTTAAAAAAAACTTTATTAGTCCCACTCCGCTAGAATCGGAATGCCATATCCGTCATACACCTTTGCATACACCTGATACACCTAAAAAACTAACAAAAAATCTTTAATCTCTAACTTTGATCTCTAGGTAATTAATACCTATGTCACCATTTCCTTTGACATTCTTCGACAAGTCTCCTATTACGCCCATTACCTTTGAGTATAGAATATAAGGAGGTGCCATATTTTTTTTTCATATACAAATAAGTTTATGACAGCGTGCCAAGGTTGGCGCAAGTTTTTCATAGTTTTCTGGGTAGATGACCTGTCAAACGATAAGAAAATCCATACGAAAAGGTAGCCATTTTGCGCCAGACCAGGCACGCAGATCCAGACGGTATGGCACCTCCTTATATATTCTATACTCAAAGCCCATTACTATTGTCCATAGACAATCTTCTAGGACCTTATTAAGGAGGCCAAATCCCGTTGTTTGTATTGCGTCCCAAGCCTTGATGGTGTCTTTCCTTAAATCTCTTCTGTACATCCAGGGCTGGATTAAGATTAGGAACTGTCTGATTAATTAATTAGGGTTCAGGATTTGGGATGGCCTTGATCTTGGCGTACAAGTAGATTTATATTTATTAACAAATAAGTAGTAAAAAGTAAAAAAAATACCATTTATAAGTTATACAGGGTGTAACAGAAAGGGGGTATAATGCCGTAACACAGCGATATAATCCTCATGAAACTAAACAACTTTCCCTTAGGAACATGGAACGCAACTTGAAAAAAAAACTTTGCAAATGTCCGATCAGCTGATCGAGTAAGTATGGGTGATCCAAAAATTTTTTTCTAGTTACGACCCATGTTCCTTGGGAAAGTTGTTCAGTTTTATGAGGACTATCACTGTGTTTCGGCTTTATACCCCCTTTCTGTTACACCCAGTATAGCCGTTATGGTTTTACTACTAAGCAAAGACTTGACTTCATCCTCTGCATTTATATAAAATCAAAATCATGATATAAAAGTTCCGCCAAAAACACGGTTTGAGATGTAAGAAAAAGCCTGGACAACTAAATCAGCTAGCTTAGCAAGCACTCCGTGACAAGACGTTGTCATGGGTTTGTCACGCTTACTCTGTCCATAGTACTAAATGTGATAAGGACAGCATGACGTGAGATAATTGTCGCGGCACGTATGCTAACCCTCCTGGTTATTACAACACATCTCTGCTTCGCTATGCTTTCATGGTAGTGGTGTTTAACTAAGAATCTGTTATTGGCTCGCTTAGTTATAGTTAACATTAATTTTACATTAATTTTGATTCAACTTTTCGGGCCCCCAAGACGTGTAGCCCACTACACCACTCGTTTCAGCCCAGTTTCTCTAACTTTCATTATACTAAGATTTCGGTACGGCCTCTCCAAAGCTAAGCTTACTTCTTTATAAAGAATTCAATTATTCAAAGACGCAACTTAACGTGATTTACTTCAAAGGTGGATTACGTTTGACTTTTATGTTTAGGTTTATAGCGGTGGAAGGTTTTAGATGTTAATAATAAATAATAAGCTTTAAACTGAAGACTTATAAAACACGATAATTCTTGTAGACATTTATGCGTATTATCTTAAACGCCGTAAATATGTTTTAAGCTAGTTAAATTTATTTATCATCTCAGATGTTAAAGATTACTATTTTGATTCCATTTTTATTTTTTTCAATGAGATTTTTGTATTATTCGCGTTTATTTCTAATAACTATTTTGTATACTTAAGTCATATTTATTTCTACTGTCGCTTCTAATTGGGAAATCTCTATATAAGTACGATGTATCTACTCGTCATAGGTATCTACTTATCAAAACAATCTTTAAACTTTCAATAAGTAAGGGAAAGGTTAAATACTTAAATACTAATACAAGTTTTCCCTAATTAAGGCCCAGAACACAAGAGGAAACGCAACTGCAACGCAACTGAAACTGCTTGTTACTTTTGAGTTGCGTCTAAGTTTCTACTATAGACTTCTTTAAAAAACCACACACGACGCAACTAGCTTGAAACGTTTCGTTTCAGTTGCGTTTCACCGTGTGTTCTAGGTCTTAGTCTCCAAATCCCTTCCCTTCCAATTTGACACATTTATTTTTAGTAACAATGTAACAATTTTTGCATAAAGTTTGATAAATAAAGTGATAGCATACCCAAACAAGTATAAATACCGTAAATACTACGAGTAACAAACACAACATATGCTTCCACACGACCAGGAAGTATCTTAGTATTTGGAGATAAAACGAACGTCCCTAAGATCCCATTACATTACTAAACGGCCTTCCCTGATATTATTGTTACACTAAGTGATTGATGTAGCTTTGTGTAAAGCATTTACGCGCCTTTTATTGTGCCGTGGACGTGAAATACGATACGATTTTTGTGGCGACTGCTTTTTCTTTCGCACTTACAGGTACCTACATAAAGTTCATAATCTAAAACTTACACGGTGTTTAAGAATCGTGAAATGCCCATTCAAGCACTATTATTTTATTTAAAAGAAGAGTTGAAGAGAAAATAAACGTAGTACTTATAGAGATGGGTAAGTTTGGGCTAGGTCTATTTTTTAAGTGGAAGGGTAGTATTTCAGTAGGGGTAATTATGAGACGTTCGAAATTTGGGTAATGTAAGACAAAAGACAAACAAAATAACAAAAGTATTAAAAAAATCATTGCTTTTAAAAATATTTCCATCTAAAAAGAAATTTTAAGCGCTTTATTGCTTCAAATTTCTTATTTGATTATCTTAAAAATAAAAAACACAAACAAAACAGTAAAAAGAAAGTAATAAAAAGTTAGTAATTTCAGCATCATTACAATTATAATCCACTAATGCTAGAAATGTTCCTTTAAGAACAAGAATATGTATATTCCTTGAAATATAAACTTTATAACTGAATATCTACCTGATTTCAACGAACTTTGATTAAATTTCGAACTTCTATCGGCACTGGCGACGTCATCTCTGATTGAGACAAACCAAAAATTCGTAACGAAAATAAGAAATGAAACACCGAACAAAAGTAGTTCGAAACTAGACTAAAATCCAAACTACATTTAGTATTCTCAAAATGTTGGAGGGATCCTCTCTAGACGGACAACGTAGCATAAATTTACAAACTTTCAAATCTATTACTTACAAACTTCATCGCATAAAGTTTTCAAGTCTTTGCGTTGGTGAAATACAGTGTAGTGACCGGTAAAGGTGGTGACATATATTAGCTGAATTATTAAAAGAACGCAAAGCTAAGAATACCCCTAGCCAGTTGCAGAATAACTTATTTGTTCTGTGGCAATACTCCATTAAACCCATATCATAAGATTAAGATAATCTAATGGATGTGGATGAAGTACTTAAAAGGCCTTCTCAGCAACAGAGGTTTGTCGACGACTTACAGTGATGAAGACAAAACCATTTTTGATATTCCAAATGACAAAAATTTTATAAAAAGATTTTATGAAAACATATGAAAACAACGAGTAAAACGCGTGGGCGCGTTTTGATAGCGGAAAAAAACGCGTACGCTCCGCAAACGCGCCTATGTCTACAATGTCTCTTAAGTTTTCATCTTTGGTTTCTCACTGATAAGTTTTACTTGAAACAGTTATGTACCTACTTTGGGAATCTACGCAATGAAGCATCGAGGCTGAATGAAGTAGATACCTACTGTCAACTAAGCTGGATTCCTTCAGATACTATATCTTTATTCAAGCAAAAAATCTTAGTCCGTAGTATAAGAGCATATAATCTCTTTGGTCCAAACCTGTTTTGATTGTCATTTTTTAAATTGAAGACCAAAAGCTACCAACTACCAGTATTTGTAACTGATTTAACACAAACATTCCTTATCAGTAAAATGTCATTGCTACAGCAGCAAATCTCTGTTGGAAAAGCACCCTAATCTTGGCGCAAAGATCCTTAATAGTCCCTTTAACATTGCCCTCTTTGAATACAAATTAACATCAACCTTTTCTTTAAGATATTATGGTCTTGTTTTATAATGAGCTGCGTGCTTGGTAAGTAAATGATAGTGAAGAAATATATTACGTAAATAAATACAACAAAGTAGGTAGTAGGGCGGTAGTAGGTGTATAAGATTCGGCTTACGTACCTACTACGTAAGTAGGTACTTATGTGAAAATAATCCATTGATATAAAACACAGACGTTTAAAAACACTTTCAGTAACATATAAAACCATGATAATTGAAAGTCGAGTAAATTATTTATGAGCAATTGCATATTAGTCGCCGGCATTTGTTTTACCTTTTAATATTTATGCAATCGAACAACGAAAACATTTTTGCACCTACCCAATTTGACAATGACCAAACATGTTACGCTTCTAAAACTTTAGTAATGTAGAAAAAAGCTGTTCGCACGTATGTAGCCTACCCAAAACTCTATTTTAAGTCGACTATTTCCACAACCAAGCCAGTATGTGTTAACTTTATTATTTACCCGCCTAAGAGCGTGTAGGCGGTCGGAATTTTTATCGCTCAAAGTACGGTCGGCGGCATTGCGAAACCATCTTGTCTATGGAACCTCAAGGAAAATATGTTCCGTAACGTGTGGTGGACTGTACGATCAGGTAGATAGCGGGTATTCCGAGGGATGAATGTGGAAAGGTTAAGTACATAATTAAGAAGCGAGGAAAGTATTCGGGATTATTTTTGGTTATAGATTTGGTGGATTGATGAGGAAGTGTATCGTAGGGATTAGCAAGATATAAATAGCTAAGTATTTGGAGATTTATCGATGTTATTAAGGTAAAATTGAGGATATACTCGTGCGTAATGAAGATGTATAGGGATGTTGTTATTGTGAAGTTATATGTTTTTTTTTTCAGTATGAAATCGTGACACAATTGATCGTCTTGCGCGGTTGGTGTTTCGTCCACTTATTCTTGCTAACTTTTATTAACTTGCAACGTGCTTCGTTTTTATCAGCTAATTAATCGTTAAAGACGCCTCTTAAAATGGCGTTTATAAAATATGAACTGAAAGCAAAAGTACAACAAAGATTTATAATCATGGAAAGAGTGAAAGCGTTATGATATTGTGTTTTTCATATTTTACTGGTACCTTATATAGATTATAGTATATAGATTTATCGCACTATTCAAAATAGTTTTTACCATTTTCACCCCACAGCTCAGTGACAAAAATGTGACCTACGACCTATTAGAAATTTTTCATTGTGGATAAACTTAATTCCAGTTGAATAGAGCAGATCGAGGAAAACTGAAACCCACAGCTGACTCTACAACTCGTAAAAAAGGTTCTTATCTATCCTTTACTTTGATCCTTTATAATCAAAATAAAGTTACTTCGATTTTAAACTAAACTTTCTTCAAATTGGGCTTAGTTTTCTACGAAATTGCTTCCTTTCTCTTTCAAAGTTCTGAAGGAAAAAAGAACGCAGATCAATTACATAATGTATTACACACAAAGAGTATCTTTCGTGGACACATCACGTTGATTTAAAACTTCGCATCCGGCCAAATTGAAGATTTACTGCGGTCCTTGGATAAGCACAGTAAGCACGTACATCGTAAATTGTTCGCTTAGCCTTATATTTCTGGGCTTAATGCTACATGTAAACTTTGCTAATAATAATACCAACTCGGGCCAAGTTGTAAATTGTCTTCTGGGGACGATTTGTTTATTAGGCATTTATTTGAATTTTATTTCGAGGTAAGTAAACATAACAACATAATATAATAATAATATAAAAATAATAGCAGGTACCTCTATTACTACGCTTTTTCAGCACATAAAATCTGAAATTTTATTATATAGATATTTTTAAATGTAATATTTTAGAAGCTAGTTTGGTGAGATTACAGGCCCTCACGCATTATCTATGCCTTTGTTTTATATTTAACATGAAATCTCACTAATCTCCGTTTCAACCATCGCTTATCTTGGCGAATAAACTGCGATATATACCAATAGCACATTAAAACCTACTTAGAAATTAGTTAAAAGATAGACAAATAGCTCATTTCACTTTCACTTCTTAGCACTCTTTAAATATGACAACCTAACTACAAGGTTTACCCTGGACATGAATTCCTTCACCAAGGAATGTGAAGCAATAAATGTACCTAAGTGAATGTCGTGAGAGCGTCACGCGCGGACGCCGACGAGCCTCGAATATAGACGCCGCATTACTACTGACCTTCGCCTTTCTTCTACATCTATAACCATGCTTATTATTGTACTACGGAGCTTAGAGTGTTCTGTGAGAAATGAAAATAAGATTGTGAAGCCGGTTGATTTTATGTGATCGTTTTAAAAAATTGTAAGTATGTATAAACGGCTAGTAGCTTTGAGAAAAATAAAGTTTTACTTGATCTTTTCTTTCTAGGTTTATAAAAAACGTTCTTTACTACTGAAATATCTCAAAAACTGCAAAAAGAACTCAGTGTTAACTATACAAAAATTGTTTTTGATATTTTTTCTGAAATCTAATATCGAGGTGGAGCGATGTTTTGGTAAAAGTCGCGGGAATGTAGGCAGCGCAAGACCGGTCGATGTGGAGATCCTTGGAGTCTTTTGTCCAGTAGTGATAACGAGTAATTACTCCCTTAGAAATAGAACGCACTTCATCCCCACTTACTTATACGATTATATGCACAATTATGCAACCATGCATCTTACGAAACAGTTTCACACTTCAAGTTCCCGAACTTATCCAACACAATACAATTGTTAGCGCCCTCTAAATGATGTATGAGCCAAGCGTTTGTTACCTCGAAAGATGGATCATCATACTCGGATCCTATAATACTGATTAATGGATCGTTGGGTCCTATTTATAAACTATTTATAAACTCCTATTTATAAACTAGGTCCCAAGGAATCTCTAAGGGATGTTTTTAAGAATATTGACATATTAACACTAGCATCACAATACATCTTCTCAAATATAATGTATACACAAAAAAATCTAAATCAATTTAAACAACTAAGTGATATACATACTGTTAATACTAGAAATAGGGATAAATTAGTGCCTCATGCCAGTCGACTTAACAAAGTAAACAAATCGTTTGTGAGTCAATGTATACGCTTTTACAACAAGATCCCTGCTAGCATACGTAAACTAACCCCCAATAAATTTAAGATTATTGTTAAACAAAAACTTAGTAAAAAAGGTTATTATAAAATCAACGATTATCTAGATGACTCAAATCCATGGGATTGACCTGCTCTTCTGTCAAGCTGTCTCTATGTAGAATAATGATTGTAAAGTTAATTTTAATGTTTGTATCTAAGTGTTTTTATCTTAGAATTTGTAAACCAAATTTGAAAAGAGCAACCCAACAGAGTTTCTTGCTAGATTCTTCTCTGGGGAAAACTGCACTCTTGCGAATCTAGCATTAACTTTAAAAAAATGACCCGTCTTATGTGATGTCAAACTCGTCCTACAAGATTAAATAAACATTTCATTTCATTTCATTTCATTTCATTTCATTTCATTTCATTTCTATTGTACACGATGAGTGACATCGATTCTCTTTTGTTATTAATTTCATTTATGTGAGAAAGGTATTTACATGAATAAGTATTACGGAAATGAAGATAGGTATATTTTTACCTAATTTGTTTTTTTTAAATGTGTTTACTTGAAACTGATAATATTCTTCATACTACTTTCATTGCGTTTTTATTTATATTGTGACTGATCCGGTCTTATATCCAAATCGAGCATTTTCTAAATGATTTATAATATGGCGCGACGATTTGGATGCATACTTGGCAAGCTGGCCAGGGGTTGCCGGAGATAGGAAGGCATGGAAGAATGCGGGGGAGGCCTTTGCCCAGCAGTGGGACACATTAGGCTAATAAAAAAAATATATATTAGCTACATTATTAGCTAATATACAATATTAGCTCATATTATGAGGTTTATATGACATATACAATAAGTGGGATACTCTGCTAGTGGAGCCTCCTGCTTAATAAATGGATCCGACATACAATAGGTAAATCGCATAAAACTGTCACTTATAAAGAATTTATACGACGACCTAGGCAAATCTAGATGACCTAAAAACGGTCAACAAACGTATAAAAAAAGGAAAAAGATAAAAAAGAAAAAAGATAAAGAAGAAAAAAAAGAAAATACCTATTACGTATCTTGGATGATTGAAATTAAATTTTCATATTTTGAGACGACTGCCAGATTAATTATAAACAAATGTTTAATATGTATTAGCAAAGATTAAAGATAATTACAATTCAAATTCATCTGAAACTAACAAAACTACTTCGTAAACTAATATAATGTTTCAAACAATTCGAAATTAACTTTTTGAAGTTTAGAACATAATTTGATAGTCGTAGAAACTATTCGCCGAAGTGCGAGTGGAAATTCCTTTGGGAATTAACTAGCACTTACTTTCCGAGTTAAATTACTGACAGTAAACAAGTACATTTTAATTAAACTATTGCGTAATAGAGTTTTAAGTAATTAATAGACTAATGGACTACGCCCATGGCCTCTAGTCGGTCTGAGTCATCTACTAGAAAATTCTACGGTGTAGGTTGTATATTATAATTATTTATGATATAACTCTTTCAAATATTTTTTTTGGAAAGGGCGGTTAAGTTATATTATACATACATACATATCCGTCACGCCTCTCTCCTATCGGGGTAGGCAGGGACCACTGGAGGGTAGTTATATAAAGTTTTTTTTAATGGATGTACATTAAAAGCCTCTATTATTGAAAGTTTAGAGTAAAATATTTGTGTCAATTTTACATCAATACTTTTCTTGTTATCACTATTTCGGCTTAGGTATTGATAATTGCTAAAGGTAGAAATGATTAACGGCTGCACAAGAAAAAATTTCCTCATAATCCTGAATATCTTCGGCCATAAAGAGTCTCCCAAAGTCCCAATACCCCAAAGAAGAAAATATTGATCAAGAAATAAGTTCACGTAGTCGTACTGCTACGCCGTAGTAAGATCGCTACGCGCGTAGCATTATCGTAGCGCATAAGTAAAAGTTTTCTACGTGTAGGAAATAAGTCGGGCAAATATTTTTTTATCTTAATAATAGGGATGATGACTATATCAAAAAATTCAAAAAATAATAAGTCCGTCTTTTAGGCAATTAAAAATATTTGAAACACATTTTTTACCTGATCAATGAATACATGGTAAATATATATGTAGAAAGATACAGAGCACCAAAGTTACGGAGTGACTCACTCCGTAACTTTGGTGCTATTGTCGTCAATAACCCGGTTATTGACGTCACTCCTAGGTAAAAATCTTACTTAGGCGTGACATCACGAGCAACTTTAACCCAGCGTATCTTTGTCATTTTTAGTTTAAGAGAAAAAAGAAAAAATACTTGTGTAATATTTTCAAATAAACTAAACCCACAAACGAGTATGATGTAATCAAATATACCCATTGCTTATACCGGATAATTATTGCAATCAAAATATTTCCATACATATCTACTAACGTCACCAACCACAAAGCAACATTACCAATAAATAACAGTTAATATTTGTTCCAAAGATTTGAGATACCGATCCGGCTATTTCACAGTTATTTGCAACCGGAATTTAGCGTAATAGACCATAAATACTTCGGCAACTGTGCCCATAATGGCTTATTTAGCCTTCGCCGTGGAATTATATTGTGGCTTACTGTAAGTACCTATGTATGTACTTTACCTACACTATAGTTATACATGCCTATGTACTTGTTTTAAAGTTATGCAATAAACCTCATTGCCATTTGTCGCAGGTTAGTCTTTGTTCAGTATTTGGTTCTTCGTACTTGAATACTAATGCTATCTACACGTCAAAGCCGCCGCCGCCCCGGCATGCCGCCGGGTCATGCCGGCGGCTTTACGTCATACGGATGGCAGCTGTCGAAATAGCCGGCGGATTTGGTGTGTAGGTAGCATCAAAGACAATTATTACAGTAACTCAAATTAAAAGTACTTACCGAAGTGACAATCTGCAACAGGCTTCGTCAAAATAAACCTAAGAAACAATAAAAAGAAATCAGCAACAGGCTTCGTCAAAAATAAAGTTAATAACAAGGAAAGTATCAGCAACAAGCATCGTCAAACCACTAATCGAAAAGACCACCACGGATCGCCCCCTGCCCAAAGGTACCCATTACACTGGCAGCATTACCGCGCTGAACTGCCAACGACAACCTCTGGGCAAGAAACGACCCGGAGCGTCGGTCCAAGTCCTTATCTCGGAGGCGCCGGCCAATTTCCAAAATAAACTTCTTCGCTTCCGAACCCCACGCACCTGCCGTCTCCACTGCCACCGGGACAAACAGATACGAAGACTTCAGGGCCGCATACTTAGCATACTTCAACCTGGCCGACGCCAGACAAATGGCTGGGAGCAAAAGTGCAACAACAAGTTGCATCCCACAACAAAGAGCGCCCCCTCTCTAAGACAATTTAATGTAAGTATTTTTGTAGGTACCTAAAATTCTTGTTTTAGGCATTGCATATGACTTATAACATTAAATACTTTTTTTATTAGCCTGTTTCGTCCCACTGCTGGGCAAAAGCCTCTCCCGTGCCTCTCCAAAAACTCCTATCAGTGGCTGCTTCCCACCAATCTTCCCTAAATGAGCGTAGGTGGTCACGCCATCGTTTCTTAGGCCTATTTCGTCGACGTTGGCCGTCATCTGGCACCAATATTCTCTGTGTATTACAAACAGCCTGTCTAACTGTGGTAATTGTATTATCTTATAAATTCCAAATACATATACTGAAATACTTTAATCTAGAATCTAGATTATGTAAAGAGGTCAATTCCCGAACGGATTAAAGCGTTTTCTTAGATTAGTAGTGGGGTCGACCTCTAGAGATTTGAAGTCATCTAATGGCCGGTAATTAGTATGGGGACCATTATGTGACCTTTGATACGTAGTATGTTAAATAATAGAGGTTTGAATGTTTTATTTCTTATTGTACCTCAGTATTTATTAAAGTAGTTATAACATACCTACTCGTATTTATGGGTTATCTATGAGGTTATCTATGTATGTATAGTAGGTACTTAAGTAGAATAAGTTTGTTTTATATTGTATTTTATTAATTTAAGGTAAAATTATGTACATTTATTTATTGGGTTGTAAATAAAATGTTTACGTCTTAGATATTTTAATAAAGAAAATGATTGAATATACTCGTATATTAAATATCTAAATAGGGATGATTTAGGTACTTATAATGCAAACTTATATCAGGGTCACATAGCATGCGGAGCCGGGCAGATGTAAGTCCGGCACATGTAAGCACTAATTAGACAATAATTACTGACCAGGTCAAGTTCCGTAATCATAATAGACTGAAGTATTTAATTCAAATCAAATCAAATCAAATCAAATCAAAATTTATTTATTTCTCCCAGAACAATATAATGACAGTACAGTAAAGTTATAGGTACAGGTAAAAGTTATTGTTGTGGGAGACTGGTGTCCAAGCTAGGTTAAACCTGTGGTATGGATCACCAGGCTTCCACCCCATGGACAAAATGTGCATAGTTAAAATATAGGATACTATGAGAAAATTTCTGTTATTTTTAAAATATTTTATATATAATTTATTATTAAACATTTAATATTTGTTAGTGTGTATGTATATGTGTTTTGTGTGTGTGTGTGTTTGTGTGTGTGTGTGTGTGTGTGTGTGTGTGTGTGTGTGTGTGTTATCATTTAGTTCTTGCCATTTATGTTATTTATAAAATCATAGTTGTTGATTGATATTACACTTTCAGTTTTATCATAATCAAGTGTCTGTAGCCAGATGCTAACTGACTTCTTACAAGATAAATAATCTAAAGGATAAATATTTAATATTTTATTTATTCTATTATATAGAAGGCGGCTTAGGTATGGAAAGGATCTCTGAAAGAAAGCTGTGCTGAACTCAATTCGACTTAGAACATCTTTCCTTCTTCTATCTATGATTGTGGAGGGATCGAAGGATAACTCAGAGTGTTGTTTGCAAATAGAGTGTAAAATGTATAATTGTCTAAGTATTTCATAGTTTTATTTACTAAGACATAAATAAGAATTACTTTTACCCGACTGCGGCGAAGTCAAAAGTATAGGTATTGTAAAACTTTCTGTTTCGTAAGTTAATTGTATTTTTTAAATAAAATAAATACTTATTTGAAGAACAAATAACAAAAACAAATAAAACGCTTGTACACGTATTTAATGGTCTTATCAGAACCTCTTATTTCCGAAACTATCATCAACAAAATCCGGGGCAACCTTCACAACTGAATTCGAGGAAACCGACTTTTTCAAACTAATCGTGGCGTCTTGTTGAAAGAAAATACCGCTGGACTTACTGCAATCACTTTCCTTACTATTTCCTTATCAGTTTCTTTTTTAACGCAAAATTTGTTATCCATTACATGTTTTGAATTCTGGCTTGGAAATCGCTATTGTAGTAGCCAGCAATGGATTGGGGGTTAAGAAAATTCGTCACGAAAATCGTTAACAGTTTTCGCTTTTAGTAAAAGTATAAATTCAATTCATCCTGTATCCGTGTTTCATCCAACCAGACCGTTGCTGGAAAGGGATAGAGAATAAGATCCTTCAAAAGTTTACGTTCTGTTGCAACGAATTTTGCGACCTATTTTCTATCACGCAGGTTAGAATTTCAATCGCAAAGTTTTGCACATAAGCTGTTACGTTTTCGCGTGAACGTTGTCCTTTTCACCCTGTTTCGTCGTCGTCGGGGTATATCAGTCAGTCGTGATCAAACCGTCCTGTAGGTGAGACGTCTCTTATCGACTAACTAAATAAATATACATACTTAAGTACCTTAACAAATACAGCCACAAAATATTTTCTATATAAAATATTTCTAGAGCATAAAGACGATAATTTTTATTGCAATTTAAAAAAGCTATAGCTTTACAAAAAAAGGTCGGATAAGTTTTAAAAATAGATTTGCGAAGTGCAGTTTTCGGGGCTAGCTGATAAGAACAATTTGATTTCCGTTTGTGTGGTCAGTTTAAAAAATAAACATGAAGACGTCATCGTTTTCCCTGCGTGTTATGAGACGGGTAAGTTTGACACATTATGTAGTGTGAAGTAAATGAGTTTAGGTGTCAGGTATACAGCGTGTAACAGGTTGGGAGCCGCCGCGCTTGAATCTACAGGTTGCTGTGGTATTGATGCTCTACCGACCACACCCTGGGTTATTTTTTTATCACGCTTTTCAGCTGACATTAATCCTGCTATATAAATGTCAATATTTGTTCCTATGGATAGATTAATGGATAGATGTAGGTATGTGAGGATGTTTGTTACTGTTTTACGCATACATCACTGACTGAACAGATTTTAATGAAACTACAATAGTTCGCTTAACAGAGCAATACAGTCTACATATTATTATATTGTTTATGGTATGATGTGTTAGATTTACAAGAAATGACTACTTATAAATTCGTACGAAGTCATGGGCAGCTTCTAGTCTCTAATAATGTAGACTTATTTCAATTTACCTGGTTGTAGTATCATTATATGAATGAATGTACTTACTCATGTGCGACCTCCACATTTGTTGTACGATTTTAAACGTTAATGTTGATAAGATAAAATAGCATTTAACTTACGCTAATTAGTTTACTTTTTTTAGCCTATGTTGTCCCACTGCTGGGCAAAAGTCTCTCCCATGCCTCTCTCAATTTAATTTACTTACTTTTTTAAATAGTCAAACGTTAAAAATATGTTAGAGACCTTTTACACGAGTAGGGTTTTTAAATAGATATTCCTATAGATAGATATCCGATTTTTATCGGCGCTCACAAAACATGCTAATATGAACATTCTTATTACTGAATAAACATAAATTGGGCAGTTCTATTTTACGAATATTATTTTTAAGATTACATTTACAAAAAGCGTTGTATAAATAAAAACAATATAAATAACCTTCATGAACGTAATCTCATACATATATATACATAGATAGAAGCAATACAGTTAAAAACAAAATCGAAATGGTTTTAGTAATTTTATCCTGAATATTGAATTTGACATCTTCTTAATGCAAGGATCCCCTGGAAAATTCCTATCCTAACTTATTAGTCAGTAAGGATAAAAGAACCAATCCTTTTATGTTCCATTCACGTTTTTGTGGTAATAAAAATTGACACAGCACTCTCGAATCCTTTTGGCATCGAGTTCCCATTATCGTATTTATAAGAAGGCTGTTTTTAATGAGCATTGGCATAAAACCTTGAATATTCGAACATTGGACTGAAATTATTTTACATTGAAGTGTGGGATCTGAGGACATAGTAATCCTATTATGTATTGTATTATTATGTATTGTATTATTAATATGTATTTGACTAGAGATGGGGATAATTTTACGATTGTATAGCCTGATTTTGTGTATTTTTATATTGATAAATTACATTTTTTAAATAAGATCAAAAAAATAATAATAAATAATTAAAGTGATTATGTTCTTTGCTCATTTTATAAAAATGAATTATCTAAAAATAGAGATATTCAAGAACCTTCGTTACGAAAATTTTCATCGATAATTTAATGTTAATGTTTGTGCCGATAGATTGATGAATATTTGTGAGGATGTTTGTTACTATTTCACAATAAAACCACTTAACAGATTTTAATGAAACTTTAAAATATTATAGCTTATACATCAGAATAACAAAACACGGGTCGCGCTTTTGAGGCGGTTTAACATCAACCGCAAACCCGTAACTACAACCGCTAGTGAGTAAGACCGTTTAGTCAACACGCCATGAAACCTAAAGGTGCGTACAGACCATGTAACATAACATGTTATATAACATGTTTTACATAATGTGGACACTGAATGTTATAAAACAATGTTATTGATATGTACAACAATGTTATATAACTTTGATGCGTACAGACCATGTAACATGTTATATAACTTGTGTTATATAACACGTCCACACTATGACCTTGTGATTCAACATTGCAACATAAAAATATAACAATGTTATATAACAATGTTTATATAACATTGTTATATTGCATTGTTATTAATGTGTACAGTATTATTTTATGTTGCAATGTTGAATAACAAGGTTACATAGTGTGGACGTGTTATATAACACAAGTTATATAACATGTTACATGGTCTGTACGCACCGAATGCTATCATTTCATTGTAAAAAAATAGGAAAATCGTATGATATTAATGTATCGTTACCTTAAAAGCCTTTTCTACAATTATGTTTATATGAAATAGAGGCTGCCCGCGATTTCGTACGCATTTATCGTCATATCTTGGAAAATAATCAGGATTTCTTAAAACAAATTAGCCTAAGAGTTATTCTAATCTATAAGCTACAATATTATCAAGTTTTATCAAAATCTGTTCAGTAGTTTTTGCCTGAAAGAGTAATAAACATCCATCCAACGGCACAAACATTGAAAATCTATAATATAAAAATGAATCGAAAAATGTGTTGGTAAGCACATAACTCAACAACGCGTGGACCAATTTTATCAATTCTTTTTTTTAATGTTCACTGAAGTCTAGGGATGTTTTTTACGGTGAGAAAAATTCGAATAATTGCCGGGAAAGCCCAAAAACAGCACTTTTCTTTTCCCATACTAAATGTAGTCAATTTGAACTTTATTGCTATAAGGCGGAACAAAGTTCGCCGGGGCAGCTAGTGTATAATATAAGTAGGAAGTAGGAATTTAGTAACATAATTAGCATTAACTTTAAAAAATGACCCGTCTTATGTGATGTCAAACTCGTCCTACAAGATTAAATAAACATTTCATTTCATTTCAACTCATACTAGCATACCATTTAAATGCCATTTGAAATAAGATTATTAAGTAGGTCACTATTTATTAAGTAGGTATTAGTGTCGCCGCTGTTTATTCAAATGCAATTAGCGAGGGAAATTAGTTTGCTAACCACTGCCTTAATAGGGTTATATAACGTTGCTTGCCTAAAACGAGCGAAAAGAATCATTTTGTCTATGTATGTTGTGAAGGTTTTTTTTTGTAAGAGTGATTTTTGAATTTTTCTCAAGATAATTGACTTTAGAATGTATACCTTTCTAACCGTAACAAAATACTCGTAGATCTTTTAAGTATCCGTCAAAAAGTCTGTAATTTTTTTGCATCGTCAACATTTTTAAAACGACAGGATGTAGTTACAACTACATTCATATAAATTATTTTACTTAAGCACTTCATTTATCCAATTTTACATGAAAATATATCTCCCAAACGTTATCAGCACTAAAACAATTCTATCTCGAACCTTGAGCTGGAATTTCTTCAATTTAGATTCCTTGAAATAGCCCTTCAAAGGTTTTATTCGAATCGTTTGCTCCATGACGTCATTACCAACTTGACCCCATTCTACAGCTTCCATCTAATTGCTATTGGCTTAAAGATAGAGTCATTGATATAATAGATCCATGGATATGCCATATCGTCTGCATCTGCGTGCCTATTTATGCGAAATTGGTCGTGTAAAACTGCTACTTTTCGTAAGAGTTGATGTATCGTTTGACAGGACATCTAGCAAGAAAACTCGGCGAAAAATATGACGCCTTGGCACGCTCATTTGTATACGAAAAAATAGGTAGTTTAAAAAACTAAAACACGCTTTAGCTCGCACTAAACATGCTCCATCATCAGATCAGTTGAAAAGTACCATATTATTGCATTGTCATCAGAACTCAAAGCGTGTGCAAAATTTCATCCTATTTGAAGACCGGGAAGGTGGTCAAATTAAGATTCCAAGATTTGTTTACATACATAGTTACTTACAAGTAAAGCTAATACTTATAAAGCGTGTAAAAATAGGGCCTCCTCCAGTCTATTCCTTCCTTACTGGATAAAGTGACGAAATTGGAAATCAAGTAAAACGCAAATAAACAACCGGAAGATGGTAGTATTGACATTTGCTTTGTCCGAGAGAGGAAAATAATTGAAGATCGTTGCGGAACGATTTGTCTGTTGACAGAAGTTTCATAGCGCAGAAAGTCCTTGTGGAATAATTCAAATGTTAGGGGCCGTTTTACCAATTACACCACAAATAGTGATTGATGCAGGGATACATGAGTACCTATACAGGGTTGTTGCTGTCTAGAACGTCATGTTTTATGCAATAGACAATCATACGTTTATTTGTCAGTTAAATTTTATCTAAAGGTAAGTAGTGAAACGCGCCCGTGAAGGTATTTTTTTGGCAATGTCCATTTAGTATTCTGCCTATGAACGAAGAATGTTACTTATTAATTGTTATATTATCGTATCAAAAGATAAAACAGACGCGTCCCAAACGCCATTACGTAGCCTTTTTTGCCTCATAAGCCAACATGCTAAAACACCAATCACGTCTCTCAATCACAAGATTGAGTAAAAAAAAACCGATTACTCTTAATTTGGGGAAGAACATTGATTGATGGTCCTCTGACGTCATATAAATCCGCTACTTGTGAACACTTTTTGCTATGGATAAGTGGGCTGGGTGAAAATTAGCAAAAAGGGCATTATAAAAGAGACACCTCAGGCGGCGGTTCGGCGAGTCACCCGCAAGCCCGCAAATGACAGTTTTATATGGAACTGCGCGGGTTTTCACGCATTAGCAGTCGTTCGAAAGTTCGGAAGGGCCCTACTATGGCTTTGTCGCAATTTTGATATATTTATTAAAGAAATATATATTTTTACTCAGTTAAGTTTGATTTTAATATATTTCTATTACCATTAAGTTTCATCATCATTAAATTTAAGAGCGTCGCTCTTGTCGGTGGAGTCTACGCCACTCTGTTCTATTTTCTGCCGTCCTTTTGAGCACCTGGTACGACACAACTTCTATCCCCTCTTTCATTTGATCTATGTAAGTTCTTCGTGGTCTCCCTCTCTTCCGTTTTCCTTCTACTTTTCCTTCCAAGATGTTTTTTATAAAGTCGTCGTGTCGTATCGTATTAGGTGACCCAGCATCAAGTTTATGTAAGTATATTTCAAGCAAGCAATGAAAAATAATCACTGGGTAAATAGTGACTCAAAACAAGCGAAAGACTTAACAAATGGAAACTAGGTTAATCGGAAGCATTATACCGCGAAATGTAGGTAATATACCTAATACATTATGTCGTATAATTATATGGGAAGACCTGCATGAAAGCTTACTGTGACCGGCCGAGAAATTCGTGCTAGGTACGATGGATTATATACATGTAGGAAATAGAATTATGTACAAATAGATGGGAAAATGATTGATGTTGGTGTGTCGCGAAACGTGAGCTGTAACTATGTTATAGCACCTTCAAACGTAGAGTTGCATACACTGGCTGCCGAATTATGTTGCCCCGACCCAACACAACAACAACACCCACATTTTTAAGTTTATGTATCTGAACCTGGGGTTTTGAACCTGTGGTTTGAACACAAATGTCAAACAGACCATAATGTAGCTAGTACACTATATATAGGGCCAGCCAGTGCGCTTGGCCATAGTGTACTAGGCGAATTGGCATTGGCGTTGGCAACGGGCTGGCGACGAGACTGGCGTTGGGTCTTTAAAAAAGAACGTATTATACGTCCAACTAAGTAAACCTTCATTTTAATTGATTAAATAAAAAAAACCTTCTTAATTCTTGATTTGACCTTTATCCAGCTCTATATCTATTAACGCAAAAGGTCGCCATTATCTTAAGTAACTGTAACATCTAGTTAAATAACAAAACATTCAATTCTATTATCTTTCCTTTCTCAACAATAGATTTGTAAGGATTCAATTTCAATGGAGTATTGTAGTTAAGTACCTACAATATAATACAGAGGGGAACACTGTTCGTTCACAAAGTGCTTTGGCAGTTATGTGACGTGGGTATATACTTTGTAGATAGGTTGTACTTAGCTGTAGTAGTTAACAAAGTGCATGGAATGGAATTTAGAAGCGAAATCTGTGTTGCTTTATGTAGGAGATTGTGATGAAAGCGTTTAGGGATTTATTGGATACTCGCAGCATAATTTCAAAATTGGAACATTTTTGGTTCAATTTTTAAACGTTACTTTTTTGTCTAAGGGCAGTACCTTATTTACCTTATTTGTTTGTTAAAATAGAAATAGAGTTCACACATGTTAAATAAGTTGTAGTATCCGTGTTTGGCGAAGACTTAATATTATAATAGATACTTTATTGTTATGTTACCTTATTTATGGTTAAGCTGTGGATATCCTTAAATAAATAAATAAATTTAGGTACTACTGTTTCACTATCTGTATAACTTAGAAGAAGAAACGACAAGAAACGACAAGAAATCAACGTTCATGTTATATTTTCATGACAATCATCCTTCCTTTAAATAACTCTAAAAAATCCGTCACGTCGTCATTCAATACTTAAATATTGTATTTATTTTATCACGAATATTAAATATTAAATTAAAACTCATAAAAGTTGTATTAAAAAGTTTTGTAGCACAACAAAATATTTTTGTTCCGAATTTTTAAAAGTTGGCACCTCCCAAACGCACGTGGGTGTAGATTCATCTAAGTTCAAAGTTCACACAAACTTTTCCTTAGCTACCAATAAAGGCCTGCACATACGAATTCAAACAAAACTTCCGAAGGGGATAATTGACAGAGTAACATAGTTATCCGTGCCCAAAAGTTTCGGGCCTCGTGCATGTTGAATATCTGCTTACATAAGAGGGAGCTGTGAAAACGTGATTTTCGATATTGTCAGCGTTAAATATAGATTTAAGGCTCATGTATATTTTGGGAGAAGAAAACCGTTCGTCATTTGTTTTATTTTTTATGACAAAGGTGAATGTGAGATGAAGGGTTCTAATAGGAATATTTTTGTTTCATTTTTTACTAAATAGTTCCATATTTCAAAAGCTTACGGCCCTTTTTGGTTACCGGCGGAATTTTGGCATGCAACACAACCTTAGTTTAAGGATTATTCACAGACTTTAAAAAAAGAGAAAGTTGTCTGTTTGTCGCAAACCTTTAACTACTAACTCAGTACTATGTACATACAATGAATTACAATAAATCTCTAGGCGCTTACTGCTATTAGCTTAGAAAACTATTGCGTTTTAATATCGAAAATCACTATTTGAAGTACAATAGGTAAGATACCTACGAGTACACTTCATCTTAACAAAAAATATATTTTTATTTCAATATCCCAAACAGTAATTGACATAAGAACATCGTTATTCTTTCTTTGTAACCTTCCTTACCGACATTTTGGATACAGCTAATATAATTTATTACTGGGAAAAACTTTTTCGTGTGAAACTTTTTCGTTGTTCTAAATGTGACGTGCGTGCGACGACTCTATTTCTTTTTGTGTCTTTGCGGATAGTTAAAAAACCTTTTGAGCTTTCAATTATTGTGGTTTAGCTTTTGTTCGCGACTTCGTACACGTAGCTTAAGGGTGCCTTTCCACCAGAGATGTGCTATGCTACGTTGTTATGGATGCGTTTGATATCAACCAATCATATTCATTGAATATGAGGGCATCCTGAATACGGTTGGTGGATATCAAACGCATCCATAGCAATGTGGCGTAGCACATCTCTGGTGGAAAGGCATCCTAATATTCCTAATATTTTATGTTATATCTTGAAAAACTTTAACTATCGTCGTATAAACAAATACATAGCTACCTTTACATACTATAGATACATTGCTATATTGTGCTATGTTATTCTGATTTGTAAGATACAATATTGAAAAAAAACATCAAAATCTATAGGTAGGGACTATGATTTTTACATGAAAGAGTAAGAATCCATTAGTTCTTTCTTCATTTTAAAGTGTCAGCTATAAGTTTAATGACATGTTAACTTTAATTACCTTTTCTGAAACCACCTAAAGTAGTAATGACAAAACACTATCAACTTCTTAGACTTCAAAGTACCTACTGTCATTCAGCCGTATTCTTCAGTAGTTATTTGCTTGTCCCCACGAAAACCTAATAAAACCCTAGTTAGTTCCACAAAGAGGTTGATCACAGGATGTTTGAGAGGGTCTAGACGGGAGCTAGGTAATAAAAGTTAAGAGCTGTTACCGATTCTGATCACTAACGCTTGTTGAGACGCTCAACTAGTGCGCTTAGTAATGAGTAAAGAACTGTTCTCGTGACGAAAGTTATGTCGATTTCTCGCTATTACTCTCTCTATCTAAAAACCGTTAATGACAAGGACGCTACAGGTTCAATGACGAAGGTTATGTCGATTTCTTGCTATTGCCGCCTCTATCTGAAGATCGTTCATGACGAGGATAGCACATACAAAAAAGCCATGTAATCTTTGTCGGGGGAATTGAAGTAGTCGTGATTAACGTAAACATATCCGTCACGCCACGCCTCTCCTCCCATCGGGGTAGGTAGAAACCACTTCGCCCTACTTGCTACGACCGAAACATACTTCTTTCGCCACTATTAAATTGTTATTAAATTTTTTAAGCATACGTCTCATACATCCTACGCCAGCGTGAAATGGCTGTACAGCGATTAAGAAACCAGAATCACCCCCTAGCTTCATGCCGTCGGATATAGTCTTGGTAAACGAAAACGGGGTAAAACTGCCAACGTCAATAGGTTTACTGCTTTAGGTAAACTGTGATTGACTTTGTTTCATTTTGTTATACTTTTATGTTTTGTAGTTTTATGAAGTGTCGATGTAAGGACTTTTATGTGCTGGCTTTGGTTTTCTCTGCTGTTAAGGGAGCTTAGAGACGACTAAAGAATGTGGATGAAACGAATGAAGTGTATTAGGATCGTGGAATGAAGTGGTCTCCGCTGCCTTTCCCGATGGGAGAGTGGCGTGACAGATATGTATGTAACTACTTAAATGACTGAAATTGCCAGGCTACTGCCACTCGTAATAACTAGAAATATAGCTACAATTGTTAGTAAACAAAGTCATCACGTTTTGAAAACAAAACAAATAAACCGTACAGGATAACTTTGTTTGTATGAGTGTCATTGTTTTGTCACGTTTCCGAGTAGGTACCCGACTTTCCAAACTTCATTAATGTGACACCGAAAAAGTTGTTTGTCTGTTACAGATTACAAGGTTAGGTTATATTAAGATAATTTTGTCCTTTGAATTAATGCTCATACGCATCATTTTAGTTGTATTTTTTTTAAATGCGCACTAAAATCGGTAAAAATCCTACTAATTATATACTTAAATGTCAATGTTTGTGCCGATGAATGGGTGTGAGAATGTTTGTTACTCTTTCACATAAAAACCATTGAACAGATTTAAATGACACATAGGCTAAATAACTTTGAGATATGTAAGTTTTCCAAGATATGACGGTGAATGCGTGCGAAGTCGCGGGCAGCTTCTAGTATATTTTGTTATAAAAAAATGCGAACTAAAATCAATATGTACCTATTAATATTGAACATTTTACTAGCCAATTCCATAATACAAAATATTATCGCCTAAGGACAAAACATTTTATGTCCTCCATGAAATGATATCCGATATTCCGTAATCGCGGTACACTACGCTTCGGGCTATAAACAGATTTTACAAGTCGCCAAATATGTTACAGCGCCATAATAAATGTTAACGCGATAAATGCTTTACGTAGTTACATAGTTCGCTCTATATGTCAGCGAAACGTGGACAATGAATAAAAAAGAAAGAGAAAGACTGGAGGCATTTGAGATGTGGTGTTGGCGAAGATTGGAGAGGATAAGTTGGACTGAAAAGAAGAGAAATGAGGAGGTATTACAGATTGTAGGAGAAAAGAGAAGTTTACTAAAATCCATTGAGTACAGAAGAGGAAAGATGCTAGGACTTTTCATACGACATGATTCCTTCATAAAAAAACATCATAGAAGGAAAAATTTAGGGGAAAAGGAAGAGAGGAAGACCCAGACGGATGTTCCTAGAACAGGTGAAGGAAAAGGCGGGTGTCATGTCGTATCAAGATGTTAAAAAGAAGGCAGAGAATAGGGAGGGATGGAGGAGGCTCCACCTACAAGAGCTCAGCTCCTCAATTAGAAGAAGAAGTTACATAGTATAGGTATATACTTACATACATATCTGTTACGCCTTCTTTCCCTTCGTGGCTAGAAGAGACCACTTGCAGACTGCGCCAGAAGGAGGGTTATGTTTTTCTATGTATTATTTCTATGTATGTTTGTATCTTTAATTCGTTAGCATTGCCCTACAGCCAAAACGGCTTGACAGATTTTAGCTTGAGAGGTGTCATTAGATTTGTATTTACATTTAAGTGCGACACTGGGTACATCCGAATAAAAAAATATGTCCTATTTTAAACAGTTTGTGCCGATGGATGGATGGATGGATGGATGTTTATTACTTCATCACGTAAAAACCTCTGAACAGATTTTAATAAAACTTTACAACAAATTAGCTTGGACATCAGAATAACACATAGGCTATTTTATTTTATGATATCATAATTTTTTTCCAAGATATGAAGAAAAATGCGTACAAAGTCATGGGCAGCCTCTAGTATTACAAAAACGCATTTTTTAAAATAAAAAGGTTAGGTTATTATATCTTGCAAAGTTGAAATAGTTTGACTTTAGCAATTTTTCTTTTCCAACAGTTTTATTAAACAGCCTGACATCGAACGCGCGACCTTATCAAGCAAATGACAGATACGTCAGTTTCAATACGACGCTGCTGGCTGGATTAGTTTTCTTTAGGTGACAGCTGTCAAACTTTGGAAACAAACTGTCGAATTAAGTCCCCGTTCGAACGGAGACGTGACAGACTGTGTTATTACACGCATGGTTTACCTTGAGACTTTTTCTTAAAGGCGTGTATACTGGTTAGGAGTCAAAATTATTCTTGTAATATGTGAAATTTTGTGTGCGCGTGAAACATGTTATTGACACGAAGTTATGAGTGTTATTGATAGTGTTATTTCTTTAAAACCCGAAACCCTTATAAAATACTAGTTGATTCCCGCAACTTCGTACGCAATTATCATCATATCTTGGAAAAAAATATCTTAAATTAATATAGCCTATGTTATTCTGATGTTTAAGAAACAACATTGCCAAGTTTCATCAACTTGTTTGTTTTTGCGTGCAAAGGTAACAAACATCCATCCGTCAGAATAAACATTGTATAAATAAACATTTATAATATTAAGGGACTATTTCACGATCTTCAGATAAAATTTAACTGAAAGATAAACCTGTCTGTCCTGTATGTCCATTTCAAACATGACGTTTTAGACAGAGACTGGCATAAAATATCTGTCAAATAAATTTTATCTCTATATGGTCAAACAGGTACTCGGTCGGAAACATTAATTATCATCATATTAGGTCTCGAGATATCTATTAAAATCACAGAAACCAATCAGTAATTATTAAAAATATATTCAAAAGTTAATGAAATAAAGCCGCAGACCTCATTAACCAAATGTGAATTGTGGTTTCAAATGCCACAAGCAAACTCACAACCCGTTTTGGGGCAAACCAATAACTTTGATAAGTACTTAGGTTAGTAATTACGAATTCAATTTTATTGGTAACTAGCTGTCCCGGCGAACTTTGTCCCGCCTTAGAATGAACTTTATTGTGTAGGAATAAAGTTCAAATTGACTCTACATTTTAGTAGGAAAACATTTGTATGGGAAAAAGAAAAGGTCTGTTTAGGGCTTTCCCGGCAATTATTCGATTTTTTCTTGCCGTAAGAACCATCCTTGGACTTCAACGAACATTTAAAAAAAAGAATTGGCCGAATTGGTCCAGGCGTTGTTGAGTTATGCGCTTACCAACACATTTTGCAATTCATTTTTATATATAAGATAAGATTATTGTTTATTTGTTAGCTGATATAAAACAGAGATTTTTTTTTTAATGGAAGCCTATTTTTTCCTTTAAACAACATCAATTGCTATTATATTCCTCTAATCTTATTATTAAATAAAAACCTATTGCATATTTACTATATTATATTTTTTTATTATATACCTAATAAAATTAGGCTCATCACTATTGTAGCTGGTCACCCTTTTTGGTATAATTGACAGTTGCACTTGTCAATTGTGTGACTCGGATTAAGGATCAGAGTATAATATTATAAATGTCAATGTTTGTGCCGATGATGGATAGATGGATGGATGTTTGTTACTTCATCACGCAAAAACCACTTAAAAGATTTTAATGAAATTTTACAATAAGTTAGCTTGGACATCAGGCCAAATAATTTGTAGATATTTCGTGTTTTTCCAAAGAGATGACGATAAATGCGTACGAAGTCGCGGGCAACCTCTAGTCTTTAATAATCTCTCTTTTAATGGAAAAGTTACAATGACACACGTCATACAGTAAAAACATGACAGATTCCGTGGCCTAAACAAATGAACATCACCCGCGTAAAAAAGACACCGTCGCTACCGCGTCAAAAGTAAAAAATAAGCACATTTTTACCCAAAATAAAGTAGCAGTTTTCCCTTTTTGTACAAAATTAGCTGAAACATTATAATGTAAATAGGTTTCACACCTGTGCCGCTTCACTTAGTGATTTCGGCAATACTGTGAATATTTTAAAAGGTTTTTACGTGTGAGAGGCACGACGCTTGCCATGGACTTTCTTAAGTAGGATATGACGTGTGATGGTTGTAAAATTATCAAAATATTCTATATAAAAATATATTTTTCAAATAATCTTTGAAAATTAGATTTTGCTCAGTTCTATGTAGTTGTAATAAAAAACTGTTGTACATATTTTTTATATTTCTTTTGTTTTATTTCAATGATCAAAATTACTTTTATCTTAATTCAAACAATCATCGTGAAACCCGTTTGCAAAATAAAATAAAATCTCTACATATTTAAATATTTGAGCTTTTCTTAGTAATGGAAAGTTTCGATCAGATTTTTCTATCTATCTGTATATTTTCGAGAGAAATAAAAGTAAGTACAAAATAGAAAGGTTAGATGTAGAAGTATTGTTTTAGATATTTATATATTTTCAATACATTTTATAAAATACAAAACTTTAAGCTAAAAGGGATACCATGTAGTTATATGCTATTAGATTCAATTGCGTAGTCTAGACAACTGACTGACAATTCTTTCTCTAAATAACATACTTATTTGACAATTTGATTATCTAAAAGGCTACTTAAGTATGTTTGGAGTAAAGATTATTTTGAAAATGGAAATTGAAGAAAAGAGAAAGCAGCAGAACTTCAGATAAGAAGAAACGTCTACCAGTTTTCTTTTAATAAACAGAATAGTTTTTAAGTTTTTAAACATAAGGTTCTAGATATAATATAAGATGTGTTCCAGAATTAAGCACCTAATATTAAAGAAAAAAAGACATAATGCGTACTCCCATTATTTCTGTAAGTATAATAATGGCCGGCATTGTACTAATAAATATTCCTTGGAGCATCAAAGCGACTAAAAGCGAATGTTGTGTCAACTCGATTTTCAATTTTATTCTAATGAGAACAACATACATACATATCCGTCACGCCTCTCTCCCATTGGAGTAGGCAGAGACCACTTCCTTCCACTTGCTACGATCCAAACACACCTCTTTCGCTTCATCCACACTCGTCAGTCGCCTCATACATGCCCGATAATGAGAACCATGTCGCTAATAAATATGACAATCAAAAAAGTTCTGCGCTGCGCCGGCCCTAAAAGGAAAACAATTTTTGACAAGAACGTAAAAAAGATCAGAGAAACAAAAGAAAGTGTCTACACTCCTCACAAAATAAAATTACCGAATAAAAATAAAATAGATAAACTATAATCTATCTCTAATAAATAACACATTAAGAAGCGACGGAATAAAATAGATGGCCCATTCCAAATACCTAAATCCAACGATGGCGAACCGATGGCACGCGATGTTTTTATATAGGCTCAGCTTTTATTTGTTTATACGGAGGTTAGAGGCTCAGGAATAGGGATAAACCGAATAAAGCCTGTCGTTTCGTTTAATGACTATTTTATATTATCGCAAGATATCCTTTCCAATAAAATCCTACTATTAAATTGTCATGTATATAAAATAAAAAAATATATCTACTACCGACTTCTTTTTCGATTGATTTTGTAATGAGTTAAAATATTTGAGGTCCGATTAGCACCAATTTATAATAATCAATTAGAATTTAGTACTTATAATTGTCACAATATTGAAAAATAATTGATTTTGATGGAAACTGGCCCTTATCTCAAAAGATATGTGGAGGCGCCGTAGTAAAGATTTTTAAGAACAAAATAGCGAAGACGATTTGTTTTTGCTTGAGGTTCTCATTAGATATTACCGGATTATTATAAGACCGGTCGTTGTAGAGATACTTGGGGGCTTTTGTCTAGCAGTGGAAGTCCACAAGCTGACAAAACATAGATATTACGTATACACATGTTATCTTAGTAAGTAATAAAACAAACAAGAGTTCACTATCCCTCCGTTAAATCCCAGTAGACCGATCGCAATTTTCTCAATTCCACGTGTCACCACCCATCTACAACTTTATTAGCCAACGCGAAGAATCGAAGTTAAAATATTTTGTATAGGCGATAAACTGAAATATTGCACGTAAAAACACTTTTACTGCGACTCAGTGGAGAAAAGAAGCGTTTTTTATGTGGTCTTCTCTTTTTTTTATTTTTGTTTTATGTTTTTGGATGTATTACACGTATTTCAAAGTTGGGTTATGTTGTTTTACACTCTAAGGGCCCGTTTTACCATCTAGAGATAAAATTTATCTAACAGATATTTTATACCTGTCTCTTTAAACGTCATGTTTAATGAAAGAGATATAGGTTTATTTATCAGTTAAATTTTATCTATAGTATAGTATAATTTTATCTGTAGGTTGTGAGACGGGCACTTAGTCGTATTTTTGTTTTATTTGTCCAATATTTTCAAGGTTAATTTTGCCAATTTCGTGCTGCCCTCTCATTCCCTCTTGACACTATTGTAGTGAGCGAGTGTTTGGAACATATGTCATCGCGGCTTTAGTTCCATTGAATATTCCTGTATATTTGCTTTATAACATGGCTAGTTAAGTTATTGATCATACTCTCGTTTGAATAAAAAGCTCATTACATTAACTTATTAATTTAAGATCGTGCCGTCTTATTCTGACTTTTTATATTGACAGTGACAGGTGTAGGTATAATGGATATAAATATTACTGATCTATCCTCTTCCCTATTATATGAAAAACACGGTTTAGTGAAATTATAAAATTGAAGATTGTGATGATGTACTTAAGATAGATAGGTCACTAAAGACCACAGATAATGAGATTAAAGCTACATCGATCTAAGCATCCCATCCACGTCCCATCTTAAGGAAATGAAAAAGGACATTTTCCTCGCTCCCCATCTGCAAACAGCCAAATGACCGCTTGTCCTTAATGTCACGGTAATGACTCTAACTAATTTATCTTTTGTAATAAAAAACCTTTAAAGAACAGGTAAATAATGAAGCTTTTAAATCAAGGTGTCAATTTAGGGCCTTGTTGCCCCGACCCCCCGGAACGGGACCGGGTCCATATTAATCCGAGGCTCCATTTATCTTGGAAAGTCTTTATCCTCGGCCAACACATGGAAATATCCTTCATCATTACTTTAAAGCTTGTTAATATTTTGGGCGATGAGGTTACGTTATCAAAGAGTATATAGCATTATACAGTTCACGTTCGTAGATAATTAACATTGTATAATATTTTCCTTTCTTTCTATCATAATTTTAAACCTATGGCGTCAGACAGTGGCAACAATAACATCTGAGGTGTAAAATAAACTACCCTGCATTATACTAGTGGTGTCAAAAAGTCTACAGTGACTCATTATTTTGATATAGATTAGAAATGATAAGGAGGAAATTGGGAGGCAGTTAGTTATTATTTTCGTTTTGAAACAAACTATTTTCAATAATCTGAATTTGGATCAAGCCAAAACTAACTTATTGAAAACAAAACTAAATTGAATTATTCAGAATATTATTTGGTTTAGAAACAGAGCACAACCACGCATAACCGCATTGTTGGTTGTTGAATAGGCTTTAAATTTCACTGAAATGTGACTACTAGCCCTTGTAACCAGACAAAAAGGTCTAAATTCCTTTCACTATGTTCCACCTAAACCCTCAATTTTATACAACCTCAAACCATTTTCTAACCAAAAGATCGTTACATTAATTATCACCCACTTCCTAAAAACTTTTCCCATTCGGAAACTTGTTTTGTAAAATCTAAATGAATGTTTAATTTTTGAAGGTTGGTACTTTCGTAAAAGGAATCAGTTGGCCAACCTAACGAGTAGATATAAAATGCGTAAAAAGGAACGTCCTAACCACTGACAGTATTGTCATTGTTTTTTATTGCAATGAAAATGAGATTGGATGAGATAGAGTTAGGGATGAGTAATAAGAATTAGTCGATTGATCTGTTTTACGAATTGTGAAGGGGCTTGACTTATTATTTTAGAGGGATAGGTGGGGAGAGGGAGTAGGGTTATTTAAATATAATAAAAGGCAAATTGGGAAGTCGAAACAACAATCTAAGAAGGCAGTTTTTAGTTTTTTTCAAACTAGTTGAGTCGTGTGTGGTTTTCTAAGGAAGTCTATAGCAGAAACTGCGATGCAAATCAAAAGTAACTAGCAGTTTCAGTTGCGTTGCATTTGCGTTTCACCGTGTTTTTTGGCGCTTATTTGCCACTATATGCGCTATGATAGCAAGCGTAATGGTAGTCAAAGATTTTTCTTCATTAATCTCGACAGATTTTCTACTCAATGAAAGAAATATTTATAAGTCAGAGTTAGAATACGCCGACAAACAATCTTTATAAAAATAATAAATTATGTGTTTTACAACATTTCTGATTTACCAAATTTTGTCTCATGACTTATCTCATCTAACTGAGTCAACACACACAAAACAAACACAACAGCTACATCACTAAAAATATTTACGCGTATGTATGAGACCGTAAAGCGTCTGTTTTTTCCCAAAGTTATAAAGCTAGCCGCGACGTGATGTCTCAAGACTAATAATCTAGATGTTCTTGAATATTTTAGTACTCAAGTTCAGCACTAGGTCGCGTAGGCTGTTAAGAGCCTATTGAAAATGAGTTTGCTCTTTCAAACTACAATATTGGGAGAAGAAAATTTGAAACTTTATTAGCAAGGCTCTGTACTTATTTATTACCTACTCGTATATTTTAAAGGGAAACTCTCATTATTCTGATTTTGTTCTTTTTTCGAGAGTCTGTCAGAGTTTAGGAGTACTTTCTTAAGCTCTTAATTGAAATAATTGTAATATTCATTTAATTACATCAATAAAACAAACTGAAACCTTGAAAACTTCTTGAAAATTGTTCAGAAAAACATAAACTTGGATCTTATACTTAAGTTTCAATTTGGTAGTAAGTTGCCAATTTAATAAAATGTGCCGTTTTTTATATTCCGTCAGCAATATTGCACCTACCTATACTAGAATTATAAGTCCATAGTAATTAAAAGTCAACGCCCTGTGTTTTTCTTATATTACCTTGACAAAAGTAAATAGGCTTATGTTATGACAATATTCCTTCATAACAGACCTTTATTTACATAGGACAACAAAACACGTACCTAACAAAATTGCAATCTCACTAAAACTCTTCCAGCATTTCTACCCAAACAAACACGAAAAGCAAATGCAGTGAATCCAAAATATAGTTACATAACGTACAATAGGCCGCACAGGTTCCTACGGTTCAATTCACAATAGACGCTGGTGTTCGTTAACAACTTTTGTTCTTCAGGATACTGTTACAATGTACAATTTGTTAGATAACTCCTCGAGGAATTGTTTGTATCTTGTGTCTTTAGGAAAGTATTTATAAGTTAAATTTACGATAAATTATCATTTGTGCTTGTGATTATTAATAGTAACCTATAGATTATTAATTAAGCACATTGTAGACGTATAAGTTAATGCCACTCTCCTTGACTAATTTAAAAATAGATAAAAACATATTTTAAATTCTAGTCTTTTTTTTTTTTCTTCTTAAGTAGCTGGGCGGAGGAAGCTCGAGACAGAAAGTCATGGCGGATGAGGAGAGAGGCCTTTGCCCAGCAGTGGGACACAAATGGATAAATTAGATTAGATTAGATTAGTCTTTTTTTTACTTAAGTTAATTTTTACAACTACAATTCACGGCCGCTGCTAACCGTCTCCATTTGCAATTTATAAGTTTAAAAATAAACGTCATACCCGATCATCCTCTAATGTAAAAAAAGCCTTTTGTAACGATTCCCTTCAAAATGAGTCTTTCATTTCAAATGTTCACAGACCGCATAACAAACAGGGAGGTAATAAGCAATAACAGGTAACATATAGCGTCGAAGCCTCTTTCAACGCGACACGCGCAATGTGAAAACGAGCGTGTAATGATGACGGGGAAACTGGGAATAATATTGCACAGGGAGGTATTTAGGTGAAGGACTTTTGTGAAATTATTTCAGAGAGGAGTTTATTACGATACGACGACACATACCATCAAAAAACTAGATGCTGCCCGCGACTTCTTACATATTTATCCTCAGATCAAGGAAAATTTACACAATACATACAATATTGTCAAATTTCATCAAAATCTATTCAGTAGTTTTTGCGTGATAGAGTAACAAACATCCATCTATCCATCGACACAAATATTGAAATTTAAAATATTTGTAGGATGCTTCCTTACCTGATTCAGTTTTCGATGAATACTCGGTACAACCGTCATGTAGTAACAACCCAAATTAGGTGTGCGTATTCCTCAAGCGTGTAAGCAACGCGAACGCGCTTCTGCGCCGCGCGGAGCGTACTCATTAACGAGCTGTAACCGTACCCGTAGCATGTACTGTAACCAAAAAACATAGGGTGTACCCTCGTAACAGGTTCGCGAACCATTAGCAAACAACATACGCACTGGATAATATGAATTGGTTACATTAAAGTGCATTGCGGTTACAGTGAGTAAGCGCGCTATTGTGAGGTTCCTCAAAATTTTATGACTGCATGCGAAAAATAGGTTTCTGAATACGTCTCTGTATAAATATTTAGATGAAATACACACATATAATTTCCCATTGGGCTACGTCGATAGCAAGCGTTATTTACTTCACATTACCTTCTGATAACAAGTTTGCGCCAATTTGAAACCAATGACTTTGTAAGAGTTTCGAGTTCGAGATATCGAGAACCAATAAAATACCTTATCTACATATTTTAGAACTCACGTGCGATTTTTCAATGGGGATGATGACTACATTCAAAAATTCAAAAAATAATTAGTCCGTCTTTTAGGTTATTAAAAAATATAACACATTTTTTACCGGATCAAATACATAAATAAATACAGAGCATCAAAGTTACGGAGTGGGGAGTATTGACGTCACTCCTCGATTAAAATCGTACTGAGGCGTGACGTCACGCACGAGCAACTTTAACCCAGTGTATCTTTGTAATTTTTAGTTTAAGAGAAAAAAGAATAAATACGTGTCGAATATTATAAAATAAACTATGTGATGGACTAAAAAAATTTTTTGTCATCATGCTTATACGTATTTACGATTTATTGATGATAGATAAGTAAATGTGATTTCTCGTAAATTATTGAGGCCACGCAATTCTTCGTTAACGATTTTATTGTTTTTCTTTTTGCTTATTTTTACATTGTTATTATTTATTTTTTTAGTAGCCTTTTGTGTCCCACTGCTGGTCTAAGACCTATTTTTATTTATGTAATCATTATCATCTTTATCTTATTTTGTTATTGTTTATACATTTATGTTTATTAATTACACTTTTTCTTTTCTTATATATTTTAAAGAGCTTAATTTTAAGAAGCTCTTGTCGACGAAGTCTACGCCACTTTGAATTCTCTAATTTTAGTTTTCCGCCGCCGTCCGTTTGAACACCTGATACTACACAACTCTATTCCCTCTTTTATTTATGTAATATACGTCTACGGTCTTCTATTTACCTTTTTTACTTTTCTTTTCATAACGTTTTTAACAAAATCGTTTTTTAATGTCCATAGTCAAAGTCAAAACTACTTAGGTACGAGTATATGCTTATTTAAATAGCACTTGTTGAAATAACTCTCAAGATACTTACTTACTTCCTTACCATAACCAAATAATAATCTCCCATAACATACAAATAGATAGGTACTTAAAATCTGTTCAAAACAGATAACGCTATCGGAAAATCATAGCTGTCGTAGCCCGTAGCGCTACGGCGTAGTAATTGTTACGAAGTAATTTGAATTGGGTAGATAGCATGTAGACACAAAAGGCTCGAAGAATTTGTTCTTTGTGAATTCAGGTTGTTGAAATAAGAGGGCACAGTAAACAATATCTGACTCGTAAATATTGTGATATTATTAAAATTTAAAAAGGAAGTGTTTTTTGGACAGTTCAGTTTTTTTTTTACATTTTCTACTTCTGTGTACTTGCGCTTGCTTCTTTTATCTTGTTTATTCTTAAACTTCTTTTTTTACTGTTATCTAACCTTCTTTTTACTGACCTCTTTACCATCTTTTTTTTTCAGAGTCTATCTATAGCTTCGTTCTTAATAGCTTCAAATTTTCGGTTAATACCCATAACAACTGTACCCGAAACTTGGCACTCCCCTCCTAGATTAAAAAGTTCCCCAACAAAGAGCCTATCATCGCCGCAATTAATTACTTTACGCGTAAGGGTTGTTCTCAAATACTGAAATGGAAAATACAGGGTGTTGCTGTAGAAAGACTGATTCCACGTACGCACACATGGGATAGCGTTGCGTGTGACAAGCGTTTTTCTAGTTACATATTATTTCAGTCACGCCTCTCTCTCATTGGGGTAGGCAGAGACCACTTCCTTCCACTTGCTACGATCCAAACACACCTCTTTCGGTTCATCCACACTCATCAGTCGCCTTATACATGCCCGTCGGTTTAGGGTACTCTTGACTTGGCCTTTCTTGAGCGAATATATTATTTCTATGGAGCAGATATCATAATTCGTGGCGTAGGTACCCATGTATGTAAATACATGGGATCAGTCTGTTTATACTTTCATGGTTACCTGCTAGCTTAGCATGGCACTCCGTGATAAGACGTTGTCATGCGTTTGTCACGCTTACGTCTCTGTCTATAGTTTTAAATGTGATAAGGACAGCATACGTGCGATAATTGTCGCGGCACGCCGTGCTAAGCTCCCAGGAAAACAAATAAATAATACACGTGAAACTGGACTAACAATTTTGAAATAGGAATCAAAATATGACCAATTCTGTTTTTTTTTGCTTAATTTTTAATTCCTGTTCCAAACATTACTTAGAAAAAGTTGTTCATTTCTACGACTACCATACTTTGAAGGTTGCATTCCTTTCTCTTACACCCTGTATAGCTTATAGCAGTGGGCGATGTGATTAAAACTCCAATCTTTGTAAATAACCAACGTTCTATTTTAATTTAAAATTTTATTAGACAAGAAATGTTTGATGTTTTTTAGGGTTCCGTACCTCAAAAGGAAAAAACGGAACCCTTATAGGATCACTTTGTTGTCCGTCTGTCCGTCCGTCCGTCCGTCTGTCAAGACCCTTTTTCTCAGGAACGCGTAGAGGTATGAAGCTGAAATTTATATCAATTACTCAGGTTTACTGTCCCTTGAAGCTGTGAAAAAATCAAACTTCTAAGCCAACGCAATCAAAAGATACAGCCATTTATGCCGCAAATTTTCGACACTTGCAAGGGAATCAAAACCTACAGGGTGCTTCCCGTGAACTCAGAATCTTGAAATTTGGTACGAAGCAACGTCTTATAGCATAGATAAAGGAAAAATTACGAAAACCATAAATTTTTAGTTACATCACAAAATATTTTTTTTTTTAATAATCTTAAACTTACTACCCATTTCCTCATAAACGCGTAAAGGTATTAAATTGAAATTCATACCAAATACTCAGGTCTATAATACCTTTAAGCTGTAGCAAAATCAAACTTCTATGTCAACGCAATCAAAAGAAACAGCAATTTAAGCTGCATATTTTGAAACTCGCAAGTACTTGCAAGGGAATCAAAACCTAAAGGGTACTTCCAGTCGACCTTGAATCTTGAAATTTGGCATGAAGCAACGTTTTATACCACACATAAAGGAAAAATTCCGAAAACCTTAAATTTTTAGTTACATTACAAAAAATATATTTTTTAATAAATATAAACTTATTACTTTTTCCATAGTTATGACTCGATTGTCGTAATGAACGAACTTTGTAAACCTTGCAGGTTTGTACGGAACCCTCGGTGTGCGAGTCCGACTCGCACTTGGCCGGTTTTTTTTTTGTAAATTCGATCGTTTAATCGATGTCCTTTATTTACCTTATGAAGAAACCATATACAACGTATATCTAAATACTTAATAGTCCACTTATATTGTATTCCTGTACCAAAGCTATTTTATTTAATTTTTTTACTCACAAACACTGTAATGGACGATGGAAAACCTTTTAATCTGATTTCCATGAGGACAGAAGTAATTTCGCTATTCCAATTACAGGGTTGCACTCAGACCAATTAACAGCTTAGTTAAATTAGGTAAATAAAAATATGTTTGCTTTTTTATTAAGGTCTATGTACACAGATCCGGCCCGTGCACGGGATGTGTCCGGGCCATGGCCCTTCAGAAGGGAAAACAATACGTCGTCATGACAACCTGACCTGCACTATTTATCACACCTTATTTATTACGAATTTAATTTTGCGGCATAAAAGCTAAACGAAAGATATGTCAAACTGAGCTTGCCTCATGTTTCCTTGGACTTAAATTCAAGATACATTATATAATTAATTAAAACAAAAATACATATTGCAATTACTTTATTTATTTCATTTACTTAAAAATACCAGTACATAATTAACTTGCTTTTTTTTCTTTCAGGTAAGTTCGAGTGCCATGGATTCAGGATTCTCGTTTTCTGATAAGTTCCTTCAAGTACCAGTACAAGAAGTAAAGATTCAGGATTCTCGTTTTCTAATAAGCTCCTTTAACTAGCGTCACGAGGTTTTCCCCAAGAGTCTAATTATTGACAGTTTCCAATTCCATCCCTGTGCTTATCTAGCGATTTGTGGTTTTACATGGAACATTGGCAGCCTCAAAGGCAATTGTTCTGCTAAGTAATCAAGTGTTAACTTCGAATAAGTATTTGTATATCAAAGGTATAAGTTTCAAAGGATTTGGATTACTGAGATAATATCAGACTATTAGAATATTTGCTTTGTAGTGTAAACTATAAGAGTAACTTTAGAACTATTAAGCATAAGCTAAACTCAACTGACAAGAGTCTGAACTCTAAGATGATAATGATTTATTTTATATCAAAGATTCAATGAAATCGAAACATATGTAAGCAGTTAAAAACACTGCGTTACAAATGAAAAAAAAAATAGAGTACCCGCTTAGAAATGTCATGTTTTCTTATGAATACTTATAGTTTATTAAAAATACATACAAAATTTCCATTCATCACGTCTCATTTTTCTTCCATAAGTGTGCCAAATTCTACTAAAAATTTAAATGCTAAAACATATTTTAAAGAAAATTAGTTAATTCAACCAGATTTTTTCATAATAACCAAGTTTAATTTTATAATTAAGGTTAAAAATAACAAAAAAAAAACATTATAAAAGTTTTAACACAAAAGATCGCAAAACTTTAACTTTTTCTTTTGTGCTTTGAATGGTCTTCTCGTTTTAAACGCCAGCAGTAATTGCCTAGCATAGTTGTGTCCCAACGCCCTTGAAATCGTTCTTCAAGCTTCTTTACATCCTGGTGGAACCTCTCACGTTGCTCATCACTGACTGCACCAAGATTAGATGGGAAAAAAGAAAAGTGAGAATGAACGAAGTGAATTTTTAACGACATTCTGCAACCCAACTTTTTATATGCTTCTAACATGTCGTCAACTAGCTTTTTCGCATTTTCGGCTCTGTGGTTCCCTAAAAACCCTAAAAATGACTACTAAACAAAACAAAATAATAAAAAAGTACAACACATCAAAAATGGTAACTATTTCGTTTACGCCTAAAGTGAGAGTAATAGAAAAAATAATTTGGCATGTACCTCGAAAACTAGACGTGATAGATACCACATATGTTTAGAACATTTAATCTGTGTTTCATTAGCTATTCATTCCAGCTAACACTTACGTGGGTACCAAAATCGTGTAACGCAGTGAAATTAATGTTATACCGTTCAATAGTCCTATAAGAACTATTGACTCCATTTCAGGAATACATACATACATACATATCCGTTACGCCTCTCTCCCATTTTGGTAGGCGGAGACCACTTCCTTCCACTTGCTACGATCCAAACACACCTCTTTCGCTTCATCCACACTCATCAGTTACCTCAGTATTATATCCAACGCGTATAAAACCAAAAAGAAATTATTTAGACTCTTCGTATAAAAAATATCTCAACCCCTTTCATATGATTCTTTGAAATGGTTATGCCATTTCAAAACATGAACCAAATAACAGTTGACTTCAAAGATACCACAAATTCCAAGTTAAAAGCAAGTATTCATTCCGAAGTGCATGTTTTAACATTTAAAGCGACTTGCCACAGCTTCCTTAAAGCTCTTGGAATGTGGAAATGCCATTTTTCTGAGCTTTTCTGTCGTATAAGCTCACTTTCATGAGCTTTCAGTCTGCGGAATCAACGTCAGGGGTTAAGTGGATTAAATGTTAATTAAGTAGCTTTTTTTGAAGTGAAGTTAATTTAGGAAAGTAATTTTAAATATTGTACTTATACGCGGAACTTTATTTCATTTTAATTCTTCTTCTATGATAAGGATTTTCGATAAGACAACTCATTAAATTATTCGGAAACTAGACTAACGTATAAAAACAAAATTTACCGCAGCGTGAAGGCATCATAACGTTACTACCCACTCTTTGATATAGCATTAAGAACGCAAAAACGATAAACTTTGGTTAAATGAAAATGCCAAAGTATATTAGATGCTATCTAGCTATTAATCACAAAAAAACCTGTAAGCAACACTAGGTATCTACTAGCACAAATCTTTAACAGAATTAAACTAACTTTTATTTAAAAGAAATAGGACTCCATTCCACTACTAATACCAAAGCCAGTATAATTTAATGCCTTCATCAAAATACCCAGCGTTAATAAAATACCTTTCTCTCTTTAATTTATTTACAGGAAATTCTTTCTCGCTAGTCCACCGCACAACATCGCCAACTTACACGTCCAATGCTTCTTTTAAACTAAACTTTGGAGTTTTGAAGTGAAAAAAGGGAGTATTGGAAAGTGTTAGAAGAGTTTTTCCATTATTGTTGTTGCGTTGTAGTTTTGGAGATTACTTTTTAGATTGATAATAGGCCAAGAGCCTCCGAGAGCCGTACACCATATGATGATAAAAATACTTTATCTATAAGTACCTATTTTTAACATCATTGCATTTTGCGCAACTTTGTTAACTGGTAACTGCCAAAGGAACCAAGGTACCGATTTCATAATTGGGGACCATTCCTACTTATGTAGGGTGTACACATGAAAGAACTTTCAGCCTTCAGAATTTAAGGCGAGTCGGGCTACCGGACGCTTCTGGGCTATAAGGTCTGATTAGAAAATATTTTATATTACATTGTCATGACGAAATGGCTCAAATGTATAACCCAACTAAATACAAAAGGCTTGTCGAATGAAAATTGTGATGTTGACAGGCGTTCATATAAAAAGTTGTATTCTACAGATGAATTTGATTGCTAATCTCGTTTTTTTATTTTTTCATTAACAAAATACCTTCGGTATGTAAATTTCTTTGAGCCTTGTTATTTATTAGATTATTGTTAATTAAACAAACTTTGTTTGACCTACGAAGTATTAACAAAAGGTCCAATTTAAAAAGTTTTACAATGTCAAGTTTAATTTGTCTTGTATAAGTTGGTAACAAGGTGACATTGTTGTTCTGTTAAAGTTATGATAGTAAATAAGATATTTTTTAAAAAAGACCTACATAGAGTTAAATTAATGAATTAATTAAAGGCTCGTGCTCTTGTAGAGGGGACTAAGACCCAGACACATGGTGAAACGCAACTGAAACTACTAGTTACTTTTGAGTTGCTGAAACGAAACGTTTCAAACCATTTGCGTCGTGTGTGGTTTTCTAGTTTATTCGAAGTCGTCGAAGTTTCTGCTGTAGAAGTCTATAGCAGAAACTTCGATGCAATTTAAAAGTAACTTGCAGTTTCAGTTGCGTTGCAGTTGCGTTTAATCGTGTGTTCTGGGGCTAACTAATAAGAGCTAAATCAAACAAATGTCCAAAATGGTCGACCATTTTGGACATACCAGTCGACTGGTGCTCAAACTGACGGTAGAGAGCAAAGTAGCGAGGATAGAGTCCTCGCTACTCCGACAAGAGCTACGATAAGAGTTAAATAAATAAGTAACAGCTAGTTTCTAGATAACAAATAAACAGCTTAATATAGTAGAAATACAATTACATTAGACCAATATCCATAACATCGATGAAATCTTACAAACTATATCCAATACTTTCTATCAACTTATAAATAATTTAATCCGTTCCTTCTCTTGGGAAAACCTTCGGGGACTAGGTTATGAAAGGGGATGGAGGGGGAGATTAGATTTAAATTTAATTTCCAATTAACTTCGCATCCGTGGCTACAGATGGCAACATGAATCCTATCTCTTTGTTCTTTTAATTAATTTTGTCAAAGTAAAATCGGATTTTCTCGATTCCTATTACGGTCTTATGAATGATTGATTGAGGTTCTGTTTGACAATGTAATCTTGGTGTCTTGTCATGTTGTGAAATAAAAACTGCGGAACAAAAGAAAGCGACATGATTGTATTTTCTTGATGTTTTTCTTAACAAGGATCTTACAAAAGTAGAGTTATAATGATAATAATTTTGTATGTTGCTAAGTAAAACTTGTACGGTTAGCATCATAAGTCGATGAACACATTCAGATTTTCAAAAATAAAATACACCGTTATTAGACGAAATCGCTTAGCAAAAGATACTCTAGGGTTTATTGACCATCTAATAAGGTTCAAAATAAAGAAAATAAGTGAGGTTTTACGTCTAATAATTGTGTATATTACTTTTGAAAATTCGAAAATGTTTATCGACTTATGATGCTGACTGTACCTTATTGACGTGTATCTGGTAGCTTACAGTGCATACAGCGGTGCGGATCCGCAAACGTATAAATTTTCTATTGTATTAGATTACGACAATTAGATTACAATTCGATCCAGCACTGTTTGTTGGATCCAGCATATGCTGGATTCAGCAATGCAATCCCTATTAACTGGTTTTAAACGGAGCGGAGGTCTAAGTGGCAGAACATTTTATTTGATAAAGTTGTCTACGCGATAAAAACCGAATTTGTCTGACGACAAGTCACACGTATCACCTACATATTAATATGTAGTTTGTGTTTTGAGGTTTAATATGTAGGTGATGTTATGATATACAGTCTTCGCCTTTCAGCAATCGTAGTACTTATTTTTTAGGAAAATCCTTTATCAGATTTTTACAATAGTAGGTACGAATACTTAGTCAGCAGCAAAAATAAACTTACGTAGGTATATTAGTACACTGGAATCCAAACCCTAAACTACACATAATAAAGTTAATACTCTATTTAACTGCCGTATGCTCCGGCAGACATAATGCCGTCATTAAGAGACATTAATTAAGTTCTGGTACTTTAACTTAAGCACCTATTAAATTTGTTTTATGACTTTACCTAACTTATCATTATTATGTTTGAAAGTAAAGGAGTATTTTTTATTAAGCAGAGTAAGTGAGTTTGAAAAAAGTTTTTTTTTTATTGCAAACTTTGCATTTGCGTCTTTATTCCAAGTTTGAATGTTGCGCAAATTTTCATGGCGCTAATTACCTACTACTTGAATCTATTTAGTAGGCACAGTAGCGTGAAATATCTATTTATATCAGTCCATAATTGCATTACAGCTTGTTGCCTTTTATTGAACGTCGGATTCAGATTTTTTTATTAGCCAGTTTCTTCCTACTGCTGGACAAAAGCCTCTCCCATAATAGGGATGATGACTACATTCAAAAATTCAAAAAATAATTAGTCCGTCTTTTAGGCTATTAAAAAAATATTTGAAACACATTTTTTACCTGATCAAATACTTACATAAATAAATACAAAGATACAGAGCATCAAAGTTACGGAGTGGGGGGTTTTTACGTCACTTTTGAGTAAAAATCGTACTCAAACGTGACGTCACGAGGAACTTTAACCTAGTGTATCTTTGTCATGTTTAGTTTAAGAGAAAAAAGAAAAAATACGTGTCGAATATTTTAAAATAATCTATGTGATGGACTAAAAAAATTTTTTTAGTCATCATGCCTATTCTCCACAGATTCCTGTTATATTAAACTTTTAACTTTTTTATATAAACGATGGCTTCAACCTGGGTCCTTATAAAAGTCTACTGGCAGTACAAGTGCATTTATACAACTTTTAAAAAGTAAAGAAATAAATCTATAAGCAATAAGAAAGAAGGATCAGTCGATCGCAACTTGGATGCGAGTTGGCGATCCGTTCATTACAGTTTAATGAGTTTACAACTCTGTACATAACTTGTACTTGTATTTACTTTGAGGATTTTTACAGCGACGGTTTCAGGGGTATATAAATATATATAGTGTCCACGAATGTAGGATTGAGTAAAACATGGCTTTTTCCATTTACTTCGTTTATTTTTTACAAAAGATAAAAATCTTAAAAAACGTCCGCCATGTCGTTGCTAGGATACCTTCAAAATATTCCAAATACAAACTGCAAAGTACTTCCGTCCCTACATATACATATGTGGCCCCTTTTTTCATACATGCGTAAATATTATGGCTCTTGTCTAGCAGTGTTTAAAACTACCGCGATCAGTCTAGCTATTCCTTATACATAGATACATCTGTCACGCCTCTCTGCCATCGGGATAGGGAGAAACCACTAGCTAGCTAGCGAATAGCATTAATAATGGCTAGCCATTGCACTCGTTTAAAATCACGAACATAGATAAATCAGTGAATCTCTACTAACTACGTACTAACCTAAATTTCGTAACAAACGCCTGTTAACGTCATAGTTATCATGTTACCGGCATATATTTGTTAGAAGTCAGATTATAAGAATAATTGAGAGGTTTTGATAATGATATTAAACGAATGGAATAGCCCTAGCTGTTTCTAGGTGCATCTCTGGAAATAAACAAGAAGTTTTAACCGTTGCGACTAAGTTGTTCCTCCTCTGAGATTTAAGTAGTTTGTACTGTGACATGAAGCTTAAAATGTGTAAGATATACGCTCATTTACAGCGAAGAAAAGAAATGAAATATAAATCTAACAACCTCGTTTCATAAAAGTAAAAGAAAGAGGGCCCTATTTCTAAGATTTCACTGTCCGTCAGTCAGTCCGTCTATCGTCAGACTTATCTCAGGAACCATAATAGTAGTTACGTATGTAGTAACTATTTAGTACATACACACATATCCGTCACGCCTCTCTCCCATTGGGGTAGGCAGAGACCACTTTCTTCCACTTGCTACGATACAAACACACCTCTATCGCCTCTTTTTTCTTTACGCCTCTTTTCAACTATTTAGTAATCTGTGATAATAGGCAGACAAATGAAATTTTCACTCATGATTTCTGTCTCTAAATACCTGCATAACAAAGATTTGCTATTTCCTGTTTTAGAACATACAGTATTAGTATAATTTTATCGTCACTGAATCCATTATTCTAATCGTGTTTCAGTAACACACTGTGTAATAAAAGTGTCAGATGGTACAGTCATAAATGAATAGTCGTCACTCAAGTTTTAGCAATAAAGATAGTAATCTAATAAACCCACGCCTTTAACTTTTCTACTAAAACTTCTTGCTAAACTAATGTAGAATAATTAACGTATAGATGAGACGCAACATTATTGGGTGTTACATATTTATCTATGTATGTTCATCAGTTCCTGATACCCATAGTACAGGATTTGCCTAGTTTGGGGTCAGGTGACCGTGTGTGAAATGTCCCGCAATATTATTTATTTATTTATTGGCAGTGGAAAACAGATGGCTGCGGTGGGATTTCAAAGTTTTTTCTAACCTTTGAGCCTTTACGCAAGTGGTACAACTGCCTCCGCGGTTTTAAGTTTAATAGGTACCTAAATAATGTGACAAATCTGCTTTTGAAATCGTCTAGCGCATGGTAGCTAGATGGTAAACGGATGTTTAGCCTCTAATATGTATAAAGGGCCAAGTATGTATTATGCAAATACTATCTATATAAAACATAATTATTAACAATATTTGATTGTTAACAAAGGTACCAAATATTAAATATTACTAGTTTTTATATGTCATTTATGCCCAAAACTAGTTCTTCATCAGCCGTAACATTCATGCTTAGGTGTATTATGTCGCTTCTATTCTTAATATTCTATTCTTTCAAACTTATTCGCACCAAGTTAATGCGTGTACGGCAGAAACTACATATTCAATAACAAACATCTCAGTTACCTGCGTTACCTTCAGACCAATTTCCAACTTTTCTTATTGGGTAGCCAAACAGTAACATAGTGCTAAGGGATAAGGATTATTTTTGTTTGTACTAGTTTCTATTGGAGACTCACAAATTGCTTACGAAGCCCCGAGAACAACAATATGGCTGAATAAATGTAAGTATTACGTTAAGCGAGAAAAAGGTAACATTTTTTTTTTGTTATCGTCATTTTGGTAGAGTTATAACTGCTTTACCTTACTTTCTCTTTTTGAATGCTTAAAACAAAGTTAAATAATAGAAGTTATCACGATGATAATTAATTCAAAAATAATGAAACAGTTAATTTGTAACTATGTAACATTCTTTTAAAAAAATCTTGGAATTAAAATCGATAATCTACTAATTTTGCCAATATAATCCAGATTTTTGATCTTTCAAAAATTGACTTATGTTTTGACCTTGATTGGTAGATACTTTTCAAATCAGAACCATGTCTTGGATATCATTTTCACGCGTCAAAATTTTAATTTTCCCGCCCATAAAATGCGTAGGGAAGCGAAAAATATGTTATGTAAGGAATAATCGGTTTATAATCCAATACCCGCACTTTCTGACGCACCGCGTTCGGAAATTTGGGCCGCGTAGGCGCCATCTTGAATATTTTATTGACAAAAAATACGATTTTCGAACGTAAATACGATAAAGGTGTAGTGAAAAATGTAAGAAGATAAAAAACAAAGCATTTATGTAATTTATCAGAAAGTATTGAAGGTCATTATTGGTCATTACAGATTAAGTGCCCGTTCCAACACCTACAGATACAATTTAGCTGCCAGATAAAGCTATGTCTATTTCATAAGTCAGATATTTTTTTCTGTAAATGGTGAAACGAGCCTTAAGGCTTGTTTTACCGATTTATCAGTTGTAGAGATTTAGCTGGGTTTTAAAAACATATTGAGCTTTGTCAGACCTTCCAGGAACAAAATACACGGTAATTCAATGAGTTCCGAATTATTCAGAGGACTTGAATTATGATAATCCAGCCTTCGCCACTGGAACAGGGATGTATTTAGGGTTTTTAGACCCGCAGGTTGAATTCAAATTTTTGTAGTGTATGGCGGTAGATTTAGATAAAGCTAAGTAGGTAGTTGTGAATATGTAATGTCAAACGTTAAATAATAAATAACTGTTATCTAGGCGTGTTGTTTCCTTACTCCTGATTTCCATTACATTATAATTTTCAATTTTATTAGTAATTAGCTAGAGTATTAGAAAATAGAGAAGTCCATTTAGATAAAGCGCTTTCAGCTTTAAACCTGGAAGAAGCGGCGTTAGTTTGCAACTGAAATTATCCCACGTTGCGCGTAACAAGTGTGCTGCCAATCATATTATTTTAATAGAGCAGATCTCATAACGTGTTACCTAGGTTGATTTTGGGACCAGTCTGTTTCTAGCTTTGAGTGTAGAATATTATAAGGAGGAGCCATACCGTCTGGATCTGCGTGCCTGGTCTGGCGCAAAATGGCTACTTTTTGTACGATACTACTTTTCGTTTGACAGGTCATCTACCAAGAATTCTATGAGAACACTTGGCGCAACCTCGGCACGCTGTCATATACTTATTTGTGAAAAATATATATAAGGCCACTCCTCATATTCCCTCCTCATTGGTTCCTAGCTTCATCATCATTGCCCTCCTACGTCCCTGTCTAAGCCCAATATTGTTCGTTCGTTTATATTTGAGTTTAGCCTTTTGAAGACCGCTACGAATTTCGATTTGAATATAAAATTATGTTTTTGGCGAAATTATTTGGCAAAGTGTTCAAGTTGCTTTGATTAATTGAATTTTTAAGTATCTCACGTAATTCTTTAGGAACGAAATTTTCCTTGTTTTGCGTGAAAAGGACTTGATTTTTACACCAGATTGTTTTATTTGAATAAATAAAGTACGATTGTTTGTAAACAATGTTTTGTAGAACAAGGCGAGATCTTTTAATTGTGTTTATTCTTTTCCTTGTTGAATCAATTAAGCGTTTAAAATTTTGTTCTATGCTGTACTAACTTGTAAAAGTGTTCCTACTTGACAAATGGCTTGTACCTTTGACAAAGTTCAAGCTAATCGTTAATTCATGATTGTTTTTATCTTGACAAATAACATAGACTGTTACGACTATTCAGGGATGTTTTGAACACGAATTTCAAAATAGCTCCGTATTTATTTATTACTTAATTATTTTCCTCTAGACGTTATTGTCTTTTGCAAAAACAAAGTTATATTTGCTCTTAAATGGAATGTAATTACTTTTAGTGCTCAGAAATAAGTTTTAATTTCCTGAAATCGATATGTTTCCATCTAAATGACTGATAGTCGATGTTCGTTCAAATATAAACGGATGACTGGAGATTGATAGAAACCGACGTTTCATCGGGAAAATATTACCACACAAATAACTATGATACGAAAACTCATACATACGTGTACAACATGCCTATGCCTACTGCTTTTTTTCTGCGAATTTATCTGTGTGACCATATGCGTGACGAAATAATCTCAAAAGAATTTCATAAAAAGGAGGTTTAATGCGATGAATTAAACCTTCTTTCTTTTCCAGTTTATGGCGAAAACTTCTTGGTATCATCTCTTTTTCATTCTCATAGACATAATGATATTTTAATAAACAGACATGAGAATTGGACTACTTATATTCTTCAGCAAAATAATGGACTGAGATACTTAGAATACGGTCAACTTGTTAATCGCCTTTTAATTTGATTAATTAATAAATAAGTACCTAATTATTGTATTTTTTTCACTTATACAGGGTGTAACAGCAAGGGGGTATAAAGCCAAAACACAGCGATATTCCTCATGAAACTGAACAACTTTCCCTAAGGAACATGGGTGGTAATTCGAAAAAAAAAATTCGCCTCCCTGTACAAAATGTCCGATCAGCTGATCGAGTAAGTAAGGGCGAATCAAAATTTTTTTTCGAGTTACGACCCATGTTCCTTGGGGAAAGCTGTTCAGTTTCATTAGGACTATCGCTGTGTTTTGACTTTATGTCCCCTTTCTGTTACACCCAATATTTAATTATAGTTCTTGATAATATGAAAGCATCTGCTCGTAATCCAGTAGATAGTAATAAAATGATGCTCAGCGTATAATATAATCGTATGCAATCCGTAAAGTCAAACTCTAGCCACTGTATTTGCATATTGCTCAAAACTCCTTCCTATTTCAACAAAGACTTTTGTATGCATAAAATAGATGTTGGTTAAGACTTTTTGGTATTGAGATAGTTTGTTATTTGCTAGTTTTTTATCTACTTACAGATAAAATTTATCAGACAGATATTTTATACCTGTCTCTGTCTAAAACGTTATGTTTTATGAAATAGACATAGGTTAAATTTAGACAGTTAGACATCAGTTAAATTTTATCCGAAGGTGGTGAAACCGCCCCTTATTTCATCCGTATATCATATAAATTAGATTTCTTGTAAAGTTAATTAAACAATAAAGTGTAGTTAGTGGGTTTGATTTTAAGTGGACAGTCATTTAATTCGTGCTTATTTCTATGTAGCTAAACATGAAGAAGGTAAATAGGTCTTAAATAATACCAAATTTTATCAATTTAATAAATGGCATTTCCATAATTAGGTACACTGAGTTACAAATACTCGCGTATTGGATCCAATAAAAAAGTGAATAGGACATAAAACTGGAACCAATATATTATGTGAATACCTTGATATAATGCTATCTACACATCAAAGCCGCCGGCATGCTCCCGGGCTAGGCTGGCGGCTTTACGTCATATGAATGGCAGCTATCAAAAAAGCCGGCGGCTTTGGTGTGTATACCATAAGATAAGTTGTCTGTTACTGGAGCCTTAATTTGTAAATAGGTGACACGTAAGAGTTAGACTTTACTGCATTCTATCCTTTTCTCACAATCTATGATCTATGACCGTATTTTACAACCTTTTCAAGCCACAAGAAGCGCCTAGGTCACACTTTGCATGAACTAAGTTTTGATTTGACTTTAAAGTTACGTCGCAGTCAGCAGCTAAAGTTTGTAGCTCAACGATACATTTGCATTAGTTCCTTTGTTGAATTTCAACCTTAAGTCAGTGTTTAGAAAGCGTAAAGTATCGTAGTTACTCTTACTACTATATTAAATTAAATTAATAAAATATATGTTGAGACTTCAGCAGATTTAGCGACGATACAATAAAGGACTTAAGTCAAATAAATATCGTGGAACCACATCTATGAAGAGGCAATTTTATATTTTATAATACAGCAAATTATATCTTGACACCTCAGCAGCATTGATCGTGATACAGTAAAGGACTCAAATTAAATAAATTCATGCTAATTGATCTAGCCAATGAGGTTAGTCGCTATTACTATCATCTACAAAGTATCAATAAATTGTCGCATTGCATGCCGTGACACTACCTTTATTTCATTAGTGTCACGTCATTGAGTCACACTAACTAAATTACTTAAATGCGAATAGGGTATAATTTAAAGCGGTATAGTTCCTGCCTATTTTGTTAGCGCTACTCTCATTAATTTCTGTTTATTTTGCTCCACTAAATTGTTTGTTATATATCAAAAATCAATCCAAAATAACGTCCTTAAACATGATTCCAACGTAATTATATTGTTAATAACAAGTAAAACAATATTGATATTGTTCGAAGTAATCTTGAGAAAATTGGATCTGGCCGACGCAAAACAATCTTTTCTACATAAGTACCTTTGCGGTTATGAAAAAAAACCTTTAATCCAATTTGTGGACGAAAAAAGACCGAGCGTTGGCGTTCGCGCCAAATTAGAAGCGGGATGAGGTGTTGCTTTATTAGATATTCAAAAAGAGCATTCTTTATTTTTAATTTTGGTATTTTTAGGGTATTCTAATTTGGCCAGTGTGTGAAATTTTAATGTTGTTATTTTATTTTGGTGACTTTGGTTTCATTGTTTTGTGTTTTCCTCTACAGAATGAGGAGAGATAGGAATTTATTATTGGCGACTTACTTTGATTATAACTGCAAAACAAAACAAGTAAAACAACAATAAGTACACCGTCATAAAACATAGTCTTTAAGTTAATTATTTAAATCCATGAAAAGAGGATCTCTTTTCAAAAAACCCATAAAATAACACGGCACATTCATTGCGCAAAAATAAAAGGAATTTCTCTCATGTTTTTCCGCCCGATTAACCTCCTTACTTTAGTCGTTTTATTTGCGGGGTAAAAAATACCCAACCGTATATCTTTCTCGTATGGTGTGGCTTTGACACTATAAAAACAAAATGGAGGATAGCAATAAGAACGGTCTATGTGTTTTTTTAAATGGCGAGGAAATTTGTGCTATAAAAACGAAGGCTTTTTTTAGGTGTTTTTTAGACCATTGCAAAATTATGGGGCAATTTATGGTTTTATCCATAGATTTGCCGATTGTAAATAAATCCTCTGGATACATTCATAAAATGCCGTATAATTTTGCAACGGTCTAAAGCACCCTAAAAACTTCCATTCCGAAGTTTTTCAATGAAGTCAATCTACATAGTAAGGCATATCGATATTGATTACCTATTTTTTTTTCTTTTTTTTTGCAACACTAGTTTAAAAAAAAAAAACAAAATCAAAAATTATATATTTTCTCTCACATAATACATAAACAGTTGAACTTATATTAATTATGCAGTTTTTATAATGCGAGAGACTAAGATACCCTGTATTACCTTTATTGTGCTGATGAAAAGAATACTATCTTGTAACAAAACTTATATTTTAATTTTTCTTTTTCTTGTTTATAATTTCGACCGTATATTTTCTTGGAATAAACTTTTATATCTACTTATTTGTTAAATTGTGTTGAGAAATCGGGATTCTTATTTCAAATCTTTAACGAATTCTTTTAATTTCACTGCCTTGTTTCTCAACGAAAAAAATCCCTTAAAAAACATTGCTCCAGTTTTATCTATCATCCATGGCTCAATTCCAACAACACAGTTCCCATTTCCCATACTTGTGCCATAATCCAAGGGTGTACTCGATATCTCTGCCATGGAATGAAATTTAGGCAAAGTATCGCCTCAGGCGCGGATTAGGGAAACGATCAGATCTCAGGCGAAGGCTGAAGACCGTCGAGTATTTTTGTACATTATACTTCGTTCTACGTAAAATAAATTGGCTTTAAGCTGGTATTTCAGTCGAAAAACAGAGTTCTACGATATAACAAGCTTTCTGTCGAATAATTACCTTCTACGAATATAAAATCTAACAAAACAATGAAATAAGATTAGAGAACTCTATGTCGTATCAAGAAGTCAAAGTATTATCAGAAAATTCAAGATGGCAGACACTCCACAGATATTTATCTCAAATCATTTTTTAAACAATAAAAAAATCTGATTTTACTTAGAAATTTACTATATTTCGTAAGCAATTTTATTCATCGGCTAGCCTCCTTGCTATCTTCCCATTTTGTCGTAGCTCAAAAATATTTTCCCGAAACCGTACTTTTATTAGAAGGAAACGCGACCCAATAAAGGAAATGATAGGAATCCGTCGTAATTCCCTCAACGATCGGAATCAAATTTACCAACTAATAAAACTTTTACGAATCATGTAAATAAAACTCGCGAAATCCAATTGGTTAAAAATATTTTCGTAGATTGTTCTGCTATACCGTTTTTATTTAAAGCTTTACGTACTTGCGGTTTAATCGCGTTGGTAGTTAGAAATATCTATTGTAATATATGTCACAATATTATATATGTCAAACCATAACAATAGGCGTGACGACACTATGAAATAATCGAAGATTTTATGATTTCAGGGGAAAATACACATTTAAAGGATTCAAAAAACTATTTTAGTTTTATTTAAAAAATTGAGATTAACAAGATTTTCTATAAAATAAAAGAGTAAAATACTGCAATCGGCCATTTTGACTGAAACGCCAATCACAGCGCATGACGTCATACTCATGTAAACATCACTGTGTTGTTTTGACTGATTGTACGCTAGGATTGACTTTTTGTTTATTTTTGTGAATAACTACAAATTTATTATAATGGAACCAGGGTTTATCAGGGCAAACAGTTCCAATTTGCCCAGGATCGATTTGCTAATGTTATTAATAAAGTGACGAATTTTAATTTTACTTCGTTCGGGTTTCGCCGTGCAAGCTGTAACCATTTATCTCTTTTTTTTTTATGTATGGGACATGAACAAACACCTTGTTGGGTGTCTTTATTGATGTATTTTTGCACAGAGGTACTGCACACCACTTATAAACTTTAGAATTCATTTTTATCACAAGAAATACGAAACGTTTGTTTACTTTGTTGTCTAGCCGGGCGGGAACACATTTGACGTTTACAAAAGTGTGACGTCACACGCGACGCCATGACACGGAGAGCTGTTTTCACGCAGTATTTAAAAATAATTATAAAAATGGTTTTAATCTTCTTAAAACATTAGTTAAATACCGAAATAAAGTTTTTGTTGTAAACAGTAAATGTGTATCTGCATTTTGGAATAGGATTTCAAAATCTTTCGACATGCCTATTGTCAAAGTTACGAGGTGGTTCGATTGCAAGTGCTTAAAAATACTTACGATCAGGATTTATACTCAGTGTTATGCTCTTCTTAATCTAGATTACCTAAGGCTAGGTCTAAAATCGTAGCTTTATTTCTATAGAGATAAGAAAATATGTACCGTACCCATTTTCATTTCCTTCCCAACTCAAAAATTCACAAATTTCCCTCAAAAGTACCCATCATAGCTGACAGAGTAAAAGTTTGTAATTGTAAAACCTCGCTCGACTAATTACAAAAGGTGAGGCGTAATAAAAATAAACTTGGCCGCCAAGATCGTTTCCGGTGCCTTATTTCCTTTTGACGGAATAAAAAAAATACAATTTCCACAAGCGACTGTCTTTTGTCTGGAGTCAGTAATTTTGCTCAGACTCTATAGAACAGGTGTCAGTAATTTATGTACGAATTTGATTTTATTAAACTTTTTTTTTTCTCTTTAGGACCGTAAGTAATCTTTACTATTAAATAGCTGGGCTGTTTATCTAGGTATTATCTAGGTGATGAGATCCGCAGAAGAACTAAGGTCACTGACATAGCTCGAAGGATCGCAAACCTTAAGTGGCAGTGGGCGGGGCACATTGCTCGTAGAACCGATGGACGATGGGGCAGAAAGGTTCTCGAGTGGCAACCACGCACCGGACGACGCAGTGTGGGAAGGCCTCCAACAAGGTGGACAGACGATTTGGTTAAAGTAACTGGAAACCGTTGGATGTGGGCAGCGCAAGACCGATCGTTGTAGAGATTCTTGGGGGAGGCTTTTGTCTAGCAGTGGACGTCCATAAGCTGATCATGTCAGCTTATGGGCGTCCACTGCTGGACAAAAGCCTAAAAACCTAAAAGATTGTCTAGGTACCTGCGCTAGATGAATTTGTATCTACTTTTTATGATAGCTGTTGAAATATTTAACAAAATTGTCATTTCTCCAAACTCAATGACTAATTGACTTATTGCCGAAAAATTGCAAAGTGCTATTGTGTTCTTCATTACCTACTTTATAAAAATTGCGGATGAAATGCCTTATCCTTGATTAGATGGAAGTAAAAAAGATTCCCAAAGTTCTACCTCATTTACGAACATATATCGTCCGCTGCCCTTTTCAAAATTCATATCACACACATATCCTCAAATGTTCGATGTCTAGACACGTCTAGACTAGATGTGTACTAGAAGAGAGGTACCGACCTACAATTTGTCAAAGTCGAATCTGACAACATGAGACATTGATCCTCTGATTTTACTTTCATCCCTTTCAGCACACCATTTTGATTTTAGGAACTGTGTTGCCAACTTTTAAATATAATACCCGGTTTTAAAAAATAGGCCCTTTTATTTAGGTAGGTAATGTTATTTTTTTTGTTCATTTGTTCTCAGAAAATCGGAATTAGGTAAGGTAAGAATATTAACAAAATGCCAAGAAATATTTTCTAAGCCAATAACTTGATAACTGCTCTAGTTACCACCTCAAAATAAGTGTTTTACGTTAGAATTAATAGTTGTTACTTGCAAACGTTTTTTATTGAAAACAAAATATTTCTTCCTATAATATTCTCCTTTCTTTAAACCTACTTATTCCTTGAAAAAGCAGATATTTTCGTCACTGCTTAGAATGTTCTTGGAACTGAAGTAAAGGAAAAAATCCTGTCTTTATTTATAGTATTGGGATTTGAATTGGAAATAGGTAAGTAGGTTAATACGTTATAATTTATAAATAAATTGACAGTGAAAGAAAAAGGAATTGAAAATAAATAAAAAAAAACGAATATAACTAATTTTATTTACTTACTAGCTTTCAATCAAGACTTTCGTCAAAATTTTGCCGATGAAAAATGTTAGGAAAGATATTTATTAATATTTACGAAATTGTCTCATAATTATATTGCACTCCAATTTTAGTTTAAAATTGGAACAGTCTCGACTTGAGAACCCCTAAAGTGAACGCGAAACTGCAAGCAAACAATGCACAAACTTCACACCGAACTTTCCCCAAATTCCGGGTAAATTCCGAAACTGACAACACAACACGTTGGTAATAAATCCAACTTCGCGAAAGTAGTGAATCAAGTAGAACCTGAAATAGTTAACTTGGAACTTAGCTGCATTTGACTTTATACAAATGAGGTGTCTAGTTGTTTCTTGAGCGTAAAAAATGAAATATTCTTCAGGCATCCTTGCATTATTCAAGTCGGAGTTGTGTGCGAGCAGTGATATCAAATAAGTTTACTTGTTACACCTGCCTTATGAGTTTTATTTATAACGTATTGTGTAGGTAATAGAAAGAATTCTTAGTTTTCTTTGTTTTATAAAGATCACCCTTTTATAAATTGTATACCTTATGGTATCTACACACCAAAGCCGCCGGCTTTTTTGACAGCTGCCATTAGTATGACGTAAAGCCGCCGGCCTAGCTCGGCGGCATTCCGGCGGCTTTGGTGTGTAGACAGCATAATGAATTCAGAAATGTATCGCCAACATCTAATAAATTTAATCCCTAGAGTTTATCAACCTTATTAGCATACAAATAGCGTCTTCCTTGAGGTCAAAAACATGAATGGAAATATCCAGCAAGTAGGTAAACATTGTACCTATATGCATCGTCCGCAATAAACGCGTAGCTTTACGAGGCTCGAACTCTGTTGATAGTTGGAAACACGCCAGCGTGTGAAGGTCATTCCTACCCTGTTTGATGTACTGCTTGGAAGAATGGGAAACAACATACTACATAAGTGCATAAAATAGTCGTCAGGGCTCTCTCTTAATAAGTATTAGTATTTGAAGCATATTAAAGTGCTGTCATCAGCTGTCATTGTAATCATTTTTCGGCACATATTCAAAATGTCAATTACTATGAAGGTAACCTAACTGTACTTATAAAATATCATTGGGCATTAGCTAATAAGCAAATATGATTTGAAGTTAAATGTGACATCGGAAATTAACAGACAACTTTTACTATTTATCAGTATAAACGAGTAGGAATCTACGCACAATACGGCTTAAGATATTGTGATGCTAAGCCGAGAAACTGCTCATTTCCCAGAAAAAAAGACAGAAGAGAGAAAATGTTCTCTGTTGTCAATTTTACAAAGCAGTGTGTATATGAAAGTAGTAGGTAGGTGATGTTTGTCGTTCACCTTATAAGTTCTATTTGTTTTATATGACATTCCAATTCTATGAAGGAAATTACGTATCCTCTTCATGTCAGGGACGATCTTTGTTATTTTATCTTTAAAGACGGTAATGTTTCCACAAGGTATTCATTTTTTTCTGAAAATATTGGGGCAAGAGGAAATAGCAAATGTCTTGATGATTATTAATATTTCTCTACCATTATAAATAATCGTCATTGTGTCAGCTTATGGACGTCCACTGCTGGACCAAGGATGTCCCCAACGACCGTACATGCGCTGCCCATATCCAACGGCTTCCCGCGACTTTCACCAGGGTCGTTCCACCTTGTTGGAGGCCTTCGCATACTGCGTCGTCCTAAAAAAAATCTTTACCTACCATTGACTAACTATCTTTGTACCTTAGTTTTGTTCCAGGACCAATTAAGTACCTATAGGAATCCTTCCTACAACTGACCTTGTTTTTTGTCATTTTGTACCTATTCGCTTTGTATTAAAAATTATTGATTGTCACTGACAACACTGACTTTACTATAACAACATCTATTTGACTTAAAGGTACCAGGCCATAAATAAAAAAGCAACCACATCTTTATCGCACTATTCAAATCAGTTGACCCCACTAGAAAATAGGAAGATATTCACCCAAATAAATACTACTACCTACATAAATAAAGAAAGCAGTTACTCAAGATATATGACACTAATAAATATAGGATATTACGTAGATACGTGGTAGCCAGTATAATACCAACATTCTACTTGTATTAACTCGTAACGACGCGTAATATGATACGAGAGGTCAACAGCTTGGCAGTTTTTCTTCCTGAAAATCAAAGAGCATTATAATCACTCTGAAAATCACTATGAAAACTATTCAACTGTAAAACTCGACTAAATACAAAAGTATGCCGGTGCTATGAAAGTTATGACGATGCGATGACACGTCAAAAAGTTAGGTTATATATTTGACAGTTATTTTGAGCCAGAGGAATTGCCAGGCTGAAAATTAATAAAGGCATAGGGGGAGGCGGGGCACATTGATACTCGGGGCACATTGATACAGTACCTGTTTTGAAATACTGAAAAACGATACGCACACGGACACATCATTAGAACGCTCAAGGACATCCACAAGGATGATAGTTGTGACGATGCTCGCCGCCTATTCGCCGTTTTGCTTTTACAGGCACAAACGTGTTTTTGGGACAGACAACTAATATTTTAAGAGCAATGTGTTTGTGTCTCAGCTCCATATTATTAGTTGTTTTCATAGTTTTATTTTACCAAAAGTACGTTTATACTTTAATAAATGTTATTTAATATGTTTATTTAATACAATATTGATTTAAAAAATAATAAATCACTTTTTCGTGAATATAGTCCCTTGGGGCACTATGATACAGTAAAGCGCGGGGCAGAATGATACGTATCAATCTGCCCCGTTAGTGTATTAAAGTGCCCCTTTAGTGCATTAAAGTGCCCCGTTAGTATTTTAAAGTAGTCTTAAAAATCTCATTTATTATAGAAAATGGTCCGGACTTTTAAAGTTAAGCAGAGAAATGTGAAAAAATCGTTTAGGATTTCAGTTTTGTGATGTTTTTGATTATGAGTTTTAAGAAAAAGTTCCTATAATTTTGATAGAGGATTTTATTTTGTTATTTCTATATTTCACTATGCCCAATTCTGTAGTACTTTTAGGCTGATTACTGAGTAATTATGTTTAATTACATGTTTAAGATCTTGATAAATTCTAGATTTTTGATGACAATTTTATTTCCTAGCTCATTTCATTATTAGGCTGATTGTGATTATCGTTAATACGAATAATAACTAATAAATAACGTGATTTTTTCAGATACCAAGCATTATTTGCTTTTTATTTGGTCAATTTAAGTAATATAACGATTTATTTTGAAAAAATATTATAATATTTATGGAAATAAAATACGCATCAAGCTGCCCCACTCTCTGTATCAAGGTGCCCCACCGGTGGGGCAGAATGATACAAAATCCATTTTTTATAAAAGTCGCCATAACTTTTTCCCTATTCGTTTCTATCAGCTTTTTTTAAACTTAATTATAAGTTAACATATCAGGCCATGCACCCGGTAAAAAAAATGATCAAAAATGTTGACATTTGTGTATTAAAACGGAGTTTGAATTTTTGTGTATCAATGTGCCCCACTTCCCCCTACAAACTCTTTACACGTTTTAATAAATTATTTTTAAATGTTTAATATTCAATTCCTGTTACATTATTCAACACAGTCGATATTATTCCAGGTTATAATAAAGAGTGCACACAAGTTTCATATTGTGGTGAATAATAACGTTTATATTTCATGCAGTATGAAATAGTGAGACCGTTATTCGTATGAAAATTTTGTGTGGATAATTTTACAGCTGCTGCGTGGTGTTTGCAAAGCGGTGTTTGGTTTATTTATTCACTCGCCTTTTAAGTTTTTTATTTATTTAACGTAGTTTTTATTTTGTTTTATCCACAGGAGTGGGCCATTTGATGCTCGTATTTTTTTATTAGCGTGTTTCGTCCCACTGCTAGGCAAAAGCCTCTCCAATGCTTCTCCATAGATTCTGTCAGTGGAAGCAGCCAGTGACAGCTCGTAATAATTATATTTTTAATTTTATTTATAATTGCACAGCCCCAGTTTACAGACTACTTAAATCATATACCATATTTTAAATTAAATATCATAGTTTTAAGACTGTAGGTAGAATGATGACAGTTAACTACGCAAATATATGAATAGCTACAGTAACATCTTTTATACTTTGTTACTTAATCAAAACGTGAAGTGAAGAAAAGAAATCTTTTTAGTTTGCCAATTTATTACAAAAGAAGTGTCTTGCTAGATTTTTCTCTTGGGAATATTGCTTCTTCTGCGAATCTATGTGTCTTCGTTTAAAAAAATGTTAGGTAATATAATACTTTGCTTTGATTTGATATCCATTTTAAATACCGTAGGCAATATGAGAAAAGTCTTTAATGAATTGTAGTGAAATCAATCTTTAAAAGCACTTATGCGCTGCTCTACATTGCCGTGCCGTAATGGTCTATAACTTGTACTATCATTATTAAGATCTATGTAAACCTATGGTATGCAACACATATGCAATAAATGCTTGAGTATTTATGTATCAATTAGAAACATCTCAAACCAAGCAAATCTCTTTCAAGACATCGTTCTTGCACAAAGATTTTATGTAGTCCAGTCTCCTTTATTTAAAACACAATGTATTTCCTGCTTTTAGTAGATAACGTTTTGAAAGCAAGACCCGAGGGGTCTGTGTCGATTGATTTGACGAGATACGGTGGTCGAACGACGCGGTCGAAAGAATAATGCTTTGAATAACACTTACAGGTTCTATAGATACTGGTTTTTTCGGGCCGGGCCATGGCCCATCAGGAGGGAAAACAATACGTCGTCATGACAACGTGTGTGAGCGAATCTTTAGAAAATATATGGAATGATATTTTTTCCCCGACACGTCTCGGACACTGCCCGGACACGTTGTCATGACATTGTTTTCCCTCCTGATGGGCCATGGCCCGGACAAGTCCCGGGCGCAGCCCGCATCTGTTTAGATAAACCTTTATGATGAAAAACGCGTCCTTCATTTTCTAAATAAACAGTAGTGGTGCTTAGTCTTAGATTTATACATACATACGTAAGATATATCTATCAAGCCTCTCTCCCATCGGGGTAGGCAGAGACCACTCCACTTGCTACGATCCAAACACACTTCTTTCCTCTCATCCACCTTCAAGTCATAGGTATTTTCTACTTACTTCATTAAATGTCCCGTTATTAAGTTCGTAACAGCATAATATAGAGCAGGTAATCGAATAGAATCTGAATGTAGTGAGCGGTGAGCCGGTTGTCGTTGCAATCCGATTTGCATGATCGCATTATGGTGGCCGACATTCGCGTCATCACATCTGGTGAACTTCTGACCTGTATCAGAGCCCAACAGAGTGTTTGAAATGGGTATCGTTCCTTTTTACGTGTATTTTAAATATTTATTCGTATAACTTACTCAGTTATAAGCACAATTTATTTCGATGTCTTTTCATTTATGTAAAGCACAGCTGAAAACATTTCTTAATAAAAAACTGTTTCGTAATATTGTGTTTTTATCAATAAATATGCTGTTATGTTGTTAAGCTGGCTTCTTATCTTCTTGTTCTTCAACAACGCGATAGTTCTTATTTATAAACAGTTATTTAAATCAATAATAGGTATTTAAATGTGTATCTAATAGATTAACATAGTACGATATAGTGAACCTACTTTATAAGCTAGAGGCTTCTTAAATACCTAAGTTAAATACAAATATAACTGGTATGTCGTTGGCATATTGCGTTAAGAGTGTGGTTGCATTGTTGCCCCAAAAAAAAAAAAAATGAGTAACTTTTACACTAGAAATAGAAAACCAATCCTACACCGCCCCATACTACCTATACGAGTCAACTATGAAATTAAATCTTTACTTACACAAATTAAACTCCACTTTTGCATAGCATCCGACATTAAAATGCAACTAACCAATGTTAATACGTGAATAATGCGGCACTTCAAAGCTCTTAGCGAACGCTACCACAAATGGCTTAAGATAATGTAGCTGAAGCCACTGGTAGGTAGGATGTGCTCGTGGCTTATTAAAGTTAGTATGGTATCTACTTAAATAATATCTATTCTAGACTCCAGTGATAGGGTAGGTTTTTAAAGGGTAAAAAAGCTGTTTTCAAAATTGAAAAGTGTATAATAGGTATGTACAATTTTTATTTGTTATAAAAATCTCCGTTGTTCTGAAAGTATTTTACTAAAGAGGAGATAATGTTGCTTTTTAAAACTTAACCCAAAGCGGAAGACATAAATTAAATATGATAAAATTATATATAATCAATTGACTTACCCAATAGCCTTAAAGTAAGTTAATTTCCACAATTATAAAATATTCGTAATTAATAATCGGCTGTCAATATATGTTTCCTAACTAACCGATCAGATCACAAAGAGCATCAAACCTAATTGGTATAGTAAAAATTTTCGGTATCACTTACGCTCAACATCCCCTATTCGTTAGTATGGAGAAAAAAAAGTAGGCGGCTACTGATGAAACTTACGTCAATCAATAGAGAAAAATATTATAAATCTTTACCATCTTTGTTATACTGTAAGTATCAAGAACTAATTCCGAAATCAAACCACATCACAACCACTAAACATAAAACAATACAACAGTAGGTACGACTACGAGTAGTAGAATCTCATTGCATTAATTAGTTTAATCATTCAGTCTGCCGTCGTCCTGGATCCAGGAAATTAATTCCGGATACCGGTGAAGATTCGTTTAGCTGTATTAGTCGGTATACAGACTTGGTTGGATTTGATTCTAGACTAGACTAGATATTGTTTAGATTCTAGATTTCCATTTGAGACGATTCTAGTTTAGATATTGTGGAGTAGTTACAAATTTAGCCGGTGTATTCGTCGTTTTGGCATAATGGTGCATCGACGTAAGTCAATATTTAGACTTCATTTATTTATTTAAAGTAAACTTAATTTATTTAATATTTACTTCATTTATATTTTGTATAAATTTCTAACAGCCTGTTGAACAACAAATTTTATTTAAGTACCCAAGAGCTCGCGGTAGTCAATAAAACTTCGGAGGTATCTGAATACAGATTTTTTCTTAAAATAAATCGCTAAAAAGCTAGTATTCATACATACCTCCTTCCCATATGGGTTAGACAAAAACCACTTCGTTCCACTTGCTACAATCCAAACATACTTTTTTCTCTCCATCCGCATTTATTAGTCATCAAAACTATTAAGTTTTAAAAATTTTCAAGAGTTTTAATTTTCAATATAGTGTCATTTTTTATGTAAACTTACCTTTACAAGATTAACTAACTGAAGGTAGGATAGTGCGGAAATTAAATTTTAGTGGACGGATTTAAAATCTGATTTTACTCACGGTCCCGAGAAGGCAAGTAAAACGAATTTATTTTGATCGCATTGCCTAGACTAGGTGCTGTTTAATTAGGAATAAAATCACATGGTTTTTGTCGCGGAATGAACCCTAATTAAGATAGGATTATAGGAATACGGATTTTAGGTAATTGTCTTAATTAGTTTTCGATACGAGACACAGATTCGCTTTGATTATCTGGTAAAACAATGTAATATTATGTTTTTATTTAATTTGCTGTTGGTGTATCTACTTAGAGACTTTATCATATTATAATCGCAATAGTACGTCAGAATCGCTAAAAATAAGAAAGTAAAAAATAAACTGAGTATTTTTATGTTACGGTACTTTTATATACCATTTATAAACCTTTTTTATTATATTCGCTTGAATCATATGGAAAAATACCACGCGGAGGAAGTCACAGTGGTGGGCGGGCAAAAGCCCAAGGAAAGTCACGACTTTCATATAAAACTAAACTGGCGACATCTAGCGGCTACGCTGCGAAACCGTTGCGGTCACTTCCGGTCGGCATGCGATGCGATTTCCGGTCTCACCTCCCTCTTGTCAGTTCATTTACCCCCTTGTAGATGTCGCTAGCTGCCAATGAATTTGTAGTTCCAAATATGAAAACTTTTTACAATATCTTACTTCAAGAGACTATTCCATTGCAGAAAAGTCCATTCAACTTGTTTTTTCATTAAATATCATGCTGTCTTCTTCTGATTTTTGAATACAAAAGAGTCAGCTATAGTTTTAATGGAGTATTTATTAGAGTGTGTTTCACGAAAGAAGTCCCCCGGATATTTTTGGAACTAAATTTGACAGGTCTATTTACCCTATTTTCTGACCTTTTCCCTGATTGTAGAAAGAAAACCCCTTAGTTATCATAATAAAAATATACTTTTTGCATAACAGAAATATACGTAAATAGTAGATATTTTTATCCTAGATACCAAACAACTCATGGAATGACTTGGACACTCGAAGTATGCAATAATTAGTATTACTTTAAAAATAACAATGAAATTTAAATGATTAAGGTAAAATTTGTACTCATAGATGGCAACATTGTAATTTTGACATGCTATACAGCACCGCGGCTAGGGGACTTCTTTCGTGAAATGGACTATAGCTTTAATAAACTCTTCTGCAACTTGTCAGTTGACACTAATCACAAAACTTTTTTGTTTTCAGGTACGTTTAAAACTCCAACCAGTTATAATTTGTAGTGGAATCATTTCATCATCACCATCACTGCTCATCACCGCTTTACAAACAGTTTTGGTGAGTATTATAGAAATAAGTTCTTTAATTTAATATTTTAAGGTTGAGTTTACATTGGACTTTTGACATGGAGCGACATGAAGCGGTGCAGATTGCAGCTACTGGATTGGACTGCACTTTTTTACCGACTTCTTTTATACAACAGTGATTTTAGACTAAACTTTTTAAATAAACGTCGGTCAACGCCATAGTTTTCATACTAATCAATGCCATTACTTAGTATGAAAATGGAGGCGTTGCCGAAAGTTTAAAAAGTTGTGTTGAAACTTTATTGAATTTTACGGTTTTTTCTAAAATCAGGGAAATTGTCCCTTTTCCAATAGTTTAGAATTTAGAAATAATTTATTTATTCAAGATAATATAATAATTAATATAAATAAATAATAAAGAGATTTTAGAAATAATACCTATGGAAGCGTAGTTATTACTAAAGGCACTGTATAAAGTTCAAAATCCCATAAAAATATCAAAGACTGCCTTTAGTTTAGTGAAAACTATAAAACCTGCAATAGAATTGTACGCACATGTTACGTTTATTACCACAATTTTGTGAAATTTCACCTACCTTATTTGGAAAGTGTATTTACGGTTATAAGTAAATAATGGAAGAAAAAAGTAAATATACATTTTCGATAGTTTGTCGGAAATATCTGCGCACCTCGCTGCAGTGCGGTTCCTTCCGCGCTTCCCTCACAAATGGAATCTACACACCAAAGCCGCCGGCATGCCGCCGGCATGCCGCCGGGGTAGGCCAGCGGCTTTTCGTCATACAAATGGCAGCTGTCAAAAAAGCCGGCCTAGTCCGGTGGCATGCCGGCGGCTTTGGTGTGTAGATACCATAAGACAAGTGCACAGATATTTCCGACCGCTACCTAGATATATTTTAAGTCGAAAGCGTTCAGCGTTGCTTAATGGTTGGTCAACAATATTTTATTCAATCGAGCACTTTTCCACTCAATAGAATCGCACTCTGAAAGAGTGTCACTTGCAGGCGTCCCCTGCGATATTAGATTTTCGCGAATATTAAAATACTTTCTATCACATGAACGACATTGTGAACATGTCATGTGGAGTGCATATTGTTAAGGTACTACCAAGGCAGGTAATAACACCAAAACATAGGGTGACTTTTAATTAGTGAACGATATAAAATGATATGCAAGTACTCGTGATAACAAACAACTTTTACCTTGACACCAAAATAAGAATCGAAAAAAAATTAAATTGTTCTCCCATACATCATACTATCAGCTGGTGCATTTTGTATGGTAGTGCAAAATTTTTGTATGATTACGATCTTAGTCTCAATAATGCATATCCTTTTCTATCGTTCACTAAATGAAAGTCCTGTATTTTTAAGAAAGCCTGTAGCTCCAGGACAGATGAAACAAAATAATAGGTACTTAACATATACCACATCAGAGATGTCTTTTACAAATTCAAACATCAAAGCTAAAAGTAAACAGTTTACCTATAATGGTATCTACACACCAAAGGCGCCGGCTTTTTTGCCAGCTGCCATTCGTATAACGAAAAGCCGCCGGCCGCCTAGCTTTGGTGTGTAGACAGCATTAAACATCAAATATAAAATAATGTTGGTTGAAATTATGTTAAAAATATACCTACCCTACCTAATATCAATTTATCTAAAACGTATAACATTTTTGCAGACTTCTAAAATAAAATGTTTTACCTAATATTATCGTCAGAGTAAGGGTCGGTTATTAATTGTAATAAATTTTTATTTTCTTTTGTCTTCGAGCAAAGTGCCGTAATAAAAGGCTATTAGGTATCATCATTTTAATTTCAGTCTTTTCATTTTATTTTTCGAACACTTTAGGTATAGGTAGGTTTTTTAATCTTCTAAAAGTGATATCAATTTACCTTATATGATTCGTAACAAAATTATTATAATAGGTAATTGCTTAAGTTCCAATTTAGTGGTTATAAATACTTAGGTTTTTTATGATATTCCGTACTTATGTCGTTTTTTGACATTTATTTATGGTTATGTCTTTTTTTAATAATTATGTTGTTACGGTACTTATTTGAATTAAGTGTCGTATATTCTTCCACGACTATTTTATAAGGATACTTTATGAAAAAATGAAAAGAAATCAAAGATTGTATAGCTTAAATCTTTTGCCACGTATTAGAACAGATAATACACTGCCCTTAATTATGATTTAAAGTATTTAGGCGTCTTTTTGTACGCAATTTACATTTTTTTTTTTTATATAATAACAATACAAAATACTCAAAACCTAAAATAAAAGCTAAATAAAAACTTTAATAAAGGCTAGAATTACCAACTTTAAAGCTTTTGCGGTAAAAAGTTAAAACGCTCTCGTCAGTACATGTCCGTAAAAAGCTTTTCCGGATAACATGAAACTTTCATTTAATCGAATGTGTGTTGAATACGGATACAAATACCTATACATGGCTCTTTAATTTGTTTGATATTTATTTATTTCAGCTTTTGTTATCTTTAATTGGCTATTGGCGTTTCCAATTAGTCAATTTTAGTGTTTCAAATAAATTCAATATGTAATATAATATTATATACATATATTCTTTCTATATATTCTATTCTATATATTCTTTTTATCTCTATCTTGAGGCTAAGCATTGCTAGCCAGTGTAGCATGTTTTATACGTGCTATGATGAGATGTCACGGTTATCATCCGTTTTAACGTCCCTACTACAGGGGCACCGGCCTACTCTCTTAAAATAATGATTAGGCCGTAATCTACCATGCTGGCCCAATGCGGGAAGGCTTCCCATGTTTATTTAAATGTAAAAACGACACTATTCCCCGATATTAACTGTAATAGCACTTATGTTAAAGCTATTTGTTCTGAAACCAGTGTAAGCAGTCATCTAAATTAAGTTTCAGAAAGCGATTCTTAAACTGAAAAGTTAATACTATTTCCCATAATTTCTTTTTCGTACGATCTCTTTTGTATATTTAAACTGTTATAAAGCTGGCCATAAGCCATAAATAAAACAAAAGAAAAGCAAATCCAGCTCTGAAAAGCCCATAAGCAATAGAAAATCTTATTTTATGGGATAAATACTTTTTTACCCCTTAAAATACTCTTTGGTCCCATAAGGATATAAAGGGTTTCTTCGAGGAAAATTTAAATTCCACCAGCATATGGGTTGACATGTAGCTAGTTTCAGAAACGGCCATTAGAGTAATTTATTTATTAAATACAGGGTTTTATTCCATGGAAATATCAAGGAATGCTATCCACACGAAAATGAATAACTTTCCCCAAATGACATGGATCGCAGTACGACATTTTTTTCTCCCCATACTAATAAACCTTTATCAGCCTGCTCGGGGCACTTTTTATGAAAAGTTAACTAACTTTTCATATATTTTTGTTCATTTGTTTCTTGGGGAACCTTGATCAACTACAAAGGCAGGTTTATCCTTGGTATTTGTCATACAAATGAACACCCTGTAATATGCCACCTTCTTTTGTAGCTGTAACAGAGCGTTATATTTAACCTCTCTCATCCCACTGACCTATTATAAACCCAGACACAATAGATTTTTTATTGTTCTTTTTTTTCTGGGATGTGAAAGATTAAAAGACTTTACTACAACAGGTTGATAGTTTATTTGTAATACCTACTACTAGGTATGAAAAGTACTTAGTATTTAGTAGATTTCTAACCTAAATCACCGGTTTCGGAAATGAAGATCGTTGGTTCAATATCCGGTTGAATAACTTAGGTCATTAGAGGTCGTTTCCGGATGATTTAAATTGATTTAGGGTCGATTTTGGGTCAATTTTGAATAGGGTTTGATTTGATTTTATGTTATTTTGACCATAAAATAGTATGTTCTTAATTTAACCTCTCACATCCCACTGACCCATTATAAACCCAGACACAATATTATTTTCCATTGTTCTTTTTTTTCTGGGATGTGAAAATTTAATATTTCTTAAAATGGAGATTTTACCAGTGACCCACAACTCCAAAAGAGATAGGTAACTTATTTGTTTTATTAAAGTTGTGTTATTCTTTTAAATTATTGAAAAAAGGTATTTCAAAAAACATGAATTTAGTTTCAAGCAGAATATCAAAAATTCACGAAGGAAAACATATAGGTAGTACGGTAACCATAAAATAATTCCCAATAACACGACAAGGTCAATAAGTAACAAAAGTCTAAGAATTCCGGAGATTTATCATTCTTCTCAAGAAAAGGGAAACTTTCATAGAAAATTATATCAGGCTTCATATAAAAAATCGCGCCACATCATTGATATCCGTTCAATCAAACCCCAATATCCTGGGCATTCCTTCATGTCATATGAAATTGCGGTTTCGGTCGCGGTTCGTGATCTGAATGCTAATTCTACTCATATTTTTTCGGAATAAATAGTAACAAATGGTTTTTTTTTATATTATAACTTAAGAGGAGGAGGTCAGGAGTCCCTTAAAGCATTTATGAGGCGAGTGATGAATCAGATTGAAGCGAAGGAATTGTGTTTGGATCGTAGCTAGTGGAGGGAAGTGAAAAAAAGACAAAAAAAAATAAAAGCAAAAAAAAAAAAAAAACATAAAAAACAAAGGCAAAAAAAAAAAACATAACGTAAGAGTATCGTTCCTTCTTTTTCCACGTAACCCCAGTAGTAAAACATTTTGTTTAAAGCCGTACACACTATGATGGTAGAGGGCCTTCTTATAAAATTTGTCATCGGATAAAAAAACCAGATCGACGTGGGATCTCGTCTTTATGCAAGAGCGGTTTTTTATAGGCTGTGCAAGTATTGTAGGTATATGTATATTGTTTAACCAATACATTCCTAAATATCGCATTAGTGCCTAGAGATATTTTTATTCTCAAAATTGTGGTTTTTACGTGAAAAAAATCTACGTGTAGCTATTACAAATACATTATTATTCTTAGCACGTGGTCTGTATCCCGTATATCGAGTTTCTGTCGCCTTCGCATATTTTCTGTTCGAGACTACCAACGCTAAGTAAATTAATGTGTTCGGGGAAAACGACCGTAAAACTAGTTTACCATTTAACATTCTTAATGAAATTGAGTACTCGTGACCAAAAGGAAATTTATAGAAACGTTTCTTCAGTGTGTAATTGAAAACAAACGAATTTGCGAAACTACCGTGTCGTTTACGGTGGAATTATTTTGTAATAACTAAAAATGGAATATTCAGTCCTTTGTTATTTGAAAAGATGCTCTTAAAATGTCTTCGTCTGTGTTCAATATTAAAATTTTAATTTGTAAGACTTACTTTTGATTTATAGATTTCACAGTTTTGTCAGTAGTCAAGTCCATATAAAGTTTGGATTTAAGTGAACAATTTATTAACCGAGTTAAGTTCCGAAACATGTAAAAGATATTTTAAAAGGTAAATGATTAGAAAGTCATCATCTACAACTTTAATCACCAAATTATTGAAATAATTTAGGCAGCGACATGTACAAGTTAACTTTATATACTTATCTGAGTAATTAGAGATAATATCACAATGATGTCTACTCAGATAGACTCATAGGTAATCGCTGATTAATTAGAGGCAACGCAACCACTAATGCCCCACTCAACCTTACACCTACGTAATAAAATCGACGCAGGTTACTCGTACTTATCGGAAAGACTTAATGCGCGCGCAACCCCCAGCATGGACCCTATTACTTCGCCGGCAGTTGCCAGCCGGGACGCACGCTCTCTTCTTTCCCACGTAAACATTCCACTCCCAAAACAAAACACGACCCTGGCTGGATACAGTTCGAACCCAATTCAAAAATTTAAAAAGAAAAAAGTCACAACTTTAAAATAAAACGCCCGCGGCCATCTTTGAAACTTCGCTTTCGCGCCTTTCTGAACTATCTTCTGTCAATCTTGAGTGCAATTTGGAATTGAATCGTGAAGCAATAAAATCGTGTTATTAGTTTTTAAATTACGGTGATAAAGGGTGGTTCCACGTTATATTATTGCTGTTTTCCCCGAAGTATTTAAGGTTGAAAGTCGATGTGAGTATGTAGATAAAAAATCAGTTAAGATAAGAGCTGGAGCTTACGTAAGGCATGCGGCTGAGCCAAATGTAAGGATATAGGTTTTCCTCGAACTCGTTTACAAGCATTGCGAATAAGCAATAACATAAATTACATTGATAAAATATACCTACTCTAGTCGTCATAAAGTTTATGGGTAACTTTGACATTATTTTGACAGGTACAATAAAATTACTTATTTTTTGTGACTTAATGCTAATACCTAAAACGTTTTAAATATAAATGTAGAAAGTCTATTTTTAACGGGTTGGTTGTAGACCAGTTATATTTAAAAATAAATAACTTACATTCCCTCTTGTTGTAATTTTAATCTAAAAAATATTCATAGATTTCCTTCAACCCTTTTAGAGGAAAGAAGAATTTTCATTTCAATTTATTTTCTTAGCGTAGCGGTGACAGTGTAGTTTCAGTTGGTATTACAAAAACCGCAATCAGGTCAGACGCGGGCCGCGGGTCACCCTCGCAAGCTGGTATTCTTTTAAGAAAGCCACTGGTCATCGTGAAATTGTTTTTTTTGGGTTCAATTTGCTTTAGTTCTGCCAAAGAATATAGGTACTTCAAGATTTTCATCAAAAGTTGCAAAAACATTTTTCTACTTCGTGTGTGCATAGAATGAGTAAGTATGCTTGTCATTAGATTCCCGCGCTTTTGAAGTATTTTTTTTTTAATTTGCTAAACTCGTATTTTAAAGTGTATTAAAGGTATCCTGCTACGAAATTTGAAGATACACGTAAAACAATCGATAGAAATATCGATACAATTAATTTATATCATTCTGAAATCAAGAAGATTTCTGTTTTCTTTAAAGGATCATCTAAGAACCTCAATCAAAAGATTTACGACCTAGAAATAATTAAGTCACAAAATAAGATCATTTTATTTAAGTAGTTCTCAAAATGAAAAACCTAAGTAACCAGACAATTTGTTGCAAATAAAAATAACCAACGGCAAAATCTGAACGCGCATTACTTAAAATTTGTCTTCAAACGCTAATCCCTCAATTTCCAAATAATCTTTTTTCGCAATAAAAAACGAGGGACCAAAGAAGATAAACGAACTTTCGTCACAAACGAAATAATTGAACGAAACTCGAAAACGGATTTTGATACCGCACCGTCCCTTTGGGAGGGATTATTAAAATTTCACTGCTCCATGCTGGCCATCCACTGTGTGAGCTAATGCTTTTACAATAGCACGAGATCTTTGTTCAATTTATTTATAGAACCCAATTTGATTAGACCCTTATAAACGCAGTTTGTGGAACAGTCTCTTTTCTCCCATTCCGGAGCCATATTCAGTTTAAGTATAACATTTCTCACTATGGGAACGCAGCGGAATAGGTACATACATAGGTCTTTTTTTTAAACTCAAGAAATCATAACTTATAACAATTTACAAGTTACATTACTGGATAGGTAGATTTCAATGACATTTTAACATGGATTTTTCATCAGTAAAATGTTCACAGTTACCATTTCTTCATAGTTTTCAGTTTTATCACGGCTGTCACGACTGTCATGAAAAAACTAGATTTTTCGCCAGTGCAGTGTGGCGCGATAAACCCATAGTACCCTAAGCGCCAAAACACACGGTGAAACGCAACTGAAACTGCTGAAACGAAAACTTTTGAGTTGCATCGCAGTTTCTGCTATAGACTTCCTTAGAAAGCCACACACGACACAACTGAAACGAAACGTTTCAAACTGGTTGCGTCGTGTGTGGTTTTCTAAAGAAGTCTATAGAAGAAACTTCGATGCAACTCAAAAATTTCAGTTGCGTTGCAGTTGCGTTTCACCGTATGTTCTGGGTCTAACTAGCAGTTTTAGTTGCATTGCATTTGCGTTTCACCGTGTGTTTTGGGTCTAAACAAAAATTGTAGGCACTTTTATATATTTCCATTCTCATATAAATTGTATTAGGACCCTTTTTTATCAAGATAATCCTTTGATATCATAATCATCGCTGTATAGCGCAGGCCTTAAAAGCTTATTGAAAAATTTCGCTTTGTTCGCCTTTTATGATACTTACAGTAAACAAGAGCCTGGGATTATGTGTAATTGAATTATGAATTGAGGCCTTTTCTTTAAAAGTGATTAGGGAATTATAAAAGAGTTTCCTGAGATGATACTTAGAAGTTGGATACTTTAAGTATAAGGATACTTTTATCTTATCTAGCCTTTTTTTTCCAAATTTGTATTAGGGTAAACTTGCTTAATTCGTACCTGCGCTTAATTCGTACCTCGCCTATATCTCGACTCTGGTAATAGTTAGACACGTCTCTTCTAGGCAAAAAATGTAACTAACAGTCGGCCATGTTACCACCAAAAAAATTATCGCCGGTGGGCTGCTCTTGTTAAAATTATTCAAAAAATAAGAATTTTTCAACTTTTACCGTAATATTTTTATACATTTCATAAGAACATTATACAAGCTAGGTAGTGATAACCTGATTTATTGTTTTGTTATGCATTATTAGATATATTTGTGCTTTCGTCTAATGTAATGAAGAAGGCATGGTTGTTGTCATTTTTTTTGGTGGGAAATTTAAAATGAGTTCAACTCTTGCGCTTATTTCGTACCACATGCATGTGCTTAAATCGTACTTCAAAAATATAGAACAAACCAGAAGAAAAACATTACAAAAGAAAGAATGTTGTGATACAAAGAAAAAAAAGGAAAATAAATCAATGTGAGAATGATACCTGGCACAGAAAATGATGTCAGGAACAAATGTTCTAAATAGATGAAAATGTGTTTTAATGCACTCAGTGATCAGAACCAATGATGGATATCTAAGTACGATTATGGAATATACATAGTAGTACGATTTAAGATCAATAATCCTAAATCGTACTTTTTTAAATTGTTTTTTTCTCAGAAGTTAATAAGATTTGAGTTAAAATTTCTTGTAAAAGTAATGAGTAAAGAATCAAATTAAAATTACTTATAATTAAAAACTGTCTGTATCTATTTGTTTTAAAATTACATCACATTTTCTCGAACTGGTACGAATTAAGCAAGTTTACCCTAACCTCTCACATCCCACTGACCCATTATAAAACCAGACACAATAGATTTACTATTGTTCCTTTTTTTCCGGGATGTGAAAGAATAAATAGCTTTTTTTGTTTCCCTGCAGGTACCTAATTTTTTTCACTATAAACTATAAAATAAATATACTATCATATCAGCACTTAAAAAAACGTGTTAACTTACATTAGAAATAAAACATTATTATTAAAGTCTTTCATATATCAGCTCTTTTATCGTTGACGTAGTTATAAAAAGTTCTCAGCTATATTAGTTCGAAAACAGCTTAGTACTCAACTCAAGTCTAGTCTTGATCGATAAGAACACGTGGAAATGTCAATTATATTCATGCACGGACGTACAACAAGCAGCGAGTGTTCATTAGAATTTAATCGGAAAAGTCTACGTTTTAAAATGAGTGGATAATACTTTAGATGCCAGATGTATATTAGACAGACAGTTAATTTTAACTATCAATTAAGTATCTAGCTGCCTTCTTCTTACTGTTGATTGTCAGCTGAACAGATAGATTTCTTTTTAGGGTTCCGAACCTAAAGGGTGAAAACGGGACCCTAATACCGAGACTTGGCTGTCCGTATGTCTTTCTGTCTGTCCGTCCATCCGTCCGTCCAACAGGCTCGTCGTGTCAACAGGCTGTATCTCATGAACCGTTATAGCTAGAGCGTTGAAATTTTTAAAGATGATGCATTACCGTTGCCGCTATAACAACAAATACTAAAAATAGAATAATAATAATAATTAAGGGGGGCTCCCATACAACAAACATAATTTTTTGCTTTTTTTTGCTTGATATCAATACTGAATGGTACGGGACCCTTTCTGCGCGAGTCCGACTCGCACTTGGCTGGATTTTTTTTTCGTATTACAATCCATGTTTTAAAATTTTGCGATTTTCGTTGAAATGGTACTAGTTGTTGACAATAGAAAATGTAGCTAGGTATCTGAAGTTTTAACTTGTATTTACAAACTGCATCTAAAATTAGCTAACAGAAAGGGAAAGTGGGGTCAGCGATTTCATACCGAAAGTGGTTTAAAAATAAATGCTATTGACACAGACAAAACTTTCGCTTTAATAGATTATTTGGTGAAATTCATTTACTACTTGTGTAAGATAGTGTACGAGTATTTGTAAGTAAGTAGTAAGTAAGTTAGTAAATCATTTATTCCCAGTTCAGTTACAGTAGGACATTATTAACAAAAACATAAAATAGCACCTTATGCTAAATTAATTTAAAAAAAAAAACAGACAGAGATTGAACTGGGAAAAGGACTCCACTCAGCATATGTCATGTCACTATAAAATGACATGACGCTGATTTTCAGTGGAGCCAAGAAGAGGAAGGAATAAACTAAGGACATACATACAACATTACAAAATAAATAAATAAATAAAGACTTAGATCAGGACATACTTAGAACATTTAAATAACAGAATAAAATAAATACATAGCAGGTACCTATATAAAGTAAACATGTGTGTAGGTAGGGTGTGTAGTGAGGGAATCAACTCAGCTGGATTTCTGGCTATCAAGAAGATATTGTTCAAGTATATTTGTAGCTTACAAGAAAAGAAAGAAAGGTCTTGCTCTACCTAATTTAAATTTTAGTCTTTTTGCAGATAAACATTACTAAGCGTGAATAAGTAGCTACTATTCGTACATTAATAAATATTTGTAGTGGAGTGCCGTAAGGCATAAAAATGGTCAAACCTCGGAATCCAGGGCCAGTCAATGAATCTTAATATAAACCTTGAAATGTTTTTCATAGTTTATAGAAAAATGTTAAAAAAAAATTTCTCCCCGCTCTCAATTTTTTTTTTAATTTTTTTTTTTTTAATTTTTTTTTTTTAGCATAATTCGTCCCACTGCTGGGCAAAAGATTCATTGACTGGCCCTGGATTCCGAGGTATAAACCTAACGGCGCCCCACTAGTAGAGTGCCGTAAGGCATAAAAATGGTCAAACCTCGGAACCCAGGGCCAGTCAATTAATCTGTATATCAAGTATGAGACTGCATTATTAAAACCTCAAATAAAAAAGTTAAAAAAAAAAATTGACCGATCTCGATTTACAACAATTTTTAACAACAATTTACTGAAAAATGAGAGGCGGAAGGGGGAAAAAGTGTTTATTTATCATTGTACATTATTGTCGTCGTCGTCGATCTCGCTGATATAGATTATAGGCGAAGGTAGATGGACTTAAGGTGCATCAAATAAGCCTTACATGCCCATAGAAAAGTCTTATGAGTATCGAGTTAGACCCGTTTTAGTGATTTTTGAAAAAAGAACCACTTTTTGATGGTTTTTGTATCAGAGAGCGATTAATATTCAATTAATTAAAAAGAAAAGTATGTTAACGGCTTCTTCGATAGTTACTTATGATATGGCGAAAACAATTCGTTGATGATTAAAGTGGAACATCGACAAATTAACTGTCAAAGTTAATTTTAATTCTCTCCAAAAACAATAGCTCGACTTTGAGCAGCTGCCACGAAAAAAATTTACTCTGAACTTAATGAACAAATGTTTTTAAAAACTGCCTTGTGCTATTCCGAATCCAGAATGGTATAACATGTATTGCAAAAACAACAAATTCGGGGTATTAGACATCGAAGACTTACCTAAGTCGGATTATTTCAAAAACTTAGAAGTTGAGTTAAGGTGGTTAAATTGACAAAATCGAGTAGTTAAGAGAAGTAATCTAGTAGGGCGTTTGTTTTTCAGCCTGACTAAGAAATAGGGAGTGATAAAGGCAAAAACTAAGTCGCTGTTTAAAGCAAAATAGTCTAATGGACCAAAACAGGTAGTATTTGAATGGTGCATCGGTATACCTGCAGTCCCTAAAGATCCAAGATCAAGTTTTCAAGTTTGTAATAGTTGTTCTTTTTAAAATATGACTTTTGACTAATATAAATCAATGAAAACTCCAAAAAATTAATAATTGTTTATAATAATTTTAGGCCCAAAAAACGATGGAGTGACGACCTACGCTCATTTAGGGACGATTGGTGGGAAGCAGCTAATAATAGGAGTGTTTGGAGAGGCATGGGAGAGGCTTTTGCCCAGCAGTGGGACGAATTAGGCTAAATAAAAAAAAAAAAAAAAAATTGAGAGCGGGGAGATTTTTTTTTTTAACATTTTTCTATATACTATTAAAAACATATTTTCAAGGTTTATATTAAGATTCATTGACTGGCCCTGGATTCCGAGGTATAAACCTTACGGCACTCCACTATTGTCTGACTTTCGATTTGTGCAGTTCTTGGAGTGTATCCTACTTTAATCTTAATTTACATAAACTAAACCTTTTTTCTATGGACCTATGCCGTATAGGTATAACACCTCTCAAGTTAAAAAAAATGCTACTTCAAAAAAAAAAAATATCATGACGTTTTATCATTTTGCTATTTCTCAAAAATGTCGTAACTTGTTGTTATGATGAAAATCTGAATATGAAAATCTAAAAAAAATAATAAAATATCTTTTTTATAAAACACCAAAAATAATTCGGATCGGTGACCCTTTTACAAAATGAATTTTAATAAATTTTTTCCTACTACATCTTTTTTTGTGAATACTACTATAGACAACAGCACAGTATGTTTCTATCCTCCAGGAGCATATCCGAATGGTACGTGGCCAAACGGTTCCGCAGTTAACATGACCTGCGTACCTAGGTTCCCTAAAAAGCCGCCTCCTAGATTTTGGTACCACATAATTCTAGAAGATTATCTCCTGTGGTTTTATTTTACACTTGTCGAGCATCTAAAACGTCCTTTATGGGCCGGATTCATAGTCGCCGGTGCTCTAGTAGGTTTCCTGTTTCTCTGTTTCTTTTGTGTATGTTTAAAGAAGTTTTGTAAATTTATGCGATGTTGGAGATGTTGTCGGGAAAAGAAAACTTGTGACGAGCCTATGTACTGCAAACAGAATTATCCTAAAAAAGGACTTCTTTGTGCTACATACTGTCCTGGTGTACCTGGAGGCTGTAAGATTACTTGTCTTGACAAAATTAGATTCTGAGTGTTTCGGTTATATTACAATGGGATAAATGAAGTCAAGTTTGTCACAGTTTAATAGAGAAAAGTCATATCAGTTAGCTAAGTAGCAAAGAAACAGTATGAAAGAAACAGCATGAAGACCTATTCTACTGATGAGAACAAGAAGTATGGTTCTAAAGCTTTTTAAATGTTTTTTTAATTCGTTTTATGAGGGTCTAAATAAAAAAAAAACTTTTTATAGAACAAGTGTTTATAATATTTAGCTATTAAAGTATATACAAATAAAAATGAATAAGCATAGATAATAAAGCAAGATGATTAAAATATACTGATGAAAAATATAGAGAAATGCACAGAGGAAAAAAATATACTATCAACATTACCTATGTATAAAGTCTTTTTTGTATTTACTTAGAATGTTTTTTTTTAATGATCATGGTGTTTTCTGTTTTTATTTTATTAATTTGTTATTGTATTTCTTTACTAATTCAATAAATCTATATATTTTATGATATAACATCGCAGTGTTTTTTTGTGATTTACATACAGGTTTGCAAGATAATGCATGTATGCTCTGTTTCAAAACAGAGTTAAGTTTAAACTCTGATTTTAATTGAATACAAACATTTCTTTCGCTTCATCAACATTCATCAATCGCCTCATACATGCACGTCGGATCCCTGAGTGATACATGCATCTTGGCCTTCCCCTCGTAACATTTCCATCCAGTCTCGCCTCCTTAGTTAATCTCCTTTCGCTCATTCTTTCTACACAGCTAAACCATCTATTCTTTTCTCAATTCAACTTAAGTTATGAAATGAAATATATTATTTATACTTTCATAAAGGTCAACGTATAGACCTTTATACTCTCATATATGTACTATAAATCTCATACTATAAGTATTATAAAAGTTTCAAGCCAAGAGAATATAAATCACTTATATGTTTCAAGAATATTTACATATAATCATAACACGCCAAAAAAATAAACAGATTTATAAGTGCAAAATCTTAACAAATTGCACAGAAATCTCCGACAAAAGTTCTCGAGAAGTAATCCACTATCTAGGAAGACAAAGTACTACACAACGTACAAATGAAGATTTGTTACAACGTTGTCAAAAGTAACCGCAGAGTGGCAGAGAAAACCTCGCCGATGCAAGCTGGGTTTACCACTGACCAGCTTAAGTAGAGCTCTCTATGTTTTCACTGTACCTACCTTCACCTATTTGTACATCACTATACCTTCTACCACTGTACACCGAAGTTCCTTCTTGTGCTATAATATAACTGAGTCCAAATAAACACCTGAAAAATACGTCCCATTGCTGTGTCAACTTAATCAAATATTTTTTACTAATCCAAAAAGAAACACTTTTCCTTTTTTTTTCACACGTGTAAAGTTTGATCTGTCTGATATTGTTTGCTTAAAGTTTGCTCAATACTTTAAACGTCACGTTATACCGAAGACCTATTCGTATAATTTTATGACTCTATTCCATTCTGTAAATATACATCACTCGACTTTGGCGAGGGCACTGCCGTGCTCTCTGATACATGCATACATATCCGTCACGCCTCTCTCTCATCGGGGTAGGCAGAGACCACTTCCCTCAACTTGCTACGACCTAAACAAACTCGTTTAATTATACAAAAATCTGCAACAGAGGTCTTGTTGTCTGGTTGCATAGTATTTGGAGGATTTCCAACTGCATAATGCAAACGTGTCCAAAGACTTTGTTTTCTCAAAAAATTAAATTAAACTTTCGATAGAGGAATTCCGTTTTTATGGTTAAAGAAACTTTATTAATTTTTGTGCCAATTTTGTTTGTAAAGTAATTATAAAATGGAATCATTTTAAATTGGGGATCTATCTATTCACTAAATTGAACTTCATTCGACTAGTAACATGTGCCAAAAATATAATATAAAATGTCACAGACATATAAATATTTTCAGTTTAAAAAACTAATTAATTTATACCTATCCCCCTTATTAAAAAACGAGGTTTAAAGATAGTCCGATGTTAGTTCGTTTCTTTTGACGTTTCGGCTATGGACAAAACGTCAAACTAAACGAACTAACGTCGGACTAACTTTAAACCTCGTTTTTTAATAAGGGGAATTATGTTTATATTGACTTACGTTCTTATAATGAAGTTATAAAACCTACACTCCATAATATTTAAGACTTAATAATAAAATTCGTTCAGTACTAAAAGTTAACCAAGCAAAACTTGGGTTCTTATATGAAATTCCATCGAGGGTCCTGAAATCGATTCGCATTCTCGGACCGTATTAAATTTAAATAAGGTTACACCCTAATTAGGATGTTGAAGTGGCTTGGGTAACGCGTTACCGTCCATTTATGCAAATACGTAACGTTTTATTCAACAATATAATAATGGGAGATAATATAATCATTGTTTATGTGATATCAACACTTTAAAATGTATCTATTTGATTTATTTAAAATACATAATTAGCACAAAAACAAGTAAAGTAACTGTAAATTAGCTGTTTGCAATAAACAATATTGATTCGTAAATTATATGCCATGATTTATGCGAGGTAATTCCGATAGGCGTGTCGGCGGTATAGTCAGTATTGCGACGCCATATTTCCATGCCCTAAGTCTTGTTTTCCGTTAATTACCGTCGTGTCGGCAACCGCTAAGTTCTCATACATAGACGGAAGGTAAACAAAAGGTCAGCATGTAATAGCGTGATCAATTACGATAAAAAATATTTCGGTACAACAATGACCCTTTTGGACCCGCCTTATCGTCTCCATCTAACGTAAATTGGGCTATTACGCGATTTGAATAACTTTTTTACAATCAGAATTTTAATAATATTCTAAGAAAGTTAAAATTTTTGAGTTGAAAAGTATTTTAATTTGTAAAGTGGAGTGTTTATAATTTATTTTGAAAATGAATCATTAGTTATGCGTCTTAATTTAATTTCGACATCGTCTGTGCGTTTTAATAAAAGTTTGCGTTTTTGAAAGCTTTGTTATTCATTCTAATTTTGTGTTATTAACTTAATTAGTACTTTAAATTCGTTTAACAGCCTTAGAAAATTGATATCATATAGAAAAAATTCAAAAGAAGGCAATAAAAGCGTAAAACATAAAAAAAAATATTTCTCTATAAATACAGAACTGAATGTTTACTTCCATTTTTAAAATGCTTTCGGAACCTTACCTCTGTCAAATACCTACACCGGTAAAAATATTCAAAAATTCCACCTGGAGTTCACGAACTTGGCGAACTTTTCCCCAATTTTAAATTGCCTCGGCATGATTTATATCCGCCTTCAGAATTCTACTTCTCGAGTCTCAAAAATTCTTACGATTGGCCAATAATCATAATTCAGGCAGTCACTGGGCGTTGACGGGTGGGAATGAAAAATGGTGTGACGTCACCACTTCGCCATGTTGTTTTTCATTCGGAGCCGCGCCCGTTTCGAACCGTGATTTATGGGGACACGTGAGTTCTAATCTTAGGGCCAGTTTGCTCGTACAAAGTTAGCAAGTATCTAGAAAAGTTCGGATGGTCAGAGAAACCTTCTTTCTATCTTAGTTCGTAATCTGGGGCGAGATTTTTGCTTGGATAACGTTGAGGATATTTCTATAAAACACTTGCGATCATTTGTAGAGCTAATAGATATGTATATAGAAAAATATTTTTGATGAAGGTATAGATTTTGAAACATATTAAACCTATCTAGTTTTTAAGATCTTCATATTTTTCTGCACAGGTTGTATCTACGCCCTTAAGCTAATTTTGCCTATACCTTGTCTATTTGGTATGCTATAGTACCTTTGTATATTTAGTTAGAAAATTATAAAGCCTAATTTTCCAGCAATATCACAAAATCCATTGTAAAAACAACCTAATGAACGCTTTAATTAAATCTATAATTACCAGTTTGGAACACATAATTGGCAACAAACATAGTTACCATTATGATTTACTATCTTTTAAACAAAACATGGTATAACTAGGTCCTATAGTATCGCGTGTTCAAACTTAATTAGAATTTTGTGCAGTGCGGTATACTAAGTTGTGATTTATTTTATTATTTAATATTATTTTTGATACTTCGATTACTTACTTTTCTTATCACGATAGGGTTTTAAGTTTCGGTGAAATTAGTTTTAAGTTATTGAAGCGAAACATTTTCAGGTATCTATAGGTACCTAGGTACTTATACCTACATCGCTATACTTACGTACTATTTATGTAGGCTTGGTTACAAGAACAAATAAATGTGGATGTATGAGGCGTCTGATGAATGTGGATGAAGTAAAGGAAGTGTGCTTGGATTTTAGCAAGTAGAGGGAAGCGGTCTCTGTCTACTTCGATGGGAAAGAGATTATGTATGTTTTAAAATAAACAATTTAGAAATAACTGAAAAGTAATTAGTATTTTTTTCTACATTTTAGTATAAAAGGTACCTAGGGTACCTAGGGACATGTATCTAAGGGTGCGACCAGCAAAACTCAGAGCGCCACGTGACATCGTTTGGCGTGACCATACATTTCCATGCCGCACGTCACGAATTTACGATTTTACACATATTTATACGACTGATTTGAACAAATTCTAAATATTTATAATCCTTCTTTTTTCGTGCATTAAATAAAACATTAATTAGATCATCATCATCATCATCTTTTTTAATTTAGACTCTTGTCGGTGGAGTATCCGCCATTAAGGTGATTGGCCTAACTTCTGCTTGAACAAAATAAACAAAAGCACATCTAAACAAGCCAGTCAATAAGATACCAATTTCGAAAAGATCACTTGCCATTTGGTATTAGTAACCCAATAAATGTTCAGCTTAATCTCTCGGATTAATGTTCATTTGGCCGTTGTTGGGGGCGTTCGTCTAATAAGGCCACAAAAAGGAAGGAATTGAGAGATTCTGCGACGTCATTCTTGAGATGAGGCTTATTCTGGTGCCTTTATTAAAAGGAATTCGTATTGATTGCCTCATTGTATTGTGTTGTTTGAGATATGCTGTAATTTGCTTTGATGTTGTTTTTAAACGACTTCAAAAAAAGGAGGAGTTTCTCAATTCGACCGTATATATTTTTCTATGCTCAAGTTAGCTATGCTTAGAAAATGGTAGGTTTGCTTGTTGAAGATTTATTTTTAATTGAGGTTGCTTAGGTAAGTAACTGTTTATCTATCGCCTAGATACTTAGGTATTTGCAACAGACCTGATCATACGTATAGGACAAATCTTACAATTACATTGTAGGTACCTATCTATTATGTTTTCGTCAATTGATAATATCATCAATTATACATTAAAGTTTATAATCAAATTGTTTATTTGGATAATCTCGTGACCAATAACTTCCTAAATCAAGCGTAGAAACTCACGAAATAATATTAAAATAAAAGCTCTAGGTTATTCTCTATACAATAACAAAGCGGGGTGTAAGGAATAGTCTGGAATAGTACAAAACGATTCACCTTATACCATTTTTATTTTTCATACCTCTTGAGTTCTGAACTCATTCAGTTTTCACGCGATCTGAACTGGCTCATGCTAGTTTAAACCGCCCGCGGGGATCCGAGTTTCAAATGCTGTGTTATTTCTTTGTGATTCTGTTTGAGGCACTTTTTAGAGGTTTTCTGAGAGTTTTTCGTATCTTTGTTCTATCTAAGAAGGTATGACGAGAGAGTTCCACGAAACTAATACAATATGTTTTGGAAAAAAACTAGTATAGAATCGATCCTATTTTTTTGTATCTCATTTACATTGAAAGATAGAAAATAATTCAATGATTTTCACGATTGTTCTCTGCTCTGCTTGAAATTTCTTTATTTCTGGATTTAGGTATCTCAACTAGTAGGTACCTACAGATTTAACAAGTTTAAAAATACCTATAAGACCTAAATTAAAGTTTTTTGAACAACATCTTTAAAAAAACAAATTCAGATCGACCCACAGTTTACAGAATCAGTCAGCTTCTCAACAACAATTTCGAGCGATCGAAACATCGAAAATTCCTTTTCAGGAATAAAGCCGCGCTCGCTTGCCCGAAACCCGATTTATAACACTCTTGGGGGGTGAAGCGAATTTATGTCTCTACGATTAGTTGAACGCTTTTTAAATGGCCGATGTCGGGTAAATAATTGCTTGCGCCGTATCGCCGATGGCAGCTCTCAACTTTTCCATTCCTTGTTAGATAAAACTGAAGATCGAGAATGTTATGTGACAGTTAAGGCCGTTGCGGAAAAGATAATCAGAAATAACGCAGCATTAAACTAGCTATACAGTGATTCTTAAAAATGTATTAACAGTTTTACAGCTGTTGTGTCCCTCTTAAATAACTTAACGGTCATTCTTAAGTTAGTGTTATTTCTCTAAAGATAAGGTTGTTTTTCCAGCAAAAAATAAAACCAACCAAAATCCACGTGAAACTTACTAGCCGAGATATTTGCCATAAAAAGTTATCAGATCTTAGCAAAAGCCAAGGCAGCTAAGGCCTTGCCTGCATACAGTTAAAGGGCATTATGTACTATGCTCTGAGATAACAGATAAATAATGTATTTTACTTATATGTAGCATGTTAAATGTTTTTTGAACTTTACCCAGAGTAATGGAATAGATATCGACTGTCAATTTAAAAAAAAATGTTTATTCTTAGACCCAGAACACACCACACAACAACCAGAAACTGCTAGTTATTTTTGAGTTGCATCGAAGTTTCTGCTATAGACTTCTTTAGAAAAACACACACGACGCAACTCGTTTGAAACGTTTCGCTTCAGTTGCGTCGTGTACTAGCAGTTTCAGTTGCGTTGCAGTTGCATTTCATCGTGTGTTCTGGACTTAGAGTCGTAGTCATAGGTACTCATATTTTTTTGCGTAGAAACAAAACATTAATTTAAAATGACAAACTTGCTTACATTCACATTCAGATTTATTCTAAACAACATTTTCGGTGCCACTTAAGAATTAAATTTAACATTTCGTAACTTTTCTTTGTTCTTTATACTATAGAAACGAAGCAAAATCTGATTGGCTTGTTGTAAACTTCGTAGACGCAAAGTATCGAACTTTTCTTCAATTTAGGTACTCAGAAAGAGTTTCAGTGAGTTACTGAACATTGAGAGAGGGAGGGAACCCGCGGTATCAAAAACTTGAAATTGAAGGCTTTTGAATTGGTTGAAAAGTTTTTAGCGATATTGATAAAAAGAAACAAGAAGTATAATTACCAACTCTTTATTATTTCACTGCTGAAGCTCCTTAAGTGAAAAGAAATGAATTGGGATCTTAAGTAAATAATACAAACTTACCTATATACTTAACTTTCACGTGACTTTACCATCAGGGTAGACAGAGGAAACATACCTCGGCTTTAAGTGAGTAATAGACGTAGAACCTTCATTAAAATGTTTTTGTTTAAAAAAGTAAATATGTGTCTCATAAATAAAATATTATGTAGCAGAAAACCTAGTATCAAAAATTACGCTGACCCCAAAAACAAACTAAGAAAACCACGAAACAGCATTTCTCTAGAAACTTTACTTACAGTTTGTTTGTGTTTACTCTGAACACAGACTTTAACGGCAACATCTTCTAAATTCAGTACATGAATCTGGTGTCGCAGATAAACTAAAAATGGGGTCGCTGGTCGCTCGAAAACTTGCCCGGAGAGCAAAGAGTTGTAATGGAAAAATGTGTTAAAATTAAAATCGATCGGAAGGATTGGGCCGGCAAATTGCTTTGTACATTTTGCCATTTTGCTGGGAGACTGAAACAGATTGTATTTTTCGTGGAAAATTTTAAACTGCGAGTCTAGATGGGTTTTTAAGTATCGTTTGCACCAAGAGATATTATTTTTAAAGTACAACACGTAGATGACTACACGTATACTTATTTTTTGACCAGAATCTAAGTATCAAATGCTGAACTTAAATGGTAACTTTAATTAAGTATATTAGGTTTATGGTATAGTATATTTTAACTATAAAATATTGATAGAAAATTGTGTTACTTATAGCAGATCGTATTTATCAAATTAAAATACTTTTGGCTTACATTAATAAATCATGCATATATTTTAGGACCAGAAATAATAATAGTTTAATGAGAGTATAGGCTCGTATACTAGTAGGAATTGTATAAAGTCTGTTTTTAAACTACACTTGAGAGCAAATAATCTGGGTCGGGTAAAAAAGAAACTAAAATATCTCGAAAACTAAGAATCCTCAATACTTGTTAAATGAAAACATAAAACTTCTGAGTTACATCTGTATTAATGTCATAACAATGAAATCTTTCTTTTCGGATTTTGGTATATAGCATGCCAAATATCGAATGGAAGCACAAGGAGGAAATGCGAAATGTTAATATTCAATAAAATGTTTATGTTGCTTTAAAAAATATTGTTTTACATTTTAGTTTTGAAGTTAGATCATTAGTTTTTTCTTTACTTAATATTCTGTTATTGAAATGTTGTAACTCATAAATGTTGTTCCTTGCATTGATGGAGTATGAAATTGTATATTAAACACAATTTATTTCATTAAGCTTGCATTCTTGGATCGCGAGATTTTTGGATTCTTTCGTAACCCGGATTCAGTGCTCTCGAGTGTATTATTTTCGCACAAATAAAACATAAAAGTAATGAAATAGAACAGGTAGGTTAATAAAGTCTAAAACGAAACAATATGTTATACTTCAACCTCTTACAAAAACCTATAATAAACATAAAACTCACCTCTATAATTGTCGCTATTTTGTATTCTAACACCGGGTAACAATTATTTCATCAAAGGTTATTTCGGTGCTTTACTACCAATGTGGTAATTCGGTCGAAGAAGTGTGTAATTATTATTTGGTACTTAATTATTAAGCAGTATTTGTTTGTAAGTACATACATTAAGGTAGTAGGTATATTTCATGTTTTTCTTTTTTATACGAAATCATTTTTGCAAGTATCAAGAAATAGAAGTGAAGTAGTTTTTTTCTTCGTAGCAATTGGAAGGTAGTGGGTAATCTGTGGTAGTGGTCTCTGCCTACCCCGATGGGATAGAGGCGTGACGGATATGTATGTTTGTATTTCTGCTAGTATTAAGGGTTTTAACATTATAAAGTTCCATTCGACTTAATAGACAGTGAAATATTAATTATTATTAAAATCTTAAATAAATGTTTTGATTGCATAAAAGCCCCTTAAAATTAATAATTCATTTAACATCGTGCTGCTTTCTTCTGATAATGATCCTAAATATTTGATCTCATTATAAGTATTTAAAGAAAAGATATAATGTCGTAACTGCGCTACATTGCCGTGCCCGCGTCAGGGTCCACATTTGGTACTGCAAGTTTATTTGTACGGTCTGTAAAAACCTGTGGAGTGCAATAAATGATTGAGTATTGTCACTTACATGTGTAATAGAGCGTTAGCATTTCTAATATAATCTGCAGTTATTTATTAAATATGTGTACCTACATGTATAAACTAAAAACTTCGGACGAGTAAGAAATAAAAAACGTTAACTAATATACATTACATTTATTATCAAAAATGCCATAAAAAATAAACAAAATAGATGTTAAAATTTAACATTTAATCATAATAAACGTACATTTTTATTAAAACTACTGGTTTTAAATATGGTTCACCAGCTCTTAAAGCTTTTGCACTTTTTATTCCCTTTTTTCTTTACCATTTTTATGAAGAAAATTATTTCAATAATAATGTCTTTGTTTCAAACTGATAAAGGTTCATGTTTTGTTAGTCATATGGCAACAAAATATCGTTGGTTTTCGAATAAAAAACTGTAGTTGCATAGTGGTTAAATGGTCCAACAATCAAGCTTTAAGATTTGCCTGTAGCCGCTTTTGGCTTCCCCGAAAATGCAATTCTAATACATAAAATGATAGAAATAGTTATCAGAATCAAACCAATAACGACACTGGTAGGGAATGGAGGAACTCTACGACTTGCTTTATACAAAAAATCTTGGATTACAATCGCAGTAACATTGGAAAAGTCATCATCAAAAACTGCTATGTTATCGTCTACTTCAAAACTGAGAGTATAATTGTCTCTTTCTGTTATAGCACTAAAAATGCGCTTACGCAGACTGTCCCACCAACTCTCCGTTGTAGCGTTTTCAGCTCCAATAGCTTTGGATGAAACTATTTCTGATAATATCATTAAAGTTATCAAAGTAACAACGATCTTATGTTGACGCATTTTGAAGTTTTAAACTGTTCACGTGAATATTGCAATTTTATAAAGATACCAAGGTTTTTGCTTTATTAGAGCGAGATATCTATAAATTAAATGTTTATTATATTTTTTTATACCTTTTATGAAAAAACTAGAGATTTTTCTGAGTTATTTGATTTGATTAATGAAAATTTCACGTGTCGTGTTTTGAGTGACGTTGTATTTTTTATTTTGACGTATGATTGTTCTGTTATTCTGCCATTGTTAAAAAATGTAACCGTACTTTTTTCATAACTTAACTAACTAATAAAACTTTTTACAGAGACTTTTTTAAAGAAAGTTTAAGATATTAAAAGCACTTCGCTAAAGATAAAATAGAAAAGACCAAAGATAAAAAGTAAAACTGCTGTTAAACACCCTATTTTTCACAATTACGTACCCGTATCATTATTTTAATGATGAAAATTTTGTCTTCCATGGCCCTTTGACGTCTATTCTTTGCGTTTTTATCCCGGATTTAGGCTGATTGCCCCCACATTGTCCGTAGTTGTCCCCGCTTGTCTTTTTTGCTTATCCAAAAATCCTGTGGCTTAGATAATTGACAAGGGAATCGCAAAATTGATGTTCCGAATTTTCGCTTTAGTAAAATGTTTTTGATTCTTTTTTTTTTCTAGACTACGAGTATTAATAGAGTCGAATATGTGTTTGGTCTTTCTAGATTGATAAAAATAGGCACATTTAAGCATAATTAGCAAAATAGGCACATATAAATTGGACACATAAGTAAACAAACAAGAGCATACTCGTAAGAATACATTAAACTAGATTAATATGCAAAAACGCATCTCTAACCTGCTATTACGTATACTCATAATTACTTTATCAATCTACCCGTAGCAAGACCTAAAATCCATCAATACTAAACATCGCAACACTCTAAATAAGCAAAGAGGAAAAAGATATTCATTTTTTTACCCCTAAACAGATTTGTAAAGCGTAATATCTATCCTTATACTCCTTTTCTGCTCTCGATAAATAAACAAGAATATAAAACAATATTGAGGTGAACCTCGGATCGTGCGACAACGGCGTGGATGGCGAGAATGGCAAGCTTTGGACAGGTTCCAGGTTGCACCTATTAGCACTACCTATTTGGGAACTCTGATATTATCGACGGATTAAATTTAAACCAATGGTTTTTCGGTTGTAAACTGAGGAGTGATTTGTTAAATAGTTTAAAACTAACTAGTAGTAATATATAATAATTTTAGGTTTGGCCTAAAATCCCGTCCTCGCGGGTATTCATCCAAAATCATTTTTTTATACACACGCCGATACAAAATCTTGATTCGACAAGTGTGAAATTCTGTCTCTTAAAAATCTAGGCTTAATAACCAGATAGAACACACGATAAATTGAAATACTATGTATATTATTTTCAAGTTTTTAGGGACCTGTTTTCCCGTAATTCAAAATCCGTGTCTTTAGGAACCTTAAACTTGTGTGAAAAAAAACAAGTACTCTGCTCTAGCGAGGACCGCAGAAAGTTTAAACTCCTGCTCTGGAGATAAGTGCCTCGAAATGAGCGAATAAAATGTGCATTTAACGGGATAGAGCATTGCTTTTATATACCTATTTTATAGACCTATACGTTAACGTTTAAATAACAGCTAAGTTTATAAAACTATAAAAGTAGGAAAAGTTTGCGATATTTTAGAAACTCAAGTTAAAAAAAAAATTACATCACAAAAACGTGACGACATATCAATCAGGAATGATATCGCCATAAAACATTGGCCGTAGAGATATTAAGTTAAAACAAACAAAAATGGTTATTCAAATTATACCTAATATGCTCTTAAAACTCATATTAATTTCTATCTCATTTATCAGAAAGTGAAAATCTTTCGAGTTTCGCGTACGTAGTAAATAAAGCCGCAGAATACCTAAAACATTTAAGAGTTGCAAAGTCATGCCATTTCATCATCATTTATGACGTCATTGCTTCCTCGTGTTATGACTTTATGGAAAAGAAATAGGTATCCCATTATAAGATAAGAAACCCGCATACGTGCAGAATAGCTTTATATCTTGTAAAGATTTGTTTTACCTACTATTATTATGGTTTGTAGCTTATTAGAGACCCCTTCTGCATTAAAAAAGTAGCGCGTGAGAAGTGGCTTAGGTACGTTATTTGACGTGAAATACGATTCGGAAGCATCATTTGACGCGAACGAGTAACATTAGAAGTCAAATGACGTTCCCGACTCCTGTGCAGTGTACGGCCCTTCTTATTTAAGACCGCAATGGCGTCATATGATACATACCAAAGTGAATCGCTTTGAAGAAATGCATCTTGAAGATCTTGATGCTAAACGCCGAGTACGGAAAACCAAGCCGAAGCCTTCCTACTCCTATGCATTTAACAACTCAGCTGTATTGTACCCCCTGTGATAATTCGGCTTTGCAAGCCACATCAGAGCCCACCACCCACTTCAACAACAAACCTTTCTGGAGTCGCCGTCGCCGGACAAGGTGTGGACGACATGATGATTTAGAATAGCAGTCCAATTTAATCCGCCTTTTTGTAATTTACGTATAAAGGAAAATATTCTTGTAGAATTATTCGATATTTTTCCAAGTCAAAAAATATACAAAATATTTAACTTAAAATCCAACAAAACCACCATTTTATACAGCATGTTACCAAAGTAATAGTGCGTCATTATAGAGGGGGTTTCAACCTTTAACTGACACCCCGTGTAATGATAGTACTTCGGAACTTGGTAACATTGCCTTGGAATGTGTTTGTCTGAGCGACATCATTAAGAATTGACTTACTCTGTCTATTAAGGGCAAACTTCTATGTAATTACAGACGTGAGCGTTTTCTGATGACAACTTTAAGGAGATTGCTTTTGTGATTTTGTTTTGAACTTTTATTGAAGTGTTTACAGTCTACTACAAGCTGTCGGATATGTTGATAGATGAGTTTGACGTTTGGTTGTAAAAATCCACCGATTTAAAAGCCTAAGGGCGGCCGTTTACGCACCGCTTCAAACAGTTGAGACCCAACTTCGCGGTGACATTAATTCGCTGCTGTAAATGCGACTGCTTCAATAGTTTACCACGTGTTCTCGGCTTCAAGCAGTCCGTGTACGCCATCCTAAACAGCTTAATGCGTCGAGGCCCTATCCAGACCCTTATCAGTTTATATTTAAAAGCAGTTCAGTGTGAATACAAGAATAGAGAGATAAGTACCTAATACACATCAGATTTTTTCCATATACGCTCATTCTTTTTCATATTTCATAAAATCTAAGCACACCTCTTCAGAAAATATCACTCTTAAAGCAACGTAGCACAATTTATTCGACACAGTTTGCAAATCACTAGTAATCATTTAGAGTGGTGTGTCGAGCGAAATAAGCAATTCTTTTACCTAATTGAATAAGAATTTGCTAAAAGATTTTGTTCTTCTAAGTTGGGTTGTGATTTTAGAAATAACAGGTTATTTTTTGTTACACTGTTTTTTAAAGAAAAAAGTTACTTTGAGTCAAATCATTGTTAAGTCTTATTCATACTTTCAATAAACTACTTTACAAGCGTTAATGACTAACGTCTTTTTATTTGCCTCTTTTCTTTATCATATTTTCTATCTGTCAATCATATTTCCACCTTTATTTATCGTTAGCCATTCAGATCCCACTGCTGGGCAAAGGCCTTCCCCGCATCTTTCCATTTAGCATAGATTCTAGTAACATCCCACCATAACACCATTCCAGTAGAAATGCATTCTGATAGTTAACCAACTTTTATAAAAAAAAAAACTTGGATATATACAATACAGGTGACTTTTTGTTACAGAACGATAGAAAATGATATTCTTGTACTCGAGATAACAAACAACTTTTGAAACCAAGTTCAAAATCATTCAAAAATTTTCGAACTCCAGTTCACTAAAAAGTCACCTTGTATAAACTTTGACAAAAAAACTGTTACTCAAAATTAGCAGCTACTAAATATCAAGTACACACTGGTATCAATCTCGTTCGTCCTAAGTACCGGGTTAATTCCGGAGAGAACATCGGCTCGTACATCATCGTTAGTCGCTGCTGACTCACGCCGACGCTGTTCCTCACTACACTCATTTATTTCAGGTTTACACTCAAGTGTTGTCGATTTTTATGCTGTAATAAAGGCTGATTTAAATGATTTATATTTTTAAAGCAAAAACGTACGAGTAAATGTTTTATTTTTCAATACTGATCTCATAAGAAAGGTACATAGACCAGATACAAGTTTATAACGTAGCTGCGCTACATTGCCGTGCCTTATTCAGAGTCCATACTGTATCTGGTATCTGTAATATCTGTATATCTGTAATGTCCATGGTGTGCTAATAAATATTTGATTTTTAATTTTTTCGCCGTTCGTTGCATTTATTTTTTCCATTTAAAATAACAAAAAAGATACGAAAAATAAAATGCTTTTCAAACAATCAAATATACACATTCACAATTTTTGATAGAATAACTATCACATACATAGCATACACGCATATCAGGCTCGCCTGTCTCCAATAAGGGTAGGCAAAGAGGGACCACTTCCCTTCACTTGCTACGATCCAAACACACCTCTCCTTACCTTGATAATTTATCATTTTAATTTAAGAGGATTTTAAGAGGAGGTGAGCCGATCGTGCGTCGCGCGATTTTCCATACATTTGTGGTAAAAATATTGTTTCGGGCAATAACGTTTCCCAATCCCTAAACCTATCCGTAATTAGATAAATCTCTTAAAAACACTTTTTAACTAAACGCTTTCATTCAAAAGTCAAAAGATAAGAGTCTAGATTTAAACGAATTAAAGCAGTATTCAAACGGAGTAGGTAATTAGTTTGGAACGAACTTTACAAAAACGTTCCGTAAAACGAAACTGAGAGAACGTTATGAATTGGATTTGGTTGAGTGGTGAATGCCGGCTCTTTTTAGTATAAAATTACTGTTAAAACTTAGTAAAACCAGACTAAATACAATCAATGTCTGTAGTATGTAAACTATAACATAATCAGTGACTTTTTTATACGGTGGCTTAGTTACTACTTTACTTAGTTTTTCATTGTAAGTTCCAATGGTAGAATATTTTATAACAAGCTATTCACACTTGTCAGATGACGGCATTTATGCAAAAATTTACATTGATAAAAACTTGATCGACCCATATCGGGGCCTAAGTAGTTTAAATAATTATTTTGAATAAAACGAATAATCGAGGTATTCAAAAGCTAAAAAGTTGCCAACAAACTCTAATTTAGATAGGTACTTGAAACGAAAACATACATAGGTACATACATTTCCGTCACGCCTCTCTCCCACTGGGGAACGCAGAGACCACTTTCCTCCATTCACACTCTTTCGCTTCATCCTCAATCAGACGAAAACCAAACGTAACGAAAAGCGATAAATACAATCAGATATTTATTGGTGTAGCCAGCTATAACTAGGTAATTCAACATTGTCACGCCTTCAATTTCGACGCCAATTTCCCCACAGCTCGGACTCTACAAATCATATTTCAAGCTGGCAACACCAAGCCTGGTGAAGCACGATAGGGGATTGCAATGCATTTTTCATTCTGACTTAGTAAAAAGTGACCCAGTTTATGGGTTTTCTTCCGTTTTTTACTTTGTTCGTTGGTATATATTTTTGGTGGGGTTAAAAATAACTTCGTTAGGTTTAAAATAACTTCTGAGGCAAGTGGGGCTGTTTGTTTTCGTACAATTCTAAGATGTTAGTTCACTATAATTTATTTATAAGTAATGTTTTATATTCTTTACGTTTTAAAGTTTGTTTTCATTTGTTTTGTGTCGGATCCATTGGGGGGGGGGGGGGTATCTGATGTATTGAAAATGAAAGTTTTATTGGCTATTTTCTCTTACTTATTTTGTACAATATGTATTTTATTCAATAGTCGCTTTTTGTTAACTATTTTTTAATAAGTCAATAATAAAAAGATGTAGAAGATACTTGTAAAGGAATATCGAGGCTCAGCTCCTCTACATCTCGTTTCTACATCTTATAAAGTTACTTTCGTGCAAATATACGAGTATCTTTGTTATATCATCTGACCTTATTAATTAAAACTTACAGCTAAACCTAATGAACCATCTTCTTAACTCTTGATTAATTTTAAAATATTCATCTCGAAGTTTTAAGCCGCCTCAACTTAAAGCTGTGTTGAAATAAAAATTGATTAACTTAAACTTTGTCTAGAGGCTCGTTTAGTCTGCTTTATATATTTGGATTTTTAGGGTTCCGTTCACAAAGGATTAAAATTGGATCTAGTAATACTAAGCTGTCCGTATGTTTGTCACGAAGGTGCCAAGCTGTAATTTTATTATATCTTAAAGTGTTGAAGTTTTCACACATATTTTTCAAGTATTTTAGTTTTTGGTATAAAACAATTAATACTTTAGCTAAGCTTTTATTCCAATGTGTATTAAAAAGTCTAATTATTTAGCCAAATATAAAATTATGAAAACATTGTATCGAGGGAAAGTTTAAAGGACTTTATTTATTTATTACAAAAAAATAATAAAGAAACAAACGGTGTTTTAAAAATATTGTAGCTACGGAACCCTTGGAGGGCATTCCACAACTCACTTATACTTTTTTATTTCTTGACCTTGTTCTGTCTTGTCCTTGTGTACCTAATTGTGTCTCGTAATTGTGTTTGTGGCATTTTAGGTCTCCAATGAATTAATTTATTTTGTAGCCAATTTACAAAGGTGACTTTATAGATGATTCTATTAGTAGTGTCTAATCTGAAATTTGTTGTTCAAATTGAGTAAGAAATAACAAGTTCTAAACGCAATTTACGAGACTTTATTGGTAGGTTGTATTAATTTATTCAATTTACCTATATGTAACGTCCACGAGACTTATTTTTTTAGGACAAAGACCCAAGAGGCCGGCGCACACCTGACGGAACGCAGCGCAGATAATTTTTGATTGTCATATTGTTTACGCATGTAAACAAAAAGATTTTTATAAGTTGATTGTAAGTTTCTGAAATAAAAAAAAATTGTCATTCTAAAATAAAAAAAGAAATTGTCATTCTAAAATAAAAGAATATTAAAATGGAAGATAAGAAAATATAAAGATTTTAGTTTCTAACACATATTATTATCGACATGGATCTCATTAGAATAATATTCAAAATCAGTTAACACAACAAATGTTCATCGGAGCATCGAAGCAACTACAAGCAAATGTTGTGACTCTTAGACTTTTTTTTATTACAATTACCACTAAGGAGTCTGCCAATGTTAAGTAAAGAGACTTTAAACTATTCCCGATTTTATATTAAATGTATCTTATTCTGTTCAACCTCTAATGCGTCAAAACCATAGTTCTTCAATATTCTTCTAACATCCATTATAAGATTGATCACTATAATTATAAAAGTTAGTGATCTATTTTTATACCAACAAAATTTCCTCATTCAAACTATCATTCGAAGCAAAATCTAGAAATCAGCATACTTTGAAACCCTAGGCATTTGCTTTGACACAACCTTTGATACTAGGCATTTTAGTCGTCATTAGTTACCAATAGTCGGTAATGAACCTACTCTAATGATAATAGTCTGCCTGGCAGATAGGAAATTCAATTCCATACTAATTTACCTGAACGTCGGTTTCGAGTTTCGTGTACCATTTCATATGTCAATGTAGTTTTCGATGGACTAAATGTTATCTTTTGTGGGTTTAATTTTGATGTGTGATGAATTGGATAATCTAGACACGCGTAATCAGCTCGCTAGCTGTAACCGTAACAGTTGCGTGCACTTTAACCAGTGTTAACGTTGTTCGCTAATAGTTTGCAAACCTGCTGCGAGCGCAAACCCTATATTTTTTGGTTACAGTACATGCAACGGTTACGGTTACAGATCGCTAATGAATACGCACCCTTTAAGTTAGTTAAATTCCTGAAGATTAATTATACTTAAATCACGTTAAGGATGTAAATTAATACATTACTATCACGAATTCACGACTCTACCTTATTGAGGTAGGTAAAAACTGTTGCTATTCATAAATTTAATTATCTAAACACCTTTAATTCTCTATAAATTATTAGAGAAAAACAAATAGACACAAAGTAACGAATAAAATCAACTAACAAATATATTTTTCTTGCACGTATTCAGACCAAAAACAAACATCAAAGTGTTTGATATTCTCACAAATATTTGTGTTTAGAGGAACTGAAACTTACTGCCTCGACACAGGTAGAAAACAATTTATAGGTAACATGTAAATACATTTACTAACTGCATAAACTTAATAAACAGTATCAAGTGAACAGACTCTAATTAAACCCAGTTAAGTTCCTAAGGGCCTTAGTACGGTACCATTTGACTTAAAACACTTAAGAACTCGCCTTTCTAGTAAGTACTAAAATATTCTCATAAGTACTAAGATAATTTAAATCGGCCCTTAACGTAAGTGAGTAAACAAAATTGCTCAGTCTAATTTTAATTTCATTTCTGAGTTCCAAAACAATGCCTCGTTTGACAAAATCTCGTTTCATATTAAATTTAATGAAACAGCGACTTCCAGCCTGAAATAAAATTGGTTTTAAAACAACTTAGTATATATTAAAACTTTGCCAACTTGATGTTTCATAATAGAGTCGGTCTCTCTTCTAATTTCTTCGGCTTTCATATTACATGCTGGGTTTGGATGGGGTGATGTTAAGAAAAACTATGTTAGTAATATAGTTTATTTTATTAGGAGTATTTATTCACAATCTCCTTTATAAAAAGAAAAAATACCATAAAACAATTTTCAACAAAACATGGCGAGAAATATGATAATAATTCGCCCATTAATAAGGTAAGACACTTAACTGAGCCCACATTATGGTGTCTACACACCAAAGCCACCTGCTTTTTTGACAGCTGTCATTCGTATGACGTAAAGCCGCTGGCCTAGCCCGGCGGCATGCCGGCTTTGGTGTGTAGAAAGCGTTACATATTTTTTTAAAATTTTGTAAAGTTAAATATTTTAGCTCATTCCTTAGCTTATATTAGTTTAGTAAAATTATCAGTAAATTATGTAGATACGCAGGAAAAAAGACCTATTTCTACTTGTTCTCAAAGACATCTAACTTTGTCTTCATATCAAGAAAATCCACTTTCATAAATAAAAACCCTGTTATGTAAAATTCGACATCGCCTATTTAGCGCGAAGTTGTCGCCTTGAGAGTTGTCCCTCGTTTTGCGGATTGTATTATGATAATAACACGTACCTAACTTCAGTTGATGAGACAGACTTCGCAAAATGAACCTCACTTCAAGTGGTTACAACTTTTCAGAGATATTTTGGGAGATGGCCGCACTTGACTGTTTCACTTGTAATATTATAATATTTGACAGGGATAACTTTAGTTGGAACGTGATCTTGTCAGTAAATGAGTTAGACTTGGCTTGTTTGAATTTAAAATTAGTTTGACGTAGCTTCTATTTAATAAATTAAAGTGGTTAATGGAATAAGTTTATTCAATTACTGTGATGACTAAAAATATTAATTATAATGGGGTCTGTCTGAGGTAGATAAAGTATCTGCAGTACAGTTATTATTATGTTTTATAAACGATTTTAAATTAGAGAAGATTTTTAGAAAGTGTCTCTAAACAACATGCTGTTCGTATAGGTACTATAGCTCTGCTGTTACTATTTTTTAAGCTTTCTATGAATTATTTGTTAACTTTTTTCTTAAAAGAAACCATTAAATAAACAAATAAACTATTTTTCTCAATTCAATGGACACTTTTATATAACGCCGTAACGCCGCCGCCTATTCATTTTAATAAAATCCGAGCCCCAATTTATAAATGACATTCCTATACATTTCAACAAATGATTTGCGAACGGATTCGTCCGTCCCGCCCATTTTTTGCCATAAAACTTGATTTTATGTGACTCTCATTGATTTCGGGTGGGTCACGGCACTCGGCCGATAGGTCAATGGATTTCTTATTCCACTGCCGTATTCTATTGAGTATTTACGGACTTGAATATTAGATTGGTGAAAGGGTAATATGATAGGCATATTGGAAGAAAAGAAATGGTTATTATTGTTGGAAACTTATTATAAGGGCAAATATTTTGATGCATTCTCTTTTATGTCCTATTTTATGTAGGACCCAAAACACACGGTGAAACGCAAATGCAACGCAACTGAAACTGCTAGTTACTTTTGAATGCTTTTGAGTGAGACGCAACTGAAACGAAACGTTTCAAACTAGTTGCGTCGTGTGTGGTTTTCTAAAAGTAGTCTATAGCAGAAACTGCGATGCAACTCAAAAGTAACTAGCAGTTTCAGTTGCGTTGCAGTTGCGTTTCACCGTGTGTTCTGGCGCTAAGTGTGCAAAGTTGGAGCACTCTCGTATAAGCAATTTAACCGATTAACATGATTAGGATTTTTTAATAAAAACAACCGTATTTTTCAACCGGTCATTTCACTTCCAATCAACCGCCTAACTAAATGCAGCATTTCCGATCATACGCAGTCTGGCGCCTACCGCAGAGATTCAACAGCTAATTCATAAATACACAAAGGTATTGTATCCGGTGTTTTAATGATAACTGGATACGTGTGTTGAAAAGGACTAATAAATGCAACAACAATACCAGCAAAATATAATATTGGTTATTGCATATTCAGTTCAGAGAAACGCTCAACCCCGTTCTCTATTTTACCAATTCAGTGCATACAGCACATACAGGGTGACTTTAAATTAGTGAACGATAGAAAAGGATATGCATGTACTCGTGATAACAAACAACTTTTTAAAATTGTTTCTCCATACTATCAGCTGATGCATTTTATATGGGGAGTTCAACATTTTTTGAATGATTTCGACCTTGGTTCCATAGTAAAAGTTGTTTGTTAACACAAGTACATGGATATACTTTTCTATCGTTCAGTAATATAAAGTCACCCTACATACACAGTAATACATTATACAGTTCTAAGTAGCCACCACTGATCCAATTTCTAAAGAACTTACATAACAGTTCCGGAGACTTGAAGACAGAGGCGGGCTCTTTGTTTTAGACTTCAGATAGTAGCACAGTAAAGAAAACAGTGCCACGGCGTTGCTATCTCGTTTATCTTACTAACTATTTTATGTAAATAATGCTGCTGTGTAAGTAGCTTGGATGTAGGTTGGATTTTGTTTAGTTAAAATGGAGTTCTAAAACTAGTAGCTAATGAGGGAATGAAGAAACGTCGTTTGACTTGCTTTTTAATTAATCATCGTACAGTCTTTTTACATTTTTTTACATAGTTTTATGGATCATTGTCTTAAATAACCTTATCTTTAATAACTTACTAATATTTTGTAAACATACACACCAAAATATTAAACAAATACAATACAATACTTTATCGTACTTTGTTTTTGTTTTCTCATCTTCTAATTTAAGAGTTTAGCTCTTGTCGGTGGTGCCTCTTCCATCCCTCCCTATTCTCTGCCTTCTTTTTAACATTTAGTTTTTGTTTGACTTTACTTAATTCAAGATGAAGAAGACTAGGGGTCGTCGGTATATTTTTATTGGAAGAAGGAGACAAAAGCCTGAGACGCTTTTTACTCGCGTAAAACGCGGGAGGCGCATTTTGATAGCGGAAAAAAATCCGCTAACGCTCCGCAAACGCGGGTTTTGAAAACTACGTCTGCATGGTACCTTAGTCTAGTAGACCTAGAGACCATCAAGGTGTGGCAATCCCACACTAGGATCTATACCGTATCCGGTTATGGTTTGAACTGGCTTGTCTGTCTGTTCGGTTGCGCTAGTTCCTGTGCTTGTACCTAAACTCCTAATTAATGTGAAACAAATCAAAGTTAATGAAGTGCTTTTATTTTTTATCGGCTTCCACATTATCCAACAAAGAATACAGTCCACAGAAGTATACAAAAGGCTCCAACTAAAAAAACTAATCTGTCATTTAAAAAAACTAGCTTACTAATTCAAACATTACCAGACTAAAGACAAATTACATTTAACACAAAGTTAAAGGTCTTACAAAGTTCTTAAGTGCATTGCTAAAACCGTTGGGTTAATTCAATCCTATCCGCTCTACTGCACGCGAAGTTAAGTTAACTTTAACCAAGAATTTAACTAACTTTGTGATTAGAAGTTGCCTCATTAACTATGACCCCCTATGTAATCTGATAAAGTATTGTTATGTTAGTTTAGAGGATATTGTATGTCACTTCTGTTCTAGCTTAAGTAGGGTGGTACTAACCAGCACGAAAGTTTTATTGAGGTGTTCGCTTCGTTAAAAATCTCCTTTCATTCAGGGATGAGAATCTTTATTTTTATTAAGCAAGAGTTACTATTACCATTTAAAAATATCTGTTACATATATTTGGTAGCTTTTATCTTCAATACACTTATGTACCTACTACTAAAGGTTGCCCGCGACTTCGTGCGCAATTATCGTTATACTTTGGAAAAGAAAACGTGATATCTTAGTTATTTTGATGTGCAAGTTACAATATTGCCAAGTTTTATTAAAACATGTTCAGTAGTTTTTGCGTGAAAGAACAAACGTCAATCCATCGGCACAAACATTGACATAATTAGTAGGATTACCATTTAAAAACATCGGCTTGTAATTTTTACTTTCATTATTCGCAACTTTTTTCAAACCAAAACAAAAATGTCTGTAAAACCGTAACGTGCCCTATTCCACATTCGAATGGAACATCTGTTATGATTGGTAACGTAGGTACAGCTGCTGTGGCACGAAACGCCACATAAAATCTGAGTGCAGTCGTGAAACACATGTGTGCTTGTTACAACTGTTACATTTGGAGGTCTTTGTAATGCTAGTTATACAATGTACATGCAAGGCATGTCTAGGTATTGCCTATGTAGTATCTTACTAAAACTTGCTAAGATTTTAAAGCATAGCCATCATGCTGTGACAACTATGATGACAGAACTCTAATAATGTCACAAATATAAGAATACCTTCACTTATATGGTTAAGGAGGAAACAGTTGCTCAGTCGGGTACAGTGACTCACCATCGTTTTGTAAAGAAGGAAAAGTGATACGTTCATCCCTTTTGCACTTGCGCGTGCGCATGCTAAAAGCTTCCAAAAAGTGCAAAAGAGATGAATGTATCTCTTTTCCTTCTTTACAAACCGGTGGTGAGTCACTGTACCCGACTGAGCAACTGTTTCCTCCTTAACCTACACTAAGGGCCAGTGTCACCATCTCAACAGATAAAATTTATCTGACAGATATTTTATACCTGTCACTGTCTAGAAAGCCACGTTTTATGAAATAAACATAGATTTATCTGTCAAATAAGTTTTATCTATAGGTGGTGATACAGACACTAACTGCTGCGTATTTATCTTTATAGGTATCTAGACAAACCATGCCAGCCAAAGAATCACTATTTGTAAATCTTATGAGGGGTCTAGTTTTTTTAGCGGTATTGCAGTATCGTGTTTTGATAGACACGATACTGCAATTTTAATAGGCAACCTAGTTAATATGAATTCTCCTAATCATAAGACTTGGTTTCAAGAGAAAACGCGATAGGTACGGTTTTTAGCGGCCGAATTTTAGACTATACTATGATTAGTACAGACTCACACACCTCACACACACACACACACACACACACACACACGTCTTTACACTTATTTATAAGATTAGGAGAATTCATATTAACTAGGTTGCCTTTTAAAATAAATTAATATACATACACTGATTTGTCTATATACTCTTAACTTTACATTAGTAGGTGTAGTCTTTATAAAGTGTCAGACAAAACAAGGCAACAAAATAAAGCTACTTTCACCTTTGTTCTCCCCTTTGTAACAGAAAAGCAAAGTGTACAACCAACCTTATATGTAGTAGTTTTGATGTTATTACATTGTGCATTGTGAAAACTGGAAAATATTCCAATATTTGTTATCTGATGTTGATTCTGTTATATTCGGGCATATGCAACTGGATAAAAAGTGCAATGCTATGCGTTGCGGTTTATTTTGCATCTCTGATATTATTGCTCGTAACTATAGATGTGGTATCAGAATTATTTGTGGCATTTACATGTGAACAAAATTTGTATCATTTTATCCTATACATATAAGAGTTATAAATTGATGGATATGAGGATATTTGTTAGTCTTTCACGAAAATACCATTCAATTAATTTTAATATAAGTTTCCTGTAGGTAATGTGGTATATACATCAGAATAACTTATTAGTTTATTTTATTCTAATTCTTTTTTTTAAACCGTGGAAATTCTTCACAAACTGTTTATTCTATTGTGTTTGGTATGGAGAAGGTTTTTACCATGCAGTACAATCCCTACAAGAGAATATTAAACTTTTTTATAATAATAATACGAATGGAATTCCTCTAAAGGGTTATATTCAAAAAACCTATTTACCTGGAAACTAGGGTACATTCCACAATAGAAATAGTAAGTAGTTTCACATAATAATGTTTGATTCGATCCAAATGTTCCTTTCAGTGTACTTAGTCAAGCATGAATGTATTTAAGGCGAGAATTTAGGTAGGCATCTGTACCTATCTATACATAATGGTATCTACACACCAAAGCCGCCGGGTTTTTTGACAGCTGTCATTCGTGTGACGTAAAGCCGCCGTCCTAAGCGGCATGCCGGCGGCTTTGGTTATAGACAGCATAATATCATTTTATTCATTCATTTTTTTCGGTTCATTTTTTTATCATCTTTTTTGATCATTCATTTTATTCGGTTAATTTTTTTTGTCATTATCATTTTATTCGGTTCTATGTAAGAAAATGACCTAAATCAAAGTTATCAAATAAATCTTACAAATTTTCTTAAATGTCAATGTTTGTGCAGATTGATGGATGTGAGGATGTTTGTTAGTCTTTCACGCAGAAATCATTAAACAGATTTAAATAAAACTTTGCATTTGATAGTATCAAATATTTAAAAAAAAAATCTTTTATCGATAGCGATGTAACTTGATGTAGAAAAATTATTGAATAATTACTTTGACATTCTATAGATAAAACAAAATTAATATTATACCAAAATAATTACCGAAATTAGAAATTAAATTGGAATTCTATAACAAAGCTGGTAGACCTCAAGTCTGTGTAAGACAAAAATTATTTATTCAAGCAAATTGTGTTTGACGGGCCGAGGTTGTGTATGAGAAGTAATTGGATAACTTTTGGGACCGACCCTTAGGGCTGGTACACACTGGATTGCAGTTCCAAGGTCATTAGGGCGGTTTTTGACTAGGTAAAAAAATAAGCAAATGAATTTTTAAGAGTGCTGATCACTTTGGGCAAAATGCAGTTCTAAGGGCTCGTTACACAACTTATGGATACATTTTAACAGACGGATGAACCTGTTGGCAACACCAACAAAACAGTAATTTTATATTTCATTTATGTAGCAACACTTTTTTCTCGCACTCTTCCCGCTCTGCTACGATTACGTGTTGCTATGTAACTATGGTGTGTAAAAACTAAGTGAATAAAATCCAGTTCCTTCGTGCCAATACTTGAAGACTTTCATTTATTTATAAACCAGCCCCAAGATCTGCTGGCTACAGAACCTGTGTCTATTTTATATATAAAACACGACGTTTTAGACAGTGACAGGTATGTAATAACTGTCAGTTACATTTTATCTGTAAAGGTTAGCATTCAGAGTTCAAAATTCAAAACTCAAGTTCAGAACAAATGCTACAATATACAAATATAGGAACAGTTGTTATAATTATGTATTCACCATGATGCAAAAATAAGTAATTACTTACCGCAGAAACCCAAGTTTGCATAGCACTAATGAGGCACGCTTCAAAATAACGTACCTAATGAATTGGAACGAATTCTCCGTAACAGATATTACTTGGCACGTTTTGGCAACTCTATTTAACTACCAGCTCAGAGAATGAATGAGTAAAATATCATGTTCACACAAAACATCCTTTTGCTACGAATGTGCTACGGCGTAGCAATTTGCTACGAGTGTGGAGGTCTTTTTGCGTGACGAATAATTTTTGTTTTTGTGAATTATGATAATTCTTTTTGAATGTTTTCATTTAATACAAGCTTACTGAGAATTTTGTGTTATAATTGATCTTATAGGGACGCATATACACTTAATGTACTTACCTAATTAACAAAAAAAAAACGAAAAAGGAAATCATAAAAAGAACATCAACGAATGTCAAAATAGCAGTTCTATGCTATATCCTGTCCACCATTAAAAAGACCAATATACTTCACAATCACATAATAAAAATAAAATATAAAAATTCACATACCAACCAATTTAATTACTGAAAAAAGACAATAAACTTCCGCAATGATCAATAAGAATCAGTCTTTAGGAAAGGTTAAGGCTTTGACGCACTAGCGATTAAACTGCCTTCGCGATTTGACGACAGGAATAGAGTGCGGGCATAGTCGACAGTCACGCGTTTTACGCGCGATTGAGGCGCGATTGAGGCGCGATTGAAGGCGCGTAGGCATGTGGACGCGACATAATATGTAGCTCAAGTATCTCGAGTACGCGCGAGTGCTTACGAGCGTAAAAGCGTCATGTGGACAGGCTCTTACCGTAGCTTCATAGAGAAGCCTTTGAGTCGTTACGCACTACATCCGATTCGAAACCGACGCAAGATATTTAGTAAATAAATTGTTCTCAGATCTATCTCGGATCCAAACTAAATATTTTAGCTTCCCATTGCACAGGGAATCCTAGTTTGGAAGCTTGGCATTCATTTAATAAAGTTCTGTTTAATGTCGATCAAAAACATTTTTATTTTAAACCTCGGATCGGATAAGAATCAGGATGTAATGCGTAACCGCTCTTTGAGTAGCGTTTCAGCCGCAGCTTTGTAATTCATGAAAAATAACTTACTTTTGTATGAGAGTAAGCTCGTGCCCCAGTAGTGGGGACGTTAAAAAGGCTGATGATGATGATAAAGTACGGGCATACTGTAGCTTAGCTTCACCAAAAAGCGTTTCAGCCGCAGCTTCGTAAAATCCGTAATATAACTTGAATGCAGTTAATATAACGTAGCTTGGCAGCCTTCCAGAGGTTTTATCTCAGTGTGCTAGACATCTAGGCGTCACTTGATGTACTGGACTTATTCAAAAGGTGATATAAAATTGGAACAAACTAGTATTTCTTACCCAGATTTTATTTTTAGTCCTTGAATTTTACTGCACGTGTAGTGTGAGTTTTACAATTGGATTTAAGTTTAATGCTGTCTACACACCAAAGCCACCGGCTTTTTGACAGCTGCCATTCGTATGACGTAAAGCCGCCAGCCTAGCTCGGCGGCATACCGGCGGCTTCGGTGTGTAGATAGCATTAGGATTATGTTTTTTGAGAATCGTAGTTGCAATAGGTAATAAAGTAATACGTCATTTATTAATCTTTAGTAAACATTTTTATTTTAGAAAATGAGAAAGAGGTGTCTCTAGTTTTAACCAACTAGTAAAGTTTCCGTTATCTACCAATATCGACATACTCCTTCCCTTACATAGATTTTGGTAGATATAAGAAGTATGTTATAATTATTTTCATGCATTTTTGATACTTTTGTTTCTATTTTTTGCAGCACATATAGTGAGGGGCGTAAATGTTTCTTACTCAAGTCTCAACCTACTGTCCATTAGCACTACGAGAAAAAGGATTTTTGTTATTTTTTAAATGCACTAAAGTTCTTGTAACGACATATGTATCTCATTAAAATAAAGCATGTATGCGGAACTTTTTAAAGAGTTTTAAAATATGTAGCAAGTGTGCTCTTTTCACTTTATTCAAATTTCAAAAACAAAAGCAGTGATACAATGTTAAACGTTCCCTCTATTTCTCATTTCTAAAATCAATTTTCAAAGTAATTAATGAAGTGGCCAATTCTAATATTTAATACCCGTCTTTGTGGTGTTTGCAAAGCGATATCTCAAAGGATTCCAATCCACTTAATCTGCGATAATACTATAATTGGATCTCTAATGAAGCAATAACAATGACCAAGCTGCTTCTGGATACAATGGCGGACATTAGCTACGATATTGTTTTATTAGTATATAGATAATCGGTTATTAAGATATTAGATTTGGCTTTGTAATCGATTAATGTTTTCTTACAATATTTATTTATGATTGAGTTAGTATTTGTATTTAAAAAAATACTGACTTATATCTTGTATATTTGTAGAATTTTTCTCTTGATAATAAAATATGAAAGTCAGTAGACTTATTCAGGTTTTTACAGAGAAACAAAGTCAGTTAGGTGAAACATATAATTGCATAATAGTCACAATTGCACATGAAGAAACTAAAACAAATGATATAATCATTCGTCAATTAAAATCCAATTTAGATGATTAAATATTGCAAAAAGTCAATACTCATGTCATAATTACATACTTTTCAAACGACATGTTTCCACAGCCTTCAGTGTACAGAAATATCGGTCAAGGAAGCAAAAAGAGTTACGAAATAGCAATCTCATATCAGATATTAAATCAAGCGAGTGGTTGAGACAGTTTGAAATGATGAAGGAAGGGGATATGATCGGATTAGTAACTGACGTGGGTTTTGACAAAAAGTGAGGTCTTGAACAATTGAACATTCGAGAAGTGATGTTTCACTTTTTGCTACAGTATTTTGTTTTATGAGTATCTGAATTAAGAATTCATGTTATATAGAAGATTAGGGACTAACGAAAAACCGCCTATCGCTAATTAATACATAAGTAAAAATATAATAATGATATCCAAGATTAGGTCCAACTTCTACAGTGTTTTAGGAATTTTACGCACTTGCAGCTATGGTTTCACTTTTGATATAAAATTGAGGTCAAAGCCAAGGGTTTGCATTTGTTACCATTAATAATAAATGAAAATTGCAAAGTTATTCAGAGCCCCTTAAAAATATCCAATTCGTCTGATGAAGGCCAAACAAAACCTTCTCATAATACATTTGTGGGTAACAATCTCTTTGATTCAAAATTTCCATTTTACGCCCCAATTTCTACAACGAAAAACATCGCCCCTCCAACTTTCGTTGTAATAATTTCCTGTGCTATAAACAACGATACTTTAGGCTTTGTCGCACAAAGACAAAATCAAGACGATACGAAAAGAAAATCCTTGGATGCGTATTCTAAAAATATGACGGGATTTGCCATCTGCCTAATTGGAAGGCCGTTCAGGCTTTGAGTAGACGAGCGACTTTGTGAATGATATGCCAAACTACTTTACGATTTCGACAAAATATCGAATGTGATATTGTATTTAATAAGTAAATAAATACTAATGTAGTCTTGTTGAAAATGATAGTCGATTTAATACCTACTCGTTTAAGTTTGTTTTGGAAAAAGCCTTTTAAGTTAAACATCTTTTTTACAACGAAACTTCATGAACAGATTATTAATGCAACGTTATTTAAAAAAAAATCTATGACTGGCTTATTTCATAGTCAAAACACCGCTGCGCTAGTCTGCAAAATCCTTAGACACAAAGACATATTGTGACACGCGAAAAGCCCGTGAGATTAAAGTTACTGAAAACGTGGGACTATGGAATTGGACTCGAATGAATACAGCTTTAATATTTTATGTGCACGGATTTTCCGGAAACATATAAAAGGTTTGAAAGACGTAATTTTGCTTCAAAAGCAGTGGTTATTATGCGCTTTTATAATAACGTGGGATGGTTTTAAAAGAGCTGCATATCTGACAGTTATCGTGCTAGCTAGCTAACTAAAAATAAAATAAAAAATGTAATTGCGGCTACAGGGCAGTTGACTTGACATACAGATAAATAATAAATAAATAGTAAAAACAACAATTAACAAGTTCAATATATAAAGTTTCTTATTCTTATAAAAATTTTTCGATTCAAAAACTGAACTTGAAAAAAAAAACTTTTTATCGTAGCTTGTTTTCATATTCTCTGACAACATTCCTTCAAGTTCAAGGGTCACATCCTACTCAGATTTACGAGTACAACACACCTCCCAAGTGAGTTGTCATACCAAGGTGTCAGCGTACATTTGTCATGTTTATTTTACCTCTTTGTTCTTGTTTGTATGCGTACGGACCTCCTCAAAAGTAAGAAAACGTGACATTTGTAAAAAATGTGTTTTGTTTATAAAAACTTTATTTTATTTGAAAGAAAATAAGCAGTAACATAGATTTAACATTATATTTTAAATGTTTAATGTAAAAAATCCAAAAAGGCTGAAATTAAATACTTTAACACGGAAAACGTGTTTAAACTTCAGTTACCGACTGTATAATTGTTCCACGTTTTGTGTAACACTTCCCTTGTTTTTGTCAGTTTTTTAAATGCGTTCTGTTTTATAAGGGTAAGGTAAACATTTGTGTGATACTTGTAGGCGGTAGTTTAACCGGTAGGCGTCGCCGCCGAGTGCTTATCAAAAGTTAATTCCTTTTCTAAATATTGAATGTTTTTCTGTAACTTTGTTTGCTTTTAAAGCATTTGGGTTGCTTGCATTTATTTTTAATTGTGTTTTGTTTATTTAATTTTGAAATAAGGCCTCTACGAAAGTAGCGTATGAAATCATTGTTGGGGCGATAAATCCGCCAATTAATCTTTCACATCACAGAAAAAAAGAACAATAGAAAATCTATTGTGTCTGGGTTTATAATGGGTCAGTGGGATGTGGGAGGTTAAGCGTCCACCGTGGTTGGCATTTTCTTTAATCAAACCGTTTCGGCGGTTTGACCGATGCATAAAATGATTTTTCTTGTGAGTAAGTAGTAAGAAATTTTTATTGAGGGAATTAAATTGATGCTAGAGAAAAGATAAAAGAGTTTCTCTAGATTACCGAACATATTGAAGCACATTTTTGATAAAGTATTTTTGGGATTTTTAATTATAAAAATGATATATTTGAACTTGATTTCAATTTGATATAATTTACTTTGTTCTGCCTCCATTTTTAGGGTTCCGTACCTCAAAAGGAAAAAACGGAACCCTTATAGGATCACTTTGTTGTCCGTCTGTCCGTCTGTCAAGACCCTTTTTCTCAGGAACGCGTAAAGGTATGAAGCTGAAATTTATATCAATTACTCAGGTCTACTGTTCCTTGAAGCTGTGAAAAAATCAAACTTCTAAGCCAACGCAATCAAAAGATACAGCCATTTATGCCGCAAATTTTCGACACTTGCAAGGGAATCAAAACCTACAGGGTGCTTCCCGTGAACTCAGAATCTTGAAATTTGGTACGAAGCAACGTCTTATAGCATAGATAAAGGAAAAATTACGAAAACCATAAATTTTTAGTTACATCACAAAATATATTTTTTTTAAATAATCTTAAACTTACTACCCATTTCCTCATAAACGCGTAGAGGTATTAAATTGAAATTCATACCAAATACTCAGGTCTATAATACCTTTAAGCTGTAGCAAAATCAAACTTCTATGTCAACGCAATCAAAAGAAACAGCAATTTAAGCTGCATATTTTGAAACTCGCAAGTACTTGCAAGGGAATCAAAACCTAAAGGGTACTTCCAGTCGACCTTGAATCTTGAAATTTGGCATGAAGCAACGTTTTATACCACACATAAAGGAAAAATTCCGAAAACCTTAAATTTTTAGTTACATTACAAAATATATATTTTTTAATAAATATAAACTTATTACTTTTTTCCTCATGAACGCGTAGAGCTATCAAGTTGAAATTCATATCAAATACTTAGATCTAATTGCCTTTAACCCGTGAAAAAAAAAAATTATAAGTCAACCCGAATAAAAATACCATAGTTATGACTCGATTGTCGTAATGAACGAACTTTGTAAACCTTGCAGGTTTGTACGGAACCCTCGGTGCGCGAGTCCGACTCGCACTTGGCCGGTTTTTTTCACGTTCCCATTGTTTGAGTTCTTTTGTAAATGAATATGATATTTACTCTACAAAATACATTTTTCTAAATTACATTTCTTTACGCAAAAAGACCTCAATTTCAAAAGGCTAAACACATAACCTCCGTAGAGCCTTTAGTAAGGTGTAAACAATTTCATTTTTTTCTCATTTTCATAATGCCGTTCTATTATGGCAGCTATTACAACTGAATTAGGTTGACAATGTGACTGTGACTTCGTAAATAAACGTACTAATGTTTGTAGAAAAAATGCGGATTATTTCGAAATGAAAATTGAGGAAAATTTGTCTCTGTGGGGTTTTATTTTTTTTTTACAACTTTGCTGTAATGTAGGCGTGTTTCTTTTTGTTTGTTTTATAATATGATTTTGATTAAGTTTGTTTATATTTGAGGTAGATTTTCAAATAAATTATAAAGTATGGGGAATCATGGCTTTATTGTGGCATTAGAACTTCATATCGATTACTAAGTGCGACTAAGACCCAGAACACACAATGAAACGCAACTGCGTCAGAAGTAACTGTTTTTCAGTTAACGCAACTGAAACTGCTAGTTACTTCTGAGTTGCATCGAAGTTTCTGCTATAGACTTGTTTAGAAAACCACACACGACGCAACTAGATTGAAACGTTTCATTACAGTTGCGTTGCAGTTGCGTTTCACCGTGTGTTCTGGGCCTAATGATTTGCCTTTTAAAAACTTTTTTTTTTAATTTAGTGGGTTTGTATCAACCGTCAAAACGCAAAACCAGTACAGCCATAATACTTATAAATGCCATAATATTATTTCGATTTCATTTGTTTTCAGAAAGATACATGTCAATCAAACCAGCATATTAAAAAAAAAACAAAAGAAATACGACTCCTCATCTTGCGTAATCATAATCCAAATAATTTCGAAAAGTAAGTGAGTCTTAAGTGAGTTAACTTCGAGAACAGTTGTTTATTATCCAGCCGCTTCAGAAGTGAGAGTACTTGACATGTTCCGAGATGCTTTGTTACTTTCACACTCGACTAAAATGTAGTGTTCTGTCTCTTTCTGAGTGTGCTCGAGTTGAGAGCAATAATGCGAATGTTCGAGGTATTCTTGTCACCCGAGAAAGAGTAGGTATGTCAACGATTAAGGTTTTAGGTATCTTTTTGTATATTTTGTAGTAGGTGTTATGTAAAATACATTAGATAATGATTTAGAAGGTGCGGTGTGATGTTGCTAACCGAAATTTTGATTTACTTAAAGTATTTTTTCTTCTTATAGTATTTTATCTTTAGTTTTTCCGTCGGGCATGCATAAGTCATTGAGGAATGTGGATGAAGCGAAAGAAGTGTGTTTGGATCGTAGCAAGTGGAGGGAAGTGGTCTCTGCCTACACCGATAGGAGAGAGGCGTGACGGATATGTATGTAAGATGTATAGTATTTTATCAGCTGTAGGAGTGTTTAGATATATTTAAAGATAAAGACCAAGTTTTAATTGTAATTGTTAAATAAGTGCCTTTGAGTACAGAGTAGGTTTAAATATGTAGAGATACATAAACACAAAATTAAATTCTTGTATAAAACAATACTTATTACTACACTAAAATAATTTTGTTTTATAAAACAAATTTGGAATATCTTTGGAAAATGAGTTTTACGATTTCTTACTCCCAGAAACCGCACTCAAATAAAAAAAAAACTTAAAACAACTCAAACCCTAATTAGAACAGTCTGTTCCCTTTGCCAATTTCAAAGTAATGAAACAAATGCTTTCTTTTTCTTACATTCGGAATGAATATATTACCATCCCTTTCTTTCAAGACATCACGGCTAATGAGCTACAATTGCGACTTATAATTGCCTGTTTAAAATTCAAAAAGAGAAATTCAAGTTAAGATTTACTTTTGTACAGATGTGCGAAGGAAGATACTTATTAACATTTTGTGAACATACGTTTATGAAGAGTTAAGTTTAGAACATATTATGTAATGCTACACAAAAGTACCTACGTTCCTACAATTACAAATGCGTGACAGTTTATTTTACAAATTAGGTTTTATTGCTCTCTATCTGACTTATAAATGCGACTGCTGATAGAGACAAAAATACTTCTCGATGATTATTAATATGTTGCCGGATATGTATATTAATATTTTGTGCCTTCAAAATAGAGTTTCTATTTATCTTTAATAAGAAGACAATAATAGTACTGTTCATTACGAAAATTGATACCAATATTGCCCGAAACATTATCCGGATATCGTTAACTATTTAAAAAAGCAATAAAAGTAACGCAAGGTCTTATCTATAACATAATTCACAATAAAAACTACGCTTTGTACACTACTCCACAAAAGTTGCCCTTGGACTAGTTATCATGTAAATGGGTAGAATTTTTATGATGCCATAACGCAAACAAAGCGAGGAGGATTGTCGCAAGGGGCGAGGACTGCTCAAGGTCAAATGCAGGGGTTAAGAGGGGGGGGGGCTTAGGGGATGAAATCGAAGATGCGGATTTGGGGTAGGTTGTGTTTTTATTTGACAGAACATATTCTTTTGTAGAGGCTGAAAGAGTGGTGACATAATAGAAAAAAAGTGTTGTATGTTTAAGTTTTATAACTCCAGCTCTTTTCATTTAAAACTATTTTGATATAATATAATGGAAGGAACCATCTCTAAACAATAATCCTAATTCTCATTTCCAGATAAATAGTTTAAAAATAAATTAGAGAAATTAGTTCAATTAGAAAAAGGTGATAAATCGATTTGTTGAATTCGGAATTAAAAATTGTTAAACGTTAAAAGTTGCGACATCGAAGAAAGCAATAAGTTGTTAAGTTTAAAAGTGTTAAAAAACGTCGAAGAGAAAAAAATAGTTAGAAAAAATATTAGAAGTTTTTAGAAAAATAGTATTAGTGAACGGACCTAAATTATACGCAATTATTGTAAGTCAATTTTTGATGTGTAAATTCTGTGATTACGAAAAATTCAATTAAACTCCTAAAGCAATTGTTAAAAGTGAGCCTAAATTAGCGTAGCTAAGACCTAAAGTGAAACTGGGCCAAAGTGAAAGTACTACCCAAAGTTAAAATTAGTACTGACCCAAAGTGAACTTTGGTACTGACCCAAAGTGATAGTGCTATCCCAAAGTAGTCATTCAAAAGTAGAAAAAAGCTTTCACGGAGATTCAAGATGGCGTTCGCTGCAGCCCGCATGATCCTGAAGGACAAGAGGAGGAAGGCTTCCAAGGAGGACTTCAGAGACCCCAGGAATAGAAGCAAGGTATACTTAGTATAAGTTAATATCACCTGTGGTTTAACTAACACAAAATTATGTTCAGTATATCGAAACAAAAGCAATATCATGGCTATAATGAACAGACCAAACAATAATTTACTAAATGAACAGAAGAGATCACAGAGTAATAATTTATCTAAATAGAATTGTTGTATACTGTAACAATAGAGGAGGGTTTATTCATAAAGTTCATTAGTTCGGTTCGTTCGGAAACTGCTCGTTAAGCGTGAATACTTCGGGGCTTTTCATGAAGGGGAGCCTGTCACACAGTCATCGTTATATTGATGCAGTGAATAGACATGAGCATTTGGCTTTTAATCTAGTATATAGTATTTGTATCAGTGAGTCATCTTATCTTATCTAGCCATTTGTGTCCCACTGCTCGGCAAAAGCCTCTCTCCTCATCCGCCATGACTTTCAGTCTTGAGCTACTTCCGCCCAGGTATTTAAAAAGCTGACCAGCTCGTCTCGCCACCTTGTCCATTGTTTGCCGCAACGCTGTTTCGCAGTTGGTAGCCATTGGGTAGGTACCCATGAAATGGAAAAAAAAATCTTCAGTGTTATCGTCATGTCATATTTATTTTTTAAATATTAAGAAATGAGTACCAAGCTTTACGCGTCGGTGTATACCAAACTATATACTCGAAGCTCAACTACTAATAGCGCAGGAAATCATTAGAAACTTTAATGAATCTCGCCTTTAATGACTCGATCGCAGTGAAATAAAGTTATTTAAGTTTCAAACCGAGACGTCCGTCATCGCCCATTGGACGCTCTTTTCAACGTTCTAATGGAATTCCAATTTAAGTTTTCAAAACTTTTCGATTATAGAGTGTGGATTATTTGTATTACCGATATTGTTTATTGTATTAAATTAAAAAGAGTTTTTAATGTTATTATAACGTTGACCACGAAAAAGGTGGCGAGATGAGCTGGACACCTTCTTGGATGTCTGCGCGGAGGCGGCCCAGGATAGGGAGTCTTGGAAGAAGAGGAGAGAGGTCTTTGCCCAGCAGTGGGACACCGATGGTTAGATAAGATAAGATATAACGTTGAAATCATATTTCGTTAGTAAAAATGGATTAAATACATAAATTCAAGCTCTTCATTTTTATGGTTTCGTTTTCGACCAAAAACCAGAGTAACTTATTTTCAAATGGCTGATTTTTGTATACGTCTTAGAAAATAATCCTAAATACTATTTTATAGTTATGACTGAGTAAAAACTCAATTAATTCCTGATAAATAATTTATTGTTATTTCTACCCCAATCACGCCCTGTATCGTTTATCCAAATAAAATCTAACGAGTTTCCATTTCGAGGTCGAAGAGAAAACTCAAAGACTAATTGAAATATTTCGTGATATACTCAAATTAATTAGCTTTTAATTTATTATTTTATAGCTACAACGTTATTTTTGAAATTCTAAGCAAGTATTCGTGGTCGTTGCTGAAAAACCTTTTTTAGTTTAGGTAATTATTTATAGTACAAAAATAAAAATAAATTAATAAGAAGGTGTACACCTATAGAGATTTAATTTTACTATGTACATAGGTAACAAAACAAATGAATAAATAAACAGTTCATACTCATAGCTTCACTCTATGATGGGTTACCCTGTGCTGTGCCACAAACAGCCAGACGGCTACGCAGACATTTAAACTCATAGTTTTAATATCTGACTAGCTGGAATTCAAACCCATGACCCTTTGAGTGACAGTCTAGTATTAGTAACAATGTATCATTTAAATAGCTTCTTTTATTTTCAATAAAATTTACCTTTATTTGAGATATAAGAGCTACAATATTACTTAAAACATCAAATAAATAAAATCACTAACTCAGAAAGACCATTAAAATTGGACTCGCCATTTTACGATCGCGCAATACTTAGCACTAAAATCACTAAAAGCTTAAACCTAGGTCTACCTAGTGCTAGCTAAACCCTATAGCTCTATCGCTATGGGTGTTGATTGAGGCTCTGCGAGCTCAAGCAATTTCCGTGGAGGGGAAGCCTACTTCCGAATAGTGAGAGGCTTGCTGCCACACGCAGTATACGCCTATAGGTACACATACGTGTGTAGGTGACTTGTATAAATTAGATATAGACAGGTATAATTCAAGTAGATTGAATGTAACTTTGTTGGAATTCAGTAGGGGAATTAAATAATACTTAAATGTCGTATTTTACTTACGGGTTTTAAATTGTCAGTTAACGATAATGCAATTTACTGGGCCCAAAAAAAACCTACTGCCCAGAAATGAAACATATGCCAGAGTATACATCTAAACTGTCTCGATATTTTTTTATATATTATGGAGTCAAAAAAATCGGCTTCAGGAGAAATATACACAGCAGAATAAAGCAATATTATTTACATTGGAAAAACAATGCATTATAACAATGTTTAAGCAGTTGCAATATTAAACAGTATAATGCACCTTTTAAAAACAGGTAGAATAACATAATTAAAGCTCATAGAGCAAGGTCTATCGAGGTCAGGGTCAGTTGAACCGCTAATCAGCTTCTGCTAACTTTCGGTAATTATTGACACTGAAATGTTTTTAGTTGATTTTCAGACAAAATCTTTTAATGGAATATTAGATCTGTACAAAAAGGAATCAAAAGTCCAATTCTACTTCGCTATAGTGTGTTAAATTAAATATTAATTGAATAACAATACCTAATACTTTATGATAGGATATTTATTTCTACTAGTTAAATATTTATAGGTATCTAATCGATGTACCTAATAAGTATTATTATTCAGCAGTTAACCTACAACTTGTCGTTCCTTTATCTTATCTAGCCGTTGTTGTCCCACTGCTGGGCAAAGGCCTCTCGTCGTTCCCTAGACCAACTTTTTTATCAAATAAAAGCGATCTAATATCATCTCGCGGTAAGACTCCATAGTCATAGTGTTTATATACTTTTTCTATTCATACTGGTGTATAAAAAACCTCTGAGATAAATCATAATGTGAGATAATCTCAGTCACCTACAAAATATACAAACAGATAAACACTGTGATTTTAGTATCATTTTCAAACAATAAGCACAATAACATCCCAAAGAAATAACCTAACTTTTTCAGATTGTACATAAAACAAAAGAAAACACAAAGATTGATTCAATTACGGAATCTCCCGATCCCCGGTAGGTTTCACAAGATTGCTACCATCAACAACAGATCACTGTCTTTGCGTCTCTTGGGAGGAAAGTGAAAGTCCCGTTTCGCAATTCGAGACAGTTTTGGAACTGACACTACCCTATTGTATATTCATCTAGGTAAAGAGGTTTAGTGCTTCTATGCGCTGGCGGTTACTGTGCGATTTTGATGATGCGGTTAGACGTGAGATTTGAAAAACGAATACCACGATTTAAACTCGCTGTTTTGAAGCGGTTTCATATCAAACGTGAAACCGCAGCCGCACCACAACCTCTTTAATAGTGCAATAATGTTTATACTGCTACAAATGTCAGCTGGTACTGTTAAGAAGACAAGACGTAGTAGATTTGGTCATGCCCAGTAATTAAAAAAAAAAGGTTGGGTAGGTACCTAAATTAAGAGCTTGAATTTATGTAAGTAGTTAAACGATTTAAAATAAAAAAGACAGTAATGTTTTTTTTGTATGAATTGACTAGCGTTATTTACTGTTCGACTCTTTGAAAATATATGGAAAGGAAATCTAGTCAAAAAAGCATACCTTGATACCTTCTTTAATCTGATAAGTATCATTCAAATCGCCATTTTTATAACCCGCTTACAAAAACGTTCCATTTACAAAATTCATTACTTATTCAAAGAGTATCAAACGAAAAAAAAGAAGAAATCTCAACAGGCAACGGCAACAAAATTTACGAAGCCTCCAGAGAATTCTGTTTCGAAATTCGAATTTTCATTCCATCGCGCTTCCGCCGAGAAGCGAGCAGTTTCAGAACGAATCGATGTAGGTAATGTGCCGCAAGTGATTTGTTACTATCGCCCACAAAACTGAACATGATACTTGTATCATACGCAGGTTTATACTGATCAGGTGTCGAGTTAAAACTTGTTGTACAAAAATTATTGTAGAGTGCTATTTCGTTAACAGCTTCAACACGTTTGTAGACTGGATGGAATGAGACGTGTGGGTTTGTATTATGTGTTTCTCGGTAAAATTGTGATTTTTAAAGATTTTAAACACAATTCTATGAATTTGGTTTTAAGTTTTACTTAGAATAAGTAGGTACAGTAAGTATGTTTTAAGTGTTATGAGATTTTGATAATGTTGTTTTGATGGAAATGGGGAAAAAACACCATTTATTGTTTTAGGTTGCAGATTTTCATAACTTTTGTGTGACCGACCACCCTTGCGGAAAATAGCAGAGAATTTTGGCATGGCAACCTCAGTTTATGTTGCGTATTTTAAGCAATGTAATTCCCGCAGGTGTTGCCAAGCTCAAAATATTCTTATAGCCGAAAGGACGATAATTTAATTTATACTTGACAGTACGTTTTTGACGAAATATAATTTTCCTTTACATTTCAGATGGAATTAGATATATGTCTATTTATAAAGTCTTCTTACAGAGGCAACATTTTGTCTTACAAAAGCGGAGTATTCCCAGTATTTTCAAGCGCTTAGACTTATTTATAAACGGCTTAACATCACATTAGAGTAAATGTGCTCCTTCGAGACATTTCGTTATGTTTTATTTTCCTTCCAATGTGACCCGCATTAAATACGAATGAAGAACACACGGGTGCTTCAAAAACGGAATATTCCTATAAAAAAATGGAAATATCATCTTATACGCGAATCCTTCAGAGATTGGGGATTTTAACCAGTTAAAAGCGGATATGAGTGGATTTATTTTCTCATCGGAGTAAAGGAGAGAATATTATCCTCATTTTCATTTATATGAAAAGAATTATCATATTTAAACTGTTTCGACGGAGTTGTAAGCTTTTAAACCGTATATATTATTCCTTTATGTTTATTTTTGAACTTAACACGACGCTAACATTTTTTACAGGATTCAACAAAGGTTTTACAATTACTACAACAATTCTAAGAACAAACTAACTTATAACTACATTTGCACTCTGACATCAGCTCTTACCGTCTCTGTACATGCAAAACTATATATTTGTTGTAAAATATATAAGTAATTGGTGTTGCTGATTGTCTTGGCAAATGCTTTAAATGTTTTATAAAAGTACTCTTTACGATATATTTATAAAATTGTATATATTCAAATTAATTAATTGCAAATATTTTTCAACAGTATAGTTTTCTCAAATCGTGTTACTATCTCATTAAAATACCGGAAATGCGTATTTTAATAAAATATAAAAACGTGATAGAAACAATTCAAAGCCGCTATCTTAATGTTTTTATATCACGAAAACTTTATCGTACATTTTATTTTTAGTTAACTTCTTACTACTTTAGTTCATAAAAACACATTTTTTAAGGTCGAGTCCTGTTGTGGGTCGCTTCACAGACGCGTATTTGGAAGTTAACTGTCAGAGTCCTTGTCTGGGCTTCGCCACGGACGGGAGGTTAAAGAAAGTATTTGATAGATACACGCAATTTGAATCACATGATTTTATTTTAAATTGTATTTTTATTTAAAACTATACTGTCGATAGATAAAAATAAACGCTACTTAGGTTTTTCCTGCCTTCTTTTTAAGAAATATCATAACTAAAAACAAAATATCTGTAAAGAGTTACTTAAAGGTGTTGGTTGCAGTCTTCTATCTCGCTTACCCAACAAATGTTGGACTTGAACTCACTGTTTTCAAATTTCTATAAACACGATGAAAATGCTTGAGTTATTTGACAAACTGTTCTGTGTTCCGAAGCTAAATTTCATGAAAGGAAATATTAAATTCAAAGACGCAAAGATACTCTTCAATTTATATCGTTTCATGATTCTAGAAATTCCATTTCTCGGTTTGAAAGTTTGAATTTCGAATGATAAATGAAATTTAGCTATATTTGTATTTGTGTACGTGTTGTTGATAAAGCTGAAACGTTGGGAAATATAATGTTTGACGGAGTTTTAAGTAAGCAAACTGCTACAATATACCATAGACAACCTGTTAATATACATAGTCGTCTTTTTCTAAAACTCTAATAAGTATAATATAAAACCCAAAAGTCAGAATTTTTCAGCAACACACTCGCATTTTGTCTAAAAGCTCGCTTACGTAAGTCAACACTATCCAGACCTACTTTAGAGTCCTAAAACACTATCCAATGACGTCAAACACAAGCACTAAAACATCAGTGAATAGTGTTTTTAGGCTCTTATAGAGTTTTAGAGATGTATTGACTGACGTGAGTGTGCTATAACGCCGGATTTACAATACGTAACTAGTTGCACGACACTAATTTCATTCATCAACAGTGTCACGTGTTAATTAGCACTTTCACAGTACATGCATCATGGAACTGCTAATTTAATTAAAAAATGAAACTAGTTTCGTGCCACTAATTCTGTAATGTAAATCAGGCCTAACTGTTTTATGTGTCCCGACCAATAAGATAAGACTGCACGATCTGTCTCTTTCTTTCTGACTTTGGCACGTTACTGCACATGGATGAATGTTGGCGAAACGGTCACAACACAATCTAGACGTTTCCCAGTACGGATGAATTTTTGATTAACTGCTACACAATGGAAAGGACACGTTGAGTTACTGAAAAATAAACGTTGTTCCTCCTGACGTAGTTTAAAATATACACTACATTATGAGAGAAATTAGCGTAAACTATGATGATACTATGTAACACGACAAACTACTTAACATAAAACTAATTTTACTCCAAATTCATAAAAAAAAACAAAGTACGAGTAGGTTCTCGTCTGAAATCTAAAATATTCAAAATATACGCGTGATTTAAAGTAGGCTATGTATCCAGCGTAAAATACGATTATTTGTATGTAATTGTTTTTACTCGATCTAGAAACAACACAATTTATCCAAACAAAATAGACACGTACAAAATCCGACGATTTGCGCAAATAAAACTCGTAATCTGTCCTTATAAAATTCAAACGACCCATAAACATGATTTGCATCTTATTTTTCCTTCATAAAATCACAGCGATTCAGAAAGCCGAAAATGTCTACGAGTTTTTAAACTTGTTTATAAAAATTAAAAGTATTTTGTGAATAAATTTTAAAGAGGCATGAAGATCCTAACACTTCTAAGAAATAGTTATTACAAAACTTAAAATGTACTTTAAGAGACACTTTAGAGAAACAAGACGGTATCAAAGTTCTTATTCTTAGGTATATAACTTAGACCGATTACTAAATTATATCAAGTAAAATATCTACTAGACTTTTAACTATCTAGTCCATTTCAAAAAAAACTTTACTTAATGAAATACATATTTCGTTCAAATAAATACATATTTCGTTCAAAGAAATACTTTCGTTCAAATAATCGGCATTGAATATTCACATGAGGTTTATGACCTAGGTAACCAAACTGTACATTTCTGCCCAAGGTAAACTACCGCAGTAACATTTTCCAAGTAAATTATATACCACAGTACATTTTTGTCCGGGAAAAGATAAAAAATGGACGATATATCAACTACCTTAGTCGGGATGTTACCTGACATGATTTATGTGGCTCGGGAGGGAAATTACATGGGTAGTGCTTAAATGAGACTGTCGTACCTATACTAAAACCTTAATCTAGCTAAAATAGAGCTATTCATATTAGTTATTAAAATAGGGCTTCTAATATTAATATGGTAAAGCTTCTAGGAATCTATAAAGAGAGTATATACCAATTAAGGATATCAAAGGAGAATAGCAAGTAAAAAAGTATAGTAAGTACGCCAGCTATATTCTAATGAAATTATAAGCTTAAACGAGTAATTACGTACGTATGAATAAATAAGCTTACTTATCTAAATTGATTTGTTCCATTCGATGTGACAAACGAGAATTTCAACTTTAGAAGTGCTTAATTTAGAAGTCATTGATAAAAATACATCACGAGTCTGTACCTATCTGTCAACATACCAAACAATTTTTTTTTAAATTAAATACCACATAATTATGATTTCTTTAATTAAATACGTCAATCTTTTTTTTGTCGACAAAAAAATATAGTAACAAAATAGTCATTTTCACCCGCAAATTTTCACTGTCAGACATTTGTGTTTCTATTATGGAAAACCATTAAAACTTTAACTGGGCCACAATTTAAGTTAACCCTACCCGACTAACAAATATTTCAAAATGCTTACTGGGTCGCGTTCACAAATAATCAATGGTAACCGAAACTAAGTTAAACAAAAACTGAGTTGGTACCTATGTGGATAAAATACGCTCGTAAACATAGAAGAAATACTTTAGAAAATGTCAAATACATTTCTAATATACAGTTACGTAGAATGAAATAACTTACTTAATTAAATTCTTCTTAAAAAAATAGAGACAGTCTTTAATTTCAAATTAGTTATTGTATTTTAGGAATAACTAGAAAGATATCCCTCTTAATAAACCTAAAAATAGATAGGAAATTAATGAGCCTACTTGAAGCTTAATTAATCATTTACTTACTACCTACGTTTGTCTTATCACAAAATATGCTTAGTAAAATCAACGAAGCTAACAAGCGTGTAAGCTAGTCGCCTCTTTCATTGGCTCCTTCACTACTGGTGTGAACTGAGCAGGATAGAACGTTTGATAGAAACAACTGTCAGAAAAAAACTTTTTTTATTAAGGCAACTACCTTCGAGGATTCAGCCAATAAAAAGAAAATGTGACAACAAAAAAGACCGTTTCGCCAACACAAACCAAGCATGTCAATCTTCTTGGTCGCTCTCTGTCTGTGCTAGTGTATAGGAACGAATGTTTCTTCTTGCAGGCTCGGAGCGCTAGCACCAGTAGCTTTAGGAGTATAAGTCAGGTAATGACGAAAGTTGTTCGCTTCTCACGCCGCCTGACCATTCCATTGACATTTACATTTGGTTGGTTGTTTTATAGTGCAATGATTTTTAAGTGTTTGGTTATAGAAGTGATAATCAGATTGCTAATGAAATAACTTCAAAATAGCATTTACAGAGCTACCAAGTTATCTGTGAAATGGCCGTTATTGGAACTACGGCCATATACGGAAGTGTCAAATTCCAGGACTGCTGCGATTGGTAGAAATACAATTTTGTATTACTGCTAGCGCCGCCGTTCAAATCACACATAAGTTGGTCTGTCTGTAAGAATATGAAAACAATTACTGATGATCACTCTATCCGTCAAATCTTGGCATATCTGGTTGCATACGTCTGTCAAAATATATGGACTGACAGCCATTTTTACCTATCAGTCCCTACATTTGTCAGTCGGACGTTACAAAAACGCCATAGGCAGTTGTTGTGTTATAAAAATCATTGCCAAAACGTTATGTCACGTCATTCGCGTAACCTTGTAGTTTGTTATAGAGCTAGAGACCATCCCACCGTAGACTCAGAGAAATGGTAAGTGACAGACTAACACTATCAAATACACATAAATCATAGTAGATTTTCAAATAGAGATCACACTTAGAGAATTCTTTCACGATTTCTGACAGTCTACATAAAATTACATGATTTATTTTTTTGTATTTTTACATAAAATGTAGAGTTTTGAGTTGATAAATACTTAGATATTAACATGATATTTGATAACAAATTACAGCTTTGGTTTCAAGATGAAGTCAGGAAAGGTAACAAGATTTTTTTTTTATAAAAATATCTTCGCAATGCCAGATTCTTTTTTTTCTTATTTAAGTAAATAAAGGTTTTCAAAAACGAGATATAGAGATGATACGCACTAAAATGACGTTATATTATTTTTATTTTAAAACTATTATCGTTTACAAATATCTATGTACTTGGAGTAATAATAACTTGGATGGAACATCCTGTATTGTATATCTGTGGTTTTCAAACTTTTTGATATCGCGACCCCCTTACGGGTTTAAAAATTTTGGCGACCCCCTTTTTTCTATTTTGGGCCATACATTATTTGTCAAGATTACGACCTTCATTCTACTCAAAACCGCGAGAGTTTTGACAGTTAATTCGAGGTCAGTTGGTTAAACACAAAAATTGAGTTTTGATTGTACATAGTTGAGAATTTTGCTATGTTCTCTTTGCTGGCGACCCCCCGAGAAGGGCTTCGCGACCCCCGTGGGGGTCATGCCCCACAGTTTGAAAAGCACTGTTGTATATTATTCCTGCTCAAGTACTTGAAGTCCAATCAGTTAATAGCACGCTCGAGGACACTCGATAAGGGACTCGTTATATCCCACTGTTGTTGTTTTATGAGGGTCTGTACTCTGTATCGACCTACATATTTATCTACATTCATAGGCACCTATTTGTTTATCTAAGACCCAGAACACACGGTGAAACGCAACTGCAACGCAACTGAAACTGCTAGTTACTTTTGAGTTGCGCAACTGAAACGAAACGTTTCAAACCAGTTGCGTCGTGTGTGGTTTTCTAAGGAAGTCTATAGCAGAAACTTCGATGTAACTCAAAATTTTCAGTTGCGTTGCAGTTGCGTTTCACCGTGTGTTTTGGCACTTACCGTTTATCTATTACTTAACTTTCCCCGCGTATAGACCAGAATGAATCCTATGGTAACTACTTGAACCCATGAACATTTTGTAATTTAATATAGAAGTAGGTATATGGTGGCTAAGTACCTATTCTAAATTAGTTTTTTTTTTCATAGGAACCTTCTCATGACAATAACAAACACAATAAAAAAAGAATTATCGAAATCGTTTGAACTGTTCCCGATATTTACTCTTATCAACACATTCAGCGATTCGTGTATTAAAGAGATAGGTACCTAATTTATTCAATAAGGGTTACGTTAAAGGTGGGTCCACACAGAGCGAGCAGCGTCGCGCGGCAACTGTTTGGCCAATTAAAAGAGGCCCTTAAGAACTACCCAACTCAATAGGATAGCGAGATCTTACTTGAGTGGCCAAACATCTGCCGCGCGAGGCTGCTCGCTCTGTTTGGATCCACCTTAACATGTCGGTATACAGGTGAATTTTAATTCGATCGACAAAATTTAAGGCAAGGTTATTTTTACTTCGGTAATTAAGAAAAAAATAATAAAAAAGTTTCGTTAAAGAAAAAAAAAACAAATTTTTAATGGCTTTTGGTTTGGTATTGGTTTGGTTTTACTTTTAGTTGACATTTAATATCACTTTTCTGACATATTTTTTTTCCCAATATTTTTTAAAATTATACAGAGTTATTCTAAGTCGATATCACAACATCGCCTTAAATTTTGTCGACTGAATTCAAAGTCACCCTGTATAATTATGGTGCATGATTTAAGGCGTGTACAAAAAGGAAAAGTTCAAGAAGTCATTTTTGCTTTTTTTGGCAGAGCTATTCCTTGGACACAACCGGAATGCGTGACCAACTTAGATCAGTGTCATGCCTACTGGCTTCCCTTGAAGCAATACTCTTTGCTGAAATAATTAAGTTTAAGGTCATGTCACGTCATAAACAAAACGTCACAGACATAACAATAGTTCTAGAACTATATTTAAACCTCTTTTGTAATAAGGCCGATTGTGTTCTCCATATTAAAACCTAATAAGATTCAAAATAGTACCTGTCTGTATTAAATTGATGTCCTTTACCGAGATTAGATAACAAATCAACGTCAAGCACCAGAATCGAGCAATCAATCTTATAGAAGATCATTTACCTATTTCAATAACCCAAGATCTATCTAACGTTACAGATATCTGAAGATTTAGAAGCCTGAGAAATATTTCTGACGTATAAAGATAGATAACACTATTATTTATTTACTAAGAATAGAAAAAAAAGTGTGCAAAATAAATAAAGGACATTTTTCAAAAAAATGACAAATACCATTGTCAATTCTGCGTATTTGAAGTGTAAAAAAACATATTTAAATCATTTCTGGTTATTTAAACTGGTATTAAGGTGTTAAGGTCTATCTACACAAATCCAGAGGGAAAACAATATGTCGTCATGACAACATGTCCGGGCCGTGTCCGGGACGTGTCAGGGAAAAAATATAATTCCATACATTTTCTATGGATTCGTTCACACACGTTGTCATGACGATGTATTGTTTACCTTCTTGATGGGCCACGGCCCGGGCACGTCCCGGGCACGTCCCGTGCACGTCCCGGGCACGTCCCGGGCACGTCCCGGGCACGTCCCGGGCACGACCTGGATCTGTGTATATAGTATATAGTATAGACCTTTAAACTTACCACACTTGTTGAAGAGAAAAATAGTAAAAACGGTTTAAGCTGCTCATTCATCAGAACTCAAAAACCTATACTTACTTACTTTTAATGACAATAGGGCATGGTGTGTTAATGCTCTAGCTCCACACGAATATAATATATAAGTTGTTCTTTGTAAACAAATGATTGTAAACAATATTTTTAAAAAGAGCAAGCAACCTCTAGAGTTTCTTGCTGGCTTCTTCTCTGGGGAATCTGCCTTCCGAAGTCAGCGTAGCTTCCCTCCTTTAATGTTTTTCTTTTTTTGGTTCTTTAAATTCATTATTATGTTTTTTATTTTATTTTTTACTTTGTGACGAATTCAAGTGTAAATTTAATGTTACCTACGAATAAATTATTTTTGAATTTTGAAAAAATTTTGAATTTCAATTTTGAAAAATGTTTTACTTATGCAGTTTCACGCCTGATAACGCCCAGTCTTTTCACATCCTCAAATACCGTTCATTTATCAGAGGTAAGTTTATCAGAAATCACCTTTCGTGAGGCAATCTTCAAGTCAATAACGTCGTAATATCCTTTATACAGACGCCACGGGTCCTATGTAAATTTACTATGACCTACAAACCTATTTACTCGAAGTGGAACAGCTGTTTCTCTTAATCTGTGACTTAAGAGGCTAGCCGATGTAAATTATTGCGCTAACGTGGATGGAAACTTTGTGGTAAAGTTTAAAATTTTGGTTTTATTTTGTTTTTTTCATTTGAAGAATAAAATTGGGTTTAGGGCTTGAAGAAAAGATTAAAGTCATAAGTAAACAAAAATATTAGCTGAATTGAAAATCACCCTTTTTTTTTAAATCAAGTAAATCGGATTGTTTTAAGTTAAAATTCCGTTAAATATGGATAAAAGAGGAAATAGGCCACAAACAGATTTTTTTCCCCAAAAAAGCTCTTTTCTTTCGAGTATGTTTTATTACCTATAGTTTTGAAGGTTCAGCGATATTAAGTTACAATTTTGTTAAACTGAAACACTTAAAATCCACAAACAACATTTACACATCGTGTTAACGAAAACATGTTTTTCATATTTATCAAAAACATATAAAAGGTCCCTAATTAAAAGTTTACAAAATCTTTTAAATAGCACCTACCTACCTAGCTCTACCTAGTTAGCATTTTTTTGAAGTGTCCTATTTAAAAAAAATGACCCAACTTATACCTTTTCACCCAACTTTAACCAAGTTTTAGACTGAAATTTCATAGCCCATTTCAGACAAAATGTCAGGCAGAAAGATCGACTTTAGCTGGAAACTTGCTTAATAGGATTCTTGGAAAAATGGCTGTTCACTAGGTTACCGGGAAACCGTTTTAGTCACAGTTTAAGGGCACTTCGAATAGTGATAATTGTGAGATTTTCGAAGAGAGATGAGTTTTCGAGATAAGTCTTTAACTTTTACAACTATAAGTGCCAGTTAGAAAACGAAATTTCATCTTCTGAATTTAAAGTTCTGGAAAATTTTATTAACCACGTAACTATGGGTAGATTTTGAATAGTGTGCCTAATTTTATCTTATCTCATCGCTGTCCCACTGCTGGGCAAAGGCCTCTCTTCTCTTCTTCCATGATTCCATAACCTGGGCCGCCTCTGCCCAGCTTTTTCGTGGTCTGCCGCGAGGTCTTTTGGCGTGCAAGTGTGCCTAATGCCTAGTTAAAAGAATTTAGGTAAAAGGCATATAGTAAATACATTTAACATTTTTAAAGTAACATTAAACATATCTTACCTAGGTAACTTAAAACTCCGTATCTTTTCTTATGTTCAACAAAGTAATAGGAAATCGAACGAAGAGTTTTCGTTCGAACATATACTTCTTTACCAAACTCCAAACTTATTTATATTTGTACTATTGTAAGTTTTCAAAGAAAAGATCAAAACTAGAACGCTGCAAGTTATATGTTCCTTTTAGAATGTTGTTCAAGGCATATGTAACTGCTTGCACTACTTTATAAGCCTGTACATGTGGCTTCAAAAACAAGAGCATTATTATATATATTATTATTATTTAATTTCGCAAAACAATTTAAGTACAGCTACATTGTATTTGACAATTATTAAAAAATATATATACAGTCTCAAGAATTTACTATGTATATCTATGTGTATCCGGTTTATTTTAGTAGGAATTGAATTGGCTCTGCAGTTTGATATGGTAAATGTCAACTGCGATAGATTTTATCGGTGGTTTTCGCGCCATTTGGAATATTAGACTTTGATTTTGGAGCAATAATTCGTAAAGAAGCCTGCTTCTTATGATATTGAAAACTGAAATACTGTGAACAGTATGAAATACCAAAAATCCATACTCTATGGTATTATGATTCCCCAAGTCGCCTCTATGATTCCTCGATGGTTCAATACTCAGCCAATATACATAAAATTAGTTTTTTTTTGGTAAAAAAACAAAATTGGGTACGTCTTTGTTTTGTACAGTCGGAACCGGGAACTCGTTAAACGTTTCGAAAAATTCAAAATGGCTGCCTTTGCAAAGAACCATTTAGCGTGACAGTTTTGCAAAAAGGTTTTAAAAAAGAAGTCTTTAACACTAATTTCGTGGCTGCCTGTCCTTCTTTGTACTGCAAACCACACGCCGCCGTTCTTGCTTTAATTAAGGACTTCTACTTTGTCTTTGTTTCGTAACTGTTTGTGTGAGATCTGACTCGTGTAACGTTGTAGGATAGGCCATTAGCGCTAACGTTCCATTAGACCTATAGCTCACTCTGTCATTCTCAAACGTTAGAAGAAGGCGGCATGATGTTTAATGGACAGTTTTAAAACACTTTTGTGCAACTGGTTGATTGTGATTTCAAACGGTAAAGTTGTATGGACGCGTCGAAGCGCGGAATAATTTATACCTTTCATAGTAAGTAAGTACGTACTTAACTTACAAAAGTGTTAATTAGGACGACGACAAACTTTTATCGTGTTTCTTTAGGTAAAATATTACAAAATATTAGTAAAATTGCGATTCTTCTTTTTCACGAGTCTAGAGCCTGAAAGTTATAGGACTCAGTTGTTTAAAAAGTTAGAGACATAAATAATTTTCGCATAGGTATTAAAAAGTAGGAATGTAGGTAGGTATAAATATATTTGAAGATTCTTTTTTAAAGATAATAATAATAATAATAGTGTGTTGGGGGATAGACCCCGGTAGATGCGTGCCATCTCACATTTTATAATAAATGGTACTTAAAAGGGCCTCTACATGTTGGCTTCGGCCCCATGCACGCCTCCCAAATGACCGGGTCCCTATGGACCCGAGATCTTTAAAGATGTACCAACATAATAATAATATCAGCTTCAAATATAATTAAGCCTAAAATTAAGGTACTTTTACAAGGTTCAATGTCCATCTCCGTACTTCAAAACTTATGTTATTCAACTTATCTTTTAAGACAATGAAAGTGCTGATTATGTAATTATCTTAGATTTACGATACCAATAAAGTTTTTATGAGAAAACTTTAGACGTAGAATGAATTTAAAGACTGTTTATGGCGTAAAGTTTATTATGAAATGACTAGAAAATTTTAAGGTTAGAAATTGTAGAAAGATATTAAGTGTTAGGTTATGATTGCTTGCTAGTCTCCGGTCATCATTTCCATGAATTCTGTAAAAGGGAAATGAAAACATAAAAACAAAAAATTAAATGAAAACATCATATAAATATCAGTTTCATAATATGGTAATAGAAGATCATAATATAATGAAAGGATAGAAAATATAGTGGTAGAAGAAAACAGACCCAAAGTTTGTCTTCTTAACAAAGAATTTTGAATATTATTACCTTTGAAAATTCAATTCGAATAGGAGTCAATAAATCAAAATCAAATCAAAAATATATTAATCAAAATGGGTACCTACCTAGATAATTACTTACAAATATTGATATATTACGGCATATTTTTTTATCTAAAACTACTTCCGATTTGCAAAATTAGGAACCACTACCTGTTAATAAAAAAGTCCGTACCATCAAAATCAACAGTGCCCGAGTCATCAGTGTCGATCTCAGCAATCATCTCATTCAGCTGATCAGGAGTGAGCTGGTCATCCAGGGCTGCCAGGATCTCTCGGAGACTCGATGTTGGGATGTAGCCGTTACCTGAAACACGGTTTCAAGTAATGGTAACTGTTAATGAAAATAACGAGGTAAAACACAACATTGAAATCACCAGACATACATTTTGAAGTAATGGTAACTACTCGTATCAGTGAGAGAGGACACTATGTCAATTATAATTTATTGTACTTACAGCTACGTTAAAGAAAGACGATGTTTAAATTAAGTATTATGACCAACTTTATAGCCATATGGATTGCTAGTATTGTCGTAGTTACCTTTATCAGGAAATAAATTATTCTAGAAAAATCTAATTACGTGTCATAGGACGTTTCTGCTTCAATAGTTTAACCTACTCTACTACTATGGTTTCACAGTTCAATTATAGTTATATAAGGCAGAAATCGTGTTAATTTAATGCTGATTATACTAAAGTTGTAATTTGCTTAGTAAATTCGTAAATAGATAGTGTTTTTCGAATTGACAAAGGCTAGCTCAAAGTTAAAATGTGCAAAACATGTGCGAAATAAACAGTTCCACATTCAACAAAATTAATTAATGTAAGTGCCGCCGAGTGTATAATTAAAACGTTTTGCTAAACACGGAGTTTCGGCACCAAATAACTGTCAGCCATGGAGCTGGTGCTAAATTGGCGCCAAAATAATCGCGCGCCAATATCTCGGCATCCCAATGGTATTCGTATCTTTGTTATAACTAACCATTGGTTCTCGAATGCATTTTAAAAAATATTTTTTATGTATTTTTAAAAGGTACCTAATGTTTTTACCTAAAAAATTACAATTTTAAGTTATCTTAACGTAAATAAGGCCTATTGCTTTTCTTGTAAAATGAATAATGTTATGTTGACTAAACGTATCTACACTGAACTTATGTTTTCACCTCCTCGTAATAGATATTATAAGAATAGATATAATAATAATAAAAGAATAGACTAGCATATTGTTATCAGGTGCCAATTATAATAATATTAAAACCTATCTTATTAATTATTCGATTATTCAGGAATTAAGATAAATCAACCGGCAAAGTCATAAATTACTTCTCACTATTACAACACTTTAGTGAGAGTTCCAAAAATGGTAATTCCATTTTGGCGTGCATCCAACAAATCGATTGGTCCAGTTTATTGCAAACAATTATCACGAAAATTCATTGTTTTCTCTCTCATAAATATACCTTACACACCGTCACACAATACGAGGTTATTTTATACCTCGTGTGGTATTGTGAGAGCATTTTCACAACGTGAGATTATCCCAATGCGAGGTTTTGTCTTTAATTCATTTTTTATTTGCGGTCGAGTCTTGTGATTCAATTGTTTTATGTTTTCAATGCTTTTTGATTGGGAACAGGATGTTGTTAGTAGGTTTTGTCGGGAAAGATTAATATTCACGTTTTACAATAAAAATGCCGAATACTATAGGTATGTACATCGAATAGATACATACTTACCTATATATTATTGCTTTTAGTTATACCCTGACTATAAACGCCTTTACGTCAATTTCACACGAATCATGAAGCATATTTGAGAAGACGAAAAGACCGATACGAGAGTAACAAGTTTTTCACACGCCTGAAAACAAAAGTCTGAAAATTTTCATCAAGAAAAAAGTGTAACATTCCTTTTCTCGCCGTTTGACAAGTTGTTAAGATAAAGACTTCCCGAATTAGCACTTTATTCTTTATTTGTTTGTTTCCAACATCTGCGCTCTACAGCGGATAACATTGAAACGTCTATTGACGCCTTTGAAGTCTTATACTCTACTTATAGTGGTATTAGAAGATTCTAATAGGTATGTGGCATTTGTTTATGGAATGTAGAGTGATGGTGCATTGTTTGGGTTTGCTTATCAAAGTACTAACAGTTAAGCAAGACAGGCTATCTATACAGAGTGACAAATAGATACAATAATCATAAAGTAGTGCAAAAATTTGTTATGCTGCCTACACACCAAAGCAGCCAGCTTTTTAACAGCTGCCATTCGTATGACGTAAAGCCACCGGCCTAGCCCGGCGGCATGCCCATGGCTTTGGTGTGTAGATACCATTAGGGTCGAAATATAAAGAACAAAAACAGTTTTATATCGTATTGTTTAACTGATACGTCCTCCAATTAATATAATTAGAAAAACGACTACGAACTTTTTGGTTTCATTTTATTTAAAGCGCGCTCTGAAAAAGTAGATAGCCAAGCAAGAAATATCTAAAACTAACAGAAAAAAAAGCTAACATTACCTTCTTTATCATACAGTCTAAAGGCCTCCTTCAATTCTTTCTGCAAAGCCTCGTCATCTTCATCCAAGAAATGAGTTGCAACTCGAACGAATGAGTCAAAGTTCAGCTTGCCGCTGCCTGGAAAATTACAGTAGGTTATTATTTACGTAGAACTGACTATTAATGGTTTCCTTTTTAATTTGTTTGTGTTATAGGGATTCGTTTTTTATATAGAACGTTTAACCGCAACTGCGCCGTAACTGAAGCTGCACACAATACCTTTAAAATATGAAAATTATAACTGACGGGCGTTCATTTTAAAAATTGGATTGCTAGGTAATACCTAGTATGAAGACTGAAAGGTTCTATTCAATGAAATAAACACATTTTAAATGTAAATGGAACATATACCTAAAACTCCTTTATATGCGACATCACGTAAACAAAGCCAGTAGAGTGGCTTACCATCGTATGATTTATGTAACAGTTTGGGCAAACAGAGATATATCTACAGTGCAATTTGTCAGCAGTCCTTGAAACTTGTCATGCAACCGACCGGTGCAATTCCTATGCACTTTTTTGTTTCGCGTTTGTTTGTTTTTTCGGGGCATAAACTGCTATTTGGAACAGTCGGTTTGTTCACACATTGTTTCGTTTTTATCGTGTACATGTATGAATGTGCTGTTTATTTTGATTATAGATTTTTAAGTGGCTTGCGGTTCGAATTTATTTACAAAAGTATTCGCAACATACAAACTGATAGTATGATCAATAAAGAAATAGTTATGAAATCAAAAACTATACAAACGTGTAAGTTTCTTCTAAGTACCTGCTAATCAAGTAGGTAGGTAGGTACTAATATGGATTTATAAAAAAATCTACCCTTTTAATTTTTATTTAATAGCAAAGATACTTAGATACCAAACAAAAAAATAAGCCACTTGCAGTAGGTACTACCTACTTCATGCCGAAAAATTATTGAAATTCAACCTTTTTTAAACATACACCGTCATTGTCACTACAACTTCCTTTTTTCAACTATGGCTTTGATTAATTTTATAAAGAGAAAAATACTTCAAAAACAGCACACTGAATCATAAACAAGAACACAAATAAATTCACCTCCCTATAAACTATAACACTACCACTTTAACCGTTAACCGTTTTAACTTAAAGCGGTATCGAGGGAGTTAAGTCGTGTACATGAGTTTAGCGTTCACAATAAGACTTTAAAGGGGTTACCATAATGCGAAGATTATCTTGTTTTGTAGAGCTTAGTCTTTTGAATAGGTAACTAGTTCAGACTGTGTTCTAGTAACTGTTTGTAGGGTGTAAATACATACCTAGAAAAAGTTAACGTGTCGTATCGTAATATGAAATGAAATCTTTTACGGTATCTACACACCAAAGCCGCCGGCGGCTTTACGTCATACGAATGGCAGCTGTCAAAAAAGCCGGCGGCTTTGGTGTGTAGACAGCATTACAGAAGAAAATCATTTAATGGCGATTACTACATCGATAAGAATCTGCATGGCTCTCAAATATGATATGAATGAAAATGTCAATGTTTCTGCGTTTGTTTCCAGACAAGTGATTGCATATAGTGCATTATCCTATGCTGTATTTGATTACTTAGATACTCATTGTTACCAGTAATTTTAGATAATATTTCTATCGAAAGTACTTCACTTGACTAAATTTCGTAATCAAATCAAGACAGAGGAGTAGGTACCTACTACTAGATTTTTTGAAAATAATCCTCGCGCACAGAATCGAAAGTAGGTACCATGTTTTAAAAACTGAATAATGGAAAACTCAAAACAAATTACTCAAACACAAAGGAAACCAAACCAATGTAAATAAAGCGTCTTTTACACTCTTAATTTAATTGCTTTGATCAGGACAGAGAACGCAATAAAAAAGGAATTCTATTAAAAAACCCGAATTAATGCCATAAAGACTTTTCTTTAAATATTCACAGATTGATCGGGACGGTCTGCAAAACAGATGCAAGAATTTATCGCCTATTCTATGTAAAATGTGTCGCGTTTAAATCAAGTACCGTTCGCAGAAAAAGCAATATCGAAAGATATATTTTGGTGTCCGTTTTCGGTTTGATTTGTAGGTTATTTGTGGAATGAAATACGAAGCGAATATTTTGAAATGTTTGTGTATTGGAAAAAGGAGATTACTTTTCACTTTTCTTATAGTTTTCGTAGTAAGTGATGTACCTATTTGTGTCTGTCTGGCAATGGATGTCTAAAAATGACAAAATGGTGCTCTAAAAAAGAAAAAGATAAATCAAAGTAAGCAATGACGTTAAAACGTTCAGAATCATCGTGTATTTTAAACGTACTAGTATTTTATTAATTTAAAACAAAAAACTAGTGTATTTAGTTAGTATTAAATCGTAGAGCTTTTTCTTCTAACCGTACGGAACCCAATAAAGTTAGCAGTGTTCTGCCGAAATCAGCGTTTAAGTTTAAATTGATCAGAGTCGCTTATGTGCGATCGTAAACCTCATGAGATATTGACATGTTGTAGCATATACCGTACATAAATTGTATTAGTTTATGTATAAAACACTCTGAAATCAGTTAGTTGGGACATTGTTGATCTATTCAAATAGAAAGTAGGGGTCCCCAACCTTTTCCTGGTTAGGGTCCACTTTCATATTTGTCTTGTTAAGGAGTATGAAGTCGTAATAAAGGCCAAAACACACCGGATGCGTATGCGTTGCCTATGCTTAGACGTATGCGTACCTCTGAGTTGTAATGTTTGGAACTGTCACTGCTTGCGTAACGTAGACGTACACGTCGACGTGACGCGTAGCCCGGTGTCACATCGGGTTACACCGTAACTACGCGCGTGGCTACGCCGTGCTTACGTCTACGTAACGCATACGCACCCGGTGTGTTTCAGCCTTAAAAAATATACTATGACAAGATAGCTTCCGTTCTTTTGTTACTGTGATTTCCTTGCATCTTGTTGACGAGGTCGGATATCCTAAAACTAACATTGGCTACTCTTGTATCAGACTACAACAAAAAGTGCCAAATAAGTTGTCATATAAGTAGGTAATTATATCGTTACTTTGAAATGATTCCACGCAATAACGAGCGCACAAACGCATTGCAATTTTAGTAAAATGAAAATTATCTATAAAATGAATTTAACATAGACAAACAACAGTTACCCACGTTTCGCAATAATTCCCCTGCTGACCGTACTAAAGCAATAAAGTCGGCAAGATGGCGCCGAAATCAGTGCTTAAGATGCAGTTAATCCTAAAGGTCCACCACCTCGTCTTATCTGCAGTCGTAAAACCGAGGATATCCAAATACCTACTATAGATTAGTGCTGACTTTAGTCGTAGGCTTTGGGGAATACATTAAGGAACTTCGGATAAGCTCGGCTGTTTTCGGGTGGCAGTGTTTTGTTTTGTTGAATGATAAAAGCTGGTTATCAGTTACAGTTGTGTGAAGAAAGTACAACCCGTTGGGAATATTGACGCACCTTGCTGGAGTGCGCTTCCCCCGTTTTCGTTTATTCAATACCTACCATGGCAAGTACGTTTGCGTTGCATTACGTCACTAAGCTAGGTGCACAATTATCGTCAGGATGTAGGTCCATCCAATACACACCTTTATTTACTTATTACCTACCCTCTTTATTCATTTTACCACAAATTAACAAGGACCACGCTCTAATTCCGCACACATCTTGTTAATTAAAGTTCGCGTCTTAACCCAATTGCCGTGACTTGCCGTGAGTAACCGTGACTTGCCGTGACTTGCTGAATATTATATAGACTTTAATGTACTCGTACGTCGTCTAAAATCGACACGCGTTGTCGATTTATTGAGGGCTCACGTCGTAAGAGTTATTAATAGGAGTCATGGTATGTGACGCGACGTCTTTATTGACAACAGAGACTTGCAAAATTGTCGTGGTTTGTTTATGAAAATGAAGTAATGATGTTATTACTTCAGATAAGTATTATAAAAATCTATTTTCTTTATAATTACAAGGTACATTTTTCTGCGTTCCTAGATAACTACAATTTTGAAGACACTTCTTGTTTTTCTCATCTGTATTTCGATCAAAAATCCTTTCACCTTGAAATTTTCATTTTTTTCAAGGTGAAAGGATTTTTCATCATTTGTAGTGTCATTTCTTTTTCGATTATATTGAAATCTAGAAGCCATTATAATTTTGTATTGATTCACATTATTTTCAAATACCTACCCCATAATTTTAGTCGCCACTGGTTAACCTACATATTTACTTGTCTTCTTCCGTAATTCTTTTGTTTTTTATGATGGAAATATGTAAAACAACGACATTTTGAATAATTAATAATAAAATATTCTAGAAACCATACCATCAGCGTCTTCTCCATCCAGCATTTGATCCAGCTCCCGATCGTCGTAGCTGTGGACCATCGTGTTGAGGATAGTCCGGACCTTTTCCTTCTCAATGCGGCCCTGCTTGCTCGAGTCAAACATGCTAAAGGCTCGCCGTAGCACTGTGGGACGGATTTAGGGATTATTTCATTGGGAATTAGTTTTTAAAATTCTAAATCATCGTATGATTGTAAAAACAAATTAAAGGGTCAAAACAATTCGGAGAAAGCAAAACTTAGGCAAGGAAAAGTTAAGGTCGTATTTTTGTATAAAAACTATTATCAATAGAGAAAAGAGAGAATAATAGTTATGTAGATTATTCAGTCCAGGATCTTAAGGTGTCTACATACCAAAGGCCGGCCTCATTTTGCAACAAACAAAACAATAATAGTAATTAAAATTGCGAACTTTATATTTATAGAAAAGTTCCGTACGGAATTTCTATCCAAGGTAGTTGTTTCGAAATAAAAGATATTCATGCTTGTTTATTACCGTAAACAATTAGTACCAACCAAATGGATACTTCAATAAAAAGATTTGAACCGAATTTCTTACATCAAAAAATTTCCAAAGATCGCAAACTTCCCATTTTCCTCGTTTATTTCAAATCTCTTGTTTCTCAAGTAGAAATAGCAAGCGGTTTTTAATTTTCTAACTCACTGAATATTTGAGATGCCTAAATATTACGAGCTCAGCGATCCCAGCAATTGGGTACATTCTTACTGGCAACAACAATTTAGAAATGTGCAAAAGTTCGCTCGGGTTTACAAATTATGAGTATTTTCTGACAGCTAACGTCCGGAGGTAGGAACGTAAAGGAAGTATGTATAAAATGAGGTCCTAACCTAACTTGATACACCGTGTTTTGTTTTTATTGTAACTCTATTTTGATATACGCTTTTTAAGATGTATTTTATAAACTATAAATACATCGGTGTCCTATTACTGGGCAAAGGATTCTCTTCTCTTCTTCCCCGATTCCCTATCCTGAACCGCCTTTGCCCAGCAGGGGGACACCGATGGCTAGATAAGATAGGATGAATACATATCTGTCACGCTTCTTTCCCATCGGGGTAGGCAGAGACCACTTTGTTCCAATTGTTACGATCCAAACACACTGCCTTTCGCTTCATCGACAAAAAACAATTATAAACGATTCACTAAATTAAACATAAAGATTCAGTTTGTCTTTTGTGTATACCTTAAAAGTTGGGTTACTTTTACATTGCGTCCAATGAAAAAAAAAATTAATTGTTCATGCTACGACTATCTTAAACATCAATACAAATATCTACTTACCCTTTATTGCACAAAACTCTAAACAAATCATACACAGAATTAGGTTCAAAATTGTCTTTCCTGTTGATGATTAAAGATACTGGAGCATCGAATCCTCAAAATGTTTATACATGCCAAAACTACATCAGGCACAGATTATGCGGATATATAGTAAGTCCAGAAATTTGCTTCCAGTGTCCTTAACTTTCGGGAACAGGAGATATATTTTTGTTTTCTATGTCTGTATGACCCACAGTACAGACAAGATTTTTATACACAGTGAAATCGAAATAAGCAGCCGTATTTCTTAGTAGCAAGTCAGAGTATTTATTATACTCCTTGCCAATCCTTGTTGATTTCCCCCACAAATTCAAGGTCAGACAATACACGAGGCTGTCTGAAACTCCACCTTATATAATAGTAAGCTAGGTTGAAGGGTCAATAAACTTCTGCACGTGTTTATTAAGTTTCCGTTTACTTGTTTACTTTAGATATTGCATGAAAACACCGCGAAACACGCGACACGTAAACGCTCTTTTGTTTGTAATTACAATTCTAAACATTGTGATGGCAATTTGATGTAACAAAGATAACAAAAGAAGATCGTTTTTCTTATTCTTCTGTAAAAATCGTTCTTTTTCAATAAATTTTCGACCGTTCGTTTAAAAATCACCGTAATGTGTATTAATAGCGAACGTACTGTGTTTGGATCATTGCAAGTGGTCTTGCCTAACACGATGGGAAACAGCGTTATAGATATGTATGAAGTGTACCTACTTTTTATGTTCTTTTTTGCCTTGTTTATTGTTTTATTGAACTGGGAAAATACGACTACTTTATTTTAGTAAAAAAAGTTTCAGTAATACTGTTTGTTACCTATCTAAATCAACCAAACACCCGTTTCAATTCAAAAACTAAAATACATTCCAATTTTATTCCCTATTTAAATTCCTGCCGACTAAAACGAAACGTTTGCATTAATAAACGTCGTTCGCAGCGTTAACAGCAAAAGCGGTCACAATTCATTATAATTTAAACGGAACTGTAATGAAAACGATTCAGAAATTGCGGTATAAGTTGCTGAAGCGATTTTACAGTCGACATTCGCATTAGTGTGAAATAATGTTTTACATTGCATTGGGAATGTATGCCATGGAAATACAGAGAACTCTATGCTGAAAAGTTTATAAGCAGATTACTTTAGCTGTCCGTGTCCCACTGCTGGGTAAAGGCCTCTCTCTTCTTTCTCCACGATTCTCTATAATTACAACAATACTTACTTAATGTCTAATTTATTTTCGAAACGAAGCACATATGTCGTTATAAAACGTTAATAATTTGTTTCAAAAAACAGACTTATGAAAATCATATACCCTCCTTTTTACTTTGCCGTGGTCGGGTAATGTTAATTTGGTAACAAATGAACCAAAAAACAAATGAATGAAGTCAATTCGAAAACAATTTGACCACCCTACTTTAACCCCTAACCCTGCTACTTTCAGAAACATTTAACGGCAAAATACGGCATTTTATGGCAATTAGCTACACGAGCCACGATAAATAGAGTATGCAACGTTGCTACGAATACAAGTAAATGATACAAATGCACAAAAACGAACAAATATTATAGTTGGAGCATGAAAACGCAAAGGCAGCCCTCGACCGGATAATTGGCGATAAATGGACAGTTAAAATATTATTATTTTTTGTTGGAAATTGCTTTATTTGGTTTGTGGTAATGATAGGTGTTTATCTTTCGAATATAATTGTTACTGAAAATAAAATTAAATCTTAAAATGGAAGACGAAAATATGGACGGGTTTATAAAGCAAAGGCACGTTAGCCTTAAAATATAATAGTCTAGAAATTAAGGCTACTTTTAAACGACTATTTTGCGAATTCCACCCAAGCATGTAAGAATAACTCAATACTTCTATTTAAGATGCATTTATAGACTTGAACGCTATATCTATCTAATTACCTATACTCGTGAATTATAATGTATTTTATTTTTACTTAGTTTAAATAAAATAATATATAAATGCATAAAGCTGACTTTAGGTAGTGCAGGCGTGTTTAGTAAATAGTATGAATATAACAACAATACATAAAGCTAAGTAAATGCAGGCATGATTTATTCTAAAGGCTTAAGGTTGAAAAGCGTTGGACCGGAAGCGACAAGGTGTTAGACTGTGGTGTGAGCTTGGAAGATGTGCTTTACTTCGTAAAATAATTCACACTGAATTTTGTACTTTGGGCAACGCGAGCGTCCGACCTATTTTATAACTTGGGGTATGAAATATAAAATTATTTAAATTACTAGAGGCTGCCCGCGACTTTGTTCACTTTATCGTCATTTGGTAAAAAATCATTTGAAAGTAACATAGCCTTTGTGTTATTCTGATATGCAAGCTAAAATATTGCCAAGTTGCATCAAAATCTGTTCAGTAGTTTTTGCGTGAAAGAGCAACATACATCTATCTATCTGCTAGTACAATGTTATTTGTAGTTACAAATGCTTATAAACGTAAATCACTAATATTACAGTCTTAAGGTTTAAAGAGGCAAAAACCTGTGAAATGGACAGAAATAAAGTTAACTCAAAACCTGTTTTTTAAATTAAATTCACTTACATTTTCTTTTAAATGAAGTAGTATTAAGCAAACAACTTTGATTAATTAATCTTTAACACGAATTCAGGGCGTTTTGTACACGACTTTTCTTTTCATACTAATTACACTAATAACATTTAAAAATGCCTTTTAATGTTTAACAGAAAGTTTAAAGTAAGTAATATTTTTTTAATTTAAAAAGCCACGAAAATACATTTTTCAGCGCCAAAAGATTACCGCGAAACGGCTCTTGTGGCATAAATAATATGGAAATGTGGCGCCTAGCGGTCTTGTAATTTGTTGTTTTATTTTTTAATTTTATACTTCCATGGAGCAGGAGATTTCAATTTGGACTGTTATTCAGACTTGTGTTTAAAGAAAATTATGCTTCTTAATTTGAATTAAACGTTTTTGTTTTTTTATTCCCGACTTTCGTTTCGCCGTAGATTTTTTTCTATGTGTTAGTAAGGAAAGATAAATCTTAGCACAGTTTTTAAAATCACACTAATTTGATAAGCGATAGCAAATAACTTACTAGCAATCTGCTCTTCGTCAATTTGATTATTCTGCAACAATAAAAAACTCATAAAATGTGTCACAACTTCTAAAACATTAAAAAATGTCAGTTTTCATATCATAGCAAAATCAAAACGCACCATCTTCATAATTTTCTTTTGTTTTTTTCACGAACGCGTTCCGATCTTCGCTCGCGTGAACCTTTGAACTAACTGGCCACTTCAACGTTCGAAATTTGAACAGATGCTGAAAATACTGGAGTGTTTGGTCACAAAATTAACGCCTACAAGCGTGATGCGTTTTACAACCCATTCCGAATGAGGTGACTTTATTGAAGCGCCTTTTTGTACTTAATTTTCTTTAAAACTATTTCAATAAGGTCACTTAAATAGCATTTAAGGGACGCCGCTGACTTTTTATTTCACTTATTATGTAAATCCGAAAATATAAATAAGTAAACATAGTTTTCACATTTTCTATCTTCTGCTAGGAAATCTTTATCAAAATATATTTTTTGTTCCTGATTCACATTCATTTTAGTTACCTACCTCCACTTAATTTTTTTTATGAACTATTTATCTTGCTTTAAAGAGATTTCAGACGATGCACCGCCGCTGCATTTTATTTTATTTTCCACCCTGCAAGTAATTTCAGCGGACTAAAGTGAAAGGAAAATATTTATTTTACTCCTTTGAGACGGCGGAACGAAAATACTTTCGGTGGTTTTTTACTATGTGTGCGCTATCCACTAGTTATGTCTATAGAAAAGCTTTGGCAGACGTTCGTGGAAAAGAGTTAATGTAGCAAATAGCTGGACTTTATCGTTAGACTTGGTTCTTAGAATTTAGCAAAAGCTTATGGTGTACTGATATAAGGCTTGTGTACTTATACAGACTAGAATTCTTAAAGATTAATAAATCTGAACAAACATTTCCAAGATATTTTTGTCACAGGCCGAAAACGACACTGAGTTTCATAATTATGATAAACCTTTAAAAATATTTTCTTAAATCAAATATATTTGTTATTATTAGAAATGACAACATTTTCCTAAGCCGATTAATTTAGATGGACGCCGAAAAATTTTCCAAGGGCTCCTTCCTAGTATCTCAAAATATTGTCAGAATATAATTGCTTTTGTGAGCTGTTACGCGTCGATAGATTCGATCAGTGTAGGCCAAAACAGTTGATTGCTAAAGATAATGAAGTTTTGTTGGCATAACGTTTAATTTTAGCGTTGTATTTTTTATTTCTGATCAAATTATACTACGTAAACAAACTCGCTTGATGTATTTTATTAAAGTGAAAAAACTGAAAATTTTGCGTTCAAAATCGGAACATTGTTCGTTCACTTTTTGAAAGTATTTTTGTCGCAAAACTATAATCACTTCACTATCTTTATATTCCATAATAAACTTAAAAAAAAATGTAATTAAATAAAGCTTAACAAATCAAAAGGCTTGCACACAACTAAATGATAACCACATATCCATAATAGACCACCCATTCAATAAATTAGCATTTAATACCTTTCCGGGTGTACAAAGTATCAATTTTCAGTCGTAATTTAGGGTAAATGACTTAACTTGAACGAGTTAAATGGTCCAATCAGCCGCTGATTCCCACGTTCCTATTCAACGTTTAAAGCGCTTTAAGCGGAGGTCCACAAACTCGTAAGTCACTTAATTTATGCATCGAGTTGGGGGAACGTGACTGAACGATGTTAGTTGGGTTGGGCAAGTGTTTAATTTTGAATAGCACTGACAGATAGATAACACTTTCAAGATTCAATTGGTTAATGAAATGCTTATTTAAAATAAATGTCTGGCTAGGTAGAAGAGTCAATTTTCCGCAAAAAAGTATCTATTTTAGTTTATACGTATGTAGGTATTTATTAGGTATCTCATATTATTGCTGTTCTAGAAGTGCCTTTAAAATTACTTTTTTGATGCCCAGAGTACCATCAAACGTTTTCCATGGATGTTGAGGTCGGAATAGACACTAAGCAAAACAAAGGTAAAAAAAGGATAAAAGAAACCCTTCAACGAGACTAGCTCTAAACATTTACATTCATTCACTTTGTCGTTTTCACTTTTGTCAGTTAGCTACTGCTGTAGAAAACTGTGTCCTAAATAAACACATCATTCAGCGACATTTAATTACGTATTTAAAAAAGTGAATAAAACTGTCCCTCATAACAAAGTCACCGCGTCGGTCCGCTCGTAATTTTTGCAGCATTATAGTTCGTTTCCATTAAACCTAGTAGTAATAGCGTGCTTCAACCACTGTAAACACTGTTTTGTTAAAAAACCGCGGGGAGACGATTCTCGTAACTCATTACGTAATCGTGTAAAGGAATGAGCGATTCTAGTAATTATTTTTGTTATGAGTTGATTTACTGTGAATACCTACTTTAGTAAGTATCTACTTTTATGTTTTGTGAAAATAGGTATATAATAAATAAATGATTAATCATTTAAGTTTCTTAACTTCATAAGACACTTGAGATTTTTTTGTGATTATTTAAAATGTGATTTAATTAAACTAAAAACCTACTTCTATACATAGATATTTATGTATAGAAGTATATACATAGACATCTATACATAGATATTCCTAGAGAGATGGGGAGAAAAACTTTGAATCAATAACTGATGGCCAATCCAATTTAATTTAGGTATGTTAAAAATCTATCAACTAAAAATTAAAAATTTTGAACCCAAATATGTGTTTAAATCGTCTATTTATTAAAAAATATTTCCTTCATATTTTTACGCTCAACCCCGAACGACATTTTAGTTATTTCCCAATGGAAGTGATGTCATACGGCTGATATTACAAATTCACGAATAATGTCCATCATTTATAGTTCATACTCAGTAACCCTACTCAGGTCACAGGTTGGATTCTAATTAGAGAATAGATCGAAGTGTCAATTGACGTCTTTCATCTCACAACCTCGTGATACTACATAATCTCGTAATATCTTAAGCGGGCCACACAAGCTAGGTTAAGCCTGATGGTTATGCTTGAAAAGTTGAACTGTGCAAGCATAACTGAACGCGTGTACCTAAATTTTGCATGTGCAGGTAAAAAAAATATATCATACACACGTTCAGTAATACTTGCACAGTTCAACTGTTCAAGCATAACCGTCAGGCATAATCTAGCGTGTGTGGCCCGCTTTACACTTGGTTGATACCACGCTGATACCATATTGCATCCATAATCCTCATACGGATTGATCTTTGACATTTCACACCCACTACAAGCCATATCGAGTAAACTAAACTGAGAGTAGACCTTCAAATCGGGAATATTCGATATCATTTGCGATTAATTGGATTTACTGCCGCGGAAATTCATCATTGAATAGATTTGTAGCTGCAATTAAATTTTTGGTTTATTTTGATGATATATGTTAAGTTAGTTAAAAATTAGTTAGGTTAGGTAGGTATATAAAAGAAAATTGACACATATTTTTTCTTTTAAACTAAAAAAACCCCTTATACTAAACGAGGTTTAAAGATAGTCCGACGTTAGTTCGTTTCTTTTGACGTTTCGGCTATGGACAAAACGTCAAACGGGGAAAATGACAAGGACAGGTACCTACTCTGCGTTAAAATTTACAACCGACCCCACGCTTCAGTACAATGGAGATGATGACTACATTCAAAAATTTAGGCTATTAAAAATATTTGAAACACATTTTTTACCTGATCAAATACATAAATAAATACAAAGATACAGAGCATCAAAGTTACGGAGTGGTGGCTATTGACGTCGTACTGAGGCGTGACGTCACGAGCAACTTGAACCCAGTGTATCTTTGTCATTTTTAGTTTAAGAGAAAAAAGAAAAAAAACGTGTCGAATATTTTAAAATAATCTATGTGAATTAAAACAATTTTTTTTAGTCATTATGCCCATTTTTCGACATTACTATTGCCAGATATTTCGATCCATAATTTTTGATGAAGGTTCTTCAGTTTTATAAAAACATACAAGTATGTTTTTTTATTATTTACCAGGTAGTATAATATGCTAAGTAAGAGCCTATATTTTATCCTAAGTTCGACTATCGCGATACATTTTTGTATCTTATCGATTCAAGAGGGGTTATATCAATGTCTTTGTGTAGATGTTTGCGGAAATTGTCGATGACATTTACATTGAGGTAGAAAAGCGTTATAGGATTATACCTAGGTATGTAAATTAACTATGTATCTAAGTAAAATTGATAGTACACTTGAAGCTTTGTCAAGCTGTTCAAGAAATTGAAGTCCATTATTTTGGATAAACAGCTAAATAAAATTAATGCATTAGGTACTTACCTACCTATGGACCTGCGTACATACGTACTCATTTACCTATGTACTTTCGTACCTATGTACCTGCTCGATTACTTTGAGCTAAAACTATACATTACTTTGGTACCAATCTATCATAGATCTAAGTTTAAGCAGTATAGTTTCTAAGGATAAATCAATAGTATAATGACTATACTGAAAGAAACTATACTGCTTAAACTTAAATCCATGATAGATAGGTACCAAAGTAAGCTCCTAGCTACTTATTTTATAGTATAACTTTCCAAAAAGACGACAAAATTGTCTCCTAACAAAACTCATACCCTTTGAAACCCGAACCCCGCTTCAAAGATCGGGTCGAACACTCGAGTATTGCCAACATGTTGGGATGTGTTGCCAACATAATACATGACATATGAGTTTCCTGCACCAGCTGAACGGATGCCGATGACAGCCCGTGGAGGAGTGATTGCTTCGTCTATAGTACTGAATGAGGAAGGAATATAAGGAGGGGCCCCATTTTTTTCTTCATATACAAATGAGTTTATAACACCGTGCCAAGGTTGCGCCAAGTTTTTCATAGTTTTCTTGGTAGATGACCTGTCAAACGATAAGAAATACCATGCAAAAAGGTAGCCATTTTGTGCCAGACCAGGCACGCAGATCCAGACGGTATGGCTTCTCCTTATGTATTCTATACTCAAAGATAGTACTCTTCACGTTGAGAATTTTGGCCGTTTATTCTTACTCCTTTTAAGGCTTTTATTCCACGAAATTGTAAATTAAATGTATGCATCTGTATGTTTATAAGAATTGTAAAATTTTACTTGAAAAGACCAACACAAAAGAGTTTCTTGCTAGATTCTTCACTGGGGAAATTACTACTTATGCTATCTAAACACCAAAGCCGCTGGCATGCCGCCGGGCTAGGCTAGAGGCTTTACGTCATACGAATGGCAGCTGTCAAAAAAACCGGCGGCTTTGGTGTGTAGATACCATTATGATTTACGAATATAGAAGTAATAGTTAATAATTCTACTAAATAAAGATTAAGTATTTGAATTCGATTGACTTATATATCTTTGTTGTTTAATTTTTGTGTGTAACTTTATATTAACAGTTTTAGAAAGTTATTTTGTACTTGGGACTACTTCAAAGGTAATTGAGGTAAGATTTAAAGTAGATGAATATCATCTAGATGCCCCTAATAGATAAAAAATAGATGCTATTTTTGTAGCAGGTCATCTAGAAACCTTGAAACATTAGCTCCGAACGTCATAAAAGTATGCGTCTAATGGATCTTACAAAAATCTAACAAACTTTAACCCTGTACGAAATATTTGCGCACCTCTTCGGAAATGGGCTTGGAATGGAATGCGTTTCCCCCGTTTTTGCCTATCCAGAACCGTGACGAGTACGTACGAGTTGCGCAGATATTTTCGACGGGTAGTACCTATGTACATTCACCAAATGATCCACTAGACGCAATTAGTACCCATTCCCTCAGCTACTTACTCAAATACCTACCTATTTATTTATCTAATAAAGATTATTTTAATTCTCAGGCTCGAAACAAACCAGCGGACGGCAGCCATGGCGGTCACGTGAACCAGAAAAACGCAGCCGGACAGAAATCTACAACTCCTTGTCAAAAAGGTAATTAATTTCCTTTACTTTAGTATCTAGTTTAAAAAATACCATACATACAAGTACATATCTATCACGCCTCTCTCCCAACGAGGTAGACACTTCCCGCCATCAGCTGCGATCCAAACACGCTGTATTTGGCATACAAGTTTTTTTTTAAATGCTGAACAAATACAGATAAAAACGAAAGCTTCAATCGATCGTAGATTTTGTGTGACGGAGAAAGCAAATCTTTTACAGGTGCACGGGTCTTTGATGAAAGTTGTGTCCCTAGAAAACGTAATTCGGTTTTATGAATGTGAAGTTTCATTAATTATTGTCAGTGAAAATACATTACATACATATCCGTCACGCGCGCCTCTCTCCCATTGGGGTAAGAAGAGACCACTACCCACTTTCCAGCTCACGTTACTGAAACCGTTATATTTTCGAATCTAGAGTTAAATAAAAGCAAAAAATATCTTTAGAAAAAGAAGGAACAAAAACCCTACGATCTAGAGCAGATGGCACAAGAATTTAATTCAAGTAACATGTGCTAGTAATCGACTGCAATAGTCGTTCGGATTCTAGAGATCACTAGTTTTTGAACGAATCTCGAACTGTAGTTGTAGTTTTACGACTTTGCACAGCAAACTTGCTTTACAAAGGGTATCTTATGATACGAGTGCGTTCGGCATAAGGCATTCGATGAGAATAGTTTTGACTAGACTATAATATTTGAAATACCTAGACCTAGACGCTTTGCTAAAGTTCTGTTATTGATGTTACCCGTAAAGAATACTTACCACTACAATGCATGTAGATATAAGTAATACCTCTACATAACTTTTACGGACAAATTTTTCTGTGCCGTTTTACTGAACTTGTATATGAGTAACTTGGTGGAGGTACTGCCGTATCCCCCGATATAGCCTAGCTAAGAGCAGAGGCTATATACACATATGGCAAGCAAACGAGCCGAAAAGGCCATGTTACTTCCTTACATTCCGTTCATATCGAAAACTCTGCATCGGTAAAACAAAAGAATCACGAATATCAATCCTATTTTTTAAAAATAGAATTGAAGTGCTTTATTCAAATAATGAGGTTCAACATTTACTTCCAAAGGCGGCCCCAAAACCCCAGTGAAGCCGTCAGCACAGAAAGGAGCAGCCAAGACTGCGCCCCCGAAGCAGGCAGCGGCAGCGGCCGGCGTCAAGACTCCGCAGGGCAAGAAGAAGAAGGGACAAAGGCATCAGCAGTATGAACTTATTGTTACTATTAATTTGGTGAGTTTTTATTTATAATAATGTTTTATATTTGGTTACTTTGAGTAGGTAGATTATCGTATAAGTTTAAGCCAGTTTTTAGGTTCTTAACTAGATATTTATTATTGAGTTGGCTAAGGTCAAAGCCACGCCATAGAGTCCTATGTATATGTGTATCTCCATCGTAATGTCATCAGTGTTTCCATCAAAGTTTTGCAATTACATGACCTTTAACATGACATTTTATATGAAAGTGAGGATCAATTAAAAATCTAGTTATGCTAAATACATTGATAGGAAGAGCTTGGAGAAAATGATTGAAATACAATATACTTAATGTAGGTAACGTATAGGTACCTATAATTTCTGTGTTCAAGAATATAAATTAAGTAGGTATCCAAATAAATAGTTATCTAGATAGTAAAGACAAAACCATTCACAAAGATGAAACCGTCGTAAACAATTTTCTAATAAAAACTGAATCAAATCTCTTTTATGACAAATCTCACATTCGCTTGACCAAAATGGGCTTGTTTTTGTCAAACGCGGTTTTAACAGGCAATGAAAATATGTTTATGGAGGTACAAAATTGCTTTTAATGTCCATTTTACATGGAAAACCTGAAAAGGGATAACCCTGTTTAAATGTCGTAAAAATATACGACATATCTCATTTGAATATGTGTGCTTGTGTGTTATTTTATGATCAATTGCCATAGAAATGTGGGCGTAAAGATTTTTTAAATAGATTTATTTTATTTTTAAGCTATAAAATTATGATGTTGGTACAAGTAGGTACATATGAGGTACCTATAATAAAATAAATGTTTAGCTGTGCGTTGAGAGGTCTCTTGGACTGTTTAAAAAGTCCCTAAAAACGTTCAAAAAGCCACCAAAGTCATTTTAGATCTGCCTAAAACATCCATCCATCTTTTGCCGTCTGTCACAGCCATAAAATAACAGTCTGCGTAGATAATAAAATTTATACAACGTTATACAAGAGGGAAGTATTTTACTTATCTCTATTGACCTGAGGCTGCTCTTATTCTTTTATAGCCTTGAACTTAAGAACAGCTTTTTGCCTTTTAATATTATTAGAAGGAAGTATACCTACATATTTAGTTACAAAGTGGTTGCAAGTCAAGTTAAATTTTCGTTAAAGTGCCGGCTTTTTAATAATAAGTGTTATGAGTTGCCGTGCAGTATAAAGCTTCCTACTAAAATTATACTTGAAAAGGAATGTTTGTGCCGATGGATGAGAGGATGTTTATTACCTACTCTTTTACACAAAAACTACTGTTTTAAAAAAAAATAACACACTCAAAAATACTAGGTTTGTTTTAATAGAGAGTAATAGAGACCGATAGTCATCATTTGCCTTTTAGATCAAAAATACATTGGTACCTACTCATTATAAAAAAATATGTCAATATGTAATGTAAAGCCCTACGCTTCACTATCTGCATAAGAACAATGACATTATTTTAACAGATAACTCTAACACAGGAATATCCTACCTACTCGTAAACCTACCAGCACAATCCGCAATAAAAACTATTTTCGAAACAGCTGAAGCAAGCCACAAGAAATAAAAAAACTCGTCAGCGCACCGCAGGTCATTCACAAATTTTCTCGTCAAACACAAAAATTTTAGGAAGTGTATAGAGAGCCGCTAGCGGCATTGTATCTCAATCGGTTCGGGAACCGCAAGTTTTGCGGTATGCTAGTAACGCCGTCTAATCTGCCGTAATGAAATAATGCGACCATTTTCAAGAGCCTTAAAATGTGTATTGCATAGCAATATTAGCAATGTTAGTTGTTATTTTTATTTTGGTCGTATGTTCACTTGTTGAGGTTATGTGTTCATTTGTGGAAGTTATGTTTGTTATCGGCTTGTTTGGCAGCTGTGTTGTTTTTTGAAGTATAATGACTGAATTCACGTCTTTAGAAGAGTTAAATTCATATATTAAACTGTATGAAAAGCAAAATTTCATACAGTTATGGAAGCGCGATGCGCGTAACATTGAAACAATGAAAAAGGTATGCCAAAAGGTCATATGCTAACGGCTATAGGCTTGAAAAAGTCAAGAAAACGTTAAAAATAAAATTTTCTTACATGTCCATTGTTGTACTTTATAACCTAATAGATAGAATCATTTCAATTTGTATCATTGCTTTTTATTATCCTTTCCCAATCATTATCCTTCTTCTCGAAACTACAAATATGTAAATTACAAGTAAAATTTCATGTAAATTGCGTAGTTGACAAGCCGTCACGATATCACGAACTAACCAGCTACGCAATGTACATCAAATTGTACTTGTAATTTACAAACTTGAGTGTAATAGCAGCTCTCTAGGACAATATTCATATGCTTACGGCACTCTAACCGATCGCACTATGTTACCACTTACGGCTATTTAAAAAATTGTACTAGTATGCCACAAGCTTACGGCTTCCTAACCGATCGTCCTATGTTACCGCTAGCGGCACTCTATACACTTCCAAAATTTTATAGCGTTTTTCCACCGCATCTTCAGACAACAAACATGATTTATACCTTTGTATATTTCCAAACATAAAGTGCCGTCGTGAGGAAAAGTTCTTGCACCATCTCATCATACAAATAAAGTCTAATTCTGTTTGTGTCAAGACAATGACATTGCTCAAGATGTTTGCCTTTACATACCTACAAAATTGTCAAAACAAACAACCATTCATACTTAGAATAGTTTTATGAGACTGAGCGGGTTGTAGAAATAGTCATTACTAATGCCTCCTTAGGTTAGCAGACTCCATTAAACATATAGCTGATCCCTTTCATTGTGAAAAATGAGAAGAAGACGACACGATGATTAATGGATAGTTTTTTAAATCTTAACGGCATTTTTTACAACTGTGAAACTGGTGAAATTGCATGAAAATTAACTAGAATAGGTATAGTGTTTGCAAATTCTTTCTAAAGGTACCTTAGCAACCGGCTTTGAGTATAGAATATAAAGGAGGTGCCATACCGTCTGGTTCTGCGTGCCTGGTCTGGCGCAAAATGGCTACCTTTTTGTAAACCCCAAGAAAACTATGAAGAACTTGCGCCAACCTTGGAACGCTGTCATAAACTCATTTGTATATGGAATAAAATTGGGGCAACTCCTTATACAAATATTCTAGACTCAAAGGCAACCTGGGTAATATAAAACTGTTAAGAAAATTCTTTTATTTAAGTAGGTAGGTCTCTACCTATAAAAACATAATATACTTATGTTTATTTTTTAAGCGCCACCTGTGAAAAGGCATGTAAATTAATATATAAAATCAATGATTGTAATACTCTCGCCATTATAGTACATTGCAATCTCTCTAGATGGCACCACAAGCACGTAATTTAAGTCAAAAAGATGAAAATATGTGTTTGTCTGAAATTCACATTCGAATAAAAAGTTTTATATATCTCATGTCATCGTAAACTCTAGGTCAATTGATGTTACTGCTGGATTTAATATTAACTCTAATGCGAAAGGCAATAAAGAACAAAATATCGTAGCTAATATCAGCAGTCGTAATTTGTTGACTCAATAATTTTCCCGCCAAAAAGAACGCACTGCCAAGAACAAGAATACGGAAAACATATCACATTGAGTTGTTCTACAATGATCAAATCTTGGTCTTTTTTAAAGTACCTATCTAGATCTTATAAATGGTTTATTATTCAAAAGGAAAAGTTATTTCCTCATCAATCACTAAGTTCAAGTCCAGTTCTGAAATATTAAATTATAAAATAATGATTATGACCAAGCTTTCAGAAGTAGGGCAATACATATCTATCCGTAACAAAACAAGGTTAAAACATAACAAAACGGTATTTTATTTTTATTTGGGCAATATATTTAGAAAAGTCAAATAGCAAAAGAAAATCTGATAACAATCTACGTTTTTATCAATACTATATTACAATAATGCGCCGATTGCGTGATTTCTTTGTAATACTTAGGCAAGTTATATTTTTAAATAGCTACAAGTATGTGGCACACACAGAGCGCAACAAAAATTGCGTTTTGATTATACGATATGGCAACGTATTTGTCATCATTATAGAACAGTCTTGCAGCTCTAGTTGTAGCGCACAAAAATGAAATTTAAATATAGATTTCTACATTCAAACTTGACAACTGACATTGTCGCGTCGCGCTTTTATTGCTGGCCGGTTTAATGTCAATATTACTGTGAAGGCGTGACCAAAGAGTTTGTTATATTCCAATGGCCGTGACCAATCGGACCATTCAGACTGTGTTTTATAAAAAAAAAGAAAGTGAATTCAAATCGTGCGATGTTCCTTTCTTGAATTAAATTGCAAAAGAGTTGTGTTGTGTTTTGTTTGTGAAACAATTGACGTGCGAACTCTATGAAAAACTTTTGGATCTTTCCCGCCAATATTGAGAGAACGTTTGAACTGCTTTGAATTGATAAAAATTTAGTTTTTTTGTGTGAGATGGCCCAAACAATGGCTACAGAAGATATTTATAACAAGGAGTACAAAAGGTTAAGGAGATTAACTAAGGATTTAGCTATCAGGCAGGTTTCGGTATGTAAATCATTTTTAGCTCCGAAATCGAGTCAAAACCGATGTTATTTTTGGGAACGCTTGGGATATAAGGAACGAAATGTATTATTTATAGTCTCAGAAACGTCCCCTGTGTCAAGTTAAAATAAGTTCCTATCTGTACATTGACAGTTGCCTCATTTTATTAAAATAAAAATTAAACGTAAGCAAACATTGTTTTCTCCACGATATGCTCAGTCAAGAAATGTTTGTACAACAGCGTATGTTTTTGCAAGGTTATTGAATGTAAACTAAATAATTGTTTATTTCTGCTTACAGTCTGAATATGGCCTTACGGAGGAGCAAGTCGCAGGTATGTTTACCTTCTTATTTTTCGTAAACAGAAACATTATCGCAACGAGATATAAAATATGAATATGAAAGTAAAAATGGAGGTTCTATCAAAGATACACAGAATAAATAAGTATCTAAGTAATTTTGTTCTTAGACAACTTGTCAAAAAGAAAACTACTAGATTCCCTCTCAATTAACTTACATTTAAACTACTTACTTACCTCGGAATCTGAGATTTTTTTTTCAAGTCAACTTTGTTTTTCTTCACAGTTCATTATGTTCTTCTGTAACTAACTAAACTTGAATTAAAGTTAAAGTTCCACTCAGCATTGATTCATTTAGTCGAATTGCTTTGTATTGTGTACAATTTTCAATAAAAAAAACATAAAAAACCTTTTATTGTAAACGTCACAATGAACCATCGGATTTTCCCGCTTTTTGCCTTCCAGTTCCCGCCTTTTCCTGTTCGTTTTTACTTTTTTCTCATTAAACGCCATTGAGTGTTTTCCTATCGGCTGCCAGTTTTGTTTACAACCAAAGAGTTGTCGATGAAAAGAGGATGAATGATGTTAGCATTGCGTGCCTTTGATGGCCATGCTGATTTTGAAAAAAGCGAGCGGGAGGCGGTGCCTACTAATTACTTTCTTAATTAGGTTTTTTTGGCACGAAATATTTGTGAAAAATTACTTGAAAAATTACTAACTCTGCAAGTTTTACAAAAAGATTTGTAATACAATGAAAACAAAGATTTAGATTATTTTGTACAGTTTTTGAGACTTTATTTTTTCCAATAAAAAAAACTTAAGTACAAAAGTACCTACTGGCTGTTAAGTACAAATATTTACCTTCTTGTTTATAAGTATAATATCATTGCCTATCCTATAAACACTATCTTTTATTATCTAATAATGACAGACACTGCTATAGGTTTCACCACAATCCTAGGTAGAATCATAATTAAGTCAATAAACTATGTTTCAGAATTCAAAGAAGCCTTCATGCTGTTTGACAAGGATGAAGATGGCACGATCACTATGGCTGAACTTGGTGTTGTCATGCGGTCTTTGGGGCAGAGACCATCAGGTTTGTTCATGACACTGTGTTTATTAACTACTTAGTACCTAATCGTAGTTTAAGGATGAAGTAAAAGCTGAATTTAATTATAGTACCTATCTACTGAATTGTGTATAAAGGTGACGATTGAATCTCCTTTTTTGTATTATCTATAAGTATATTTAAAAAAACCACAAACATTCGTTATTGAAATGGAATAATACTCAATACCTAATAAACACTGCTTACTCTTTTACGAGAATAATGTGTAATTTACTTTTGATTGAATTTATTTTTGAACTTTGAAAAAAAAATCTCATAAAACATTGCTAAAACATTGGCTTTCAATAAGACTAATCCAAAACACAGTTCTCTCAAAACCTACATCCTCAATTTCAGGAAACCTATTTCCCACATTTCAGTGCTACAGAAACAAAGGAATAACGTTTCAAAGCTTTCAATTTTCATCTTTGTACCCACAACAGATGGTTGCACTATAAAATATTGCGATATAACCATCTGAACCATCTCCCTTTGATACCAGATAGCTTGTGTTGTTTACGACAAACATGCAACAGTAAAATTGAGGCTCAGTTTCTGTGAATACGCGTAAGAAGCAAGTTCCAAGTTAAATATCGCTGTTTGCGTCTATTGCTAAACCGCAAGACGGATGGCCTACGCGGCTGGATTCAATATCATTTTAGTTAGATTTATTGCTTATACGCATAGACGCAGTGTCCTTTGGTTATACTATATTATAAGCATCTACAAGTTCTTTTAAATTTGGTTTTTTTGGTGAGATGAACTCGATTTTTAAACTTTAAACTAGCTAAAGTTTAAACTGGCCAGTTTTCCAGCGCCATGCTTGAAATGCCCAATTGAAGATGGAGAAGAAAGAGGGGCAGGAGGCCTTTTTGCCTAGTTGTAGGCTGATTTTATTTTAATTTACTTATTATAGTACCTACTCAACATATTGAAAATTAATTCCTTAAACGATCGTCTCTCGGATATTTTAATAAAATAGAGTAGGTACGAAACAAACATTTTCATAACTTTGGCATCCAGATATCTGTCTCTATCTATGTAACTGTCTGTATCGCAATGTGTAAAACAAAAGAGTTAATTTAGTGGAGATAATAATACAAATGAGAATAAACACAGGTCACGGACTCGACGTACCTAAACATTACAGAATTAACTACGATCTTCTTGCCAAGTGGCGAGCTAATAAAAACATAAATTTATTATGGTATGTCCCTCTTTAAACGACTTGTGAAGAGGTAGACAATATAAATGAAGTTCTTTAGTTTATTTTTTTGTGCTATTATCTATTTTTAAAATCGGTTAATCCGATTAAAAACCACGAGAAAGATGTGTAGATAAGTACTTAGTACTAAGTTCATTTTAAACGATTTTGTACATTCGTAGTTCATTCATTTTCAAAACTAAATGCATTTGCTTCTGCGTATTACCAAGAACTATAATAGATCAAAGACCAAGTAAATAAACGGTAAATACCATCCCACTATAAATAAACAGAAATATTTTAAGATCTTGGCTATTTCGTCCCAAATATTTAGACCATTCGCCAATTTTCTTACGTTCCTAAACATTTAGAAAAAAATCTAATAAAATTAAGCTAGAAAAGGTTATAAATAACATTTAATCCAATTTTATCTATTAAAAAAATTAAAAAGAAATAAAGTTGAGAAAAAATCATGTCAACATAGGCCCCGACGAGATTCGAACTCGTGATCTCCTGTTTACTAGACAGGCGCTTTAACCAACTAAGCCACGGCGCCACGACTTCACTCGGTGAAATTTACTATCCCATAGTTACGTATGCTCATTTCGTTAATATACGATAAGAATAGTGATGGGCAATATGTTATCGACAGATATCTGATATTTACTAAAAGTAACTTATTTAATACTAGGTTGGGAAAAAAAGCTATCAAAATGGAAAGTATTTCTCTATAGTTTTGAAATATCATTTATTCTTAAACAATAAAGGAAGAACTCATCACATTCGCGTTCCTAGTCTAAATTGGTATTGAATAATTTATAAGAAATTGGAGAGAGAAAATATTTGGCGGAATACAAATGAATAAATGAATAGGTATAACGGGTTGGGTAGACATTTCAATTTGCGGCCTACGATGAATGAGACTTCATGAATATTTTTAGGCGGTATCCTATGTGGGCAAGTTTCAAAAGACGCGGTTTTTGAGTGCGCTATTTAATTTTGTGGTACTAGAATTTAGCATAAAGTAGATATTAATATTTTTTTTTATTTTAGGTGCTATAGAAAGAATATACTTTTTTAAAGGTAGCGAGGTCGCCAGTGTTTTATTTAATTACATTAAAATCTCATATTAAGTACTTATATGCTACAATAATAATTTAATAAATATTATTTTTTACACGACTACGGCGAAGCCAAAAGGAAGTGTAATGTGTTTGGCAGTCTATGTATGTTTGTATGTATGTATGTATGTATGTTCCACCGTAACTTCTAAAATACTGAACCGATTTTAATGAATGAGGTGTCAAAAGATTCGTAATAATACGGCGGGTGACATAGGCTATAAAGATTTGCAATGAGTTTAATACTTTGCCCACTAGTGGGCAAAAAGTCACGATGAAAAAAATAAAAGTTTGAAAATGGTGTTGTGTAGGGTATCAAATTCAAGAGCTCAGTAAGTACATTCCAAAAATATATATATTTACTAGGTTTGGCGCACGGATTTGCTTTTAAACTAGTGGACAAGAAGTCGCGACGAAAAATATAAAATTTTGCAAAGGATAAAGTGTGGGGTATCAAATGAAAGGGCTCAGCGAGTACATTCCAAAACATATATATCACAAGGTTTTACGCGCGATTTTTCTTGTAAATATGTGTTTTTACGTATTGTCTTTTCTACCATTAATTACTTCGAAACTACTGATAAGATACCTACAGCTTGCCAAATCAGGCCTCCTTAGCACTATGTTGACTATTTTGGCTCGTTTAAGTTAAATTACCTACAATTTTTACTACGGAACCAACTTTGATGGCATTCAAAAATTGTCGGTCCTTCAACACGTACATTTTGCACACAGCAAAATAATGATGTATTTCATACGATAAAAAGCAATATTCAAAGTTGTTTATAATCATGAGTTGAATTAGTGATTTTAGTTTTTAGACCGGATCTTAAAAGGAAAGTTTGGAATAAAATAAAAGACTTCTTGAGCTCATACTCATACTATGAACAATAAGTAGGGGTAAAGTAATTTATGGCCAAAATAATATGAAATACTTCTTGAACTCTTCTTTTCTATGGACAAAGTAACCACTTTGCAGGGGGTTTGGGGGTTTGGGGGGCGCAGCCCCCCGCCTAAATAAAACACCACCTGAACTCTACTATGGACAAAGTAGGCACTATGTGGGGGGGTTTGGGGGGAGCAGCTCCTGCCTAAATAAAACACCACCTGAACCCTACTATGGACAAAGTAGGCACTATGTGGGGGGGTTTGGGGGGCGCAGCTCCTGCCTAAATTAAACACCACCTGAACTCTACTATGGACAAAGAAGTCACTATGTGGGAGGGTTTGGGGGGCGCAGCCCCCCGCCAAATATTAAACATCACCCGAACTCCACTATGGACAAAGTAGTCACTATGTGGGGGGGTTTGGGGGGCCCAGCCTTCCGCCAAAATTAAACACCACCTGAACTCTACTATGGACAAAGAAGTCACTATGTGGGAGGGTTTGGGGGGCGCAGCCCCCCGCCAAATATTAAACATCACCCGAACTCCACTATGGACAAAGTAGTCACTATGTGGGGGGGGTTTGGGGGGCCCAGTCTTCCGCCAAAATTAAACACCACCCGAACTCTACTATGTACAAAGTAGCCACTATGTGGGGGGGGGGGGGGGTTGGGGGGCGCAGCCCCCCGCCAAAATCAAACACCACCTGAACTCTACTATGGACAAAGTAGTGACTATGTGGTTGAGGGGCGCAGCCCCCTGTTAAAATACTTCTTGAACTCTATTATGGACAGTGTAGTCACTATGTTTGGGGGGCACAGCGCGCCGCTAAAATATAATAAAAGACATCTTCAATCCACACTCTTACGTAAAAAGCTCTATTCAAGACGACTTACGATACACAAGGAAAGCGTTGAGCAGATACCTAATTTTTATCTAAGTTTTTTCAGTGTTATGCTACAAATGAATTTGCAATATTTAAGGATTGTTATCCTATATTATCACGTTGTATTCTGTCTACCACGAAAGTAACTGCGGTGTAGAAGACTCTGTAACACGTGAACGAAGTCGCGGATGACCGCAAGTAAAATATGTTGAGATTAAAAGACAGATTGGAAATGTAAATGGAGTTTGAGTAGTTATCATAATTAATATGTGTTTTTATGTGTTCTATAGTAGGTAGGTAGATAGCAGTAGGATACCACTGGTTTAACTAAAAAGTGTAAAATAAAAAATAAGTTCTAAAAACTAAAACACGCCCACGGATAACTTGCGATCTTAAAAGTAAAAAATAAGAAATTATTCTTGTCTTCTTACCTACCCAATAAGTGCACAGGCGAAGGGATTTTCAGGGGATAGCCGTGGTCGTATGCCTCCATATAATAATGGTTGCCTGCACGCAACTTATAAAACTATTACAGTATACAGTTTCCACACTTGCACACTTGCACGTAAATTAATATCAAGGCAAAGAGGCATACGACCACGGCTATCCCCTGAAAATCCCTTCGCCTGTGCACTTATTGGGTAGGTAAGAAGACAAGAATAATTTCTTATTTCTTACTTTTAAGATCGCAAGTTATCCGTGGGCGTGTTTTAGTTTTTAGAACTTATTTTTTTCTAACTATAGATGCTTAAAATAAAATAACCTGCAATTCTTATTAATATCAAAACAGAATATTCGTAAAATATCGTTTAGTTTCCTATTTCGCAAAAAAATAAAAAAATAACTGGGAAGGTTCCGCTTATAATGGTCAATTTGTTTGGCTTGGGAGGGACCGTAATTTAAGGTATTGTCCTAAAAATGACATTTCGTATTATTCCGTCCTGTTTATGTAAGCTCTTTGGAATGAAATGGCCATGTTTGCTACATTGTTTGATTATTTATGATAACTAGTATTACAAGGCAGGTATCCTAGTAAAAAAATCTTTATGTGTGGTTTATGTAGCTACATTTGACTGTAATTTTTGCCTGCCTACTTAAAAGCCAAGAAAAACATAGATTTTTCTATTGCTTTATCATACAAGACATTTATTTGGACTTATTGGCTTATGGGAATGTAAAAAAATCTATATGGCAAGCCCTGGCCAAGTATTACAGTCTAAAACTTCATAATTGAAAAATATATTTAAATAACAGTAACTACCTACTCAAAGGGGTAATGCGGCCAGCTTGTTGGGGACGATGCCTCGTGGTGACGCGCTGGATTCAATTTTTTATTTGTAATGTGTAATTGTATGTTTTTTTTTTGTATTTTGTATGTTTTCTTTGTGTTTGATTAAATGAATTTTTAATATTATGCACTACCTACTTAAAACAATAAAAAATAAACATTTTTTACAGTTAATTCTTATAAGGATATTCTATCTGCACTTCCAGAGACCGAACTTCGAGACATGGTGAAGGAAGTGGACCAAGATGGCAACGGCACCATCGAGTTCAATGAGTTCCTCCAAATGATGTCCAAGAAGATGCGCGGAGCTGATGGAGAAGACGAGCTGCGAGAGGCATTCAGGTGGGATACATACATACTTATCTCATATCTCATAATTTAAGCCTATTTCCCATCAGGGTAGACAAAGACGACATCCTTCCACTTGCTACGTCACTAGTAGCTAGTGTTTCCCACACTAGCTACTTTTTTCGCTGCCGACAAAAATCTGAAGGAAGATTTATCATATATACGTAGGTATAGATAAATCTTCCTTCTTATAGATATATATAAAAAGATTTATCAGTCATTGATGACGTTGGCTACTATTATAAAATACCTACCTCATAATACTATTTTAGTCCAACAGGATGTGACTTTCTACCTTTAACCTGCTTCTAAGAAATGAGGATAATATTTACTATATTATGAGATTGAAAGTTTTATTAATTTTAAATGAACCTAATTTTTACAAATGATTAATTCGCTAGAATTAAATTAAACAGTACTTTACTAAAGATTAAAAAAAAAACAATAAAAAAACTACTAAAAATATGAAACAAAATACTTAACGAAAGCTCCTTTCACAATTCCAGGGTATTCGATAAAAACAACGATGGACTGATATCGTCGGTGGAGCTGCGTCATGTGATGACCAACTTGGGAGAGCGGCTGAGTGAGGAGGAGGTCGACGATATGATCCGCGAGGCCGATCTTGATGGCGACGGCATGGTCAACTACGATGGTAAGCAAATCATACATACAAACATATCTGTTACGCTATTTTCCCTAGGGGTAGGGAGAGACCGCTTCCCTCTACTTACAAATGATGCTGCAAATGTAATATTGAAATATTTTGCTAATTTATTTTAATAAGCGTAAACGGTAGAGCATTTGATGCTGTTCATATCAACGATATTATTCTATTTTTGAAAATAATGTGTGTTTTTGTTTCATGGTTAACACTTTTTTATGGTCTCTTAATTGGGTGTCTATCATTACTTTTTTAAAATAACCTTTCTCAGAAAATATACTCAGAAGCTCTACTAATATTTTTAAAATTTAAATGAACAATATGTAATTCCAGAGTTCGTGACAATATTGACGTCGAAAAACTAGTATGCAGAGCCTCGGCCGAAGAAGAGAGAACCTCCCCCCTGCGATCCTCCCCCTAAAGTTCAGAACCAGAAATGTGACCACAAGGAGATGTACAAGTTCGGAGGGAAAGAAACTCTTATATAGCGGACGGCATCCAAAAACTCAGTGTACGTTAAAGTAATTCAGTGTAATGCGGTAAAACTTAGTGTAACACGGTAATATTTAGTGTAATACTTGGTGTACCTCGGTAATATTGAGTTTAGTACAGTAATAACTGGTGTTACTTGGTAATACATTGATGTAACACGTTACTATTGTGTGTTATAATGAGTAATGTTTAATGTAACACGAACGTGTTCGATAACTTGAGCGTTGTTCAGTGTAACATAGTAATATTTTGATGTGGCACAGTAATATGTACCTACTCGAAACTCGTGTTTAACTCGGTGTGGCGCTAAAATACGTGTTACATGTTTAAAAGTTGGTAGAAACGCTTGTTGGCAGTGTATACGTACTTTAGAAAGTGTGTTTTTAAATACAAAAATGTACGGAAACTGCATTTTTTAAATGCTTTCGAGTTGCTCATCTGTAAATGTTGTTGCATAGTTCATTAGCGGAATAGATCGAATCCATTTGACTCTGTAGATTATTATGAAGACATCTAAATACTGAAAATTATTGTTGGTAAAGTTGAGGCAAAATACTTTAAATTTGAACTAAAATGCGTGTAGGAAAGAGGAAGGGATAAAACAAGAGAAAGTACAGAAACTTTATTGGCAGTATTTGGATGCCAAATAGTTTAATTTTTACCACACCATATTAACGGAAAGCAGGGTTAATACTGCACCTCTCGGATTAATTTCATGACACATCTAGAATATAAGAAATAGAAATTACTTATAAGTAAAACAGAACACCAATATTTGATCATTGTGACAAGAGTAGATCTGAATGTATTAAAACCTCTATTTGATAAAAAATAAATCGGAAATACCTAGAAAATAGGAATAGATAAAATATCCAAGACAGTAACTAACTTAAGTAATACCTAACCATAGACTAGAGTTGACTAATCTAGAAGATTATTAAGAAACGACTTGACAAACAAACAAAAATTGAGTAATAGTATAACCTACCTACATAAATATTACCTAAAATAGTTAAAGTTATTTGTAAAAGAGTCCTTATTATAAAAGTCTTGCATGCACTTAGATACAATTGAAATGCAATATGTTTTGTAAAACATATTTGAAGTACAGCAATGTTGATCTAAACATTGCATAAATATTCTTAATATAAAGTGGAAAAATTTAATCTGGCCTTTGGGATCAGAGCTTTGAAGAATGCGTATTCAAATTTTGTTTATGATCACTGCTGCTTTCGTTTAGAAAAGAAATGCAGAGTTTCTTGGCGAAATTTGTCTACGTGCTCTTAGTCCTTCAAGAAAATACAAGATACTGCAAGTCAAATTGCTAAGCAAAATTGAGTAATATGTTAAGCAACGCGTATTACATATCAATACTAAATGGATACGAGACTTCAAATAGTTATTGAAAAGTTTGGTTGTGTCGACATTTTGTATAAAAATAGTACCTAACTCAAATTATCCTAGCTCCTGTACGTATACACATTGTATGAATTCGAGTAGAAGTAGATAAAGCATGTGTCGAGAAATGTTCAAAATTTTCGTTAGTCTTCCATTCGATGAAGGTTGACTGAACATTGAATAATGGAGCCAAATGTTAGCAAAGTTCATTAATGATAACATGAAATCGAAAATAAAAATATATATAGACTAGTAACAATTTTAAATAAGACAATTTTATTTAGGTACTCTAAATAAAGGAATTTTACCAAATTTATATAGGCACGAGAAAGGGTACTTTAAATGTAATAAAAAAAATTGCTGAGCTCTTAAAGACTTTATGGCGTTTTAAATGATAGGTCATTGCATTAGTTTAGAATACCCATTTTTTTATTTCGTAGTATCGCCCAAGTTGAGCGAACGATTTTAAAATTAAAAATATAAAGGATCAGACGCTAAGGGGGGTTTCTGAGGAATTGTCACGAATTTTCAAAATCCTATTAATTCACCGTTCCTGTCGTAGTATTTCCTCACCTAATTAAATTTTGTGCACGACAGCACAAAAAAAACTCTTTCTTCTTAATGTTGTAGAAATATTTATTTATGTAAATTAATAACTATTCAGTTTATCGGTCTAAAATTGAATTAATTATAATTTTCACTCCGTGAGCTTCCTTTTAGTTTATTTAGGTACTTTTAAGTTTAATTAGTATATCAAGACATAATTTTATCCCTATATTTTATTTATTTACAAACAAAAAGACAATAAAAACTGATAAAGTAAATTATTTCAAATATTTTGACGATTATGTGTGAATTTGGTAAAGGTAACAAATTAAATATTGACTATATTTAGTAATTTATTATACAAATTTTAATATTCGCATATCACAAGCAGCAATAAATATATTATTTTAAAATACCAAGTCTAAATTATATTATATTTACAATTTTATCGTAACAGAATTAATATTTTGAGGATAAATAATTTAAGAAGTATAAAATGCATATTTTTGTCAAAGACAAATAATTATTTTAATCTTGTAAGTGGTAATTTATTATATTGATATATTTTGATGATTGTTACAATTCGGAATATATGTTACCTATTTGTCATTATAATAGAAAAAAAAGTACCTATTTAATCGGTAATACATCGAGAGATAAAATGGTAAAGTTAAGATTGATTCGCATCACTAGTTATGGGTATAGTATTGTTACAAATTAAGGGTTGCCAAAATTATAAAATTTGAGGAGAAAAATATCTTTTTTGAACAGACAGCATTGTTAAACTGTACCTAATGATATACTTACCTAACCTATCTCCTAAAAATATCTGTCTAATAAAAATTATAACGGGTACACAATGTTCAGTTAAGTATTGAACTACGTACATCAAGAGCTACAATTTCTTATGTGCTATTCAGTGGTTAGAAGAAAAAAGTATTGAAAAGTAACTGATACTAAAAATCACAGTTTTGGCAACCCTATTAATAGAGATGTTTAAAGTGTAAAGAACTAGTACCTAGGTGATAACCTCGTACCTATGAAATATAACAGATTTATAATAAAAATAAATGAAAGTTACATATAACTTAAGTTATATTATGTATTTGCAATTTAGACGTTCGATGTAACTAGAGGTATATACAAGCTTCATATGAGAAATGAGATTTTAATAAAATTGATATGTGAATTTGTTTATCATTTCCTGTCATATCCATCTATTTTTATTTTCTGTCTCATTTTTCAAACCTTAAGTTGGATGAATAAGAAATACGAATTCTCATCTTAGTTTCATGATTAGTTTTTTTAACCAACTTCAAAAAAAGGAGGAAGTTTCTCAATTCGATCGTATATTTTTGTTGTTATACAGCAGGCAGCAGTTGTTTTTTGTTATCCTAATAATATTATAAATTTCAATGTTTGTGCCGATGGATCGATGGATGGATGGTTGTTACTCTTTCACGCAAAAACTAGAATAGATTTTGATGTTTGGCAATGTTGTTGCTTATACAGGGTGTAACGGAAAGGGTATATAATCCCGAAAAGGGCATACTCTGCACATTATGTAGAAGTCTTCTAGCCGTATTTCAAATCGAAATAAACACTTTTATTTTTTTTTAAATTTTGATTATTTTTAATTTTAGAATGTAAACAAACGTGTCCCAACACTATTGAGGTCATTCGTCTAATCATATGGCACTGTACACTAATCACTAGCCCCGCCCGTCTTTCTTCTCTCTTCATCATACGACAACCCCGCCCATCTTCCTTCTCTCTCCTTGCACAAAGCCATGCCGCGCATACGCTCAAAGCGCGCCGGTCGGCGGCGGCGGCGGCGGCTTTATCAAAGGATACCGACCGAGGCGGCAGCGTTTGGCCTTGGCTCGGGCGCGCGGCCAAGGACGGACGTCTCGAAAACGTTCGTAACGCGTTGTAGGTATCATAGCTGAAACAAAAGTAAATTAAATGAGTGAGATTATGCATAAGTAGATAGGTACCTAAGTAAGTAAATTAGTATTTTACAAAATAATTTTTATAACGAAAAAAAAAATAGTTACCTACATAAGTAGTGTTAGCCGAAAAATATCTACGCGCATCTCTACTAATAACAGTGAAGGGAGCAGCACTAGTGACGCGAAGATGGCGCCACTGTTACCCCCTCTCTCTCTCTTCTCGCCCGAACGAGTGTGTGCGCGCGCGATGATTATCTGTTTTAATCTAAGGCCCTCCGCACATGGAGCTACTCAAAAGGAACTAATCACAAACTCAAATTACTAACGAGTTGTTTGAGCGTCACCGCCCATACATTGCCATACAGGTTCGCACACGACGCGACTAGTCACTAACCAGTTGGTAACGCGTTGGCAACTGATCGCGCGCGACGCGTCCTGCCGGTCGCCGAGCTACTAGGTTACCCGAGTTTACTGTGTTTTGATGTGAAAAATGAATGATCAAGCCTTAAATATTAAATTTGTGCAGAAAGTGGAAGAGTATCCATGTTTATATAATTATAAACTGACAGATTACTCACGAAAGGATGTAACAGAAAGAGCTTGGAGTGAAGTTGGAAAAGTATTTAATTTGACAAATAGCAGGAGCTATTAACTGTACCAAATGTACGTAGCTATCTTTGGACATTCTATAGAATCCCACAAATTTATTATCTGTTTCACGCAGCTCTCGTGCTGCAACTGACAATCTGCAGTTCACATTATTTTGGATATATGGGTGAATCCAAAATCTGCGTCGATTCCTTCGGCGTCTGTTATGATGATAATATAGTATAATGACATCGTCATCTTCGCTCGATCCACTCGACATTTTTATTGCTTCCAATATTTCCCCTTGCTAGGTTTTTCGCACGTGTTTATTTGGTAGTAGAAATAACAGGAGTGACTGGAACCTTGCAATGTGAGTAGCGTCGTGTGCGAAATACAGTTTATAACTAGTTTGTAATTCTAATTACTGATTGATTCCGTCATATTTGAGTAGCTCCATGTGCGGAGGGCCTAATTGGAAATAAAAGTATTGCTGCTAATTATTCTTTTAATAACTTTCAGAAGTGGAACGGCATCCACAAAATTAATTATTTTCGTAAAAAACGCAGTTCTAATCTAATCATAATTGACTTTCTCGTGGCAAAAAGGTTTCTAACCTTGAAAAATATTTCGGCAAAAAGGATGCTTATTTAGTGTTAAGTGCACGTGTTAGGATAAGAACGCTTTATGTTTAAGATAACAAACGCATTTAGGTACTAACAATTAACTAATCATTTGGTGTGTGGTAACTAAAAATAAATTTCACGGACTCAAGTTACAATGTGCTCACGATGTGACGTCATCAATTTTGGTGCCAGTGGTTTCGAATTGCATACTTGCCGAGGTCTGAGTATCTAGGCGAGTTCGTTCGAGGTCGAAGTGCATGGTTTGCTTGTATCCATGCATGTTGGCATCATCACAGGTGGTAGCTGATTACCCGGTGAGCTGTATCTTTTCTAACTCCCTAACCGATTCGAATTTGAATATTGAAGTGTCACAAACTCAGTTGAACTGTTGTGTTAATAATATTTGTGTTGATTTATTCAACCAAAGTGTATATAAACTAAAATAAGTGTTGTGAACTTCATAAGAACAATTTTCAAATTTGAACTTTTTGTATGGTGAAACTTATTTTGAATTTTTACTTGAATTTGAATGTGCATTTTTGAACTGTTTGAACTGAATTTAATTGCACTGTGTGTGTTTGTGCCTTATTAATTTACTAAATTGCATAATATAAACATTTACCATGGGTCGGTCTAAACATAAGAAACGGTCTCATAGTAGCTCGAGTTCATCTTCTTCAGATAGTGATAAAAGGAAGTACAAAAAGGAACTTAAACATAAGAAAAGGCGTATAGAGGCTTTAGAGAGTCTTATTAAGGAATTAAGAAAGACTAGAAGTTATCATAGTGATGAACAAACACCTCGACCTCAGTCTCCGGAGTCAGTGGTTGAAACAACACCGGTTGTTTCCAATAGCGATACGGTAACACCGCGACCAGTGGTTCGTTATGTAGGACGTAGTGACTTTATTCCTGAATTTAATCCACAAACAACATCTGTGTCAGTGGAACACTGGATTCGTAACTTAGAAAGTACGGCTAAAATGCACGGCTGGGACGAACGCACACTTATATGTAATTGTACAGCCAAACTGAGTGGTTATGCTAAGGGTTGGTACGAGCAACAAGCATCTTATGAGATCAGTTGGAATGAATGGAAGGAAAAACTTATTAAGGCCTTTCCGTTCACTAAAAATAAATTGTCTCAAATAAGAGATTTAGTTAACCGCGTTAAGTTGCCCAATGAAGATCCCATTGAGTTCTATTACAGCAAGTTAGGTATAGGTATGTCATGTCAGCTGAGCGATGAGGTTATTACTGAGGCAGTCATTGGTACTCTTGGTAATAAATTGTTGGAAGTCGGTGCAAAGTCAGCTGGATGTCATGATACTAGTTCGTTGCTTAGGTACTTGGCTAGTATTAACAATTCTAGTGCTATGGAACAAGAAAAATCTGATCAACCATTTAAGAGAGAAGGTTCTAACAAAAACTTAAAATGTTATACATGCGGAAAGTTAGGTCATAAAGCAAGTAGATGTCGCATGAGTAAAGACAATAAGAAGAATAACAAGCATCAGGGAACGAAGAAATGTTCATTTTGTGACAAATTAGGTCATTTGGAGTCAGAATGCTACAAAAAGAAGAATTCAAATAAACATTGCAGTTTTTGTAAGATAGATGGGCATACATTGGAGGAGTGTAGGAAGAATTCTAAGACTGTGAGAAAAGTACAAGTGGTAGGTGTTGATTCATCGGATAAGAAATACTATAAAAATGTTCTTGTCAACGGAGTAGCTGCAAACGCTTATGTGGATTTTGGCAGTTCATGCAACACCATGAAACAAAGCTTTTACGAAAACCTAGATTTGGAGCTTACACCTAACGACACAATCGTAATCAAACGATATGGAGACGCTTTAATTACTCCAGTAGGATCAGTTTCAGCTTCTTTGGTGATTGACGGTGTTCAACAAACAAACAAATTTTATATTGTGCCAGACAATATTCAAGATGTGGACGTACTGATCGGACAAACATTTACGGAATCACCCAATCTCGTGGTTGTGAAAACTGCAACTGAATTAAACATTTATGAGAAGGAGATGGCATTTCAAGTAACTGAATTATGTGAAACTTTCAACAAGATATGTTTATATCCTGAAACTGATACTGAAATTGTACCTGGAATTAATAAGGTTCTAGTGCGACTTGAGCCTACAGTGAGTGGTTCAATAAACATAAAAGAAAGTGAGCAAAGGAAGCCACTGAATGAAAAGGATGTACTGAGTGACAATGTTGAATCGACAGATGGACATACTATTATAAAATTAATTAACCGGACAGACACAATTATAAAACTAAAGGAGAATGATTGTATTGCAAGGGCTGAGCTAATAGAAAAGGAATTTGATAAAGTTGATGAAGTGAAGACTGGGAAACAACTGAATGAAGATGAAAGGGTATCTCTAGATAGTCTTTTAAATAAATATGATCATTGTTTCTCCGGCAATGGAATGGAGGTAGGCAACTGTAGTGTGGAAATGAATATTAAATTGACAGATGACAAGGTAGTCAACTACAAACCCTACAGGATGTCTTTTCATGAGAGAGATATTGTCAGAAATATTATAGAAGAGCTTCTCAGTGCTGGAATCATTGAACCATCTAAGTCTGCTTTTGCTAGTCCAGTCATACTAGTCAAGAAGAAGGACGGTGGACACAGATTATGTGTCGATTATAGAGCGCTTAATAAAATTACGGAGAAAGAGCGGTATCCCCTACCGGTGATTCAAGATTTGTTGGACAGACTAGTGGACCAGTCGGTATTCTGTTCTTTAGATTTGGCTAATGGTTATCACCAGATTAAAATAGCTGAAGATTCCAAACCGCTTACCGCATTTGTGACGCCTGATGGGCATTATCAGTACCGGATGATGAGCTTTGGTCTCTGCAATGCTCCTGCAGTGTTTCAGAGAGCCATGAATGAAATCTTGCAGCCTGTCATTCACTCCTGTGCTGAGGTTTATATCGATGATGTTATTGTGTGGGGTAAAGGGAATAAAGAGTGCTTAGACAATTTAGAGAAGGTACTGGGATTAATTGAAAAAGCTGGTGTTAAAATAAAGAAAAGTAAATGTGCATTTCTTACCGAATGTGTAGAATACCTGGGCCATGAAATTTCCTGTGGTGAAATTCGTCCATCAACTCATAAGTTGACTGCAGTGGCTAACTTCAAGAGTCCTACCAACGTACACGAGCTGCGCCAATTCCTTGGCCTCGCGAGTTATTTTCGCAAGTTTATCCCGGGCTTTGCAACTATTGCTCGTCCACTTACCTTGCTCACGAAGAAAACTGCAGAATGGAGATGGGAATCAGAGCAGCAACAGGCAGAAAATAAATTAAAGGAGATACTTACCTCTGATCCAGTTCTTGCGATTTACAACCATGGAAAAGAAACTCAGGTCCACACTGACGCTTCGAAGGTTGGACTGGGAGCTGTTCTTCTCCAACGTCAGGCGAATGGAGAAATGAAGGTTGTAGCTTATGCTAGTAGACAAACGACTGCTACTGAAGAGAAATACCACAGCTTTGAGTTAGAGGCTTTAGCCGTAGTGTTTGCTATTCGTCGTTTCAAGGTGTATCTCTCTGGCATTAAATTTCGTGTTGTGACTGACTGTTCAGCTATCAGGATGGCTTGGCTGAAAAGAGACCTGTCGCCTCGCATTGCTCGTTGGTGGCTCGACTTGCAAGAATATGACTTCGAAGTCGACCACAGGCCAGGGACTAATATGGCACACGTTGATGCTTTAAGCAGAAACCCTGTGTTAATACAGCACATAGAAGAGAAAGACCTGATAAATGCGTTACAAGAAGGTGACGAAGAGGTACAAAGACTGATTCTTAATTTAAAACTGGAACAAGACGCTGATAAGAAAAAGAAAAATGGACTGATTAAAGAATATAAGTTGATAGATGGAAAATTATGTCGATCAGTTGACGATGGTTATAAGCCAGTTTTACCAAAAAGCGCAAGATTTCATATACTAAAGATCTATCACGACGAGCATGGTCACCTGGGTGCAGAAAAATGTTTAGAGGCTATAAAGGCGAAATACTGGTTTCCTAAGATGAGGAAGTATGTCGAAAAGTACGTGGCAAGCTGTATTGGCTGCCAATTCACTAAAAAGCCAACAGGGAAACAGCCAGGTTTGTTACATCCAATCCCCAGAGTGTCTGTGCCATTCCACACCTTACACGTGGATCATTTAGGTCCATTTTGCAAAAGTAATGGTAAGGCTTACATTTTTGCTATTATTGATGGTTTTACCAAGTTTGTGTGGTTGGAAGCTGTTGTTAGCGCTAATGCCAAGGGAGCTATTACAGCTTTGACTAAACTGAACCAAGTTTTTGGATATCCTGAGCGTATTGTCAGTGATAGAGGTACTGCGTTCACTGGTAAAGAATTCAAAAAGTATTGTGATGATAATGGTATTAAACATATAATGAATGCTGTAGCCTCACCACGTGCTAATGGGCAAGTTGAGCGCCTCAATCGAACGATACTCAGTTCACTTACGGCTGAAATGGGTGAAGACCAAAAAGGTTGGGATGCATATTTGCCAAAAGTGCAGCTGGGTCTGAACTCATCGATTAGTCAAGGTACGGGGAAGTCACCCCTAGAGTTGCTGTGTGGTTTAAGACCCCGTTTAGCTAACGATTTACAAGGGGCAGTGCACAGTGGTAATGTTGATGAGCTTCGAAGTGAAGCAGCTGAGCAAATAAATGAGAAAGCTTCTAAGATGAAGACGCGTTATGACCGCAGTAGACGGGTTGGTAAAGCCATTGGTGTTAATCAGCTGGTAATGGTGGAGCGAAAGATCTTACGGCCGGGCCTGTCTAGTGGCAAGTTAGTCCCGAGATATGCTGGACCCTATAAGGTGACGGCAGTGTTGCCTAATGACCGTTTTGAAGTGACATCGCTCACAAAAAGAAAGCGAGCTTATAAGAATATCTTGGCACGTGACAAATTGAAGATATGGCAACCACGACGTGAAAGCTCATCGTCGGGTGCAGAGGAATGATTCTGCCTACGGGGCCTAGTAACTTAATAATTTAAATGCTTGCCTTCGGGGCCTACATAGCATGTCTGTAAACATCAGTCTGCTTTCGGAGCCTCAGTTCTAATATAATTTGTCATATTTACCTTGCCTTCGGGGCTTAAGTTCATGGAGATTGCTTTCGGAGCCTTTCTCGTGATATTACTCATACTCACCTTGCCTTTGGGGCCTGTCTTCACAGTGATTGCTCATGGAGCCTTTTCATAACAATACAATACTCACCTTGCCTTCGGGGCCTATCTTGATGGTGCTTGGTCTTGGAGCCTTTTTCATAACCTATACTTACAGCACTTACCTTGCCTTCGGGGCCTTTATTCTTGGTGTTTGCTTTCGGAGCCTTGTAACACGATTGTTATGCCTACGGGGCCTCATTCAGTGAGTGTTTGCTTACGGAGCCTACAGCACTCCTATCTTAAATATGCACTTGCCTACGGGGCCTCATTCAGTGAGTGTTTGCTTACGGAGCCTACAGCACTCCTATCTTAAATATGCACTTGCCTACGGGGCCTCATTCAGTGAGTGTTTGCTTACGGAGCCTACAGCACTCCTATCTTAAATATGCACTTGCCTACGGGGCCTCATTCAGTGAGTGTTTGCTTACGGAGCCTACAGCACTCCCATTTTAAATATGCACTTGCCTACGGGGCCTCATTCAGTGAGTGTTTGCTTACGGAGCCTACAGCACTCCCATTTTAAATATGCTCTTGCCTACGGGGCCTATGCACCATATAATTGACGCTTGCCTGCGGGGCCTAATAGCGTATGATTGAAATATACTATTTGAAGCTTGCCTACGGGGCCTAACAGCGTTCGTTGGCACTTGCTTCCGGAGCCTCATAGTGCTTGTTAACACACTTGCTTCTGGAGCCTAATAGTGTGATTCAAATTATGTGTGAGCCTGCCTATGGGGCCTTGTGCTTGCTTGGATGCTTCTGCATCGTTCTCCACTTAAAGAATCAGCAGCAGCCGAGAAGACTACCAGAGTGGAGCCTGATGCGGAACATTTCGAGGGAAGAGTTTGTCCATCGGGGACCGACGGACTGCAGGATGGCCGAACTGTTAGCCGAAAAATATCTACGCGCATCTCTACTAATAACAGTGAAGGGAGCAGCACTAGTGACGCGAAGATGGCGCCACTGTTACCCCCTCTCTCTCTCTTCTCGCCCGAACGAGTGTGTGCGCGCGCGATGATTATCTGTTTTAATCTAATTGGAAATAAAAGTATTGCTGCTAATTATTCTTTTAATAGTAGTTACAAAAGTTAGGTAAGTACCTATCCAAAATGTGTGGTTCCATTAACACGTTAATTTTATTAAAAAAACAATGCCTGAGTAGGTAGGTAAGGTTTGAAATTGCATACCTACTTTTAAAGAAATGGTTCAAAAAGTCCTCGTTGAAAACAGTTCATAGGGCGCGACTCGGAGACTGTGGGACCCGCGTATTACGCAAAAGGTTCGTAAAACGCATCGTAGGTATCAAATCTGAAACAAAAGTAAGATAAATTAGTATTTTTTTGCTGCAGTAGGTACCTAAATAATAATTTTATTAAGATAATGGCGGCGCGGCGCGTGTAATTACCTAAGGCGGCTCGGGCACTGCAGGACGTGCATGTCTACGAAAACAGCTGTTCGTAACGCATCGTAGGTATCGAAGCTGAAACAAAAGTAAGATAAATTAGTGACCTTACGCTTATGTAGGTGCTTAAGTAATTAGTAATTTACTAGATAATTTTTGTTACAAAAAAATAATAGGTAGGTAACATGGAAATTTAATTAAATTAAGTAAGTAGGTACCTAAGTAAGGTATTCGATAAGGTTTGAAAATAAATTAAAACTTACTTACATTTACAGAAATGGTTCGAAATGGCGTCCTCCCTGCTGGATGCACAAACCAGCTCGCCTGTAGGTAGAGGCTCTAGTGTTTCTTAGCATCTCCGGCGTCACAGTACTAAACGCATTTCTAATGCGCTGCTCCATTTGCTCACTCCACGGCATAAACAATATTCTTTATGTGCCCCCATAAGAAGAAGTCCAGCGGGGTCAAGTCTGGGGACCGCAGCGGTCGATTCACCAAGCGACTGAAACAGCCGTACGAAGGCATGCGCCTAGCTTCATCAGCTGGTCTCCCGTCGATGTAGCGCTCACGATAGAGCTCGCGAGCTGCACTTAAATCACCGTTGGTAAACCCAACGCACATAATCATGTTATAATATTCCGAATTGGAATCATAAGACATGGCGAAAGCAAAAGGAAGCCACTACACAATTAGATACGAAAGCACAAGTGCACACGCGACAACGAATTGAGAGCGACTGAAGGGAAATTAATGAGCCGACCGCCGACCGACCATACGAACTTTTCCGAACGCTCTCCCGCCGCCCTGCGCCAGAGTCCTGGTCACGCCCCAACATAATGTCATTGGTCCTTTCGTTATCGAATTATCGATCTTCTTGATCCTTATTGGTTCAAATTTTCAGCGCGAGTGGTGGTTAGAGTTCCTTTGTAAAATGGTTTCAAATTATCGGACTGAACTTCTTCATATTCGTAGTTTCCTGGTAGCGTGGAAACACTAAACCACTCCGATAATAAGATTTTTTGTCTTCAATTGGTCAGTTTTGAGCAAAAAAAAAAAAACTTTAAAATAAAAAAAAACCGACCGTTTTTTTTTACTTAGAAAAAAAAACCTAGGAATGTAAACGAGAAATCGAAAGACTTACCTTCAAGTGATTTAATTTAAAAGGAATTTTAGTTTTAATTAGGGCCAGCCAGCAGCTCTGCGTAAGGCGTACGTACAGAGCGTAGTAGGTACTTACTACGTCGCGCGTACGAATGTGTTACGTATTACGCGTTTTATGTTCTTTATTTAATTTTCCTTTTATGAAAATAAAAAAATCATGTTACAAAAAACATGTAAAAACGACATTTTACTTACAAACGAAAAATTACATATGCGGAACCCACTTTGACATGCCAGGCGTACAGATAGGTGTAAAAGCGGTGGGGACAGCGGTCAATCACCCTAACAGCTGATTGCTCAATAGTGATGGGCAATATCAGGCAATGTGTTGCAGAAGTCTGCAATTCAAATGCGTTTTAAAAATAGTAGGATGGACTTAGAGAGCTGATATTTTGGAATATGCTTTGTTTCCCCTTCCAGAGTTACCCCCTTTCGGGATTATATACCCTTTCCGTTACACCCTGTAGATCAGAATAACACATAGGCTATATTATTTTAAGACATCATGTTGTTCTTCCAAGATATGTCGATAAATGCGTAGGAAATCGCGGGCAGCCTCTAGAACCTACATAAATAAAGAATTACTCAAATTCATCATGCACCTAAACTGAGACACGCATCATATATCCAATAATAGAAAATCTCATCAAACCTTACTACGCTCTATTAATTCTATATCAAGCTAACAATTGACTCTGTCATGGTTAAAATCAAAAGAATCCCGCTTTAATGGTTAGATAAGTTTAATGTCCTTTTATTTTAACTTTTAGTTTAGTTAGTAGTGAGCTGATATTCAGTACTAGTTTTCAAGCGTATTTTTTAAGAGCAGGTCTCAATGTTATTTGGCGTCTTAGTTTCTTTGTACCTAGATTTTGCCAATGTTTAGTGAAGTGATAGACAGTCATGGCGGATGAGGAGCAGCTTTGCCCAGCAGTGGGTCACAAATGGCTAGATTAGATTAGAAGTGAAGTTAAGTTTATTATAAGTACCTACACATACATTTATGCGCACCAACACCCAGATTTTGACAAACGTCTCTGTACATCACAGTAAAGTTTTTATTGGGAATCGAACCAACGACCTGCAAGTTAATAACACATTGAACATCTTGCCGTGACAGTGACAGCTATGAGTTTAGTGTAAGGCCCAGAACACACGATGAAACGCAGCTGCAACGAAACTGCAACTGCTAGTTACTTTTGAGTTGCATCGAAGTGTCTGCTATAAACTTCCTTAGAAAACCACACACGACGCAACTAATTTGAAACGTTTCACACTAGTTGCGTCGTGCGTGATTTTCTTTCAGTTGCGTTGCAATTCCGTTTCATCGTGTGTTCTGGGCCTAATGGTGCGTTAGTTTAATTGGCCTTTCTTGCAACTGTCTGTAAAAGGATTAATATGAAATGAAATAAAATGAAAATGAAAAAAATGCTAGATTCGCAAGAGTGCAGTTTTCCCCAGAGAAGAACCTAGCAAGAAACTCCGTAGGGTTGCTCTTTTTAATTTAAGTTTTACAAATCTCAGGCATACACAGAAACATATAATAAAATTAATATTTCAAAACAGCTATCCATAAATAAATAATAAAAATTTGACCCCGCAATATCCAGGAAAAAGTAAGGCAAGTAAATGGGAAACAGATAATTATTGACATTGTATTATACTTTAATTATCAGGGAAATCAGACTAGACTTAAGTGTCTTCTGATTGTCTAGTGATAATCACACTTGAAAAATTATCTACACGCAGCCAGTAGTTCTTTCTTTTACAATTGCGATAAAAAATTGTATCATCTCTTAGTTTCTTTGGGCGTTTACACTGCAGGTCGTGATTTGACATTTTATATGAAAACTGTGAAATGTGGTAAACGGTTGACTCGACGCAATAAAACGTCGATATGAAATCTCAAACTGTAATGACGTAACGCCGCCGCCGCAACCGCAGGTGCGTAAGCGCCCTAATCTCTGATTTCGGAATTGAAAAATTCTAAGTTACTAGTACTGAGATCTTTTTTTAGGATAATGGGGTAATGAAGATAATTTTATTTATTTAACAGTTTATTGGAATATGATAGTACACAGAGACAGAAAAAAAGAGAAGTAATAAGAAGAGAGAGAGAAAGAGGGAGATTTTGGGATTTTTCTCCTCCGAGAGTAATGCTATCTACACACCAAAGCCGCCGGCATGCCGCCGGGCTAGGCCAGCGGCATTACGTCATACGAATGGCAGCTGTCAAAAAAGCCGACGGCTTTGGTGTGTAGAGTCCATAAGAGTAGCATTTTAATCAGTTGCTCATCTAAGATACTTACAAAAAAATAGTCCACAACGTTCATTCTACGATAATCGATAAGGTACCCTAGTTAAGCTAATTAAAAACAAAGATAGGTAAACAACAAACAAAATCCGTCTCAGTTCAAATGTCACAAAGTTTAAAGGTTTCAACATAATATTTATTGTTTCCTTCATTTATCTGTAGCTAAAACAAATGCATTGACGTCAGCGAGTCGCATCGCACGTGCCTGGAGCCGCTCGACCAATCGCAGCTCGCACGCGCTGCCACACCGCTGCGCACGCGCCACGCGAGTGTCGTGTGGGGGGATTGCCGGGTACAGAGATGGCTTTTTATTATAGGCTACATATAGGATGATTTGGGAGGTTTGGAATGTACCATATTGCTAATTAGTGAAAATACAATCCTTTAGCACGCATCCAGACTTGCCGCCGGATTATGGCGCTTAGGTAAAAGATGCATGTGCCGCCGGTATGTGTGGATACGCCTTTAGAGGTATAGTTAATTGTAGAAGTATGATGTTAACTACAATTAAAGATTGTAAGAAGATTTTAGTCTAGAATTGACAGCACGTTCCATTACATTAAAGTTTTGAAAGGAACAAAGATTTCTCAATGCAAAGATTTTTATGAAATCACTTCATAAAATGTTATATTTAGTTAAATCAAATGCTTTGACGTCACTTCAGAGGATTGCACGGGCAAAGTCGAGCCAACCAATCACAACTCGCACGCGCTGACACACCGCTGCGCACGCGCCACGCAGGTGTCGTATGAGAGGATCGCAATGTATAGAGGCAGCTTCTTTTACAGATCGCATCTTTTAAATTAAAGTAGCTAACTTATACTACATTGACTCAAGAAGACACGACATTTTAGCAGAATTCAATCTAAAAAAATGATAATAACTAAGTACATAACTATCATCTTGATTATGTATGCGAGGAAGTAATTTCATTACAAACATCCTATCAGTTGCTAGTCATTTGTTTCAATCATGAATATTCTAAGTTCCATTTAATTTTGGCTTTACGGGTAATTGTAATAATGTTTCATGCATAAATTAGATCGATATTATGTAGATGTAAATATTATATTTATAGGTAATCTAATCTAATCTTATTTAGCCATTTGTGTCCCACTGCTGGGCAAAGGCCTCTCTCCTCTCTCCTTTTTATAGGTAAAGTAAAATAAATAAACATACAGATTATTGCCATTGTGTTAAGGAAAAACAACGCAAAATTGTCATTACTAAAATAAATTAAATCCTATTCCACACTAAGACTCAGTCTGAGCTCAAGCCGCATGCGTTCCATTAAGTTATCTTTCAAGTTGATAAAATATTTAATTGTTTGTCTAACTTGTAACAACAATGTATACATCTTAGATGTCTACTTTTATCTCTATTATTTTTCGTTGAGTTTACTCATCATACTACATTGTCTAGATTGGATTTAATGTTGAAACTTTTGCGTGTTAAACAAATAACAAATAGATGGAGAACGCTGTTTCTGTAAAGGTCTATCTACACATATCCGGGCCGTGGCCCGTCCGGAGGGTTAATAATTCGTCGTCGTGACAACCGGACACGTTGTCATGGATTTGTGTAGATATAGACCTGAACTATTAGGAAAATGATAAACTCTATGTTATAATAATGATCAGTATTATTTTTCTAATGCACCATTTTAGGTATCTACCTTCCTATTATTTACTAATACCAAAAGTATTGGCTTCACTTGTGCCAAATAAGACAACATTAAATCTACGTAGGTCATTTGAACAATCACGGAAAAATAACTATGACTTCGATTGAAATAAAAGATACATTTTTCCGGTCTAGTATTTTTTCCAATTTAAGGTCTATCTACACAGAAACGGGCCGTGTCCGGGACATGTCAGGGTAAAAATGTCATTCCGTACATTTTCTATGGATTCGTTCACACACGTTGTCATGAAGACGTATTGATTTCCCTCCTGACGGCCCATGGCCCGGACACGTCCCGGGCACGCCCCGGGTCTGTGTAGATAGACCTCTAGAATTGATATAAGAAAATCTCAATCAATCTGGTACCAATATAATATAGGTACGGATCGGAAGACCGCATCTGGCAGTTTGTGGCTAAATATTATACAACTGGTTGCACACGAAATTTTTACAAAAAGAACAGAGAGCAATGGCATAGAGATACGATATCCTTTGTAGAAGTAACGTGGTATACTATAACAATAGAGTGACGATTCGTCGCGAAATTACTGACATCCTTTTTAGTCCGGGCCAGACTTGAATGGCGCCTACACAACTCAAAATATACTATTAGTGGTACTACGACATGTTAAAGATCGAGGAGAGTTTAAATTTGGAATTGAAGATATTTAAAATCAAAAGAGATTACAGTCTTATCGAATTTGCAGTTAGTTCGCCATTGTTGTTTATAAAAACTAAACGCGTTTGAACGTGTAGTTTTTTCTTAGTAAAATATGTATTTCACCACAGACACAGGTCCAAAATAATGCATAAAAGCCCTCTACGACACGTTTACATTGTCATAACCAAATATTGAGAAAACTAGGACAAAATTCACCACAATTAGGTTAGGTTAGGGCTCTTGTGGGTGTTCCACAGTCGGCGGCAGAACCGCGCGTCTCGATTGAACCGCAGGTTGCAAGTAGGTTGAGCTCGCGACCGCGCGAAAAATTGTCATTGTAAGTAGTACTAGTAATATTACTTACTCGTCCTAAAAACATGCTATTTTTCCTTCACGCCAATTGAATTTATGACTGTCGATATGTCTTATTTTGGTAAATTAAACCACTTATAAAAACCTATTTGTATTAAATACTTTATTGTACAAATACCATTGTACTGGAATTGTTGTTTGTGGCCATTTTGTGACGTGAGTGAGAAACATCATCATATCACTTGTGCTGCGTAAGGGTTAGAGGAAAACAATCTTAGAATTATAGTTAATTATTATGAATAATAAAATTAATTGCGTAAATGATAACTACGAGTATTTGATTATTTATTCAAAAATAAAACTAATTGTTTTCGAATAAAGTTACTAATGGGAACTTCTACCTAGCGTTTAGTTTTTTCACGTTGTAATTTTGATTATAAAATAAAATGCATACATACATACATATCCGTCACGCCTCTCTCCCGATGGGGTAGACAGAGACCACTTCCCTCACCCCCTCTTCCATCCCCCTCTTCTTCTTTCCCTTTCCTCTTCCTTCACTAAACAAGTGATAAGAAGAGAAGTTTCTTTTATTTTATAAAATGCACATTGATATTAAATCTACTCGTACTTTCAAAGTCTTCACATTGTATTTACCTTAGGTATTATAAAATAATCTTTTAATAGTATTTTATTAATATTTTACAAACTATAGGTACTTGTTTGGTTAACTTAATGCCGAGATAGTGTGGTGAAAAATGAAGAAGTGTCTGATATGTTATCTAACGCGGCACTACCCTAGACACACACTGACCGAATGGGGCTTAACAGGATGTTATTTAAAGGTTTTTTTTACTGAAATAAATACTTAATAAATCCTACCAACATATTTCCTAAAACTACACTTAATACTCTACAATATATGGAATCGAGAAATAAATATGTAGGTATCCTGCTATCCTATTTCCTAAGCCTAGTCCTAGTATCCTAGTAATATAATAACACCAATATTTGAGACAGTAATTGCTGGATGTGAGAATGTTTGTTAGTCTCTCGCATACAATAACCACCGCACCGCACCGCACCGCACACCACGAAACTTTACAAAGTGGTAGCTTAGGTACATATTAGAATTGCAATTAGCCTTGTATTACCTTGTATATCTGCGTATCAGAATGATAGCTAAACTACATTTTTCAAGTTATAGTTTTCCAAGATATGACATTAAATGCGTAAATAAGAAATAGTAAAAATAAGGTAAAAGTACCATTACTCGTCGTTTTTCGAAAATCCTTGACTTTGGAGGTCTGTCGCGCAAAAACTGTAATATGTAGGAAAAATCTGATGCCACAAGGTTAAAGATGAATTATTTGGCTTTTTGTCAAATACAATAATTAATTATTATCAATTGTGAAAAAATTATAATAATTAAAATACCGAAAAAAGGTCGAAATGTACCAGTACTCGGCTGAAATGTCCTGATACTCATCAAAGCCGTCCCAATTCTCGTCATTTTTTCATCGCTAATATGAACTCTATATCTTAGGACACAGAGTTCATACGTATTTTTCAAAGGTGTCCTAGTACTCGGCGATACGACGCTATTCCTGTCAGTGTTACAAAATACTCATCAGTTTTAATGCTAGAAGTTAACCCTTACACTGCTGATGAATTGACAATGTTTATTTTTTTTAACACCTTATTTTTATTAGGAATAAAAATACATGTTAAGAATAGATTTTATTTTATTTTGATATAGTTACCCAATCTCACTCTTACGCACAGTACATACAAATCTTATGACGATTTTAAGTCTAAATCTATGAACCCGTTCAGGCTGTAGAGAGTGCTAATGAACTATACATATACACATCCGCTCTTACATACATAAATTCCGAAAAACTTAGGTAACCCTCATTCTGGCGCAGTCGCCTAGATACAAAATAAAAAAAAATCCGCACTGCATGTGTTAATGTTCAAATATGACGAGAACAGAGACAACTCTACATGCATGTCCTGATACTCGTCTGAGTATGACGATACTTGGGACAATCATGGTTTTGACGGCACCAGTACCTGTCAGCCGTTAAAATAAATAGAAAAATAATAATTAGAGTCTATTTTACATGTTATACCGTTAAAATGATATATAAACTATATTGCAACACAATCGCTTACATCAAATACCTGACACAGTTCGCGAAACTTAAGATCGAAAGTAGAACGGGAACTGTTACTTTTGGTGGCTAAAAATCGGAAAAATAACACTTTTTCGGAACACTCAACTTTAGACGCTTATTATTGCGATGCTATTACACTTGTAACTGTGTGTTGCCATTTGAAATGTGCGGAATACTTCCAAAAATAATTGCCAATTCAAATATTTTTGGTATATGTAGTATTTATTAAGTTATTGTCAGTTTTTTGGAACCTGACGAGTTCACGGACAATGACGAGATTACGTGCATTTACCTTATATGGAATCCTAATAGGTACCTGAATGAAGCTTTTAAAAAGTTTACGTCTTGATGGAAAGCTTCTTGTTTGATTCATAAACTATATTAACCTATACCTACTTGATATGGTAAATGGTTCAAGGACCTACCTCTCCAAATACGTAATTTCATACATACAACTTTTCCATTTATAGCGTGATTAACTACGAATGACGTGTCACAACACTAGGAATACTAAACTGCATATTAGGTACAAGTTTTAATTGAATGACGTACATTTCGTCCTCTATGGGATAGTGGAATAAGAGCAATGATTTGGCATTTAACATGGAATATTTAGTTTTTAGAAACACCATTTGTAAGCGTAATGTAATTAATATAAAGCGTTACCATAGTGGTAATGTTACCAGTTTAATTTGAACCTGTGTCTGTTGAGTGGCTGTTGAACGACGGGGCCATGTCTCCTGTAGGTTTATTTGTTTTGATCGGCATTTGTTTGGTGGTAGTCGGGTGTTATGGTAAGTTTTACTTTTCTCTTTTCCTTTTGTGAATTTTTAACTCTTTTTAACTTTTCTTTTCCACTAGTGTCCCAAGTTAGTCATAGGGTAGGTATAATAGTCTTTGAATTGCATTTCGTTCTCAGGAAAACACAAAATTAAATAAAAATAAAATAAAAAATATGTATATTTGTATTGTATTGTATTGTAATTAAATGAGTAGATTGTTACTAAAGGCTACCCGCGAGTTCGAGCGAATCTATCATCATGATATAGAAAAATAACGAAATATCTTTAAGTAATATAGCATACCTTTTTGTTATTCTGATGTGCAAGGTACAATACTGTGAAGTTTTATTAAAATCAATTCACTGGTTTTTGTGTGAAAGAGTAACAAACATCCTCCCATTCACCAATCGGCACAAACATTGACGTTTATAACTAGGAGCACAGAATACCAAATAAGTAGGTCTAGGAGTAGGATTACCATTTCGTGATATGTATCACATCACATGTTAATACTTATAGGTACGTATAAGTTGTGAGCACAGAACCCTTACACTGGACCCTGCATCAAATTAGCGTATTGAAATCTTACATTGTATTCCACTTGTCATAATAACTTACCTCGCGGGTGATAGGTAGTGCTCGGGTTGACCTTTGGTCTGTCTTGGTAGGACTATTAGCTTGGGAAATAGTACCAGAAGATATAGGTGAAGTTAGGTTTCACCCGTCTCGTTTTAAGACTGATCGTAAATATGGTTTCAAGCTATTATAGCCTGGGAAATAGTAAGAGATCACGGGCAATAAAGTAATAGACATATTAAGACTATGTTAAACTATGATTTAAAAAGTCTCATTTCAACACTGCGATAGCATTTGTTTTTTATTTTTATATCGACAAAATAATCTTTTTATAAGTGTGGAACACAATTTAGGTATCTCAAAGAAGTTTGCAGATAAAATGTTTTACAAAATTCTAAACTAAATGGAGTCAGACAACTAGATATGCGTTTAAGTAATTGAAACAACTCGTGCGAAAAACGGACCTCGTGAAAAAAAGTTACGTAAAATGTAATATGCTTAGGTAGTAAGCGCCAAAACACACGGTGAAACGCAACTGCAACGCAACTGAAACTGCTAGTTACTTTTGAGTTGCATCGAAGTTTCAGCTATAGACTTCCTTAGATAACCACACACGACGCAACTAGTCTGAAACGTTTCACTAGCAGTTTCAGTTGCGTTTCATCGTGTGTTTTGGGCCTTACTAATTTGACACAATCGCTATCGGTCATAAGATCAACAAAAACTATAGTAACATCGTTACCTTCTATAATTATCAATGTTTAAAATAAATGTTGATAACAAAACGGTGTGTCATGTTTTAAAATTATTTTTTATCGTTATGTAAATAGAGATCAAAGTGCCGAAATCAATGTCGTTTTGTTCAGCAATGATTTCATAGATAGACTAAGTGCCCGTTTCACAACCCACTGATAAAATTTACCTGACAGATAAACCTATGTCTGTTTCATAAAACATGACGTTTCAGACAGAGACAGATATAAAATATCTGTCAAATATATTTTATCTATAGATGTTGAAACAACCTCCCAAACGCGGTTTAATCGTTTTTTTAAGCAAAAAGTATAGGTTTGCAAGCAATTTTATAAACAAGAAGTATAGGTACACAGGGTGACTTTTAAATAGTTGTTGTTGTTGTTGTTAGCCCACATATGTCCCCACCGAGGGGCACGAGCCTACTCTCATACAGAGAGTGATTAGGCCGTAATCCACCACGCTGGCCAAGTGCGGGTTGGCGGATTTCACATACACCTTAGAATTTCTTCTCTGGTGTATGCAGGTTTCCTCAATAGTAGATGATAGAAAATAATAGTCAGGTACTCGTGATAACAAACTATTGGACCAAAATCGAAATCATAAAAAAAAATGTTTTTTCATACAATACATAGGTACACTATCAGGTGATGCATTTTGTATGGAGATTTAGTTTTTGAATAATTTCGAGCTTGGTCCCGTAGTAAAAGTTGTTTAGTATCACGAGTACATGCAAAAATTTTTGAACTCCCCATACAAAATGTACTAGCTGATAGAATGGGGGAACATTTTTTTAAAATAATTTCGAACTTGATTCCTTATGTAAAAGTTGTTTTGTATCACAAGTACCTGCATGCATATTATCTTTTTCTATCGTTTACAATGTAATTGACAGTCACCCTATATCAATAGTTACCCAACAAAGTATAAAAACAAATCCAAAAACAAATGAACGTAGTCTGCTTATCAATCCATATCTTTAGAAGCAGTAGGATTCGAGCTAAACTAATTGTGCAATTTATCCGTAGATCCTCCTTTAATACCTGTAATTAGAAAAGTACTTATAATCGTCATGTCAGTGATTATCTACTGACAGATGCATGCTGTGATGCTGTGCACGTGGGCATGTACCTATCTAATGCTGTCTACACACCAACGCCGCCGGTTTTTTGACAGCTGCCATTCGTATGGCGTAAAGCCGCCGGCCTAGCCCGGCGGCATACCGGCGGCTTTGGTGTGTAGATAGCATAAGGACACGATCTAATAAACGAGCTGTAACCGTAACCGTTGCGCTGTAATGTAACCAAAAAACGGCAAAGTGCGAGTCGGACTCACGCAGGAAGGGTTCCGTACCATTCACTATTGATATCAAGCAAAAAAAAACAAAACAATCATGTTTGTTTTATGGGAGCCCCCCATTATTATTCTATTTTTAGTATCTAATGCTATAGTAGCAACGGTAATACATCATCTGTGAAAATTTCAACGCTCTAGCTATAACGGTTCATGAGATACAGCCTGGTGACAGACGGACGGACGGACAGACAGACAGACGGACAGCGAAGTCTCAGTAATAGGGTCCCGTTTTCACTCTTTGGGTACGGAACCCTAAAAACATAGGGTGTGTGCTCGCAGCAGGTTCGCGAACCATTAGCAAGCAACGTACCTATACCTATACACTATGTTTTGGTTCCAGTGCATGCAAGACGGTAACGATTACAGCTAGCTAATAAGTACGCACCTTAAGGCGTGTCCGCTGCTAATGTTTTGAACGAACATTTGTTCATGAACATAGCGTGTTCAAGAACATTTCCCATCTACTACTACTTTAGCAATGCTCAGTGAACAAAAATGTTCAGTGAATCAGATGTTTTTTATCCGTTGATTAGGCGCCTTAGGCGGCGCCTTAGGTGCCTAAAAGGCGTATCTGCTGCTCAATGTTTTGAACAGTTTTTGGTAAACATTGAACGAAAGGAATGAAATCTTCCTTTGATTTGTCAGCAAAATCATTCAATTTGAACAAAATGTTCATTCAATGTTTGCTCAAAACATGAGCAGCGGACCCACCTTTATGTTAGGTGTATGTTTGAATCTCTTTGGTTTGAACCAACTGTTTTTAGATTTTCAAATTATGTTACCGGAACAGTTCAGAGGAGGCTAATTAAACGGTAGTTCCTGTGACAGAGCATTTTATATGAAGCTAATCACACTTGTAACATCCCGTTTTACGTCAGCGCAGTATGAATACAGATTTATCGGGTAAAAACCCATTCGATACTTGAATGGGACGCGATGACGCCGCTGCAATAAAAAAAAGTAGAAAAAGTAAAAAAATAATGCAACTTATTGGGCCCCAAAAAAAAACTCACTGCTCAGAAATGAAACATACCAGAGTACTTACTCACCTAGACTGCCCCTACATTTTATTATCTTGTCTTATCTTATCTAGCCGTTGTTGTCCCACTGCTGGGCAAAGGCCTCTCTCCTCCTTCTTCATGATTCTCTATCCTGAGCCGCCTCTGCCCAGTAGTTCGTGAAGGTGTTCATCTCGCCACCTTTTCCGTGGTCTGCCGCGAGGTCTTTTGGCGGTTGGTTGCCATTGGGTTGTTGTCATTGCCCAAAGATCGTTCGGCATTATTATTATATTGAGCCAAAAAAATCGGCTCTTGGAAAAAATCCAGGAAAGTGAGTTTTTTAGGCCCAATAAGTCTTAAGAAGAGTTGCATCGTCTTTTATCTATTGTACCTATTACATAAGACTAGTTCGCTTCTTATCGGCGCAACTAATCGAATTACTAGGGAAAGAATGTCAACAGCAGTATGTTTGATTAAATATTGAAGTAAAATCAAAACAATCTCTCTTAATTATGACACTATCATTTATTTGTAATACTTACCAACACTCGAGGCGATCTAGAGATCTAGATCACCTAGATTCTGTGTAGTATTATTTTCTAGTTCTATCTGTCTAGATTCTAGACATAACCACACTGGTAAACAAATGACAATAAGTATTGTAAGATAATGTTGTCAGCACAATAACGTCAAACTGCTGGAGGAGGTATCGCCGCAACTGCTAATCAATAATGGGCAATATAATATACCTACAGCGTGTTTTCTTATCAGACGAAATTATGACCTATGGCTGCCCGCATTAATCGTCATATCTTAGAAAAAAAAACAAGATATCTTGAATTAAAATAGCCCATATGTTATTGTAATGTATTAGCTACGTTATTACAAAATTTCATCAAAATCTGTTCAGTACTTTTTGCGTGAAAGAGTAACAAACATCCATCTATATCGGCACAAACGTTGACATTTATAATATTAGTAGGATTTCATCCAAGCAAAGATTGTAATCAAATAAGACCAATACACAAATAAAACTTAAGTATTTATAGAAGACATAATGCCTAGCCAATAAAAAAAGTTGTTTTTTAAAATCTGAATGTTTTCTTGGTACTTTTTCCGTGAATATATTTCGACACATACATCGTTTTTAAGATTGGCATACAAATCGCAGTTGTCATTCAAAAATACAAAAATGACAGTTTTTTCATGACAATGCTGTATGGCTTTGACAGGATGACATTACTCGGTTCTGCATTTCATTGCCAATGTTTTTAATGTTTGCCCGTAGTTGTTTATTGTACAAGAATTTAAAAAATTGCAATAACCTATCGAAAGTATTGAATCTCAGTGATTATTCAAAATTTGATGAAATTGAAAAAACAGTTATCTGCACTATTTATAATACATGAGTAACCCATTCTTGAATTAAGAACGTAAAAAAAATTTGATCTTTGGTACTAGAAATTAAACAAATTAGATATTAATACAGGCTGCCCGCAACTTAGTTCGCATTTATTGACATATCTTGGAAAAAAATCATGATATCTCAAAACAATGTGTTATTCTGATATATAAGCTACAATATTGCCAAATTATATCAAAATCTATTCAGAAGTTTTTGCGTGAAAGAGCAACAAACATCAATCCATCCATCGGCACAAACACTGACATTTAGGCATAATATTAGTTTACAATTTAATTTATGTCACATTTAACAATGCAATCACTCAGTTTAATCTAAGCTTCAAATCCAAAAATCGTCAAAGAAATCCACTGCAAAATCTTCAACTTCCTTCACCCTGACAAAAGAAACGACATCGGTCGATGATAACGTGCGACACTGCAGTTGATATAACGAGGTGCGCCCGCGCACACGGGCCAGTGATGGCTCTCATTCAGACGATATTATTGGCCGCCGTGGCTGTGGTACTAGCAGGTTCGTCAGTGCTTTGTGCCTTATTTTGTTTGTGATTTTAAAAAATAAGTGCGTTTTTTTAAATTAGTTTGCGGTTACTTTTTGAAAGCGGAAGTCGATGCGAATATGCTCGTATAATTTTGTTTTTCGATCAAGAAGTCATAGGTTAATCTATTTTTTAAATTGTTTCGTTAATTAATATTCTTTAAAATTATTATTTTCTTTTTATTAAATTCTTGAGTAATTTGTTGTCAGCAAAATGTCGTAAGCGACTTTGAATATCACTTTATTTAATACTTTCTGCTATAAATACTTAGTAGTTAGAATAAAATAGTTGTTTTGTTGATTCGGTGTATAAATCTATCATACTAATATTTTTCTGATAATACCTAATAGGTATAAAAGATTTTTTCAATAAGTTTATTGACCTGTGACGTAGATGTGACATTATCGTTCGAAGTGTCAGAAATATAACCAATTACCGCCGGTACACTCTGGAGTTAACTACTAGACGAATTAACGACAAACTACTATAGATAGTTGCGCGTGGGCATGGTTTTGTTCAAAACTAGTAGTAAAAGGATTTTTTTGGATTTTTTGAGATTCTATTTATTGAAAAACAGTATATTTATCAACTAGTAGTTACAAGCGACTTTACTTGTAAAGTGAGATGATACTAGAGTTTTTCACTTTAACATACATAGGTAGGTACATATCTGTCACGCCTCTTTTCCATCTGGGAAGGCAGAGACCATTTCCCTCCACTAAAGACACGCCAGAAAAAAAAACAATAGAAAATCTACTGTGTCTGGGTTTCTAATAAGTCAGTGAGATGTGAGAGGTTAAAACAAATATATTTTAGATATAAATCTGTTTACGAAATTCACGGACGATTAACGATGACGAACGAACTTAGTAAACTCTGAAATGCAGCTGTCTTGCTTCTTGCTTCGAATTTCAAATTTCGTGATCATATCAGTCACTTGTTTATTGTTTAATTTTTTTACGGGCAAGGTATAATTTTTATGGTTATTAAAGCAGAAAATTGCATTCAGATTTTATCAAGTTAGTAATCTATTTCAAGGACAAAATGTTCATTGATTATATTATTATTGATCAGTAGAATAAAAGGAATTCACGAAGACTATTCAAATTCAAAATAGTTTTAGATTATAAGAATCGAACCCTTATCATTTGCTAGATAAAGTAGCATTTACTAAAACCTCCACACAAACAATTCTAAAATCATATAAATAAATCTGTAAATATTAGAGGAAACCCTCACAAATCAATTTGCGATTCCATTTTCATGGGCACACATAGTTTTTAAGTGTCAAATTAAATATTTCCAATTGGACGTGACGGCAACGTGTGTATAAACCTGAATGGTTATGTTGAAAACGTGACGAGAAGACAACGGATAATAATATTATATTGAAATGTCCACTATTTTATCAATAGACTACTTACAATGAAAGATTATTATTTTGTTGTAGATACCTAAGTTATTAAGGCCCACTTGCGTAGCCTAGAGTTAACGCAATAAACCCGCTGCTAACACAAGGTTAAATCAATACAAATTATTTATTTAACCCTGTGTAAGCAGCTAACTCCGGGTTTATTGGGCTGCGCAAGTGGGCCTAAGGTGGTTATTAGATAGTTGTATTGAGTTGTTTCACTTTCTAACGAAAATGAATTCACATAATCTGCTTATGAATCTGAAAATTTTCACCAAAAAAGCAAGGATCGAAATACGAGATAGAATACGAAACATGTCGTCTTCCCTTACTAATGTCGATTAGAATGTCAGGCATTCTGCTTATGAAACGGTAGAAGTTTTAGACATTAACAAATTCAGATACAGTCAATCTATCACGTTCCACTGCTGGGCAAAGACCTCCCTCTTTGCTTTCCATCAAGATCTACTGTGTGCCAGAACTTCCCATATGAGTCAAGGTCGTCTCTTTCCTTTTCTTTAATATAGTCAATAACATTGCTCAAATTACCGCCACTTGTAAATTGCAATCAGTAAAATAGCTAAATAAATAGGGAATGAGAGCATTCCTATGGTATTTTTAGGGGTAATGCGGTATTTCTTTAAGGATATTGTATGGAACAGAAAACAATTGAACAATTATCAGAGATAAATTTAAATATTGGAGACAGGAAAAAGCTTTGAAACGAGGAACGTGTTCTTGAAACCCTTTTTCCTTATCACTTTACTTATAAGTAAATTGTGTACACTTGTTGGCCATGAAAAAGTAGATTTTGATAGCCTATAAAGCACGCAAACTCACTTCACTGTAATAAGTACAATTAGATTACTATCTTATCAATAAGGCCCATCTTTTTAAGGATAATAATGTATCTAGCAGTGAAGTCAAAAGAGATATAAATATTATATTTTATATTAATTACAGTTAGATGCTCCAAATTATTAAAAAGTACCCGTAAGTTCAAAGGTTTACAGAATAGATGCTGTGTATTCATAATTCATGGTTTAACCGAAAAAGAGTCACATTAGGTATATATAGTCAGTGGCGATATCTTCTCAACTACACATTTTACCTACATAGAATTAGACATGACACAAAACTGACACTATTCTTCGATATACAGTTAATTATTATGTATCGCCATGGTAACCTATCTAAATTCATAGAACTGCACAAATAGACCCTGCAAAAGATTTTGCGATGGTCATTATTTCGAGGTGCGGTATGCTATAACTTAATTATATCGCAGTAGAATGAAATAACCTTTTAAAAAATGTATCTCCAGAATCTACCTCATTATATCCATAAATTTTCTTATTAATTGACGAGTAGCACGCCTTTTTCAAAGGCAAAATATACCTATCACTATAAAATCGGTATTTGCTTGAATGAAAACAAAAGATAGCTCTGAATGCCATTAATCGTACAATAAAAGTAATCTACTCGAAAATAATAGCAAGGAGGAATACAATTGGAAAAATATTTACATTTCGATATCATAACGTCATAATAGAGAAGAATTACGAATTTACTAGAATTTTATTTGTCGCTACTAGCAAATATTTATAATTACGTCTTCGGTTTCGACTTTACTTAAAATTGTTTTTGTACTATCCAAATCAAATTAACTTATTTGAGTAGGTAGTATTTGAGAATCAAAATAATATAGTAAATACAACTTTTGTTGTGTCCTGTAAATAATATTTGACAAACAAAACCTTTTATCTTGTAACCTAGTAAGAAAACTGTCGAACTACGACTGAAATATGAACTAAAAGTTATTTAAAACACGAGAATAGTAAAACCATGAAAATTATTTCATTGTGTTCTGATTTCAAAGATAACAATACAACTGTCAACTTAATTAAACGTCATTGTCTTAAAACATATGCTCCCTTCAGGGTCCAAGGTGTTTTTGTCGATAAGACAAAAATGAAGCACATCAGTGACACAAACATGACAAAAATGAAACTATGACGAAATAAAAACTTGAAATTGTTATCAAAAACCTTTCATTTATCTATGAGCTGTTTATAAAACTATTAGCTGCTATTCAGGTCAATAGTAGAATTTGATAATGACCGCTTTAAGACACGTGTGCCCAATGCCCAATGCTTTTCAGCTATTGTATTTTACTGAAAGTCCTAGCTAGCGGTGAACAACAACTTGTGCAGCCAAATAAACCCGGAGTTAGCTGCTAACACGGGGTTAAATCAATAATTTGTATTGATTTAAACCTGTGGTAGCAGCTAACTCCGGGTCTATTGCGTTAGCTTTGAGCTGCGCACGTGGGACTTAGGCCATTAGGTCTATTGTAGACGTCCGTTTTTTTTACCGGATTACGGGTCGTTGTCCGTAACGCAAAGGTGTATGGTTTATAATGGACGTGTGTACACGCACCGGACAACAATCCGGCAAAAAATATATCGCTGTTTTTTGATAGTTCGTTATCGTTATCCGGTCAAAAAAAAGGACGTCTACACGCGCTCTTATTCCACAAAACTCACAACCGTTCATTACACTCATTCGAATTTGATGCCTCCAGATCCAAACAAGGCAGGTTGTCTTGTGAGGATAGGAGCGATTGGACTCTATCTTAGAACTGACTTTATTGTATCATAAAAACACACGATTTTAATGAGAGTACATGATAATTAAATCACCTACATTGAATCACACAATAACCTACACAGCAACCTGCAGTGTAGTTGCAGCTTGGTTGAGGCGTGGTTGCGGCGTGGTTTCGGCTTGACGTTTCATATTAAGAAAAAAAAGAGAACCCTTTGGCCGCAACCATTACCGTACCACACCCGCAGAATTCAACCTTTTTTCCTGAATAGCCGCATAGCGTGACAATCCATAGCCTACTGTTTGGATTTGAAATAAAATAAAAGAGAAAAAAAACAATGATTACCTACTTCAGTTACATCGCGATCCGTGTTCGATTGCGATCAGTCACGTTTTAAACGTGAATTGTATCTGTAGTTACAGAAATCTCATCAAAGCCACAGATTAATAAAAGCGTTCATTTTGTTTTCAAGACAAAATGTTCAGTTACATGTCTGATACCAAAACAATCCATTATTGACAATATCTCTATGTATCACTCTTATGTTTTAAAACTTGGGTCAAATCTATACATTACAATTTGCAAATACTTGAAATTAGAACTCGGTATTGATATCATAGGTTCTTGTGTAGTTAATTACTATCGATAAAACAAATGAACATCTCTGATAGAACTACCTACGACAGTAGCCATATTTTTCTACAGGCTTAGCATAATTACCGTGACAAATATCTCACGTCGTTTTGTCCTTATCACATTCAAACTTACGATAGAGACAGCGTGAGAAAACCATGGCAACGTCTAGTCATGCCGCGTATACTAAGCATACTGGTTTGTATTCTTAAAGATTTTGTATAAACCTATGATTAGTTACTTAGTAATCTTAGTACCCTTATCTTTATGGCAGCAGTTTTAAGTCGTTATTTTAATCTCGTGAGTTTTGTGTAAGTAGTTATTGGAAAGTAAATAATGTAGATACACGCTACTTAGTTTCTTCTGTTGATACTCTTTGATTGCAACTGATCATCATATTTTAGTTACTCTTGCCGGTGGAGCGTCTACTGTTTGTGGTGTTTTCAGACCTAGCATTGCATATGCGCGTATTTGGTCATTTTCAGCATACGCGCGTTTAAAACGCTTGTCTAAAAACGCCCTTACGCTTATCTTCTACTAATGCCTTGACTTCCTGATACGTCATGGCTTTAACTTTCTCTTTTATTTGAGTTAAGTCGCGGTCTTACTCATCGCAATTCCACAAAAATAAATAATTAAAGTCAAATCTTTGTCTCCACAGAAGATGTATCAACGCCGGCGCCGAAAAAAGTATTAGACACAATAATGACACCAGCTTACATACCGGCTGAAGAAAAACGGGGAGCCTTCTGGAAGAACAAAGCAATAAAGACTTTGGAAGCGAAAATAAAGATTCTACATAATAAAAATAAAGCTAAGAATGGCATATTGTTCATTGGAGATGGCATGTCCTTGCCGACAATCATGGCGGCAAGGACATACGCTGGGCAGCTTGAAAAAGATTTAGGAGAAGATAATGTGCTTGATTTTGAGAATTTCCCCATCTCTGGCCTTGCTCGGGTAAGCTCTTTTTCCCTATAGCTACTATAATTATGGACTTGAAATGAATATTAAATAGAACAGTTATGATCTCAATAGGGAAAAGAAATAAAGTAGGTTAATGAAGGAAAATCAAGGTTTAGTTCTCAATTTCATGATCAGATTATTATCATAAAAATGTTTGTTAATAGTTTGTTCTGTGAAGTTATAATTAGTGATCTACTTTAAAGGTTATTTAAATCGTAAAATCAACAGCCTATTGTATAGTTTTAATTCGTTATTTTTTTCGTAATTGAAATTGTTCCATAATCATCTTCTACTCTGGTAAAAAGCCCTTATCAACTCTTTACACTTCCACGAGCCTACTCTTATATACATATGAGAATGATGAGGCCGTAATCCACAATGGGTTTGGCGCGCTAATGAAATCTGCACAATATTGTATAGGGCCAAGTTTTACTTTCTAGCTAATAGTTCTAAAGTCAATTACATAATCTGATAACTCGCAAAAAATGATCCAATTGTTCATTGAAGCGATCCGATTTACCTTCTGAAGTACCTTTTGTACTGTCACGCAAGAAATTGCTCTCATTTCTTTATTTTCTATCATTTTGTGGTTTATCAAAAATATTTATTAGCCTTGCAGCAGCAGGTACCTTTGTAGGTATTTATAAACATAAAAAATAATAGATAAATAAGCTCGTTTCTTTCTGTATTACAATTGGCTAATTTTGGTTAACGATTGATTTATCAATTTTTCGACGAAAAAGACGTAACATTTCTTTTTTTAATTTTATTTAATTTCTTTCGAATTTGTCGAAAATGCATAGTTTTTTCACGATCATTCTTTCGTTGAAGTCACAGATCGCCGCTCAGTTTAATGTTACGGCAATCAAGCCCTTTTGTACATTACCTAATGTGACTAATTTTCAATTTGTTTCGTAATTTCGTTTATTCATTTACCGTACCGTCTCAAAATAGTAAGAAATAGCAACATTTACTCATAAGTTGTCAATAAGTAGAAACTTTTAAATTAGAAATAGCAAAATCTTAGGCATAACTGAGTATATTGTTATTGGCATTTGCGCTAAACTAAAAGGTTAGATGCCTAGGTTGTCATTTTGACATGGAACCGCCATGACTTCTTTTCGTGATCGCGACCGTGGGTTGTTGGGCGTTTCGGCCTACAAGATGTTCGGCCCACGGGCCGAAAAGCCCAAGGTCTGTTTTTGAATGGGTCCTTTCGGCCCATGGGCCGAATAGCTCATGATCATTTTTGAATGGGTCGATTCGCCCTGCAGTGGAAATAATAATATTATCACACAATCTCTCATGTACAGTCAGACAAAAAACAACAGGAAACCTGGAAGGCACTCTTCATACCTAATCAAAGTACTTACAAAGTCTTCATTCTATTATAGGTACTAATTTAATGTATTGATCTATCTATAAGCTAAGTCAAAAATAGTTTTAAACTTTAAATACTAAAATATCTTACATGGATGCACATTGCACAAGTGTCGGCCGATATACGCGTAAGTACATACATTCTAAGAATCTCAGGTAAAGATTCTTATTAACAAGCGTTACCGGTTAAACAATAGGTCAACCCTGGTGCAAGGGGCGCTCCTGATTGGTAGATGCTCCTGTAGTGTTATTTTGCATGAAATTACGTTAGCGAATAATTCACATTATCTTTTTTTACTTTGAGTGAGAGTGGTGTGAACTCAGATTTTTATTTTATTTTGAATTACCACTTTTCTACTCAACTGTACAAATAAATAATTGGAAATTAAAGTTTTTGATATAAGACGTTTTAACTCTTGGGCCGAATCGACCCATTCCATAAGATCATTGAGCGTTTCGCCCGCTCCAAACATCTTGGGCCGAAAGGACCCATTCAAAAACAGACCTTGGGCTTTTCGGCCCGTGGGCCGAACATCTTGTAGGCCGAAACGCCCAAAAACCCGCGACCGTACACACGATTTCCTTGCGCCTGCGCCACTAGGTAATGCGTTGGTACCTCAAAAGTAAAGATTTGCTCAACTGATCAAGGAATAAAAACAAATAGGTACTTAGGTACTTGTCGTTCATATTATGTAAAGTTTACAAATAACTTGTAATTTTTTCATAATCTCGTTACGGAAGTATTTACGCTATTTAATCGATGGTGTAATTCACATTTTGTAACGTCATCGTTACAAGAGGATTGCTAAATGTAAAGGTAGGACATGAAATCACTTGAAGCAGAAAATGTATGGCATCATAATTGTAGCTTTTGTTTTACGATGTTCTTGAGTTTTGCTGTAAGAAGAAGTACGTATTTACACGAATACTACGATACACTTTAAGTACGTATTCATTCACACGAATACTACTAATATTATAAATGTTAACGTCGGTGAATTAAGTGAGGACATTTGAAAGTTTCTTAAGTCGTTCACATTAATGAAAATTTATATTTTATGAAAGCATACTCTTTAAATACTTATATTCAAAGCTACCGATTTTCGACGTCATAGTACCTACTTTTTTAAAATATTTTGGATATGGCTTTTACAATCTAAGCATCGGAGCATGTAGAACCTATTTCATAAAAACGTAACGTATCAATTAGTCAAGAAGGTACAATATATGTATTTTTTTTTAAATACCTAATACTTAAAAAGGTTAGGTTTTTAAATGCTAAGTTTGTAGAGAGGAAAAGGAAGACAGAGACGTATTGAAGTTGCTCAAGTAAAAAAAAAGTTAGCGTCATGCCATATCACGAAGTCAAATCGTTGTCAGAGCAAAGGTTTAGATGGCGAATAATCCAATAACAAGAGCCTGACACAAATATGATGAACATTAAGAAATAAAAAAGAGTAATAAATTGAATTTTTATAAAAAAATAGGACGTAACTATTACAGAAACTAACAGAATACTTATCAGTCACAGGATCCCAACACTAAATAAATAGAGAGTACTTACTTGTATGTCACGTTCAAGGAAACCTGCGCAGACGCAAAGGCCGCACGTTCAGTGACGTCACAATCAATGCTTCCGATTTTCGGTCCGTGAATATTTTTGCTAATAAAATGTCACTTGTTCACTCAGGAACCCTTCAAGGTGTTTACCTACGTGTTTTCCTAAATATTCCCTTGAAGTTTTGGTACTTTCAATTTTAAAAGGTACTTAATAGATAGAGTTGTCTTGAGAGTTAAGACCTTTCGTTTAGTGAGCTATTTTTGAAATCCATAGAGAATTAAAAAAAATAGGCTACTTATGCAGTTTTATCTTTTTTATCCATGTTCATTGTTTGTTTTAAAAGTAAATAAACATAATGTGATGCGACCCATATTCTTCGGTAAAAGTACTTGTAGTTATGCATTAATTTAAACAAAAAACTAAAGCCTTATGGTATCTACACAACCAAAGCCGCCGGCTTTTTTGACAGCTGCCATTCGTATGACGTGTAAAGCCGCCGGCGACTTTCGTGTGTAGATAGCATTAGGTACTAGCCGTCACCCAGGCCCTAGAACGATTCCGGAAATCATAATGATTGGTCAATATTAAAAGGAAAAATAAGTCGGCTCATCGGCTCTTTTTCTACTAAACCAGCCTTACAATTCTCTGAATGAATGATTAGCCTCTTTTGGAGCCAAGTTTGCATATTCCACTATTCCCAAAGTCATGTATCTCATGTTAAACAAAAGGTGACAGTGATCTGATGACACAATGCAAGGAAGGAAGTATAGAGGAAATTATCTTGTACGCTATTTAGTCGTCCAATCCAAGGCCACACTGACATTGATTGTCATTTGAATATTCTTTGGCCTGTAAAACTATGGGTTTTTCTTCGTTGAAATACCTAGGTATCGTACGTACGTACGGGAAAATGTACTTCGTACCACGTTGGTAGATACTTCTTATAATTCTTGCTTGCTGTTAATCAGACTTATATTTTAACTGGGTAATCTTTATTGAGAAATGAGAGAAATGAGGAGGTATTACAGATTGTGGGAGAAAAGAGAAGTTTACTAAAATCTATTGAGAACAGAAGAGGAAAGATGCTAGGACATTTGATACGACATGATTCCTTCATAAAAAACATCATAGAAGGAAAAATTGAAGGGAAAAGGAAGAGAGGAAGACCCAGACGGACGTTCCTAGAACAGGTGAAGGAAAAGGCGGGTGTCATGTCGTATCAAGATGTTAAAAAGAAGGCAGAAAATAGGGAGGGATGGAAGAGGCTCGACCGACAAGAGCTTAGCTCTTAAATAAGAAGAAGAAGAAGAATCTTTATTTGGTTATTAATTTAAAACATAGAAAAATAATGAGGAAATCAGTTACTCTGTCAAAATTAACAAGCTTTGCTGATATGAAATAACAAATGAAAATCAACGTTAACTACCCATTTTATTATAATCAGCAAAATCTGAAAGGAGCAGTAAATTAAACAAATTAAACTATTATAAAATAATCCTGCTCCTAATTCTGATAACAAGTTTGCACTAGAAGCGAACCAACAGGCGCGCGGTTTTAGTTCAAATTTAGAGCTGATTCTTGCAACAATACTTCTGGAAGCAGTAGTAACTGTCCTAAAATTCAAATTCCTCTTGCAAATCTTCCACAGACTTACTGCATAGACGCCCAAGTGCCAGATTCAGCATGCACCGCCACATCCTACCTGACAGGTGTTAAAACCAAGTATGGAGTGATCGGTCTAGATGGCAATGTCACTCGGGGATCCTGCCACTCACAATTGTATCCGAGCAACTGGGCCACTTCTATCGGACAATGGGCTATGCAACAAGGATTGGATGTTGGTAAGGCTATTATTGTTTTTATATTGTTAGTCACAAAGTTGAAATTGCTACAGGAATATTTGTTTGGGTTATTTTTAACTTTGTCACTCAGAATGGATATAAAAAATTGGAGGTCTTCTCGATTTACATTAACGTTAGTTCTAGAAACTAGAGCCATAGTTTATTTGGTCCAGACGTATAGCTATTGTTCTTATCAAAGTACTAATAAATACTTGACAAATGTTTCCAATAATAAAGTCACATAACAACATAACAAACGTCAGTTACCTAAAGACGTTGAAGTAACCAATAAATAAATCTATAAATGCAATATTTAATTGTCTATTGTTCCTTTTATTTACGTCTACTTGCTACTCATCACGAATGTCATCATATTAATTGGTCCTTTTTAAAACCAATGACGTATACTCGTTTAAAAGACCACATGCTCAATTGTCGTGTTCGGTAATTTTTTATCATTACTTTGTTATTTAATAAAATGTCAAAATATTTATGGTAAACTAGTCGCTTAAAATATTTTAGGTATCTACAGAGCATGAGGTCTATACCAAGCTTCGGTTCATCAACATTTGTGAATCCAACTTGACTGAAACATTTCGGTTCATCAACAAGAAACCAGATCAAAAATAAAAAAAGTCAATCAAATATCACATATTCTTCCAGGTCTAGTGACAACAACACGGATAACGCACGCGTCACCGGCCGGACTTTACGCTCACGTGTCGGAGAGGAACTGGGAGTCAGATGCTGATGTCCCTGACGAATGCCTGGCTCTAGGCTGCCGGGACATCGCATATCAGCTGGTTGCTGGTGATACTGGGCGGCAGTTTAAGGTGAGGATTGTAGCAGGAGCCTCCCATTAAGTAAACTTGCGATACTTGTGTGCTAAAGCTTTTTATTACACTATCGTTTGCCATCTGAAAATGAAATCATGCTTAGGACTTAAGCGACGTAATTTTTTTAATAATAAAATCCTATATGTGGCAGGATATAGCCCAGTAGTTGATACATCTACAGCATATTTGGTTTAACCCTCAATAATATGAGCATTTAAAAAACTAATTATCTGTTCCCGTCTGTCTTTGCATTTTCCACTTTGTCAAACAACAAAATAACACTAAATTAGTGCAAAATACATTTCAAATTCGCATGACAACTGAATACGTAACATAATATGAAACTGACATCATAACAAACTGCAGACATTTTTGTCAATGGCCATTTATTCGGAATAATAGAGATTGATTTGCAATAGGCTTGTCGAGGCTACTAACTTATGGCGTATCGTTTGGTTTTTATGAGAAAACCCTGCAAAATTGTTGAAGGCAGTTATGAAAGCAGAGTAAATCATAGTCACAGTCGTAATTTTTGGATTGATTCATTAATCATTAATCTTTCACATCCCAGAAAAAAAAGAACAATAGAAAATTTATTGTTTCTGGGTTTATAAACGGGTCAGTGGGATGTGAGAGGTTAATAGCAACAAATAAACGAAGAGTATTTATGTCCAACAACATTTTTCATAGATATATTTTTTTACTTTTACTTCGTATAGATAAACGTTTATTTTCAAGTGTAGTAATTATATCATGATTTTGGCGTCTTTCTTTGATATTTGGAGCCCAAGTATGCTAATTCAAAATAGCCTCAGTTGTGTGTCGGCAGAGTGTCAATGGTGTTTCTGACACATTTTTGGTATTCTGCTAAACAATGGCTTACACTGATTGCGACCAAATGTGTCAAAAATAGCCATTGACACTCTGCTGACGCACAACTGATAATGTTGTAAATTAGCAGACTTGGGCCCCAGTTATAAACAACATAGGTACTTACTTACAAATGTATTCTCAAGAAAGAATCCGGGAGAGACCAGGGCCAGGTTATTCCCGGATTAGTGTTAGTTAAGGTTAATTTAATTTAATTTAGTTTAGGAGTTATATTTTATTTATTAGAGTATAGTATTTTTAATAACATATTCACATATATAGTATTATTTTAATATAAAAAATAAATTGAAAAAAAAAAGAAATCGGTTAATTAGAATACCTACTTGTTTTGTAACTAATCATTTCATAATCAAACTAATTGAATGCGTCGAAAGATAACACAATTGCTCTTGTAACAAGACGATTTCAGATAAAGTTGTAATTATCATTATAAATCGTGACAGAATCCACTTTTCTTGTCAACCAGAAGTGTAGTTAATTATTGAGACAGTGTTACTTCTAATCTGACTTCGAGTACTTTGAGTACCTTAGTCTATATATAAGTAGTTGATTATATTCTTGAATTTTTGAACATCGCTAGCTATCAGTAAACATATCAAAATCTAAGTACCCGTTTCACAATCTTCTGATAAAATTTAACTGACAGATAAACCTATGTCTGTTGTAGACGTTTTAGACAAAGACAGATATAAAATATCTGTCAGGTAAATGTTGTGAAACAATCCCTAAGTATCACAAATAAGCCTACATTGGTTTGGCTTCATTTTTTGCCTTGGCACTATCCCATGCATTGGCCTGGCTCTATTACGACAAAGCCTTTATTGGCCTGGCTCATTGGACTGTCTCGCCTTTTGGCCTCGTGTAAATGTACCATAATCGACACTGGAAGATGCCGTCAATTGTTTCTTCTTTGGGTTATATCTAGTCTAAAGTGTTAATAAGTCAGTGGTCATTACGAATCTTTTCGAAAACCTTTGGCTTTTTAATAGAGGCAAAAGTTTTAGATATTTTCCAAGGTTGGTGATATTACAATTTATTTATCAACCCCAAACAGTTTTTCATTGTTATTAAAGCATAAAAGCAAATATTACTTTATTCATGCATGATAAGAATATGACGGCAATGGATTGTGAATATCGAATGAGATTATTGTCTCTTTGAGGCGTTAAATCACCGTAAACTGAAAAAAGCTGAAATTTAAATTCGAACAAACATGTTTCATGAAAATAATGTGAAAACAAAACATATGAAACACTTGTTTAAATATTTACCACGAGTATAATTTAAAATGATGCGAACATAATTTATTTCGCCCACGAAGTGACATAATTGTCACGACATGTTTGCTAAGAGCCCGTTTCACCAATCTTAACTTTAAACAACTAATATCAATGTTTCAGGTGATAATGGGTGGTGGCAGACGCGAACTCCTTCCAAATCTAACATCAATGGTGAATAGCACTGGAAGAAGACTTGATGGCGTAGACCTGACAGAGCTCTGGCATAAAGATAAAGTCCAGAAGAACCGCAGCCATCAGTACGTCACTGATAGGACTGAGCTGATGAAGGTAAATACATACATACATATCAGTCACATCTCTCTCCAATTCGGGTAGGCAGTGACCAATTCCCTCCACTTGCGACGATCAAGCAACACTCCTTACGCTTCATCCACACTCATCAGCCACCTCATACTTGCTCGTCAGTTTAGGTATCTAAATGGTAGGTAATGAGGAAACAGTTTTAATTATGATTAGTCAGAGTAGAGATCTGATGGATTTATCTTCCACTATTTAGCAGACGACAGAAACTAGACTACAGTAGTTTAAGTGCAATAATGAGAGAGAACCTCGTCTCATCGAAGCAAATGAAGACTGAATGAAATGAGACATCTAGATTAGCAGAGGAACTGGCTTGCTGGTTTTACAAAATGGCCGAATAATCACCAAACGTCATAACAACTCTAACCAAATACTTTCTCTTCCAGGTCTTCAACTCTGATGACCTTCCAGAGTACCTGCTGGGTCTCTTCAACGATGACCACATGGATTACCATTTGAAAGCCAAAAACCAGCCAACCCTGGAGGAAATGGTGGAAGTTGCTATCAAGATGCTGCAGAGAAGTCCAAAAGGATATTTCTTGTTTGTTGAAGGTAAACATTAAATTACCTAATTTATAGAGGACCCGGACTACTTACAGATAAAATTTACCTGACAGACAATCCTATGTCTATTTCATAAAACATGACGTAACAGTGAGAGGTTTAAAATATCTGTCAGATAAATTTTATCTGCAAGCGGTGAAACGAGCCCAGTTTGACATGTGTTATGAAGATCGTCAACCATGTAAGAACTATTACTTCCTAAGCCATAGAAAATATGTTTTCATTACCACATACCTACTCTCGTGGTAATATAAAATGAATTATCCAATATTGTTTTCCATAATGTGTTAACAACCTAATAACTTAGTTTTTTTTAATATATTTTATTGACTAGAACAAAATAGGTACTTTCCTCTTTATTTTATATATTGTAACATTTGAGAATGGAAAATGTTTAAAACATGTGTTAATTAAAACATACCACAATACCTCTGCAATCACAATAAGTTATGACTCGTAGAAACAATGGAAACAAAAAATAGACACCATATATTTTAACCACCTTAAGTTTATCTCTACTCACTGACTCTCATTATTTCAGGAGGCAGAATAGACCACGCCCACCACGACAGCTTAGCATACCTAGCCCTAGATGAAACTGTAGAATACTCGAAGGCTGTTAAAAAGGCTAAATCTTTAACCAGTGAACAAGACACTCTCATAGTTGTTAGTGCAGATCATGCTCACACTATGACAGTAGCTGGATATCCTTCAAGAGGCAATGATATCCTATCCGTAGTGGATACAACAAGAGGAATGGATGGTGTACCATATACGACTATTAGTTATGCAAATGGAAAAGCAAATTCTATCGATGCTAATGGAAAAAGGGTTGATGTTACTCTTCATAGTCAATTTCAATCACGTAAGTATTTTTTTTGTATTGTAGGATTCTGAAGGTTAAATAACTTAAAAATACTCTGAGAATGCCAATGGACAGAACCCAAGTTAATACTATGACGAAAACATTTATAAATGAATGACATCTATTTAAATACGGCATTTAGACGGTAGCTTATATTGTAAGCTCAATTAATTTGCTGTGAAAACGAAGATTTGGCACGGGACTGTAAAATACTCCAATATTTAGTTATAATAATATACTTTTTAATAATCTGTGGTTATATTACGTTTTCATTTATATAAAAATAATCAACAATTCCTAACAAATGAAACAACATAGAATAACTACTTTGCTACCTAATAAAGTCACCTGTTGCATTTTCATGGTTTACCTTACTTTATACCTACCTACTGTATTTTTTGTATCAAAAGAATATTTATATTGTAATCTTTTCAATCAGGTGATTTGGACTACTCCTACCCAAGCCTAGTCCCTCTGGACTCAGAAACCCACGGCGGCGAAGACGTTGCAGTATACGCCTCAGGCCCTTGGTCTCATCTCTTCACGTCCAGTTACGAACAAAATTCCATCCCTCACATGATGGCTTATGCCATGTGCCTTGGGGACGAGAAGCACCATCATATTAATTGTAGAATAAGAGACCATCGTCATGGATTTTGGAATTCAGCTGATCATGCCAAACCAACTTTGCTTATAAGTATATGTGCTGTGATTGTTTTGTTTAGACTATTTTAATTCCAGTATTATTTAGTTAATTTAGAGCGCGTTTTACAACTTACAGATAAAATTTATCTGACAGATATTTTCTACCTGTCATGTTTTATTAAGTAGACATAGGTTTTTCTGTCGGTTACATTTTATCTGTAAGTTATTAAAAGAGCCTTTATTATGTGAATGTGATTTTGAAAATGTTTTGACTAAAATGCCGTCCAGTTTTAGAGATGGCTGCAGATTTCAGTAATGATAGAGCTGTAAAAATTTACGAAGGCCTTACTTATATTATTAAAGAGGCTACAAATAAAACATATATTATCTATCTATACATGTAAAAGATACTTACCTATTCTGTACCAAGCCGAAACACAGCGACATTACTCATGAAAATAAACAACTTTTTCCAAGAAACTTGGGTCGATAGGTATGTGAGTACCTACCTATATTTGTGAGCTGAGCGAACAATTATTGGGCTTGGTAAAACCTGTGTTAGGTATCTAGATTACCTTTTTAGGTTCTATTGTTTTTTATTAACACTTACATACTCTATCTTTTGTCTTTTTCGTGAAAAATGAATCTTATCACCTAATATCAAGTCTTCTCTATTTTATTTATTATCTTTATATTTTTTTGCTTTAACCTCCTAAAAATATGTTTGACTGTTTTTTCTTACTCTGTCTTTAATACAAATACCGTAAGTAGATAAACAAAAACATACAAGTGCCTGATATAGTGATGACTTTTTTAATGAAATTCATCATGAATGAAAGCTTATTCTGAAAAATTTTATATATGGTGACTTTAAATTAGTGAACGATAGAAAAGGATATGCATGTACTCGTGTTAACAAACAACTTTTACTATGGGACCAAGGTCGAAATCATTCAAAAAATTTTGAACTTCCCATACAAAATGCATCAGCTGATAGTATGGGGGAACATTTTTTTTTTTATGATTTCGAACTTGGCCCCTTAGTAAAACTTGTTTGTTATCACAAGTATATGCGTATCCTTTTCTATCGTTCACTAATTTAAAGTCACCCTATATAACTTTAACAAAGTCAACTATTTTATGTAAGAAATATTTAAATGGTGATCATTTTGTAACTCAACATAAAGAAGTACTTTGTACAGGGTTTGAGTTAAACAAGCATATTATGTAAAAAAAATAAGTTATTAAATATTCTTCGCGCAGGTCGTGAATGTGAAAACAATGAAAATAATACAAGGTGACTTTAAATTAGTGAACGACAGAAAATGATATGCATGTACTCGTGATAACAAACAACTTTTACTATGGGACCAAGTTCGAAATCACAAAAAAAAATTGTTCCCCCATACTATCAGCTGATGTATTTTGTATGGGGAGTTCAAAAATTTTTGAACTATTTCTATCTTGGTCCCATAGTAAAAGTTGTTTGTTATCACGAGTACATGCATATCCTTTCTATCGTTCACTAATTAAAAGTCACCTTATATAAGTATGAAAATATTATGTATGAAAAAGACGGTGCTTGTGTGAAACCTATGTGATAAGCTGATGAAGTACATTACTATTTAATTTATTGACGAATCGAATTACAATGATAACTAAGGATTTGTGTCTTTTTTTTATTTAAGTACCTATACCTACAAACTGTAAAAAAGTGCAGTTTTTGCTCAATGTCAACCTTTGTGTCGATGGATGAAAGTAAGGATGTTTGTTACTTTTACGCAAAAACTACGGAACAGATTTTAAAGAAACTTTACAGTAGGTATTGTAGCTTGCACAACAGAATTCAGAATAATACATAGGCTACGAGTACCTATATTATTTAACGATATTGTTTAAGTTTTCCAAAATATCGCAATAAACGCAGACGAAGTCGCAGGTAGCCAGGAACTCCAGGAAGTCATTTTTTTATTCTTGAAATCACGAAGGAATACCTAAAATAAATAACAGCGCCATCTCCACGATACTTCTATTACTTACTAAAGAAATATACGGTCTTATGATGGGTAGGTAGTAGCTACTTTAAAAGAACTAAAATAGTTCTCAAGCACCAAACAAGAGGGCGCTGTTATTTATTTAGTAAATACTAAATAGGTACATTTGTGGACAAGAAAAATAATTATTATAAGTCATATCATAAACACATACGAACGATTGAGAGTAGCGTATTGAAAATATATTTTCTCTCATTTAATTTAAGTTTACACAAAGTCATTTTCCAAGATATTGTCACTATCTTGCATAGGTACCTAAACATCCATCATAAAATCATGTTATTATGAAAATCTTGATAGGAACGGAATTAATACATATTATATTGTTATTTTAATAAATAATATATTATTATAATTCATATGCTAACCTAAGTTATTAATATATTATACCTACCCTAATAATGGCAATAGCGGTCGTCCTTTATTCCGGTTTTATTTGCACAATTTTTTTTAGAAAAATGTAGATACCTAAGTAGCTAGAAAAAAAAGTCGGTCGGCGAAGGCTAGACGTCAATATAATATTGTGGTAAATATCAAGATATAATATATACAGGGTGTCCCATAAATGGGCCGACAAACTGACACCGGAGGTAGATGGACTTATGGTGCATCAAATAAGCCTAACATGCCCATAGAAAAGTGTCATGAGTCATGAGTATTGAGTTAGACCAGTTTAAGTGATTTTTGAAAAAAGAACGAGCTTTTGATGTTTTTTGTATCAGAGAGCGATTAATATTCAATTAATTAAAAAGAAAAGTGCGATAACGGCTTCGTCGATACGTATCGAACGATCGTAGGGACATCTCTTGCTACGATCGAATTTAGTTAAACTTTTTTCTATGAAGTGATTACCTATTTCAAGAGTTTATAGTCCAGTCAAATTTTGTGATCTCAAGTGGATCACAATATTTAGCAATATATTTATTGACGTCTAGCCTTCGCCTTTAGTTTTATCTATTCTAGAGTATTGAGATAAAAACTTTACAATAAGTTATCAGCTGGTGAAACATGCATGTCTAATGAGTCTTTTGGAATCCTGCTATTACGTACTTTGTAGATTAAGGTTCCTTGGATGTTTAGTCAGTCAAAAATAGGTATATTTATTTCATAGGCACGAAAAATGTACTCGTGATAACAAACACCTTTTACTAAGGGACCAAGATCGAAATCATAAAAAAAATATTCCCCCATACTATCGCTGATGCATTTTGTATGGGGAGTGAAATTCTTTGAATGATTACGACTTTGGCCCCATAGTAAAAGTTGTTTGTTATCACGAGTACATGCATATCATTTTCTATCGTTCACTAATTAAAAGTCACCTTAATATGTAACTATTGTTTTAAATCTAGCGTTAGATTCGCAAGTTGCAAATTATGTAGGAGCAAACCGATTTTTAGAAGTAAAAAAACTTCACTCTTATAACTTAAGTTAGTAAGATTTTATCTATGCGATTCCAAATTTAAATAAGGTAACAAATTTACTTCAGGAGATCAATTTAAGACACATTTCTTATTCATAAATGCTTATAAAAAAACTCGGAAACATTTTTCTTAGTTCAGAAAAAAATCATTGAAGTTAATTGTCCAATCATTAATATACTCGTAGTAAGCGTCATTGTTTTATGGTATCTAGACACCAAAGCCGCCGGCTCTTTTGACAGCTGCCATTCATATGACGTAAAGCCACCGGCCTAGCCCGGCGGCATGCCGGTGGCTTTGGTGTTTACAGCATTAATTATAACAGCATCAGTTTTTTTAATTGAATTTTAGCTTAAATGACCATTTCCACAACTGATTTCATAAAATGTAATGATATAAACATTCCATCACATAAGAGAGTTTGAAGTCAAGGGCTGCGCGAGCGCCGCACAAACTACCGCCATTGTCCGCTGTCGATCGCTGCGAAATACATTAACAATATCGATGGGTCTTTACTTCGGACAGCGGTGGTGTAGAGTCGAAATTACTTTTAGTGTGCTATAAAATTTCAAGTTAACAAACGAATCATATTAGGTATCTACTTTATGAAAATGACGAGAGCTTAACACGTTGGCGCGCGGTAGGTTTTCGTACTTTGGCAGTAGAAATCATTGATTCTGTACTGTTTATTTTATGATACATAAAAATACTACATAACAATAATAACAGCTATAGCAGTAATCGCAGCAACGGCGCACTGGCGCACTCTTCGAACAAAATCCCATACATCTATTACTGTCATTACCGTAGTGATGATGTGTGAGTATGTACTTATGGTTCAAAGAAACATAAACATTTTACTTAATTTTGACAGTAGCAACAAAAGAGTTTGTTTCTAGAAAAGAAGTGGGCGTGGCCTAAGTGATTTTTTAATGGAAACTAAGCAGCAGTGACCGTAGTAATGGTCATAAGCATTACTACAATTTACGGAAAGGACCGTACCGTGCTATTTTGAGTCTTAATTTCACGGTTATAGCCGGTACCGAGCGCCAACGTGTTAATTATCAATAGATTAAGATCTACGGTATCTACTTTTTCTATTTACGTAGTACTTTTTATCTAGTAAACAATTAGTAGAATTTTGTAAAAAGCTTATCAGATCAATTGAAATTGGTAATTATTTTGAAAAACCTTGCACTAATGATTTAATTATACTAATTGCATTATTTTTATCACTGTACTAAATTGTTTTAATGTAAATAATAAACTTATCTTGAATAAATTCATTTCACGTGAAATTTATTTTTTGTAGATATAATTAGAAACTTGCATCGATGGAGTAGCTGATAAAAAAAAACCTAATATTAATATTACTGATTTTTGTCTTTTTAATGTATATTGTAATTTCTACTCATTTCAAAAGATTGGTAAATTAGTGAAAAAATACTCATTAATTTCACTGTTATTTTAATAGATATTAAAACAGATACCAAACCTACTTTGTCACAACAAAAACTACCAATACTACGTCAGTCCAAGGCTAAATAAAAATTATTTCAAACCAATGGCGACTCCATTCATCTCTTGTTGTTTGAAAACAAATTGCTCTTTTAAGAGGTACGAAAAGATTATGCTCAGTCAGTAGTTGCATGAAAACAGTTGCATAAACACAAGTGCCGAAAAATTGGTTAAAAAAAAGTTTAATATTAATAAAAACTAAATTAAAAACTTTTTTCGTAGAAAAAATATTTTTTATAAAAAACGTAAATTTAAATAGTCCATTTAAATCCCTAAAATGGAATTTTCAATGTTTTGTTTAATTGTTACGTTTTTTGTGTCTCTAAGTGTAATTTCTACGAATACCAGAACAATTAATAAAAGTAAGTTTTCCTTTTTTATAGATTTACCTTAAAAGTAAGTAAATGTAAAAAAAAACTTTTTTAATTTTAAACTATTAAAAAAATAGATATTAAGTAAATACCTACAATTTTCATTTACGTAAAAGTTGTATACCAAATCATAACGTAATTTTCATCATGGGTAACGTTAGTTTTGGTACAACTTTTATATACTAATTCGTAAAATGAGATTGGCTACCGAAATAAGCCTTTTTTAAAGTCTGGGATATACCTATTACCTACTATCTAGTTCAACTATTTTGTTAAATTATTTATCACATTTCGTAATTCAAAGGGTTGAAGTTAAACAATTATGTTGGTCTGATAACATTATTTTTGTTATGCAACTAATTGAAAGCTACTTAACTGATAGTGATTAAGCTTAATCACTCTCTTATCTAGAAATAGACGTAACTTATCTAGGAATTTATTTATGATAAATGCTTAGTCAGTCTATCTTATTTAGGTACCTACTTAGTTTGTCCTTTTAAATGTGTAAGGTCAAAAACATTTCTTAAAATGGGGCTGTTTTACAAGTTACAGATAAAATTTAACTGGAAGATATTTTATACCTGTCAGGTCATACTATATAACTATATAAAATATATAGACATAAGTCTAAAACGTAATGTTTTATAAAAAAAAACATAGGTTTATCTGTCAGTTAAATTGTATCTGTAAGTGAAACGGGCCATGAGAATAAAAAAAGAACATTCTGAAGACACAACCGGAAGAGGAAAACATTGTTACCTTTATACCTTTCTTAATAAAATGTATCGATATTTATAAAACAATATCAAAGGCCTACCGTACTTTATTTGTATTTTAATTAATCTTTAATACAAGGAAATCCTTTGTTATAATTTTAAAAAGATACGGAATTAAGCGCTGTTTTGGGAATACGAGCATGCGCCCAAATGCTTACAATGTTTTCTTGCTTTATGTTGTTTCAATTAAGATCTTTTGTATTAATTGGTTAAATTTTCAATAATTTGTATCTTTGTTACTTCAAACAATGGTAGCCTTTAAAAAATTTAACTTTTAAAAGTGAAATCATTGTTATCTACAACAATACAACAACAAATACTTTGAAATGTTGAATTTTGACTTGTTTACCTAAGTTACTGTTGGAACTTAAGCTAGAGACTTGTTAGACATAACAAATATTTTAAACACTTAGTAACGGGAAACTTCTACATCAAACCTAGTCTCCTAGGTCTTTGAAATTCTAAATACCTAACAAATGTAGGCAACATGCAACAAAACAAAAAGGAATAAATATCTAGGCTGTAATATAGCTCTCTTTACTGCTACTTCTCTTTTTTTTCTGTCTCTATGTACTATCATCTTACAATAAACTGTTAAATAAATAAATAAATAGCTCTTACCAAGTTTCAGAAAAAGTAATCATATCGAATGCGTCATTATTCATTACCTACAATTATAGCTAAGACGGCACGACGTATATTTAATGGACATTTAACTTCTACGGCGTTTTCTGCAATTGGCGAATAAAGTCATTGACACGAGCGTACTGTTAACACGGTCAAGGTGCGCAAACGCAACTTTCTGTCAAACGCATAACGTCACGTAACTAACAAACACACGACATTAGAAACTCTATGCGATAAACAAATTTAAAAAATGTACGTTTAACATTGACCTGCAGATGCTAATAACGAGTAACCTAGATTTCTGGTTTAAATCAGTAGAAAAATCTCTAAATAAACATCGAGAAAACTTTGATGAAATGACCAATGATTAATAAGTACAATAGGCATGATGATTATATTCGACACGTATTTTTTCCTTTTTTCTCTTGAACAAAAAATGACAAAGATACACTATTAGGTTAAAGTTGCTCGTGATGTCACGCCTAAGTAAGATTTTTACCGAGGAGTGACGTCAATACCCTCCACTCCGTAACTTTGATGCTCTGTATCTTTGTATTTATTTATGTATATGATCAGATAAAAAATGTGTTTCAAATATTTTTTAATAGCCTAAAAGACGGACTTATTATTTTTTGAATTTTTGAATGTAGTCATCATCCCTATTATTTGATTGCAAAATCAAAATCAAATCTGTCATTATAATATGATTTAATACATATTACTTCAATACATACATTGTAATCATTAGGATTACAATCGGATTAAAGTTAAAATCTATCTATCTACATAAATAAAAATGTATTGATGTTCGTTAGTCTGATTAAAACTCGAGAACGGCTGGGCCGATTGAGCTGATTTTGGTTTTAAAATGTTTGTCGTAGTCCAGGGTAGGTCTAAACGGTGAGAAAAATTCGAATAATTGCCGGGAAAGCCCTACAACAGACCTTTTCTTTTTCCCATACAAATGTTTTCTTACTAAAATGTAGAGTCAATTTGAACTTTATTCCTACACAATAAAGTTCATTCTAAGGCGGGACAAAGTTCGCCGGGACAGCTAGTAGTAAATAATAATTATATAAGAAAATAGGAAAATACTTATCATGTTAAAACAACGCCATATTGTCTATAATGATACTTCCCATGCAAGTTGCGTACCTGTTGTATGTTATCTCTATCTGTTTTTGCATAGACAACTTTCTTCTTTTATTTAGAACTAGAGGCTGCCCGCGACTTCGTACGCATTTGTCGTTATATCTTGGAAAATAATAATGATATCTCAAAATAATATAGCCTATATTTCATTCTGATGTCCAAGCTAAGTTATTGTAAAGTTTCATTAAAATCAGTTCAGTGGTTTTTACGTGATGAAGTAACAAACATCCATCCATCGGCACAAACATTGACATTTATAATATAAATAGGATTAAACGGAATTACTTGGGTCTATCTCGTCTCTGACTATTTTCAGATATTTAACCTCTCACATCCCACTGACCCATTATCAACCCAGACACAATAGATTTTCTATTGTTATTTTTTTCTGTGATGTGAAAGATTAAACCATAAATGATGACGACGCATTTTTTTTAAATAAAAATTATTAAAAAATATACATATACGGTCGAATTGAGAAACCTCCTCCTTTTTTTGAAGTCGGTTAAAAATATTTAAATTAGTCAAACTGTGATGAAATACGCAAAATTAATAATTTACTTAGGTAATTATAAATTCCACGTAACTCCAATTATTTCCTTCAAAACGTTCAAAACCCAAGTATTTAACCACACGCCAGCAACATCTACCAAACAACCAAATATCAACCTTATGACTTTGAAATTAGGAGTTCAAAGTCTAAGATTTGTTTGAAGTCAACAGTACATGGGTTAATGAGATTCCTTGTTTAATTAAAATTGTACAATGAAATTACTGGTTACCTCAACTTTGACTCTTTGATTTGAACACAACAATTGTAATTAAAATTTAAGCATTTGACATTTAAATTTTACATTTTAATAACACCGCACCTCTCCGCACGCGCCTTCGTACACATTTATATCGTCATATCTACCCAAGATATGGCACTTACATAATATCTTTTGTGCCTAAGGGGCTGTTTCACCATCAATAAATGAAATTTATCTAACATATATTTTATAACTGTTTCTGTCTAAAATACCTATCATGTTTTATGAAATGGACATAGGTTAATCTGTCAATAAAAATTTATCTGAGATGGTGAAATGGCACTGAGTGTTATTGAAGTGTGTAAGCTAGAATACCTATTGCTAATTTTCATTAAAATTGTTACTGGTACGGTCAGCATCATAAGTCGATTAACACATCCAGATTTTCAAAAGTTAAATCACAGTTAAATACACTATTAATTAGTGATTGGCCGAGTACCAGTTTTACCGAGTAACCGAGTACCGAGTATTACTCGGTTTAAAGTTTACCGAGCCGAGTACTCGGCCGAGTTACTCGGTATACTTGAAGTAGGTAAAATTGGGCGCTAACAAATTCGGGATCAAACGGTATTACGACCTACCCTCTGCACCCCGCTAATTATTCGAATGAAACTAATAAACCGCAAGGTCAAGAGAGGAAAAAAATATATAAAACATTGTTCATGAAATTTTCTCCTAAATAATTATGGTTTTAGCAGCTTATAACATTGCTCTAGCTGGGCAAAGGCCTAAGTATGTACCATGAGAATGAATGAGACTATGATCTACCAACCAGATCCAATGCGCAAGGTAGATTTATTTGCACCGAGTACTCGGCATTTTATCTGAGTTATTCGGCCGATTACGAGTAGGGAAAAAAGTGCCGAGTATGCCGAGTACCGAGTATTAACCGAGTACTCGGCCCACCTCTACTATTAGTATAAGAAAATCGCTTAGCAAAATATACTCCAGAGTTAAATGAACATTCAATAAGGTTCAGAATAAGGAAAATAAGTAAGGTTTTCCGTCTAATAATTAGTGTATAACACTTTTGAAAATATGAACTTGTTCATCGACTTATGATGCTGACTGTACAAACAAACAGCTTAACATCCCTCAATATGAACATTGACGTTAAAAATATTAGTTGGAAGAAATTGAGGAAGAATAAGTTCTCTTTTAGAACTTTTGAATTTCGAAAATAGAAGTGGTAGACCATTTTCTAATAAGACACGATTTTCTATTTAAAAAGTTCCAATTTATTCTTTTTTCAGATTTGAAACAAATGAACACAACACTTCTATTACCTACATAATTAATATTTATAAAACAAAGTTTACTTCCTCAAAAGAATTTTCCATGAGACAGATTATTTTCACATTTAATTTTTCATAGTTAAAATCTACTGTTTAAAAACTTTTTAGGCGTCATAGTTTTGTTCTTTAATTTAGAAAGAAATAGAGCAGGTACATAAAGGTCAATAACTACTTTATAATAATTACAATAAACTTCCTTTTCATTTACAGATGACCAAAAACCATATTTTAACGAGAGAAACCCAGACCATTGGAGGATACAAGCACAATGGACCTTGAGAAGAAAGGTGAGCTCATTATGACCCATACTTCTTGGGAACATTTCAGTTTCATCATCATCATCATATATTTAAGAGCCAGGCTCTTGTCGGTGGAGTAATCGCCATCTTTGTCTGTCTTCTGCCAACAATTTGACTTCCTGATACGACACGACGTTAATTTTTTCCTTCACTTGAGCGAAATAAGTTCGTCTTGGTCTTCCTCTTCCTCTCTTTCCCTCAACCTTTCCTTCAACGATGTTCTTTAAAAATTCGTCGTGTCGTATCAAGTGCCCTATCATCCTTCCTCTTCTATTTTCTATTGTTCTCAACAAGGAGTTTCATGACCAGCTAAAAAATTTTCGTCACAGAATGACACAGCGCTATCTACTAAAACTTATCCAATTGTTTTTTAAACATTCTGCTCGTATCATATAACAATAAGTTGTCTAATTCGTAAATTTTATAATCTCATACATGGTACCTACGTACTTATAAAGAAGTTGTTTTGAATAATATGCCTCTTGTTTCGACAGGCATTGGTCTGTCAAATACAAGTAGAGCCTGTGGGTAGTGCGTAGAGCCCTATTGATTTTATGGAATAAACGCAGTTCCAGAAAAAGCTGTTTCTTCAGATTTCAAGGGCATTTTTGCACCTGGGGTTGCGGTGTTACGGCTCGTCCGCAAATCACAGTATGCAACCGCAGATACTTATGCATGATAGCGGGAAAACCGCAGGCTGCGGCCACAAATCCTATACAATCCTTAATATTCACGCGAAAGAGTCGCACGTTGCAAAAGCAGGCGGCCCAGATAACTGCAGATACGGAAGCGGTATAATCAACGAAAAATTCAGCTATAAGTACATACCTAGTGTTATTATACTGAAGTGTAAATGGCGGAAAATCTACTGAAGTAATCTGCCCTTTTAACTTAACAACCTTTAAACTAGACAAGAAAATAAGATTGAAATTTAAAAAATCTAACGTCCCTGCCATCTTCCAGACATCAGCAGAATTCAACACAAAACAAGCGAAGAACGTGATCCTATTCCTCGGAGACGGGATGAGCATCGCGACTTTAGCTGCAACCAGAGCCTACCTCGGGAGAAAGTACAATCACTACGGGGAAGAACTGAAACTCAGTTTTGAGAGCTTTCCTTTTACTGGGTTGGCTAAGGTATGAAACAAAAAGGGGTAAAGTATACCATTCTCTTGAATCTGCATGTCTTGAGTTCATGCTTATATAAACATAAGCCTCCAAAATCTACTTAACGTAGTAAAGTAATCATTGTTTTCGGTCGTTGTTCTTAGCATTTTTATAAACGGTTTGTCAAAGACAGTGTCAAGTTATCTATTGCACATGAATTTGTCTATTAGCAGTTATATTCAGAAGGTAGCAGTTTTTCTGGGAACCTCTTTCTGAAAGCCTCTTCTCGAAGAATGGGAACTTTTCCGCATTCAAAAGATGGAAAATGCTTAGAACTGGATGCCATCAACTTTCCACTAAAAACATCTTTTAGAAACCCTAATAAAACATATATTGTCTGAAACTTATTCGTATATCAGACTCTCATGTCACGATTGTCAACAATTTCACCATTCCACAGCCATACTGCGTAGACCAAAACGTGGCAGACTCAGCTTGCAGTGGTACAGCCTACCTCTCAGGAATAAAAGCCAACAGTGGTACAGTCGGAGTCTCTGGCGCTGTGAAGAGAGGAGACTGCAGGACGCAGATGACAGGACAGCATAATGTTACTGGGCTGATGAAGTGGGCGCAAAATGTTGGGAAAAGTACTGGTTGGTATCTGGTTTTTAAGTAATCGTCATTTCTAAGTAGGTATTGCTATGTAACTAAGTAAATAAGTAGTAGGCATTAAGTTTGCCAATTTCACTATCTGCGAGAGCGCTGGTTCTTATTACCAAAGTAATCAGAATTGGTAATGCTAAAATGTCCAAGGCAAAAACAAGAAATTTTGTCAAGTGATATGTATTCGTATTTTTCCCCCTTTTTATTTACGAACTTTAAATAGGTAAATATTTGTTATGATATTTTTGATGAAGATCTTGAGTGTTGTTCTACACCATGTAAAGTTCTTGAGTCTCTAGGCGTCAGACTCTGGATATCTTAATGCTCTATGCTTCTCCTACAAACTGTATATGTATACTCTCTGAATCTGACCTACAGAAGCACATATCGAAACAAAAGAATTGTTTAATGTCATAATTTTTTTGTCAACATTTCAGGCGTAGTAACAACAACCCGAGTAACCCACGCGACGCCAGCATCGTCGTACGCGCATTCAGCTGACCGTAAATGGGAGAGTGATTCAGATTTGCCTGTATCAGCTAGATGTACTGATATAGCTGCTCAACTGGTTAGGGGAGCTGTTGGTAGTAAGATTAATGTATGTGGTTTATTTATTTATTTTTGTACTAATACGGAAACCGATACAAATATTTAGTAAACGTAAACAGATGAATGAAACATAAGTAGGTATCTAGGTAGAAGTAGCATGTGCTATAAATAAGGTCCCAAAAAGTTGCTATAGAACTTTTTGATATAGGAATTATGAAAGGATAAGATGGCATGGAAATGCAAGACATAGATGCAGGGACTAAATAATTTAAAAATGTATAACATTATTTACAGGTAATCTTTGGTGGAGGTAGAAAGAACTTCGTACCAAAAACAACGATGGATGCAGAAGGCCTCTACGGACACAGAACAGGCACAGATGATCTCATATCTGAATGGCTTCTAAACAAATATTCCAAAAAAAGCAAAGCTATTTACGTATACAATAGAAAACAATTAGAATCACTAACAGATGACTATGAAAACGTATTAGGTTTATTTTCTCATGATCATATGCCATATCATCTAGAAGCTGGTCAAAACGTTCCTACGTTAGCTGAAATGACTGTTGCAGCAATCAATATTTTATCAAAGAATGAAAATGGATTTTTCTTGTTCGTTGAAGGTAAGATTTTTGTTGACAAAGTTTACCTACATCACACCTACATTTAAGTATTCAGTGATCAAATGACAATGATTAAAGAGAATCAAGTCGGTACTGAATCTACAGAAATGACCATCAAAGTAATGTATCAAATTAACATCTTGTCGCCTTCTTCTGATATTTTTGAAAATGACAGTATTAGCAATTAATTTAATAGAGCTCAAGTTTGAATGACCTTTCTACAACTACGTGTTTATCTAATAAATATGTGTGGTTTTCAGTGAAAGAAAATTTTTGTTTACTTCATGACCACACCAATCAGTACATTAAGTACCAATAGAATGAATGAGAATCAGGTTGTCTTATCAAAAATATATGTTTTATTATAGGTGGAAGAATAGACACAGCTCATCACGAAGCCAAAGCTCGTAAAGCGCTGGACGAAACTGCAGAATTTGCCAAAGCGGTCGAAGCAGCGCTCAGAATGGTTAATCCAGATAACACTTTGGTTGTTGTGACGTCAGATCACAGTCACACCATGACTTATAGTGGATATAGTACTAGGGGCTCGGACATTTTGGGATTTGTTAATAAGGTATGTGTAGCTGATGTAGTATAAATTGAGAGAGCGTGTGTTCTTAGTACAAGGAGCTTCATCATCAAATTTAAGATCATGTTACTCGTGTCAATGGAGTCTTCGCCAATCTGCTCTTTTCTCTGCCGTCTGGTACAACACACCTTGTACCAGGCCAGTGCTAGCTGCAATACACGCTACAAGAACCACGTAATTAACACAAGTAGGGCATTTACTGTTCAGCACACCAAAGCTCTTGCAGCCAGCACTCTGAAACCAGAAAGTGATCAAGCAGTGTCTCACATTTTTTTTTATAATTGCTCTTTCGAGTCCTCAAGTAATCAAGCTGATTATCTGAATATCTGTTTGAAGTGACAGATAATTTTGCATAACCAAAACACGTAAACATAGCGCCTATTTTAGAAGGGACTAAACAGTTTTTATTTCTCTATTTTCAGATGAATGGATCAGACAACTTACCATATACCACAATCAATTACGCCAATGGACCCGGTTTTAAGCCGCACGAAAACTTCGTCAGATATATTCCTACAACTCATGATATAGGTAACTTATTTGGTATTATTACTTTTGTTTCTAATTTTACAGTTGCTAGTCATACTTCCAATGGTTTCATCAATTTAGCACCAAATTAGCAACCTTTACGTAGAAGCAGTTGAAATACCTCTTCGACTTATAGCTAATGAAGTCTAGTCACTAAAGCCGCCAGCCGGGCGGTTAGAACCCAGCGGGTTAATGCCGGGGCTAAAACTGTCATGCTGGCGGATTATGCTGCCGGGCCGGCGGCTCAGGTGTGTAGACACCTTGATATGGAGAATCCGTCACCCAACAAGAGTTAAGAAGGACGAGGAAGTAAGGCGCATGCCTGAGACGAGTCCTACATTGGACACCGCTGACGGGTTCGCAAAAGTATGCGAAAGTTTTCCCACGCTCCCGTCTACAAGCGGCTAGTAGGAACATCGTTTGTTTTTTTTTAGGTGTGTAGACATCTTAAGTTAATATGAAATAAGCCCCTCAGCAAAAACCTTCTTGTCTTTGAATGTCTTATATTGACACACAAGGTCTCAATGAGAAATATATTCTCAATCTTCCTTACGTTCCCAGAAATAGCACATCCATATAGAGATAGGATCTGTTGGCACGTAATGCAAGCATGCAAAACTTCAGCATCCGATATCTATTTGATAACTCTACAGATTCTGGTAACGGTCCAATATCTTTTAGATTGCAAATGTTCAGACGGTGTCTGTAACTTATGTTTACGTTGCAACAGTGCCTTATGACAACATGGGTATCTTGCCATTATTTTTCTGTCTTTTACAAGGTTTAGGCAGAGACAGAGCAATTCCACTCTTTTATCAATTAAATGTTGGGTGTCTTTAAAATACAGTTGAGTGATATTGTCAATGGTTTTAACATGAGAAGACTTGATCCACAGTTGACAAATACTTCCTTGCTTGCTTCTAATTAACACTCTACACTATCATTTGTTTTTCAAAATTCTCTTAAATTTCAGAAAACCTGAATTTCACGTATCCAGCCGCGGTGCCTCTACCGAGAGAGACGCATGGAGGCGAGGACGTGGCAGTCTTCGCAATAGGACCCTGGTCTCATCTTTTCACGGGCAACTACGAACAGAATTATATACCTCATGCTATTGCGTTTGCAGCTTGCATGGGGCCTGGTTTGACTAAGTGCTCGAATTCTTGAAGTAGAATTTAGATTATGATTTAGTAGTCATGTGAGTGAGTGAAAAATGTTTTGACATAACATGTGTAATAGTGCGATACAATAAAGTTGTCTATTTATTTAAATCTTGCCGGTTGCTAATTTACAATATCCGCAACAAATTTGATCGCAATTAGTGTAAGTCATTGTCAGAATAACAAATGTGTCAAAAAATGCTATTGGAACTCTGCCGATACACAACTGAGGCTATTTTAAAAATTTTAAATTAGCAGACTTGGATGTGTCTGGTGCTGTATCGTCACTCAAATAAAAAAGGTCTATGTTTTATTCTAGGTCTACCGAAACGTGTATGTTATTCTTATTTTTCATTAAACTTATGTGATAACTTTAAAATAATTATTTAATAATTTGTAAATATTATGAAACTTTTGAGGTACTTATTAATTATCTATAGTTAAGTAGATAATTGTTCCCGGCAAACTTTTTGCGTACTTATGTGACATCTCACCATACAAATAGCTCCATTTTTATGTTCAATCAAGATATGTTTGCCATCTCCTGTACTTATGATTATTTATCTAAAAAAAGTATTCATTTTAATTACAAAACGACATTTTACTAAATTAATTTCTTGTAAGGTCCACACAAGCTCATTTATGAATAATCTTACCCTACGCCTCAGGACAATGTGTATCTTGTAACAAGATGATACCCAGCTTAGTATAATATCACATGCCAGTTAGTATAATCCTAGTATATTGTATGCCACTTTGTATAATCCTAACATGAGCTGTTGAATAAAAGGGTTCATAATTGAGAGATTAATGAAGAAAGTGTTACTTAGTTTACATGAAGTTGGTATAAGTCCTTACTAGTGGGTTCTTGTGGTAAAACTAAGAACTAGACATGAAAATCCAAAAACATTTAAGCTTCTATTAAAATTTACTTATTTTGAGCTAGAGTATGATAGTCGTAAGGGCCAAAATACAAATTCACGACACGACGCGACACGACGCCGTGCGTCCTAAAACGATACGACACGACACGACGCGACGCGACACGATGCGACACGACGTCGTGGATTTTCACGATGCGACGTCGTACGACGTCGTGTCGCGTCGCATCGTGTCGCGTCGTGTCGTTTCGCGTCGTGTAGTGAATTTATGTTTTAGCCCTGACTATAGTATGTTGCGAACATCCTACTTTATTTTAACTTAAACGTAGATAAGCTGACAAGAATAAAGACAGTATGAAATGATAATCGTTGTCGCTTCGTATTTCGACACTATAACATTTAATTCAACTGTGTAAGGTTTAAATTTAATAACGTAGATATAAAGTAGAAAGAAAGACTTTACCCAGCAGGATACAGACAGCTCGATGAGATCAGAAGTAGGTACGTGCAGTGTCCCTTCATATCTTGGCATTAAAACATTACTTTCAGCGTAAGTCTAGGTATTAAATTGAAAACATAATGTACAGTCAGCATCATAAGTCGATGAACACATTAACATTTTCAAACGTTATATACACAATTATTAGACGTAAAACCTTACTTCTTTTCTTCATTTTGAACCTTATTCGATGGTCATTAAACACTAGAGTATCTTTTGCTAAGCGATTTCGTGTATTTTACTTTTGGAAATCTGAATGTGTTCATCGACTTATGATGCTGACCGTACAAAGAAAGAGGTTTTTACTCACTACCGGGACACGAAGGGCTAAGATAAGATGTACAAATACGTAGCAGTTTATTTTAACGACGGGTATTATTGTTTATCTCTCTCTGACGTGTAAATGTGAAAGGTGATAGACAGAGATGGAAATATTTTGATATTTTATTATCTATCAATGTATTTAATAACTTAATGGAAGTCTCGGTCTTAACCAAAGCACCTTGATCGCAGTCGAATCGTCTCAAAACTAGGCCAATGAGGTCGAAGGCAGGAAATGGGCCAATTTGACGGACGCGCAATTATCCGAGACCTATTCCACCCCTAATGAAAACATTGCTGTTTGGTTGCTCGACCGTACTTATGATCGGTAAGAGTTAAGTTGGGAACTGGGCAGTATGTGTGCCGAAAGTATTATGTCTCAAGGAGTCTCGAGAAACACGAGCGTTGTTATGTGACGAATACGTATTTAATAAATGATGCGAAGTTTGTATAAGTTTCAAGCGAAATTAGTTATAAAATATTCATTTGTTTCATGATTGGACGCACAAACGGTTTTTAGATTTGCAACCTTATCATAACTTTGGAGAATATCCTCCTGGCGCATAGCAGAACTGGATAGAGCGTGTGATGTAACAGGCTATCTATTAGTGGTGGGCCGAGTACCAGTTTTACCGAGTAACCGAGTACCGAGTATTACTCGGTTTAAAGTTTACCGAGCCGAGTACTCAGCCGAGTTACTCGGTATAGTTAAAATAGGTAGAATTTCGCGCGAAGAAGCTCGGGAGCGAGTGTTAGAACTGTCCCTCCGCACCCCGCTAATTGTTTATAATGAGAACAATAAACCGCAACCGTCAAGTGGCAATTTTTTTTTGAAAAATCACTGCTTTTGCATTTTTCTTCTAAATAATTATGATAATAGCAATTCATAACATTGCTCCAGCTGGGCAAAGGCCTAAATATGTACCATTAGAAGGAATTAGACTATGATCTACCAAGCAGATCCAATGCGCAAGGTAGATTTATTTGTACCGAGTACTCGGCATTTTAACCGAGTTATTCGGCCGATTACGAGTAGTGAAAAAAGTGCCGAGTACGCCGAGTACCGAGTATTAACCGAGTACTCGGCCCACCTCTACTATCTATGTATATGTGTATAATAAAGTGGCTGAACTGTGTAATTTATACATAGAACTCATACTATTTTGCAATTCCAAATGGACATTCAAAACAATACTTATCTTATCTTATCTAGCCATCGTTATCCCACTGCTGGGCAAAGGCCGCTCTCCTCCTTCTCCATGATTATCTATCCTGAGCCGCCTCTGCCCAGTCGTTCGTGAAGGTGTCCAGTTTATCTCGCCATCTTTTCCGTGGTCTGCCGCGAGGTCTTTTGGCGGTTGGTTGCAATAAAAAATACTACTCAGGCAAAAATGTCAAAACTATCGATCTATTACGCAACCATATAAAATGTCCATGTTTATGCAAATTCATGATTCCAATTAGATTTTCCCCGAAAACTCAAAGCTCTATTCCCAGAAAAGCTTCCACGCGTTGCAATATGCGCTAAAATGCAACACGAATCCTATACAGCCTCCATTCACCCCTCATTCGCAACTCAGTTACCTCCCAACCCTCGGAGAGGGTGCACGTCGGTAAAGCCTCCCTCTTTACGTAAATAAACGCGGTTGTTTTTATAAAAAAAACTCTTTAAATGAAGATTGAAGTTATGGGTGAAACTGGTATGAAAACATTATTTTATAGATGTTTTTGTCTGGTTGCTTGTTTTTAAGCGTTGTTTTTGTTGCGAATTCTTTCTAATCTGTTTTTCAAATTCTTTTTTGCTTTTGTTTTTATTTTGATAGTGTAACTTTTGGTTTTTTACGAATATTAATAAAATAGTTAATGTTTGTGCCAATGGGTATGTAGGTATACTCGTAGGGATAGAAATGAGATACCAATTAAACTCTAGAACACAAATTAATTCAAAAAGATTGAGGCCATAAAATGTTAAAATAAGTCAAATAACAACATCCAAATAAATGAGGCGAAGCATACACCAAAACCAATTTCACCAAAGATTCTTTACACAGTGTAAAGTAAATCAAAAAATTTGCACTGAACACAAATTGTTGAATCCCGCATAAAGTTAGAAGGTCATGGGTGAACCTTTTGTTTATTTTGTCATGTAACTTTCGGGGATAACTCGTGATCGATACATGGTACATACATACTTTGTATATCTTTAATTATACATGGTGTAACAGAAAGGGGGTATAATGCCAAAACACGATAGTCTTCATGAAACTGAACAACTTTAACCAAGAAACATGGGTCGTAACTCGAAAAAAAATGTTGGATCGCCCATACTTACTTGATCAGCTGATCGGACATTTTGTATGGGGAGGCCAATCTTTTTTTTTCGAGTTACTACCCATGTTCCTTGGGGAAAGTAGTTCAGTTTCATGAGGACTATCGCTGTGTTTCGGCATTATACCCCCTTTCTGTTACACCCTGTAGTTTAGTTAGTTAATACATTGCGCGTCATTACTATTCATCGATCTTAAGGATTCTATTTGCAACTAACCGAAGAATAAAGTATGCGTGATTAACTTGTATAAAACTATCGCATCTACAGTGGTAGCGCGGTTGCCATTTGAAGTTTGATATAAATCGAGTCAAAATATCGGGCCAACCGCCTACCTCGGTAAGCGTTTTTAATATAAATTCCAATCACAACTGCTAGTGCGTAAAGAGGACTAGAGAAGATCATGAGAAGACAATGTATAGAAATGTAGGTATGACATATATGTTATGTATCCGTGGTCCGGTGAAAAATCTAGCGCAGCTGTGTATCTACATCTCTAAAAGCAAATCATACTATACAAAAAAGAGAAACTATCCACATACATAAAAGGTACATATAATTGTTAGGTAACAAAAAGGGTGACATGAAGTATTTTTAATTTTATAACGGCATTTAAGAGCTTCTTGGAACTGATAATATTTTAGCTAAAAGCCTGTAGCCCTTTTTGCACGGTGTTTTCATTTGTCATGTTTCGGCCCCGGATTCTTCTCGGAAAACCATTTTAAACGATTCTAGAGTAGACTCGGGTCTGACAATCGAATAGCTTCATATAAAACTAAGAATAGCTTTATATAAAATCAAGATTAGCTTGACATGGAAACGAGCTCTTTTTTGAGAAAAGTTTAAAGAGGATTGTGAGTCTATCGTGCGGCGCGAGTTTAGGTATTTTCAAAAATTCTATCTGTTTCACATTGTCAGCGGGGGGGTAAGCGCGCGGGGCAGGGGCGCGGCGGCGCGCGGGCGGGCGGTGGCGTTTGTTTTGCGTCGACTTCAAAAATATTTCATCTTTTATTGTAAATAACTGTTTTCAGGCAATCTTATCATGTTTTAGTATAGGTAGGTATTCTTTCAACACGAAATTTCAAAAATGACGAGACATCTCTACTTGTTTACACCATATTTAATTAGATAAATTCGGTTGCCTATACCTATTAAAATTAAGAAAAGGTCAAAATAAAAAGTACTCCATTCTTCTGCTTCTTTCAAATTTTTCTTTGAGTTTCCTTCCGAGCTTGGATTGAAAACATTTTAAAAGGAACTTATATTTTCAAAAGCTTCTCTGCAATACTGTAACAAAGCTTATTTACCTACTTCACAATACCCTTCATTGTGCAAGCTCCATCTGCAAGCTCCATCAAGCTCGATCTTTTATGTACATAAAATAGCTTGGACAAAAGCTTGCTTACAAGAAAGCATAATAGCTGTGAAACCCTCTCACCAATGTGAAAGGAAGTTGCTAAGTACGAAACAGAATAATACAAATATATATAGATAAATAGGATTAAAACAAAACAATGTTTAGGTAAAGTTTGTTTCTGGTATTGATAACCAATATGTAGACTCTTTTTCTCGTAAAATTCAAGAATTAGAAGTTCAATGCCCTATGTCGAATTTAGAAAGACAGTAGATGTGTATAAGTGAGTAATGCTGAGCTTAAACGATCATTTGACTAAGCTGCCGTAAAATAACCTTAAGACGGAACACAAATAACGTAAGTCTACGTTATATGAATAAGTTACTATGCTTAGCAGACAATTTTGTTTGTTTCGTGGAAATAAACAAAATTACTTCTAAACTCGATCTCAGCCTGTAGATGCCCACAACATAGGCCTCTCCAATTCTCCAGCGCGACCAGTTCATTGCCATCTGCATCTAACTAAACCCTGCGGTATTTACTAGGTGGCAGGCACTTTTAGCTAAGATTTCCATTAATTCTAAGTATAAATACTTTTACGAATAAGCGTCTGTGTTGTTTCAACATTTTTATGTTTCTAACGAAACCACACGAAACCTCAGATATTTTTCATGTCACACGTAAAACTGCAGACCACTAGACAAGTGCACGACCGTAGCAAGTTGGCTACGATATTAGCTACGGGGGTTGAAAAAAAGTGTGGGTAATAGTATTTGTTGTTTTAAAAAAACTTTTTTTTTCTCATAAATCAAACTCTGACCAGAAAGAAGTGTTACAATTTTCTTTTCATGAAAAATGTAGGTTTGCTTACTCGTATTATGTCACTAAAGAAAATTCCAATAAAATATATAAACAGACATAATAAATGGGACATTAAGGAATCCTTTCTACCATCTTCAATAAAGAGATACGATACGTTCAATCAATATATTCGTTCGTCGTAGCGTGATTCAAGTAGATGGATGGCATTTATTGAATAACGACGACGTAGTGGATTATGTTGCATATCTATTGATACTTGATAAACGAGAGATACAAATCGTTGCAGGAAACACCATTAAACCTAACGCTCTGTTATACCTATAGCTGATTTTTTTTAATATGGATAAATACGAAAGAGGTTTTACTTCACTATCATTTAATGTGGCACTGAGATGCGAAAAACATTCGGCGCTTTCGAGTCCAAATGGTTTGCGTCCCACTCCGACTATTTGAGATGTCAATACGTTAGAAAAGAACACACTACTGAGAGGGTTGCTATATGAATATTGTTGCCATTTTGTTTTCTAAAAGTTGCAAACTAAAATATTTAATAATGCAAAATTAATTATAAAAAAGTTGGTTCTTAGTATTTAACAAATAAAAGCTAAGAAAGGTGTCGTACTTAAATGTCGCTTAGCTCGTAAAATAGCTAAATTCATATAAAGGCAGGTAGCCAAAAATAGAACTTCGAGATAATATTTTCGTAACACAAAAGGATACTTTTCTTTAGAAAGTGCCTAGTCGTCTATGAACAGTCACTATCCGCGGCTTATCCATTTTTCATTGAACTTTCACCGTTTCCCTAGATCCTTCCAAGTCGAATGAAACTTTGCAGATTTAAAGAGAGCCGAGGTCAACTTAAATTGGACAATGTTCCCTTTCGTAGAATGTTTGGCAAATTCCCAAATATGACTTTTGCTTTGCTTCTCTTGTCCCGGTATTAAATTGTAGGATTTTTTATGAAAAGAAGTTACGTTGTTGTTTTGAAAGGCTTTGTTTTGAAACTATTCCGATTGCAAACGTAGGATATTCTTACATACCTTAATACATACATACCTACCTGTATATATACCTATACGCCTTTCTCCCATCGGGGTAGGTAGAGACCACTTCGCTCCACTGGCTTCGATCCAAACACACTTTATAAGCTTCATCCACATTTATCAGTCACCTCATGCATACGTCGGTTTTGATTTGACACAAGTCTTTGGTTTAGGATGTTTGTGATTGAGAATGTAAATTACTAGCAACTGTCAGTCAGGGGGCTTAGCACGGCATGCCGCGACAATTATCTCACGCATGCTGTCCTTATCACATGTAAAACTATAGACAGAGACGTAAGCGTGACAAACGCATGACAACGTCTTGTCACGGAGTGCCATGCTAAGCTAGCTGGATTTTAAATAGAATGAGTGACTTTGACTTAAAACAAAGGAAACAATCAAATTATACTGGGTGTAACAGAATGGGGGTATAAAGCCGAAACACAGCGATAGTCCTCATGAAGGTCGTAACTCGAAAAAAATATTCGCGTTCCCATACAAAATGTCCGATCAGCTGATCGAGTAAGTAAGGGTGATTCAAAATTTTTTTTTGAGTTACGACCCATGTTCCTTGGGAAAAGTTGTTCAGTTTCATGAGGACTATCGCTGTGTTTCTGCTTTATACCCCCTTTCTGTTACACCCTGTATAAGTATAATTATTATTAGAGAGAAAGTGAAACACGTGCCCTGACTAAATTAATGAATATTTAGTTACAAATCATTGTTTTGCTCCCTTTGATTTACGTCAAGACGCTACCAATGGTAGCGCAGGATAATTACCTTAGTAATCATTCTAGCTACCTATAAAAAATATATTTTTTTAACCTATCAGATCTCACTGCTAAGCATAAGCTTCCCCCGCACCTTTATATCATTCCCTATCCCCGTCAACTTTTGGCCAGTTTGCTTAGTATGCAACCGGATTTTTCAGAGAATCTGAAATAACTTCTACTACCTATAACTAACGAAGCTATAATTAATTATATTTAAAAGTAAAAAAGGTATAATAGTTATAAAAGACGCATGTATAAAAAAACATAAACCGGTTCAAATTCACAACATTCTGAATTCACAATCACAATATTAGTAAGTAGGTACGAGTACATTGTTTGTTACGTTATCATAAATATTTCTCTTCCCGGTATTCTTATTATCTAACTTGTTCATCTCGAAATAAATGGATTAGGAGAGTTGTATTTCTACTAACTATAGTCGAGTCATTTCAAGTCTGTTGTAAACATCTTCAGGAAAACTTTTGAAGCATTGTAACACTTGTTTAAGCAAGAAAGTAAACTGTCTTTCTTGCATTAGTGATTGCACCTCTAACTAGGCTTGATATTCAATACCTAACCATAATACCTACTATATCATACTTATCTATCTAGAATTGGAACACGTAGTTTTTGAAAAGGGCAACCCAACAGAGTTTCTTGCTAGATTCTTCTCTTGGGAAAACTGCACTCTTGCAATCTAGCATTTACTTTAAAAAATGACCTATCTTCTGTGATGTCAAACTCGTCCTACAAGATTAAATACATTTTCATTTTTATTTTATTTTTCTTTAGTGCGTTTCGTATTTTTTATATCAAACGTCAAAACTTAAGTAGAGGAGGTTCAACCATTAAACATAATACCTACATAATAAAAAGGGCGATAAAAAATGCACATCATCAATTTATTAAATTATCGTTAATCAGCATTTGAATTTAGAACTAAGTACTTTATTGTTTTTTTATTTGGATTTAAACCACGAATGACAAAGCAATTTTATGGTGTATGCGACACAAATAATGAAATCGAAATAAACCAATTGCGTCATTCCAACGACCGATTTGCGTGCATTCTTTATCACCATTTACTGTACAAAAATGTGACATTACAGCAGAATTAAAGTGGTAGAACTGTAACTTTAATATTCAGTTAGGATAGGCCATTGACCCCGTCAACATGAGGCTTACATCTATGGTAATGAGGCCTTTGTTCTACTTCACCACAATTGAGTAAAAACATTTTAGTCTTATGCAAATTCGTTTTCGTGCAAAGCTTTTTCATCAGACATTAATTTTCGAAAATTGTGTTGTCCTAATTTGGTTAGCTGTTGTAGGTACCTACAACGTCGTTATCAGCACTTTACCGTCCTCACTACAGGGGCACGAGCTTACTCTCATATAGAAATGATTTGGCCTACAACTACGTATTTCAGAAGTGCTTTTTTATATAATTTAGTTTGTTTACATCATTTTATACCTACGCATTTTTAAACTTTATTATGTGGAGTGTAAAGAAACATTTTAGCTGTTGTTCTGTTTATGAGCAAGTTTTAAGTTGCAGAAAAGTTAATTTGAGTTAATTTACCCTTGAAATATCGTGTTGTCATCCGACGGTTCATTAGATCAGTGTTAAGTTTAACTTAAGCAGCTTATAAGGATTTTCTCTTCTACCTATTTGGTCGATACGTCTTGTTCGGTCTCTCTCTCTTCTGTTTACCTTCTGCTTTACCTTCCTTAAAATTGTGTCGTATAAGAGCTGAAACCACCGAGAATAGACCAAGAGCTACAAGAAGAACTTTAGCGTCTCTTAAAAAAACATTACCTCTCATTTTACGTACTCGGTTAAAAAAGGTAATGAAATTTTATGTTGCAAGCGACATTGTACAAGTATCAGACATAAAACAACTTATATCGTTTCCCATTTCACTAAATGATTGCCTTTGTATCGTTTCTTTATTGAAGTCGTTGAGATCAGGCACAATTGCCTTTAATCAATTGAAAATGTTAGATTACTTGCAATTCTCTATATACAATTGATAATATACTTAGATACCTATAATTCATTGTGTGGTAGAATAAATAAGGGCATTTCGCACTAGCTAATTATAATTATTTATTGCTCTTCCACAAAGTTACATAGGATGTTACAAATACATTAAAAGAACATTTTGTGGACCCTGCTATTGGTCTTGGTGTCGGTTCAATTAATTTGATGAAATCTTGACAAACATCATATTAAGAATAAGACGAGTCTTGTCGTTGGAGCCTCCGCTATAACTTTCCATGTTAGACCTGGACACCTTGGTAAGTACCTGGGCGGAGGAAGCTCGAGACAGAAAGTCATGGCGGATGAGGCGAGAGGCCCTTGCCCAACAGTGGGACACAAATGGCTAAATTAGATTAAATTAGACCTAAAACCGATTCAGCGGTCTATTCGCTAATGCGTACAGGCCGATACTTTCAAAACGGTGAAAGTTAAACATTAAATAATTAAAAAGTTTGGGACTTTACAGATAAAAGTATTATGGACAACATTATCCGCTTCGGTCCTTTTTGTTGTTTCTTGTTTTCTATATTGATATTCTGTTGCTTCTACAGGGTGTAACAGAAAGGGGGTATAATGCCGAAACACAGCGATAGTCCTCATGAAACTAAACAATTTTCCCAAGGAACATAGGTCGTAACTCGAAAATAATTTTTGGATCGCCCATACTTACTCGATCAGCTGATCGGGCATTTTGTATGGGGAGGCATTACGCCCCCTTTCTGTTACACCCTGTATAATAACTTTTTATGTACACGTGTTACCTACCGTATGTTCTGTATTTATAAAAATTGTAAAGCTTTATTTGTAAAGAGCTACCCATTAGAGTTCTCGCAAAATTTTTCTCTGGGAAAAATTGCTTCTTTGCGAATCTAGTGTAAACATTTAATAAAAAATAACATTGATATTTGATACTTATAGGTACCTAACTTCGAGAGCTTTGCTAGGTATTTGTTCCTATATTTAATAAAAAATAACATTGATATTTGATACTTATAGGTACCTAACTTCGAGAGCTTTGCTAGGTATTTGTTCCTATATTTAATAAAAAATAACATTGATATTTGATACTTATAGGTACCTAACTTCGAGAGCTTTGCTAGGTATTTGTTCCTATATTTAATAAAAAATAACATTGATATTTGATACTTATAGGTACCTAACTTCGAGAGCTTTGCTAGGTATTTGTTCCTATATTTGTTTACGAAATAAATGTTTTTTGGGTTTGGCTTTATTTGTTGTGGAAAGAACACTAATTAAAGGTTTTTGATACAACCTACAATGTCAAAAATAACTTCACTTTCCTAACTGCTGGCGTGGGTGTATGATACGACATTTTGAAGAGAAATGCTGCTACGGAGTCTGTCCGCTTATGTTTGAGCTCCTATTAGTATTCTGAGTTCCATCCTTGGGCTTCAACGACACAATACCCTTCTTGTTTTAGCCTGAATAAGTAATACTTATTTGTCCAATTGCATAGTTGTTTGTTAAAAAAACTTCAGATTTTTAACACTAAGGCCCAAAACACTCGGTGAAACGCAACTGCAACGCAGCTGAAACTGCTAGTTACTTTTGAGTTGCATCGAAGTTTCTGCTATAGACTCCTTTAGAAAACCACACACGATGCAACTGAAACGAAACGTTTCAAACTAATTGCGTCTTACAGTAGCAGATAGAGGTTGGTCTTATGGATCATATTTTTTTTCTACATCTGTCGTCGGATTAATTTTACTCTGAGCCAGTTGCAAAAAAGGTCAATTGAACTAATGGATCGTTACACCCATAGTCATCACTGATATTGTTAAAAATCAGAATAAAGCGACACGATGTTTCATTCAATCATTTTCCGACCCTTTAATACGTACAATGTTTACTTAACTAAACTTAACTAAGGTTAACTGAACCTCTAATTATCTCGTCTATGATATAAGTAGGTAGGTACTAAACTAAAGTATCTAAAACACCTTCATTTCCATACAGCATCTCCAAAAAAGTCAGAAGAAACCCGCGGATGTACCTGGCGCCTCCGCCGTTGGTGTCGAAGTCGCCGCTGTCAGCTGTGGCGCCTCCTGCTGCTGCCTTTCATCCCGATCCTGGCGCTGATCGTCCAGACCACCCTGTCTTTGAGGAGCAGCATCACTAATGGAAGAGATGTGGCTGATGTGGAAGAACAGGTACGATTTAGAGATATTATTTATTTTATTTTATTTGCTTTAGAGAAATTATTTATTTCATTTTATTTATCAGAAAACAAAACAAAAGGCGATCTTTCCAGATTGGATACATTAGTGTAGCCTTCGTAGTTGGAAATTGAATCGCGAATCGAAAGATTGAATCAAGACGCATCATCAGCAATCAGCAGGTCCTTTTTACGTTCACAGTACAAGGCTACGAGCATGAGACAACACCTTGTTCAATAGGGCTTATCGTTTACGTTAAACATGAGCTTCTTTTGCGCTACAAACAGTATACTCTACCCAAAATGGTAGATGCCTTTAAAAAAAGAAAGATATTATTATCTGTCACGCCTCTTTCCCATCGGTTAGACAGAGACTCACTTGCTACGATCCAAGCACATCTTCATTCATATTCAGTCATCGGCTACAAAACATGACCAATAAAAATAGATTGTACGAAAAAAAAATTCACTGAAACAAAACACTAACACTTTGGTGTTAATAAACTCAAGTTACCACCAAGCAGCATCAAGATAAAAAGTCTAATTTAAAGAGTGTCAGCCGAAGTGTCAGCACACCACTTTCAACTCAATGACATCAGTGTCTAGTGTCAGGGAGTTTGACATCGTCATGACAGGGTCACCACAGATCAAATAATTCAGTGTTTCCACTACAAGTTCAACAACACTGTTGTGCAAATTCATCACGAAAATCGTTTTGCTTTGTTTGCTACATTTTGTGCTTTAGAAACAAAAAAAAAGTACATCATTCTGTTTATTTTGGCATTTTATTACCTCTTTGATCAGTTGAAATGATATACTTAAAATGAAAACTTATTTAACGTATAACTTTTGAACCCAGGGACCGATTTTTAAATATTTTTTTTAACGTACTTAGAATAATGCAAGGAATCATTTCCAAGTACTCCCATGTCTGGGCAGCATTTGGTCCACTTTGGTCAATGTCCTTTTAGGTAATTAATTTACCCCAAACCCCCTCATTTCTTTCATTCAAAACATAACCAATATTTTGAGAAAGATGGCTTACTAATATCAACATTCAAAACTAAATGTCAATATTCTCGTTGCAATTACGTTTCTAAATGTAATTATGACCTACTGTGTGTATTTACTTTTTAAGCTGTGGCACGAGTACAGAGTAACATCCCGCTCGAGCACTTCATGAAAATTTATAAGCTCCGTACCATGTTTTGTATTTTATGCCATTTAGAAGATTAGTTTTAGCTAAAAATGGAATTATTGTTTGTTTTGAAGCGACACGTTTCGGAATATTTACTGCGTAGTAAGGAAACTTGTGGAAGGGAAAACAGGAATAAAGCTTGACTGGAAAATACTACTCTTTTTTGTAAACGTTCAATATGCTTTGAATTTCTAAGTACCTTATTCTCGTCAACCAAAAATACCTTTTCCTTTTTACTAATAGGTATTTGCCCTTTTTATTTCATTTAAAAAATCTGCTGAATTAAGAACAATCTCTTTTTTTTCCTGGTATTATTTTGGTTGAAAAGAACATAGACCTTCCTGTTATTTCCCTACGATTGTTAAACAAACCTACTTAAATATTTCAGTACCTAGGTACATAATACATTTCATACCATTAATAAAATTAATAAATAATAAGAAATATAGAACTTAGGGGTGTAGGTAGGTAGGTTATAAATATACGTGATCAGAAAACCGGTCATGTTAACGCCTCATTCCTCCGCTGTCATATTTGCATTGACGAGAGATGAAACATCACATTCCAAACTTCATTATTAGCTCTAAGACCTTGGGAAAATGTTATACTTATTCTCATAATTCTACTAATAGTACGAACGAAAACGTTTTGAAAACGAAAGTGAGGTTAGATGGATATTTGTTATTCTTTCTCGCAAAAACCACTGAACTGATTTGATTAAACTTTCAACATTGTAGTTTACTCATCAGAATAACATAAACACTATATTATTTAAAAACATTGTATACTTTGACCAAGGTATGACAATAAATGAAAACTATTGCCTACATCGCAAAGCAATCATTAAAAAACTCCCAATAATATTATAGGAAAATTACGTAACATACCACTTAAAATAAGAATGTCGATATTGTTTTTTTAAAACTGAAACTAGATGTGTAAAAGTCGCGGCCGGGCCTAGTAATACATTTTACTGTCCCTAGCTATTTCATACTAGCCTTTCCACAGTAAAAGACCTTGTTAACACCACGTGTGGCCCTAAGCAATTTCCCTAATTAATCGCCCGTATAAAATAACATGACAATGTTCAGCTTCTAAATTGAGTGTTTAACAAACTTGATACCTTGTTTCTGACGGCTAATAAACGAAAATGTTACGAAAAGGTGTAAGTATGTAGCTTTTTCTAATTAATTTCGGGTCGCGTGATCAAAGGTTGTGACAAAAACGAGAAAGGAAGAAACCTACCAACACAATTCTATCGTAAGATGTATTTTTATAAAGTCTATAATTTTGTTTACTTGTGTGATATTTTCGAAATTCAAAAGAGTTTTTATGTAAATAATTTATTTAGTTTTAAAAAGTGACACTTGTTATTTTTTTTTATTCATTCTTCCATTATATTTAAACCTTTATTTAAACACTAGGGGCTGCCCGCGACTTCGTACGCATTTATCGTCATAAATTGGAAGACAACATGATATCTCAAAATAATATAGTCTATGTGTTATTCTGATATATAAACTACAATACTGCCATGTTTCATCAAAATCTGTTCAGTAGTTTTTACGTGATGAAGTTACAAACATCCATCCATCCATCCATCCATCCATCGGCACAAACATTGACATTTATAATACTGGTAGGATATGAAATTCGATCTTGTTTACTATTAAGGTGGGCGGACTTTCTCCCACTATCTCACATAATACTTTTGAAGTATTAGAAAAACCTAAAATATACTTTAATCAAGCTAAGCTTTTTACTTTTTGAGTGCCTATTAACATCTTTTGGTTTATTTTGGATGCTGCAGAGTTAAAAATGTAAAACCAACTACTCGTACTGTGATATTCATGTAAATTACTGTGATAACAAGTTCAGTCAACATGTAATTGTACATATGTGTCTCGATTTAAAAAAAAAGATATATTGCACGTAACGTAGGGCCCTGTCCCGAAGGTTTCTTGCCGTCTTCTTCCTCTCGGCTATACAGGTAGTGAACAGGCAGTAGTTTTAGATAAAAAAAGTGACATCAAAAAAGTGTAATGAATTTTTCCTATTTTTGAATAAAACACTTTTCATTCTCATTTTCATTCTTCATTTTAAGTAGGTAATGTTTTCATACCAAGGCTTCGTTTGACACGAAAGTAATTACCTGTTCTGGCCATTTAGTAGGTCAACCAATTATTTCCCTTTGGGGGATGTGACCTTTGAAATGTTCTGTTTAAATTCAAATGATGATACTACACAATTACATTTTATTAAAGCTAGTTATATGGTTAATAAGTAGTTAAATGTTTAAGCAACCTTTTTACAGTTGGAATAATTGTACTTAGGAAAACGGGTTGCGCCTTCCTAAGTACACAGAACAGAATACCAACAGTACAACAGAATTTCTTGCTAGACTCTTCTCTAGGTATAACTTGTACCTTGTTAATCTAGCATTATGACTTTTAAAACAAATAAGATCATATTTCAATACATACACAGCACTTATGTACTACACTTAACACTAGCAAATATACCTAATAAAGATTATTTAAGGTTGAGTTTACTTTTAGTACAGAATCTCAAACATATTAACATTTCGAACCTCGCAAATAGGGATGACGACTACATTTAAAAATTCAAAAAATAATTAGTTCGTCTCTTAGGCTATAAAAAAATATTTGAAACACAATTTTTACCTGATTCAATACATAAATAAATACAAAGATACAGAGCATCAAAGTTATGGAGTGGGGGGTTTTGACGTCACTCCTACGTAAAAATCGTACGTAAGCGTGACGTCACGAGCAACTTTAACCCAGTGTATCTTTGTAATTTTTAGTTTAAGAGAAAAAAGAAATATACGTGTCGAATATTTAAAAATAAACTATGTGATCGGCCTAAAACATTTTTTTGTCGTCATGCCTATTGCTGAAAGTTGAGACCAGATTTATTAATAGAAAATAATGACTCAACCGCAGACAACTATTAACAAATCTTCATTTAAGCTAACATGGCCTTTGTGTAGCATAGGTTTTCTAAAGAAACTTTTTATACGTTTATGTATGACTAACCACCGCTCGCAACTTCGTATGCAGTATCGTCATATGTTGGAAAACTTGCACCATATCTTATAACAATGTAGCCTATATAATTTTCTGATTTGCAAGCTTCTTTACTTTACTGTAAAATTTTATGAATATGAGTAGGTACTATGGTTTTTTCGTGAAAGAAAAACATCTTTGGATTCTTACTTAAGTAGGTACATAATTTGTCAATAAAATATACCCTACGTTTATAACATTAGAAGGGTTATTTATAGACAAGCAAGACCCAGCTTTTCTGAGCACCCTTTACAAGTAAAACCTTTTATAAAATGAATATTTAAAATATTTGGAGCTCGAGCATAAAATAACAAATTACTCGAGTGTCACCTCACTGAGCAAGACAAATACGATACGATGCGACTTGTATATGAGGACCGTGTGTTATTTAAAAAATATATATAAAATGTATGTCGCTTTTCGTTAAAAATAAAATAACGACTTTGAGAAACAAATTATAACCTTTCATTCAGGAAATATGTTCTTTCAGAAAGAAACGTAGGTAGGTTCATGTTTATGTCGACCCTCGTACGATTTTTTCCATATTATACTGGGTGTAACAGAAAGGGGGTATAAAGCCGAAACACAGCGATAGTCCTCATGAAACTGAACAACTTTCCCCAAGGAACGTGGGTTGTAGCTCGAAAAAAATTTTTAGATCGCCCATACTTACTCGATCAGCTGATCGGACATTTTGTATGGAGAGGCGACATTTTTTTTTCGAGTTACGACCCATGTTCCTTGGGGAAAGTTAATCAGTTTTATGAGGACTATAGCTGTGTTTCGGCTTTATACCCCCTTTCTGTTACACCCTGTATAGGTATAGAAAGAAATTCAAGTGAGCGGTAGCCTAGAGTTGGTAGAACGCCCGCCACCCATCTTGGAGACGCAGTTTCCATCCACGGCCTCTGTTTCATCATCATCAGCCTTTTTACGTCTCCACTACAGGGGCACGACCCTACCGACAATAATTAACGGATTTTTTGTCCAGGTGAGCAGAGCAACAGAACTGGGGAAGCTGGTGACGAGATTGCAACAGGAGCGCTCTGAAGTCGCTTTCTTCATCTTCACCAATGGAAGTACCCTAAGGTAATACTTGAAACCCCCAATTCTGGTCACTTAGGGTTTTTGGCTATGAGGGGCCCGGGAATGTGTACACCTTTATTAAGCTTATTCCAAATAGTTTAGGGGCCTTTCCGATTCAAATCTGATCCGAGATATTTAATAAAGGTAGGTAGGTCCGAGAACTATTTCTATAGTAATTTTATCGGATCAGACTCGGATCGGATGTAGTGCGTAACCGCTCTTGAATTCGTCGATTCAATTGTTACGATGTTTTTATCAAGTTGTTATCGCGTGTTTGTTATCAAACATCAAACGGCGAAAATTATTCAACCAGCATTCAACCAGGTCGCGACACACTACGTTACGTACCGCGTCAAAAGTTCAGCGGCTGAAGTAAATGTATGCGAAGTAATTTCAGATGATGTGTTGAAACACATTGCGAGCGTATTTGACCGAACTTTCAGCGCCGTAACGCAGATGTATCGCGGCCCTTATTATTGTGGCCTTTCTTCAAGACCCTTGCAACCTAAAAATAATGGAAGTCATAATTAATTAAAACCATTCCATTCCCAGATCGAACTTAACACAGCGGTTTATGGACACCGACAACGCTATCCTACAGATGGGAGAGCTCCCACTCTTAAGCTTAAATAAGGACCGTCCTAAATTCCTTGACGGGGCAACCTTTTTAAAGGAACTGAGAGAACTTAGGTAAGTGATTATTATGATCATACTAATACTACCTATTATTATTTATTTTATATTTAAGGTAGAACACCAGTTATTGTATTTAACGTAGAATGTGGTTTTAACAACTAATTATAGATAATTATAGATCTACCCAAGTATAAAACAGAATAGGCTAAAAAAGAAAAAATCATTTAAATAATGTGAACCTACAACACCAACAAAACATTCACCGATTAGCTTCACAAAAACGGGAAACGACTTCGTGGCAGACCTAGGCGAAGATGGTGAGACTAGCTCGACTCATTCTGTGAAGAACGGCAAATCCAAGCGCATAGGAGAACCGGATGGAGAGCAGGGAGGGAGGCATTTGCCCAGCAGTGGGATAGATATCTAGATGAATACATAGTCGGTGTACCTACCTATATTTATTTATCTACAAATCATCCGGGTGTTGTACAAGACAAATGACTAAATAGTTTTGATCGAACATGGTACTGTAGGTAATAAAGCTGTCTATGCATATAGAGTTCCGAAATTAAAGAAATGTTTATGTCGATGAAACTGTAACAACTTTCTCCAAGAAACATAGGTTAAAAAACGACGAAAAGAAATAATTTTCCTATCTTAGAAGATTTTAATTCTATTTTAAAAGCACTAAAGTTTAAAATCACTTGTTTCAATTGAAAGTTCAATAAATGCAAACTGAAAGAAATGGTAGCATCGATCACGTAATAAATCTTAGTTTACTTGTACGCTGGTCGTGATTTGACCTTAAGGTGTTTTCCACTGATTGCTTCCTTTATCCTCTGATCTAAGGACAAGGAGTTTACCTGAAGTATTTTTAGGGTAGGTGATTCTTACAATAAGTAGATAAATACGTAATCTATTATTAAGACAATATACAGGGTGTAACAGAAAGGGGGTATCAAGCCGAAACACAGCGATAGTCTCCATGAAACTGAACAACTTTTCTCAAGCAACATGGGTCGCCCATACTTACTCGATCAGCTGATCGGACATTTTGTATGGGGAGGCAATATTTTATTTTCAAGTTACGACCCATGTTCCTTGGGGAAAGTTGTTCAGTTTCACGAGGTCTATCGCTATGTTTCGGCATTATACCCCCTTTCTGTTACACCCCGTATATATGAGACTCTGAAGTTGATATGACATGAAAACAATAAGTATTAATTAATCCAGCATTCAGTGGACAATGCTTGTCTTTACCAGAATAGAATGTCCTTTATACCTTAGATTAGAGGATGTAACTCTATACTTTGAAATAATGTTATCGGAGACTAGACAAATAAAAGAGCCGGATTCAGTCGATAAATAAATAAATACACAAGTTGTTAAATCAAAATCCTGCTTAATACTGTTCGATAACTTTGTCAATGTATAAAATGAATTTAAAAGATAAGTGGTGGCATTTTACGAATAATTTTATTATGTACCCACTCATAATGGCGCTTCATTTTCCTGGTATTTCTTAGCTACTCCAAATCTGGATCTGGTTACCATGTAGGCGTGACAATATCTAGACTAGACTTTTAGGTTTCATAGAAAAACGTAGGTAGATGAATATAAATTAGTTCGTAGACTTTGGTATCGTGATTACTTTTTCATAAATAACTTTAGCAGGAAGATTAAACAAACATAATTACTTTTATATGTAGGTGCTACAGGGAAAGCTACCTATTTATTGATAATATCATAATTATAAATCTACACACCAAAGCCGGCAGCTTTGCGTCATTCGAATGGCAGCTGTCAAAAAAGCCGGCGGCTTTGATGTGTATATTTAAGAGAAGACTCTTGTCGGTGGAGCATCCGCCATTTAGGCCTAAGTATTTTCTACTAATACTTTGATTAGAAAGAAATAAATTCATAAATCACGGAAATACAAACTGATTATCAACATTATTCTTACTTCAAAACATCGTAATGCTTGTTTAGGACAAAATTATATATTCACAATTATTCTATACCTACACAAAATTAATGTATGCAGGTAAATCTTGTTTGTTGTTGGTAAATTAATACAACTCTAAAATCTCGCTGTAGGCAACATAATGTACTCGTATTTTACCCTTATTTTACCAGAGGCACCCAGAGGAAAATATCTATAGATACCTACCTATATTCTTAGAAACAACTTTAATATTTTCATCCTATTTTCTGCTGTTATGTTACAGTATAATTATGTTTCTTATTCTATCAAGCAAAAACCACTGAAAAGATTTTAATTAAACTTTATAATGATTGTAGTTTATTAGCTTCATTAGATATGTGTTAGTGCGTTTTATGACACGATAAGATACGATAAGAAGTAGGTACCTATCTTTAAACCCCGCGTAGTAGGCTAATGCTAAATTAGTTTTAATTTTCTTTTCGTGGTGAATAAATTAAAAACATAAGATAGATAGGTAAGCATTCAAAAATGGCGCCGTTTAGTTTTTGTTAAGTACTTTTTATATCACATTCTTTTTTTGATTTCCAATAAAAGCCAACCAAACCCCGAATCAATAACCTTCGGAGAATCACTAATTGAAATAATGTGCAGAGTTCGACCAACGAACGGGCCTATAATAGATTCTTTGTCCTCACCTGCCACTATAAGACAAATGGCCGCAATCAAAGTGCTTTCCATCCTATATTTATATAGAGATAGTATTATTATACAAGTAGATTTTTTTATTGTTATGTTATACACCAAAGCCGCCGGTGGCCTTCATTTGTTCGAAAATGACGTAAGCAGTGCCTTTGGTGTATGTCACCTATAGGTACATACTTTTTGGTGTAAACACCATTAAACAGATTCTGAGGCGGCTCAGGATAGAGAATCGTGGACAAAGAGGAGAGAGGCCTTTACTCAGCAGTTGGACACTGACGGCTAGATTAGTTAAGAAATAGCTTTTCGTACTGTATTGCATGTTATGGTTGGGTTGGATCCTATATTGGATGTACATTACCCTTATATTTTATTCAATTAATAGGTAAGTAATTTATTTGTAATGTTCCATTTCCTAGCCATTCCTAGTAAATAATTTATTATGTAATATTTGAGATTAAAATAATATTTGGGAAACATAATACTTTTTTTATAAATATGAACAAATTGGGTTGTCGTCTTCGTCTTTTTAAGGTTTCGTATGGAAGGCAAACAACGGGACGCTATTACTAAGACTTCACTGTCTATTCGTCCGAGTGTCTCTGAAAAAGTATGTCATCATTAACCATAATACCAGAGTATGGAAAATTTCAGAGTATTTGTGTTGTGATCTTGTCGCTATAACAAATATTGACAGCAGAATGTTTTAGTTTACTGTATGATACGAAAGTTCCATTAATTCTTATTTCATTCCACAAAAAAAAATATGCCATTTATAAAATTAATAGTACAGAATCCTTCGCAAATCCGTGTCGCACTTGGCCTCTTACTACCCGATGCTCTACTTTAGCAATAACATATCTCGCTCACTCATAACACGAAACTGAGATGATAACTTATAGTTCCTTTGCACGTATCATCGATCAAAGAGAAGTGTCTCGTATGATCCAATTACTTCAGTTTAATGTGAGCTCAATTCTAGAGTGGTTATAATTGGAATCACACCCTGCCAAATGTGGGTTTTTGGAAGTGATTCGAATATTTTAAGATGTTGTAATTATTTGATTAAAGTAGGTACTTATTAATATAAGTATAAACTTGTAATTTACCTGCAATAGGTATAAACTAGTAAATTAATAAAATATGGCAGGTAACATGAAGAAAGAAAAATACAACAAGTGTATACTTATGTGTTGTTTTGTATTGTTTCTTCATGTTTGTAATATATTTCAGGAAAATTAAAGTTACTAACTACGTCATGATGTGTTCTCAGTACCTACTTATTATTATAAATTCTCTAAAAAGTAAGTACCTAAATAGTTTTTAAATCAAGTAGGTACATACCAAATAAAAAAAGCTTTTGAGACACATGCATTAGGTAAATATTTTTTCCATTAAATATAATTCCAAATGGAAACTAAAAGCATCACCAGAACCAACTTTAATTGAAACTCCACTTATAAGACCATTCATATTGTTCAAGTCTCTATAAAACTCTTGACGATCGTCGAACCATTTATAAAATTGCTTTAGCATGGTGTCCCACGTAATTTGCAAGAGCAACCGAGTGTCTGGGGTAACTTAATTGCTAGTGACACCGCTGTGACTCTACTTACCATAATTGTGCATTTTCAACTAGACTGCATTGACAAGACTTAACTTTAGCTATGGTTTTTTTTTTATTTAACAGCTTTAATTTTTTTTTATTGATAATAAAGTAGATAAATTGTTACCTACTCTATAATATTACAATCTAGCTTTTAATTGCTAATAAGTTATTCAAATCTAACTTAAACTGCTACAATGTCCTAAAAATAAAAAAATGTGTCACTTTTCTTATTGTTTCTAGTCACTTAAGGCGAAGCTTTCAAATGTCGTAATGTTTGGTCTTGAGTTGCTCTTTTCGTTTTGTGTTTTAGCCAACATATGCCTCTTTGATAAAATTTGTAAACATGTTCGCTAGAAATTTTTAGGTTTGGGAATTCCACAAAATATTCTTTATGTAATCTGCAGGGCAAAGGAGAAATGATCATTTGTTTATGCTAGTCAATAACAAAAAGGTACTAACAGATAAGTCAGCGTATTACAGAAACAAAAAGTCATCAGGGTACTATGAATCCAAATTCATCATCGAGATTGTTAAAGTTGCCCTAAGAAGCAAGAGGCACAGATCGAAGGATTTGCAAAATTTTTTGCACTTTGACATCTCTCAGACAAAAACTCTTCTTCTATACTACTAGATAAAACAGCCTTTAATTCATTTTGCCACCAAACTACGATACTGGTTATCCAACGCCCTTCTGAAATCAATATACACAATTTCCTTATCCCATAATAACATAGTTGGCCTAGTTCTGCCTCAACATAGTTTTCACAAACAAAAGCCATGGGAAATTTATGCGACACTCTTTAATTTTGCGGATAGCTGAAATTTCTAATCATATAAATATTTTATTACATAGGCATCAAAGTGCTAAATGTACTTTTGGGATTCATAGGCATCTTAAAATATTTATGAAATTACCTATTTATCGCCATATTATCGCTAAACGTGTCCAGTTAATAGCTACTCGTAGATGAAAAATAAAATACCATCAAAGAAAATTCAGTCCAATTCAATATGTTTCTAGTAGCAATGTGGAAATGCATTCAGAATGAAAGTGCATAAACATTTTTCTCTGAAAATTCATTGGAAACTTTATACCACAGAGTCCATTTACAGATTAAAAACTTTTCCAACTTTAAAAGCTAAAAAGGAAACATAATTGGCCACATAAACCACACTCAAACCGCTCAAACCACACTGCAACAAACGATGACTTTGAAATTAAATGAGTATTCATGCTGGCATCGCAATATTACTTATCTCTAATCTCATTGAAGCAATTGTAATAAAGATGGAATTATAAAGAGGCGTTTCCCAGTATCTAACTGAAAAACTGTAGCTAAACGTATAGCATTTAACCACTATTTAGCATCAGCGTTGGTACAATCAAATTATCCCATGGAGTTGCATTGATTCTTTCATTGTTTTTGCTTATGAAAAACTACTTAAAGCACGTCCACACGGCGCGTTGCGTTAGCGATGCGTCGCTGTGGCGTAATACCTACACCTTAGCAACGCTGAGGTCACGCATGCCGTGTGAATGGGCTTTTACCTACTTAGACACACCACTGCAGCATTTAATAAACACAATATGAAAAGTAGTCGAGTAACAAATAAAGGTGCATACTATCCCTAATGTACGGCTATCTTGATGGATTTTTCTAATACTCTTTAATGGCCATAATTGTTGCCTCGCCTAGAAGGTAATGGTGTTTGTATGGTCATTAAACCGCGTGGAAGGTTACTGTACTGATATAGGTTATATTAAGGTAATATATGGGTGTAACAAATACCCTTTAACAAGCTATAATACAGTGAAGATGTTTGATGAAGACACAGATTTTTTTTACAAGGCATATTTGCCACGCCTCTCTCCCATCGGGGTAGACAGAGACCACTTCCCTCCACTTGCTACGAACCAAACACACTTATTTCGCTTTGGATACTTAATTATATTCTTCTTCTTCTAATTTAAGAGCTTAGCTCTTCGGTGGAGCCTCTTCCATTCCTCCCTATTCTCTGCCTTCTTTTTAACATGTTGATACTCTCTCTTCCTTTCCCTTCTATGATGTTTTTTATGATATTACTAGCTTGCAAATAATTACATCCAACGAAAATCGAACCCACAACAACAAGTTATAATAACACAGGTGTAACCGAAGACCATCGACACCTTAGCGTAAACAAAACAAAAATAAGGCCCATTTTATTAAACAACTGAACCACCTCTCCATAAAACAGTCATAATAGATTTTATTGCCGATTTATTGCCCAATCGTAAAAAGCAAACAATATGACATAGGTTTTTTTTTCGCCTCTGAGTGCTTTGTACTAAAAAGACACCAATTGGAATGAGGGTTTGAGTATTTCATTAATGTAGAGGTGTATTGTGAATAAAAGTGTTCAGTCTTCGTAATTTTGTTTATTTTTAAATTAAAACGTTTTATTTTTAGAATCGAAGAATGATAAATCAGTTTATATAGGATAATTTTGAAACTTTCCACGACTAAATTACTCGTATAATTTTCGTGCCTAATATAGAATTGCGACAGCTGGTGCACTGCGCCTTGTACCAACAAATTGAATTACCTATAGTATACCTAGTGTTGTGGATTTTAGGTCTAACAAGTTGAGACAGTGAGACTCTGCAAGTTGATGTCGAGGGTCGAAGGCCACGCACAACAAACAACAGGATATTGACAAGTTAACTATTTATTATTAGGAAAAGAACTGAAGATGATAATGATAAAGGTGGCAAACTTTAAATAAGAACACAAATCAATTGCAAAAAGCTGAGGTACTCAGCTGGACCGACTTGGCTAGACTAACTCAGCTCTGCCGACTTTGCTGACTCGGCGAGGCAGTGTCGGACAGTTCTATTGTCGAAATTTTTGAATTTAAATTTAGAAGCAGAAAAGAATATACCGAAAGAGACCGTCCAACTGCGACGAGGTTGTATGCCTCGTCACAAAATTAAGGCTTATCGAGCTTAGATTATGTATCAATAGATAGAGTTCCCAAAATGCAAATTGCTCAACTTAGGCAGATAACTGCGATGACCATGTCATCAATGTCATCATCATCAGCCTATTGCAGTCCACTGCTGGACAGTGATGACCATGTACCGATGAAATAATCAATCAATTCATTCAAATAAAGCAACGCTCTTGTCGATAGAGCTCTTACAACTCTATTTTGTCCTCCGCATTTCTTTCAACTTTCAATCTTATTTCTTTATTTCATAGATAAATTAGTTTGTTTTTGTTTCTAAAGGTCTTTCAGGGAAAACAATACCCTCCTGACGGGCCACGGCCCGGATCTGTGTAGATAGACCTTAATGCTAGCCTCGTTCCTACTTCGTTGTTCACTCTCTACTACCACGGGTGTATACGTGCATGCTAATTCATACTTGTGTTTTGTTTAGCATCTATGATTTGCGGTCGGATACAGAACTTAAAAATCAATTACTCTCCATCATTATTTAATAGGTATGTAGGTAATAAAATATTATGCTTCTTAAGGCCAAAACACACCGGATGCGTATGCGTTGCGTATGCGTAGACGTATGCGTACCTCTGAGTTGTAATGTATGGAGCTGTCACCGCTTGCGTAACGTAGACGTACACGTCGACGTAACGCGTAGCCCGGTGTCACATCGGGTTATACCGTTACTACTCGCGTCGCTACGCCGCCGTGCTTACGTCTACGTTACGCATACGCATCCGGTGTGTTTCAGCCTTAATAACTGAGGAAATTTGAACCTACTCAGACATTAAAATATTCACTGCAAAAGCAATTTGAGGTAAAAAGCTCATAATATAAGTTTGACAGTTACTCAACTTAACGATAAACCCTCAAAGTAGTAGAAAATGAGAAAGTTTTTGTAAGTACCTACTTAAATATTAAATATTACTTCAATCTTCGTGAAGTCTGAAAGAAACTAGAGAAATTTTTACTGCCCTAATGGCACTAACGCTCTTACGGTTCCAGAGCGGTTTCTGTTTGATAATTGATACTTTTGCCACTTATCGTTCTGTGGATCTGATTCATTTTAGTATTAAAGTTAGATCATCAGATTTCTTCTTTATGAAATATTCTGTTATTAAAATGTTGTAACTCATGAATGTTATTATTTACATTGAAGGAGTATGAAGTTGTCTATTAAACACAATTTATTACATTCTCGATCTCGATGACTCTCGAGTTTTTTGGATTTTTTAGTGACCCGGATTCATTGCTCTCGAGCATATTAGTAGGATAACATCCCTTGATTCTCGTCAGGGAGTGTGTAAGCACCTTTTATACACCTATAAGTTGTAAATTCAAACAAAACTGTATACCCACGGTAAATAAACAAGATTCCCGTATAAGATTAAACAGCGTAAAGCTAATATTGTGTCTCTGAACTTAATTAACTGAACCCGGCCAGCAACAAGCGTTTACGATTTGATTAAACAACGCGAATGTATCAATACCTAGGCAAAGGTAATGGAAATCTGAGCCTATTTTCGACGGCATAGGTAGAGTATTTGTTAACATCCAAAATGATTAAATAACCACCTACGGTTGCTGGTTGCGCAGTTGCGGTTTGATTCTTCATATAAAAACAACGCCAAAATCGATCCAACCCACGGTTCGTGTAAACACAAAGTGCGCAATTTTGGTCGAAACCTTTTTGTTTATATAATTAAGGAAGTTTTATGCAAAAACTCGTTTTAGACCCAGAACACACGGTGAAACGCAACTAGTTTGAAACGTTTCGTTTCAGTTGCGTCGTGTGTGGTTTTCTAAAGGAGTCTATAGCAGAAACTTCGATGCAACTCAAAAGTAACTAGCAGTTTCAGTTGCGTTGCAGTTGCATTTCATCATGTGTTCTGGGCCTGAATTATCGTAAATCGTATTGCATTTTAACAGGTAAGTATCACACGAAAATGGCAATTTACTAACATGATAAATCAGTGTCCTACTTTTAATATTAAGTAAATCAAAATAAAATTGATAACGAAACTCGTAAATCACCGCCTTAAAAATACTTTATGAAAATGGCAGTTAAAACTAATGGAATAATTCATTCGTTGCTTCAACGTTTATGTCATTTTAACCCATATATGCCCACCGGGTCGTTTTTGTCCCGAAACACTAGTTTTAGCAAAAATGCTATATTATGAATGTTATCGCTAATTTGTGATACCTTGAGACAATTTTTGGAAGGTAAGAGTATAATCTAAGTAAACAAATACCAGATTTTTGTTTAGCAGGTAATTTCGATATTTTTTTTGACAATTCAAATTGACTTATAATATGAGATGACAAAAAAGTTGGTCTTTGCTGAGAAAAATGTAAGTAATATTTTTTTATTTGGGAATGTGCTTCTTTTGTTATTGTTTTAGTAAAATTAGATAGTTTATCTATCTTATACTTGTAAAAGTGTTCGGAAAAACACGTTTTTTATTACTAAAATTGGTATGCAAACTTTGATGGGTCGATATCGACCCCTTGGGTCTTGGGTCGAACATTATTATTTATGAACTATTTGTATATTCAGGTCACAAAAACGGCTTACAAAACAAAATAAGTAGTTGAAGTGCTGGAAAGCTTTGACAGATATACTGAGATACAAGGTGGTGATATTTTTATTGACCCACCCGGCAATGGAAGGGTATCTGACGGTGTTTACTTATCTTCAGCTTTTATCCCGACGACAGCTCCTCGCGCCAGCTTGTAAGACCATCAGGCGCGAGTAGCTGTCTTTGGAAGGCATCCCTTTTTTGAGGAGGATAAAGGAATTGAAGGTGTGCCGCCCTCGCCGCCAGAATAAAGTAGACGTGGAAGAGCATGCACAAGAGGACGCGGAAGAGCGGGAAGGGTTAGACGAGGAAGGAGGAGTCGTGGAGCTTTTGGTAATTTTGGTGAATCTGTAGGAAAGGAAAATGGACGCGGAGGGGTTCGTGGACAGGGACGTGGAAGGAGTGGTGGAAGAAGTCTCGGAAAGAGTCATGTAACAGGCAATCAACAGCAACCGGATGGAGTACGAACTTGTGTGAAGAAATATCTGCCTCTGAATAATCGTGAGTGGACACCACTGCTACCTAGATCAGTTACAACCTTATCCAAAGATGCTGACCCTGTTATACTCTTTCAGCTGTTATTCAATCATGAAACAGTTATGTACGCTGTTGAATCGGGATATATGAATTTATCTTTGTTTGGTAATGAAATGTACCTGCTGCTTTATTGTATTTATTGTAGCAGCTTTATGTAAAAATAAAAGTGTAACAGCCAGCATGCAGCAAATGTGCTGTCAATTTGCATGAAAAATTCTTCTCCAAGTTCCAAAATTGATGTTTTTTTAAATAAATTTAACATAATAAATAAAAGGTATTTTTACTCACATATGACCCTGGGGTCGTTTACGACCCAATAAAAAAAACCGTCTTCCCCCCCTCCTACCTCATATCATCCCTAAAGAGTTTTCCTAGGAACCCTTCCAACACTATCATATTCAAAAATGAAAGAAATCGGAGACAAAAATAATTCTGGGCATATATGGGTTAATGGACAACGCACCTGAGTCTGCATCTTAAGAATATGATCAAGACGAAGTGTTTAAGGAAAAATTAAATAAAAAGCTTTCACTCCATTTGAGTAATTGGTTCGAAACTTAATTATGAAACTGAAGTAAATACTCTCTGAACGCCCGTTCCATCTTTATTTTGAAAAGAAAAACTAATTAAGTAATTCTCTATCAAGTTCTTTTAACTCTAGATGGAGCGAAAATGGCAATTAAAATCCGCAAATTGACCTTTGATAAAACTGAGTGGAATTTTATATTAATTTCTTCAATTTTATTTCACAATTCAGACAGTTAATAAAAGAGTCGATGAACCTTTTAGTATAAAACTAGACACATAACTAAAATTGGCAGCTAATCAAGCATTTGTTATATTGATTCTTAAGTCTTTGTATATTAATATCTTTTAAATTATATCTGACAGAGAATATGTTATTTTTCTATATTTTCTTTATAAATTAAATTAATAAAGATTACTCTCACAGTATGTGTCGTATCAGTTGCTCAAACGTACGGTAAAGAATAGAGAAGAGTGGCGCATACTCCCCCGACAAGTTCGAAGCTCTGATTTATGATGATGACTCTCATAGTTCCAATTCGAATAATATTTTATATTTATTCACAGAGACAACATAATCCCTGGAACATCAATGACGGCGACTGTCGAGTGGTACACCAGTGCCAACGCGGCTCTCCTCAACCATCTCACTAAAGAAATTAAAGACACTGATAGCAGCACTTTGTGGAGGTCTGTACTGTTTACTTCTTGTCATATTTGTTACTCTTTAACGCAAAAATCACTCAGCAGATTTTAATTAAATTATACACTATTGATGCTTACATAGAGACTTTATAATTTAGATAAAATGCTAACCACACATTTCCGGGAACACGCCCCTGACGGAACACGGCAAACATCGGTTACATACAAATTGTATGCACTTGTACACACAACGCCGTGTCAAAGCGTCTATAGTGAAACGGATAACTCTTAACATGGATGGATAGCCCTGCCCCAAAAATGTGTGGATAGCTCTTTAAAGGTATCTACACACCAAAGCCGGCGGCCCGGCGGCACGAGCCGCAGGGCTAGGCCGGCGGCCTCATTTTGCAACAAGCATGCCGGCGGCACAGCAATGTCGCCGGCCTGGCAGCAGGCCGCCGGCATAACCCGCCGGCCTAGGCCACTACATACATACCAAAGCCGCCGGCACGCTGCCGAGCTAGGCCGGCAATTGTCAAAAGCTACTAGAAGTGGGATAAAACTTTATTTTGTTATCACTGTGACTGTTGTTCCAGTTCCAAGAAAATCACAGTGAAAAATCATCGTGTATTGTCACGTCGATCACTCCGATCTGATTCCTGTGATTAAATATTACTTAACAACACTGTCACAGGCTTGGGACTGTCTTTTTAAGATTCTTTACATTAGTATCTCCTGTTTATAAATTTACTGACTGAACATTTTCCGAAGTTGAGAAGGAACATAATATGTTATTTCGGATGTTGTTATTTCGTGACCAGTCACAGTCATAACATGCGACTCCAGATCACGGTGATTTTTTCACCGTTACGTCATTTATCACTCATCTCTAAAATGCCGCCGGCCCAGCCCGGCGGCTTGTGCGGCGACCCGCGGGCATGCCGCCGGCATGCCGGCGGTTTTTAACAAAATAACGCAACCCGGTTTACGTTGTTTTGTCGTGCACAAGCTCAATCGATTATTTATACCTTGGTCTATCTGTATAAGTAGTTAAAATATTTTTTTAACCTCTCTATAAGAAAAACAAAATCACGTACTATTTGCGACCTAAAATCGCCGAATGTGTCATGAAAGAATAATGTAGGTAAGCTATGGTTGCGTTGTTTTGCCACGACATTAAACGTCCGACTATGATACAACGCAAATTTGTTTCCACGCGAAACTGTGAGCTGTTATCATTTCTTTAAGTTTTAATACATTAACCCATGAAAGAGATTTGAGCCGATTTTTACGGTTTAAATACTTAAACTCTTGGTTAAGTCTCTAGAGTGCCAGTTTACGAAGGTAGACAATCTTGTCACGTGGCTGAAAAGTTTATTTTATGTGCGTACAATTTTTTTATTGTTTTTAACAAAATTTTATTTTTTCTGGCTTAGGTAAGGCAACAAGCAAGATTTTATAAAAATCGTTCGGCAAGACATAGAATAACTGAGCAATCAAAAATACGACTCAAAAAACTTAATCTCGATTTTCTCAAAACAGCAGTTTTTGGGTTACGTTATTTTGTCATGAGAGGGCAGAATGGCAGATGTCAAAAGCCGTCAGCCAGGTCGGCGGCATGTGCCGCGTGGCAAATGCCGGCGGCGTTTCCGCGCGGCACAACCCGGCGGCCTGGCCGCGCTGCACATGCGCGGCACAACCCGACGGCGGCGGCTTGTTGTTATACTGTCATACGAATGGCAGATGTCAAAAACCGTCAGCCAGGCCGGCGGCTTGTGCCGCGCGGCAAATGCCGGCGGCATTACAGCGCGGCATAACCCAGCGGCCTGGCCGCACTGCACATGCGCGGCACAACCCGACGGCGGCGGCTTGTTGTCATACTGTCATACGAATGGCAGATGTCAAAAGCCGCCAGGTTTCAAACCTGCGCTCAATGTGACCGTTTTTGGTATTAAGTACTAAATTGATATATTTGAGACTCCAACTATATTTTTAGTATCTAAGTATATTATTTTCGGTATAATATTGGTACAATTTTAAATGTCACACCACACATGCTGTTTTTTTGGTATAGATATTTAATTCACCTTCATACAGCTACTACAATTAATCAACAATTTTCATTTCAAAAATGTATTTTATTTGCGATATTTTCAAAATGTGAAGTAAACATTTTAGTTTAGCTGAGTTTCCTTTGAAGATTTCCTTGGTAGATTTGTAAATTTTGAAACGGTCACACTGACCGCGACGCTCCTTCAGTTGCCCGCCGGCAAGGAACTTGAACTTAGAAATTATCCGGTCGAATTGAGAAACCTCCTCCTTTTTTGAAGTCGTTTAAAAATCATCACTGTCAATCTTATATCTATTCAATCTATTCAATCAATTTTATCATAGATTATTTTACAACATTCAAAAAATATCAAACATATTCAATGAGAAAAATACAATTTCGATTAGTTAGTAATACGTTCTTTTTTTTTTCATAACAAAGGTAAATTCTTGAATTTGAAGTGGAAACACTGAACAAAAGTGTCAAATGAGCTAAATGCTATAAAATAGAAAAAGACACGAAAAAGACGGAGGTTAATAAATCTAGTAAAACCTCCTTTAATGTTTTTCTCTTTTTTTTGGTTCTTTATATTCATTACTTATTATGTTTTTTTTTACTTTTTTTTTCTTGGTGACGTATTCAAGTGTAAAAATGTTACCTACGAATAAAATTATTTTTGAAATTTTGACCTTATTGAAACTTTTTCACTTTTTGTCTATGAACTTGGCTTCCAGCTAGTTTGAGTATAGAATATATAAGAAGGTGCCATACCGTCTGGATCTGCGTGCTTGGTCTGGCGCAAAATTACTACCTTTTTGTATAGAATTTCTTATCGTTTGACAGGCCATCTACCAAGAAAACTATGAGAAAACTTGGCGCAACCTTGGCACGCTGTCATAAACTCATTTGTATATGAAAAAAAATGGGGCCACTCCCTATATCTAGCTAACATGACGTGACTTTTCACGACATATAAAAAGAAGGCTGATAGACGTACAAAATTAGGCGCTTTTTGTAGGGTTGCGTGTGCAGTTTTTATCGATATCGTTATCGATAACTTTTTAAACTAAAAAGCAAACCCGCATTTGCCCTTGTCGCATTACCAACAGAGTGACGTGACCATAGATGAATATATTGAGTGACTGACTATCAATGGGAATATGCTACTTGTCGGAACATACACAGTATCGATAACCCTCTAGGTCGCTACCTAGTAATCCGCTGAATTATGTTATATTGCAAGTGCAATACATCATTTTGAACCTCACTAAGGCTTGCCTGTCGAAAGCTCCTGAATGGTCGTAGGATCTAAGTTTTTTCACATTTCAGTGTGTTCTATGGTCAGTGCCCAGCAAATTTTATAAATACCTATACACAAGGCTCCAGTGTAATGTTGGTAAACATAAACGGCAACTTAGAAATAACATCAAGAATCACTATCAATAAATAAATATACAAGAAGATTCTGATGAGAAAGAATAAATGCTATTTCATCATGTCAGCTTATGGACGTTTACTGCTGAAGAAAAGCTGTTTATTAACATTCAATAAAAAAGATGATTTTTTAGACGTACCTAGGTATACACTACCACAGTACTATCAACATTTTTTCTATCTAATTTTTACTCTTATCGATAAGAGCCTTTAATCATCTTACACACATCACTATGCCGCTTCATAAAGAACTACGAATGTGTAAGCGAAATAAACATAGACAAACATTTTATTGTTATAGACCTCATTTTGATGCGCTTGGATTTTTTAAAATATATCAGAATGATAGGTATTAGAGGTGGGCCGAGTACTCGGTTAATACTCGGTACTCGGCGTACTCGGCACTTTTTTCACTACTCGTAATCGGCCGAATAACTCGGTTAAAATGCCGAGTACTCGGTACAAATAAATTTACCTTGCGCATTGGATCTGCTTGGTAGATCATAGTCGAATTCCTTCTAATGGTACATATTTAGGCCTTTGCCCAGCTGGAGCAATGTTATGAATTGCTATTATCATAATTATTTAGAAGAAAAATTCATAAGCAGTGTTTTTTTTTTTAAATTGCCACTTGACGGTTGCGGTTTATTGTTTTCATTATGAATAATAAGCGGGGTGCGGAAGGACAGTTCTAACACCATTATCACCACTCGCACCCGAACTTCTTCGCGCGAAATTATACCTCCTTTAACTATACCGAGTAACTCGGCCGAGTACTCGGCTCGGTAAACTTTAAACCGAGTAATACTCGGTACTCGGTTACTCGGTAAAACTGTTACTCGGCCCACCACTAATAGGTATTATGTATGCCAAGCTCGTCTGTCATGTTATGAATGTCAATGCCATCACTGTCATGTCACGACCACGTCACGACTGACATGCCGCGACTCTCGTGCCGCCGTCTGTGCCGGCGGCCTGTGCCGTCGGCTTTGCAACTAGCAACATGCAAAAGCCGCCGGCACAGGCCGCCGGCCTGAGGCCGCCGGGTTCGTGCCGCCGGGCCGCCGGCTTTGGTGTGTAGATAGCTTTATGTGTACATTTTCAAAGATATATCGACATAAAACCATGGAAGGCAGCTCGTAGCTTACACCAGCACTCCCACTGCAATAAAACTCAAATAGTTATCAAGCAACCATATAACTGAACTAATCAACTGAGTATTGTCTTCAAAGTTATGCAATCTTGAAGCAGTCATTCAAGACACGAGTGGTGACGTCACAAGTATCCGATCCGATGGAAACTAGGGCAAATATTATATGAACCCCTTATTAATTGAAACTACTCTTTAATCTCTCGAGACGAGAGAGTAATGGCAAGTGTGTGGATACTTATTATGATGGGTAGTTTATGGATAGCTACTAGCAATAATGGAATATATGGTAGGAAAATAATTCCATTAATGCCGGATTAGCTTTTTCTTTTGCATTATTCCAAAACGTGTGTCTTTCGCTTAATCCACATTCATCAGTCTCTTTATAACTGTCGTTTTGGTCACACTCGACGGGCTTGGTCTGCTAAATTTAAAATAACCTAGTTTTGTGTTGGCAGAGTGTCAATGGAATTTTTTGACACATTTGGTATTCTTAAGCGAGCCAACGTGTCAAAAATGTCATTGACACTCTGCCGACACACAACCACAGATTGCCTAATAGTTACTACGTAACAGATACTTCACTCAGAAGAAAATATCCAATACCTATCGCTTTAACAGTGCGCAATAGCCCAACTGTCACGTTAGAAACCACTGCATGCTAAAATGTGCCTTAATACTCAAGCGTATAGTTGAGATTGCTTCGCACCCCACGAATCCGTAAAAATCGCGGGGCTGCCTCTTCAATAAAATTAAATTAACAAAACGTTTTTTGACTAAGTTATTGAGAACTATGAATATGTTCCGACTTATATGGGGCAGTTTAAAATTATATCGTTTTTAATATATTTATTTTTAACATGTTTTTATTTTTAATTTTTAATGCTTTTTTATCTTTCTGAATTCTCGGTTATTATTATGTTTTTAATTAAAAAAACGTACCTAATTATTAAAAAATATAAACATTCAAAATCAAAACAAACAAAAAAACGAATGGATCTATCAAAATTTGAACAACGTGCGAGCGCTTCGCTTTGACAACCGCGTGCAACCGCGCTTCGCTTGGTCCGCAAGCGGCCCGCTGAGCGGTAGGTATTTATAACGCGCAAGTACATAGAGTGACGGAGGCCTGACACAACTAAGAATATTGTAAATTACCAGACTTGAGCCCCTGCCTGGTGTTTCTTTTCCTTGGCTTTTCCTCCCAAAAATGTATTACCTACTCTTGTTCTATACGTTGAATTTTAGTTTGACAATATTTATTTGTTCACAGATATCTAGTGGGATTCAAGAACTTGCTTCGGAGCATAGAATGTAAAGGCATAGCTTCAGTGTTGGGCATCAACTACTTCGCTAGAGGAAACCTTAAACCTAAGGCTCATGAAAAGTAAGATTATTTACCTTCAGACTCTGGTAATTCCTCTCTTCCTCTTTCTCCTTTTCACAACCTGACTGAGAGCGCTTGTAGGCATCCGTTTTTTTTCGACAACGGGCCGTTGTCCGCTACGCGGTGTTTTATGGTTAATAATGGTCACCGGACACGCGTCCGGCAAAAAAATATATAGCAGCCGTTTTTTGCCGGATCGTTGTCCAGTGCGTCTACAAACACGCTGACACGTATTACCAGCGTATGTAATAACCCGACAAAATACAAATCAATTTAGGTAGTGGGAAAATTATAACGTTGGCAAGCTTTAGTTACTAAGACTACACGGTCGGTTGACTGATTTTAAACGAGTGCAATCTCCAGACTTCAATTCCTTAAAACCATGTTCAATATGCGAAATAGAATGAAAATATCATGTCAAAGGCCATGCGCTATAAAATAGAAAAGCTCATGGAGTTCTTGAAAATTAGATTATTTTTTTATTTCTTTTCATTTTAAATGATGTTCACTTTGGAATAAATATGAAACAGAGATTATTTTTTAATTTGTTTTCGTTTCAATAGTTGTTCACTTAATAGGAATAAATACACAAAATAACCTCGAATTCCAAATAGGTACCATTTAGCTACGAAAGGTCGTTTCCCAGTGGGATACCAACTAACGGTGTAAACATAACAATTTCGGCTTTTAATGTTACCTACTTAATTATTAGTTTGTTAACAAGCAAAATTACTATTAGATGGTTATATTTTGATATTAACTAATTCACAAGTTTGCTAATTCAAAGTGTTAACAGATTGATAGATTTATCGATTTATTCCGGGTATAGGAAGGTGAGATGATAAAGTAAAATCCTCAAACACTTTTAAAAATCACTATGTTTTCGAATTACAGAAAACACACCCAACTGCAATCGCAGCACCGAACAAAGTACCTATACTAACGCCATTCTTTGTTAAAATTTTTGATACAATACTGGCAATGGCACCAAACTATTCTGCCACCAAAAAATATAAATAATTAAATGAAAGCTAACAAGATCAAAAGAATTGTTCATAAAATCATCATTTTGAAATGAGTCGCATTTTTTCAATTTTAATGTGGCACCTTTTTGTCTTGAAAGTGATCTATTAGGGAACGCCTTTTCCCAGCAGTGGGAAAAAATATCTAAATGTACCTATCTTCTTTTTCGAATATAATCTTTTTGGGAAAGCCTTTTCCTAGCAGTGGAAAAACCTATCACTCACTTTCACTTTTTCCTTTTATTATTTTTAGTTTGCTAGGGTTCCAGCTGAAAATCAGTTGCTGTGGCCTGGAGTCGCAGCAGTATACTGAGCTGGATGGCCCTTTCAGTATCGATCGAGACCATCTAGTATTAAGTCTTTTAATGTACTACATAATCTGTTTTGATTGGTACTGAATAAAATATTTTCTATTCTATTCTATTCCATTCTATCTACTTAAGTGTATCTCTGTAGAAAATATACCCCGTTTTAGACTCGCTAGATTGTAAGATGTTATATTATATATTACTTTGCTTTCGTTGTAGGTTAAGTGTTTACACGAGGCAAATCAAAGGAGTTACCTAACCATTGACGTTAAATTCTGTGAATTCCGTGAAATTGTTGAGGAAATCTGAAAATCTCTTTTTAATCGGATTACTATACTGAATTCATGAATTCATTTTGTACGCCAACCAAATATCTATCATCTATCTTCTATATAAATAAAAATGAAACCCGTTTTCCGTTGTCACGGCATCACGCCTGAACGGCTGGACCGATATCGCTAATTCTTTTTTTAAAATGTTCCTTGAAGTCCAAGGATGGTTCTTACGGTGAGAAAAATTCGAATAATTGCCGGGAAAGCCCTAAAACATACCTTTTCTTTTTCCCATACAAATGTTTTCTTACTAAAATGTAGAGTCAATTTGAACTTTATTCCTACACAATAAAGTTCATTCTAAGGCGGGACGAAGTTCGCCGGGACAGCTAGTTACCTATAAATGTCAATGTTTGTGTCGATGTGAACACACAACGCAACAAGTTTGAAACGTTTCTAACTTGTTGCATCGTATGTGGTTTCTAGAGGAGTCTAACTTAGATGCAACTCAAAAGTAACTAGCAGTTGCAGTTTCGTTGTTTTTTTTCCCCGTGTGTTCTGGGCCTTACTCTTTCACGCAAATACTACTGAACAGATTTTGATGAAACTTTGCAATATTGTAGCTTATAGGTAGGTGTACATCAGAACAATACATATTAAGCTATATTATTTTAAAATATTATGGTTTTATTTTAAAGAAGTTATTTTAAAAAAAGTTTTATTTTAAATGCATATTTATCGTCATAATATATTTAAAATAAAACCATGATATTTGCAACCTCATATGCATGAAGTTGCAAAAAGCCAGAGTTTTAATTAAAAAATATTCACGTTCTATTTTATAATTGAAATTGGTCCGAAATAGTGGAAATATCGATGCTACAACGTTGCCAATCCAATTAAAACTATGTAGGTACACTGAAACGCAATCTCCGCAGGTAAAATACATTTGCATGCAATGTTATTTTACTATACTCTGATCCTTAATCCGAGTCACTCAACTGACAATTACGGTGTTGCGAGTTTTTTGTCCTTAATAAATAGTGATGTAGGTGAATCGAGTTTTCACTATTAAGTTAGTCGAGATTGAATATTTTTCTTTATTGAATATCAAATTGCTATCAAATAAATAAAAATAATTTATGATAATTAAACAGAACAGAACAGATTTTTTTTCCAGCAGCTTTTTACTAGGATATGGTAATGTTTAGCAAAAGTTTCATGATTACGATTTGATAAAATCAAGAAGATTAGTATTTTCCGTTGAATGGATAAGTGACTTTTGCCATTTTATGATGAATTGGTTTTTCAAAGTAGATAGAGTTTAGCATTTTTTTCCTGAATATGATTTTCTTACTTTTCGGTAGACACTCACAGATAGACATTCACAGTTATGCTGAATATTTAGACAAAAAATCAAATTATATTTTGTCTCTTTACAACAGCTCTCTAACTCTAACAATATCAGAGATATAAATTTTATTATACTCGATTTCCCACAAATGCCATTTTGGCGGTTTAGCATTTTATCCTTTCCACTGACGATATATTTTTGAAATGTTGTCACTGAGCTCTTGAATTTGATACCCCACACAACACCATTTTCAAACTTTTATTTTTTTCATCGTGACTTCTTGCCCACTAGTGGGCAAAGTATTAAATTTATTGCAAATCTATATGCCTATGTCACCCGCCGTATTATTACGAATCTTTTGACACCTCATTCATCAAAATTGGTTCAGTATTTTAGAAGTTACGGTGGAACATACATACATACATAGACTGCCAAACACACTTCCTTTTGGCTTCGCCGTAGTCGTGTAAAAATGTATAAAAGAACTTGTAATGTTTTATTTTAATTTCTCTAAATCTCTTAATAAATTTTCCATCTTTTGTAATAATTTTGTAGTGAGCAATTTTAATAAGTATGCTATTATATTCCTCTAATCTTATTATTAAATAATAACCTATTGCATACTTACTATTTTTTTTTATTAGGTACCTAATAAAATTAGGCTCGACTAAACATCTAAATCTATAGATTGCTGAACATCACTATTGTAGCTGGTCACCCTTTTTGGTATAATTGACAGTTGCACTTGTCAATTTGTGACTCGGATTAAGGATCAGACTATAGTTGTTTTGATAAGGTTACGAAGCATGCGTAATATAAAACTATTGTCATTTTATAGGTACTAATGTGAAACATAACTAGGTGTGTACAAATTATATTGATTCAAAAGTGAGAATCAATGTAGATTCAAATCAATTTATTGAACATAATTTGAGTTTGACATAAGACGGCCTTTTCCCACTTTTATGCAGATTCGGGTAGGTACTATTTTGAGCTCTCGTTGCATTGTTCACTTTGTTTTTTGCACTTTAAAGTTATCTGTCTATATAGACTCTATATCTATCAAATTTAGTTTAAATATTAACCGAAATCTCAATATTTAAACCATGTTCTTCCGAAAAGTCGGTGCTTCGCCTGAAGCTAACAGCAATCAAATAAACATTAAAGTCTTCATAATTCCTCTACTTAAGTACCTAAAGTTTAATTTCTAAGTCCCAGTTGGTGTCCGTTTAGATCCATTATGAACTTTTTTAATTTATTTCTTTGTCACCATTAATCACATACAGTTCAGAAAGTATGATGACGTAGCGACTTTTAATTTTTTTTTTTCGGGCGTTTTCTTAACTGCTTTTGGCATTCTAATAATAAGGTTTTAGTTTCAATATCGGTTTGGAAATTTTTATAGTTTGAAATTAATGTCAAAAACTGTAGGAAATAGGTATAATAAGAACTACTAAGACCCAGAAAACACGGTGAAACGCAACTGCGTCGTGTGTGGTTTTCTAAAGAAGTCTATAGCAGAAACTTCGATGCAACTCAAAAGTAACTAACAGTTTCAGTTGCGTTTCATCGTGTGTTCTGGGCCTTACACAATTGATTAGGCGTTTGAGTAATTATTATTATGTAGTTAATATTTTCTACGTAATTATGTATACCTTGTATTTATTAATTTGATCAAAAAAAAAATATATGTGTAAAGTAATTTTGGACAGTCTAGTTTAAATTAAACAGAATGCTTTTTTATAATGCAGTCGCTATCCCTATTATCCAGTCATCTGTGGCGAGTCCCATACAAGGACTTTGGCTGTTTTTTTTGCAATGATGCGCCCGCCACAGATGCGTGAAATCCACCATTTTGCAAACTTTTGACTGTCCATAAATGACTGGTTATAACTACATAACTTTTTGAATTCAGGTACATAGCCCACATGGTCCTCGGGAGGGATTTGCTGGACAACACTCTCAATCTGGTACCTTCGCTGATCCCTCTACATAAGGATATTAAGGAAGACAGCGTTGAATATCAACAAATTGAAGATAAGTAAGTTCCTTTTTCATTTCATGTTTTAATATTGAAAGCTTTTTTGTGTGCTCATTAATTTCGGACATGTTTTTATTTTTGATGTGGGGTTGGTTATCCAATTTAAGTAGGTACCAACTGTCTACGACCAGTCATTTACAAATTCAAATCTTTTCGTTCAATCAATCAATGGAATTCATTCTCGTCGTTCTTCGTTTGTCTCGCGCACCGGCGGGTCTATTTTCATATCTAGTTGTGGTGATAAATATTTATTCGAAATTGTTAATTAAACCAGCTAAATAAATTCACAGTTTTAAAGTCCACTGTTTCGTCTTTATTTCCAACTGGGCCTATCTACCAACTTATGAAATTCTTAGTTAGTTAAGCGAATTTCGGATGTTCTTGCAATTCATCCTAATGTCAGTCAGTTGCGCGAAGGTCAATTAAATTAATGCTCCGTTACACTATAGCGGATGATATAGGATAAAAATGATACGAATAAATTACTTTAACCAGTTTTACAGCAACTGGTAGCCTACGCAGTAGTTAAAGGCGGTTGTGGTGCGGTGACCGTTTTTTACGTTCGTTATCAGCCCATATATGTCCCCACCGAGGGGCACGAGCCTACTCTCATACAGAGAGTGATTAGGCCGTAATCCGCCACGCTGGCCATGTGCGGGTTTTTTACGTATCATATGAAATTGAAAATGGCGGATGAATTGCGGTTTCATAATACACACACGTACGTAGACGTTAGATGTATGTTTTCTACATACATCTAACGGCAACCACGAGTGCGTAAGTGCCCTAAAGGTATACCTTATCTTCGCTACGTATATGTCAGCGGAAACCATTACCGGTAATTTCCAATGAAAATGGACCGACAAGATTTCCATTGTCTTCCCTCTCCGATGAAAAAGCACTCAAATATTCTAATTGCCCAAATTACTTTCGCCATGATTGTTTTTCTTTTACTTCCCTCAATTTACCGGCTGTACAAATACTGAGTTAAAATTTCATGGTTGTTACCTTTTTTAATAGCAACAAAAGATGACATTGATGGGCAAATGCCTCTCTTAAAAGCAATGTCATTATTTTAAGTAACCGTTGTTGGCAAGATTTAGCCTGAAAAAGGCCTGGAATCACGGCCTGAAACAGTGTAGGAATAAGATTTGCAGATAAATCTTTGAGAAGCTCGTTTTTCGCAACAGAGAAACAAAACAGACACGTGGAAATGTCTTAGAACTGAAAGGGTTAACAAAACATCCAACCACAAACAAAGAAGGAGGGTTGGAAATAATGAAATCTGATTGTTTATTATGACATAAGAAGGTACTCATTTCATTTGGTGGATACCGAGTTACGTTTTATGTACCATGTGTCGTCACTTGTAACACATTGAGTTAAGGATTAAAATGACATGGTATTCGTAATCTCGAAACACGTGTAAGTTTTCTGTTTTATAGTTATAAATCTTAGAGCAGTTTTCCTCAAGCAAATTGCTATCAACTCTATCCTGAGAAAACCTGCAAACGACATCGCAGTTCGATCAGATTCATTTACCTGGAAACTGCAGGCGAGGCAATAAAGCGTGCAATTTCTAGTCAAAGGAAATACGACTTTTATTTCTACGGTAAAGTTTGAATATTGTTTGAATATCATCATCATTTGTGCTTAGTTTACGACGATTGCAAAATATAGTTTATTTTGAGTTTCACCCACAATAAAGCCTTTAGGGAAACACTGAAAGTTTTACTTTGTCTCAATTTAATATCATTTTGCTGAAAACTAAAGAGTTTCCTGTTTCCTTATACATCGGTCTTAAAGATTACACGTGTTGCTTTTCTGAGTACCTTTTTACGTCCATTATTCTGAGAATCAGGCTCCTTTAGGACTCCGTTGTTTTCATATTGAAGATTAGGTATATTATCTAATATTTGCTTTTTATAACAATATGTACTATCTATCTACACACATCAGGGCCGTGTCCGGGACGTGTACCGGTCGTAGCCCGTCAGGAGTGAAAAAAAAATATCATTGCATACATTTTCTATGAATTCGATCACACAAGTCCGTCGGCCCTGGCACGTAACAGAGTGAAAATCACAAAATAGTGTGGATAATTGTGTTTGTACATTAAAAAAAAAAATCCGAAGCTGGGGAACTAGGTATGCCGTTGTAAGTGTAAGTTAGCTCCTGTTAGATCTAACAATACGAGAGTAAGTGAACCTGAAAAGCATGCTACGGTTGGTTGCATAAGGTACTAGAATAGATAAGCTCCGTACCTGAAACTTTTCCTAACAAAGAACTTTATATACTTAAGTATAAAGTTACAAATGATATAATAATCTGGCAGTAAACCAACTATTACGAAGGCGCGTTTGCGAAGCTTACACGTTGTTTTTCCGCTATCAAAACGCGCCCACGCGTTTTACTCGCGTAGCGTTCGCGTTTTGACAGATAGTGCAAGAGCCTGAGCGCCCTATCTTCCTCACGTTCGGCAAGCTGAATGTTCTGTATACCCAACATAGGTATGCTGTAATTTAGTCTGAACTTTCTTAAATTCATACATTTTTTGATTTTTCAAAAATAACTAACATCTAAAATGAACGAGCTTTTGACGCAAATAAAAATAGTCATACTTAAAATTTAGCAATAAAGTCTTAATTTGGCTAATCTTTATTACTAGTTTACGTAAAATCATTGAAAAGAAAATAATATTTTGCTTTGATGCGTATCATCGCCCTTTCCTGCTACTTCTCCGCTCCTATCTGTGATGTGTCAAAACGCGCGCGTTTTGACACATGCCTACGTCTACAATGTCTCTTACTTAGTTCCTTTCGCACTTCGCGTTATTCATTCAAACTCCAAACAGTAACCGCGTCGCAATCGTAAGTGCGTACCCATATTTAATGGCATCAGATTATCTTGCCACTATCTCGTTAGAAAAAAAAGCACTTTCATACGTAATTCAGAGAAACTTTCACTCAATCTTCAGACACACGCCAAACGCCTATAACCTTCATCAAACTTGAACACAGTCCTCGACAACGCCTTGAACCTCAAACTTTTTGCAAAACAAATCTTCGAACTTCGATACACAGTATCTATCGTCTCTCGAAACTAATAAAAAACAAACAAATAATTCAGGGCAGACAAACAAGGCCAATAGGTATAATTTTGAGTGTTTCTAGCCGATGAAAAAACTAAGAATAAAATAAATAAGTAGCTAGGTTTTTATGGGAATAGAGAAAGAGTAAATTCGGGCCATTTTCAACGGCGGCGGGGCTTTTATAAATCCTTTTGCCATACGTAATTTTAGTTAATTGAAACTTGAAAGGTATATCTTAATGTACACCTAAGTGAATGCATTCTTATTTATTTATTTATTGGCACATCAACAGTACAAACACAAACATTTACAAAATAAAAAATTTCTTACGATTTCTTACGACTACTAAACGGCATCTTGCAAAAAACGGGTCCTACTTTTTGTGGAATTATAAGTACATTGACATAACGTCGAAATACGTCTCTAAGACCCAGAACACACGGTGAAATGCAACTGCAACGCAACTAAAACTTGTTTATTTTGAATTAGCATACAAAAGTAAAGCATAAAAGCGAATCTACGCAACACAGGAAGTTACCTACCTTTCCAATGGCCTTTGATAAAGAAACCTTGGCAAACATATCAAGTTGCAATATGAAAACATTTCTTTCAGATTGTTTGCCTGTTACTGTATTAGGTTGGGGAGGCTTTGGTTGCGGTAAGTAAATTAAATAGGTTTCCCGGAAGTGTCCCAGCTTAAATGAATTTTTGACCACGATTTTTTTCGTGACTGCGACTTCGCATTTATATTTATATAATATCTCAAAATAATCTTCAATTATATGCAATAATATCTCAAATTAATAAGCTACTACGTTGTAAAGTTTTATTAAAATCCGTTATGTAGTTTTTGTATGAAAGAGTAACAAACATTCTCACATCTAATGACATTTATGTTTTTAGAAGGATCATTTATCTAAGTTACTTTTTCAATCAATTCGGCTGATTTTTTATTGTCTATTCCTTTATATTTAGAACACGTATCTAAAAATATGTCACACAGAAAAAAATATTAACGTGAAAATAATACCTAGGTACGTTAAAATATTCCGTTCTGTTCGACCGAATGAAATGCCTTGAGGAAAATCTCAGCGTTATTGGAAACATCTGAGGAAAACGGACGTCCAGATGAGGTGGAATTAATTTATGATTTGGTCACGGAAATGTAAGAAGGTCACGCTGTCAATAGTAACTGATGAATTTCTCTGTTTGCGCTAGAGGATTTTTTATAGAATACTTATTAAAAGACAAAGGAGGTTAAAAAATACCTACTTATTATTCAAGAGTAAGGCAAACGTTGCACTTCGCTAACTTTCGAAAGACTGAAAATGAAAATACTTAGTTAAAAGTGTAAGTATTTATTAAAATATTGGTAGGTAATAATAATACAATACAATACAAATATTCTTTATTGCACAAAAGATATAAGGTACAGACACAAACAAGAATATAAGAAGCAACAGGCGGCCGTGTTAATTACACTTTTTCGATGTCGTTTTATTTGTTAAATCTAAAACTACTAACGTTCCACTACCTCTATGCTGTCTACTACAAAATAACGATTGATATCTGTAATTTGTATTTACTCTGATTATTTACTTTAGATTCCCGTCTAGACAACTCAGTCTCTACGACACCAAAGAGGTTTTATTAAAACGTACCTAATTGTTTCAGGAACGATCAGATCGTGAAAAATACACATCGAGAAGGCAAAGTGAATGACGCTATAGAATACTACGACCAGACCGCTACTCTACTGGATAAACTCAGAGCTGTGCAAAGGCAGTTACGTGAAAATATTCGGTAAGTATGTACCTACTTAAAATAAATACAACTTTTATATAAGTACTTAATAATAAATAATGAGAAATAATTAATAAAAGATTCTATCGTCTAGCTAGCGCGATCTATAGACGTTTGTTATTTCAAATCTGGAAGGTACCCAAACCGCTTATGGGTATAAGTCCTTACTTACCTTAAAGGTATAAAATAAATGCTACGGATAAAGGTAACGGAATCCGAGTCAAATAATTACCTTTCTATGGTGGTAACTATCATACTGCATTCATATTTTTGGAGAAAGTCAACTTGTTTTCCAGTTTATTTTTTATTGTTTTCTAATGGCAAACAAAAAAATTAAATTCTCAAACGTTTATAGAATTGAATAGTCTCACAGAGTTTGCAATTGCTTTCTCGTATTGCCGTCGTATTGGCAATAAGTGGCGAGCAAACATAAGTCACGATAAATTCAATTTCTAGTAATACGTGAGATGACTTCAATGCATTTCTTTGGTATTTTTTAATACTAAAGTTTATTGAGAATATTGAGAAAGCCTGGTTTGTTTCGTACAAAACTACGAGTACGTTCTAGCTGTAACATGGCTCTTACAAATACGAATGTACCTATAAGCATGTGCCTTTATAAAACGTTCTTTTTATTTTAAACAAAATCTCTATCCTCTATCATTCAAAATCAGCCATTAAAATTGTAGCAAACTTACATTCTTTTTTCGAATTCATAAAGTCTTTATGACTCAACCGGCCAATAATGATACTGGCATATTGTAATAATGAAAGCCAATGTGAAAGCATTATATATTATTAGTAATGTTTTTCAAACAAAGCAATGTAGGTAGTAGCTACAACCACAAGGGAAATAAGACTCTAGGATAATATTTGCAGGGCGTGCTTTTCTAGGAATTAATGAATTGTGCAGGTAGCGTCCTGGAATCTAGGTGTGCTAGATTGGGTATTATTAGATACAGGGAATTTATTTACTTCCTTTTGAAAATCAAGGGACACACATAATTTCCCATAAAACTGAACAACTTTCGTTAAGAAACAGAATATTGAAATATGATATTTTGGATACATGGAATAAAATTGCAAAAACTTAACAAGAAGTTTTTATGTTGTTTTGGGGTCGTAAAACCATCTTAATAGAGACTTTCTTTCAAAAAACTCCACAACCTAATTTCAGCTCTAAAGTAAGACTTTATTTTCAGAGAGGGTGTAACAGAAAGCCTGACAGAAGCCCGTCGAAGTGAGATGGTCTGTGGTGGCATTCTCATTCTCGTGTGCGTTGTTTCGCCAATTATTATTGCTTTGGTCAGAAATGCTGTTAACACTATTCAGGTAGGTTTTGTTTGATATTGTATGTAATTCATTAATTAGCTTATAGAAAAGTCCACTCCTTAACTTGTGCAACTTGTTACGTATTTTATACAGTCTATTGCTTTATATTAGGTCATTTGATTTTATAGGTGATTCATTTAACTTACAAAAAAGGCAATTCGCGGCTTATTTTACAGATAGGGTTACTATAACTGTCACTGTCTGACAAATAAGTATAAAAAGAGATAAACATATTTACGAGAGTAAATGAAAATATTTCGCAATTTGAATTATCCGATTAATTACAACCGAGTACTTTTCTAGTTAATGTCATGTTTCTTTCCATTAACATTTTTTCATCAAACACGTTTTTTCACTCTTTCAAAGAAACATTCGGATAAACACAAACTCCGAGTTTATTTTAATTAACAGACTCCTGGTAGTTTTGTTTAAATGAATTTATTTCTGGGTCACATTACCAGAGGCTTCTACCAAGTTCTATCGTGCATTTATATAGCTTCATTTCTCCCCCTTCAGAATAGGTACTTGGTAGTCGGGGGATGAATGTAGAACCAGGAAGTTTGCTTGAGATGTACTCAAGTGTATAAATTTTATGAAGATGTGCTTTTGTTTATTTTGCCTTATTTTGAATGAGTCAGTAATTATTCTGAAAAGTGAATTTTAGAAATTTCAAATTAAGTAATCTTAGTAAAGTTTATATACCTACTCGGTATACCTATACGATTTAGATAGGTATCAAGTTGCGTAGATACTATTCAAAAGTAATAAATACTACCTAATCAGAATAGGTAGGTACCTAGTATGTAGACTTTCCTTTCGCCGGGTTTATTGAACGTCAGCTCGGTTTTTTATCTGACTAAAATTTACAAAACATTAGTTACAGAATCATTGGTTTAAAATGCTTTAATAAACTCATTACTAAGCGTGCTAGTTCTCTCAAGTTGTCAGAATGGCCTCTTAGTCTCAAGATAATAATTTCACAACTGTAATGCTTTATGCTTCCCCAACAGGTTTACGCAAGGAACTTATCAGAGAAGGCTTGCGAACTAGAGTATGAGAAGGAGCTCAGCGACTCGCTTCTTTACCAAATGCTACCACCAAGTGTCGCTAAACAGCTGAAACAAACTCAACAGGTTTGATAAGCATTTTTATAACATAGAGACCTCTTATTTCAGGTGATTTATGTGCAAAGAAAAACCCTTTCTGGAGCCCAAGTCCCAGTTGTGTGTCGACAAAGTGTTAATGGCATTTTACGACACTTTGTTATTCAGCTGAGATTCTTGCAAACAATGGCTTAAGGTCTATCTACACAGATCCGGGCTGTGCCCGGGACGTGTCCGGGCCGTGGTCTGTCACAAGGGAAAACAATTCGTCGTCATGACAACCGTATACGTCGTCATGACGTCCCGGGCACGGCCCGGACAGGCCTCCGTCACTATGTACTTGCGCGCTATAAATACCTACCGCTCAGCGGGCCGCTTGCGGACCAAGCGAAGCGCGGTTGTCAAAGCGAAGCGCTCACACGTTGTTCAAATTTTGATAGATCCATTTGTTTTTTTGTTTGTTTTGAATGTTTATATTTTTTAATAATTACGTTTTTTTAATTAAAAACATAATATAACCGAGAATTCAGAAAGATAAAAGAGCATTAAAAATTAAAAATAAAAACAGGTTAAAAATAAATATATTAAAAACGATACAATTTTAAACTGCCCCATATAAGTCGGAAAATATTTATAATTCTCAATAACTTAGTCAAAAAACGTTTTTGTTAATTTAATTTTATCGAAGAGGCAGCCCCGCGATTTTCACGGATTCGTGGGGTGCGAAGCAATCTCAACTATACGTTTGAGTATTTAGGCACAATTTAGCATGCAGTGGTTTCTGACATGACAGTTGGGCTATTGCGCACTGTTAAAGCAGTAGGTATTGGATATTTTCTTCTGAGTGAAGTACCTATCTGTTACGTAGTAACTATTAGGTAATCTGTGGCCCGGATCTGTGTAGGTAGACCTTTACACTGATTGCAACCAAAATACTCTCATTGAAACTACTGAAACACAATTAAGAATATCGCAAATTACTTGACTTAAGCCCTAGCTAGCTTAGCATGGCACTCCGTGACAAGACGTTGTCATGCGTTTGTCACGCTTACGTCTCTGTCTATAGTTTTAAATGTGATAAGGATAGCATGCGTGAGATAATTGTCGCGGAACGCCGTGCTAAGCCCCCTGGTAACTGTAAAATACCGATGCGAGAACGAAAAATTTATCCCCGTGACTAAATAAGTTTGTGATGGATACTACTGACTTGTCCTCAACTAATTACGAGATATCTCAACTTCATCATATCTTTAGGCTTTTGCACTAAGGCGATTGGAATAAGCTTTCTTATTATAACACCAATCAACCCGCAACGGCGATTTAACCACACCGCCGTTGCAAGGAGCCTTTAACATTCCCTTGGCCCTCATAAATCAATATTAATATGTACTAATTACGTCCCCGAGTATGCGAAATAGCAATCAAACCTTAACTTTACCAATATTCAATAGATACTACGGGTACTACCCAACCTATAAAATTTGGTACACGTTTCCCAAAGAGGTATTTCAGTTATTGGAACGGATCAAAGTACATATCATAGGTTGTTAATTAAATAGGTGTGATATAATCGTGACAAAGTTATTAGTTACGTAATACTGATGCTTAGATTAAGTTTAAAATATGTTATAGACTATTTTATGTCGTTTAGTACCTACGTCAGTTTAATAAGTCCAAACAACTGCAAGTTACAGCAGCTTTCATACGTTTGTGGTCCAAACAAAATGACTCCACATGAAACCTCCTTACACAAATGAGATTTTATTATTTAGTTTAGTTTGACGTTTGTTAAAGATAGCTAGAGTCAATAGAGTCCACCAAGAGCAACAGAGTCCACCATAATGTAATTGTGCTTGTTAGGGCTTCTATGCACAGATACCTAGATAAAGCCACCTTTGCAGTTTGAGTCTGGGGGATGAAGATATCTAGAGTTTCCATCAAACTGTGGTAGCAACCTAACCATAAATAAAGGTAAAAGCTTTTTTTTTCATGCAGGTACCAGCCGAATTCTTCGCTTCTGTAACAGTCTACTTTAGCGACATCGTGGGATTTACAGCTATTGCTGCTGTTTCTACTCCGTACCAGGTAAAATAGTCTATTTGAAGTTTAAATGTAGAACTAGCTACTTCATTACAATTCGAACTGCTTTTTGTTTATCACAACTAAAAGCAAAAAAAAGATTGTCAAAAGCTTTTGCCTCATTTTATTAACTTAATGTTTACTTCTTTCTTTATTCTGACAAAAAGTAGGGGTTTATTCAGGAACATGTCACCCCTATCATGAAGCACATACATAAATACATAAATAAAAGAACATAAACTTATTTAAAGATAAAGAATCATGCTTTTTCTGCAACTGGAGATCAGCTCTCCAATTACTATACTTACTCGTAGTTAGGTACCCAATTAATTGCATCATACATACAATCTGTCACACCTATCTCCTATAGGGATAGGTACAGACCACTTGCCTCCACTTGCTACGATCCAAATAAACTTCCCTTGCCTCATCCACATTCATCAGTCGCCTCATACATGCACCTGTAACATGCACCAGTAAAACTTTCTCATTAAATTCCCCAGGTGATAAGCTTCCTGAACTCAGTGTACAAACTATTTGACGAACGTCTGGAATGCTATGACGTTTACAAGATCGAAACTATCGGCGACTCCTATATGGTTGCTTCGGGGCTGCCTGTAAGAAACGGTAAGCAAAAATATTTTGTTGGACTCTGCTCAGAAATTGTCTGTTCTTTTTAAGAAATAGACTTTTAACTTACTATAAATTCATAATGATTAATAGAAACATAACAACAAAACAAAACGTAAACATAATGGAATAGTAACATAATATTAGTTAGAAATCTATTTAAGGACTTTAGTTTGCTGTAAATCTTCCATAAATAAATAAATAAATAAATATGAATAGGTAGACCAAGATCGGGCTTTCTGACCCAGAAATTCTGTTCGTGTCCCACTGCTAGGCAAAGGTCTACTTGCTCTCCATCTAGTTCTACAATGTGTCAGGAATTTTCAGTCTTCAGTCGAGCTCGTCACGTCTTATTCACCTAAGTATCTGGGGCTACATTTTCTGTTTTTAGGAAGCCATAATCATTGCTAACTATAATAATTTGGAGGGCAAACCACCCCCGGCCAGCAACAAAAAAATTTTTGACGCAAATAAAATATAAAAACTTTCAGAGGTTGAAATTTCTGACCATTCAGACAAATTAAATAAAGCTTTAACTAAAGCCGTACAAAACCAACTTTTACGAATCCTAGAAAACTACGAAATTAAATTCTGTTGGCAACTCTGTTAAATAAATTGGGTCATGTTCTTAAAAGAGTTCTTATTTAACGCGAAAAAAACGGCTTTTACCGTTTTTACTTACTTTTATGCTGGCTTCCATTAAACTGTGTATAAAATATTGCATGATACTTATTTATTTATCGTTTTCACTACCTAGCTAAATGTTGCTAAATAAATCATTTGCGTTGTCATTTTAGTTAGGAACTTAACATACCTATTGTTATTTTAAAAATGCTGACTTAACTGATAAAGCATTTGAACTATTAATCTCTTAAAACATATCTACTTGCCTATCTACAAATGTATCGATCCAGGTACCTATGTGAATGATGAGCGTTTACATCTCTTAACCCCACTGCGGATTTCACTTATTTGACTTCCATTGGCAGTTAGGTAACTAAGTGGAAGATCCAGTGGTTTACTAACTCCTCATACCAGTAAAGTTAGTGTTTCCAAACTAAGTTAGACTAGCGTCGAATTCCAGCTTTTGACTGTAAACCTAACCTTAGGTACCTTTAGTTCTAAAGCTGAATAAGTTAGGTCCCAGTAGGGATTTGATATTTAATCTATCTGTTGCTACACTATGCTGTGGAAAGACACGCCTAATTCTCTGTAACTTCCTGTCTTGTGGGTCATGTCTTCTCCTCCTAAACCACTGTAAAAGCTACTCAACTGTACAATCGACTAATGACAGGCATTTATTTAAAATTTTTGATTTTTCAGTCGTAAGAAGGTAGTTAAAAAACTAAAAATCTTTATTTTGCAGGAAACTAGATATACACTTAAATATGTAATTTTTTAAAGTTAACGCTAGATTAATAACCTAGCAGTTTTCCCCAAAGAAGAATCTAGCAAGAAACTGTATTGGGTTACTTTTCTCAAATAAAGTTTTTTAAGCCAAAATTACCTAAGATTTTTTGTCTCACAGGTAACAAACACGTAACAGAAATCGCAAGCATGGCCTTAGAGTTACTAGAAGCAACGGCAATGTGCCACTTACCGCATCGCCCCGATCAGGTACTTAGGTAATATTGTCTGAATGTTTTTGCTTTCATCCGCTTTGCATGCACACCCCTGTCTTCAATGTTGAAAGACCTTGCTGTGTGTAGAAAAAAAATGCAGAAGAGATTGTTGGAACTGCCGAATAATAGAGAAACAACTGAGACAAAAGTTGTTTAAGTGTAAAAGAGGATGGAGTGTTTAGAGAAATGGAACTCCGGTACATTTTCAGTTAGATATAATCAACTTTGCTTTGAGTCCAACAGTTTTTGAAAAAAAAAACATACCTTTATACTTAGGTAAGATCTTACTTAATTATTTTCTACAAAATTATACATACATTTTAAATATATCAAACAAAAAAAAATTGTCATGAGAATGAGACCGATACTGGGCCAGCGTAATCGCTCTCGGTCGTGCTCCTCCATTAATGGAAATGTTAAAAGGATTGATAGGGAAGACCAACATACTTGTAACGCCACGTATATGCTTATATCTAGGTACATAATAAGCTACGAGTAAATGCTATATCTACCAAATATTGTATTTTCCTAACGATGCTACAACCCTATGCTTCCCAGACCCTATGCATGAGAAGCGGCATCCACACGGGCCCGTGCGTCGCCGGCATAGTCGGCAGCAAGATGCCTCGCTATTGCCTGTTTGGAGACACCATCAACACTGCTAGTAGGATGGAAAGTACTGGGGAACGTTAGTATAAAGGTTTAATATTAAAATACTAGGACTGGGACAGATCTCGCGAAAAAAGCTAAGTCGCTTTCTCGCTATGGCCGGCCGTCTCTATCTAAAAGCCGGTACCTTTATACAATAATCAGTTGGACTGGTAAGAGATCTCGCGAGAAAGCGTTCTCGCTTTGACCGTCTCTTATCCAAAAGCTACTTAGTAATGCAACGGACAGAGTATGTGGGACATCAACATAACCACGAAGCAGAAACAAAAGATAACATTTGCCGCACTCAATTGAAGGTCATAACATTTAATCAAGATCGGCAGTTGTTCTTGTCACGCAATAAACATGCGATTGTTATGATATTTTCATGTCATCTTCAAATGTTTCATGTTTTAAGCATTTTGTAAGACTAATGGAAAATTTTACTGACTAAAGTTTTATTCACAGCAATGAAGATTCAAATTTCGGAAGAAGTGAAGAGGTCTCTGGATAGAACTGGTCTTTTCGTTACATCTCCCAGAGGAATGACTGATGTTAAGGTAAAACACAAGTTACCTAAAATGAAGCTTTTGAACTGAAGTGCATTTCATATCCATGCCACCGTCTCATATTGATAAACGTTGAAAGTTCCTCGTCTTGGTCACAGATACTGTAAGTAAAATAGCTACTCTGTACAGTGTCTGTGACCAAGGCTTTTGGCACCGCATACCTCTCTCCGGTCACTGTTTTTTTGGGCAAAGCCAAAAATTATGCAAGAAATTGACAAACATTTGTCGCGCGAGTTGTAGGTACTAACAAGTTTATCGAAACAACAGAAGTTTTAATTTTTCTATCTAGACAGATAAAGATAGGTAACACCAAGTTGTAATTAACTGAATATTCTTTTTCATTTCACAGGGGAAAGGCGAAATGATGACCCACTGGCTAGAAGGCCGCACAGGACCGTCTCCAGTGCGGCCCACGTCGCAAAACCTGGACTGCACGCCCAGCCTCCTCGCCCGGATCCACTCGCATGGAAGATCCTCGCCACGATACAAATCTGATTCTAAGAGAGCTCATTATTAAATGGCTGGATTTAGTCGTTCTGGCAAAGATCTATAAAAAATCTTGATTTGTAACAACTTTCATAACTACCTACTTTTAATAAACGAGACAGATAAAGACAGATAAGAACATATAGGTTTTACTGCTAAAATAGACATAAATATTTTATCAAAAGGGTCTACTTTAATAAGTATTTCATTTTAGTATTATATTTCAAGATAAAATCACAGCTGAAAGGCCAAAACACACCTGCGTAGACGTATGCGTACCTCTGAGTTGTAATGTATGGAACTGTCACCGCTTGCATAACGTAGACGTACACGTCGACGTGACGCGTAGCCCGGTGTCACATCGGGTTTGGGTTACACCGTAACTACGCGCGTGGCTACGCGCTTGGCTACGCCGTGCTTACGTCTACGTTACGCATATACCTACGCATCCGTTGTGTTTCAGCCTTAAGCCGCAGAATTTTCCTGCGATGAAATAAAAAGATTTTTCCTGGTATTCTTAAATAAGTTGGCACCTACCTAATGATACCATCGAACGCTGGAAAAAATATAAAATATAGGTAGAAAATTAAAATCCTTTTTAAAAGAAGATAGCTTATTCTATCGTAGAAATTATATTTGTTATGTTTATTTTTTATATGAAAAGGGTAAAATATCTAGTCAGAAGATCTTCGAATATGAGACTGTGATCTTTAAGTAAAGAAAGTTGGATGTAAATTAAAATTATATTTAATAATATCTATCTTTCGGCATTGTATTCAATGTCTCTGTATACCTTTGTAGGTAGATGTTAACTTAAATCTAGATGTTAGGTTTAGGAATTAGACAGCCTATTGACTACACTGCAACTTATTAGCTACTTTCGCCGCAAATCATTTACTTTAGCTGAAATTACACATGTTTTATAATTCAATTTTAATTGTAATTTAATACGTAGGTATACTTCACTTACTTACCTTATACCTATTACTTTTATAGCTACCAAAAAACTTATCTACTTAGTCTTTACATACTTTACGAGAATAAACAGGAATAAATTGATTTAAAACTGGAATTGTAACACTATCTACCTAGTCGTAAATTAGATAATTTGTGAACATTCTTAACTGCTCTAAATAGCTCTAAAATAGGTAGGTGGATATCTAATTGCCTATTTTGTAACCTAAAAAATATAGTAAATCCATTTATGCATCTGTCTACATAGTTATCTCTTACTTAACCAGCTATACCACATCCCGCTTACCTATGCTAAATTCTAGATAGTTATTTTAATTAATAAGTTATTATTTAAATTGAGATAAATTAAATAAAATATCAATGTTACTTTTTGCTTTTCATTGTTCACTTGAAGTGAAGTGAACCAATAACTACAACTAAACTAAGTCATTATTATTTAAATCACAGAGCATTTAAATTCATTTATTAAAAAGTAAATAAATTTTAAAAAAAACAAATCTTGTAAGAATAAATTCCGACCATGTGCCGACTGAGAAAGTTTTAAAACTATTTGAATTTGCGCGCCATGTCAACGCTGCTGCACGCAGAGTAACAAAACGCAAGGACTTTATGGATGGCAGTATAGAATGACATCTAACCGCAATAACGAAACGCAATTTCATAGCATAGTCTGTGAAACGTCAGCGGTGGCATGATTGATTTTTGTCGGATTTCGCTGAAACAACCAGCTGTTCGGCTGCAGCATCTGCATTGCGCCTGCCTGAACTGAATGCACTTTAGAAAAACAGGCTCCCAGGACGCGACCCGGCCGGCTCTCAGTCACTATGTCGAGCCCCGTAGACGAGAGGTGTGTAAAATGTTGTGTAACTAAAATTTCCACTTTTTGGCTCAATTTTCACCTGTTTATTGATGTTTTTCGAATAATTACAGGATCACCGACGAGGTGGAAGCTTTGGAAGCAATATTAATGGACGATGTTGTAATAAAAAGGGTCGATGACGTACCTACATCTATAGAAACAGTGGTACACCCATCGACAGGTGATGATATTGATTTGCAGTTCGTCTGTGTCACTCTTGAGGTCAAATTGACCCCGGGCTATCCTGATACGAGCCCCGAAGTGACCCTTAGGAATCCTAGAGGGTTGGATGATCAAGTTTTGGCCATTATCAATTCACAAATCAAAGATAAACTGAATGATTGCTTGGGTGAACCAGTTGTGTTTGAACTTATTGAGGTGAGTCAATTTTTAGCTTTATTTTTATCACTTTTAAATATTAAATAACTTTATTAAATATTTTGGTATTTTAGTAAAATGTAAAAGAAGAAAAAATGTTAAAATAATCTTATTATAAAATGTTCATTGTAATAAATCAATAGATGTTATTGAGTGTTCCTAGTAGAGTAAATATATATTACAATTATCTAGCTTAAAACAAAAGTAGCTTGTGTAAAGTAAAGATAGAAATAAAGATAGATAATAGAAGTTGTTCATGACCTACTTTACAACTGAGTCTCTCTCCACACTATATGCATCTATTGTGCTCTGTCTAAAATAGAATGCTCTTTGTTCTTGTTGCCCTTTATTTCATTATAGTATACATTATGTTTATACTAATTAAATACTATCTAAAGTTAAAGTGTAACTTAGCTTAAATATATTTTAATATTCATTTATATTATGTTTAATATTTAAAACTATACTTAAGTAAATATGCTTTTAAGTTTTTTGCCATAAATTCCTCTTGACTATACCTACAGGTAGTGAAACGGTAGTGATTTCAGACAAAAAATACCTGCAAATGTTCCAATTTTGAATAAAAACCTTTTGATTTTGTAATATAACAGTATAAAATAAGTCTCTTGAATAATTCAATCCAAAATCTTGATTCAGTTTCTACATCCGCTATTCTGACAATGACAATAATTGATGCAGCAAAAATAGCTTTATCTAAACTGTTTTTTAAATAAAAACTTAATATGTCTTAATAGGATCTCAAAACTAGATTTTCATAATGTTTTTATAATTAATTATAATTTTGAAATATAATTATGAAAAATTAATTATAATGTTTCTTTTTATATTGTTATTAATTATAATGTTTTTATAATAAATTTTTCATAATAATTAACCTATCCACAAATATTTCACCAACAGCTAATCCGCGAAAACCTAACGGAAAGCAACCTACCAAGTGGGCAGTGCGTGATATGTCTCTACGGGTTTGTCGAAGGAGACGTATTCATCAAGACCCAATGCTACCACCACTTCCACAGCCATTGTCTGGCAAAGCACCTCATCGCTGGCAAGAAGTACTACCAGGAAGAGCTGGAGAAGCTGCCGAGTTGGCAGCAGATGCAGGCTCCGGCTTACCAGGTGACTATAGCTGATTTCCTGTTAGGTATAGTGACATGACATAATTTGTTCATCTTTATTATGTATTTAGACGCACTTTTATAACTTCTCATTTGTATAAGATATATTAAGGCGGGAATAATGACGTTTGTTTGACAGGCCACTCTTTGTCTTGCTCCTTAGCGCAATAAATGTGTCCTGGATTTTAGTGGTTTTATTGGTCTTTTCTCAACTTTAATAATCCTAAATGCTGGTATATTAGACTCATATTGTATCATAAGTATGTGACCATCAAATACAACTGGGTGACTAGTAATTAGTAAACGATAAAAAAGGAAATGCATGTAGGTACTTGTGATAACAAACAACTTTTCCTATGGGATGAAGTTTGAAATCTTTAACACACTTTTTTACTTTCTTTTTTTTTTTTAGCTGTTGCGTTTTGTATGGGGAGTTTGAATTTTTCAATGACAATGCACCACTCATAAAATCTTTATTATTTATTTCTCTTTTAAGCAAACATGCCCGGTCTGTCGCTGCCCGGTCTCCTGTGATGTGGATACCTTGAAGAAGGCCCCGCCACCGGTTGATTCCATCACTGCTCCACCTTTCTGCTTGACTGCTGAACTGAAGGTGAGCTATTATAATATTTTTTTATAATATTTTCATCATCAGAAAATTATATTTATAATATTTTAATTTCAATTGTTTCGTTCAATCGGAAATGTCTTATCCACTTTGAGCAGCTTTTTACTGTTTCTCTACCGACTTGTAACTATACGTAGGTACCTATACCTTTCATGATGATTATAATGAAATAAGTACATGCTCTTGATTCCAGGATCTGCAATTAAAGATGGCCGCTTTACTGGAGCAGCAGATCGCTAAAGGAGGTGTAGTGGGCATCGGAGATACAGGACCCCCGCCGCTTACCATCACCACTCCAGCTGATAACGAAAATGTAGGTTTTATACTCTACTTTTTATTTTTAAAATGTGTAACAAAAATTACGCAAGCCTAGAAATTACAATTTTTTTTTGTACTAATATCTTCTAAAAATAAAACCTTTTGCATTGCGTTGCGATACCTCCGATGCATTATATTCAAGAAATATACAATGTGTAACAAAAATTACGCAAACCTATAAATTGACATTTTTTTTTTTGGAATGTCTTCTAAAAGTTCTGAATGCAGTCCATAAATTAGCAGAAGTGTTCCAGAAATTACGCAAAACTAGAATTTTTTTTTCAGTTTTTCTTTTTTAAGTTAGGTATATCTTCTGTTATCTGAATTATGGAGTGTCTCACATGTTATATAAATATTCCTACCTTCCTATATCTGAAATTAATTCATATTCCTCAGGGCGCAACAAACGCGTCATCCGGCTCCCAAGAGGTAGCCAAAGCCGCCGACGGCATCGGCGCCCGCTCCAACGGTAACGCGTCTAATGGTAACTCGACTCCGGCCTCCCCGCAGCGACCTGTTTACAAGGGACCGTATAGGTGAGTACATTAATTTGACCTCAGAATACCTGGTGATGCAGGAGATTTGTTTGATAAATGGCAGAAATCATACGCTCAACGCTTTCATTTGACGTTCAGAGTCAGAAGATGAGGTAAACACTGTTCGCTTTTCTATATTTAAGAATTTATTCCCTTCGTTAAAATTAAAGCCTCGTATCCACTAGGCAACAATGACGCACAACATTGCTTACAGCTGAACTTTTGTCGCACGATGTTGTGCAACGTTGCCGTACATGTTATGCGTCACGTGTTGCGCGTCATTTGGTGCCTAGGTGGACTCGTGGCTTTAACCATAAACTCCCATAAGCATAGCTGAAGCGATATTATGTACTTTCATAAAACACACAGTATCCTTGAAGAAGCTGTCTTAGAATTTCATAGGAAGGGTCAAACATACCTGGATTTTCCTTGTGTAGAGTGTGCTTTATCTCTTTCTTACTCACCAGAGGGCGCCCGCGAGCGCTTCTTTGACAGTAATTGTCACTGTCAAGTCATAGCGTTTTAGAATTTCAACACGAAATGCACGAAAAGTTTTTTCGGTGTGAAATTATAGTGTTTTTTCAGGGAAAAAGCATATAAAGTTGAATTGTGCAAATTAAAACAAGGAGTGTCGGTAAGTACACTTATTTATTTGGCTAATCTGAGCAGCGGGAAGTTAAATACCGGTACTTCGGAGGAGACCGGTAATGGCGGGAATCTCACGCCGTTATATGCGACACTAAATATACGAATTAAGCTCTTCCTTACGTCGCTAAACATATAATTACTGCTCAGATCAGCAAACATTATAACAATTCAACAAGTGCAATTAATATAAGGTTGTATTACCTCACATAATTAGCACAGCGTGTTTTCGCCTACCTACTGAGACTTCTCAGGGCAAAATGTACCAACAGAAAACTAGTTTAGTATAATTAAACAAACTAAATACTAGACCTGGATCTTTAAAAGAAAATTTAGCAGGTACTGGAGAGCATTACAATCACCATATTGCCATACTAGGGCTTGGACTGTTAAAATAATGGTCAATGAAAATTTAAATGTTGTTTCTTATGATTACTACAACAACTAAAGTTCTTCGTACCTATTAATGGACCGTTGGCTGAGAACCTAACAATATTGTATCATAGATAATTGTTGCAGTGCAGAGCTGCAAAGTAATGGTTTATGTGAATTACTGCTCCTATGATATAAACATATACCTAACAATTTTAAATGATAAATTTTGTGAACTTAAACAAGCTCACTAGCATAAGCTTGGTGTGTCCAATGGTAAAGTTGTTACTATGAATAGAGTTAGGGGCCAATCATATGATATATTTAACATGACCTGTACGGTTCCAAAATAAAAGATAAAAGTTTCTACTACAATTTATAAATTAAGTACCTATATCTGATGCCAAAATCAGATGAAGGTGTTAGACAAATACTTGAGTTGAATATGTATTCTTAATAACCCCAAGTGGATGTAAAACAAGTTCTTTATGGACTACAATTGACAAGCTTGTTTATAAGCTAGCCTAGTTATGACAGTGTGTAATGATTACTTATGAGTTTATTTCTATGCCTAAGTGCATAATTACTCACAACAAGTGAAATTGGACATCGGTAAGATCAGTCCTATGAACTTTTACGAGATTACGATCTTGAACTGAGTAGCGGATACTCTTTGATAAAATAAGTACCTAATTTAACAGAGATTGTGTTTAACATTCTTTAATTTATGTTATTAGACTGGGTTGAGAAAATCTTGACAGTCTGAAATGTGTCAAGTGAAATGTGAAAGTTGGAGGACAAGGTTGCGGAAACCTTACAAGTCCTAGAGAGCACAGGTTGGATGCCTATTATATCCACCAGTTCTGAACCAACGACACAAAACTTAGGGTTGTAAGCTTTTGGTAGCTTTGGTAGCAAGGTAATACATTTTTGTAATATAAGTACACAGCGGATGTGTTAAAATATGAAAATGAAAGTTGAGAAGAGCATGACATGAAATGTTCATTTAGGTTCAGTTAAGTACTATAACAGACTATATCAGTGAAAAACTGTTATTAGCACTCTAGCCTATATCTAAATTACTACCTACCTATATTGATTTGTCAGCTGTTGTTTTTCCTAAGAAAATTTAATAAATATCTACTGTTAGATATACTATAACAGATTAATCAATATAAACCTAAAATCCAATTTTAATGGTACACAACACTTTAAAAGGGATTGGCACATAATATATTCAGAATTGTTTGTCGAGTAATTTATTAAATAGAGTTATCTAGTCAAATACAAACAAATTAGAATTTATAAGACAATTACCTAAATAAGAAATTATAGAGTTATTGACTATTTGCTGACACAATCAATCAATAAAGTTTAACTCTGGGGAAAACTGCACTCTTGCGAATCTAGCATGACCCGTCTTATGTGATGTCAAACTCGTCCTACAAGATTATAAATTTTCATTTTCAAATCCTTGCTCCTTTAATGAAGGTACATTGAACCTTCCAACCCAGGAACTAACCGAGTAGCCCACTCCTATGATGCTATCGGCCGCATAACCTTTCGGAAAGGTGGAACTAAAGTTTCTTTGCGGATAGTTGTTCCAAAGTGACACCTATTATCCCAGGCCCTGTGGGTTGATAAAACTGGGAAGGGTGCACGATTTATTGGATACCTACTTGTTGTTAAAACCATCAACTTTAAGCGCGGGTCATCCCCGGCTTAGTTAAAGTGAATTGAGTCAATCTTGAAAGCCGCGGAGGCTTAGTTAAAGTGAATTGAGTCAATCTTGGAAGCCGCGGAGGCTTAGTTAAAGTGAATTGAGTCAATGTTGAAAGCCGCGGAGGCTTAGTTAAAGTGAATTGAGTCAATCTTGAAAGCCGCGGAGGCTTAGTTAAAGTGAATTGAGTCAATCTTAATTAGTTTCTGCAGACCTCAGAGGTCATATTTGAAAATTGGGCTTAGCTCAATGTTAACTTTTTCGAGTCCAGTCATATAAAGAAACTACTTACATTGATCCTTCAGTATATTTGCTAATATAATGGTACTCCAAAGATAGGTTACCTACCAAACATTTGCAACACAACAACCAATTTTTGTAATATCAAATAACCTGGAAGTTTACCAACCCTTCTCCCAACATAATGCGATGAGCAAAATTATATAAATGAAATTCATTCATACATTTAAAAGAGCCACGCTTTTGACAGTGGCAGTTGCAATCGCTATCTGAGGAAGATAATCATCTATGCGACCACCTTGTGACCAAGTTGTTTTTAGATAGCGGATATCCGGGCATGGTTCCAAGAAACTTGTTGGGGTGGGGGGGGGGGGACAAGACCTATTACGCCTCGTCCTGAGCAACACTGATTTAAGCCTACACGTTAGAGAAGTGAAAAATCTCGATGACATCTTCTTACCTAAGTATACTAGGTATCTGAAGGAGCAAGCTGACTATAAAGCTATAAGGAACTAACCGAGTAGCCCACTCTCATGATGCTATCGGCCGCATAACCTTTCGGGAAGGTGAAACTGAAGTTTCTTTGCGGATAGTATGTTCCAAAGTGGCACCTATTACCCCAGGCCCCGTGGGTTGACAAAACTGGGGGGTGCAAGATTTATTCAAAAAGATTACATTAATAATTATCAATTGCAACATACTCTAACGGTGAAGGAAAATATCGTGAAGAAACCTGCATACGCCAGAAAAGAAATTCGAAGGTGTATTTGAAATCCGCCAACCCGCACTTGACCAGTGTGGTGGATTACGTCCTAATCACTCTCTGTATGAGAGCAGGCTCGTGCTCCTCGGTGGGGACATATATGGGCTAACAACAACATACTCTATGTATACAAGCAATAATACATATTATTTATATAGATACCTACCTAAGTTAAGTAGGTACCTAAGACAGGGGTTTCATTTAATTTCACAAATTAACAAAGTACAAGGTTGCAATATACTATACCTACCTGACTTGTTATTTTATCCATATCGGGTCTCCGCATTATATATATAAGAATGAGTTGCAATTAATCCCCTGCTTGCCTCCGGAAGGCATATCTAGAACTTGTCCTTGTTAGACAAATGTCAAATCCTTACATAACTAACACAGGATGATCATATTCAAGAAACATCAATTTATTTGAAACTAAACAGCTTAATATTTAGAATGTTACTAAGTTAAGTATGAAATAAACATACAAATTACAGGAACTTTAACTGATAAAAGACAATATCCTGATGTTTACAGCCTGAAGTTATATCCAGTTAATATTTTGGGTTATATTTTTAACTTGCCTTCAGGGCGCATGAGATCTATTCTAATTGATTCAAAGACACCAGTTCTATAGGTACTTATGAGAAATTAGGGTAGTCTGAGAATGAATACTATTTTGTCAAAATTCAGTATTAAAATTAAATCATCTATTTCACCATTTTGAACTTGTCTAATAGAAAGTTTGGACATCAACCCTCTCTCTATATAGATAATATTATCTGTTCTCCAGTGTCTAAGACATTTAAAGACAAAGAGACTTGCATTAGAAACTAGTTCTTAGAATCAACCATCAGCAAATTTTTACTTATTTAAAGTTTTCACATCTTAAATAATAACAATGTGTAACAGTACCTATGCAGCGTGGAGGTACTTACAGAGACCACAGTAAACAGGCACCTACCTCATATATTATATAGATTTTCATATAATATAATATCAAGAAGCTAAGCTAGCCTTCTTTTATAATAAGCTTTTTATAAGGATATTCTAATAGTTAATAACTTGTATATAAAAGTATATTATTTATTAAAAATACCTATTTAATTGTTAAATATTTAATCACAATGTCAAAGTCACTAAAGACTGATTAAACAATCTCCCTCTGGTCATTCAGGGAGGTCAAAGGGAATTTAAAAGTTTAAAAATTTAGGTTCAATTAAAATAAAGAAATCAAAGAGTTATATTAAATAGCATGAAACATTCAGATGGGAAATGTTAATGAAATATATAAAAAAAAAAAAAATGTGGATTAATGTTTTATTTAATCACATAGCGTTTTAGCTTACCTCACCAGCAGATAACAAACACATCTTCAAGGATACTGTGTGTTTTATGAAAGTACATAATAGAACTGTTTTGCATAAAAACAAAACAGATATTATGTATGAAATAAAACACACAGTATCCACTCAAGTGCCTTGCTGGTATATGAAGATGAAGGCTATGACTTGACAGTGACAATTACTGTCAAAGAAGCGCTCGCGGGCGCCCTCTGGTGAGTAAGAAAGAGATAAAGCACACTCTACACAAGGAAAATCCAGGTATGTTTGACCCTTCCTATGAAATTCTAAGACAGCTTCTTCAAGGATACTGTGTGTTTTATTTCATACATAATATCTGTTTTGTTTTTATGCAAAACAGTTCTATTATCGTAATTTGCTACATATCCTAAAATAAGTAATGTGTTGTTCAGAGGCTTCAACCGTCGCGGCAAGCCGGGGCGGCGGGGCGCGGGCCCGCGGTGACCCCCCCGCCCCCCGCCGCCGCCCCGCGCCGCCTAGCCGCGCATGCGCACCCGCTACACCCGCTACACCGCCTCATCACACACACATTCACAGGTACCACAGCTTGCATGTAATGGAAGAATTGTTGCGATTGATAGGATGACCTGCGTTCTCTTGTCCGCGTTAGTATGTACACTTTGTAAAACATTATCATTCATTTCAATGTTCGACGAAGTGTTCGCGAGCGCGCTCGACGAATATTTTACGTGTACACTAACGTCGTTCCTAACATTCCCAGCCCTTTCTATTACATGCGAAGCCTCCTATACCAGTATCCCTCCCAAATTGTTGAACGGAACTAAATCTTCGTACCTTCGCACACTGGTGACATTTCGATACAAGCGGGTTTTAGAATTTGAGTATTTAGGTAGTACGAGCGGTTTGGAATCAAAATTGCGGTCTAGCGATATTGTAACTTATTTTATAAATGTTAAGAGCGTTTTGGCGAATTTTTGGATGGCTTGTAAAGCGAGAGTGATAGAGTTGGGAATACTGAATTTAAATACTCCATTGTCGATATGTTATACAGGGTCCTTCTCTCCTCAGTCCGGACGGGCGCAACCAAACTTTTCAAGACTGACGATTTACCTTTTCCCATTCTTTAATACAAAAAATCGCACAATATTTACAATTTATATAATTGTTGAAATAAGTATTGATCCTCGAAACCATATCAATAAAGATTTATTTATAGTTATTTTTAATTCTCCTGTGGTGCCAAACAACGAATTTATTTTGACGTTTAAAGCAGATACGCTGTTATACATTTTAGATAGAAAATATTTAAGTCTTAATTTATTAGCTTGCATTCACGTTGTTTAAGCCACTTTAAAATTCCTAATTCCTATTTTTCATTATTCTTTTGATCTTAGTCTAAAGACTAACTGCAGGTTGTGTTTATCCTAGTTCCTAAAATATTTAGATAGTAAAATTAACAATGTAAATCGTCAAGTCTTCCTGATCCTTAGCTTTTTATTTTCGTGTACTTATTTTATAATTTTCCCCAAAGTTTCCACTCATTCTTAGTTTTTTGGCCCTTCCTTGACTCTATTGCTCTTGTCTATGAAATGTCCGATCAATGGCAGCTTAAATTATAGAACAGGGTTTTGAAAAAAGAACAAATGACAGCCGAAATTTCTTCAGAACGTTGTTGTCGTCATCTAGAGCCCAGAAACACTTCGAATGTATGCCTATGTATGAAATTACAAAGTAGATATTTGCAACCCTGTTCCACTCTAGAAATCTCACACAGGTAGGTGGGGCGGCACAAAACATTAAGATAATAGTCGTTGAATGTACTCTTAGCTTAAGACACATTTCTGTGAGAGATCCTAGTCAAACCCCTAGCATTTCACATTACTTAAATAAAATAATCAATTGATGTTCCGTAAATACGTGTCAAAATGTTTATCGGTCTGTTAGCTTGTTGCTTTTTTAGCAGTTCCAGCGTCCGCCATTTTGTAAAAGTACATTAATGGCGCGTCCGCCATGAAACAGATAAAAACAGATAAAAATTTGATGAAACAGATAAAAATCGTGCTAATTTAACATGCTAAACTTAATTCCAGATTTTATTAAAAGCAACCAGTTAATAAACCGAACAGTGTTTATAATAAGATAAGCTGACATTTTTCTCATAAACATTCTCTTTGATTCCTCATAGAAAATAAATTAAAATTGTATATTTTTATTTATTTTTGCCTTTTTAGGGTTGTATCTTGTACTTTGATATTTAATTATCTCTTGTTATACGTTTTTCAAAATAATTGTATTTCTAGGTTAGATCAATTTCTAGATATGGCTAAAGCATAAATTATGTAAATTAATTTTGACCTCTTTAATAGGTAGGTAATGCTTACAAATGAAACAGGTTACTTTGATAAAAATGTAAATATTAATTTGTTATTTTGCAGAACTCACTACTTTGTTTTGTTACCTTTCATATGTTTTGAACAAAGTATGAACATTGAAAAAAAAACTTCGGCAGCTATAGGTCGGTCTGTTAGCTGTGTTTTATTTTGTAAACTTGCTTTCTAGGCTTCTTTTAATCCATTTGAATTATATTTCAGCAACAACATAACCTAATTTGTAACCTTACAAAAAACGGAAGTAGATAAGAAAGAAATATAAAATTATTGTTTAAATTAAATATTAGAAATTATCACAAATAAACTAACTGCGACAAATAGCTTTATATTTATTTAGTTTCATAAATAAATACATAGGTTTTTTTTAAATGAATTTCTTTGGTAATTAGTTACCTACTTACCATTTTTGACATGCCGCATCCCTATTTGTAGTATACGAATTAATATTTGTAAATTATTATTTTTATATCTTTTTTTACATTCCATTGCTCAAGCGATTGAATTGCTTAAGTAATAATGCCATGTTAAATTGTACATTTAATTTAGGATTTGTAGCTTGTAATTATTATTTTTGGAAACCATTGAAGCTGTAATGGCAGGAAAGAAATAGGCCACGTTTATGAAGACACAAAATTTCAAATTTCAAAGAAAGGCTATCATTTTTATTGTATTTTCCACTAGCTATACAATGTGTTAGTAAACAGATAGACCCTTATTCATCAGGCTGGTCCTTTTAGAACTATAATAGAATGATTTTGCCTCAAATGTCACGGATTTTCTTCATTACTTATATATTTTTATGAATGAATTTTACTTATTTACTTGTTTGAAAAGTCAAGGAAACTATTTCAGATAGACAGTACTTATTTGTTTTCTTTCGTAAGTGTTTAAGTAATTTTGAAGTAATTGTTCGAATCTCAGTGTTAGATTAAGAGTAGATTGTAAGTATATTCGGCTTTTGATGTAACTTGCTACTTGGGTGACGTATTTTGATATACTTACCACTTAGTAAGAATCCTACTTACTTAAATGGTATATTTAAAAAATGTTTGAAATAATTACTGCGGATTTTCGTAATTTTAATTACACCTTGTATACCTACTGGATACGTTAAATTTTGTCGAGCATTAAGTGTCCAAAAAATTTTATGCATGAATGTCATTCCAAGTAGCAAATACATAATGTGTTGCAATTTTTACGCAAACAAAATTATTTAATAAATTGTATTGTATTACCCATTTACAACTAAATATTGGTTGTATGTAATGATTTAGCGTTGTATTTTACACGGCAATGTATTTCGATCGTTGCCGGATTTCTAAATGTAATTTACTCGTATTGTAAGTAGGTATAATTAATAAATAAACTCTTACCAAAGATTTACATGTTTTTCTAATTTTACTTAACCAAAAAATTACATTGTTTTTAATGTAAAATAAAAAATAAAGCTAAAACTTAATAAGATTAATCTCATCCTATCCGAAACGTTTGAAAATGAACATTTTGCTATTAGTCGATTAGGTACAATAGATCACTCCTAGACATAATGAGAAACAAAATCAACAAAACATTTCGAGCGATTGACTGCGATAAATTCAATTTGACCTTATGTAGGTACAGTAGTAGAGATTAGGTACCGTCGAGGGCACATCAAGCTTAACACAGGGGCACCTTATTTAATTGCCACTTATCAGCTAAGTAAGTACCTACCTATGTAAAAACTACTTATTTTGTAAAGGTTGTTCTGCTCTTGACTTTACACCGATTTTCCCCCACCACGTCAATTAATGCCTCAAGAATTTTTGCCAGGACCTACATACCTCCACTTTCACTTTCCTCCACTTGCTACGATCTAACACTCAATCATTTATTGCACTCCACAGATTTTTACCGATCTTATAAACAACTTAAAGTCTCAAATGTGGACCCTGATTAGGGCACGGCAAATTGTGTAGCAAACACTTCCTTCACTTCCTCCACATTCATCATGACTGTAACTAATTAAAATGAAATAGAATAAATACTTAGATACGTATGTAGGTACATGCTAAAACGTCTCGACGTAAACATTCTGCTCTCAGAAACCCCATTTGAAAGTGTGAGGCCATCGTTCTTATTGGATATGGTCATCAGCCTTGATTTACTTCCGATAGACGCTTTGCATACAACCCAGTCACCATAATTGGTTATACAAGACTGTTCCTGTTATTTGGAAAATCGTATATCTATTGGAAACTAATTTATGGTCTGATAGAGTTGAATATCCTATCGTTCCGTTGAATGGATGGGTGTAAGGATAATTTAGATACTCTTCACCTTCGAGCATTTAACCAATAAGAAGTCGTCATAAAGACGATTTCCCCTCTGCCAAAGGTACAAGACCGCCCATCGTATGCGTTATTTAAAACTGTATCCGCAAGTAAGTTGGTTAAATAATCCAAGTCTTTCACGCAAAAACCACTAAGGAGATTTTTATGAGCTTACACATTAGAATAGGTACCTATATCATATTATTTTTTATTATTTGTTTATTTATTGGGCTGTGAATAAATATCTTTTTATTTTATTTAATAACACATAGCCTATATTATTTGAAAATATTGTGTAAACTTTTCGAGATACGACGATAAATGCGTAGATACGAAGTCGCGGGCCTACTTATGCCTAGGTACCTACTCCGCAACCTTCAATTTCTCAAACTCATAGATAACGTGCCCTAGAGTAATTGAGTAGGTAATGTTGTTAAATTATAGACTTGTCTGTCAGCGAGTAGGTAACACTTCCGTTGCGTCTACGCACGTATTGACTAAAATACTTAAGTAGATGTTACCTACTACGAATTCCTTATGATTTTATATGGCACGCTTATTGCAAATGTTTGAACTTAAAAATACTTAATATTCTAGTCAAAGAGCCAATTGTTGCTGACGATCGTTATTTACTTATATAGGTTTAAAATAAGAAGACGTTTCGGTCTATCTGTGTTAGTTCCTTCTATATTACTCGCATTCGTTTTCATTTGTTTTAAGGCAGAGAGAAAGGAGAGTAAGAGAAAAGAGAGTTGGAGGATTTAATGACAGGATTTCTAATGAACTCCTAAAATATATTTTTTCTTCCTATAGATTTATTGGAGTGACTGACTATAATATTGGTGCCAATTTGATTTCTTTTTTCAACTCTCTGTCATACGACCCACTCTATCGTGCTAATGAAATAACCAAAAATATTACAATACCTACTTATAAAGTATCGATTAACATCATGCAACTGACCTCAACTGACATAAACAAACCGAACATAGAAACTGCATGCAAAATTTTATTCAAAACGAGCAATTAAAATATGAAAACGGAGCGTTCGAATAGTACCTACCAGCTTTGTAATTTGGCGACAGATATTTAAATATCGAACGTTTCGCGTGACTCAACCGCTGCGCACACGCACCGATATGGAGAAAACATCCGAGGACAATCCGTTTTGATGAGTAATGTAATTATATCGTTCCCGGTCCTTTTTGAGATAAACGACATTGGTTGAAATAATAGGCGTCTTTTGTATGCATGTTGAATGCGAAATTTCCATATTGTTGTTTTGATAACAAACTATGTTGATGGCTAGGTTGGTACCTAGGTTGTTCAAAAACTGACACATCAACAATATATTTGCAAAGAACGTTTTTCTTGGTTTTTACCAACACGTAGGTAAACAAACTTAAATTAAAAAAAATCTCTTCAGTTTCCATTAAATACGTAGTGGCTTCTATAAAACATAGGTACCTAGTTGTTTTGGGCCACAATCTCAAAAAAGTGATTAAGTAGGTACGTCAGAAAAATCTCAAAAAATATTTTTGAGATGTAACAATGGTAACCCTATTTGGCGAATCATTATCGAGCGGTCGAGTGACCCCGGTTATTGGGTTACATCGGGGTTACGAATAAAAGCGCATTGTAAGCTCTTCACCAGGAAATCTCTTACGGAAGTTTGGCGTGAGCATTTAAGGGTTTAAACTGATGTTTTAATTAAGTTATTGACCATGATAAATGTAGAATTAAAAAATAATGTACCTATACTTATTCAACATTGTAGAGTCAGGTATTTGGGAAATCTGTTTAAGTTATTTACGGCCTGTTTCACATCTAAGTACAAATAAAATTTATCCGACAGTCTCGGTCTATAACGTCATGTTTTATGAAATAGACATTGGTTTATCTGTCAGTTTAGTTTTATCTGCAGGTAGTCAAACCTTACAAATACCTACATCAGACATTTTATGCAAACCCCGTGATGCAGAAAGACAACCATACTTTTCTATTAACCAACAATAAAAGGCAATAACAATTATTAGTATTCAGCCTATTGCAATAGACTCTATCGGGCCCCACGTCCGTTAACCGATAGCAATGATTGAGTAAATTATTGCCTTGTTATCGTATAGTGATACGATAGCTTTATTTATAAGTAAATAAATATTTTTCAAAGAATAAATATTTTTCTTCACACGAAAAAGGATTAAAATCTTCAATGATTGATTTATTAAAATCTATGGAATATACCTAGATCTTTTATTTTACCAAGTCGTAAATTTCATAGCGCCACCAGTTATCCTTGCGCCCTTCCTCTATAATCTGCAATCATTGTAAGTACTTTCGAAGTATATTATGACAACCTTTGTTTAAAAATAAAGTTTTATGAGATTTTGATTACGCTACTTTTACCAACCGTAAATTACTAAATTGCATTGTTTTTACTCAACCCTGTTACGCACAATAAGCGTCATGAGCAACCCGAAAACGTTAACTTGGGATCTGAGTAATATATGCTCCGATACAAATAAAATCTCCAGACAATTCTTGCGAGTTGAACACCATACAGTTCCGCTTTGCCTACTTCCTTTGACTTGATAGCGCTCGCGAGTCGCCAGTTCAAAAATCGAATCCGCGAGCGCGCCACGCGTCTTTTGCCGCGAAATTAAACTCGATCTCCTTGGTCAGTTTTTAAAAAGTTATGTGAGTTTTTTTCTGTGAGTGTTGTCAAAATGTCCGCCTTGTTGAAAAACGTTACGAACTGCATTTGGCATGCTTTTGATTCGCTGCAAAACAACGCTGTGGTCCATAAGTCCAAGTTAAAGGTAAGTTTATGATTTTTTACGTTTTTTTATTATCTTTCTATTCCTAAGCTGTAAAAGATGTCATCTTTGCCTAAATGCATAATTGTAACTACTTAATTATATACAAATACCTAAGTACACCTACATTATAGTATTTATAAACTGTTATCCCTCCACACACTGCCGAAATCATTACCTTACCTATCTTTCGCTTAATCTTTATCGGGTTGAAGGAAAAAGGCTTTTTGTTTATAAACAGAAATGAGGCCAAAACAACCCTCATAGCATATTTTCCATGGGATTAACTTCCATCCCATAAAGTCATCAACTCGTAAACTCCCATGCTATTAACCCGTGACAATAAAATGTATCCAGGGCAGGTCAAGGGTGAAGTGACATCATCTGTCTAGACTTCAGGGGTCGCCAACTTTTTTAGTTGATGGGCTGCAGAAAAAACTTGGACTTGGAAGTTTGCAGTGAGAGCAAAACTTTTCTGAGAATCTTATGTAGAAATGCAATCTTTCTTCTGATAGTTTTCTAATGTGAGAAAAGAGTAAGTTAAGAGTTAGGTATTTCCACAGATAACAGAAATATTTCTCAGTAACACACCTCACACCTACTTTTAAAATCTAGGTGGTCCATAAGTAGTGATTATATTATGCTCTTTGGTCCATACTAAACTTAGGTAGAGTAATAATACCTGTATAACTGTATAGGTACTTGTATATGTAAGTACTAAAGTATATAAAATTGTGCTACATAATTAAGAATTATAATAATTAATAATTATAATAAAATGTGTAGTGGCACCTAAACGTATTTAATTTCCTGTTATAAATAGGTCCTATTTACCCGTAACTATTTTACAGAGGTAAGTAAATAGGTAACTTTTATATCTATTCTTAGAGTAGGTGCCTTCTTATTAACATAGTACCTACTACTTACCTACATATAATTTTGTTTTATTGCAAATGGCTTTATTTTCATTAGGTAGCATTTTATTATCCATTGTATAGAGATATAATCAATTTAGCTCTATCGTAATACTTGCGGCCCGCAAAATGTCTTTTCTGTCTGGCTGGGCTAGGCTGTCTAAAATTCTAGGTCAGGTAAATATTTGCATGTCACAGCAGCAAAATCTAACTTGGTAGGCATATCTCAACCTCGATAATTTTCTAAAAAAGTTTTCATAATAGAGGTATAAGCAATAGGTACATATCTACATTAAGTAGGTACCTATTTGGTATCTAGATAATGTCCTTATGTTATGATATCAATCAGTCAACCTATTTCAAACTAGATCCTGACCGACAATAAGCTTATGACAAACAATAAGTACCTAATTTAATGATTATTTTCATAGCCTACTTTTTCCATTCCATGATAGAGATTTCATAACAGTTATCTATCTAGTTACTCATATTACATTCATATTGTCACCACTGTCCTCCACTTGCTAAGATACAGACACACCTCTTCCACTTCATCCACATTCATCAGTCCAGGTTTAGGATACTTTTGACATGGCCTTTCTTTGGCAGGATCCCAATTTCCCGACTTGGCCTTTCTTTAGCAAGTCCCCGATTTCATCGAGATACGTATGCCTGGCCTTCCCCAACCCATATTAATTTGAATTTAGGTAAGCTACTCGTATTTCTATTACTGAATATGAGAGATGGTAAATTTTACTTAGAGCGACTGCCGTACCACAAAACTGAGCAGGAAAACCGCATCTTAAATCTTAGACCTTGTCCAGCTAATGGTATTATATTGGCTACTAATTAGACTTGCCCCATAAAGGTGGAATGGCTGTCACAACAACTTGTCACTGATATCCGATAGCTGATCAATGTATAAGAAAACACGCAACGCGGCGACGCCCATGTTTATTCGACTAACCTTTAAGGTCTTCGCATAGGTAGATGGGTCCCTGAATTGAGCATTGTCTCAAACTCTACCGAAGTCTAGATTTAGCGGAGTAACGAGTAGGTTGACATAAGTAGATTTAGAGATATGATCAACGTCAAGGGATCAATTCAGAAAATGGACGACAGCTACAAAGCAGCAACCCTATCAAAATACTTCCTCTAAGTTGCAAAAATGGTTAATATTCAAATATGCTTTACATCTCCGTTAACTCTCTGACACTTACACTAAAATACCAAATCTCAGTTGCAAAAAAGACCATTAATAGTTAATTATCCATTAAATATCTCCCTCAATTCTCTGACACCTTCCTTCAGAAGAAGACCGCAAGATATTTAATTGGCACACCATTGAAACAAGGTCTCATGCTACTGATTGTTAAAAGCATAATTATGTGCCGGCATTATTGGACATTGTGGAGAGTGTTTGTATCATCTCTCATTAAAAATAAGGACCAAATTGCGCAGTAAAAGATGTATCCCGTCAGTCATATCTCGTATTAATTACTAAAACTTTCTCTGAAAGAATCTGTGTACCCATTCTCAAAACATTCGTAAATTCTGACCGTTAAATCCCCGGACATGATAATTGGTAGGGACTACTTTCTTTGTATGGAAGAAATATTTATGTAACTTCGGTTTGGAAGTGTTAAGTTTTTAATCAATGTTTTTAACTTACCTACTTATGTATCTGTGTGTATAAGTTTTTTTTTAATATCCAAAGAAAGGCTAAAGTGACTCTAAGTGACAAGCTTAAGTGGCTAAAGCAGTTACTTAACTTGGATTATGGTAGGTTATAATATAATAATTAATTCTTTACGATATAAGTAGGCTTAGGTAATTGAGAAAGTTTTGAAGAAAACTATTTTTTTACTTGACTCAAATTTCTTTATAAAGGGGTAGATAGATACCTACCTACCTATAATGCATTGAGTGATTTTGAAATGCCGAAAATGTACTGTAGTCTAGGTAAGTACATACCTACTCATTTTGAAGATTGTTTTTGGAATTGTCTCTCGAAAAATATCATTCAAAGTTACCCCAATCGCACCTTTAAAAGTAGGTATCTTATTCCTACAATATCCAGTATCCTATTTACCTGCATCCAAACTTCGTACGATACGGACAAAATTCCCTTAAAAGGTTTTGCTAATAAATAAATAAACACAACATTTTTCACAACAAATAAGGTTTGATATTCAAGTGGTGTCGATTGCTGTATGTCGTAAGTTCTTATTACAAGCAATAGTTTTCTCGGAACCTGAGGATTATCCGCGTTCATACAAATGGGTTCTCAAATTAAGTGTTGCGATATTTCTACTTATCAAGCGTGCGCGTGCCACATTCGAACCTTTTAAGGGAAGGGCTACATTCCCGGAGCGTAAACTCTGTTAAGGAGAAGCTTATTTGAGTTAGAATTTATTAAAATGGACCAAATGATAGAGCCTTTACATTAAGGTTTTTTTACTCCATTCTTCTTTACGCTCTATGACGAGGAATAAAAAATCTTATAGGTGGTACTGGTACAAGCTATCGCAAAAAGAATCTTATAAATACTTACTTTGAGAACTTAAAACCACAAAACAGATTTCGAAAAAAAATTGTATGCCTACTTACAGAATTTACAAAGGCAGATCTGCTCGCGAGTGAACCTACGACTACCTACTTATAATTCAAAACGTTTTCGCGGATAAAAGATTTTTTATTCTCCCTTATAAAAACTTAGCCTTTTTGTCCACCATTCCACACGTCAACATTGAATCTGATACATGCGATTTCAATAAATTCAATTCCAACGTATGAATAGTTGAATGGATGCCGCCGACTGCAATTATGTGCATTTTAATGTCCATTTGACGCCAGTCGCGGCGATAAATGTTGCTATTTATCTTAGGGCTAGTCCATTCTCATATCAAGCTAACTTCTTAGGTTGGTACATACTTAAATATGTACATTCGTACATATCTCTCACGCGTCTCTCCCATTGAAGAGGCAGAGACCACTTCACGCCACTTGCTACGAAGTAAACACTTCTTTTGCTTCATCCGCATTCAGCATTCGCCTCATACATGCACGCGTAGATTTAGGGCAGTTTGAAAGATAAATAATTTACTTTTTTATTGTTAAAAGCAAGTAGGTTAAAAGCTAGTAGCAAGTGGTATTAAAAGCAAGTATTAGAACTAAATCTCCTACAAGTCGACCTGGGCAGTCATGCTTAATTGTTAATATCCGAAATATTTTTTTGGCCACCCATGATTATTTTAATTTTAGGACAATTCATATATAATTACAGCAGAGTAGAGCAAAAAAAACTCAACCAGTTTGAAATGTCAGGCCTACCTGAATTATTACATTTCGGCCAAATTATGATTGCGTTCTCTGTAAATGATAGCATTTACCCCACTTTCGGTAGGTGAAGTTAATTAAATACAAATTAAAAAGGGTTTAAATTAATTTGCATCCCACAATTAATATTTTTAATGTCAGATAATGTTACCCTGCTATGTTCAACTGCTGGGCAAAGGTTCTTGCTCTCCATCCCTTTTGTGTAACAAAGGGGAACCGTTACTTTTACTGGAAAATAATAACGACTTGATGAAATGATTCAAACGAAATGTCACATCACATCTCACAAATCATAATGTGTGTAGTAAATGAAGTAATGTACCTATATACTGAATTGCTCTATTAAATCATAGCTCATGACATAAGTAACTAAGTATAGTAAAAAAACGCCTAAATTGGGAACTCTGTTGTAAAATCTGTTAAAAACCACTCAGTCAACGTGCGCCACACCACCGTCGTGGGAATTGACTGTACGACACACCTATTAAGTAACACAACAATAACCAACGGCCTACCAATACATGTAATTCGTTATTTTATTTTCTAATTCCTTATTTCACAGTACATAAACCCCGTTGTCCGTTTTATAGCGAATAAAAATGAGTCACGTCAACAATAAGTCTTTGTGCGATTGATAAATAGGCGGTGTTTCCGTCAGGGCTGAGTGCCAATTTTGTTTGTCACAAGGTTGGATAAGTGGGCAAAGTAAAGGCATAGCTATTGTTTGCGATAGACCTTTAGAGGGTAATCGACAGCGGGTAGCTATGGCTGGCCTATATTAAGGGTGAGGTGGAAAGTTAGTGGACGGCAAAAGTGTCACAAAAAGGCAAGCTCGTAAGGCAAGTAAGTAGATACGATCTATATCCTCTTAATAGTTTTAGTTTGATCTTATGTATTTAACAGAGTTCTCTAATATTTTACTTCATGAAAGTATCTACTTAATCCCTTCAAACCATGTTTATTTATTTATCATAAAAGTTTAATTTAGTTAGGTTTAGGTATAAACATTCCTACAGCAAAAATGACAGCTAAACAACTCAAGGTTTTCCTTAAGTAATAAAATCACTTTAGGCTGACTCTAGTTAGTTCAATTATATGCTATTTAGGTAGACACAAGTAGGTAAAGTAACTATACAAGAAAACTAAGAGATAACATCGGTTCTTATTGAACTCTCGCAAGATAAATTTATTTTATCGAAATTTTTGCAAATTGAGCCTAAAACAGTTTAGATACTTCTTATTTATAAAATCGTTAGGTATCTACGTATATTTTTAAATAAACTCACCTTATGTCTTTACAGAATTTACGAGTGTTATCTAATCTATGAATCGATAATAAATTGTCATGTTACATTAATCCGCAGACGCTATTTATCTCATTAGATAGGTAGAAGGTTCGCAGACGGCGTGGGTGGAAGGTCGTTACACAAATTATAATTTTACAACGGACTTGTGCACATTGGCACAGACATGAGGTGGGTAAAATAATGGCTGACTCAAAGTTAAGAAGGGGAAACCAATTTTTGATAGACATTAGTTTTCTTATCGTTTAAGTATTGTTAAGTACCTACTTACTAACTTATTAGTTTTATAAATCAGATACTGAAACTTTCAAATAGTTGTTACTCATTGTTACCATAAAATCAAACAATTTACAAAGATATCAAAGATAAAGATAAAGAACATTTATTTTGATAGATGCGGTACATGTAAGTAGATCTTAAAGTACATACTATAGTAATGTTTCAACACATCTAGTCAGTTTAACCGACATACAATAGAAATTTGTTGAATATACAAATATCTAAAGTGCCCTAAATATTAGGAGGGAAAATCTTTATGTATGTTTCCACAAATTTAAAAGTGTCGCTCTTGTTGGTAAAGTCTATATTCTTTGCTCTATTATCTGCCGTCTCTTTGAGCATCTGATAATAAGACACAATTTCTATTCCCTCTTTTATTTGATCTTTGTACCATCTAAGTATATGTGCTTATAATTTTTAATACATACATTCCTTGTATCGTCCTTCACAGTTCTTACACCCATCATGACCAATTGAACAGATACCTTTTATCTTATGACAACAATCATCCAAGCAAGGCCCAAGCAAAAAATACTCCAATACCCACATAATTGTAAATGTAAACACAACTTCATGTAAGTAGTACAACTGATGATGGTAGAATGAGTCATCTAAGTACGAACTTACCTCACAGCAAGTCGGGTTTTGATTTGTTACTAGTAGTAGGTACTTTAAAGTTGCTATTTTGTTTGGGTGTAGGCGGTGTTGTGGTAATATATCACATTTGATTTGGATGAGGATTCATTAATTGGATTTAGTAAGTTTTTTTTTATTTCAAATGGCTACAACCATTTTGGATTCTGTCATTGTCGAGTACATAATTATACACACACACACACACCAACATACAAGACATACATCACTACATCATCGTAACGTTGGTCTCTAGTGGGTCTACACACAACCTGAGACACGGCAAGCAGTTAAAAATACTTAGATCTAAACGTGTGTGTTTTAGGTAGAGACAGGCTTTCTTCGTATAGAACCTTACTAGGAACTGTACCAACAATTTAAGTAAATTGTCATTAAAATTATTACAACCTATTGTTTCGTTAGAAAAAATTAAGATTGACTCATAAAAAACAACCGATGACAAATCATTTTCTAAAATATTTCGAAATCAAACAGCTTTTAGTAAGATGAATGTGCATGAGTAACAAATAAGTATCTACTATTGTTGTTACCAAACTAAATCCTATTTCATCATCATCATTAAGAACGTCGCTCTTGTCGGTGGAGTCTACGCCACTCGGCTCTGCTTTCTGCCGTCCTTTTGAGCACCTTATACGACACAACTTCAATTCCCTCTTTCATTTGATCTATGTAAGTCCTTCGTGGTCTCCCTCTCCAAAAAAAAATCCTATTTAAATACTTACTTAAAATGTCCATTTAAATAACTAACCTTCTATAACAATAATCATTTATTTCTTCATCCTTAATTTTGGGAAATAAGGACACAAATCGAACAATCAAATCTAACTTTAGAAGTTAGTAGGTACCTATAGAACCTTTGATAATTAACTTGAGACTCCTGTATAAACTCATTTATATACTTACGACACATGTCTCAACATATCTACACCTACAAAGCAAGGTGCTAATAAACTTAGCTACCTAATTTATGCATCTTGTATTACTCATGTTATTTGATAGCCATTCTCACCGAGTCATTAGCTTGTTGTCTAACCTCTTTGTCTAACATTACATACATCTCTCTCGTACGTGACTGCTAAAATGATTCACCGGATCAATGTCTGATATTCTCTGAAAGGTGTTAGGTATTGTTACAGTTGAATTAAACTTGATACCTACTGCACATTATTGAGATATACATATCTACTTAAGTCTCATATGGATAAATACCTAGGTAGATACATAATCTTCAAATTTTAGGCTTTACAAATTACTTACTCCATTCTAATCTTAATTACCTACTTATAGAAAAAGGACGCGTGAAACTGAACAACGAAACTTCTTCTTCTATGTATTTAAACTGATGATTTACCGAACAAATAATAATATTTTCTTCTTTACCTACCTAAGATGACATGATATCATAAGACCAAACTTGATTAATATTTTCACTCGAAATTATTAAACCAGACTTCTAGGTAGGTACTTACCATTTAGCGATATCATAAAAATATAATAAATCCCAATCATAATTTGACCTGTAAAACAAAACTTCAATGTTCCAGGTGTTAACAGCAAATATCGGCACCCTACTGGACCTGTACGGTGTGGAGAAAGGTCTGGACCACTTCCGGTCCTCGCACGAGCTCACCTTCGACGAGTTCCGTTACTATCTGCAGCATGAGGTCTTCAGCTCACTGCCCAAAGCTGTCACCCTACCCGTGGTTAGGGAGTACGAGAAGAAAATTAGTGAGGTAAGATGTGGAAGATATTATACAAAATCACATACTTTCTTAAGACATAATTTATTATCATCATCATTTTCATCGTCATCATTATATTTGAGAGTAAGATTTTTGTCGATGGACGTCCGCTATTTACACCTCTTCTGCTTATGCTTTGATTTCTTGATACGACATGACGTTAACACGCTTAATTAACTAAATTATAACAAAAGACTGAACTATTATAGCGAACTGTCATAAAGCTCCTTAAAATCAACCAAATTAAGAACCCATCCTTTGATGAAGTCCAGTATTTTAAGTAGATTAGTATCAATAGACTTATTTGCAATATTTAAACAAAACTTTCGAGATTTCCCGTATTCTTTATCCACATGATAATATTAAACTAGCTGCAATATTCTACAACTTTGTTTTTGTTGAACTTTTTGCACTGCCACCTAACAATTATTTTGGCCAGGAAACCTGATCGTTGTTTCGCTTGGTTGCACAACCTGAATACCTACCACCAAAGTAAATTTTAACGCGCGTTTCGAAATAAGCACATTTTGGCCATGCTTCTTGAATTACTCAGACTGTATCAAATAGAGACTTACTTAGATATCCAGTTTACTCAGGTATCGAAGCCCATTTGTTGTATGTAAGAAGCCTGTTCCACGGCCCTACGAATCTGGATTTGGCCTTAGTACGTACAATTTTGTTTGATCCTGCTTTTTGGACGGTTTTACTGTGGTAAAAAACCTTACATTTGTTCAATGTTTTATCTGTATTAGGTAAATAAGGTAGGTACCTAGTTATTTGCTTATATAGCATTATTCACTGATATTAATTCCTTAACATGTATTATGTGTGTCAACAGGTCTGCTGGTTAGTCTGCCGAAAGAGCCTCCTGTCCCGTGACAAACCGATATTCAACGACAATTCAGTCTTCAAGCTGTTCAGGATATTCTGTCTGCTTGCTGACTTGGTGCAAGATGCTGAGGAGTCAGCTCATTATGTGGTAAGACACAGTGCAACTGCAGTGCAGTTGGTGCAATATTAATCTCTTTTATCCCACTGACCCATTATAACCCCAGACACAATAGATTGTTCTTTTTTTTCTGGGATGTGAAAGATTAAATAACAAATAGGTACACGATTTATGTTTAAAGACCCTAAACCGACGTGCATGTTTGGACTGATGAATGTGGGTGGTTAAGTCGGGAGAAGTGAAGCGAAGTGGTCTCTGTCTACCCCAACGGATTGTTTGAGAACATATAAAGTCTCTCTTTTTAATAATATACAATTGTTTTAAAACTGAAAGAAGCAGTCTAGAAATTCCCAGCCTAAGTATTTCTTTTTAAATATGTCAAATCATTTAAGTAATGTTCTTTTACCCTAAATTCGATTACAAATCCAAACGGATACAGCAAAACAATACCTACTGTGAGATGCAACCAATTTAACGACTTTATGACCCTCTTGAATCAGAACACAAACAGCAATTTTGCAGGACTTTGTTTATCATTGTCTGACTCAAATTACAATCGATCCCCAAGAGTCCGTGACGTCATACTACAAGCAGATTCATTCTTTTTAAAGTTCTGTTCCACACATGTAACACAGATGCTGTAGTTTACAAAATTAATTATGCTTTGGGTCAACGAACTTGTTTTTGCGTTTAATGTGTATAAATAAAGACAAATTGAAACTTATATTAGTAAACAAATAGATATCCATCATAGTACCTATACCTAACATAAAGTATATAGAGCACCCTAAACCGGCGCGAAGTTCATGTATGAGGCGAGGCGCCTGATGAGGGTGTATAAAGTTGAAGAGCTGTGTTTGGATCGTAGCAAGTGGAGAGAAGTGGTCTCCGACTACACCGATGGGAAACAGGCTTGACATATGTATTGATGAATGTTTTACATAGATAGGTACCTAACTACACTATTCATGCAAATGTCAATGCAACTTGAATATCTACTTACCGATGCAGAAAATTACATTCTTATTCAAAGCTCATTGATAAAATTAGTTGTTATAATTTTTTTAAATACTTGTATGACAATTCCAGGTAGTCCTCCAACCTTCAGAAGCAGGTCTAGTAGCAGAACAACTGGTCCACTGCCTTGGTCTCCGATGGGACGCCACAGATTGGGAGGCCCTAGGTTCTTCGATAGGCCACTTCAAATGGGCCGCATTCCTCGCGGTCTTAGAGGCCAAATACTGTGGTGACCAGCAATTACATTCGGAAGCTCTGGTTGAAGCTGTCGATGAGATCTATGATGTGTTTATTGAGGATATTATTAAGAAGGTAATCTAAATTGTGAATAAGTCACAGACGTATAAAAATCTGCTGTAACTTGCGAATAAGTCATCTTCGTATGTAAAGCTTGGCCAATAAGTTCTTCATAAAAACTATTTCCATTTAATGATCACACCAATTTGTAAGCTGTTACTTGACAATAATTATGAGGGCCAGGCCCTGATAATAATAATTTTACCAATACTTTCAGGGCTATCTCTTCAAACGCGGCTATCTACTTCCAACAATGCGCGAATATTGGTGCGTGTTGCAACCCTGTGCACTAACCTACTACAAGAGTTCATCGCAAAAAGAGCAATGTGGGAGGATCAATATAGGGGCATACTGTTCTGTGGAGGCAGCACCAGGAGAAGGCAAGATTCAGAGATTCCAACTGGTTACCCCAGAGAGGACCTTCGAATTTGGGACACAGGATCATAAGTTAGTATGATAAGAACTATTATTAGTCTATGGGCCTGTCTCACGATCTACAGTAAAATTTTATCTGACAGATAAACCCATGTCTATTTTTTAAAACAACGTTTTAGACAGAGACAGTTAAATATCTGTCAGATAAATTTTATCTGACAGATAAACCCATGTCTATTTTTTTAAACATGACGTTTTAGACAGACAGTTAAATATCTGTCAGATAAATTTTATCTGACCGATAAACCCATGTCTATTTTTTAAAACAACGTTTTAGACAGATACAGTTAAATATCTGACAGATAAATTTTATCTGACAGATAAACCTATGTCTATTTTTTAAAACATAACGTTTTAGACAGATACAGTTAAATATCTGACAGATAAATTTTATCTGTAGATGGTGAAACAGGCCCTAAAATTAGTTAACTTTTCAAAAGCAACAATAATGCTGTAGATAAAAAATATTGAAAAGGACAGACTTTGAACGTGATTGATAAATGTGGATGACGCGAAAGAAGTGTGTTTAGATCGTAGCAAGTGGAGGGAAGTGGTCACGGCCTACCCCGATGGGAGACAGGTGTGATGGATATGTAGCTTTTTGTTGTCTGACTTTCAAACCAAGAAATTTGGAGTATGTTTAGTTTTCATTCCGCCAGAATAATCTAGAACACCTATTAAATTTTCTAGGAGTCGTCTGCAATGGGTGTCAGCCCTTCGGCAAGCAGCTGCAGTATCAGGGGGAGCGGAAAGTTATCAGAGGAGGGCGAGAGCGGGGAGACGCGGGGCGGGGGCACGGAGGGAACGAGAGGTACTACTCATAGATTCTTCAGTTAGTTCACTGGTGCTATCTCATTCAACCACATAATGTAATAAATACTTCATAGTGAAGATCTCTGGTATATTGATGACTTGATTCTATGTTTTTAGGTCCGTGAGACAAAGGCCAGGCTGCAGCATGAAGTTCGTGCGAGACTCGCAGCTGAAGCACAGGCTCAGGTAGATCTTAAATTTTTGTAAATAAAATGGACATTAGACACTACGTATAGACACAACAGATGGTTTTTAGGTAGTAAGTACCTCTTCCTTCTATACATATTATGTAGATAGATATAAAAATAAAATATATTGATGTTCCGCAGGAATTAGCAGAAATAGCTGAAAAGGACAGTAAAAAACTAGTAGAACTAACACATGCACAGGCTGAGCTTGAAAGGCTACTGCAAGAGGAAACCCAAGCAAAGAAAGATGAAGAAATTGTCCGAGCTTTACAAGCAAGGTAATTCACACCCGACGGAATTTAAATGCCATCTTTTTGGAGAAGGAATGTATTAATCTGCATAATATTTAATTCCACAGAGTATTAGCCGAAGAATGGGAAAGAAGAGAAGAACTAGAAAGACTCCAAGAAGAACAAAACAGAATGCTTGAAGAAGAACGGTTGAAGCGAAAAGAGTTTGAAAAGATTCAGGCGGAAAAAGAAACACAGTTTCGAGGTAAGAATAATGACACAGAGAACATTTCAGATGCCTTTATATTTTGATAAAAAGTTACTATTCAAAATGTTTATGAACTTTACAGAAGCGGAAAAACGACTGAAAGAGTTAGAACAAGAGAAACAGAAGTTAGACGCCGAACTTAAAGCAGCGCAAGCTAAAATCTCTAAGACTGAAATGACAGCACAAGCCTTACACGTCCATTTACGGGTAAGCATACGAAAATTTACGTTTAAAAGGTCATTAAATTAGTATCCAATAAATATAGTTTGATGTTTATTTTTTGATTGAGGAGTAATTTATGAATTAATATATCTAACCATTGATATATTTTGCTGCTAAATCCAGAATTCTTGCTGCAAAATCAGCTACTTTCCTACTAAATAATGTTAAAAGCTGCTTTAAAATCTGATGTGGCTCCTTTATCCTTACGTACCTACATGCACACAACGACAGTGTCAGCTAAAACAAATCATCTCTTGCTGCTAGTATCCATCACACATTGATAAAGTTCAATAATGCCTTACAGGATATTAACCCAAAACTCCGCAACGGAGAGCGAGCCCGGCGTGCCATCTCATTCGTGCCTACAACCAAAAGTTCGTCGGACACGCTCATTGACGTCAGAGCCATCAGACATCTCAAGATACTTGATGATGAAGAACAAGCCTAGTGTTAATGATACTGATGAAAATCATGCAATGAAAAGGTTAATCGGTTGATGTCATTTTTAAACATTAATGTTTTGGCGGAGCTGGAGCGACGCGGAGCGCGAGGCGCAAGACAGGAGTGGACGGAGACGTCTTACGAGGCCCTTTGTACCAACGGAGTACCATAGGACTTCAACATACATACATACAATGTTTAAATCACGCTACTGAGACCACCAGACCAACATACAATTTGAGTACTGCCTCTAACATTTTATGAAATGTAAAGCCTATATTTACTGTATATGTTTTTTAGACGATTTTGGATATTATATTTCTGTCTTGATCTCAATCTATCAAGTTTATCACAAAACAAGCTACATAAACTATTAATTTATCATTCAACGAATTATTTTAAAATTGTTAAATGCATTTTGTATCTTTTGTTTAGCAGCAGTTTTATATTTTTTAAAGAATAAACGCTTTTCAATGAAAATGAAATTTAAATTCCACATTAATAGATTTTATGAACACAACTTTTTTATTTTATATCATAAAATATAACAAGTCATAAAATATAACTATAACTAAAAACAATTAACTATTATAAAAATCGTCACAGAAAAGCTTTGGGCACATTATAATCACCATAAGTTAACACTAGTCACTGATGTCACAGAATACCTATCAGTACAAGTACAGAAGTCCCATTCCAAAAACCTGTTGGAAGAAATAACGACTCATGTTGCGATACTTTTAAGTTCAAATTTTGAACGCGCAAGGCTAAATACCTACAATCACCTAGAATTGCCCTCTCTTTCTATCGCATAACTCGTACTTACCTACCTACATTAATAAAGGTGCCTACTTATTGTATTCACCCAACTAGTATCTATTAATACTTACCTAAGAAACCTATTTAGTATAATTGTAATGTTTAATAATTAAAACAATTTAAGAGCTGTTCTTACCTCTCGTCGTCCTTACGGAGCTTAAAGAAAATTAAATCAATCTGTGTTAAGACAGCTTAACACTGCATAATATTTCTTTGGGCATTTTTATTTTTCATGTTATTAGATTAATATTAATTCTGTGACACCGTACTTGTACTAATTAAGTGAGCTATTTGTGTCAGCCTACGACAGTGGATCAATCAGTACGTGGGTATGTGTCGAACAAATCTCGCGCGTGCGTCACCGCGCGCCACCGTAAGGCCCGCAGAGGCCCTACTGATTTGCCCCTCGAAGGGGTACCTACACGCGCGAGTAGGACAGGCCTGCTAATGTCAAGAAATGATCCAGAAAAACCTGTTTAAAAAAACACCTTCAAAAAGATCCAAAATATTTCAAAAAATATTAAACAAGTTATCTGTTCTCTTTCTCCTTCTGCTTCTCTTTCTTCTTCCTCTCTGCTGCTTCTGCTTCTTTCCTCAGCCTCACTTCTTCCCTGTCTAACCGTCTTTGTTCCTTCTCCCGTTCCGCTTTGATCTGCTTCCAGATTTTCTTCAGCTGAAATGGTATTGAAAAAATCAGGATCGTAGCAGAATGGGAGTGGGAAAATGGCCAACGAAAAATTCCTTTCTAACAATTTATTTTATTTAGTTTATTATCCTTTCTTTTTTCCCTTCTTACCTTTGCCTTTTTGCTGCATTGAAATAAAAAACATGAGTTTTACTCATTATTAAAGTAACCCCACTTAGAATCAAAAAAAGAGAATTACGAGTTGGTAAATCTCTGCAATATTCAGCAGTACCCAAAACTAGACGTATTGCCATCCCTGCCTATCATCATTCTCATCGATGCATCAGAGAGAAAAAAAATTACAATCGATATGTAAAATTAACAATAACTACTGCGAACTGTAATACATTTCACATTATTTTAAAGTAACACTGAGTTAAAAAAAAAACTCATACCTTTCTCTTCTCGGCTCGATTAGCCATGACATCGCGCCAAGCAATCTGGATGACCTTGACAGCGTGCTCTATTCGGAACGCTTCTAACTTGGCTGTCATCTCTTGGTGGTATTCCTCTTCTCTCTCCGCCATTAAAGGCAAATATTCCAAGTCTTGTTCTGCCAGTTTTATCTGCAATATTTTAAAATTTTGTTTGATGTCATATTGGTGATACCATAATTCTTGGGTATATGACCCATTGAAGGTTGGATGAAAGCTATTTCTAGTAGATTTGCGTTCTTGATCTTGTAGCTTCATGCTTCACGTAGTTTAGCCTCTTTCTTTTTATTAGTCATTTCCCTAACACATCCCATGCCAAGTACTGATGTTCAAGTAACCCTATATCTTTCCTTCTTCAATAAAACAAAAGTGTTAACTTGCTTTACAATATCCGTTTAATATTTAAAAATACTTACGTCCAAAGCCTTAACTTTTTGACATTCATCCTCATACTTGTGATCAAGCTCGTCAAACTCAACTTGCTTGTCTGACATCTCCGTATCGTACTTCTGCAGCCAGGATAACAGTTGGGTCTCCACTTTGAATCTTTATGAAACGGAAAAATATCGAACAGTGTATTGCTAATATAACTTTGTTTTGCAACTTTTGTATCATTTTTTGCAACAAAGAGTTCGCAAAAAATAAATACCTAATCACGTTCTGGCTGTTCTGATCTGGGGGGCTATTTCCTCTTAAACCTAGTAGCTTAGCATACTTTATCGTCATATTTATCTCGCGCCATACTGCCTTATGCGTGAGGAAACCGTTAAGCCTTGTGAAGGCGCATAGCAAAGTTTACATATAATGTTGCCTTTGACTCAATAGAAATTTTGACTTGCAGACGTGGGATGTAGGTAAGTCTTGGCCTACTTATTACCTACGAGCTCTCTGGGTTTTTTCGTGCATCAAATGGCTGTGCAGTTGATTATTGTACCCCTCCCGCGTCTCAGTTTCCTCCTCCTTTAACATTTCGTTCCTGATCGCGTGTGTGCGGGACATCAACACCATTTGACGGTCTGAGTCTAATCTGGAAGGTAAGAATGTAGAATATTTAATGAAAACTAGCTTAATACAGATAGAATCAATATAGAAGAATCATAAGAAATCTTTACCACGTCGTCTGCTTTGTACCGCAGCAATATGCCCGTGGGTATCGTCAAGCTTCTGGGTTTCACTGGGTCTCTGGGTTTCTAGACGGCATTCAAGTGTGATGTAAAGCAGTCAACAGCTTTTAAGTAATAAATAACTTACACCTTCTGCTTTAACTTCACAGCGGCAGCTTGGTTCAGCACTTCAAGCTCTTTATTCAGTTGCGCGATCATCTCTGCCTTCCCACTCATCAAACTTTCAAACTGCTCCTGCTCTATTCGCATTGTTTTCGTGATATCTGAAAATTTTAATAGAAGAAGGAAACTTTAGTGAATCCTTGACGAAAAGAATATTTGGTAACTCTATCAGGAAAGTAAACGACTTGCAGCCTCACGATTTTGATTATTTACGCTGCTAGGTACGCTGCGAGCATCCTAGTGCGCTTAGTGATAAGTATTCTATCTAACTGGTTCTAGAAACAACGCTAGAGTAAATAACCAGAATCCCCCCCTAAATAGGGATTTTAAAAAAAAGTCTTGTTTTAAAAATCTAAATCTTTTGTGGCCTAATAAACTAAGTACCTAGTAGGTACTTAGGCCTACATAAAATTAATACGTCTTATCTAAATTCCACAAGTTCTTAAGTAAAACTGGTAAAAATAAATCACCATTGATTTTCTGTGTTAGTTTAGCGTTGGCAGCCTCGAGTCTTCTCAAGTTTAGTTTGATAGTGAGTTCCTCAGCTGCCGTCATAGCCATCTGCTTCACCATTTGTTCTCGGAACTTTTCGATTGCCAGCAAATATTCCAAAGTCGGAAGTGGGGTTTTATCCTGAAGAAAGCAACTATTTTACCTACTCGATTATCAGAGTAGTTCATTTCAATCAATCGATTAATTTGAACTTGCTTTTGAAACAGTCTACGTATTATTATTCAATTCAATTCAATTCAATAAAGTTTTATTCATGGGTAACCCAAAATTACACTTGAATTCGTCAGAAACATAAAACAAAAATATAACAAATTAACAAAAGTAAAAACAAATTAACTGACTGAAGCTACGCTGATTTCTTCTAGCTAGTCATATTTAATAGATTATGGTAGCTTGAGTGTAACTACCGACTTACCTCACCCATTTTTATATAATCGTCTTTCATCTGGAAAAATAATTTTCGATTATGTACCTTCAAAATTCATAAAAGCGAAAAGGAAATAGGATGTTAAAATTCTGGGCTATTGGAGTGGTGAGTGTAGGCGAGGCTGTAGACAGGTGACTCCCGGTCGTTTTTGGTGCAAAGGTTAGCCATCGCCATTCAGCATTGAATCGCGGCGAGCGTTGTGGGCGCTTTTGCACCGGGAACGACCAGAAGGGGGTTATTTAATTAGCTTTAAGAATAGACTGTGTAATCTAAAATTTCAGGTATTAAATCGGTAGTTAAATTAACCTGCTGTATCATTTCCTCAACGAGATCTTGCAATGACGGATAGCTATTCAGGATGTAAATAAGATGCCCCAACTCAGGATTCAGGCGGTTCCTCATTGATACGTCTCCCTAAAAAACACCAATCACTTGTAATTCAATTTCTACAAACGTGAAAGTTCACTTGCTTATTGATGTGGATTATTTTATGAGAACGAAGACCAAGTCAAGATATTGACTTTAAGTGAAAGAATTACCTTACCTTACTTGTAGAAGGTAGAAATATCAACTCACAGCTTTAATATCATCCATAGCAGCCATGTTAAGTAAACTAGCGGAAAACAGCGGATTATCATACTGTTCAAAGATGAAGATCAAGTCATCCATATGGTCTGAACTTAGTCTAGAGCTCAGCATTCGGTAATTCTGCACCATATTTGGTAAACAGAGTGCTAATTTAGTCTTGTATAGAGCCTCGTCTAGAATTTTTGTGATTCTTTCCGCTTGGATATGGCATTCTAAGTCAATGGGGGATGCCGCTGGAACATGTATACTAATGTTAGTTTTAAATATGTTTAGCTGGTTTTGTAGCTCTTTTGATTAGCAAAGCTAATTTTTTTATAAAAGGGGTAATGCTTGCTCATGATAAAAGAAAACTCTGCAAGCTGCGAGGCTTGATAGGAGCGCTACAACTAAGTATTTGGCTATTTAATACCTTTAATAGAATACGAAAGCATTTGTAGCCAGCGTTAATTTTGGAGCGACGACGCTATGTTATCTGAACTGCAGCTTCATTATTGTTAGATAAGATAGCATTGCTAATCATTGCCTTAGAAACAATCAAATATTTTTAAGAGTGTTGCAAAAAGTAGAATGTGTGTCATTAATCAAAAAGCAGATGTTTCTCAAGCAAATCTTTCGTTTCATTTTATTAACCTGAACCTACCACTACTATTGGAGAGGCTTATGCTCAGCAATGGGCAGTTATGGGCTGAAATAACGATGATGATGAACCTACCATTTTTTTATTAGCCTATTTCGTCCCACTGCTGAACAAAAGCCATACAAACAAACATACATACGTATGAATGTAATGGTAGGTTTCCTGAATGAGCGAAGTCTTTACGCCATCGTTTTTTGGGCCTACCTCGACGACGTTGGCCGTCATCTGTCACCCGTTCTGTATACCTACATATCCGTCACGCCTCTCTCCCATTGGGATAGGCAGAGACCACTACCTTCGATCCAAACACACCTCTTTAGCTTCATCCACACTCATCAGTCGCCTCATACATGCCCGTCGGTTTAGGGTACTCTTGATTTGGCCTTTCTTTAGTAAGGCCAAATTACCTATTATTTTTTATTTTATTATTTTTTACCTACCATTATCCTTAGTAAAATCTTCTTCTTCCTTCACAATGTGCACGCTTCCAGTTTTGCTTCCAGTGTTTGAGCTTCCTGTGTGAGTATCTAAGTCAGAAGACTGCAAATCTGCTGATGGATCAACATCCATGTTGGTCTTTCACTTCCGTCTTTCTAAGCTATATTTGTTGCTACTAAATAATATTATCTAATAAAAATTGCTCGTTTTCTAATTTATCAAACTTTGACATCTCTTTTCTCGTATTTTTTGAGAACTGACAAAATGAATGCAAAAAATAACGCCCTCTCTGTTGCTATGGTTACAAGTAAACAGTTTTGGTAGCTATGGTAACACATAAGGACCCTTAGGCAACACGTGGGCAACACATAAGCAAGAAGGGTTGTTAGTTTATCTTTAGTTTAGTTACAGTTAAGATTTTTTCTTTTGTGTAATTAACAGCACTTTTCTTTTTGTAACATTTTTGTGAAATTACATCTGCATGGATTTACTGAAAATGAGTTTCTTTTAATTTATTTTTATCTTAATCTCAATCTGTAATAGTGGTGAACGTGATAACGTGATAACGGTTTACCACATCATATGTTACAGAATTTAAAAAACCAATCTAATAATCATAAATATTAATTATTCAACGAGTTATTTTGGAATCGTAAAGCTACGCGTATGTGAGTACGGAGCTTTAAATGCATTTAGTATCTTTACATAAAATAAACGCTTTTCAATGAAAATTAAAATTTTATTCCACAACAATAATAAATAGATTTTCATGTTATCTGTCATTATTATCATAACTTTTTTTATTTTATATCATAAAATATAACAAGAGTCATAAAATATAACTTACTAAAAATCAATATTAAAAAAATCGTCACAGAAAAGCTTTAGGCAATTGATATCACAAGTTAACTACTGATCTCAAGAAATGATCCAGTAAAATCTATTATAAAAAACACTTTTCAAAACGCGCCAAAATATTTCAAAAACTAACAAATACGTTACGACTACTCTTTGTTCTTCTGGGCCTTCTTCTCTGCCATTTATTTTTCTTTCCTCAACCTCGCTTCTTCCTTCTCTTTTCTTTTCTCTGCCTTCTCCCGATCTGCTTTGATCTGCTTCCAGATTTTCTTCAGCTGAAATGGAATTGGAAAAATCAGGATCATAGAAGGATGGGATTGGAAAAAGGTGAATGAAAAATCCATTTCAAACAATTTCTTTTATTTCGTTGATTATCCTTTCTTTTTGCCCTTCTTACCTTTGCCTTTTTGCTGCGTGAAAATAGAAATAAAAATCTTAAGTTTCGATAAAGTAACCTAAGAATCGCACATTATTCAGCAGTAAATATATTGCCACCCTATCATCTTTCATATCAATGTGATAGACAGAGAATAAAATGACAATCCATATGTAACATAAATATGAACTACCGCGCACTGTATTTCCCATTACAATAACACTGAATTAGCTAATCATGTATTTTGTACTCTGACAAGAAATTAGTTCTTACCTTTTTCTTCTCAGCTCGGTTAGCCATGACATCGCGCCAAGCAATCTGGATGACCTTGACAGCGTGCTCTATTCGGAACGCTTCTAACTTGGCTGTCATCTCTTGGTGGTATTCCTCTTCTCTCTCCGCCATTAGAGGCAAGTACTACAAGTCCTGTTCTGCCAGTTTTATCTGCAATATTTTAAAATTTCGTTTGATTACAATGATGTTGTATTTGACCAATTAAATGTCAGATAAAAGCAATCTGCAGTAGTGAATTATTTTCGTGGTTAAATTCTCTTTCTTAGAGCTAATCTCACACCACTCACGCCAGCCCGCGACTAACCCTTATGTCTAAGTAAACTTTCATAATATTTCCTTCTTCTTTAAAACAAAACTGTTAACATGCATTGCAAAAATCCTTACCTCCAAAGCCTCACATTTTCTAACTTCATCCTCGTACTTTTTTTCAAGTTCGTCCAACTCAACTTGCTTGTCTGACATCTCCGTATCGTACTTCTGCAGCCAGGACAACAGTTGTGTCTGCACTTTGAATCTACGATCTAAAACTCTAGACAGGTGTGATATGTATTATGTTTAGCTTTTTGTTGTCTGACTTTCAAACCAAGAAATTTGGAGTATGTTTAGTTTTCATTCCGCCAGAATAATCTAGAACACCTATTAAATTTTCCAGGAGTCGTCTGCAATGGGTGTCAGCCCTTCGGCAAGCAGCTGCAGTATCAGGGGGAGCGGAAAGTTATCAGAGGAGGGCGAGAGCGGGGAGACGCGGGGCGGGGGCACGGAGGGAACGAGAGGTACTACTCATAGATTCTTCAGTTAGTTCACTGGTGCTATCTCATTCAACCACATAATGTAATAAATACTTCATAGTGAAGATCTCTGGTATATTGATGACTTGATTCTATGTTTTTAGGTCCGTGAGACAAAGGCCAGGCTGCAGCATGAAGTTCGTGCGAGACTCGCAGCTGAAGCACAGGCTCAGGTAGATCTTAAATTTTTGTAAATAAAATGGACATTAGACACTACGTATAGACACAACAGACGGTTTTTAGGTAGTAAGTACCTCTTCCTTCTATACATATTATGTAGATAAAAATAAAATATATTGATGTTCCGCAGGAATTAGCAGAAATAGCTGAAAAGGACAGTAAAAAACTAGTAGAACTAACACATGCACAGGCTGAGCTTGAAAGGCTACTGCAAGAGGAAACCCAAGCAAAGAAAGATGAAGAAATTGTCCGAGCTTTACAAGCAAGGTAATTCACACCCGACGGAATTTAAATGCCAACTTTTTGGAGAAGGAATGTATTAATCTGCATAATATTTAATTCCACAGAGTATTAGCCGAAGAATGGGAAAGAAGAGAAGAACTAGAAAGACTCCAAGAAGAACAAAACAGAATGCTTGAAGAAGAACGGTTGAAGCGAAAAGAGTTTAAAAAGATTCAGGCGGAAAAAGAAACACAGTTTCGAGGTAAGAATAATGACACAGAGAACATTTCAGATGCCTTTATATTTTGATAAAAAGTTACTATTCAAAATGTTTATGAACTTTACAGAAGCGGAAAAACGACTGAAAGAGTTAGAACAAGAGAAACAGAAGTTAGACGCCGAACTTAAAGCAGCGCAAGCTAAAATCTCTAAGACTGAAATGACAGCACAAGCCTTACACGTCCATTTACGGGTAAGCATACGAAAATTTACGTTTAAAAGGTCATTAAATTAGTATCCAATAAATATAGTTTGATGTTTATTTTTTGATTGAGGAGTAATTTATGAATTAATATATCTAACCATTGATATATTTTGCTGCTAAATCCAGAATTCTTGCTGCAAAATCAGCTACTTTCCTACTAAATAATGTTAAAAGCTGCTTTAAAATCTGATGTGGCTCCTTTATCCTTACGTACCTACATGCACACAACGACAGTGTCAGCTAAAACAAATCATCTCTTGCTGCTAGTATCCATCACACATTGATAAAGTTCAATAATGCCTTACAGGATATGAACCCAAAACTCCGCAACGGAGAGCGAGCCCGGCGTGCCATCTCATTCGTGCCTACAACCAAAAGTTCGTCGGACACGCTCATTGACGTCAGAGCCATCAGACATCTCAAGATACTTGATGATGAAGAACAAGCCTAGTGTTAATGATACTGATGAAAATCATGCAATGAAAAGGTTAATCGGTTGATGTCATTTTTAAACATTAATGTTTTGGCGGAGCTGGAGCGACGCGGAGCGCGAGGCGCAAGACAGGAGTGGACGGAGACGTCTTACGAGGCCCTTTGTACCAACGGAGTACCATAGGACTTCAACATACATACATACAATGTTTAAATCACGCTACTGAGACCACCAGACCAACATACAATTTGAGTACTGCCTCTAACATTTTATGAAATGTAAAGCCTATATTTACTGTATATGTTTTTTAGACGATTTTGGATATTATATTTCTGTCTTGATCTCAATCTATCAAGTTTATCACAAAACAAGCTACATAAACTATTAATTTATCATTCAACGAATTATTTTTAAATTGTTAAATGCATTTTGTATCTTTTGTTTAGCAGCAGTTTTATATTTTTTAAAGAATAAACGCTTTTCAATGAAAATGAAATTTAAATTCCACATTAATAGATTTTATGAACACAACTTTTTTATTTTATATCATAAAATATAACAAGTCATAAAATATAACTATAACTAAAAACAATTAACTATTATAAAAATCGTCACAGAAAAGCTTTAGGCACATTATAATCACCATAAGTTAACACTAGTCACTGATGTCACAGAATACCTATCAGTACAAGTACAGAAGTCCCATTCCAAAAACCTGTTGGAAGAAATAACGACTCATGTTGCGATACTTTTAAGTTCAAATTTTGAACGCGCAAGGCTAAATACCTACAATCACCTAGAATTGCCCTCTCTTTCTATCGCATAACTCGTACTTACCTACCTACATTAATAAAGGTGCCTACTTATTGTATTCACCCAACTAGTATCTATTAATACTTACCGAAGAAACCTATTTAGTATAATTGTAATGTTTAATAATTAAAACAATTTAAGAGCTGTTCTTACCTCTCGTCGTCCTTACGGAGCTTAAAGAAAATTAAATCAATCTGTGTTAAGACAGCTTAACACTGCATAATATTTCTTTGGGCATTTTTATTTTTCATGTTATTAGATTAATATTAATTCTGTGACACCGTACTTGTACTAATTAAGTGAGCTATTTGTGTCAGCCTACGACAGTGGATCAATCAGTACGTGGGTATGTGTCGAACAAATCTCGCGCGTGCGTCACCGCGCGCCACCGTAAGGCCCGCAGAGGCCCTACTGATTTGCCCCTCGAAGGGGTACCTACACGCGCGAGTAGGACAGGCCTGCTAATGTCAAGAAATGATCCAGAAAAACCTGTTTAAAAAAACACCTTCAAAAAGATCCAAAATATTTCAAAAAATATTAAACAAGTTATCTGTTCTCTTTCTCCTTCTGCTTCTCTTTCTTCTTCCTCTCTGCTGCTTCTGCTTCTTTCCTCAGCCTCACTTCTTCCCTGTCTAACCGTCTTTGTTCCTTCTCCCGTTCCGCTTTGATCTGCTTCCAGATTTTCTTCAGCTGAAATGGTATTGAAAAAATCAGGATCGTAGCAGAATGGGAGTGGGAAAATGGCCAACGAAAAATTCCTTTCGAACAATTTATTTTATTTAGTTTATTATCCTTTCTTTTTTCCCTTCTTACCTTTGCCTTTTTGCTGCATTGAAATAAAAAACATGAGTTTTACTCATTATTAAAGTAACCCCACTTAGAATCAAAAAAAGAGAATTACGAGTTGGTAAATCTCTGCAATATTCAGCAGTACCCAAAACTAGACGTATTGCCATCCCTGTCTATCATCATTCTCATCGATGCATCAGAGAGAAAAAAAATTACAATCGATATGTAAAATTAACAATAACTACTGCGAACTGTAATACATTTCACATTATTTTAAAGTAACACTGAGTTAAAAAAAAACTCATACCTTTCTCTTCTCGGCTCGATTAGCCATGACATCGCGCCAAGCAATCTGGATGACCTTGACAGCGTGCTCTATTCGGAACGCTTCTAACTTGGCTGTCATCTCTTGGTGGTATTCCTCTTCTCTCTCCGCCATTAGAGGCAAATATTCCAAGTCTTGTTCTGCCAGTTTTATCTGCAATATTTTAAAATTTTGTTTGATGTCATATTGGTGATACCATAATTCTTGGGTATATGACCCATTGAAGGTTGGATGAAAGCTATTTCTAGTAGATTTGCGTTCTTGATCTTGTAGCTTCATGCTTCACGTAGTTTAGCCTCTTTCTTTTTATTAGTCATTTCCCTAACACATCCCATGCCAAGTACTGATGTTCAAGTAACCCTATATCTTTCCTTCTTCAATAAAACAAAAGTGTTAACTTGCTTTACAATATCCGTTTAATATTTAAAAATACTTACGTCCAAAGCCTTAACTTTTTGACATTCATCCTCATACTTGTGATCAAGCTCGTCAAACTCAACTTGCTTGTCTGACATCTCCGTATCGTACTTCTGCAGCCAGGATAACAGTTGGGTCTCCACTTTGAATCTTTATGAAACGGAAAAATATCGAACAGTGTATTGCTAATATAACTTTGTTTTGCAACTTTTGTATCATTTTTTGCAAAAAAGAGTTCACAAAAAATAAATACCTAATCACGTTCTGGCTGTTCTGATCTGGGGGGCTATTTCCTCTTAAACCTAGTAGCTAAGCATACTTTATCGTCATATTTATCTCGCGCCATACTGCCTTATGCGTGAGGAAACCGTTAAGCCTTGTGAAGGCGCATAGCAAAGTTTACATATAATGTTGCCTTTGACTCAATAGAAATTTTGACTTGCAGACGTGGGATGTAGGTAAGTCTTGGCATTACCTACGAGCTCTCTGGGTTTTTTCGTGCATCAAATGGCTGTGCAGTTGATTATTGTACCCCTCCCGCGTCTCAGTTTCCTCCTCCTTTAACATTTCGTTCCTGATCGCGTGTGTGCGGGACATCAACACCATTTGACGGTCTGAGTCTAATCTGGAAGGTAAGAATGTAGAATATTTAATGAAAACTAGCTTAATACAGATAGAATCAATATAGAAGAATCATAAGAAATCTTTACCACGTCGTCTGCTTTGTACCGCAGCAATATGCCCGTGGGTATCGTCAAGCTTCTGGGTTTCACTGGGTCTCTGGGTTTCTAGACGGCATTCAAGTGTGATGTAAAGCAGTCAACAGCTTTTAAGTAATAAATAACTTACACCTTCTGCTTTAACTTCACAGCGGCAGCTTGGTTCAGCACTTCAAGCTCTTTATTCAGTTGCGCGATCATCTCTGCCTTCCCACTCATCAAACTTTCAAACTGCTCCTGCTCTATTCGCATTGTTTTCGTGATATCTGAAAATTTTAATAGAAGAAGGAAACTTTAGTGAATCCTTGACGAAAAGAATATTTGGTAACTCTATCAGGAAAGTAAACGACTTGCAGCCTCACGATTTTGATTATTTACGCTGCTAGGTACGCTGCGAGCATCCTAGTGCGCTTAGTGATAAGTATTCTATCTAACTGGTTCTAGAAACAACGCTAGAGTAAATAACCAGAATCCCCCCCTAAATAGGGATTTAAAAAAAAAGTCTTGTTTTAAAAATCTAAATCTTTTGTGGCCTAATAAACTAAGTACCTAGTAGGTACTTAGGCCTACATAAAATTAATACGTCTTATCTAAATTCCACAAGTTCTTAAGTAAAACTGGTAAAAATAAATCACCATTGATTTTCTGTGTTAGTTTAGCGTTGGCAGCCTCGAGTCTTCTCAAGTTTAGTTTGATAGTGAGTTCCTCAGCTGCCGTCATAGCCATCTGCTTCACCATTTGTTCTCGGAACTTTTCGATTGCCAGCAAATATTCCAAAGTCGGAAGTGGGGTTTTATCCTGAAGAAAGCAACTATTTTACCTACTCGATTATCAGAGTAGTTCATTTCAATCAATCGATTAATTTGAACTTGCTTTTGAAACAGTCTACGTATTCAATTCAATTCAATAAAGTTTTATTCATGGGTAACCCAAAATTACACTTGAATTCGTCAGAAACATAAAACAAAAATATAACAAATTAACAAAAGTAAAAACAAATTAACTGACTGAAGCTACGCTGATTTCTTCTAGCTAGTCATATTTAATAGATTATGGTAGCTTGAGTGTAACTACCGACTTACCTCACCCATTTTTATATAATCGTCTTTCATCTGGAAAAATAATTTTCGATTAGGTACCTTCAAAATTCATAAAAGCGAAAAGGAAATAGGATGTTAAAATTCTGGGCTATTGGAGTGGTGAGTGTAGGCGAGGCTGTAGACAGGTGACTCCCGGTCGTTTTTGGTGCAAAGGTTAGCCATCGCCATTCAGCATTGAATCGCGGCGAGCGTTGTGGGCGCTTTTGCACCGGGAACGACCAGAAGGGGGTTATTTAATTAGCTTTAAGAATAGACTGTGTAATCTAAAATTTCAGGTATTAAATCGGTAGTTAAATTAACCTGCTGTATCATTTCCTCAACGAGATCTTGCAATGACGGATAGCTATTCAGGATGTAAATAAGATGCCCCAACTCAGGATTCAGGCGGTTCCTCAATGATACGTCTCCCTAAAAAACACCAATCACTTGTAATTCAATTTCTACAAACGTGAAAGTTCACTAGCTTATTGATGTGGATTATTTTATGAGAACGAAGACCAAGTCAAGATATTGACTTTAAGTGAAAGAATTACCTTACCTTACTTGTAGAAGGTAGAAATATCAACTCACAGCTTTAATATCATCCATAGCAGCCATGTTAAGTAAACTAGCGGAAAACAGCGGATTATCATACTGTTCAAAGATGAAGATCAAGTCATCCATATGGTCTGAACTTAGTCTAGAGCTCAGCATTCGGTAATTCTGCACCATATTTGGTAAACAGAGTGCTAATTTAGTCTTGTATAGAGCCTCGTCTAGAATTTTTGTGATTCTTTCCGCTTGGATATGGCATTCTAAGTCAATGGGGGATGCCGCTGGAACATGTATACTAATGTTAGTTTTAAATATGTTTAGCTGGTTTTGTAGCTCTTTTGATTAGCAAAGCTAATTTTTTTATAAAAGGGGTAATGCTTGCTCATGATAAAAGAAAACTCTGCAAGCTGCGAGGCTTGATAGGAGCGCTACAACTAAGTATTTGGCTATTTAATACCTTTAATAGAATACGAAAGCATTTGTAGCCAGCGTTAATTTTGGAGCGACGACGCTATGTTATCTGAACTGCAGCTTCATTATTGTTAGATAAGATAGCATTGCTAATCATTGCCTTAGAAACAATCAAATATTTTTAAGAGTGTTGCAAAAAGTAGAATGTGTGTCATTAATCAAAAAGCAGATGTTTCTCAAGCAAATCTTTCGTTTCATTTTATTAACCTGAACCTACCACTACTATTGGAGAGGCTTATGCTCAGCAATGGGCAGTTATGGGCTGAAATAACGATGATGATGAACCTACCATTTTTTTATTAGCCTATTTCGTCCCACTGCTGAACAAAAGCCATACAAACATACATACGTATGAATGTAATGGTAGGTTTCCTGAATGAGCGAAGTCTTTACGCCATCGTTTTTTGGGCCTACCTCGACGACGTTGGCCGTCATCTGTCACCCGTTCTGTATACCTACATATCCGTCACGCCTCTCTCCCATTGGGATAGGCAGAGACCACTACCTTCGATCCAAACACACCTCTTTAGCTTCATCCACACTCATCAGTCGCCTCATACATGCCCGTCGGTTTAGGGTACTCTTGATTTGGCCTTTCTTTAGTAAGGCCAAATTACCTATGGTTTTTATTTTATTATTTTTTACCAACCATTATCCTTAGTAAAATCTTCTTCTTCCTTCACAATGTGCACGCTTCCAGTTTTGCTTCCAGTGTTTGAGCTTCCTGTGTGAGTATCTAAGTCAGAAGACTGCAAATCTGCTGATGGATCAACATCCATGTTGGTCTTTCACTTCCGTCTTTCTAAGCTATATTTGTTGCTACTAAATAATATTATCTAATAAAAATTGCTCGTTTTCTAATTTATCAAACTTTGACATCTCTTTTCTCGTATTTTTTGAGAACTGACAAAATGAATGCAAAAAATAACGCCCTCTCTGTTGCTATGGTTACAAGTAAACAGTTTTGGTAGCTATGGTAACACATAAGGACCCTTAGGCAACACGTGGGCAACACATAAGCAAGAAGGGTTGTTAGTTTATCTTTAGTTTAGTTACAGTTAAGATTTTTTCTTTTGTGTAATTAACAGCACTTTTCTTTTTGTAACATTTTTGTGAAATTACATCTGCATGGATTTACTGAAAATGAGTTTCTTTTAATTTATTTTTATCTTAATCTCAATCTGTAATAGTGGTGAACGTGATAACGTGATAACGGTTTACCACATCATATGTTACAGAATTTAAAAACCAATCTAATAATCATAAATATTAATTATTCAACGAGTTATTTTGGAATCGTAAAGCTACGCGTATGTGAGTACGGAGCTTTAAATGCATTTAGTATCTTTACATAAAATAAACGCTTTTCAATGCAAATTAAAATTTTATTCCACAACAATAATAAATAGATTTTCATGTTATCTGTCATTATTATCATAACTTTTTTTATTTTATATCATAAAATATAACAAGAGTCATAAAATATAACTTACTAAAAATCAATATTAAAAAATCGTCACAGAAAAGCTTTAGGCAATTGATATCACAAGTTAACTACTGATCTCAAGAAATGATCCAGTAAAATCTATTATAAAAAACACTTTTCAAAACGCGCCAAAATATTTCAAAAACTAACAAATACGTTACGACTATTCTTTGTTCTTCTGGGCCTTCTTCTCTGCCATTTCTTCTTCTTTCCTCAACCTCGCTTCTTCCTTCTCTTTTCTTTTCTCTTCCTTCTCCCGATCTGCTTTGACCTGCTTCCAGATTTTCTTCAGCTGAAATGGAATTGGAAAAATCAGGATCATAGAAGGATGGGATTGGAAAAAGGTGAATGAAAAATCCATTTCAAACAATTTCTTTTATTTCGTTGATTATCCTTTCTTTTTGCCCTTCTTACCTTTGCCTTTTTGCTGCGTGAAAATAGAAATAAAAATCTTAAGTTTCGATAAAGTAACCTAAGAATCGCACATTATTCAGCAGTAAATATATTGCCACCCTATCATCTTTCATATCAATGTGATAGACAGAGAATAAAATGACAATCCATATGTAACATAAATATGAACTACCGCGCACTGTATTTAACATTACAATAACACTGAATTAGCTAATCATGTATTTTGTACTCTGACAAGAAATTAGTTCTTACCTTTTTCTTCTCAGCTCGATTAGCCATGACATCGCGCCAAGCAATCTGGATGACCTTGACAGCGTGCTCTATTCGGAACGCTTCTAACTTGGCTGTCATCTCTTGGTGGTATTCCTCTTCTCTCTCCGCCATTAGAGGCAAGTACTCCAAGTCCTGTTCTGCCAGTTTTATCTGCAATATTTTAAAATTTCGTTTGATTACAATGATGTTGTATTTGACCAATTAAATGTCAGATAAAAGCAATCTGCAGTAGTGAATTCTTTTCGTGGTTAAATTCTCTTTCTTAGAGCTAATCTCACACCACTCACGCCAGCCCGCGACTAACCCTTATGTCTAAGTAAACTTTCATAATATTTCCTTCTTCTTTAAAACAAAACTGTTAACATGCATTGCAAAAATCCTTACCTCCAAAGCCTCACATTTTCTAACTTCATCCTCGTACTTTTTTTCAAGTTCGTCCAACTCAACTTGCTTGTCTGACATCTCCGTATCGTACTTCTGCAGCCAGGACAACAGTTGTGTCTGCACTTTGAATCTACGATCTAAAACTCTAGACAGGTGTGATATGTATTATGTTTAGCTTTTTGTTGTCTGACTTTCAAACCAAGAAATTTGGAGTATGTTTAGTTTTCATTCCGCCAGAATAATCTAGAACACCTATTAAATTTTCCAGGAGTCGTCTGCAATGGGTGTCAGCCCTTCGGCAAGCAGCTGCAGTATCAGGGGGAGCGGAAAGTTATCAGAGGAGGGCGAGAGCGGGGAGACGCGGGGCGGGGGCACGGAGGGAACGAGAGGTACTACTCATAGATTCTTCAGTTAGTTCACTGGTGCTATCTCATTCAACCACATAATGTAATAAATACTTCATAGTGAAGATCTCTGGTATATTGATGACTTGATTCTATGTTTTTAGGTCCGTGAGACAAAGGCCAGGCTGCAGCATGAAGTTCGTGCGAGACTCGCAGCTGAAGCACAGGCTCAGGTAGATCTTAAATTTTTGTAAATAAAATGGACATTAGACACTACGTATAGACACAACAGATGGTTTTTAGGTAGTAAGTACCTCTTCCTTCTATACATATTATGTAGATAGATATAAAAATAAAATATATTGATGTTCCGCAGGAATTAGCAGAAATAGCTGAAAAGGACAGTAAAAAACTAGTAGAACTAACACATGCACAGGCTGAGCTTGAAAGGCTACTGCAAGAGGAAACCCAAGCAAAGAAAGATGAAGAAATTGTCCGAGCTTTACAAGCAAGGTAATTCACACCCGACGGAATTTAAATGCCAACTTTTTGGAGAAGGAATGTATTAATCTGCATAATATTTAATTCCACAGAGTATTAGCCGAAGAATGGGAAAGAAGAGAAGAACTAGAAAGACTCCAAGAAGAACAAAACAGAATGCTTGAAGAAGAACGGTTGAAGCGAAAAGAGTTTGAAAAGATTCAGGCGGAAAAAGAAACACAGTTTCGAGGTAAGAATAATGACACAGAGAACATTTCAGATGCCTTTATATTTTGATAAAAAGTTACTATTCAAAATGTTTATGAACTTTACAGAAGCGGAAAAACGACTGAAAGAGTTAGAACAAGAGAAACAGAAGTTAGACGCCGAACTTAAAGCAGCGCAAGCTAAAATCTCTAAGACTGAAATGACAGCACAAGCCTTACACGTCCATTTACGGGTAAGCATACGAAAATTTACGTTTAAAAGGTCATTAAATTAGTATCCAATAAATATAGTTTGATGTTTATTTTTTGATTGAGGAGTAATTTATGAATTAATATATCTAACCATTGATATATTTTGCTGCTAAATCCAGAATTCTTGCTGCAAAATCAGCTACTTTCCTACTAAATAATGTTAAAAGCTGCTTTAAAATCTGATGTGGCTCCTTTATCCTTACGTACCTACATGCACACAACGACAGTGTCAGCTAAAACAAATCATCTCTTGCTGCTAATATCCATCACACATTGATAAAGTTCAATAATGCCTTACAGGATATGAACCCAAAACTCCGCAACGGAGAGCGAGCCCGGCGTGCCATCTCATTCGTGCCTACAACCAAAAGTTCGTCGGACACGCTCATTGACGTCAGAGCCATCAGACATCTCAAGATACTTGATGATGAAGAACAAGCCTAGTGTTAATGATACTGATGAAAATAATGCAATGAAAAGGTTAATCGGTTGATGTAATTTTTAAACATTAATGTTTGGGTTGAGCTGGAGCGACGCGGAGCGCGAGGCGCAAGACAGGAGTGGATGGAGACGTCTTACGAGGGCCCTTTGTACCAACGGGGTACCATAGGACTTCAACATACATACTTACAATGTTTAAATCACGCTACTGAGACCACCAGACCAAGAACAAGCCTAGTGTTAATGATACTGATGAAAATAATGCAATGGAAAGGTTGATCGGTTGATGTAATTTTTAAACATTAATGTTTGGGCTGAGCTGGAGCGACGCGGAGCGCGAGGCGCAAGACAGGAGTGGATGGAGACGTCTTACGAGGGCCCTTTGTACCAACGGGGTACCATAGGACTTCAACATACATACTTACAATGTTTAAATCACGCTACTGAGACCACCAGACCAACAAACAATTTGAGTACTGCCTCTAACATTTTATGAAATGTAAAGCCTATATTTACTGTATATGTTTTTTAGACGATTTTGGATATTATATTTCTGTCTTGATCTCAATCTATCAAGTTTATCACAAAACAAGCTACATAAACTATTAATTTATCATTCAACGAATTATTTTAAAATTGTTAATTGCATTTTGTATCTTCTATGTAGCAGCAGCTTTATGTGAAATAAACGCTTTTCAAAGAAAAATAAATTTAAATTCCACAAAAATAGATTTTATAATCACAACTTTTTAATTTTATATAAGTAATAATAAGAAGTCATTAAATATAACTATACCTAACTAAAAACAATTAACTATTGTAAAAATCGTCACAGAAAAACTAGTCACTGATGTCACAGACTACCTATCAGTACAAGTACAGAAGTCCCATTCCAAAAACCTGTTCAAAGAAATAACGACTCATATTGCGATACTTTTAAGTTCAAATTTCGACCGCGCAAGGCTAAATCACACCTCGGACACTGCCTACTAAAATGTACGAAAAAAAGGTGTGGCTTAGCTCGTGTAATTAATTACACGCGTATCGTGTTTGTGTGAGTGAAACAGGACGTGCTAGGGTTGGTTACCTTCTTTTTTCGTAGAATGACAATGTGAGTGACTTTAGTCATCGCATTACGAGCTGAGGACTGCCGTCTATTATTTTCATATGTCTGTCTCGCTCCCGCTTGTGGATCTTATATTTGACGTATCTTCTCTTTTCGCATTGCAGTTACTCAGTTGGTAATGTTATTTATAAAATTTAAAAAACCTTTTAATACATAAATTGTGTGCATATGATCAAAGGTTAGCACTGTAGTAAAAAATATTTGTAAAAATATAAATCTGTAGGTATATTTACATCGTACCTACCAATTGAGTTGAGTAATCTTCGTTGTGGCGTCCTTTCTAACTGGTAACTGTGAGGTAACCGAGCGCGGGGCGGCCGCACTTTTGGGGGGAGGCAGGGAGTGTCCATACTGTATGTAGTACTCTTTATTATACTGTGGCTAAATACCTACAATCACCTAGAATTGCGCTCTCTTTCTATCGCATAACTCGTACTTACCTACCTACATTAATAAAGGCGCCTACTTATTGTATTTACCCAATTAGTATCTATTAATACTTACCGAAGAAACCTATTTAGTATAATCGTAATGTAATAATTAAAAACAATTTAAAAGCTGTTCTTACCTCTCATCGTCCTTACGGAGCTTGAAGAAAATTAAATCGATCCGTGTTAAGACAGCTTAACACTGCTTAATATTTCTTTGGGCATTTTTATTTTTCATTGTTTTCAGATTAATATTAATTCTGTGACACCATACTTGTACTATTTAAGTGAGCTATTTGTGTCAGCCTACGACAGTGGACCAATCAGTACGTAGGTATGTGTCGAACAAATCTCGCGCGTGCGTCACCGCTCGCCACCGTGAGGCCCGCAGAGTCCCTATTGATTTGCCCTTCATAGGGGTACCTACACGCGCGAGTAGGACAGGCCTGCTGATGTCAAGAAATGATCCAGAAAAACCTGTTTAAAAAAACACCTTCAAAAAGATCCAAAATATTTCAAAAAATATTAAACAAGTTATCTGTTCTCTTTCTCCTTCTGCTTCTGTTTCTTCTTCCTCTCTGCTGCTTCTGCTTCTTTCCTCAGTCTCACTTCTTCCCTGTCTAACCGTCTTTGTTCCTTCTCCCGTTCCGCTTTGATCTGCTTCCAGATTTTCTTCAGCTGAAATGGTATTGAAAAATCAGGATCGTAGCAGAATGGGAGTGGGAAAATGGCCAATGAAAAATTCCTTTCGAACAATTTATTTTATTTAGTTTATCATCCTTTCTTTTTTTCCTTCTTACCTTTGCCTTTTTGCTGCATTGAAATAAAAAAACATGAGTTTTACTAATTATTAAAGTAACCCCACTTAGAATCAAAAAAAGAGAATCACGAGTTGGTAAATCTCTGCAATATTCAGCAGTACCCAAAACTAGACGTATTGCCATCCCTGTCTATCATCATTCTCATCGATGCATCAAAGAGAAAAAAAATTACAATCGATATGTAAAATTAACAATAACTACTGCGAACTGTAATACCTACATTTCACATTATTTTAAAGTAACACTGAGTTAAAAAAAAACTCATACCTTTCTCTTCTCGGCTCGATTAGCCATGACATCGCGCCAAGCAATCTGGATGACCTTGACAGCGTGCTCTATTCGGAACGCTTCTAACTTGGCTGTCATCTCTTGGTGGTATTCCTCTTCTCTCTCCGCCATTAGAGGCAAATATTCCAAGTCTTGTTCTGCCAGTTTTATCTGCAATATTTTAAAATTTTGTTTGATGTCATATTGGTGATACCATAATTCTTGGGTATATGACCCATTGAAGGTTGGATGAAAGCTATTTCTAGTAGATTTGCGTTCTTGATCTTGTAGCTTCATGAATTCTTCACGTAGTTTAGCCTCTTTCTTTTTATTAGTCATGTCTCTTACACATCCCATGCCAAGTACTGATGTTCAAGTAACCCTATATCTTTCCTTCTTCAATAAAACAAAATTGTTAACCTGCTTTACAATATCCGTTTAGTATTTAAAAATACTTACGTCCAAAGCCTCAACTTTTTGACATTCATCCTCATACTTGTGATCAAGCTCGTCAAACTCAACTTGCTTGTCTGACATCTCCGTATCGTACTTCTGCAGCCAGGATAACAGTTGGGTCTCCACTTTGAATCTTTATGAAACGGAAAAATATCGAACAGTGTATTGCTAATATAACTTTGTTTTGCAACTTTTGTATCATTTTTTGCAAAAAAGAGTTCACAAAAAATAAATACCTAATCACGTTCTGGCTGTTCTGATCTGGGGGGCTATTTCCTCTTAAACCTAGTAGCTAAGCATACTTTATCGTCATATTTATCTCGCGCCATACTGCCTTATGCGTGAGGAAACCGTTAAGCCTTGTGAAGGCGCATAGCAAAGTTTACATAATGTTGCCTTTGACTCAATAGAAATTTTGACTTGCAGACGTGGGATGTAGGTAAGTCTTGGCATTACCTACGAGCTCTCTGGGTTTTTTCGTGCATCAAATGGCTGTGCAGTTGATTATTGTACCCCTCCCGCGTCTCAGTTTCCTCCTCCTTTAACATATCGTTCCTGATCGCGTGTGTGCGGGACATCAACACCATTTGACGGTCTGAGTCTAATCTGGAAGGTAAGAATGTAGAATATTTAATGAAAACTAGCTTAATACAGATAGAATCAATATAGAAGAATCATAAGAAATCTTTACCACGTCGTCTGCTTTGTACCGCAGCAATATGCCCGTGGGTATCGTCAAGCTTCTGGGTTTCACTGGGTCTCTGGGTTTCTAGACGGCATTCAAGTGTGATGTAAAGCAGTCAACAGCTTTTAAGTAATAAATAACTTACACCTTTTTCTTTAACTTCACAGCGGCAGCTTGGTTCAGCACTTCAAGCTCTTTATTCAGTTGCGCGATCATCTCTGCCTTCCCACTCATCAACCTTTCAAACTGCTCCTGCTCTCTTCGCATTGTTTCCGTGATATCTGAAAATTTTAATAGAAGAAGGAAACTTTAGTGAATCCTTGACGAAAAGAATATTTGGTAACTCTATCAGGAAAGTAAACGACTTGCAGCCTCACGATTTTGATTATTTACGCTGCTAGGTACGCTGCGAGTATCCTAGTGCGCTTAGTGATAAGTATTCTATCTAACTGGTTCTAGAAACAACGCTAGAGTAAATAACCAGAATCCCCCCCTAAATAGGGATTTAAAAAAAAAGTCTTGTTTTAAAAATCGAAATCTTTTGTAGCCTAATAAACTAAGTACCTAGTAGGTACTTAGGCCTACATAAAATTAATACGTCTTATCTAAATTCCACAAGTTCTTAAGTAAAACTGGTAAAAATAAATCACCATTAATTTTCTGTGTTAGTTTAGCGTTGGCAGCCTCGAGTCTTCTCAAGTTTAGTTTGATAGTGAGTTCCTCAGCTGCCGTCATAGCCATCTGCTTCACCATTTGTTCTCGGAACTTTTCGATTGCCAGCAAATATTCCAAAGTTGGAAGTGGGGTTTTATCCTGAAGAAAGCAACTATTTTGCTGATGTATATGTACCTACTCGATTATCAGAGTAGTTCATTTCAATCAATCGATTAATTTGAACTTGCTTTTGAAACAGTCTACGTATTATTATTCAATTCAATTCAATTCAATTCAATTCAATAAAGTTTTATTCATGGGTAACCCAAAATTACACTTGAATTCGTCAGAAACATAAAACAAAAATATAACAAATTAACAAAAGTAAAAACAAATTAACTGACTGAAGCTACGCTGATTTCTTCTAGCTAGTCATATTTAATAGATTATGGTAGCTTGAGTGTAACTACCGACTTACCTCACCCATTTTTATATAATCGTCTTTCATCTGGAAAAATAATTTTCGATTAGGTAGGTACCTTCAAAATTCATAAAAGCGAAAAGGAAATAGGATGTTAAAATTCTGGGCTATTGGAGTGGTGAGTGTAGGCGAGGCTGTAGACAGGTGACTCCCGGTCGTTTTTGGTGCAAAGGTTAGCCATCGCCATTCAGCATTGAATCGCGGCGAGCGTTGTGGGCGCTTTTGCACCGGGAACGACCAGAAGGGGGTTATTTAATTAGCTTTAAGAATAGACTGTGTAATCTAAAATTTCAGGTATTAAATCGGTAGTTAAATTAACCTGCTGTATCATTTCCTCAACGAGATCTTGCAATGACGGATAGCTATTCAGGATGTAAATAAGATGCCCCAACTCAGGATTCAGGCGGTTCCTCAATGATACGTCTCCCTAAAAAACACCAATCACTTGTAATTCAATTTCTACAAACGTGAAAGTTCACTAGCTTATTGATGTGGATTATTTTATGAGAACGAAGACCAAGTCAAGATATTGACTTTAAGTGAAAGAATTACCTTACCTTACTTGTAGAAGGTAGAAATATCAACTCACAGCTTTAATATCATCCATAGCAGCCATGTTAAGTAAACTAGCGGAAAACAGCGGATTATCATACTGTTCAAAGATGAAGATCAAGTCATCCATATGGTCTGAACTTAGTCTAGAGCTCAGCATTCGGTAATTCTGCACCATATTTGGTAAACAGAGTGCTAATTTAGTCTTGTATAGAGCCTCGTCTAGAATTTTTGTGATTCTTTCCGCTTGGATATGGCATTCTAAGTCAATGGGGGATGCCGCTGGAACATGTATACTAATGTTAGTTTTAAATATGTTTAGCTGGTTTTGTAGCTCTTTTGATTAGCAAAGCTATTTTTTTTATAAAAGGGGTAATGCTTGCTCATGATAAAAGAAAACTCTGCAAGGCTGCGAGGCTTGATGGGAGCGCTACAACTAAGTATTTGGCTATTTAATACCTTTAATAGAATACGAAAGCATTTGTAGCCAGCGTTAATTTTGGAGCGACGACGCTATGTTATCTGAACTGCAGCTTCATTATTGTTAGATAAGATAGCATTGCTAATCATTGCCTTAGAAACAATCAAATATTTTTAAGAATGTTGCAAAAAGTAGAATGTGTGTCATTAATCAAAAAGCAGATGTTTCTCAAGCAAATCTTTCGTTTCATTTTATTAGCCTGAACCTACCACTACTATTGGAGAGGCTTATGCTCAGCAATGGGCAGTTGTGGGCTGAAATAACGATGATGATGAACCTACCATTTTTTTATTAGCCTATTTCGTCCCACTGCTGAACAAAAGCCATACAAACATACATACGTATGAATGTAATGGTAGGTTTCCTGAATGAGCGAAGTCTTTACGCCATCGTTTTTTGGGCCTACCTCGACGACGTTGGCCGTCATCTGTCACCCGTTCTGTATACTTACATATCCGTCACGCCTCTCTCCCATTGGGATAGGCAGAGACCACTACCTTCGATCCAAACACACCTCTTTAGCTTCATCCACACTCATCAGTCGCCTCATACATGCCCGTCGGTTTAGGGTACTCTTGATTTGGCCTTTCTTTAGTAAGGCCAAATTACCTATGGTTTTTATTTTATTATTTTTTACCAACCATTATCCTTAGTAAAATCTTCTTCTTCCTTCACAATGTGCACGCTTCCAGTTTTGCTTCCAGTGTTTGAGCTTCCTGTGTGAGTATCTAAGTCAGAAGACTGCAAATCTGCTGATGGATCAACATCCATGTTGGTCTTTCACTTCCGTCTTTCTAAGCTATATTTGTTGCTACTAAATAATATTATCTAATAAAAATTGCTCGTTTTCTAATTTATCAAACTTTGACATCTCTTTTCTCGTATTTTTTGAGAACTGACAAAATGAATGCAAAAAATAACGCCCTCTCTGTTGCTATGGTTACAAGTAAACAGTTTTGGTAGCTATGGTAACACATAAGGACCCTTAGGCAACACGTGGGCAACACATAAGCAAGAAGGGTTGTTAGTTTATCTTTAGTTTAGTTACAGTTAAGATTTTTTCTTTTGTGTAATTAACAGCACTTTTCTTTTTGTAACATTTTTGTGAAATTACATCTGCATGGATTTACTGAAAATGAGTTTCTTTTAATTTATTTTTATCTTAATCTCAATCTGTAATAGTGGTGAACGTGATAACGTGATAACGGTTTACCACATCATATGTTACAGAATTTAAAAACCAATCTAATAATCATAAATATTAATTATTCAACGAGTTATTTTGGAATCGTAAAGCTACGCGTATGTGAGTACGGAGCTTTAAATGCATTTAGTATCTTTACATAAAATAAACGCTTTTCAATGCAAATTAAAATTTTATTCCACAACAATAATAAATAGATTTTCATGTTATCTGTCATTATTATCATAACTTTTTTTATTTTATATCATAAAATATAACAAGAGTCATAAAATATAACTTACTAAAAATCAATATTAAAAAATCGTCACAGAAAAGCTTTAGGCAATTGATATCACAAGTTAACTACTGATCTCAAGAAATGATCCAGTAAAATCTATTATAAAAAACACTTTTCAAAACGCGCCAAAATATTTCAAAAACTAACAAATACGTTACGACTATTCTTTGTTCTTCTGGGCCTTCTTCTCTGCCATTTCTTCTTCTTTCCTCAACCTCGCTTCTTCCTTCTCTTTTCTTTTCTCTTCCTTCTCCCGATCTGCTTTGACCTGCTTCCAGATTTTCTTCAGCTGAAATGGAATTGGAAAAATCAGGATCATAGAAGGATGGGATTGGAAAAAGGTGAATGAAAAATCCATTTCAAACAATTTCTTTTATTTCGTTGATTATCCTTTCTTTTTGCCCTTCTTACCTTTGCCTTTTTGCTGCGTGAAAATAGAAATAAAAATCTTAAGTTTCGATAAAGTAACCTAAGAATCGCACATTATTCAGCAGTAAATATATTGCCACCCTATCATCTTTCATATCAATGTGATAGACAGAGAATAAAATGACAATCCATATGTAACATAAATATGAACTACCGCGCACTGTATTTAACATTACAATAACACTGAATTAGCTAATCATGTATTTTGTACTCTGACAAGAAATTAGTTCTTACCTTTTTCTTCTCAGCTCGATTAGCCATGACATCGCGCCAAGCAATCTGGATGACCTTGACAGCGTGCTCTATTCGGAACGCTTCTAACTTGGCTGTCATCTCTTGGTGGTATTCCTCTTCTCTCTCCGCCATTAGAGGCAAGTACTCCAAGTCCTGTTCTGCCAGTTTTATCTGCAATATTTTAAAATTTCGTTTGATTACAATGATGTTGTATTTGACCAATTAAATGTCAGATAAAAGCAATCTGCAGTAGTGAATTCTTTTCGTGGTTAAATTCTCTTTCTTAGAGCTAATCTCACACCAATCACGCCAGCCCGCGACTAACCCTTATGTCTAAGTAAACTTTCATAATATTTCCTTCTTCTTTAAAACAAAACTGTTAACATGCATTGCAAAAATCCTTACCTCCAAAGCCTCACATTTTCTAACTTCATCCTCGTACTTTTTTTCAAGTTCGTCCAACTCAACTTGCTTGTCTGACATCTCCGTATCGTACTTCTGCAGCCAGGACAACAGTTGTGTCTGCACTTTGAATCTTTATTAAAAGGACAAATATTGAATAAGTTATTAAAACTTGATTCTGCAAGTTCTGCATAATTATTTAAAGACAAAGTTGATAAACAGTAATATGGTACTGGCTGTTCTGTTCCGGGGGCTTTTTCCTCTGAAACCCAGTAAAATAAGCATACGTGTCATCATATTTATCTCAAGCCATACTGCCTTATGAGGAAACCGTTCAGTGCATAATTATGCTGCTCCTATAGCAATATTGAATCAATAGAAATGTTGACCATTACCTACGAGCTCTCAGAGCCTTTTCGTCCAGTATATGGTTGTTCAGTAGATTGTTGTACCCCTCCCGCGTCTCATGCTCCTCCTCCTTCAACATTTCGTTCCTGAGCAAGTGTGTGCGGGACATCAACACCATTTGACGGTCTGAGTCTAAGCTGGAAGGTAAGAACGTAGAATACTTAGTAAAAGCTGGCTTGATAAAAAGCATATTTTTTTTACAGAAAACTGATACATAGAATCAATTTTATGACTAGTTTTTCTAATTCTAATAGAAGAATAATAACAAACCTCTGCTACCTTATCAGCTTTGTACCACAAAAAACGCCTATGGAAATCGACAACGTCTTTGGATTTCTCTGGATTTCTAGACGGGATCCTTGTGTGATGTATTGTAACAACTAATTTTAATAATAAATAACTTACATTTTCTTTTTTAACTTGGCAGCAGCTGCTTGGTTAAGTACTTTAAGCTCCTTCTCCAGTTGCTCAATCATCTGTGTTTTGCCACTCATCAACTTTTCAAACTGTTCTTGTTCTAAACGCATTGTTTCCGTGAATTCTGAAAAATTCAATAGATGAAGGAATTTGTAGGGAATACTTGATGTAGACTATGCCAACAAGTCTATCAAGAAGCTACAACTTGCAGCCTTCCAATTCCTCTCAGTATTTACTGCGTGGCACACTGCGAACACCCTAGTGCGGTAAGCGACAAGTATTCAAGGCATTTGCAGTTAACGCTGGATTTGGAACCAGCGCTGGCGTAAATGGTCTGATTCGCTCCCTAATTTGGAATTTCTAGGCTCAAAATATATGTTAGTGACTAGAAAATTATAGTCTAAAAATCCAAATGATTGAGTTTTCCTCGAGCAGTTTGAGCTTTTAGGCATTATCTATTTTCAGGAGAATCTACATAAAATTACTAGGTACGTTATCTTAGCTAAATTTCAGAAGTTTTAAAGCAAATCTTTCAGGTGAAAACAACAAACCAAAGATTTTCTCTTGCAGTTTAGCGTTGGAAGCCTCAAGCTTTCTAACGTTCATTTTGATATTGAGTTCTTCAGCTGCCGTCATCGCCATCTGCCTCACCATTTGCTCTCGGAACTTTTCAAATGCCAGCAAATATTCTAAAGCCGGAACTGTAGTTTTGTCCTGAAGAAGGCAACGAGTAAACTGATGTACTTAATTAAAAGAGTACCTAGTTTATATCAGTCGAATAATTTGAACTTGCTTGTAAGCTAGTCTCATAGCATGAATTTATTACTGAACACCTTTAGTAGATTATGGTACTTTAAATAAAAACTTACGACTTACCTCACACATTTTAAAATAATCGTCTTTCATCTGCAAAAATAACATTCGATTCATAAAAGCGGAAAGTAGGTTCCTACTTACATAGAAAATCAGTAGGTAATAAGAATTCTTAATTTTTTACATATCTTGTGAAAATGGATATATTAACCTTCTGTATCATTTCCTCAACGGGCCCTCGCAACGACGGATAGCTATTCAGGATGTAAATAAGATGCCCCAATTCAGGATTCAGGCGGTTCCTCAATGATACGTCTCCCTAAAAAAGCACCAATAAATATTACTTGTAATCCAATTTTTATTTAAAAATGTTAGCAATGATTACAAACGAGAATGTTAATGGCGAATTCTTTAAGACAGGGAATACAAAACCAAAGCAAAAGCAAGAACATAAGCCTCTAAGTCAAAATAGAAAGTAGAAATATCAACTCACAGCTTTAATGTCCTCCATAGCAGTCATGTTGAGTAAACTAGCAGAAAACAGCGGATTATCGTACTGTTCAAAGATGAAGATCAAATCATCCATATGCTCTGAACTCAGCCGAGTGCTCAGCACTCGATAATTCTGCACCATACTTGGTAAACAAATTGCTAGTTTAGTCTTGTATAGAGCCTCGTCTAGAATTTTTGTGATTCTTTCCGCTTGGATATGGCATTCTAAGTCAATGGGGGATGCCGCTACAAAATTTATGTTAATGTTAGTTTTAAATATGTTTAGAGTATTTTGTATTTAATTATTGCAAAAAAATTACAATTTAGTTTTGTAGAGAGTTCTCTTTTGATTAGCAAAACTAATTTTCTCATAAAAGTGGCAATGCTCTTGACTAAAGCAAATTCTACCAAGATGGGCTTCATGCGAGTGCATCAACCATACATCCCTCTATCTGAATGGCAATGGGTAACTATGGGCTGAAATGATGATGATGATGATGAACCTGAACCTACCATTATCCTTAGTAAAATCTTCTTCTTCCTTCACAACGTGCAAGCTTCCAGTTTTGCTCTCAGTGTTCGAGCTTCCTGTATGGGTATCAAAGTCGGAAGACTGCAAAGTTCCTGATGATTGGGCATCCATGGTGGTCTTTCACACTTCCGCCTTCTTAAGCTCCACAAACCTTTATAGTCGCAACTATATAAAAAATAGCAATAAAAAAGAATCGTTCTCCAAATTAATTTATAACATTGAGAGTCTCTCGAGTATATTTTGAGAAATTACAAAATAAATACAAAAAATAAGGCCCTCTCTGTTACTATGGTGACAAGTAAACTTGAATGAAGTAAACAGTTTTGGTTGCTATGGTAACAAATACCTAATGGCATTTTGTCATAACTAGGCATTTTGTGCATTTTGCCTTTTGTCAAATCTGTGTTTATCTTTTGTTTAGTTAGTTAGGTTTTTTGTTTGCGTAATTAACTTATTATTAAGTTTTAATAATAACAATCTGTGTAAAATTAAAAATCGAAAACATAATAAGTTACTTATGCAAATAAATACCTACTTAGTTTTTAAAACTTTCACTTGGAACTTAAACTTCCATTTTACACGTGCCTATGAATCATAGATACTAATCAATTTCAGTGCTAAATAAAGTTTCCCCCACTTGTTGCTTCAGCAACAAGCAAAAGGCAATCAGTTTTATCAATACTTTATAGGTACCTCCTGTATTAATCATCAGTCTATTCTAAGAAGAGTTCGGTACTTTTTTGTATTACTTAAGTAAGTATTTAATTAAATAACTATACGTATATAATAGATAAGTAGGTGCATAACTTTAAAGATGTCTATAATATTCTTAATAACTTAATAGTAAACAGCTTAGTGATTCACTAACCACCTATACTAAGTACCTAAGTAGTTCCTTTCCATTAGGTATTTCTTTCTGTTATTTTTTAAATATTTTACGATCTAAGTTTTATTTCGTGTTAATGTTTTCTTATAAGCAGTAATAAGTAGTAGGTACGTATAGTTTTGGTTTTATTTTTTTTTATTTTTTATATACCTTTTGGATCACTTTCATCTTTAGGCTTTTGCAAGTTTGGGATAGTACTTTTAGAAGCAAAGGCACTTTTACGAAATAATTAAATGGGTATAAGTTTCAGTTAAAGCTTCGAAACAAAAGAATCACTCAAAATGGGGAAGAAACCGAAAGTTAACAAATTAGCTCGCATGTCTGATGAAGAGAGAGCCAGATATCTGCAGCATAGAGCTGATATGGAAGAGGAGGCGCGGCGACGGAAAAGAGAACTTATTGCAAGGTTTATAAAGGTACGTTTTACTTTAGCTTCAATACAATACAATAAAAATATTCTTTATTGCACACTAAGATATAAGATACAGACACAAACAAGAAGCTTCAACACAAGCAACAGGCTTCTTATTAAGATCTAATACGATAAAGTCGATAACGATAAAGTCCAAGATATGAGCCATGGTACCCCACGAATAAAAAACATCCAAGAATTCCGATCTGTAAAAAAATATGTATAAAGAAATGGGTTCATCATTCATCTTCATCATCACCAGTTATATCTCCTACACCCCCGGCGGCAGCGTGTCAAGCCAAGTTCAAGCAATGGAACTGGCTAGCCAGTACCACTTTTTGACCTTTTCGGCGATTCTCTTAATTGTGGAGACAATTTTTAGGGACAATGGCTCCGCCTTTGTTTTCGTGGGTTTGGTAAAAGACGAATTGGGTATCTAATCTTAACAGTATTACAGTACTTATCTTTCAAGGCTTTTAACAAGATAAAGACACCTTTCGTATGTACGGAGTCCTTGCCCTGATGGTACCTATATAAATGGTTATGTACCTACTTCTTTTGAGAATGTATTTTATGTTCCAGAATAAACTAGACAAAGAAGAAACCTACAGTCGCATGAATACCGCAAAGATAAATCAAGGATGGCGATATATCTTGCGCAAGATTAAGTGTAAGCAGATGGCTAATGATATCAAGGTACCAACACTTTTTTGATTTTTTTGAAAATGTACCTAGTGTAATTTCCTTCCTAAAATTATATGAGTACCTACCTCTACAATCGATACTAGATAATCTACTTACTTAAAAGGAAGTTACAGCTTGCAATCAAATTAGGACTTTAGGACTCTGTTTTGGTTTATCTAAGTATCTACTACAATAATAATCCAGGTTTGATTTAAGTAGGTACTTAATAATTCTCATCTTCCCCTTAAACTTGTTTACTACGTACTTGTTATAATATCTACTATACATATCTACTTACTTGCAACTTAACCTAAAGAGGGTGGCGTAATTACGCTCTTTATGGAATTCCAAAACCTTATACCTATTCCTATTATTCAGGGCTTTGCAACAATCTTCGCATATCTTGTGGAGCGTAAAGACCGTCAAATTGTATCACTGACCAAAGCATTGGAAGACTGCGACGAACAACATCGAAGAGCGTTTCAGGCTCATACTGAAACTCTGAGCTACTTTCTAAGTAAGAATACAGTATGGCTCTTTAATATTCTGAAAAACTCAAATCTTGAGTGCACTATTCCAAAAAATTATAATTGATATGTTGGTATCTTCAAAATCACTATTTACTGCAAAGTTTTAAATATCTGTAAGTAAGTATTATCGATTAGGCGTCCACCACTATGAAAGAGAAATTCAGCACATTCTGTGTATCCATTTGCAAGATTTTACTAATTGATCTTTGCTAATTAGTTAAATTGATCACATTTTACCTAGGAGAGCTAGAGATTAACAACACTTTATACCTACTGTAACTGCCATTTAAAAGTCGCTAATTCAATATTTCCACAGACATAGGAACTCAACGCTTAGACAAGCTCCAAGTAGAATACGACCACCAGAAAAACTGTCTTCTAGAAAGTTGGGAGAAAGAGGAAACAGTTCTAACAGATGGTCAAGAGAAAGCAGAGTTTCAACTGAGACTGATTATACACATTCAAGATGTCAAGTTCCAGAATTATATGAAAGCCAAGAGTTTGGAGATTGCTACAGCAAAGAATGATGCTAAACTTGAGGTGGGTTAATTATTATTAAATAAAGAGCCGTCTCCATAAGCAAGAGAATCGCAGCGATTCCATATCGAGCTATCCCGTGACAACATTATCTTCATGTATAGGTACGAAACAGCGCACAGAAAAAAGCGAGGCAGCGCGGCACGGCGTAATTCTTGCTCATAAAGACAGACCCTTTTGATCATATAATTAACATAACATAATGCCTGATTAAATACTTTAACATAATAATTGTTATCACTAGAATATAACTTAACATTAAAATTGGATATCATCTTTCCAATCGTCGCAGTTGGCTCTTCCCTTCTCAGAGAGACACATCAGCAGATTTTTTGAAAATTCACACTTGTCTTCGGTGTTTTCTGAAAAAAGATTTGATTAATTATCAGGTAAATTATGTATTGATTTGTACCTATACAGTATACGTAGATAAATGCTGAAAACCATACCATTGTCCAGAATCTGGAAACATTCCTCGATAGATTCCTGAAGAAAATCCCTTAAGTCTTCATTCTTAACGTCTTTCGTGATTGCGTGAGTTACCAAATATCGATCTGGCATACCGTTGTCACCTGTCTGTGTAAAAAAGATTAATTATTTTATTGCTATAGGTATGCTTCAATCATAGTCGCTGCTGATCTACATTATCTACATACCATTTCCAAATTCTCCAAAAAGCAATGCATAGCGCAAGATTGATGACGCTCATTATTTTTACTAGAATTGCTGTTAGAATTGTTCTCGTCGTTCCTTGAAGAGTCGTCATTACCTGATCTTCTGTTTGAAGAGTTAGGATTGTACTGACTTCTTTGACCAGAATTGGTGCCTACTCGTTTTTCTCTACGAAACCTTCTCATAGTTTGTTGTGTTGTTGATCTGTAGCTGTTGTAAGACATATCCTGGAAACATCATTAATAGATTTAATAATAGGTAATTTTAATGCGATTAAAGCTTCATAATCTCAAAAACTTACGTCACCAAATTCTTCATTTATTGGAAAGTCATCTCTGCCACTAATTTGGCTCCTCCCATATCCGTCATTGCGAGATCCCATCATATCAATTCTGCTTCCCATCCTATCATCCCTGGACATACCGTCTCTGTTTCCCATCCTATCGTATCCATTACTTCTATCAGAATTACTTGATCTGCCGTAACCACTTCCCATTGTGTCGTAGCCTCCACTGTTTCTGTCATCTCTATAAATGCTATCTTGATTCCTATCGTCTCTATAGCTATCGTCTCTTCCCATACGGTCATCTCTGTTCATTCTATCATCTCGTCCTATTCTTCCCTCTCTGTCCCACGGAGACCTTTGGCTGTGTCCTTTCTGGTCCCGCCAATCATCGTCTGAGTAGCTTCGACCGGAACTAGAGTTCTTGCCTTCTTGTTTCTTAAGGCAGTTTCTGTACATTGTCTTTAGATCGGCTTCTTTTGGGCCACCATCTGAACGGCAGTTTAAAGCCTGCAATTTCACAAAAAAAACATTAACATTGCTTTAAAAAGTACCTTTGTACTCCGTTCTCTAGAACTTTTTAGAGCACGCGAAGATATTTTATCTTATTAGATACTTATTAAATAAACTGTTTTTGGAAATTCTATCTAAATTCAAACTAATGAGAGAGTGGGTACTGCTAGGTACGAAAACATTTTGTTTTAGTCAGAAATTTTACCTACTTATTTATTTACAAATAATATAAAAACTTACATGACAATGCAGGATAATAAACCCGAAAAACAGTAGGACGTGTTGTTTCACACACATTTTTCCACTGGCCTCGTTCATGGTAATGGCGTCTGGCTGAATGATCTCGCATATAAGTTGCGTCCACGCTTCAATACCTTTATCAAGCTGCCTCATTATAAACAAAACAGGATTTACGTGATAGTTTTGCTATTCCGTGGTCGATAAATTGGTGTGCGATTTTTCAATTGTTTCTTTCAATATTTTTCGATTGAGGCCCTATTATCCTAGTTGTTTTAGTCATAACAACTTACTAACATCTACGATTCTGATCAAGCTGGATGGCTACTTGTACAGAGTGCGAGTGTTTTGATACCAAATTAATACTACTACCATGGCTATTTCTTTTCATTTAGGTACTGCACTAATCGGCGATTGCAACCACCTTTTCAGTTCCCTATTGCAATTGTTAATCATTTGTAAAAATAATATATTCCATGTTTAACTATTACCTATTTAAATGAATTTAACGTGCAACACCAGCTTAATGAAAATTACTTAGGTACCTAAGTATTTTTTCAACGCACCACAATTCATCGAACTTTCAATCAACTATCTACCTACCTCCCAATTCAGTCTCTCAGTACCACACACAATGGACATATTTGTATCATCATCATCACAAATCTGTCACGGGTGTCATGACAGCAGCGGTCACGGCTGCCAGGTGACTCTCTAATGGCAGGAAACAAGCCGTGTATGATGGAAAATTGCTGTTTTTTCCTGATGAAGCTGTTTTAATTGACACGTCCTTTTTGGTTTCATATTTTATGTAGGTACTTAGATAGAGATACTTATAAGTACCTAGATTGCGATTGTGTCACTTTGTCCCTAGGTACCTATTCGCTACCTACTTTGCTTTTTAGGTAAAATTAAATCGTGTAAGCTCGTGTCCGTGTGAGTGTAGCTCATAGATATAAGGACTTAAATTTACAAAAAGATATTCTAGATATTAAAATTAAAGATATTTCGAAAAACAAAACTGTAAGTACATAGGATGATAGGTACTAGCGACATAGGTAGGTATACTTATTGATTTAATCCAGAGGGGTTACAAAAGCACTTAGAAACCACTATTCTATCCCCTAACAAATCAACCGATTAATTCCACCACCAGCACGAAGAAGAGATGCGTTGTTTCCGTCGCCCCAAACAGCTGGAGGTCGAGTACTACTGGAACCAGCTTCGGGAAGTCTACTCCTCATTCCTTGAGCAACACAACCCGATCATGGGACATTACACTTCTCTGAGGGAGAAAGACGAGTTCTACCAGCGAGAATTGGCAAGAAATGAAAGGCAGATTCAACAAGCTGCTGTAAGTATTTTTTTTTTAATTTCATTGTTTTATAAAGTCTGATTTCGTAACTTCGAATGTAGTAACCATGTACCTTCCCCCATTATGATACGCACAGGCGATTCAAGTCTCGAAGACTGGTCACCGCGAAGTATCTTCCAATAGTAGGTACCATTTTACCGGTAGGTATCGTAGTGTGCGAGCCTGCAATCAAATGTGAGAGACTTCATGGTGACACGTCTTCGAGACTGACAGAATACTTGAATCGCTTGTGCGTATTGTGATAGGAGAAGGGGCTTAGGCATACCTACGCCCCAACCCATCTTCTATTCACCCCTTCTCCTTTTATTTTGTTTCATTCCCACTTCTACCAGGACGTATTACTCAACCTCCAAAAGCAATGGACTGACATGACCAACACGATGGCGTCCAAGCTCCAACGACTGGCCAAACATAAGGAGGAGTTGGCCCAACGTTATTGGCAAATGAAAAAGGACACGAAAGCTGATAGCATTAGAGCTCAATATCAACTTGAAGTTATGGTGAATTGCAGTCAGGATACTATTCAGGTACTTGAGTACAATTCCTTAACTTTACCTATTCCTAAAGCAGAGCTTACCTACCTGAGTACTTCGTTACTAATAGCACAGCACTGCACATGGAAACCTTACAAGTAGTAACTTAAGTCTTGCTGACGAACAAAAGAAGCCTTGGTAACTTCTTCGTTAGGTCAACAACTGGTAGCTAGGTATCACAAGAGTCCCATAAGTGCTAAGAAAGTCACCGTTTAAGTAGGTACTTACTGACTGTAAGTAGGTAGTTTATTTTTATAATAGACAAGACGCTGCCCGCGACTGGGCTATTACACGTTTGCAGAATCTACCCACATTATCTTACTGGCTAGGTAGTATTAAGAACTTACGTTTTTGTCATGACTTTTTAATATCCTTTTTCTTAACTTCAATTTGCAGTATTTAGCAAACTTCTCAGGGAAATTAGACAAAGTCCGCAGCCTGTTTGAGATATATCGCAAGTTTGAAACGGAAGATGATATCAATGCTTTACATGACGCAGAAACGGCTGGAGAGTTTCCTGTCTATGAACACCTTGATAACGATATGATTGTGAGTATTAAATTTACCTAGGTTTACCTACTTAATTGTATGTAAATTATGTAATGTAAGTAGGTATGACTCGAATGACACACACTATGTCAGGCATCCTAGAACAGGGTCAAGAAAAAGGTCAAGAAAGGTCAGAAGTGAGCTTAAGTTAAGTATACCTACTCGTATGACTAGCATGATACGTGTTGTATTAAGCGAAGACTTTCTATCTACTTATTTAAATTGCTACCTACACGCCGTATCAAGCAGGTAGGTAGCTATGTAATTCCTTCGCTATTTAAGAATAAATTAAAAAATCTCGTGATGCAGTAAAACTTAGTAAACCGATAAGTTAGGTTTATACGACTACCTATTGGATAAGGTATGGAAAGACCCTGAAAGACCTGACTCAGTAGGAATCTAGAAGTTAGGTACGAATGTTGCACTTTATACACCAGGAGCCAATCTTTTCGCATAATCATTGCATCATTTTTATACAAACAGGAAGAATGCAAAGAATACAGCAAAATGGAGAAGTTCATGTTAAAATCGAACAGAGTCAAAGTCCAGACGTTATGCTTGAAATCTGAGAAGGCGAAGTTAACGCGAGAAAACGTACAACTTAAAAATTATATCAAGAGGTATTTGACTGAGTTGGCTTTAAGAGGAGGCAAAGACAGACCTTTAAGTATGAAACTCCATTCTAAAGCACAGAAAATTGATCCTGCTGGAAAAGTCATGTAAGTACTAACATACCAAAGTATTAATTGCTGTGAAGTTTTTGAAAGGCGTTCATGTTCTTCTCTTCACTCACAGCGCATTAATTTGTTTTACTGATCGATCGGACTACCGGGGAAATGCATTTTTAGCACTTATTAACACGATCGCGTGCGCATCGTGATTAGACGTCAAAAGTGGTCGCTCGCATTGTAGCGCAACGTCGAGACACGTCCTTTTTAAATTAGTAATATCTTCCAGAACGCTTTAAAACGTTGGGTGAACATAGTAAATCTTATAAGCTACATCTATGTGCCGTAGGTACTACAACGCACTTCTAAGTTTGCTGTGTCACGAAGTATCGAAATTGATGGTCTTACTAAATCTTATTATTTTGATCAAATAGTCAAGTGTCTGTGGTCCATCCACAAGTAGGTACCGCATTGAGCTACTTTCACTGTTTACGATAATATTGAGTACTTTGCTGTGAAGTGTCTAATCATTATACTTACAGCTAGCTGCAGAAAAACTCATTAAACATAATCTTATCTTTCCATTACCTACTTATATCCAAAAGTAGACACTTAAAACCAAATGAATTTGCCCCTTTCTGAAACAGTGGGCTAGTCTTGTTAATGGAAAAGATACATACATACATATCTGTCACGCCTCTCTCCCATTGGGGTAGGCAGAGACCACTTCCTTCCACTTGCTACGATCCAAACACACCTCTTTCGTTTCATCCACACTCATCAGTCGCCTCATACATGCCAGTCACTTTGAAAAAAAAATGAAATGAATGTTTGTATTGAATGTAAAAGATAACCATTACATATAGGTATAAATGAAATACTGTCCTTCCTTTACAGAAATCGTCCAGTTACCTGCATAGAAGGTGCGTTGTGCAATGCAGTTCTGCATGAGAAGAGAATGGAAGTTTACAAGAGACGGGATAAGGAGAATGAAATGAAAGCTTATCCTAGAGTGCAATGTTGGATGTAGGCGGGATTCATATGTTTTAAATATTATGTTTTGGTTTTTTGCCTGGCAGCAAATATTTTTAATCCTGTGTGCAATGTAATGTGAATTAGTTTATGCTATGTAAGATAATATTGCTACCTAATCATAAAAAATGTATTTTTAAAGAATTAATAATGCTATGTTAAGTGAAAAGTGCAATTATTTGCCAAAATAATAAAATCAATACTTAGAAAATGACTGCTAAACTCCTTTATAGAATAAATAAAATATTAATTCTACGGTAAACTTTGTTTTCTACTGAACTTACTTACAAATCTCACATTATTGCCAATCTACAATTTCGAATTGAAATCGTACAGTTTAAACAAAGCACTCTTACCTATGACTTATCTTAGAGTGTCACACTTGTAAGGGCAGATAAACAAGTCAAAAGCACTATCAGTAAATCAATTGAAGAATACTTAGTAACTACAATATATTTTACTAGAAAACTACATTTCTATTACTTGAAGCTACCAAGGAACAATGAATAATAAAACACATTTATAAAAAATAAAATGCTATAATAAAATACCTTATACTTAAATTAACTTAGCAAAGAACCTAACCTATAAAATTTCACTCCATGGGCACAATGCCATTCATCCCATTGGAACCCTCTTCTCCAATGTTCCAGGGGTCATCTAAAGCGGTCAGGAGTCTCGCCAAGCCTTTGTGTCCTTCGGTATCGATATTTTTACTCATTTCTTCTGAAAATGGCACATATTCGTCACACAAAACGCTCTTTCCTTGCGACACCCCGTGAATCTCGTACCAGCCTTCGAGCGGCTCATCCAGCGGCCTTCTCAGCTTTATCTGCACTTCCTGATCATCAACAGTTTTCACATAAAATCCTTCGCTGGCAGAAACTTTAGTCACTTTCCCCCAAAGAGTAACTTTCGCGCCATTTCTTTGTTGAAGGTTACCGGCCGTTACATACGGAACAAACTCGTCGTTGTCAGGAAACTGGCTGTCTTCGAAGTCGTCCTGGTCGCCCATGGCTTAGTAGTAAAACTTATAGATTATTATGCGGTATATTCTGGTTAAATTCTAATAACTTTCTCAATAAAAGGCAAATACACCAACTGCCGCTGAGTGCTGACCGACCACAGAGCTGACCGACCGACCACAAAGGCAAATAATAATGACATTGACAATGACAATTGATTGATTGACGTTGACGTTTATCACGTACTTTTTTTTTACTACAAAACTGCTATTAGTAGCTTTTTAGCCACTACACTTAGGTTTTTAATGTTTTTATTTATTAGTTTCATCCCACTACTGGGCAAAAGCTCTCCCATGCTTCTCCTTATATAAAGGTATTTTATATCAGAATATTATTTTTGTCACATAAAAGTGTGCACTTGCTCAAGCTCCGAAAGCGTGCTTGCTACCTGCATGATACTACCTACACTGCTGCCTATGAACTTGGCAAGAACTTGGTAAGATAATTTAAACAAATACCTAGGTAAACAAATAGGTAAAAATAATATTTATATACAGGATGTAACAGAAAGGGTATATAAAGCCGAAACACAGCGATAGTCCTCATGAAACTGAACAACTTTCCCCAAGGAACATGGGTCGTAACTCGAAAAAAAAATTTCGCCTCCCCATACAAAATGCCCGATCAGCTGATCGAGTAAGTATGGGCGATTTTAAAAATATTAACAATGCTACTTCTTGTCTTTAGTTGTTGCATCTTGCATCTCGTAATGTTGTTTACACCCTGGGCGGGCAGGCTGGACAAGTTTGTTCCGTGACTGGACTAGCAAGTGAAGTGACTGGTGGACTTCGATATTTTAATTCATAGACAAACTTTATGGGTAGCCAGGCCAGTGAGTGCTATAGACAATAAAAAAAAAACATAAAATAAATGGCGTAAATGGCTGTCGTTTGAGCGAGCGTTTGCGCTATTTGTGAATTTCCTTCCAATATTTTAGCTCAATGAGCTTATTTTATTTGTGTCGTTTGTGCTGTACAATAACTTAGTAGTGAAATAAAAGCAGTGAGTAATCCATTTGATAATAAACAGCCCAGTAAAGTAGTTACCGGCGTCATCAATCACCATGCTTGTTGCCTTTCTTGTTGCGTTTGCTTTCTTCCGCGGCGTTCATTTTGTTTGCTTGGAAAAAGTGGTTATTTATTTTTGACTTGCTTTGATTGTTGTTTTTGGGGTTTTAGGAGGCGGTCAGCATGTCGCTGCCGCCGTACCTCTTGGGGCCCAACCCCTGGGCCACCATGATGGCCCAGCAGCAGTTGGCGGCGGCACAGCAAGCGGCGCTTCAGGCGCATGCTGCCGCGGCTGCTGCAGCACCACCGGTGCCGCCGTCTTTACCTCCTAAACCCCATCATATTCCAGAAGAAAAGATTAAAGAGAAATGTAAGTAATTGATTATAGGTTAACTTTGGCCTTCATTTCTAGGATATGTTGATATTCGTCATGTCATCTTGTGCTGTTTTCATAAAAACTACTAATTGGTGTTAGCAGTGAAATACTTATTATCTACTTAATTTTCCTAGATAAAACAATCAATAATTATCAAAAATTTGTTTGAACAAGTGATATTTGCCTTCTTCTTATTATTATTACTTACTCTGAATTTTCATTTTCAAAAGTATTTATTATTTCATAAGCAAATAGCTTCAAGCTAAGACTCCTGAACCAGTTTCTTTTGACTTCACTCTAGTAAAAATGGGGTCACACTGGTATAATGGATAGAGCGAACAAATAAATTGTGCAATTTAGATATTACTTTTCCATATTAAGAATTATTGGAAAATGCTGATATTGCATACAAAAATTAATAAAATGCTTTAGGTCATTTAAGTACTATTGCTATTATTATGATTTATAAAAGTATATCATCAATTTCTCTCTAGCTCAAAAATGGCTGCAACTACAATCAAAAAGGTTTGCCGAAAAGCGCAAGTTCGGCTTTGTAGATGCTCAAAAAGAAGACATGCCACCTGAACACATCCGGAAGATCATCAGAGATCATGGAGACATGACCAGTCGCAAATATCGCCACGATAAACGTGTCTATCTGGGAGCTTTGAAATACATGCCTCATGCTGTCATGAAGCTACTAGAAAACATGCCTATGCCTTGGGAACAGATCCGAGATGTCAAAGTCCTGTATCACATCACTGGGGCCATAACATTTGTGAATGAAATCCCATGGGTTATTGAGCCTGTGTACATTGCACAGTGGGGTACGATGTGGATCATGATGCGTCGCGAAAAACGTGACCGTCGACACTTCAAACGGATGAGGTTCCCTCCTTTTGATGATGAGGAACCTCCGCTGGATTACGCTGACAATATCCTTGATGTGGAACCTTTGGAACCGATCCAAATTGAGATGGACCCAGAAGAAGACGCAGCAGTCGCTAACTGGTTTTACGACCACAAACCATTGTTAGGAACGAGACATGTAAATGGATCAACATACAGAAAGTGGAATCTTTCTTTACCACAAATGGCAACACTGTACCGTCTAGCCAATCAACTGTTGACCGACTTGGTAGATGATAATTACTTCTACCTGTTTGATTCAAAGAGTTTCTTCACTGCCAAAGCGTTGAACATGGCAATACCTGGAGGGCCGAAGTTTGAGCCTTTGGTCAAGGACAATTCTGCTGGTGATGAAGATTGGAATGAATTTAACGATATCAACAAGATTATCATCAGGCAGCCAATCAGAACTGAGTACAGGATTGCTTTCCCTTACCTGTACAACAATTTGCCACATTTTGTCCAGCTGTCTTGGTAAGTTCAAAACACAAGTTTATAATACATGTAAATATGTCCTTACATTAAGCACTATGCTGGTACATTTTTGCAAATAGAAACATCCCTTCAGTATGATGTATTTACTTATGTAAAAAAAAAAATATTACTGGCTCTTATCGATCTTACGTACTTTTGCAACACTGACTTAACTGTTTGGACACTGTTTAATACTTTAATACTGTCGAACCATTGTTAACAACTGGTAACTACTTTTTACTACTTGACTAATAATTATCCATGAATATTTTAGGTACCACACCCCAAATGTGGTGTACATCAAAACTGAAGATCCTGACCTACCAGCGTTCTACTTCGACCCGCTGATCAACCCAATCTCTCACCGGCACTCGGTGAAGGCCAGTCAGGATCCATTGCCTGAAGAAGAAGACTTTGTTCTGCCAGAGCATGTGTCACCATTCTTGCAAGAGACAGCATTGTATACTGACAACACTGCAAATGGAATTGCTCTGTTGTGGGCACCGAGGCCTTTCAGTATGAGATCTGGTGAGTTTTTGTATTTATAATTTACCTGCTGAAAGTCGCGAGAAGCCGTTGGATGCGGGCAGCGCAGGGCCGATCATTATGGAAATTATTAGGAGAGGCTTTTGTCCAGCTGTGGACATCCATAAGCTGACATTATGATAACAGTTGTGATCATTGAGCTTACAGTCACTTAAAACATATCTTTCTGAAGAGTTCATTGAGGAATGAAAAGAATAATGGATGAAATAAATACTGTAAAATTTTATAAAATGATCTAGTTGTTGAAGCCATTATGTTCAAGCATTTCTATGACTGCTGATTTCAGCGATCCAATTCCATCCATTAATTCAAACTTATCATTTCTGTCAGGTCGCACTCGACGCGCCATCGACGTGCCTCTTGTTAAGACATGGTACAAGGAACACTGCCCGCCTGGGCAACCTGTCAAAGTGAGGGTCTCATACCAGAAGCTGCTCAAATACTACGTGCTCAATTCTTTGAAGCACAGACCTCCGAAGCCGCAGAAGAAAAGGTAACTTAACATTTAAATCCAGTAACCTGTTATTTTTGTATAAAATGGACAAAAAATAATTATAAATTAAAATTGCCTTTGTTTTGTGAGATTAACTCCCTAAAACATATGTTTATATTACAAAAAAAATACACTTCAAAAATCTCATTCCAATTAGTTTTACTTGTTTCATAGTTAGACAAACAAAAACACACTGTGAAACTGGCATTTTGATGATTATTCTTTTATGAACCCAAAATCGACTATTCTTTCCCTAGATACCTCTTCCGTTCATTCAAATCCACGAAGTTCTTCCAAACCACAACCTTGGACTGGGTGGAGGCTGGTCTCCAAGTATGCAGACAAGGGTACAACATGCTGAACCTCCTCATCCACCGGAAGAACTTGAACTATCTTCATTTGGACTATAACTTCAATTTGAAACCTGTGAAGACTCTCACTACTAAGGAGAGGAAGAAGTCGCGGTTTGGAAATGGTAAGCTACGTTTTTTTTATCTGACAGATAAGCAAAGAAGGGCCTGTTTCTTATACCTGCCACTGTCTAAAACATCCTGTTTTATGAAATTGACAAAGGTTTATCTGTCAGTAAAATTATACCTGTAAGGCTCAGAACACACAGGGAAACGCAACTGCAACTGCTAGTTACTTTTGAGGCTCCGAGTCTATAGCAGAAACTTAGAAGCAATTCAAAAGTAACTTGCAGTTGTAGTCGCGTTTCCCTGTGTGTTCTGGGTCTAAGTGGTAAAACGGGCCTTAAAGACTTAATACCGCGTTAACTTTTATGATCTTTTCTGCATCTAGCTGTTATACATCCAATCTTTTCCCACAGCTTTCCATCTCTGTCGCGAGATCTTACGTCTGACAAAACTGATCGTGGACTCGCACGTGCAATACAGATTGAACAACGTCGACTCGTTCCAACTGGCGGATGGGCTGCAGTACATTTTCGCGCATGTTGGCCAACTGACCGGCATGTACCGTTACAAGTACAAGCTCATGAGGCAGATCAGGATGTGCAAGGATTTGAAACATCTGATTTATTACCGGTTTAATACGGTAAGTTCTATTTTACAAGCTTTTATTTACTTTCACCTGTCCCGTTGTCGTTCTGTAATCAAATCTTGCAACTTAAATTTGATCCACTTCCCGGTTTCCGATTGAGCTGAAATTTTGCATGCTTATGTATATCGCGTGACAATGCAATATTATGGTAACATGGAGCTGATCTGATGATGGAGCTGGAAGGTGGCCATAGGAACTCCGTAATTAAATGATGCAACCCTATCGAGTTTGGGCTCATTAGATTCGTCTTGACAAGTACTTTGATACTATATGGTAACCAGGGTCTGATGATGGAGCCGGAAGGTGGCCATAGGAACTCCGTAATTAAACGATGCAACCCTATCGAGTTTGGGCTCATTGGATTAGTCTTGACGAGTACTTTGATACTATATGGTAACCAGGGTCTGATGATGGAGCTGGAAGGTGGCCATAGGAACTCCGTAATTAAACGATGCAACCCTATCGAGTTTGGGCTCATTGGATTAGTCTTGACGAGTACTTTGATACTATATGGTAACCAGGGTCTGATGATGGAGCCGGAAGGTGGCCATAGGAACTCCGTAATTAAACGATGCAACCCTATCGAGTTTGGGCTCATTGGATTAGTCTTGACGAGTACTTTGATACTATATGGTAACCAGGGTCTGATGATGGAGCTGGAAGGTGGCCATAGGAACTCCGTAATTAAACGATGCAACCCTATCGAGTTTGGGCTCATTGGATTAGTCTTGACGAGTACTTTGATACTATATGGTAACCAGGGTTGATGATGGAACTGGAAGGTGGCCATAGGAACTCCGTAATTAAACGATGCAATGCAACCCTATCGAGTTTGGGCTCATTGGATTAGTCTTGACGAGTACTTTGATACTATATGGTAACCAGGGTCTGATGATGGAACTGGAAGGTGGCCATAGGAACTCCGTAATTAAACGATGCAATGCAACCCTATCGAGTTTGGGCTCATTGGATTAGTCTTGACGAGTACTTTGATACTATATGGTAACCAGGGTTGATGATGGAACTGGAAGGTGGCCATAGGAACTCCGTAATTAAACGATGCAATGCAAACCTATCGAGTTTGGGCTCATTGGATTAGTCTTGACGAGTACTTTGATACTATATGGTAACCAGGGTCTGATGATGAAACTGGAAGGTGGCCATAGGAACTCCGTAATTAAACGATGCAACCCTATCGAGTTTGGGCTCATTGGATTAGTCTTGACGAGTACTTTGATACTATATTGTAACCAGGGTCTGATGATGGAGCCGGAAGGTAGAAATAGGAACTCCGTAATTAAACGACGCAACCCCATCTAGTTTGGGCTCATTGGATTAGTCTTGACGAGTACTTTGATACTATATGGTAACCAGGGTCTGATATTGGAGCCGGAAGGTGGCCATAGGAACTCCGTAATTAAACGACGCAACCTCAACTACGGACTTCATAACGGAATAACGCTGCTTGCTACGCGCTGCGAACTACGTCGTAGTAAATCTCGAATTAAAAATAGAGGTACTAAAAAGTTAAAAATAAAATTAAAGAAAAAAAAACCTTTTTAAAAACAAGCTTTTATTATTTGTTTATAAAATGAACTAAAAAGTTAAAAATAAATTAACTCTAAAAAGAAATATAACACTTTGTAACTTGATTGTAACCTTTAACGACAAATAAGCGTCTTCGTCTAGGACAAAATAATTCCATATTGTACAAATTTATTTAATTTTAACACTAAAACTTTTCACCATACATAATTATTCAATCTCGTCCCCTCTTTATCATAGTCCCCATTTATAAATGAAAGCGTGTTACATTGTGATAGCCTGAGGAAAATGTTGTGATGTATTAATTAAATACAACTTATATGTTGTATTTAACAAATTAAAAAGAAAAATGTTGTGTTGTATTAATTAAATACTCATTTTCCTCAAGCTATCACAATGTAACACGCTTTCATTTATAAATGGGGACTATGATAAAGAGGGGGGACGAGATTGAATAATTATGTATGGTGAAAAGTTTTAGTGTTAAAATTAAATAAATTTGTACAATATGGAATTATTTTGTCCTAGACGAAGACGCTTATTTGTCGTTAAAGGTTACAATCAAGTTACAAAGTGTTATATTTCTTTTTAGAGTTAATTTATTTTTAACTTTTTAGTTCATTTTATAAACAAATAATAAAAGCTTGTTTTTAAAAAGGTTTTTTTTTCTTTAATTTTTTTCATATGAATTGAGTGTATTTAGGATTCCATATCCAAAGGGCGAAAACGAGACCCTATTACTAAGACTCGGCTGCCTGTCTGTCCGTCCGTCTGTCAAAAGGCTGTATCTAATGAACTGTTATAGCTAGGGCGTTGAAACAACTAATACCAAAAATAGAATAATAATAATAGACGAGGAGGGCTCCCATTCAACAACGTGAGTTTTTTTCCCTTATTTTTTGCATATCAGTAATGGGTACGGATACGCGCGCGAGTCCGTCTCGTATTTGGCCGGTTTCCCACATCAAATCCTTAGATTTCAATACAAACTTTATTTTAAACCCTACAGGGACCGGTATCCAAAGGCCCCGGCTGCGGTTTCTGGGCGCCAGGCTGGCGGGTGTGGCTGTTCTTTATGCGCGGGATCACGCCGCTGCTGGAGCGCTGGCTCGGGAACTTGCTGTCACGACAGTTCGAGGGACGACACTCTAAAGGTAAGATGTTGCAGTGTTTCCCAAAGTGAGCGATGATGCCCCAGGTAACAGACCCAGAAAAAAATTAAGGCGTTGTGTAGAAGTTTAGGAATGTTATGTAGATATTTGAAAAACAAAACCCTGATATAAGCATCGTATTAGTCCATGGAAGTCCATTGCTGGACTACTGGCATTGATATATGAATGATAGGTTTTGTCATGCCATCGGTTCTTAAAACAGCCCTGGTCTTAGATAATTTAATCTAGCTTTAAAAATCAGTCACTGCAAGTAGGAGGATGCGTTCCTTAACACTAAACCTGTAAAGCTTTTATCAGTCTTAAAACCATACACTCACATTTTCCTTCCTTAAACAGGAGTAGCAAAAACGGTGACGAAACAGCGCGTGGAGTCCCACTTCGACCTTGAATTGCGCGCGTCTGTCATGCACGACATCGTGGATATGATGCCGGAAGGTATCAAGCAGAACAAAGCCAGGACTATACTGCAGCATCTGTCTGAAGCTTGGAGGTGCTGGAAGGCGAATATTCCATGGAAGGTGAGTTTTAGTAGAGATAGATTAAAATTTATTGTGGTTTATGAGCACTTAATCTTAGCCTCTAGAGAGAAGATCTTAGCCTCAGCAAATACAGCATTTGCTTTTCGTGTAGCTAGTCTTTCAGCAAGTTACAGAAAAGGCCTTTCAAACATGTTGCTGTCATCCTCTGAATTTAGATAAGGGTCGGTTTTAGGTTTCATTGAATACTTACATATCCGTCATGCCCCTCTCGCATTGGGTTAGGTAGAGGCCTCTCCACTTCTCCACACTTCCTTCGCCTCATACATGCTCGTCGACTTAGGGTACTCTTGACTTGGCCTATTTTTAACCGGTCCCTGATTCATGGAATGTTTATGTTATTAGTTATTTGATTACAACCAATGTCTAATGTAGTTATAAGAATCGGGTGAACCATCTAAAAATAAAATAATTAATAATTTACAAACAATCCTATAAATAAACCATCTTTTGTAGGTGCCAGGCCTCCCCACCCCGATCGAGAACATGATCCTCCGCTACGTGAAGATGAAAGCTGATTGGTGGACCAACACCGCGCACTACAACCGCGAGCGCATACGTCGCGGCGCCACCGTCGACAAGACTGTCTGCAAGAAGAACTTGGGGCGACTCACGCGATTGTATCTCAAGGCTGAGCAGGAGAGGCAGCATAATTATTTGAAGGTAAAAGTTCTAGAGCCACCGCATAGAGTTTTCAAATTGTCCTATAGTTTCGATTCAAGTAGGTCTGTTGGTACAAATCGTCACTAATACCAATCGTCATAGTATTCGCTCTTGCATACATCTACGTACTGATTAAAAGCCCAACTTAACTATCGGCTGACAGAAAGTCTGTGAACTGCGGGGTCTGTTATAAGCTCCTTTTATAGCCGATTTACTCAATGTTGTTGTCTGTGTTTGCTAGTTATAAGCAACATTCATTAGAAAGTATTTTCGGTGGTTCTAATGTAATCATTAACTAAAAACGCAGTCAGGTTGTTAAGTTATAATAGTTAAGTTAGGTATTCGTGAGGTCCTGCGTAAGTCCGATTCCAAAGACAATATTCGAATTAAAATTTGTTTATTGCAAGTCACAACTTGGTTAAGGTGTTACAAAGTCATATGTACATGTGACGCCCTGCAAGGGCACAACAAACAAGAGGGCAAGTAGTTGCCAGTTACTTAAAAACTTTACAGTTGTTCTAGCACACGAATAATCTTTCTAATCGATGATCTACGCTCATAGTTTAGCATTGAACACAATTTATTTCTTTGATTATCAGTTTCACTTTCTCCACAGGACGGCCCGTACATCTCGCCCGAAGAAGCTGTAGCAATCTACACAACAACGGTCCACTGGTTGGAGTCCCGGCGTTTCGCACCGATTCCCTTCCCGCCTCTCTCTTACAAACACGACACGAAGCTGCTCATTCTCGCGTTGGAAAGGTTGAAAGAGGCTTACAGTGTGAAATCCAGATTGAATCAAAGCCAAAGAGAGGAGTTGGGGCTGATTGAGCAGGCGTATGATAATCCTCATGAAGCGCTCTCGAGGATCAAACGTCATTTGTTGACGCAGAGGACTTTTAGAGAGGTATGGTCTTTTTTTATTGATATAGTAGATTATAACTTTTTTACCTACTCTATAATATTACAATTTAGGTTTTTATTTCCGATAAGTAATTTACATCTAACTTAAACTGTCACAATGTAACTTGCTTGTAAGTTGGGTTATGTTAGGAATTTCTCAAGGATGGCACAATTGCATCATTATGGATACATGAACTTGTATGACAGATGCGAATAAGTTAAAGATTCTTTTGTAATAATGAAGGGATGGTAACTACTAGCATTTATTCGTTTATTCGATTATAATACTTATTCATGTGTTCTTTTGATTCAAAGATCTTTGAATACAGCTAGGTATATATAGGTAGTTTGTGCATATGTCTGCAAAGGTAGTATTCGGTATACGTAGGAAAATTACCTGAATTGTAAGTACATACTTACATTACTAATATTTCATCCAGCACTAACTGTATTATCTCCCAACAGGTCGGCATAGAATTCATGGACCTATACTCTCACCTAGTCCCGGTATACGACGTGGAACCCCTAGAGAAGATCACAGACGCATACCTCGACCAGTACTTGTGGTATGAAGCGGACAAGCGGCGCTTGTTACCGCCGTGGGTCAAGCCGGCTGATACGGAACCTTCGCCGCTGTTGGTCTACAAGTGGTGTCAAGGTTTGTGGTCTTTTTAACCGACTTAAAAAAATAAAGGAGATTCTCACTTTGACCTTTTTGTATGTATGTATGTTGGACCTATGAAATAGTTTTTTGGACGTATTTATTAATTGTTATTGTTTTTCTTTGTTTGGCGATTGATGGATGTGAATGGAGAGGGATGAAGCGAAGGAAGTGTGTGTTGGATTGTAGCAAGTGTAGGGAAGTGGTCTCTGCCTTCCCTGTTAGGGAAGAGGCGTGACGGATATGTATGGTCGTATACGTGTATGAATTTTGTGTAATAGCTAACTAGGAATGTGAAAGAAAATAGGTTTCGCACTTCAAGGAATCATTCAACAATTAGATCAAGCTTCAGAAGAAAGAAACAAATGCTAGTGCCCAAAGTGTGCGTTATAACAAAGAGATTAATGGTTGTACCATCCCCTTGTTATTAACCTCACTTTGGTTGCTTGCTCATTCAACGGACAACGAGATGACGAGCTTCACAATGCGTCGATGTATTACGTGTTGCATAAATAAATAGTGTAAAGATGCGATAGTGAACTAACTAAAATAGTGTTGTTTTATTAGATGATTTAAAGGATGCTTAAGATGCACTGTGGGGTAAATTCGAATGCTATTTTTCAAGGTGCGATTCCAAAGAGTCCTTAAATTGGGTGGCTTACGGTACATGTTCGAAATTATCCTAATGCACTATATTTGCATTTGTGATATGATAATATAACAGTCAATAAATGTTATGATTCTCTAAAATCCAAATGTCAAATACATTTTTGATGCAAGTAACTCGACGAAGCCCTTGTAGAATGACCTTAGAAAATTCATCATTTAATAAAACAACGAAATTATATAACCATCTAAATCTAGGTATAAACAACCTGCAAGACGTATGGGAAGTAGGCGAGGGTGAATGCAACGTGCTCCTCGAGTCGCGATTCGAGAAGTTGTACGAAAAGATCGACTTGACTCTTCTCAATCGACTGCTCAGGCTGATCGTCGACCACAACATCGCCGATTATATGACTGCGAAGAATAACGTTGTTATCAATTATAAGGTGAGTTTTCTAGACTATTAGAAGCCTAAACTAATTTAAGTAATGTATAGTTATTTTTTAAGAGGGAAAAAACTTTTGTCGTATCAGGTGCTAAAATAGTAGTTTTTTCTAGCATAGTTAAATTATGGTCCCGGTCGCGTTTCACGCTTGCTTCAGAAACTAGCGCATATAAATGTTTACAAGGCGTTGCGGTCGCGACTGTATCATCCGTGCCGCTGGTACCTGATCCCATTACGATACGCACAGGCGATTCAAGTACCTTCAAAGTTTCGAAGACTAGCCACCACGAAGTATCTCACTTACATTTGAATGCAGGCTCGCACACTACGATACCGGTATAACGTATGTGAGATACTTCGCGGTGACTAGTGACTTGAATCGCCTGAGCATATCGTAATGGGAAAATGGCTTTATTCTTTAATTTAAATTGAAATCTTAAACTTTTCTATCTCCAGGACATGAACCACACAAATTCCTACGGCATTATCCGCGGTCTTCAATTCGCCTCTTTCATCGTACAATACTACGGTCTGGTGCTAGACTTGTTAGTGCTCGGCTTGCAAAGAGCTTCGGAAATGGCTGGGCCGCCGCAATTGCCCAATGACTTCCTGTCCTACCAAGATAGACAGACGGAAACCGCCCATCCGATCAGGCTGTATTGCCGGTATATCGACAGGATTCATATTTTCTTCAGGTATGTTGTTGTTTGATCATGTTATATTTTGTTATTGTGTTAAAAGGTGTTGACAATCGAAACATAAATTCTTTTAATATGGGCTTTATATTTTTATATAGATATTAACTCTGACCGACCTGACCTGTGAACTAAATCAAAAGTCAGCCTTCTTGGCGCTGCCATGACAAAACTTTGTGACTCTATCTCACGTCTAAAGTTTCCATGTAACAAAAACAGAAATTGATAAATGTTACGGCGAGCTATTTGTTATACTACTTTTTACCAACACACTATACAAATATTATATCAACCACGTTGAAATTCTATTACCATTTACCCTCAGATTCACGGCAGAAGAAGCTCGCGACTTAATCCAGCGTTACCTCACCGAACATCCGGATCCTAATAACGAGAACATCGTCGGATACAACAACAAGAAGTGCTGGCCGAGAGACGCACGAATGCGGCTTATGAAACATGACGTCAATCTGTGAGTTTTATATCCCGTTTATTTGCTAATGTTGATAAAATCATGTTGATATCGAGTAAAACATTAATCATTATGAATCCGAGTCTACGAATACTATAGAAACATAACCGAAACAAAAAAATGGTTCCGCGAAATACAAACCGCAGTAGGCGGGGCTTAAATTATTCGCCGAGTGTGCGACATGTTGCCGGATCCTCGGGGATTGGGATTGTCGGGGATGCGACATTAACGCGACCAATCGCGTCATAGTAATTGCAAACAGCAATTAATATTTGTCATTTATTTTATTTGTCAATGTACCAAAATTAAAGCGACAATTATATGAGAGTTATTTTTATATAGTTTTGTTATTCGTCGCTCATAGTAAATATTCTTGTTGTTTTCAGTGGTCGCGCAGTATTCTGGGATATAAAGAACCGTCTGCCGCGGTCAGTGACCACAATCCAATGGGAGAACAGCTTCGTGTCAGTCTATTCCAAGGACAACCCTAATTTGCTGTTCAATATGGCCGGGTTTGAGTGCAGGATTTTGCCTAAGGTGAGACTAAATTTTTGATTATTATCAAAGTACTTATGATCTGTATAATGATTATTCGCCAGTGTCATACACTGGAGAATAAATTTAGTTGTAAAGTTGTATACGATTTAACTAAATGTATTAATTATAAGCTCTTAGTGTGATTTATAGTGTTGGTGTTATAGAACTATTTTGATAATTTCTTATGTAAGAAAATAAGGATGCCTTTGCCCCAGAGATGTGCTATGCTACGTGCTATGCTATTACTATGGATGCGTTTGATATCCATCCACCAATCATATTCATTGAATATGAAGGCACCCTCAATATGATTGGTGGGGATATCCATAGCAACATAACATAGCACATCACTGGTGGAAAGGCACCCAAAATGGGACTTGTGAACAACACTGCGAAAGTATTGTTAAAATGTTTACAGTGCCGAAGCCAACACGAGGAGCTATCCCACCGCGACGGAGTATGGAACCTTCAAAATGAAGTGACAAAAGAACGCACTGCGCAGTGCTACCTGCGCGTAGACGACGAGTCTCTCGCGCGGTTCCACAACCGTGTTAGGCAGATACTCATGGCGTCTGGGTCTACCACCTTTACGAAGATCGTTAATAAGTGGAACACGGCGTTGATTGGTAATTTTGACTTTAAATTGTTTTTTGTACTAGATTTCATGGTTGTTTGTAGTGGGTTTAGATCGTAGCTAGTGGAGGGAAGTGGTCTCCGAGAGAGGCGTGACGGATATGCATGTATGTATGAACTGAATGTTGAAAATCTCTGAAAACTAGAAAGTGACTTGTTCGTTCATTTTTATGGGATGATGTTCACGTGATTCTACATGGTTGTTTGGGTATAACAGTCTATACTTGCAGCTTTTCCTTCTATTGTCACTTTATAATACATACTAAAAACCTATTTTCTCAGATATTTTATTTATTCGGCTCAACAAACAGTGTACACAATGTATCTTTTTGTAGTTAAACTTCCAAAACAAATTTAGGTTGAATAGAAAACTGATTAGAACTAAGTTTGATATGATGAATCGCGTAGGGGTCCTGAAACCAGAGAGTCCATGTGCTCTGGAGGCGGCCGGTGACTGTAGACTTGCTGATCGCATTGTACTGCAGCGTCGAGTCGTCTGAGGATACGCTAGCTGATCAAACTTAAGCTCTTTTAGTTTTACATTAAGATTAAACAATATTTTAAATTAATCAGAATAAGATGTTATTTCCTGGGAAAAAGACTATGCAGCATGGCCTAAGACGGCCTAAGGCCCAAAAAAAAATCACTGCCCGGAAATAAAAGCCAAATGGCATGCCAGATGCTACGATATTTTATTACATGGAGTTAAAAAAATCAGCTCCGGGGAAAAAAATAGCTTACTGAAGTTATAATTTAAAGCTGCAAGCCTCTTGTACAAGTCCTTAAAAAAAAAACTAACGCAACCATATTCAATCTCCCCAGGTTTAATGACATACTTCCGCGAAGCAGTAGTCAACACTCAGGAGTTGCTAGACCTCCTTGTGAAGTGCGAGAACAAGATACAAACGCGTATCAAGATCGGTCTCAACTCTAAGATGCCCTCGCGTTTCCCGCCCGTCGTGTTTTACACGCCGAAAGAGTTGGGCGGGCTTGGTATGCTGTCTATGGGGCATGTGTTGATTCCTCAGGTATGTGCAATGTTCTTTTGTTTAAGATAAGTTTTCGTATTTAAGGTGCTCAAAAGGAATGCAGAGAATAGAGCAAAGTGGCGAAGACTTCACCGACAAGAGCGACGCTCTTAAATGTGATCTTGAATATTTGCAATGCTCTTTTGTAAAAGATACGTTTTCGTATTTGTATAAAGCGCCTTGGTTGGACTACTAATATTGAGGTCGGCCTGAATGGCGCGACGATCTGCATACATACTTCTCAAACTGGCCAGAAGTTGCCGGGAATAGGCAAGCATGGAAGAATGCGGAGGAGGCCTTTGCCCAGCAGCGGAGACAATAGGCTATTGGAAGGAATAAAGCCTCTGAACTAAGGAATATCCATCTTAATATCTAACGATTTAATCCTAAGCTATATAATTAAATTTTTGGAACAGGCGTAAAACACCACAATTTCATTTCCCCGTAGAAGCTTTTGCTGCCGGGACGAAAAAACGTTGAGTAGTAGACAGATAAACCTATATCTAGTTCATGAAAGATTACATTTCAGACAGTGACAGGTATAAGATATCTGTCAGTTAAATTTTATTTGTAAGTGGTGGAACAGACCCTAACAATATCATCTAGTAAAGATATACCAGGTGTATTTATACAAAACATAGTCTTGAGGAAGCCAAACAATGCCTAATAAGCTATTCTATTGCAGTCTGACCTCCGCTGGTCGAAACAAACCGACGTGGGCATCACCCACTTCCGCTCAGGTATGTCCCACGATGAGGACCAGTTGATCCCCAACTTGTACCGCTACATACAACCCTGGGAGGCAGAGTTTGTTGACTCGCAGCGCGTTTGGGCCGAGTACGCGCTTAAGAGACAGGAGGCGAATGCGCAAAACAGGTAATAATGCTTATAAAATACAGACTAAAAGATTGAAAAGGATATGCGTGTACTTTGTCATAACAAAAATCTACGAAAAAAAAGTTCCTACTTACTTTGTAAGTTAGCTGTTACTAGCATTTTCTGCACTCAGTGTTCATACTGTTTTTAAAATAAATGACTTATAACTTTCATTATGGGACCAATTTTGAAATCTCCCATACACTTAACACTATCAGCTGGTACATTTTGTATGGGGAGTTTGTTTTTTGATTGATTTCAAACTTGGTTCCATAGTAAAAGTTGTTTGTTTTCACGAGTACATGCATATCCTTTCCTATCGTTCACTATGCTATGATATCACGACAGTATCACAACAGATACACTTTCTAAGGAATTCTATTTGTTTGATATGATGAACCGCGTAGGGGTCCTGAAACCAGAGAGTCCATGTGCTCTGGAGGCGGCCGGTGACTGTAGACTTGCTGATCGCAATGTACTGCAGCGTCGAGTTGTCTGAGGATACGCTAGCTGATCAAACAAACGCAGAATATGTTTTCATAAGCTATGAATAACAATACTATACAAACGTAACCGAATAAAAAAAATGGTTCCGCCAAATACAAACCGCAGTAGGCGGGACTTCAAATACCAACCGATAGTTGCGCCAATCAGCTGTCACGCTGTGTTGCCGACTCGTCGGGGATGCGACCTTGACGCGACCAATCGCGTGAAAGTAATTGCTGTTTATTTGTGAACGTAATAATGAAACCAAAATCAAAGCGGTAATTGTATCAGAGTTATTTTTTTATAGTATTGTTATTTGTTGATAAGTGTAGGTAGATAATACTTAAATGCATAAAAATAAGGTGATAGAGTCATACAAAAGTATATACTTTATATACCTACCTACTTAGTTATCGCCAAACGAAAGACTAAAACGTTTTTTTCTACTTTATATAATTTGACTTCACCCGTGGCACGTAATCCAAACCATTCTTATATTGTACACAGGCGTCTAACCTTAGAAGATTTGGAAGATTCCTGGGACAGAGGTATTCCTCGAATCAACACGTTGTTCCAGAAAGATCGACATACGCTCGCCTATGATAAAGGATGGCGTATACGTACTGAGTTCAAACAATATCAGGTAAATAATGCTAATTTAAATTATATTTAGACAAAAATTCGAATAAATAAAAAGAAAAAGAAATCCCCTCCATCTCACATTTCTAGTTCATAAGAACCTAATAGCAACGTACCGCCAGAAGGCCTCGCGGCAGAACACGGAAAAGGTCGCGGGATGAATTAAACACTGTCATGGATGTCTGAGTTAGGCGGCTCTTGATAGAGAATCGTGGAGACGAAGGAGAGAAGCCTTTGGCCAGCAGTGGAACAGTGATTGCTAAATAAGATAAGAAAAAGTTAATTAACCCGTCACACGATCGCCGTTTGAAAAAAAAAATGCCGGTAGTGTTCGCCATTTCTTCGCGAATGATATGTTTTAGGTTATGAGGTTAGAAAATACCAAATTGTTCCCGACTGTTATAATTATATGTTATATGAAATACATCGTTGGAATGCTAAAAACTTGGGATTCAATCTACATATCTCTTACATCTATTACTTACGTAATTATTTTGTAATGAACAGTTATTTCTGGAAAAACCGGTTGAAAGTTTGCTTCGCTACACTTTCAGATCACATTACACGAATAGTACAGCCACTTTTCACAAATTTCTTTCACTAACATAAACATTACTAATTTAGAAGTCGAAAACATAAATAGGATATTAGTTTTATCTAGTAATTACTTCACAATGATTATTTGTTTACGCCGGCAAAAACTACGTCGCGCGCGGTCCGCCATTACTGTGTTGCCGGTACGGTACCGATAACAAAAAAAAATTGATCTCTGTAAAATCATAAAAAAAAATATTGTTATTTTTTTTTACGATATTTCTATTAAATTGTGATTGTTTCGTTTGTCATAATTAGAAAATATTTTTTGTGACTAAAGTAGCATATGTAATACCTACCAATATATACACATTGTAAGAAAAAGTCGTGTTAGACTATAACTCAAGAACGGCTGAACTGCTTTAGTTGAAAATTGATGGAAAGGCATTTTAGAGCCTGGGTGAAAGTTGGGAGAGGGGGTGAAAGTATTAGTAACATTTTCTGTCTTAGTCACCTATTATTCTTTACTTATTGTAGTCGATTAGGTAGCCATACTTACAGTATACTTACACCAGTCACACAATAAACTTTAAGGGAAACTAACTTGCACTGTCAGTAAATTTGAAGAAAGTGTGATATAATGGTAAAAATAAAACAAAGATAATATTTTGGAGAATAATATTATATTTTTAAATACAACCATAATAATGTCTTACAAATTAAATTAAGCTTAAGCATAACAACGTCTCTCTAAAAATGTCTCACAAATAAAATTTAACATTAGCATAACAATATTTATTTATTTATTTATTTATTTATTTATTTATTTATTTATTTATTTATTTATTTATTTATTTATTGGAAAACCAACAGCTACATAGAAAATTATAAATTAACAAACGAGCCAATTACAGGTTTTCACAGATAGAAATATAATAAGAAGGTACCGTCAAAGCACTTATGCACTGATTTTTTGTATAGACATATAAATACGCACATAAACGTCACGATTGCCTTATTGTTATATTTCTTTACAACAGTCTTAAACTTATACACTAAGGTTAACAAGATTTATAAATTAATTACTTAACTGACACACTCAGCCCATCACTCAGCCTATCAGTATTTTTGCAAGTTAACGCTTAAACGTAGGTATATTGCAATTGAATCGATCAATATCAATATCTTTGCTACGATTGTTAAGATTCCTACCAGCTCGACATAGATAACTATTCATGCGATATTTTGTGGAAGAAGATGGAATAGATAAAAGAGGGTATATCCATCAAATAATCTTATTTTTTTTTTATTTTTTTTTTTATTTTTTTTTAACGCTGGGAAAAATGCATTACGCATCCCCTCCCGCCGGGGGACGGAAGGGGTATGTGGGACTCCCGTGGGGATTACCCCCGGTATACCCACTAAACAACCCAGCGGCACTCCCTCATTCGCCATTGGTGGCGGGGTTCTGGGAATCGGCATAGCCTTTGCTTCTAGTTCCCCGCCGGCGTTTGCTTGCCTTACGGCTAGCCCCTCATGCCCCTCCCACAGGCAGGAAGGGGCACGAGGACTCACTGCGAGTGCTCAGTCATCCTCGTTCGGCAAGCCCAAGGAGTTGACTGAACCCTGCGCAACACGTGACGGTAAAAGAAAATAAACAAAAATCAATTACGTCTTCCTCGGCGCACTTGAACTTTTCTGCCTGGAAGATGTTGAAGAGAGTGCCAGTCCGTCCAACATTTTTCAAAGCACAAAAATTCGTCGCAGGTTACGCATTTGGTTGTTATTTTTTTCTCTTCACCATTGCGAACACAGATATGACAACGCTTTCGAGCATTCCTGTTCACATTTTGCGGCACGTGCAAAATATCTTTTCTTAAACGCGTATTTTCGCAAACCGGGACTATGACTTCTTGTAATGAAGGGCGATGAGTCATTACAAGACTATTAGCCAACTGTTCCCGAAAATCGCGATGTGTTGGAAAACTCATTTCACGACGCTTCAAAGAGCTCAACAGTAATATCAAAGCGTTATGCACACTGATATTCAGCATACGTTTAAAAATTTTCATATAGTATTTGACGCAGCGCTTGCGTTCAACCAAATACATAGATAACTTCTGATCTTTCAAATCTACCCCCCCCATAGTATTGTTGTAGTCCCTTACTACAACGGGCTTAACAAGCTCGTTCCCGGCTTTTCTGCCCACGTAAGTCTCCGAATTATGATAGGTGGAGATCATGTTCACTATTTTGGTGTCTTTCCATGCAATGCATGAAACGTCACCAGAATGGCGAGCGATGATGGTCCCCTTAGGCACATTTTTCGGAGCCTTCGCGATATCCCGTGGCACATTCTTGCGATTTGAACGCAATGTGCCCATGCAGTCAAACCCCAAACTCTTTAGGTGCCGTGCTAACAATGGAGAATTATAAAAATTATCCATTGTTACACAGTGCCCAAGATGTTGGAGCCCTTCCAACAAACGAAGAACCACTTGGGTACTTTTGCCAGCCAGATTGACACTAAGATTCACAATGTCGTGATCAGAATCCTTCCCTGTATAAATTTCAAATGTGTATAGATAACCAGTCCTCGATTCACACAGTTCATATGATTTTACGCCAAATCGAGCAGCTTTGGATCTAATTGCCTGCACCCAAGATAACCGACCCTTGAACAAAGTCAAGGACTCGTCAATGGCGATATCTTGGTGCAGGTTGTACAAAAGTTTAAATTTTGCATTAAGGTGATCGAGAACCGGTGCTATTTTGCTCAACTTTTGTCCATTTTTAGGATGATTTCCCCCCTGGTCCGAATTATCCGAAAAATGGACGAACTTATTGAGCAAAATATAACGATTATAGGACATCAATTCCGGAAATCTATACAAGACCAAAAATCCGGTTGACTTCCAAAATTCGTGCTGTGATGTTCGTGGATCTAACCCCATAAACAAATATATCGCAAAAAATACATACATCTCGTCTACATTAGTGTCTTGCCACTTATGTAGCCGAGAATTAGGCTTCAGTTCACCAGCAGCCTTTAGCGGATCAATAACCTGTTTAGCATATCTATTGGTCTCTCTAACGATATGCTCCATGATGTTTTTGTCCCAGATATCTACAAAAGCATCATAAGGGCTATCATAATCTTTGACAGATCCAGGAGTTGGACCCGAAAATGTTTCGGGTACACCCCTGAAAGTGGCAAAATCCTCCTCCCAAGAGAAATCATTAGACACATCAACCAGCTCATCAATCGCAGCATCCATCACTCTTTCCATATTATTCATAATGTTCTGCTCAGCTTCATCCAACTCCTCGTCGGCAGGGATGCCCCTATTCATAACCCCCGCGTCAGCAATTTTGTCCAAATCGAATTCATCATCGAATTCAGAATCTAGGATGCTGTCGGAATCTGGTCTTCTAGCATGCCCGACGGATGCTCTTTGCATCTCTGACGTGGATGGTTGAGGATCGTCGTGAACAACGGGTATTTGTGATGGCGCTACCATAGGCTCAGACCCGACAGCCTCGACAGCCTCGACAGCACCATCACAAATGCCCGTGGTCACCGGCATACTAGAGGAAGAGGGTATGTCATAAAAGCCCCCCAACGGTGGCAACTCACCCAACCATTTTTGCAAATGTTCATTGTGAGCGACAGCTGCGATGTCACCTTCCTCTTCATCCATGTCACACGCAGCTGCACGCTCTTCCACCGTAACACTATGAAAATATGAAAATAAAATTTCTGGCCAGTTCAACACATATAAAAGATTAGTAAAATAATATTATCTTACAGATGGGATTGCTCCATTTCCGTTTTACGCATAATAGACCCCCGGGGTGTCTTCGTCAAAGGTACTGTACCTTTGACATGAATGGTACCGCCTGGAGTTCTATTGACGCTGAGGCCTTGGAGCGGTTTTGATCTAGAAAAAATAAAAAAGTGCTATTTAGAATAAATTTCAATAAATTAATACCGAAAGTTATTTTTTTACGCTTATCCTTACATAAGCTTAGGCTGCCACAGGCGTGGCTCTTCTTCTTCAACTTCCTCCGCCGCCAAGGCCATATCCACTAAACGGGAAGTTCGCGATACCCTTATCGCGGGCGCAGGCGTAGAGCTTGAGCCAATACGGTCAGATCTAAAACGTTTTGTAACGAATAATTCTAAAGAAATAATAAAATGAAATAAAGTAATGTAAAAATAAAATATAAAAAAAAATAAGTCACTGTCATATCAGCTTATGGACGCCCACTGCTGGACAAAAGCCAAAGAAAAAAAAAATTGATCACTGTATCCTGATTTATTTATTTATGGAAGATTTACAGCCAAATAATGACATGATACTTTTTTTTTAAATTTAACAATGCCAATTACAAATCTTCACCTGTAATTAGTATGTGTGTACTATATAGTTACTTATTAGAAAGTTCCATTTAAAAATATGCAGGAGTAAAATGCAGGACTTATGAACAAGATGTGCTAAATAGAAGGTCGTGGTGACGGCCTTTGCCTTTCAGTGGGATATAAAATCTTATAAAAAAAAAACTTACCTCACATAAAGCTGTCGCTTCATTTTGGGTGATGATCGGGATGGAGGCGGTCTACTATCGGAATTGTCCGATCCCGATAGTGACGGCGATTGTTGAATTTTTCTAAGTAAATAAAGAGTAAATGTATTTATTATAAATGACAATTACGTAGTTCATTATGACGAAACATTGATTATTTGATGACTTCACTAAATAATGTAAGAAATGAGGTGATAAAAAAAAGTTTTTTTTTGCAGTCAGTACTTTTGCTTCGTTTTCACTACCCAATTGGTTTGGTATTATTTTACGCCAAATACAATACATAATATGAAAAACTAATGCCTGACATGTATTCCTGACAAAATTTGCTAGTGACTAATGTATATTTTGTAGCATTTTGATAAAAAATTTGGGTGTTATCGAACATATTCCTAGTACATACTCAGACATGACAGGGTCACTGAAAAGTTCTACAGTTTTTTTTCCAACTTATTTTACAAATACCTAAAAACAAATATCTAAATTGATTAGAATGATCTTTTTCCAATAATTCGATGTATAATACTTGTAATAAACACTTACCGTTTTTTAATTCCAGACATTTTTTTATTACACTTCACACTTCACTTTTCACAAAATGGCCGTTAATGAAAAAATTTCTACCAACTTTTTAAGTTTTGCTTTTTTTTGGTAGTTTTTGTTCGAAAAGTTATTTTTTTTTATTTTTTTATCTATTAAGAACATCCCATTGCGCATTACTGCTCATTGTTTTAAAGTAATTTCTGAACGCAACCTGAGCCAATCGCGCGCCAATTAGAGCGCATTCCTTACGGACCAACGTAGGTCCGCAGAACACTACCCGCCATTTTTTCTTACGGACCACCGTAGGTCCGTAGAACATTCTACGGGTTAAGAAGATATGTAGTTACCTACTTAATTCAAGATCAGTTTAGTAAGAGCACGTTCTCTTTGCATACTTTTGCTAAGGTGTAGTTAGATGAACTTATATTATTTGTAGTCTTTCTAATCCTTTTAACTCCTTAGCAATATTTCATGATAAATAAATAAAAAATGTAGGACATAAATCTCCAAATCCCTGTTTCACCCGCAGGTCCTAAAACAAAACCCCTTCTGGTGGACGCACCAACGTCACGACGGCAAACTGTGGAACCTAAACAACTACCGTACTGATATGATACAAGCATTGGGTGGGGTCGAAGGTATATTGGAGCATACGCTGTTCAAGGGCACTTACTTCCCTACGTGGGAAGGGTTGTTCTGGTGAGTTGGCTTTTCGGTTTATTATTTTGTTTGGGACAAAATGAGTGAAGAAAGGTTGTGGAAATGTCTTATACAGCTATACTTGTAGGCAAGGCCTTTCCTAAAGGTATATTAGTTTAAGTGAGGTACATAACTGATTTACTAAATAGAGAATTTGTTCTTTGTCTCTTTTTTATTGAGTTTTGCTGAGTGAGATTCACTACATATTTACAATTTAAAAAAGTATTAACTTCATAACTAAATAACTTCATACTTATATTATAAATGTTAATGTTTGTGCCGATGAATGTATGTGAAGATGTTTGTTACTCTGTCATACAAAAACCATTGAGCAGATTTTAATGGAACTTTGCAGTATTGTTGTGTAGCTTGCACAACAGAATAACATATAAGTTACTGTGTAAGTTTTCCGAGATATGACGATAAATGCGAACGAAGTCGCGCGCAGCCATTTGAACCACTAGTCCTAAATAAAAACCTTAATTGAATGAATACAGGGAGAAAGCATCAGGCTTCGAAGAGTCGATGAAATACAAGAAGCTGACGAACGCACAGCGATCCGGTTTGAACCAGATCCCGAACCGTCGGTTCACGCTGTGGTGGTCGCCGACTATCAACCGAGCTAATGTCTACGTCGGTTTCCAGGTAAGTTACGATTTTATAGCAAATATGACTCAGTCTAGAGTAGATGGAGATGTTGGGAGGGTAAGGGCGAGTATTTTAATTAAATCAGAGACTTGTCGAAAAAAATACAAGTCAAGAGTGCTACAAACAGGCAGGCCTACACTCGAGTAATTCGAGTCATACGACTTTTTTTAACTCGAGTAAAAATACATGACTTTATACCTATTCCAGGTACAACTAGATTTGACCGGTATATTCATGCACGGCAAGATCCCGACGTTGAAGATCTCACTCATTCAGATCTTCAGAGCTCACTTGTGGCAGAAAGTGCACGAGTCTATTGTCATGGATTTGTGTCAGGTAAGTTGAGAATGTTCATGATAAATCTAGATTAGAAGCTAGCAGCCTTAGGGGCTGTTTCACAATCGACTGATAACATTTATTTGACAGGTATTTTATACCTGTCTCTGTCTAAAACGTCATGTTTTATGAAATAGACATAGGTTTATCTGTCAGATATTTTTTATCTGTAGATGGTGTAATGTGAGATGTGCTATTCTTCGTTGCTATGGATGAATTTGATATCCACCAATCATATTCAGGTTGCCCTCTAAGGCAAGGAAATCTAAGGCGCGTGTTTGTTTTATGCGTTGCTCGCAGCGTCAGACGCTTGCGATCAGGGTACTCCATACAAAATGTATGAAGATAAATATATGTTTATATAAGTTAAAAGTTCGGAGTAAACTGATCGCATGCTTCTAATGCTGCGAGCAACTTATTTAATAACTTATTTTAAAACAACTGCGCGTCAATAGTGATTTCATATTAGAGAGAGAAAGTGAGAATAAGCGTATTGAAACGCAGCATTGACATAATAAAAAGCTTTATATTTTTCCTGTTCTTTTATTTTTTAATAGCTATCTCAATAAATGCGTATTTTATATCTAGGTGTTCGATCAAGAGCTTGACGCTTTAGAAATCGAGACGGTACAGAAGGAGACCATTCATCCGAGAAAGTCTTACAAGATGAACTCGTCATGCGCCGACATACTGCTCTTCTCGGCGTACAAATGGAATGTGTCTAGACCTTCGTTGCTCGCTGATACCAAGTAAGTGAATCACGAAATAGCCGAGTATACAGCACAAAAATGTAATAAGAACTTCACAATCGCCCTTTCATGTAATAAAATAGACCAAACACAACACAACAAAGATCTAATAAAATAGTCACGTACCTTTAATATAACAAATACTCAATCTCCATAATCAGCTCCCTTATCCTTCCAGAGACACAATGGACAACACAACGACTCAGAAATACTGGCTCGACATCCAACTGCGTTGGGGCGACTACGATTCTCATGACGTCGAGCGATACGCGCGAGCAAAGTTCCTCGACTACACCACTGACAACATGTCCATCTATCCGTCACCTACTGGGTTGCTTATTGCCATTGATTTGGCTTATAATTTGCACAGGTAAGGAATATTTAAGGATACACTAGATACTACGAATAACAATACTATAGAAAATTAGGTCTTATACAATTACCGCTTTGATTTTGGTTTCACTACGTTGATAAATTGATTACTTTCGTCGGCAACACGTCGTGGCTATCGATTGGCGCGCTTTCGGTTGATATTTTAAGCCCCGCCTGCTGCGGTTTCTATTTGGCGGAACTATTTTTTTGATTTGGTTACGTTTCTCTAGTATTGCTATTCGTAATATAAAGGAAAAGCAAGATAAATGAGTAATTGAACAATATAAAATTACTATAAACCTGCAACAAGACACCTAACAGCTTTTCCATCTTCACAGCGCGTACGGTAATTGGTTCCCCGGCTGCAAACCTCTCATCCAACAAGCGATGGCGAAGATCATGAAAGCTAATCCAGCGCTGTACGTATTGCGGGAACGTATTCGTAAAGCGCTGCAGCTTTACTCCAGTGAACCGACTGAACCGTATCTGTCCTCGCAGAACTATGGAGAGCTGTTCTCTAACCAAATTATTTGGTAAGTTTATGTTAAATATGTACTTATTGAAATAGCATGCTTTGTTAGCTGCAATCGAAAAGGGACAGGCAACTTGTACTTGGACCATTTAATGCAAACTTGTCAGATCTGTTAATACACGTGTTTTTCTGTACGCCTGCCAAAAATGGTGTTATTCTGTGAAAGGCCTGAAATGCAATTCAAGATTACATCATTCAAGATGCAATCAAGTTTCGCAACCCCATAAATCTGGGATAGTTATACATTAATGACCGATTTTAACTCATTATTAGGCAAGTTTAAAAATCATCATTTTTTGTTTTTTGAGATATAAAATGTTTAAGTAACACGACTTCCTTTTATAATATAAGAATTTAAACATTCCTAAAATAAACAATCTGAATTCCCCCTAGGTTCGTAGACGACACGAATGTATACCGCGTGACAATCCACAAGACGTTCGAAGGTAATTTGACTACCAAACCTATAAACGGCGCCATCTTTATATTCAACCCGCGCACCGGGCAGCTGTTCTTGAAGATCATTCACACCAGCGTGTGGGCCGGACAGAAACGTCTTGGACAGGTATGTTCTTTTATTACTGGGAACTGTTTGTTTGTCCGGGATTATCTTGCGTTTGGCTGAAGCGATTTTAATGCGGTTTTCAGTAAAGTATTGGTTTTAGCACACTACAATTTACCACATACATTTCTGTCACACCTTTCTCCCATCGGGATAAACAAAGATCACTTCCCTCCTCTTGCTACGATCCAAGCACACTTAAGCACAGTTCTTTCGCTTCGTATTTAACTACCAGTATATACATCAGGCAGCGCCGGTGAAATAAAATAAATGATTCCTCCCTACAATCATTGATACTGGATTAGTTTATATTTATAAAAGCAGTAAATCGCAATGCTAACTCATTATAACACAACCTACAGCTGGCCAAATGGAAGACAGCCGAGGAAGTGGCGGCGTTGATTCGGTCGCTGCCCGTGGAGGAGCAACCCAAACAGATCATCGTCACCAGGAAGGGAATGTTGGATCCGCTTGAGGTACGTCATATAAAGTAATATGTTGTTATTAAGAGGTATTAAGAGAAGTAGAAATGTTTTTTTCTGCCGTAAATACACCGGACGACGCAGTGTGGGAAGGCCTCCAACAAGATGGATCGACAACCGGGTGAAAGTCGCGGGAAGCCGTTGGATACGGGCAGCACAGGACCGACTGTTGTGGAGATCCTTGGGGTTGCCTTTTGTACAGCAGTAGATGTCCAAAAGTTGACATGATGTTGATTTCATTTGGTCTTCTCAATGAACGGTAAAATCACTGACACAAAATGTTTAAACTGACCAAAGTGACCAATTTGAATGGCTGATGAAAAACTGAACGGATAGTATATGTAAGCAACTAAGTACCATTAAAATTTTGATACGTAAAAACTTCAGACCTCATTAGACTGAACGCACATAATGATCACGTCTCTAGTTAATTACTATTTTCTGAACAGGTCCACTTGCTCGACTTCCCGAACATCGTGATCAAAGGCTCTGAGCTGCAACTGCCATTCCAAGCGTGTCTCAAGGTTGAGAAGTTCGGAGACCTTATCCTCAAGGCCACTGAACCACAGATGGTGTTGTTCAACCTTTATGATGACTGGCTGAAGACTATTTCGTCTTATACTGTAAGTTAATTACTTTATTTAAGTCTGTCAGCAATAGTCAGCATGGCACGTAAAGTTTGTCTATCGCAAGTCGCGGTAGACTATGAACCTACGAGCGCCAGACCTATCATAAATTCGGAAAGCTGAAAGTTCTTCCATGTGTACATTCAACATAGGTAGAATGATCCCCAAACATGAAATCTGGATCGTCTGCCCTCTGTCCCAAAAGGGGGACATAGGAAAGAAGAACAAGATTCGGTTAAAACTAAAACATTAATCAAGTCATTTCTTTTTCAAAGATCTTATCTCCCCAATAAAATTTACGCTGTAAAACAAAAGCTGCAAAAAAGTAACGAATCTACCAAAATCGCTACACGTACCAATCAGTTCCTGCCCTACCCCAAAAAGTTAAACTTCGCACTCTTTCACAGGCCTTCAGTCGTCTAATCCTGATACTGCGCGCATTGCACGTGAACACAGAACGCACTAAAGTACTGCTGAAACCTGATAAAACGACTTTAACTGAACCTCATCACATCTGGCCGACGCTGTCTGATGATGACTGGATCAAGGTGGAAGTCCAGCTCAAGGATTTGATCCTGGCTGATTATGGCAAGAAGAATAAGTAAGTTGTATTTATTTATTGATAAGTGAAAGTAACTCTCCTATAAGTGGGGACTTTAAAAGGGCTGATAAGGATTCTGCTAGCTTGGCATGGCACACCGTGACAAGACGTTGTCATGCGTTTGTCACGCTTACGTCTCTGTCTATAGTTTAAAATGTGATAAGGACAGCATACGTGAGATTATTGTCGCGGCACGTCGTGCTAAGCCCCCATATGTAAGTTGTTTAGTAGTTTGTTAGCACTTCAGAGGTGACTGGTAAGTACTTAATTCAAATATCATCTCTTGTTTGTTGTCTAAAAACTATCTTACTACATTATATTCGAGTAAAAGGACCAACTCACTTAACAACCAAACCTTGATTTTTAGGAACCGTTGTATTTGTTACTTATATTTATCGGTAGAAAGTAAGAGTAAAGTAACCTTTTGTTCGCCCGTTACGCAGCATTTCTTCCTTCACGTTCTTCTTTTTTTTCACGACTACATCTCAATCAACTATTTGACAAAACAGCTTTCTAACAAACAACCCTCTATTCCAGCGTAAACGTGGCATCACTGACGCAATCAGAAATCCGCGATATAATCCTGGGTATGGAGATCTCAGCTCCTTCAGCGCAGCGGCAACAAATCGCCGAGATTGAGAAGCAGAGCAAGGAACAGAGTCAACTCACCGCTACAACCACGCGGACTGTTAACAAGCACGGAGATGAGATCATTACTTCTACTACTAGCAATTATGAGTCGCAGACTTTCAGGTAAGATAGAAATGGTGCTATTGTTAATATAGCCTTAAGTCTAAGCGCCATGGCAGTTAGGGTCGCGACACATCTGCGGAACGTACGGCGCCGAAAGTTCAGCGGCTGGAGTGAATGTACGCAGCATAATTTCGGCTGATGTGTTATAGAGAACTTGAAATACACTGCGAGCGTGTTTAACTGAACTTTTTGTTATTTGCTTTAGGGTTATTAGAGCTCTTATTATCTTTTCTACAATGAATGACAGCGTGTTAAAAACATAACAGAATAATGCCTTGACTCTAGTTTTTACCCTGAAACTTGTCTTATTCCAGCTCAAAGACGGAATGGCGCGTGCGAGCGATCTCGGCAACCAATCTACATTTACGTACGAACCACATTTACGTGAGCTCCGACGACATCAAGGAGAGCGGATACACTTACATCCTGCCCAAGAATCTACTCAAGAAGTTTGTTACTATCTCCGATTTGAGAGCTCAGGTAATATTTGGGGCAATAATCGTGCATACCTTGAAAAACACGTCCTAGAGTAGGCTCCATTTATACAGACGCAAGTTGAAGCTAATTTCCAAAACTGAACACAAGAAATTTAACCTGAACTCAACAGCATAACGCACATATTACTTCAGTCAGTATAAATTGAGTCATAAATGCTTATTTTTTCTTTGTACACATTCAAACTTAGTTCACTGAATATTTTATCTATGGGAATATTGGGAATCTGCTTGCATACATCGTAAATTTCTTCATCTTGTTGATGAATGTCCAACGCTGCCAACTTCAGTCCCAAATTCCATCTAGCTCATCATTAATCATTATTCAGATCGCGTGCTACCTTTACGGCACGTCCCCGGCTGACAACCCGATGGTGCGCGAAGTGCATTGCGTAGTGCTACCACCGCAGTGGGGCACACACCAGGCCGTGCATCTACCAAAACAACTGCCTAAGCACCCCGGACTTGCTCATCTACAGCCGCTAGGATGGATGCACACGCAGCCTAATGAGCTGCCGCAGCTTTCACCTCAGGTATGATACGCCAATATACTATTGAAGAATTCTTTCTCTCGAAGAGATTATATAAAAATAGCAACCCTAAATTTAAGAGTCGCGACACATCTGCGTTACCTACCGCGCCGTAAGTTCAGCGGCTAGAGTAAATGTATGCGACATAATTTCGGCTGATGTGTCAAAGGTGTCTTGAAACGCATTGCGAGCGTATTAGACCGAACGTTCGGCGCGGTACGTTACGCAGATGTGACCGCACACTCATACTTTAAAAGCCGAATTCCAAAACACATTAATCCTAATCCTTAACATACTTCCACAGGACATCACAACCCACGCTAAGATCATGGCGGAGAACCCTTCATGGGACGGAGAGAAGACCATAATCATTACGTGCTCATTCACACCCGGCTCCTGCTCGCTCACAGCATACAAACTGACTCCGAGTGGTTACGAATGGGGTTCCCGTAACACGGATAGAGGGAACAACCCCAAGGGTTACCTGCCAAGTCACTACGAGAGGGTACAAATGTTACTGTCTGATCGGTTCTTGGGATACTTCATGGTGCCTTCGCAAGGAAGCTGGAATTATAACTTTATGGGTAAGTGATAGATTTGTTATTTGTGGCTGTGTAATTCAGTTTTTTTCGAGTTTTGTATTGTAACCAACTTGCTATCATACAACTTCGATGTCGATGCGTGTGCGCACTCTTTTTGTTTATAACAAGTTTAAATGAGCTGGACACCTAGGATGTCTGGGCATAGGCGGCCCAGGATAGGGAGTCGTGGAAGAAGAGAGAGGCCTTTGCCCAGCAGTGGGACACTGGATGGCTACATAAGCAGAAAATGTAGAACACAGGGCAACTAACCGTATTTGCATAGGTCTAGCATTTGTATTTCTATATTATTGATAGTTTATTGAACTCAATTTTCCTTCCCATAGGTGTCCGTCACGACCCCAACATGAAGTATGGCGTACAACTGGGCAACCCTCGCGAGTTCTACCACGAGGTGCACCGACCAGCTCACTTCATGAACTTCGCAGCAATGGAGGATGCAACCGCGCCAACGTTGGCCGCCGACCGCGAAGACTTGTTTGCTTAATTTCTTCACTAGTTTAAAAATTTAATAAATAAGAGAATTTGTTGTAAAATAAGACTAATAAAGTTTTCATGATAAATTCATAAGGTTTTTGGTTTTATTTAGGATTACACTAGTTTTGATGCTTGATCATAAGAACTTGGGGCTGCTGCCTGTTCAGTTCGACTCGTCAGAAACCCGCCCATACTTTTGAATTTTTGAAAACTGAACTAACATTTTACGTCGCATTTGATTAATGTGATAAATAGTAGATTTTTAAATAAAACAATGAATATGAGTTACCTACCTATTCAAAACGCACAAGGAATTTATTCATTAAAATTAGACCTAGTCTTGAAATTCAAGTGGCGGCGTCAAAATTATATTTTCCACACTACTGTTATTAGAAGATTCTAATTCTTCACGTATGTCATTTATTGTTTCCATCATTAATTCTTCATCATTGGATATATCGCTAGCGCTACTTATATCAACTACTGTATCTTCAAGGGCCGTTGTTTCTTCTAACACTTGAGTTAATGCTTCGGCTATATCAGACATACTGCTACTTGAATCAAAATTCTCGTTCATCTTATCTATGACGGATTCTTTAACCATTTCTTCCTGACTTACCATTTCAGACTCATTGAAAGCACTTAGATTATTATTGCAATCGCTTACATTCATTTTATCTTTTGCACTTTCTACAGGTTTCAAATTAACGTCAACTATTTCGCTATCCTCCGATTCATTTGTGTTTTCATTATTATTGTCTACATGCATCAAAGTTGTTAATAATTCCTTGGAAGATTTGACAGAAGTAAAGCGGTTAGTCATATCACTTTCAGTGCCTGCATCATCTGATGTTGAATATATTACAGTTGGTTTTGGTTTTTCAAAGATTTTACTTTTACTTTGCTGAGCGATAAAGTTTCTGAAACTTTGAGATTGGTTATTACTACAATTAGAATTTTCATTATCGGATGTCGTACTGCACAAAATGTTAGGTCTTCTTTGCTGTGGCGTTTTCATATTTACTTCATTTGTTTCTTGTCTACTTTGAACTATATCTGAGGACGATTCTATCTGTTTCGAATTGGAATTATTAGCAGAACTACTTGTTTTATAATTGACACTGGTATTAGTATTGTTTCTGTTTTCTTTCAATCTCTGTATAAGCTGTGGATGTGCAAATTTAAAGTTCTGTAGCATTGTTTTGATAGTTTCATCGGCATTACTGTGTTTTCTGGTTATTTGTCTTATGTCAGTATTGAGTTTGTATAGTATTCGCTCGTCGTTCATTTCGGGCGTGGATATTTCTTGAGGCTGTAATAATATGTGGGTAAGGTTAGAAGATCTAAAATTTTGTACTGTTTTTAAATAGCTGTAGGGTTGATAGTTAGTACCTAGGTTTTATTTCTATTCTATTTCTATTTGTGTTACCTACCATTCAGTATATAATAAGTAAATATCTCGGCTTTATCTTGCTCCTATAGTGTAATACCTATCTACAGTGCTACAAGGATCTTTTGGCGCGTGGCGGAAGTCTCAAGTAACGATAATCTTGTAAATTGTCATTATTTTGAGTTATCTAATTGTCATTATTTTGTCATTATTTTGAGTTATCTAAGTTGATTCAGATGCAGATATGCGTATGATACAGGACGATCTTGACAGAGTCCAGAGCTGGTGCCAATCGAACTTTATGAAGTTAAATGCGAGCAAATGCTCCTTTGTCCGTTTTAGTCGCAAATTAAATCAACATCCCTCGTCTTACTTTGTTGACAACACGGCGCTAAAAAAAGAAATTGAAATACGGGATCTGGGAGTCATAATTGATAATAAATTGAAGTTCGCCTCACATATCGACAATATTGTGCGGAAATCTTCGCAAATGATGGGCTTCATAAAAAGAAACACTAAGTCCTTCAAAATAGAAACCAAGAAACTTTTATTCAATGCACTGGTCCGTAGCCGTTTAGAATACGCGGATGTGGCCTGGAGCCCGTCATATTCAGTCCATTCGCAGCGAGTGGAATCAGTTCAGCGAGCGTTCACGAGACATCTGGCTTTCATCTCACCGGGAATATCACATAGAGCTCCTTATACATGTAGGCTAAAGTTCTTTAAAATAAGCTCCCTTCGTATTCGTCGCGAAATTAATGGCCTGTGTTTCCTACACAAATGTGTTAATGGGACAGTGTCTTGCGGTGTGTTGCTTCAGCGTCTTAACGTATCAGTTCCAAGTCGAATCCCACGTAGACCAATTACAAAAACATTTTGCTTGCCAGTCTTCAGAACAAATGTTGGTAAACATTCTCCAATTTTTTCAATCTGCTCAAATTATAACAGGCTAAGTGCACTAATTCCAAATTTGGATATATTTTGCGACTCTTTAAGCTCATTCAAATCAAAAATAATTAAATATTACAATTCCTAGATGTTACACAAATCATAAATTATTCTCACTTCGAAAGACATCACTTTCTTCTTTTTAATGTACCTATTTATATGTAATCCTATTTTCTTTTCTTTTAAATTCAAATTCAATTATATCAATTGTGCCGGTACTTTATTATCCATTGTAAAGTAAATTTGTGCGTGTAAATTATAAATGTTGTGTACACCTGTAAGTGGTATATGTATCAGTACTGAACATTGAAATCTTTGTATGGATTGTTTTATATATGTACTGTTGGTGTTCCTTATAAATAAATAAATAAATAAATAAATCTAATCACCACCCACACCCTCCTGACAATGTCACTCAAGTGCCAATAGATCCTTGTAGCACTGTACCTATACGTTGCCTATATCATTGACCTATACGTACATATCGTGACATATTTACCTTTTTACTTTTCACAATAAGTTCAGCAAGTTCCCTCGCAAGTTTAACAGTATCACTCGGTAGATTCGTCTTCTCAGCTAACGCTAGACCGTAATGTTCTATCTCAGTCGCTCCTGCTTCAATCTTGTGGCTATACACCAACCTTTTTTGTCCAGTTTGAGATTGTCCTATTTCTTCTTCGGTTACTGCTGTGTGTAAACTGAAAATTATACTAACTTTTTTTTCAAACTTCAAACACAATACCTACCTATTAGAACAAATCTCAAAGAAAACCTTATACTTATAAAATACAGTCCAGTGCCTATGAAGTTTTACAAAGGGACCTTTTATTTGAAGTGCCAAAGGTTCAAGGGTTCAAGCTACATCTGCATTTGACTATATAGTAACAGTAAGAAGGTAATAAGTTAAGTATTTACTTGACAACATTAAAGTAAATATCCTGCAATCGAGTCAAATATATGAAGTGTGTTGTGAAGAACACGAAAGCGTCGCTCATGAGCAGTTCTTCGCAAATTGCCCAAGCTATTGCTGTTCCTTCTTCGGTGCAAGTACCTCTGGAAGCAACAAAGTTATAAATTTTTATTGAAAGTCTTTTAGGTATAACAAGGACGACGCAGTGTGGGAAGGCTTCCAAGGTGGACCGACGACCTAAAGTCACGGGAAGCCGTTGATGCGGGCAACGCAAGATCGGTCATTGTGAAGATCCTTGGTTTTGTCCAGCAGTGGACATCCACAAGCTGACACAACATGCTGTGCCTAGTGGCGAATCTTCATTTGTTTCACCTAGTCTCTGAATGTTACTCGTACCTACGTCTGTTACAAACCTGCAGAGTTCATCAATAATCACCAAACTTGATTTTGTGAGCCCCGACATAATGTGCTGCATTTCTTTCATCTGAAACGATCAATGAATATCATATCAGTCTAACTTCGAGCAGCGAGTGTCCGAATTACCTTATTCTATCTATATATTTTTATCATTGCTTTCAATATATTTTCAGGCGTTTATCATTTGTAACTGCGAGCTGTATCTTGGCAGTATTTTCTTTAATTGAACGGTCACGCGCTGCATCCGATTCTTATCCGATCCGAGATATTTAGTTTAAAAATCGTTCTCGTATCTAGATCTCAGATCCATACTAAATATTTCGGATCGGATATGAATCGGATGTGGTTAGTATCCGCTCGTGGACTACCTACCTAAAAATTAAGTATACTTAAGTACTTCATTTGGCAGCTGACGTGGTAAAAACAGCTGCCAGGCTAAAATGGGATTGGGCTGGTCACGTTTGCCGCATGCCGATCGATCTCTGGGCAATCACAGCAACCCAATGGCAACCAACAGCCAAAAGACCTCGCGGCAGACAACGAAAAAGGTGGCGAGATGAACTAGACGCCTTCTTGGATGTCTGGGCAGAGGCAGCCCTCCGAATCATGGAAGAAGAGGAGAGAGGCCTATGCCCAGCAGTGGGACAGCGATGGCTAGATAAGATAAGTACCTACTTAGTTACTTACTTACTTACTTGATGATCGATCAGTGATTGCGACCTTAGGAATGAAAAAATAAGTAGGTACATAGGAACCTACCTGGAACATACCTCAAAAACATAAGTAGAAGCATTCAGTTCCACGCTATCGTTAAACCCGATTCTTGAAAATATACGATCACATAATCTAAGAACAGCGTTTGTGGCTGGTATGAAACAGCCGAGCTGAAATCGAAAGTATTATTGTATTGTTATGTAAGTTAAGTATGACACAATATGGCGAGATTGTTCGGTCATTTACGTAATTTTGCGCACCGCGTATTTATGGCTTTAGTTGCGCACGACCTACCTACTGATTATAAGTAGGTATCTATAAATTTTAGTTAAAAGTGCAATCTATCCATAACACGTGAATTTCGTCTGCTCTCTGTCCTACCGAGAGTGACAAGTCAAAACGTAGATAATCTTGCGGATGCAAGCCCGAGTCCCTCGCCTGACTTTTCAAATGTTTGTGCATAGTTCTGATAGTAGTCTACCCTATTCTTATCGAAATAAGGAAGTAAATGGATAAAGAATCACGATGTGCTTTAGTAGAACCTACTTCATTGAGTGGAACTGCCACTTTGACGGATAAAAAGGTATTTAGGCATTTGTTTTTGTCAATAGAGTAAAGACGAGTAACGTGATTGAGCGCTGTTTCTAGGCTGATGTTTTTCGGAAATCGCACTGCTGATTTATGAGGACAGACGTTTTATTTTCAATTCATAATACTCAATTCTATAATGCTCCTTTTCACGAACCGTACCTACCCTTTGACTCACAGATAATTTGTTACCAACCTGAGCCATAATCTGCATAATGGCTATCTGCTTTATGTAAATACTCTTACCACCCATATTAGGGCCTGTTATGATAGTGAAGTTGATTTCTGGACTGGCGAACTGAAATTGAGAACAAAATAAAGGTAAGGTACCTACTTACCTACCTAAGAGACAAAAACGAGTAGGTATTTAATAACACGAGGGGAAAACATAATTACCTATAAGTAATACAAAAACATAGTTATGAACTTGTGAAAAAATGAAAAACATACCTACCTATAGTATAAGAACTTGTATGTGCTAATTACTGAACCGACAATTGCGTCGATCATAAGGGTCGATATAAGGGTTGATCTGCCTTCCATAGGCAATAAAGGGCTGGACAATTTAACAGATTTCAACTTGCCAACTAGCATGTCATTGTAAATAAATCTTGAAACTATGTTGAGGTCGGAAGGAATGTAAGTCCGTTTAGGTATTTATAATGGTGATGTAATAGAACTGATAAAATATAGATAAAAACGAAAATACTACGTAAATTGCGCCATGTTTTTTTTTTCTTTTCGTATAGGATGATGTTATTTTTCCCTAAATAAACATACCTACTACCGATATTATTTGCCTTCCTAGGGTAAATTAAAAAAGTGAGAAATAGTTAATTTTAAAGATAATATCATTGTTGTAAATTTCTTACGACATCATTAGGTACGGGCATAACTTGGCTGTTGTAGTCCAAAAGCGGATGCACACAATTTCTTATATCCAAGTAGTTACTGAATTCTGGTCGGATGTATGACCCTATTGAACTTGCCTGGAAAAACACCATTTTGATAAAATTATATCCTAATTCTTTTTATAGGTTGTGAATAATCATGTCACATCAGCGACATGACAGTTTCTTAAGAAACATCATATAAGGAAAGGTTGAGGGGAAGAGAGGTAGATGAAGACCGTGCGTGACGCACCTACTCTACTCGAGTGAAGGAGAAAGTTAACATCGTATCAAGAAGTCAAAGCACTGGCAGAAGTTAGGCCTTAATGGCGGATGCTCCGCCGACAAGCGTCTAACCACGTCTAACTCTTAGAGCGCTTGTAGGCAGGTACATGCATCGGACATTCATTCGGAAAAAAACGGCTGCCATATATTTTTTTGGATTGATGGATTTTTGGATGGATGTCCGGTGCGTGTACACAAGTCCATCATAAACCATACACAACCGCGTAACGGACAACGGACGTCTATAAACTTAAACTTAAATCTTAAACTTAATGATGATGATAATGTAAGTAAATAATCATACTTGAGCCATAGATATCAAAATATCCAGTTCAGCAACATTTTCACAAAGTTTGTACAAGCTTGACATGAACGGCCGTAATTCTTTTAGCAGGCTAGATATCACTCTGTAATCAAAATTAAAAGTTCGATACGTGCGCAAGAGTTTTGCACACGTTGGATAAGACGTAAACGATTTCGAAGACGGGGGTCATAGGTAATCATTTTTAGTGCCTGTTCAACCATCTATAGATAAAATTTAACTGACAGATAAACCTATGTCCATTTCATAAAACATGCCGTTTTAGACAGAGACAGGTATAAAATATCTTTAGATTAATTTTATTTGAAGATAGTGAAAAATAGCCCCTCAGAATACATTTTGATGTAGGACAGTAGGTATAGGTAGATGAAGATTATTTGAGTTAAGTCAAGTTCCAGTAGCGCTAGCGCCAGTGAGTCTCTAAACAGGCATTTATAGTTAGCAAGTAGGTATAAATAGGTAACTACCTACTTAGATATTTTTTAACAAACGATAAAAAATTAAGAACACGCAAAGTACCCGAGCAAGCCCATCAGATAAATTCCATAGCTATGTATAACTTACATGTTACTCATCTTCTGTATTTCATTGAGTGATTCTTTCGCTTGTTGGTCCAGAACTACCAATTCTTCTGTAGTCATAGATACGCTGGCTCCACTATTGAGTACCTTGAAACATGAACTTAAGACTACATTATGCATTTATTTACATTAAAATCGTGACACTAATGAATGAAGACCATCAACAAGGACTCTATAGCCACTAAAAGGACAAATCTTATCATTTACTTTTTAATGATTTTAATACAAAGTTGCATTAGTAGTATTAGTTTATTGAGAAGCAGTTTCGTGCCGTTCGCATTCATCCATTTTTATACCTTATTAAATATAAAGGCTGCCTGCGACTTCGTCCGCATTTATCGTCATATCTTGAAAAAAACATACTATCTTAAAATAATATAGCCTATTTGTTATTCTGATATATAAACTACAATATTGCCAAATTTCATCAAAATCGATTCAGTAGTTTTTGCGTGAAAGAGTAACTAACAAACATCCATCAATCGGCACATGACATTTTATAATATTAGTAGGATTAGTTATGGATACAGAAATCATTATTTCGAAACCAGCAAAGTACTAACTTGTATAAAAATAGGTGGCAGATCCTCAACGTTAAAACTCCTCCTATTCTTCGGCGCAATCGACATCACAATATGGAAACCCTTCATCATATTCTGATTCAATCGAATCGGCAAGTCGTACGCTTCACTCAATTGCTCTACAATCTTCTGTATGTCTTCTATAAGTTCTGAATATGTTCTTCTAGCAACGTCTAGAAGACCATTGATATCTGGTTTGACAGCAAAACATCTTTGAAGACTTCCCATTGCGCCTTTTTCTAAATGTGCGTCATCTTGAATTACGTTTTTGATTCGATTTGCTATTTCATTGTAATGTGGGTTTTCGAAGTCCTAAGAAAGAAGTTTATTTATTTATTTATTTATTCTATATCTTACAATAACATTCATCTTTACTGGTCTACACCTAATTCGACAATGAGTTAATTTCTTAAAACTTATAAAACATTCTCATTTAGTTAGATAACAAGCATCAAGTTGACCTCATTATGTAAGCTAATGGACGTCCACTGCTAGACAAAAGCCGTCCCCAAGGATCTCCACAACGACTGGTCCTGAGCTGTCCGCATACAACGGCTTCCCACGACTTACACCAGATATAATTGCTTTTAATAAATTAGCCAGAGTAGGTAGGTAGGTACCATTTTAATTTTCCGTAATTTTCCACTTTCAGCAACACTCAAAGCTTCAACTAAGTTAGGTACAACTTCCATAGTAGTTTTTAATAGAAGAGTTTGATTCAATTGAGCTTCTCCAACCTTATCCATGTTCTGGTTTTGGGCTTCCATGCATAGGAGCAATATTTTATCGATTTCTGATAGTTTCTTGAGGATATCCTGTATGAATACATAGATGTGGTATCTAAGTTAAAATTATTAAGGTTAGTAACTAGATATAAGTACCTATACTCACTATAAGTATAGATATAACTTATAAGTATACTTGGACAGTACCTATACTTACATAAGTACCTATATTTAGATAAGTAGCAAGAAATGTTACATAAATAATTTTTTTTCAATGCTCCTCCCAATTTATAAACCACGTTAAATGACAAAAACATAGGAAGAAGAGTGGACAATAAGCCGCTTAATTTCTATATACTTAGACCGAGAACACACGGTGAAATGCAACTGAAACAAAACGTTTCAAAATAGTTGTGTCGTGTGTGGTTTTCTAAAGAAGTCTAATAGCAGAAACTTCGATGCAACTCAAAAGTAACTAGCAGTTTCAGTTGCGTTTCATCGTGTGTTCTGGGCCTTATTGTCAGTTGTTTCAATATTCTACAAGTTAAGGTAAGTGGGACTTGGTGTGCGGAGGCTAAGGGTCTGGTGCGTCAACTAGGGAGGCACATAAGAACGAACAGTGGGTACCCCGTGCCGAATCGTACCTGGTGCAACGCATTTCCCTCGCCATTCAGCGTGGGAATGCCGCTAGTTTCATGGGTACTATTGCATCGGGTTCGATTCGGCTTTTGACTTAACTAATACTTTAGCTGTTTTATGTATTATTATTTTTTTGTGTTGTAAATTGACATTTGTAATTCTCCAAGTTTCACTTACCTGCAATCCAGCCATCAAACCATTATCATTTTCAATCAGATCCTGAACCGCATCTAATCTCGTTTCAATAAACTCTTTATTGCACGATGGTTGCAGTATCGAAGCTCTTAGAGCCCTGATGCCACCAACTGTGTATGTTGGTCCAAGCACGCCGAGAAGGCAGCACGTTGGCCCAGCGGATGGGACCAATGGTTGGACCAGTTCTAGCTGGGTTGCTGTGCCTACATCTGTGAAAGGAGGTTCCAGAAAGTTCGCAGCAAGTGATGTCATCATCATGTTAGCTTGTGGACGTACACTGCTGGATCGGTCTTACGCTGCCCGCATCCAACGGCTTCCCGCGACTTTCACCAGGTCGGTCCTCCTTGTTGGAGGCCTTCCCACCTTCCTGTCCGGTGCGTGTGAGCAAGTGTTATAGCTTCTGTCTAATCTAACTTCCTAGATTTGCGTGTTTTTTTGTTTAAAATTAGGTAGGTATCACGAAAAGTCCGTTCACCCCATAGAAAACATTTGAGTATGATGCAAAGTCTGTTCTTACGTACCAATAATCATGGTGTTCTCTGACGAATGGTATTCGATCTTGAGAGATTCCCTTGCAAATACGATGCATTGGATGTACTCCACGTACTTTAGGACAGCCGCTGCAGCTGTAACTGCATAGAATCTGGAATTGAGATAGTCTTTCATTCGATGAGCTATGTTTGGATAGATAAAGTTATCGATGCCTATAAAACATTCAAATGTAGGAACCTACATAACAAATGTGTAATTTTTAGAGCTATCTGTGAAAATACAAGAATAAAAATGACCCCGTACCCTAAACCGACGTACCTACTTATAAGATAAGTTTGAGGTGACTGATGAATGTGGATGACGCGAAAGAAGTATGTTTGGATCGTAGCAAGTGAAGCGAAGTGATCTCTGCTTACCCCGATGGGAGACAATCCTGACAGATATGTACTTATAAATAACTCATTTGCCATAGATAGTCCTGAAAACTAAGAAATAGGAACCTTACTTATGCAAAACCTGTAAATAAACCCCACTGTACTGCGGCGCACATAACGTCTGAATTTGCTGTCTTCCTGCGGCATCGTTGAAATGACGTCGTTGCACTGTAGTCAGGTTGACTAGTGGGTATTGGTCTCGTATCAATTGGTATAGTTGGTTCGGTTGGACGCCTTCGCAGAATGTGTGCGGTACTATTATCTGGAATGTTTTTGAATAGGGAACGGTAGAAGATAGGTAGTATAGTGGCAGATGTGGCAGTAAATGGAGACGTGTAAAGGGTAAAATGCTACCCCGCCCGCCCTACTTTCTCGGCTGTCTGTGCATAAACTCTACATAAGTAGAAAGTATAAACAGAATTGTATACCTATACGCAGGTTTAGATAGGTAAGAAAAGGTAAGGAAAACCCTATCCTAGTAATCTTTTTTAGTGTAGGTATCGTTCTTAATTTAGATAAGATTATCCATTAATTTAATGTACGTCGACACTTAATAATTTTGTAAGCTTATCAACGACCGACGTTAAACAAAAATCCACATAAAAATTATACAATTACCTCGACAGGATTAAAATAATTGATTTTGGTAAGTGTATGAGTGTAGAGTAGGGTGTCGCTAAACTGACACAATACTAGATGAGGGTGTTTCAAGTCTATAGCGGCCATTCCAATCTCACCACGGGCCATTCCTCTACCTTCCGATATTGCTGTAAGAATAAGTAAAAGGCAGGAATATATCGTCATCATATTTAGGAGAGTCGGTCTTGTCGTCTCTTTGCAGTAATACCACAGATTAGGTACTAAATAGTTACTCTTCTTGTTCAGCCTTATTCTACCAACTTGGTGTAAGTACTTAGGCCTCCTTCAACTCCTTCCACTCCTCACGGCATCGAGCCTTCTTAAAATGGTTACTACCTAGGTTTGATACATGCTAGCGAAAATGTAACTCGCATTCATTACGTAGGTACCTTATCTTTTATTACGTAGTACCAAAATAAATAACCAACTACGATGGACAATATAACAGTACAATCATAAAATGGACGTCATTCGATTATAGAGAATGATGAAAGAAAATTTTATTAAGTAGTTACCTAAAATGACGCTAGCTTCAACTACAGATGTGCTAGTCGACCGGGCAGAACGATTTCCACTGTAGCCTCCTGGAAAACGTAATTATAAGCTGAAGAAGCCACTTAGTTAGGTATGTTTTAAGCTAAACGAAAAACAATTGCCAAGCAATAGGGGTCTAATATTACACGGAACTTTTGCTAGAAGCAACAAATTAACACAATGATATGTTAGTTTCTTATTAGGGTAACATTATCATTGGGTCACAGCATCTGGTAGTAGATGTTTGTTGCACCAAATGTAGGTTTAGGGGTTGCCACATCTCATTAGGGTAATATATAGGCCTTACGTATATTGCAGACGATTTATGGTGCAAGCCTGCTACAATTATATCTTTGGTGGCTGAACAATCCGACTCGCATTACTTATTGCTCTCGCATTAGGGTAAATACCTACCCATGAATATAATGTAACACAAATCTATCTGTTTTCCAACAATCTTATACCAAAGGGGAAAGGTTAATTAAGAAGGTGTCGAGCCGAGAGCATCGCCAATTGGTGAATTTGCGTTTAGGTACATACCAAATTGAAACAATTGCTAGCCAATCAAATTATGTTATGATTACGTTTGGTTATGCAAGTCACGTCCAATCAAACTTAACTCTTATGTTTATTTAACCTTTAACTTCATTTTTATCAGTGGCTTTTACCTCTGGAGGATTTGGTGGGAGGGGAATGCCAAGAAGAACTTTAAGAACAAATCGGGGACGTGTGTACTTATTTTAGAACTAGAGGCTGCCCGCGACTTCGTACGCATTTATCGTCATATCTTAGAAAATAATCATGATATCGTTAAATAATATAGCATATGTGTTATTTTGATGTGTAAACTAGGGATGTTATGGATATGAAATTTCGGATACGGATTGGATACGGATTTAGGAATGATTATTATACCGGATACGGTTACGGATACGAATAATAAATTATTTCGGATTATCCGTTAGTTTCGGTTACGGATATTAATTTTTTAAGGAATTTCAAAAGTAAAATACAAATAACGTGTCTCAATTAGGCTCCACCCCTATCCGATACTATGCGAAACTTTTATTTCGGATTCGGTTACGGTTACGGATGATTTTCTATATCGGATATCCGATAGTTTCGGTTACGGTTACGGAGCTCCCTAACATCCCTGGTGTAAACTACAATGTTGCCAAGTTTCATCAAAATCTGTTCAGTAGTTTTTGCGTGAAAGAGAAACAAACATCCATCTATCCATCGGCACAAACATTGACATTTATAATACTCATCATCATAATTTAAGAGCGTCGCTCTTGTCGGTGGAGTCTACACCACTCTGCTCTTTTTCTGCCGTCCTTTTGGGCAACTTATCAGTTGACACAACTTCTATTCCTTCTTTCACTTATAGATCAAGTGAAAGAAGGAATAGAAGTAAGTAGGACTTTTAAGTTACTTAGTAGGTAGGTACCTACTCTGAACCAACGTGCATATAATATGAAGAATAGGTAAATAGGTTGATGATGTTTGGATCGTTGCAAGTATCAGATTCTCTGCCTTCCTCGAAAAGCGTTATAGATATGTTTCCTTACCTCTACTACTGCTGCTTATGTATCTCAAAGCCGTGGGTCTATTTCTAGGAGTGCAGAAGTCAGATGTTTCTGCTGCGGAGTCGCTGGCTAGGATTCTTGCTCGAGGTAGACTGACTGATTCTGGTTTCGTTGAGGTTGATGCTTCAATGATTCTAAACACGGGATCATGAGGCTATACCTTACCACTCCTTACTTACAATATGGGATAGGAACATAACACACATCGAATGATAGTTAGCAGTTGTTTTTCAAATGTTTTATTCTTGGTTTTTGAATTGAATTGAAAGTGATTACGATGGACTAATAAACTTGACAGTGTAGGTATACTAGATAATTGTAATTTTCGATTAAAATGGATAGAGATATTGCTAAAGAACAAAACAAAAACCCATCTAAATGGTATTCTTAATTTCTTATGTCATTTCTTTGTATAGAATTTTGGTATCTAATCCATACCTAATCTAATCTGTCGTAGATACCTGATACAAGTGTAGGTACCTACAGTAAAAACTTTATCACCCACGCTATTTTTGGTAGTCTAAGTACTTAATCTGAATAATGTGATGCCTTACTTTCGTTTGCCGCTGCGTGGAGGTCCCACAGGCGGTCCCATTGGAGTTTTTTTCGACGTGGACGCTTCATCTTTATTGAACTGATACCGCGGGCCATTGGTATTAGTTCGAATAACATTAGTAGGATTAAAAGTCCCTGTATGTAATACGGATGTCGGTCCTCGAATACCTAACAGAAAAATGTAATTTTATGGTAATTATTTTAAGGTTAGGTAGAATTTTTAAAAGAAAATTCAGGCTACTAACCTATTGAAGAATCTTTTCTTACTAATTCATTCCTTGATTTTGGTAATAGTTTATTTTTTATACGTTTTTCTCTTTGCACTACATTCATCACGTATTTTTCAATGTATTTTTGTTTAATAAGCCACTGCCTGCTCGCTCATGTTTCGTGGATATAAAAAAGAAAAGAAAGTAAAAAAGTTTTAAAAGAAATTCGTTTTCCCGCTCAAATAAAAAGAGAGTATGTTTGTTTGCGGAGAAGGTGTCAAAAATTTTTAATTTTATATTTTTGAAAATACGTAGTAAATACAGAGAAATTATGTCGCAAATAGTTTAGGAGTTTTATAGAATAATAGTTTTGCTAAAGTTGTTCCTTAAATATTATATTTCCAACAATTTTGCCAAATGAAAAAAAAAATCTTTTTTATAAACGTTGTAAATGAAAAATAGGCAAAGAACAAAAATTAAAAATGTTATCTGTCACTGTCAAATGAAGTTTGTGAAGGTCAGTCAAATTATAACCTAAAACGTGCCTGAACATAATTTATTTTTCCATTTATTACATTACTAATTACAAAACGTGAAAGGAAAAGATATTAGAAATGTATTAGGCCATTGAGCTACACGTATATTATCGTGGAGCTAGAGTTTATATATCTAATCTGTCATGATTCGCTTTTCCCCGAGGTTCATCAGGTAAACAACTTGTTTACTATTTTTCTTAAACTTTAAAACGTTTATTATGGGTACAGTGTAAGTAAAACTCGCGTCATTATGACTCATAAATATTTTGCTACGTACCTATTAATGGCTTCAATCATTCCGCAAGGTTACAATCAATTGGACAGTAGAATTAGCTTTGTACTTTAGTATTACAGTAACTGTTGAAAGTAGGTATTTTCTATAGCTTTCATATAGTCAGTGTAACTCATAATAAATTTTACTGTCTCAATAATTTGAGTTTTAGGTATACTTACGGAAACTGACATACTTAGGTATGTCAGTTTTCATAACCAAATTCAATTCAATTTCTCTGTTGTTACTTTTTAGAAACATGTTCTTTCATTATGTCAGCAATATTCGCCTTTTAGAACTGGTCATATAGTATTAAAACCACCACAATCTTGACACTATAACCTAAACTGACCATATTAAAGTCATCTTTTACTGCCTATCTATCAGTAAGTAGCTATATTTAGATATTATATAATGAATGAATATAAAAATTGTTGTTCACAATGACTTAGCAAAGTTATCAAGGCTCTCTATGATTTTCTTCTATTAAAAATGTTCTTGGGAGTAACTGCAAATTTGAGATTTAACATAATTATTTATTTTATCTGTTGCCACCATTATGTTCCTGAATTAGATAAAAACTAGATGCTATCATCCACCATACACATGAAACAAAAACCTTGCAAAATTATTTTTATACCTTTCTAAAAATATACCTAAATTAAATATTGAATTATAATTAGCCTGACAAAAAAAATATTGCCTTTTTATCAGGGATAAATGTAACCTTCCAATTTTGAAAGATTTATCGCAATCTGTTCAGTAGATTTTGAGTCCATTCTTAAACAAACATACAAAAATTTCCTTTGTTTAATATAGGTGTAGGTAGATATTGTTGATTTGGTAAATGCCTTTCTAGTTTAAGCCGGTTTCAATAGACAGATTAAAAAGTCACATTGTCACCGGATTCTGATAGCTTACCGGTTGGAACTGGTTATCAAATCTTAATTTTATTTCTCCATTTACTTTTTAATTATGATATTAGCTTAAATACCTACTAAACTTATTTATTTATTAAAGGTTTTTTATACCTTTCTAAAAATAGACACCTAAATTAAATACTGAATTATAATTAGCCTGACAAAAAAAAATTGCATTTTCATCAGGGATAATGTAACCTTCCAATTTTGAAAGATTTATTGCAATCTGTTCAGTAGATTTTGAGTCCATTCTTAAACAAACATACAAAAATTTCCTTTGTTTAATATAAGTGTAGGTAGATATTGTTGATTTGGAAAATGCCTTTCTAGTTTAAGCCGGTTTCAATAGACAGATTAAAAAGTCACGTTGACACCGGTATCTGATAGGTTACCGGTTGGAACTGGTTATCAAATCTTAATTTTATTTCACAATTTACTTTTTAATTATGATATTAGCTTAAATACCTACTAAACTTATTTATCTATTAAAGGTATGCTTACAGCTAAGAAGGTTTTATATAATTTGAGAAATTTTTATAAATCTTGGCTGTATAATTGTCTGCCAAAGTATTGTAGATTAAAAAAATATATCCAATTTTTATATTTAAAAAGCTACGGGATTTAAGCATTATGTAAGTAATAAAACAAATGCATCATCCCGGTTAAAGAGTAAATAAATAATTTAGTTAATAGCAAGATATCTATCATATCCCCAATACGTGAGAGTCCACTGATAACCTATTAATTATAATGTCTTGACGATGAACTTTTTTGTTAGAACATTGCATTGCAATACAGTTTAAAATTGCATTTATTTATAATTATTTCTCTTTTTTACCCACGACGGAACGGAGCAGGTATATGCGTTTGGGGTGAGAGATGTTTGTTTGTGTGTGCAAATTCAATGTTCCCTCCTATCTTCTAAATTAATGATCCGATTTTGATGCGGTTTTCAATGACGAGTTTGTGTTTGATAGGTGCATGTTCTTAGACAGGTGTCATTGCTGTAACTCACTAGGGGGCGCCACAATATTAGTGCAAAGCAAAGTTAATGTTCCCTCTTATTTTCGAAACTAGTGATCCGATTTTGATGCGGTTTTCAATAACGAGTTTGTGTTTGATAGGTGCATGTTCTTAGACAGGTGTCATTGCTGTAACTCACTAGGGGGCGCCACAATATTAGTGCAAAGCCAAGTTAATGTTCCCTCTTATCTTCTAAACTAATGATCCGATTTTGATGCGGTTTTCAATAACGAGTTTGTGTTTGATAGGTGCATGTTCTTTGACAGGTGTCATTGCTGTAACTCACTAGGGGGCGCCACAATATTAGTGCAAAACAATGTTGTAATATAATCAAAACGAAATATCGGATTACAATTCTGTTTTCAGAAATGTGTTCATGGTAGGGTAGCTTAATGCATTTAATCACAAGCCGTATATGCTCTCTAAAAAGTCTAAAATAAATAAACAAAATTAAAAATTTTGAAAAATACCCACGACGGTAATTTAATCGAAAAATAATGAAATAACTCAAAAAACCCTCGACCGAGGAATATCCGTCGGGGGCTGCCTTTTCTGTAAGAAATTTCAACATTTAAGTAATAATACTCATAAATGTATTTTATGTAATCGTTAAACATCAATACTTAATTGTACTCGCGTCACTAGGAGTAGAAAAACTTTAGCTGGTTTAAAGGCAGCCCCCGACGGATATTCCTCGGTCGAGGGTTTTTTGAGTTATTTCATTATTTTTCGATTAAATTACCGTCGTGGGTATTTTTCAAAATTTTTAATTTTGTTTATGTTGGATATTTATTTGGTAATTTAAAAAGAAACTTCACCTACCTATACATAATTATTAATATTATTTATCTATTTACACTTTTCCGGTAAACTTATTTAATAATTTACGAGAAATCTTTTTTATAAAATTAAGGATGAATAGTAACTGACCTTGACCTTTTCAGTGCTTAAAATGATTATGAAAGTTTATCCTATAATCATTAATTGCGTACCTAACCTATTAGATTTAGTTATATAATTAACAATGCTTAGTAACAGGGAATTTTCGTTACAAGTTTATTGGTGTAAGTATGTAGAATTTAAATAAAATACTAACTTGTAGTACAGTGCCGTGGTAGTGCCTATTAAAAAATAAAAAATGTTACTATATTACCAATAACTCTTCTTTTTTTATTTGCAAAATAGAATTATTATTTTTTACTGCTCTTTCTGACCAATTGTGTTCACATCGAGCGGCGCACTTGAGGCTCTGACAGAATCATCAGCGCTGTGGCTTGCCCAAGGCTTGTTGCAGCATTACGCTGAGTCAGAACCTCTTCGCTGTCACAGTACACGATATGAAGCAATCACACATCACAATTTTGTAACTATGTTCACCTTATTTTATCATTAAGTGTGCTTGTAATCAATTGAATTTACTGTTAACTGTTATTTATGTACTGTGCAGTGAATAAATGATTTATCTATCTATCTATCTATCTATCTATCTATCTATCTATCTATCTATCTATTATGACAATATCAACCCAATTACTCAATCCGAAATAATTAGCGCCCTGAAAGGTATGAAGAACAGCAAAAGCCCGGGAGTGGATGGTGTCAGTACCGAAACATTGAAAATAGGAAAACCTGTTCTTCTTCCTTACCTCGAGAATTTATTTAATAGTATACTCTTTACCGGAAAGCTCCCACAAAATTTTTGTCATTCCGAGATAGTCCTTCTACATAAAAAAGGTGACAAATCTAATATCAATAATTACAGACCAATAAGCCATATCCCACATCTACAAAATTTTTATTAAAATAATACAGAACCGCATATCTTGGAAGCTAAATTCACACCAACCACCTGAACAAGCCGGATTCCGCCCCGCCTTTTCTACCACCGACCACCTGCATACCTTAAACCAAGTCATTGAAAAACACAACGAATTCAACAAATCTCTGTACGTCGCTTTCGTAGACTACTCCAAAGCTTTCGACAGTGTGAACCATTCAGCTATTTTTACGGCTCTTCGTAGCCAAGACATAGACGACGCGTATGTGAGACTTTTGGAAGTGGTCTACGAAAGCAGTACAGCTTCAATAAAACTACATTCACCAGGGCCACAGTTCAACATCAGAAAAGGCGTAAAGCAGGGTGACCCTCTATCCCCTCAACTATTCACCTGCACTTTAGAGGAGGTATTTAAACACCTAGAGGTCCCCTGGCAAACGAAGGGTATTATGGTCGGCGAAGCAAGATTAACTAATCTTCGCTTTGCTGACGATATTATCCTTTTTGCTTCCACAGCAGTGGAACTTGAAAGCATGCTCCAACAACTGAGCACAGCAAGCCTTGAGGTTGGACTTACGATGAACCGTTCGAAAACCCAGCTGATGACCAACAGCAAGAAACTTAGGGTTGTGGTAGATGGGCAGGTAATGCAATATGTCGACGAGTACATCTACTTGGGCCAGTTAGTCTCCTTCGATAACAGGCAGGGGAAATAAATTGATCGCCGCATTGATAACGCCTGGAAGAGCTACTGGTCCATGAAGGAGTTTATGAAGGGAAACCTTCCAATATCACTCAAACGCAAACTCCTAGACATATGCATCCTGCCTATCCTTACCTACGGCGCTCAAACTTGGTCGTTAACGGAGAATCAGAAGTCCAAACACAAGGTTGGCCAACGAGCGATGGAACGCAGTATTCTGGGCTTCAAACGAAGTGACCGAATACGCAATACTACATTGCGCTCCTTGACGGGGATCGCTGACGTGGGCAACAAAGCTGCCAAATTAAAATGGAGTTGGGCCGGTCATGTTTGTAGAATGCATCCAGATCGTTGGGCAAAAATAACAACAGAATGGGCGCCACTAGATGGTCACAGACGCCGAGGTAGACCTCGAAAAAAATGGAGAGACGATCTAGATGCATTTTCACGCGAATGGCGGGTCGCTACCGGAGACCGTGTTAAATGGAAAGTCGCGGGGGAGGCCTTTGCCCAGCAGTGGGATCTTATTGGCTAACAAAAAAAAAATATTATGACAAGGTTTAAATTTTTCAATATTACAGTGAATAGAAGATTATTTATTTTATAGTTAATTGTAAAAAGAAAGTACTTACTTAGAGATAGAAAAGAAAAGAGAAGTTATACAAAAAGGTTCAATATATTTCTCCAAGAAATTATATGTTATATTTTATTTCAATTGAAGATTAATTCTGGCCTTTGATTTCTATCAGAAGGTTCTTAGTCATTTCATTGATTTCAGATATTATTATGATGTTTGATATTGCTAATAAAGGTAGGGAAGCGCCAAGGCAATCTACAACATATTATTATCTTTAAATCTATGTACGGAGAGTCTTAGTTCCTATGCACTTATACTGTTTATTATTTTTGATAGAACTTCGTAACAATTAGTTTTGAACCGCTTTCATTATGACGACATTTTTTTCAAAACAACTTAATATTCATCGCTGCTGTAAATGTTATCGGTTTTGCACCCGACGCAATTAGCAAAACAAGTGTTTCCACAAATATTCCATACGCTTCTATCGCGAGTGAGAGAGATAGGTGTCGTTTCATCGCCCTGGCGTTAAATGTGGCTCTTGTCTGCTGTATGTCTTTTCAATGAAGACGGTGATTTGACGTCATTCATAGTACGTAGCTCTCAGATGGTAGTTTTGCAGCTCGCATCACTCGCTTATCGGCGGAGGCTTGTGGATATAAAGCGATAACGGGCTTCTGGGTGCTTTGTACTGTATGATATCACATTCACTGGAGGCGTGTTCTTTACTTTGCCACTAGGTTACATTTGTTAACCCTTCTGATATATTATAAGTCAGTATTTCTCGAGCAACCGCGTGTTTCGTACTTGTGTTTTAAACTTCTAATAAGAAAATCGACGATGGCGCTTTACAGGTAGATATATGAACTTTATTGCATGCTGTGATGTCTCTCATTCTTTGTATTGTTAACAATTTCATTTAAATACGTTCTTCATATAGATATCCACTAATTAATCCACTTAATCTTTAAATGAGTTTAAATATCCAATATATTACTTTATTAAACACGTTATTAGTTCTTTGATTTAATTCATGGCTTTTACTTACTTAAATTTAATACAAAATAATAAATATTGATTGATTATCCTTGCAAGTAATTAATAGAAATGTTTATATATATACATATAAAATATTAAATAAACACAATGTAGGTCATTGTCGTGGTAAACAGGCAGCGCAATCTAGAATACGATTGCAATATATAGTCGCATGACTTTGGTTTTATATATTTACCTACAACATACAAACGTATTATGTATGTAAGAATTCGTATTGTCTCTTTAAACTATTGATTTATTTATAAACTAATTGAAACACTCGCAATTCTGGCAATAGCTTCAATTGACTCGATTGAAGTCAATTGAGTGAAGCACTAGAATATACGCTTTATATATTTTTTATATAAGGAAATATTCCTTATTTTTCTAGCCTTGTATGCGGTTAGTAACCATATTGTGTTAATAGGTCAAGTGTGACTGCATTTCTCACGGTATTGTGGCTTATATTTTTTTGTACTGTCATATATAAACCGAAAATATATTGGTTAGAATGTTAGAACCGTGTGGGGTGTTGTTGTTGTTACTTATTCAGTAAAACCGTGTTAAAGCATACGAAAGTGAAAATAACGCAGGTTTGTTCGTAATTGGGAATTTGGAAGCTGTTATATTTTTTAATAATATGAATGAATATAATATTGTACTTATATGAATCTTAATTATTTACTCGCAAAAAATCGTATCTACTTAATTTTATAACAGCAGTGACATTCGGTTCTAGCTATACATTTTTCGATTTGATTTCCTGTTACCTAACTATACCTACAAGTTCCATTTATAATATTAAATTAGCTAGCAACCAAATATTTAGCTTGAACACAGTATCCAAGGGCATTTTGAGTCCAAAAACACGCGAAATGTCGATGAACCCGTTTTGCGACTTATTCTTTCCATGATGAAATAACAATTAACCGGTTCCCAACTTCTTTGTTTACAATCCATAAGATATATTTCGGCACCTCAGATTTATGCAGTCTGGTACAAACAGAGTTTTAAGTTAAGTTTTACGGTTTATACCTTTTCTCTCGCTTATATAATTTTGTTTAAAATGACTTGCACATTTTAAAAGTAAATATTTTTAAAAATTCAGGCTTTTAACTTGTACCACCAAATATACCTGGTGGCTTTACATAATATTTCGCAATATTTATTAGGTATGTATTACTACTATTGACTTTAGCTTGATTTCTTAAATTTTTGATGTCAGTGTAAGGCTCTTGTGGTTAAGGTGCCCTAAAAATTGTGGATACACTATAAATTATACTTACGTCGCATTCAAGTCATAAGCAATTTACCTACATAAAACTGTGCGTAGTTTGAGCACATCCTTTTCACCTTTTCTCGAAACGTGATCTAGAACATTCAGGGTACTATTAGCGCAGGTATAGACCTAGTCTAGGAAACCTCTAGATGTATCAACAAGGTATAAATCTAGAATGACAGGTTTACTTTACGCGGTCAGGTTTTTCCTCTTAGGCCTAGAAACGTCTTAAGAGTTATGTCGCGGTTTTTTCCCCATATTTTTGTAATGTTCACAGGAAGTAAGTATAAATAGTTATTAAAGTATAAAAAATCGTAGTATTTTCCCTTATTTATTACGCATTGACTCACGGGACAGCATTCTCGATAACAATAACAACTGAAATGCTATATTGCGTCGCAGTTTCACGGCCATTGCTCTTTTGTTCTTTTTTTTGTGAATAAGATGGCTTAACTCAAATTTAGACATAGTAAATAATTATTTTACCTTCTTATTAAACTAGTGAATACAAAAATGAAATCAAGAAAGCGAACATATGTAAATACCTATTTAAACTTCATTTAAAAGAGCGCGACAAAGTAGGCGTCATCAAGTAAACTGCAATCTCATAACACACGTGCCTGCACACGTTGTGTTTACTTAACAACAAGAAGTTTATTTGTTAAATCTATATTACAAAAGCGGTCTCAAAATACGCTTTCTATTCTCAACTTTTATTATTCGCTGTTAGGCAATTAATTATTCGGAACATAAAAGGACAAATTAAAAACATAACCCTCCTTGTGGCGCAGTCGGATAAAAACACTCTCGTTTTAAGCGAAATTATACCAAAATAAATAGAGTTCCGCCCCCAAGTTTCTGCACTTAAAAAACCCACAGAACTCTTCCAATCACTTTTTAAAATTTCGAAGCAACAAAAACATAACTAATCTTATTTCATTTCATCTTCAGCAGCATAAAGAACAACCTACAATACGCGACCCTAAAGACCTTGTCTTTGGTGTCAATCAGCGCGATGACACCGCAACAGAGCATTCAAGAGTTGTTCAGGACTACAGACTGCGTTTGCTTCGACGTAGACTCCACTGTGATCAGGGACGAAGGCATCGATGAACTCGCAAAGTTCTGCGGCAAAGGCGACGAGGTTAAGAGGCTGTAAGTGTTTTTTTTAATTCTTGGATAGAGGTTATGTTCGTTTTATAGAAAAGTTTGCATTAGGAAATAATGGAATAAATCGTGTTAATCTTTTACGTAATATATTTCAATGAAACTACAACATTGTAGCTTAGACGTCAGAACACATAGATAGGTTATACATATTATTTTAAAATATTATGATAGTTTTCTAAGACATGGCGATAAATGTGTACGAAGTCGCGGGCGGCTGCTTGTTATAAAAGTAAAAACCTATGTTATTATCTAAAAATAGATGTTTAAAATCTATTATCATCCTTTGAAGTGATATCGCGTGATGCTTTATTGAGTACACGAGTAGATATGTTATTTGCCTACAAACATCAGCCTATCAAATGAAAGAACGTCATACTAAACAGTATAAATATGTAGTTGTAACCTTGATAAAGTTCATATGTTTGTTTCTACGTTCTACTAATATATAAATGGCAACGTTTGTGCCGATGGATTTGAGGATGTTTGTAACTATTTCACCCAAAAACTAATAAACAGATTTAAGTGAAATTTTACAATATTATTGGTTGTACATCAAAATAACACACGGGCTTTATATTTTATAATATTCTATAAGTTTTTCAAGATATGACGATAAACGCGCACGAAGTCGCGGGCAGCCTCTAGTTAGTTTTTTTCCTTCGAAAGCAATGAAATTAGTGGTATCTATGATAGTTACGCATGAAAGGTGTGATGTTTTTAGATTATCTACGCGATTAAGAAGACATGTTGTTGTGAATTACAATGTTTATTCTTATTTCAAGAATTGAAGGACATGCGCATGTCACGTTTTTAATATTAGAAGGATAATATAACCTTTTATATTTTGCGACAAGTTTATATAGAATGTTGTGGTTAGACTTGGTACAAGTGACGTCAAAGGTAGGATATTACCAAACAACGCGTAACTAAGCTTCAGAAAATAGCATTCTAGTTAATACTCTAATTTAAAATCTCTGAATACGACATAGAGTTAAATTTTGAGAACATTGAATCGTAGCGAAAAAAAAATGAACTTGAAACATAAAGTACTGGGTTTAATCGATTTTATGACGTATCTATTTTATCTGTATATCTCTCTCTAATTAAATTTTACCATCACCGATAACGATAGCCTTTTGTTTTCTACATACCAACAGGTTCTGATTATGAATCATACGATTATACGAAAATACATTAAAAACAGAATGATAAAAAACAATCGCCTATTTTGTTACTATCTGAGTTTTATTTCTCATTGGATTACGTCAAGCCATCTCACGATGTAGGTAACTTGTTAATGTGGATGGTGATTTTGAATATTAATTATTTATTCAATTTGATAATCGCTTTGGTAATTTTGGTAATTCGATTACACATTTGTTTCATTAACAGATTTCATTCCTAAATAATTTATTGTGTAGTACTCTTATATTGATGTTAATGTTGGTAGAACTAATCATATGTTTTGCTTATATTGTATTTGGTTTATTTTCTTTCTAATATACCTACTTGAGTTAGTAACAGTAAACAGCTCATTCTATATATAATGATATGTAAATTAATTTAGAGTCAAGAAAACTCTTTAAATGTTTCAAAACACGACAACAATGTATATAATTTTATTACGAAAATAATGAATGTACCTACTGCAAACAAACTGAGTAAAAAGCTTCCGCAAATAGTCTCAAACTTGAAATATTATCAACATATTTCAATTGCTTCATAATTAGCTATTAAATAAATAATTTTCATAAATTGATTCGAAAGAAGTGTGTTTGGGTCGTAGCAAGTGGAAGAAAGAAGTCTCTGCCTAGCCCAATGGGAGAGAGGCGTGACGGATATGTATGTATATGTGTGTATGATTGCCGTGCCGCTCCTTCCCCTAACTGTAAACAAATCCTCATAACAGCACTTAACTTACAGAACAGCAGAGGCGATGGGTGGTAGTATGACCTTCCAAGAAGCGCTGAAGAAGAGGCTGGACATCATCAGGCCCTCAGTTAGTCAGATTAAAGAGTTCCTAGACACTTTCCCTATTCATCTCACACCAGGAATCTCGTAAGTACTATTTATTATACCTATCCACCAGTCTAGTTATAATTAGATTTCAGTATAGGTTCCATAATAAAACTGGTTTATTATGATGACACAAATCGCCTGATTTAAGTATTTGTACCTGATTAGGAAATACTTTTATTAACCGACTTCAAACTAATAACCCAACCAAGAAAAAAGGGTTTCCAAGTCGGATGTTTTTTTTTATAAGGCCAAATCTAATAACGAAAGTTCATCAAGACCCTTGAATGCGAAAAGAACAAAAAATACCTATTCATTTATTCTTTTATCATTTGCGATTACATTTCGATTGCTGTTGCGTATAAATTGTCACGCCATTTTTACGATGCGTCTTTGTTTACGATAAACAGACTCGTGTAAAGAAAGAAAAAACACTTTTAGATTAGATTTCATTATTTAACTGTAGAATTTATTGGAAAATAGTACGCAGTGTTTATACTAGATTAAATCCACACACGGAAATGTTTCAATAAAACTGGTATGGAAAAAATGCATTTATCAACTTTTAATAAAAAGATTGATAAGCCTATTGCTTATCAATCTTATCACAATACGCAAAAGGTTAGGAAAAAACAAACTATTCACTAATAAACAAATAAATCCCGAATAATCTAGACAATTGCCGTGACAACAAGATAACTATAGGAAAACAGCTTTAAATGATAAACACGCACGATATAACCCCAATATATTTAATTAAATTATCAGCTGGTTGCATAAAAGATCCTTAAATAAGACACTTCATTAAAGCTATAGCTATCACTGTCATTGATCAAACATCAAAAGAAGACGCCACGTTGTTTAATGGATAACTTAATTGGCCGTTTCTGCAACGGAGCCTATGTTTTATAAACAAACAATGGTTTCTTTAGAAAAATCGGTATTGTATTGAGTGATACGGGTCGCGGCCGATAGATAACTCACGACTCGCGACATGAAAGGCAGTATTAACTAGATATTGACTTGTTCTGTCGTGGTTGATGAAAACACGGCTAAAGGGTACGCGTGATAAAATTTTAAATGGGTGTAAGTTATATTTGTGGGTTTTATGGGGTTAATAGGTGAAGCAAGATGCCATTAGGTACTACTGAAGACCGCCAATTTAAGTTTTTAAGATAAGGTCGTAAAGATCGTATCCAGATGCTAGTCGAGCGATTTGTTTTTTTAAATTTATCGATTGTCTGTATTGATTATTTGATCTATTAAAACCTTGGTCTGTTCATCTTACAACTATGTATTTAGAATTTACTATAAGACCTTCCGACCTCATCACTAAATCATAAACTTTTGATCTGTATGCCTCTGAATACTAAAAATTACGATTTGGCTACTCGAAACTTAGGTACGCTTTAGTACGTTTCAAAGTTTTTAATGTAGTCTATGATATTTCAGAGACCTAGTTAGAGAGCTCCGCAATCGAGGAGTACCAGTTTACCTCGTGACAGGAGGATTCAGATGTCTCATCGAGCCGGTAGCAGAGAAGCTAGGCATCCCCTTCGGAAATATCTTCGCTAATAGACTCAAGTTTTATTTCAATGGTAAGTGATGCTTCATACATGCTAACGTACATATCAGTCACGCCTGTTACTTATTGGAACAGGAATGTAAGAGTCTTTCTTTAATACCAATTGAAAGTTCAATTTGCTACGTTACTTGCTTTCTTGCTGTTGTCGTCTTTATTTTAAAGCCGGTGGTGATAAGGACGGAATATTTGTAGAAAGCACATTAAACACGTTGTCGCAGCGATGCTAGCCTTGTCTTTGTGTAAATGGCGAAACAATTCTCGCAAAAAAACATTCATTCATTTGAACCAAAGCAAGTAATGTGTAGGAATTCGAAGGTTGAATAAGCAAAGCATTTAAATTGTAATAGTTAAGAGATTTAATTAAGAGTAGCTACTAACATTGTAATTTTCAATGCGAAACAATCAATAAATTAATTTGATTTATAGAATCTAATCACAAGAAGCGGCAAGGCAAACGTATTGTTATCAATGATGTTTCGAGTACTCGCTCGTAATAGATAGCAAGCGACCTGATTTCCTTTGTGTATCCCGACCTTAGGGACTGACACAGTTGCATAATTTCTTGCGTGATATTCAATGCCTTTAGTTTATCAAAGTACTAAGAATGATAATTTCTATTTACGGCTTTAGGTATAGTCTTGTATTTATTCAATTACTAGAGAAGTATGTCTGGTTCGTAGCAAGTGGAAGGAAGTGGTCGCTGCCTACCCCAATGGGAGAGAGTCGTGACGGATATGTATGTTTGTACAAGAGAAATAAATAATTAGTGTTGTACTGTTATAATCGATTTTAGAAGATCGATCATATATACTCTGATGATGGGTTATGGAAATGATATCATAGATATTGTTTTCTATATTATGAACGATCATACGTACATATATACGTAGTTATGCTCTTTTCTTGTTATGTAGAGCCTAGCCTAGTAAATAAGGAAAAATAATCCTATTTGTCATGCATTTTAAAAACATTTTTCAAAATAAGATTAGGTTCTATTTATCGATATCGGTAATTGTAATATATCTACCTAAACTGTATGCATATCTTGGTTCGTAACTAGCGGTATCTAGTCACTACCGGAGATAGCCAAAGTGGTAATTTGTCAGAGATAGCGTGGCAATGATAGGAAAGCATGCGTAACCTTAGGACTATTGTCATAATTGTTTATATTGCATTTGTAGTAAGACCTTTCGAAGACGAATTAAAATCTGTTTGATAAAAAAAGAATGGAGTCTATGAAATACAAATAAGGCAACTTTAAAATTTACGATTAAAAGGGCAATCGGTCGCTTAAGTGACCACTTACAATATAATACGAGTATTAATATTTTTTCACGCACCACAATGTCAATGCAAATTACATAAAAATGTGACTTAAATACTGATCCATGAGGTATTGTTTTAACAGAAATAGAAATTGCATAATTATTTTTATTATAGCTAAGATAATTTGAATCTTTCATGAGACCTTTCGATAACCTTTATTATTATTCATATAAATCTTTCCTATAATAGTTTATAACGTAATGAATATTAAAAATACGATATCTTAAACGAGAGTGCGTCATTCGCACACTTATTTATGAGCAATGTTCATCTTATATCAATATGGGAACAGTGGCCTGGTTTCGGCTTCATAAATAAACGCACTTCTTAGCTATATAACTGCGTGATATTAATTATTATTGCGATGTTTTGTTAAAAAAGCGGAAATAAAAGATATCGACCCCGATAGCTCTACCAAAAGAGTAATCAAACATAGGTACTTTTTTTAAACATCCCCGCTTCTGGGCCAAGGCCTGCCCCACATTCTTCCATGATTCCCTATCTCCGGCAACTTCTGGCTAGTTTGCTAAGTATGCATTCAGTTTCAGATCGTCGCGTATATACTTTACATATTCTTTTTATAATTGTAAAATAATTTACAATTAAAATTTACAAATAAACACTAAACTGATTTTCATAGATAAATGTCATTAAGCGTGATTGTTGAAATGAAGTCTTCAAAAAACGATTCTACTTTGCCGAGTTAATTACAAATCCGTGAGCGAAAAGGAAAGAAAATGTAAATTGCATAAATACAACTTCATAATTTACATTGACTTTATTGATTTACTATTAAATCCGGTTTCAATCATAAGTAGTTTACCGGATTTATCGGTCAATCAATCCTATCAGATTAAAAATGTGATTGGCACAGTAGAAGCGTGTGGTAACTTAAACATTGTAATAAGTAAACAAAGGCCATCGCAGATGATTTTATAGGCAGCATTAACAGCCGTGGTTAAAATCAAGGCGATCCTTAAGGACTATTTTATATTAGCTATAAAATTGGAAACAACAGTTATTTATCACTTGAGACAAACATCGTTATCAGCACGCTTGAGACGCGTGAGAGTTCTGCCCGTGGGGCATTCTGATGACACTATGTAGCGAACCAAGTCATGCAAGAGATAAGGAGAGGGTGTGGCAGCGGCACTCAATAACAAATTGTTTGCTGCCTTCATTTACGCATTATTTGTGCTGTTTTTTATATGCCTACGATTGAATATATATTTTTATATTTACTTATACTTATTCGCAAAAATACTTAATTGTATTAAATTAGGGCCTTTTGAGGTAGGAATAGAAATTCTTATTTAAATTTTAACTTGGTACCTATGTTTTAATCGCGACATGCTGATTAAGTGACACTTCTCCGCGCGTTTTGACATGACGACCTATAGTTCAAATTGCGATCTTTTTTTTTAAATTAATTTTGAACATTTTAACTCTACGAACAGAAACGAGGACATTGACTTTTACTGTACTTTTGGCAGATGAGAAATCCTTGGTAAAATGTAATTGGACTGCATTAACAAATCACAATGTGAATAAAACGAAAGAGTTTAGTTAATCGAAACAAAATGAAGTTAATGTTCCATAGAGAAAAGGCGTGACTTTTTAAAATCTATACAACCTTCGCATATCCCCTTTATACTTGCACGTTTCTATAGGCACTCTTCATTACCGTTCTAACCAGTCTGTATGTACAAACAGGTGACTACGCGGGTTTCGATGAAAACGAGCCTACATCACGGTCCGGCGGCAAGGGTTTGGTTGTGCGTCGGCTGAAGGAGCAGTTCGGTTACCAGAGACTTTTTATCATTGGTGATGGCGCCACTGATGCTGAAGCTTCACCTCCTGCTGATGGATTTATTGGTTAGTGAGATTGTACATTCTAAATTACACTTAAAACTAGAACACTAAAAACGAGTGCTAGATAGATAGATAGAAATGCTGTATTGCATACTAAGAGATACAGTCGTTACTTATTACATTGTCCGCAAATTATTATTAGGTAGGTACCTAGTTAAGCATCACATTTTTGAAGAGTGAATGATTTTATCCAAATAATTTCAAATTCAAAAATAATTTATTCGTAGGTAACATTAAATTTACACTTGAATTCGTCACAAAGTAAAAATTATAAAAGAAAAACATAACAATGAGTTTAAAGTACCAAAAAAAAGGAGAAAACCGTTATTGGAGGGAAGCTTCGCTGACTTAGAAAGGCAGATTCCTCAGAGAAGAAAATTGATACGTACCTTAATATTAAATTAATATTACTAAAGAGTATTTAATATTAAATTGATACGTACATTAAATACTCTTTAGTCAGTGATGTAGCAACATGCAGCCTTGTTACTGTTAATAAGTTCTAAACTTAAAATCATTTAAATAAAAGAATACTAGTCATCTAAAAGACATATGAATCACATATCAAAACCCGACTCAAAATACTTTTAGTTAAAAGCAAAATAAGATATCGTAATGCTAATAAAAACTAATTTATTACAGGATTCGGAGGCAACGTAGTTCGCGAGGAAGTAAAGAAAAAGGCCTCTTGGTACGTCACCGACTTCCAAGATTTGGTCAATGTACTCAAAGTGCAAGCTAAGTGAACACCGAACTTTAATAACTAGAGAAATTGTAACAGAGGTATCCCTCTTTAAATATTTGTAGCACTTTAGATTGATCTAAACAAATTTTTGTAGTTGACAACTTTGTAGAGAATGTTCATTCTAACCTATTTGTATATAGTTGGTATAAGTAATTTTGATCCTTTACAATAATTGTATTTAACTTAATGACTTCTGCTATAAGACTTATTTTTAATTGTCGACGAAATTTGACAATATTATACTCTGATTTTTAATCCGAGTCAGACAATTGACATTTACAGTGTTGCGAGTTTTTTGTCCTAAATAGTGATGTAGGTGAATCGAGTTTTCACTATTAAGTAAGTCGAGATTGTATATTTTTCTTTATTGAATATCAAATTACTTTCAAATAAATGAAAATATTTTACGATAATTAAACAGAACAGTGTTTACGGTAAGAAAATATATTTTAAAAAACACTGATATATTAAGTTATATCTCATTGTGATTGTCGACTTGGAGATTTTTTTTAATAGACTCTCTTTAGTCATCCCTAGTCACGCACGCTATGGACTCCTATTTTTTGGCTTAAAGGTCCTACTACCAGGCCATAAAATTAAAAAAAAAAGCTGTGGGCGCCACTTTCTTTTAATTGTTTTGCATTCGGCTCCTGAATTCTGACTATACCGACTCAGATTCGGATTTGGAATCAATATAAATTGTAAATTAATAAAAATGTAAAATTATGCATGACTAAACATCTAAATCTATCGATTGCCGAACATCACTATTGTAGCTGGTCACCCCTTTTGGAATAATTGACGGTTGCGCTTGTCAATTGTCTGACTCGGATTAAAAAATCAGAGTATAGTTGATTATTTTGACACGAATTAAAAGTGGGTCTAGTAGTAACATTTATTAAGTTTTAAAATTGATATTCGTTGTTTATAAGATCAAAATTACTTAGGTATTGTATTGTTTTGACGTTTGGCTTGTAAACAGCCGGTACATTTTGACACAATTGTGACACTTTTACATTTAAAATGTGTATTTTTGTATTGAAATCGGTTTTTAAGCTTTTAGTACAAAACGTAGTACATAGTGACCATTAATATACCTACCAAAATATTACAGTTAGAATTGTAATTGAGCGCAAAAAATAAACAAAATTGAAATATGTAAAAATTTAAATTACGCTCTCTGGCTAGCGCGTAATTAGAAAAAAAAAACTGACAAAACAATTTTGCGGGTCAAAATTATTAGATTTAGTAGCATTCGGTATTTTTATTTTAAGAATATAACGTGACTTTTGATTGATGGTGCAGGTCAATTTCGTTTTTTCAAAAATTTTCGGCTTAGCTACCTTGAAAGCAGAAAAGTAGTGACGTGGCGCCATCTAGCGACCACTGACGGAAAGTGTCGTAACAAAGTGAATACCTAGTTTTAGCATTTTATTAAAATAAAGTGCTTTGTAAATATATAGAAATATAAAATAATTAGGGTGCTAATTACCTATAAGTTAGTTTTGAAGAGGTACAAGATTTTTGTTAATCTTGGATAATTTGGATACCTTAGATTTTTTCCTAGTTCATCTAGACTAGACAGATTAGATATTGAAGCTAGGCACTGGGCTAAGCTTGGATGCCTTAATGTCTTAAATAAATTATATTTTAACAAACATATTTACTCTGAAATATCCTCGACTTTTAATTTGATATATCGTTTTTTTTTGTCAGTTTTCCATAATCTGTAAATAGTTATTAAAAACGATAAAATAAAACTATGCATGTTAGATATGAATTATTTATTTACAAAAGTAATTAAGTAACTATGTAAGTATGTTATTAATAATAATATTAGTAATTATTAAAATTATTATGATGATGGATTTTATTTATGGCAAACATGGCTGTGTTTTTATTTTTAAGGAATAAAGTTATTATTACTTACATTACTGCTGTTTTTTTATATTGTTACTAGTAACCTATCCTTTTTATAAAAAAAAAGAAAAGAAAACCTGACTGTGTTTAAAAACGCATTTTTTTTACTTTGATGTACCTACCCAGTGTCATTTTCACTGTAAAAAGAATCTAACGAAACCTCTTAAGCTAAAATCTATCAAGCCGTTTAAGCTGTAGGGCGTACCAAATAATTATACATACATACTCTCGAACAACATAACCCTCCTTCTGGCGCAGTCGGGTGAAAAACACTAACTCCTCCGATAAAATACTTTTTAGCTGAGTAAAAAGTTTTTATGCAAACACATTTTAAATCAAGTCAACCGCTTTACGAGCTAATTAATTAAGCCAAACAACCATAGAAAACGCTATAGCATTCATACGGAAGCCGCAACGTAACGCGCGCTTACGCCTAACCGTCGTATTTTGAACTTTCAACTCTAAAAATACATTTGGGATGACCCCGTCGTCTCTCGCGCAGTCGCGACGCCTTCTGAAAGGTCAAGCCACGCGCCACTGGCCATCGATTGCTGAAAATCGATATTAATTTACGGATAAAACGAGTTTTTGAAAATATAGTCGTCTCTTTTCAACAGTGATTGTCATGTGTTTTTATTTTTCAGTTAAAAAACAAATATTGAGTGTAATTTGCATTATAAAAAGTGTTAAGTGCGGTGACAATAATGTAAACATCGGTTTTGAAGATCATAAAAAAATATTAACTAATTACCAACGGTATGTTTGGCATTGAATAAATGTTTTACAATAAAAATGCGATATCCTTATGAATAAAATAAATAAAAAAAAAGTACCTAAGTAAGGGCTAAGGATGATTTTCAAAGTGCTTGACAATTCTTAAACAATTTTCTTTAGGTACCTACACTTTTTATAAAACTTTGTTTTAATAAACCATGTTTCGCGAAGACTTCACATAATCCTTCTCAGTTGTAATGGTGGTCTTTTGCGGAGACTAAAAAGACCAACAGACTTTTAAAATTATGATTGTCAACTGTCATTTTCACTTATAAATCTAGTGTCATAGTATTCTCCTCCAATAGTGGTCTGTGTTTCCTCTTCTGGGAAATAGATCGACTTTACATTCATTTCTGCATTCTCCTTCTGTTGTTCTTTGTTAACTCTGTGCAATTCTCCGATGAGTTCAATTGGGTAATCAAGGGGAATCTCCATTATTTTGTTAGAGCCTGCAGCTCCTTTAGGCTGCGTTGGGGGTAAGTATCGTAGAAACTTTTTTGTAGTCATAAACCTCGGTCTGCACCCAGTTATGAAAGGACACCTTTTTGTTCGTATATATGTGTAAATAGGTTCTGTCGACCGCATTTTAGCAGGAATGCTAACGTTTTTAGGGGTAGGTGGTACTGTGCTGACTCTCAATATAGAAATGGTTTCTTCAGAAGAGGAACTTTCTGAGGCAACTGTCGTTGTTTCAGGCGATTCCTCTGATGGCTCTGACGATTCTTCTGGTGACGGTTCTTCTGGTGACGGTTCTTCTGGTGACGGTTCTTCTGGTGACGGTTCTTCCGTAGTCGTCGTAGTTGTAGTAGTCGTTGTTGTCGTAGTCGTTGTCGTGGTTGTAGTCGTTGTTGTAATATTGCTTTTTTTTGTTGTCGTTGGTTTTGTAGTTTCATATGGATTCAAATCAATAATGACTAAAGGTGGAGGAGGCAGAAGTGGAACAACAACTGTAACAGTTGGATAAACTTGGCACTCGTTACAAACGTCGTAGGCACAATCACACTTTGATTTCTCGCGGCTTTTATGTTTCCCTTTTCTCTTGTGATCATTTCTAAAATTCACCTCGTTGTTGTAATATGATGGGAAGTTGCCGCCATATCTCATTGAATCATAATATCCGTAATATTGAGGTTTACAGAGTGTTAATTGTAACATCATTTGTATTATTGTTACCTCATGCATTTTCTGTTTCTGTCGTATAGTTTAATATTCTTTGTCAATCTCATTTATTCACTTCTATTGACCTGTCTATTCTAGAAAACTGTTTTGGCACTAGGAAATTTTATCGTGGGTATAGTACTTATGTATTATACATACATAACATTATTACATCATAAAATGTTGTAAACCTTTACACGATTATATTCATGCCGAGCTCGTAAAAATAAAATAAGTTTTCTATTTTTATAAGTAAGTGTAATAAACGTATAAAACAAACAGAAGATAAACAGAAATCATACACCTAAGGTGCGGATATTTACTCGTACCTTTGTTACTATCTACATTAATTTGTTCCTCATCAACACATTCAATATCTATAAAGTTTTTCGACGATATCAAGAGCTGTTGGTTTTGTGGTGTCTTCTATTCTTATACTCTTTTTATTTTGCATAACTTTCATACTTCTTAATCGCGTCATTAGATTTGATGCTATGCTATCAGGTATGGGCACAATTCCATACTTAGGCATCCAACTCTGTTTTACATTGTTAAGTGATGTGAGTAAGTATTTAGATTTATTTTTTGCTGGAACTTTTACGATAACGTCATTGAAATCGTTAACATCGGTTCCTTTTCTTCTGCTAAATCTGCTTGGGTTTTCTAATATTGATTCTAGTTTCGTAGCATCGAGTTCGGCTTTATCTTTGTTTATGAACGCGTATTCTTTAACCGATGCTCCATGCGTTGGTCTAGGTACAAGTTTAGGCTTTGCTTTAAACTTTACTTGCTTTTTATTTCTTTCATGTTTCACTGGTTTAGGCGCCGATTTGGTTTTTGCTTTTGGCTTTGATTTTGGTTTCGATTTGGATCTTGATTTAGACTTAGTTTTAGTTTTAGGACGTTGGGTTGTTGATTGTTTAACAGATGTTTTTCCTTTTGAGTCATTTTTTGGTTTTTTAGTAGTTTTTGTAACTTTTGTAGTGGTAGTTGCTGGAGTTGTCGTTGTGGTAGTCGCTGGAGTTGTCGTTGTTGTAGTTGTAGTTGTCGTTGTTGTAGTTGTCGTTGTGGTCGTTGTCGTAGTGCTTGTTGGTGGTGATATTAAGGCTAAAATGTTACTTGAGTTGCCAGGATCATAAAACTGTGGCATTTTATTTTCAAGAACGCTGGGTGGCATTGGCATCTCATCTTTTAGTTTTGGTTTGTTTTCTTTATCCGAGGATTCTTTTTTATTTGTTTGTAGTCCAGTAACGACTAAGGGATAGGGGTAGGGTACGATGACAACTCCGCCGTTGTTGGGTTGATAGGGATTAGGACAAACTTGACAGAAAACTCTGCAGCAGTAGGTGAATCTCTTGGTGTTAGGGCAGTCGTTGCAGCTTTGTTCGCATGAGCATTCTTGGGAGTTGTCATCTGAGTCAGATTCACTGCTGCTTCGATATCTTGGCTGTTGTTGTTGTTGGTATACGTAGAGGTTGGGTTGTTGCATTGGGAACGGCGGCATAGGCGGTGGCGGTGGCATCGGTGGCGGCAATCCTGGCGGAAACCCCGGAGGACCATCGAATATTGGAAACTGAGCATCGCCATATTGAATCAGCATACACGATACTTGGAAGTACACATACTGAAAAATTAGAAAGGTTATATGAATTCGACGATTGTAGTCATCATAGTTATATTAAAAACATTGATGAAGATACCTAGATACTTAGAGTTTTTTTGCAGTCTAATTCTAAACATTTTGCTTGTATTATTCGATGATATTTTATGAAGAAGTTATTGGCTTTTACAAATGTTTCTGGTGACAATGTATTATAGTATACTTGAGATCTAAGGAGGGAATTCTAGCGCGAGGTGTATATCCTATTTATGTATTTAAAGAGAGTTTGAATCGTAGTAAGTGTAGGGAAGTGGTCTCTGCCTACTTCAATGGAACAAAGAGGACAGAGCGTGACGGATATGTATGTATGTATTCGAAACAAACTTACCAGTAACGTGATCATCTCTGTATTCTTAACATTTTCCCAAACTCTTTGCTTTCAACATTTTCTTTGCACAGTCAAATCATTACTAGTTGTACTTACCCAGGTGGACTGCTCACGAAACCACAGTTCTTTTGTTTTGCTTCAGCTTCCATTGAATTTCACATAAGGTCGTTACAGCATTTGTTAATCGATTAGGGAATTATGTAAGTAAATTGTTAGTTAAGTTTTTGTTTTTCGTGCGTAATGTTACGTCTTTTTTCCAAAAGTGGTTGGTATTTCTCCAGTCGTGTTTGAATCAGATGCTTTCAGAGTCTTGCTTATGTTTGAGTACCTTTGAGATATCACTCGTATACTTACGGTAGGTAAAGGGCTAAGATTATGTAATACACATTCATCGTCGTATATTCGAAACTTACACAATATCTATAATAATATAGCCTTTATAATATTCTGAAATATCGACTTCAATATTGTAAAGTGTTTGCGTGAAAGAGTTAGACCCAGAACACACTGTGAAACGCAACTGCTAGTTACTGAAACGAAACGTTTCAAACTATTTGCTTCGTGTGTGGTTTTTCTAAAGAAGTCTATAGCAGAAAATTAGATGCAACTCAAAAGTAACTAGCAGTTTCAGTTGCGCTGCAGTTGCGTTTCACCGTGTGTTCTGGGCCTAACAAGTGATGTCTCTTTCACCCATCGACACAAATATTGACATTTAATAATATTAGATAGTAGGATAGAATTATGTCATCCTAAAAAAGTTGCTCTCTTTTTTTGGCATGTTTTTCACATCCTTTCTCTCAAATGTTCTAAAAGGCTGAATAAACCAAACCTGTGGTACAAACATAAATTACATCACACAAGCGTCATTAAAAAAAATCGTTCTACAAAATGTAGTTATAATTATAAAACACAAATTAGATGAAGTAGCAAAGGAAAGTCGGCTAAAATATCTTGGCTCGTATTGGATGAACGTCATAGTCGCCGACAGCAGGGCGAAGGTGGTCGGGTCATGACCTCAGAGCCTGAAATACATGCAAAAGTGGAAGCGAGCCAACACACACATTGCGAGTTGCTAACTAATATATGGATTTACATTTTGTAGGTGGAAATGTTTAAGACCCGAATAACAAAACAAGACCACATATTTTTGTTGTTACTGGTTCACTATTTTATCACATTATAGGCCAGGAAACATAATCTAGACTTAAATATCGTGCTGTCTTCTTCTAATTTTGGGTAATGAACGTGTCCGCAAAAGGTTTAGGTAATAAAGTAGTTGACTTTTTGCCACTGGCTGTAAATATTGTTTTATGTAAAAATTTTGAAGGTTGTTGTTGAAGGTTGTTGAATTAGCTGTTGATCAAAACAATTAAAAAATCAATGATATTAAGCATGCGAAACTATCTTTTTGTTTTCCATTTGAGCTCAATATTATGAATAGTTTATAGACAAAGAGTTTTTAATGCATTTTAATGTAGCTGTTAAAAGTAGGTTAGTATATTCTGCAATTGCTTTTATACCAGGCACTTCCAAGTGTTTTTTAATAAACAACATAAATTAATATCAATTAAATAAATGAACAAGATTAAATATTACATATTCCTAGTTATCTATTTTCCCACTACTATCGCTACGTTTTGTCTCGATACATGGTTTCTATTGTACTTTTTAAGTTTAACATCAAGTAGGTATCAATACTTTTTAAACGTAAGTATAACTCCTTCGTTTATACGTCGCGACCCGTCGTATGTGGTAAATGCGCAGACGCATCATGCCACAGGGCGTCGGGTCACGACCTCGTCTCGCCGGAATTAGCTCGGACGGAGCCAGGTGCGTGCCAAATGCTAGCGTCACTCCGATGTCACATCTCTACCGTTTTACCGAAATATCTTCTTCTTACATAGATATATTTTGCTGGTATGTACCTATATTGTATTATATTATAAGTAGGTACCTACTTATAAGTAGTAAGATTTCGAAAAATATTAGTTGTTTTGCTTTGTAAGAGTAAAAGTAATTTAAAATATAAAAGTTGTTATTTTTAAACTTCTATTTTATGTGTGTTATGCATCATCGTTTCAAAAAATACATTACTTTTTGGTAAAACAATGTTAACAGTCTTTTTAAGTCCCCAATAATACACGGCACAGGGTCTAAACAAGAGGTTGGCGACGGTGAAAAACAATTACTTTAGTAATACTTATTCTCCACGTCAATACCCATTATGCGGCAGTGGGTAATTCATACGTCCCTCGGTGCCATTATTTCATACTCTTTAGAGATGTGTTACGCTCTCCCACAAGGCTGGAGTAGGTAGCTATTTTATGAAAACTATTTTATCTTATGAGTAATGTGTAAAATAATTCATAAAATAACAAAAACGTAGCGTCTTTTACAAAAACACCGATTCAACATGGAATTTTTAAACGGAGCAGGTCATCCTGTTATCAATTTACTGTGAAATCAATATCTAGTGGAACGGTCGTGCGGTTTGCTTGCTATCATACCTTATCACGTTATCGCAGTCACGACCGCGAAAGACGTCTGTCCTTTGACTTTAGGGCATTAAAAAATAAAATTGAATTGTATGTCGATGGTTATTTGACATGATTTGGTTCAAAAACAGCACGGTTATGGTGCTAACGGATTAACTTCCAACAAGAACTAATATGCGCACGTTGTTTGACGCTTGAGAAGTTTTGCTCATCAGTACCTACCTATGGTGGGTTGTTTTTAAATGATAATGTGTTTATTATTAGTTATGTAAAATGTTTCAGTTAATTTTAAGCATCTTGAATTGCGAGTTTGTAAAAAAAGAGAAGGAACAAAATGTTGAATTCTCCATTTAAGTAACGGTCTTTTGATTGAATCTTTCACTGAATAATATAACCTTTTCTGAAACTGGTAATTTCAGGTAGGATCGTCGTACAGGTAGATAGATCGTAGTATTACAAAATTGAATTATAAATAGCAATTGATAAATCCCAACATAGAAAACAAATGACGTGTAAACCCTTCAGTACTCCTTCAGCCGGCGAGTGGCACGTTGGAAGGTTAAGAGCCCGTTATCATCGTTATCAACTAGGTACGTACCAGCCCCGTTTGTTCGTTTGACCTGACACCGAAGTTATCAGTGCTAGCCGCGATAAACGCTGTGCCGTACGTACCTGTTGATTTTACCTTTTTAACCCGAGTTTTTTTTAGTTCTCATTTTTTGTGGAAATCAACCTTTTTCGTTTGTTTTTGAGTGCTCGCGTTCAGTGGAAAATCTTTGAGTGTTGTTTGGTTAGTTTACTTACATTTACCTCTTGGATTTTGGTATACTTTGTATATTAGAAGGAAAAACCTCAATCTGACCTTAATTTCTGTTAAATATTAAGGCTACATTTTTTATTGTCATCTATGATTTTAATTTAAAATGTTTTGTGATACGAAACTACACTAATAATCAGTTATAAATTATAACATAACTAATAAATATCGTTTCGTCATTACTTGATTGAGAGAATGAGTGAAAAAACTTAAAATAGTAACAATGTTTTTCGCTTCACAATTTCCCCAAACAAGTCAAATTGAGTGATAAAAATTAATGTCAATTTTACAATGCCCGCTATGGGTTATCGCCAATCTAACGTAACAACATTCGTCATGCAATGTATGTTAGTTTTGTGGAAATGTCGCCGCGAGTATTTGAAAGAATAAACAATAGAGCCATCAGAAAAAAGTATTTGATTAATAACTATATTACTTTAAAAGCATAGCGTTGTATATTTTGATATATCGGTAGACGGAATCGTATGATTGTTCGGTACCTATTAAGCTATGAGTAATATTTCTTATCTGCTTATGAATTGCTGATGACGAGATGGTGCACTTATCGTTTAGGTACCTAACGCTTCACGTTCTATTGATAAAGGTCAATTTCTAGAATAATGGTTACACTTGCTTACCAATTTTGACAATATAAACAAAAGTTTAATTATTACAAAACAATTGACTATCATTTATACTAGAGTTTCAGAGGTCTATCGTACTTTGCCAGTGAAATTCTGGTCTAAGATATGGCTTCAATTGTTTATTCGTGGGGTTGTCTTGGATGTAGAGTATTGGTATTTAAATGAGTGATTGGTCATTGAAGAACACTATAAAATAGAATTTCTAACTTCGGATACTTGTTACTTACCTAGAAGCATAATACTTACCTTAATTCATGATAAGAAGGTCCTCATTAACATTAATCCAAGGCGAAGTAAATTTACCTGTCTATGTTTTGAAGCGAATCCTTTTGTTATTTAAAAGATTTCAATAAAATTAAATAATAAATAAAGCGCGCTGTCCTTACGTCGAAGGATATAAATCGAGTGTTCTTCTAGTCCTGTACACAATCGATGAAAAGTTAGCTATATCCTAGGAACATAGTCATCACATGAGTATTTAGCATTGAGTATAAATTTTTTTTTTAGCGCTTAACTTTAGCGCCAAAAATATGTTTGCTAGGGTGTAGCAAAATCTATTGTCGTATGGGGATTCGACAGCAGTTTTTGCTATTAATTTAAATCCCGCGTTTATAACAACACTTCATATCTATCACAGATTCTAATCAACAAACTAACCAAAGAAAAAAACAATAAATTATTCATTCGTAATAAATGCCAAAAGAATAACAACAAAATGTCCGAGACAAACATAAACATGAGTGAAACTCTAGAAGAACTGAAAATAGAGAAGGAGGAACTTCCGGAAGTGTGTGATGATGATGGTGAAGTGAAAGATGAAGACGGTGATGAAGGAGTGAAGGCGGTTAGCCAAAGGGAGAACCGACTGACCAGCATTATTGATCAGCTGAGGTGCCAGAGTCAACTTAAAGGTACGTAGGAATTTTGATTTCATTGTAATATTTTATTATAAGTAGTGTATTGTTTTGTGATTTGATCTATCTGATGATTATTTCTATGTTAAAGATTTTATAAACGAATTCATGGTCGTGGATGGTTTTTGGGTACTTGGTAAATTGTGTTTTATGTTAGGAGATGTATTCAATTTGTTTTGACATCAATTTTCGATTACAAGGATTGACGTTTAATTAAATGGAAAGTGATTTTTTGTAATTGAAGAAAAATAGGTGTAACTCACTATTAGTATAGGTAGACAGTATTTAGGTAATATCTATACAAATGATCTTTCTTTATTAAGCAACAAAAAAAGACAATCGATACTGTCATAAATACCTTTCACCTCTTTAACGGTACCTACAAAATTTAAATAACCATCGCTTAGCAAAAACAGTACTTTGCACTTTAATGTGCGCTATCCAATTACTACCGGCTAGATTCTAAGGCGATTCTGGGTGATTCTAAGCCGCCTGTGGTCTTAAACAAACTAATTCAGAGCAGAACAAGATGCGGCGATAGGCTATCGCCGATCTGGGCTATTGTTGGCGAGATTTGTGGCGCAAAGGAACCCCTAATTGTGTGCGCGCGTGCCCTTTGTCTCGCTCGTAATTACTTTTATAAACTACTTACGGGATTTACATGTAGTGCTGGGAATGACAGTGATTTGAGTCAGTTTTTTGTGAGTGGGTTTGTTGACTCACTCACTTGATACACTGATACTACAAGGCATGTAAACATCACATAATGATTAAGATAAAAGCCCTACATTACCCAAATTCCTCCTTGTGTACCTGATTTTCTCCATGAAAAAAAGATAAATAAAGACTTAAATTATTCCACGCACTCAAGGAACACAAGGATCTTATAGCGTCCTGTCTATGTTCTTAGCCCATAAATAAATACAGACGGGAGAACGTCTGACTCACAGGCACAGAGGGTGCATGGGTCCTAAGAGAAGAGAAGCGTTTATAATTTGTTTTTCTGTACCTAAGTTTAGGATTAGAATGACAATTAGCTTCTACTGATTTATTTTGCGGCGCAGCTTTCATAGTTCTGAGTTGACTCACTAAGTTGCTCAATGAGCAAATATCACTTCCCCAACACTACATTCTCACCCTGATTTACATATAGAATGAATGATAAGATCGGGACGAGCAAAGGTTGCGACTTTTGTCTCGGTCACGGTAACAACCACACACTAGTGTAATTGTATGCCTAATAAAAATTTATGTCTGTTGCGATTTTGATCCTGATATTGTATTGCCTACTGTTTATTATTTGGGTGAAGATAAGTTAATTGTTTTTGGAGTGTTGTCGAGTAGGTATATTGTGAGATTCGAATTAAAAAAATAGAAAAAAAATATATAAGGATAAACCGCCAATTTTCAGTACCTACCTTAGCACTAGATGCGAAGCGTTGTGTAGGTATACGATGCAAACAGTGCATTAAGCTAGCAGCTAATTGATTCAGCACTATTTTACTTTTACGTAATTTCTTAAGTTATAAAATCTAAATATCCGTAAGGTCAAATACCAGCGTATATGAGTAAATAGATAGATAGTATTTTATAGAAACGTATTTCCAAGAATGATAAACGCTACATAGCAATTAAACGATACATTTCTAACGTTGCAACGTCATATACATAACAACAATAGCAAAATGAAGATGAATTTCGAGTAGCAGCTTTCTTCCAATTAACTAGTAATAACCGGATCGAGGAGGTTTAGCTAATGAATGAATAAATCGTAGGCGAAATGCGTCCGCGCATCCGATAGCGCTAATCAGGGCGTGGAATTTATACTCGCGCCTCTCCATTACTGCAGGTCGGTTGAGATGGATTGGAAGGTCTATGAGAGGTAAATGGATATTCTATGTTACTTTGAATTGCTATAGAATCTTGATTGATACAGAATCTTGTAGTCCAGCTGAAAAACATTTGTTGTATCTGGAATCACAACAGTATGCTGATCTGGATAACTTTTTCGATATCTGTGTACCTTCCCTAGTGTTAAGTAAAATATTGTGCATTATTATGTGACACAGAATGAAGCTTCTCTTTTCTATTATATTTTAAAGACATTCTTTCTTATATGCCATACATAAGTTGTTGTACCAACTTGATAGCAACTTGTCAATACCTACTGTTTACTGATATTTGCGTTGTTGCCTTGTGTTGGTCGACCATATAATGGGCATTCTTCAATTTTTATGTCCCTTACTTTTTATTTCATAGTTCGATTATATAGAGTATTTTGAGAAACCTATTTGAATATTATTGAATTTAACTCAGTCTTTCTATTTTTTATGAATTATTTAGATTTTTGAGTAGTCTTTATACGATGACGTCATCAATTTCTTATTATTTTTTTACCTTTGCCTATTTTCACATTAAAAAAAAAAGTTTTGCTTTGACGTTTGACAAATGTCAATTAGTAGTGTCAGTCATTGCATTGTATTGTTTGTCGTGGTCGTAATCGGAATAAATTATCTTCGTTTAGTTAAATAACTAAACTTTACACCATTATGAGTGATAACTTTGTAAAAGGTAGAAAATGTGATGATTTTAGAGTATGTGGCATCATGTTGTCATCATAACTTAGCCGAAATAAGGGGAGCAAAGATTTTAATGTAAGTAGTTCCCGGATACGAACAACAATTTTGTCTGGGCTATTTTTCGAGTCGTTTTTACAAGTAGGAACGAAGCACTCTATAATCCATGGCTATTAAGTGAAAGAAATGCTTTGTAAAATAATAGAATATTTGTTAAAAAATCAGGTTATAATAATGTTTATGTACTTGACACTTTTGACAGTTGTCACACGCATGTATGTAACTTTTTAATGATATTTGAAGGCAAAGGAGCTTTTCTCTTCAGCCAAATGATGACGTCATTAAAGGGCAAATAAAAGTCATTTCTTTTTTAACCGTAAAATATTACAACTCGTGATTATAATTTTTTTTTATGCACTATACTTATGAATAACCTTATTCCTCGAAATGGATTTAATATTAAGACATTTTGAAAAAAATGAACAATCCCCATTGACTAGGTACGTCATAAGGTAACAGCTTCCCCTTATGTGTAGTTCTTAAGCAATATACTGATATAACTACTGACCGAGAGTCTAAAACCAGAAGGTAGAAAAGAAAAAATGTTGGAGGATTCTACAGTCGTAGAGTAAAGGACTTTGAAATCATGCCATCTTCTGCTTTGAACAACAAAAAGTTCAAATTCAGATTTTAATAGAGGATTAACTAATGATCTTTCCGTCAACGGTTTATAATAGCATTAGAAGAAGAAAGTATACATCTCCGACAGCGAGCCGATAATTTCTATCGGTCGTGGGTAAATAAAGAGCGCATTCGTAGTGATCTATAGATGGCGCGGGCGCACGGAGCAATCTGCACGCCGTAATGGCTGCAAAGATGAACTCTGATTTTTTTAGGTTTCAGTGTTAGATGTTTGCCTATGATGACCAAGTCTCTCAGAGGCAGCATTTTCTTTTATTTTTATTTTTACGACATACTCAGATCGGTTAAAATTAAGACCCAGGTCTTTAGTGAAATAGATTTAAACACTATACTATACAAAACACTAGATATTAAACACTACGAATATGGAAGTATGTCCCAATATCTTTTCGCTCTTAAGAAAACTTATGACCGAAAAAAAAAACAATTTCTTTTTGTAAGAGCCTAAAAACTAAATATTTGTGATGACTTTTAAAACGTACTTTGAAACTGTAAAAGAACTTGTAGCATTTGAAATTATTTAAATACCATCTTTATTACCACTTTCCATTCACCAAATAATCTATGAACGGAGGTCGCGTGCGCAAACGCCGTTACCTCGCAACTGGAAATTTATAATGATCGATATTCGCCTCATTTCCAATGGACCTTGCTCCGGTTGCTAGTGCTGCACCGTAACGTTGAATGCACCTGAAACTGCACTTTAACTGCAACTCTAATTGCATCTCTTTTATTTTCTTAAATCTGTTTTTAACCGACTTGAAAAAAAGGAGGAGGTTTCTCAATTCAACCGTAGGTATATATTTTTTTATGTATGACCGCGGAAAACTTCATAATTTTACTATTCTAGGCGTTGAAATTTATATCCACAATAATATTATATTACGCGAAAGTATGTGTATGTTTGTCTGTCTTTCACGGCAAAATGTTGTAGGATTAAACATGTTTTTTAATTGGTAGTTGTAGATATAAAGAATTACGTAGGTAGGCTACTTATTGTGTCCTTATAATATAACCCCTCATTTCTCTAAAATTGCAGCCATGATATTGACGTATATTTCTTTAGAACGGTTATGAGTTTTGACTGTAACATATTGGTACCTATAACTAAACAATATTTCTACTTATATAGGTAGGTATATCAAAGACTAATCCAATCTAATCTAATCAAGCCAGTTGTGTCCCACTGCTGGGCAAAGGTCGCTCTTTCTGTCTCGAACTATTCTATCTCTATCAAAGACTATGTCATAAAAATAACTAAGTATCCACCAAGATTTGCTATTCACATCAGAAAGCAGTCATCTTACAAACAACGGTTTGCATGTATTTAGTACCACTCAATAGATAATTGCATATAAAATTTGTATTTAAAATGGAGCCGCCTAGGTGCATATCGAATCTAAGACCATTTAGAACACTCTACTCTCTTTTATATGTAACGTTTGGTACAGTCTGTGTTATAAAAATTTAAGCTGAATAGAATGTTTTTAAGTTTTTAAATTGATCGTAACGTCAATACGAGTAGTACGTTTTTCTTTTGAAAATTACATTTATTAGGCGAGAAACAAGGTGTGGATGAAGCGAAAGAGGTGTGTTTGGATCGTAGCAAGTGGAAGGAAGTGGTCTCGGCCTACTCCAATAGAGGCGTGACGGATATGTATGTGTGTATTTATTATGTTTTTAATGACAGAAGAAAAAATGGATTCCAATTTGTCAGTAGTAAAGTGATAGAGCAGAAATAAAAGAGTTCATTAACATTTTATATTTTTTCTAAAATAATATTATGAATTTAAATAGAATAGATAAATGTTTTGTGCGGCCAAGGATAGGGAATCATGGAAGAAGAGGAGAGAGGCCTTTGCCCAGCACACCGATGGCTAGATAAGAATAAGAAATGTTTAGTAAAAGAATGATATATTAGTAAATAGTTAAAAACAATATCGCACTTCAATTACTGCAGTCATTTGTCACACATAACAAACACAGTCATATGAAAAACTCAGTTTCATATGACTGTGTAAAAACTGCAGTTTTTGCTACAACTTTTTGAATTTAATAATTAAAAAGTGATCATATTTACGTCACAGACTGTATTAAATTAAAACGTGCGTTAATGATTTTCATTTAACATCAATGTTATTACACAAATCCATTTAAACGAACGAAGTATATTAATTACTCGTAAATTGTAGACAATTATTCAAAGTTGTAAATCTGCATCTTATTTATTACTTCTGGTTAATAATATGGGTAGCTAAAGATTATGAGTGAATATGTATTATGTATTAATTGATTGAATTATTATTGCATAGTTTTAAGTTGTTTATGGTACCGTACTTGTTGTGTTTCTAGCTCGTATACCTACCTATATAGACCGATTTTTCCTGCAAGTCAATCCCACGTTTAAAATAACTGACTAACCCAATATTCTATTTATCTCTGGTTTTGCCCTATTGGAGACAGAAATAGTTATCTATCTTAGAATTTATCGTCCCTATAAGCATACTGGTGTCAAAAAATGTATGGAATTCTTCTCAAGTATAGATCAAAAGTAACAGTTGAGTACTGCCGCTCACGGTAAGCTATCTGTCTTTGAATATTGAGAACGGTCGTAAACCACTGCAAATCCATCTTTTACCCAACCGAAGATAAAATAATAAACCTTCATCTTATGTACCCTCCTACACATTATGTACACCTTAGTATGTACACCTTACTACCCTACGCCTTATGTACACCTTAGTATTTCAATGAACTAACAACCCACAAATTTCCCCTAAAAATTTCACTTGCATATTAAAATATTTTCTAACAAACTTCTAAGAGTGAAAAGCGGACTTAACACAAGTCAGAAGATACATTTTTACGTGATAAATGATAATGCTAAGTATTGTTCTTAATTTTACACTGACTGACATTGCGAGAAAGCGTAACTGCAGACGCAGTTGCCATTATGAGCTCAATTACTGATATCTAGTTGTACTCAGATCTTGATACGCTGAAAATCATTCAAACAATAGACTGGACTATTCGCTTTATCTTTTCGCTTATTGTCTATGTCTACGCTTTGTTCTTAAGATCTTTATTTTGCAGGAAATTGTGTTTTATAAAACGAGAAATGTTTTGATTTATCTTTTTGACATGACGGTATAATGAACTTCTAAAAGAACTTATTAAATAAATTTACGAATTATACCTGCATTGACTAGTAAATACACGATGATTATTTGATGAAAAATTAATTAAGTATGTTTTAATTATTTATTATTTTTTTATTAAGCGACCCAAGAGTTGGCTATTTTCTCGCCCAACCGCTTAGCCAAACTAGCCTAGCCAAACCCCTTTGCAGTGCAAAAGGGGATTGGAGCCGGCATTTTGGAAACCATGCCTCGGGGAGACGCCTTAGATGATACTTCTTTTTGTAAATTGAAGTTAGTAAGTAATTAAAGTTAAGTTAGTTAGTATTGTTGTAATGTGTACATTTAATTAATGTATTTAAGATTTATTTAAAAGTTTATATCTCTATCTACATTATATTTTGTACCTTCAAGTAGCAATTAAAACGAAAAACACCATAAAAATCTGACATTTCCGTAAAAAACTCGCTGAACCTATAACTAACTACTTCATGGTCCTTATTCAGTAGAATTACGCTTTTTTATAACTTATAAGTAGTGGCTCGTGCCGTTTGAAACATCCACGCACGGGCCAGCGTGTTCTAATTAGATATCTCGATCTTCGCGGGCGCACGGTTGGTCTGGCTCGTGCGGTCATGCAGCGATCTTTGCTTTTTACACTTTTTACACCATCACTATGGTAACGTGCAATTATTAATTATAATTACGATATGCTGTGCTAAGTGCCAGGGACGGTGGAAGGGCTAAGTTTTTTTTATGATTTTTTAAACTACTAATTTGGGCGGATATTGGATATTTGACGTAGATACTTTAACCTCCTGAGACTTTCCGTAATATATATATGACATTAAAAAAACATTTCGTAGTACCGCCATCTAGACAATTTCTTTAAAAATTTTACTGTTTAACGAATATTAAGGGTCTTCCGCCATTACAAGACTTGCCATTGGTTGAATTACTGTCATAATATATATATTTTTTCTAATTGGAAGTGAAGGATGTCGTCGCGGTCGATTGAACGCGGTAAGTTTTTTTTTGAATTTTTGTTAATTAACGAATATCGTAACTTGCATTGGTGTTTTTTTTGTGTATTAATATGCAATAATTAAGATTAAACATTTTTATTTGTCAATATTTGCGTGATTATTGAAAAATAACCTGCTATATATTTATGTAATATAGGTATGACATGCGTTCTCAATAACTACTGTGAAATAGTAAATCCCCGGGTAATACCTATATGACATATTATATTTTAGTAGTAAACAATGTTTCTGAAGAATTATTTTTTCAGTTTTACGCAAGCACGATAAAGAAGAATTATAACGCGAGCACGAGATAGAAGAAGTACATTTGTGCAGTACAAAATAACACAAGTGTTTTTTACATTTTCACCAAAAAGATGAAGACTAAACAATTGATTTAATTGATTTATATGAGTGAAACTCAAGATTTATTAACTAAATCTATAAACTGAAGTTTATCGCCTGTCTGCGATTAATAAAGTACCTAAAAATAATTAAAATTTAAGAAATAGAGTCCATCTTTAGTTTGGAGAAAAAATAACATTTTGTGAGTTTAAGTACTAAAATTATGAATAAAAATATAATTTTCCACAATATAAATGTTCTTTCTATTTTAAAACATTAAATCAAATATAATTAGCCTCAGAAACAAATAAATGCAAGTATTTTTTACATATTAATTCTACATTAATAGTTATCATTGAGAACTCTTGTCGTAAATATATGACATTGCGAAAATCTATATTTTCCATTGAAATTTTCTTTTTTCACCAGTTTTGTTTATGGAATGGTATTTTAAGTTATTATGACAAATTTTATCAAAATCGAAGCAAAAAAAATCTCTGGGTCTCAGGAGGTTAAAGAAATGGGGTTTACATCTTAGATTATTAAATAACCTTTTGCTTCAATAAGTTAATCTAATAAATACCAATAGAAAGATTTTAGGTCAGACTTTTACTACGTTTAATGATAGAAGTATAATATGAATTAAACTCATTTATTACACATTTTGCTCCATTAGAAGACTTTAAGCGACTTAAAACTCTCACCTTCACAAATTATTTTAGTTTTTAGTTTTTAGTTCGTAGGACGGCAATAGGCTTTATACAACTCTGAAAAATGTCTTCCAATTCTCCTACAAACAATACTACCCTAACTCCCACCCTGCCTTCAAATAACAGTTAAGAGGGTAGGTCACACCTAACGAGAGCACGCTGACCGTTGCTTTTTAATTCTCTTCAAGCTTGGCTGAAATGGGTGATAGATTGCGCCGTTCAATTGACCATGCTTCACTTTTTGCATCGCTCTTGTAGGAAGTTGTTTAAGTATTTTAAATCGGTTCACTTGATGTATAAAGAACTAATATTATGATGATGTGCTTAAAGGTTAAATAGTTTTGTTTAATGGTTTTTATTTTTATTGTTTTCTTGTTTCTTGTGAGGTGAAACAGGAAAAGCTTGTTTCGTAAATATGCTTGCAAATAAGTAACCAACGAATTTTTTTCAAAAAAGTCTTTGTGGTAAAGTATAAGTAGGTATTTTTATTTAAATACTCTAAAATCTGATGTCAATATGTGGAAAATCTATCCTGTACTCAATGATTTACCAAAACATTAGACATAAAGCCACGTATAAAATAAACTATTGACGCCATCTTTTAGACCAGAGGTTCACTTTACTGTCACATTTTGGCAGTGAAATTCTGGTCTAAAATATGACTTCAATTGTTTTTATGGGCGGTTATGTGTAGAGTATTATGTAAGTGTCTATACTTTAAAGTTATCATAGTAAAACACTTCAGAATGTAACCAATTAACAGTTTCTAAATTAAATATCCAGTAAATTAAATTCCTGTACTTTTTCCGAGTAAAATCTTCTTTCCTACAATGTACACGGGCCACTCCTGAGTTCCTAGTACTTCATCCAACAAAGTAGTCTTGTAAAAACTAGACTGGGAAAAGAAGCTGTTAGTATCCTTGGCTGTAATGACCTAGGACCAAATAGGAGCTGTATACTTATTCTTTATTTAGGATAGCATAACAAGAGTTCCGTTGTCTACATCTTAAGGGTTATTTGTTGCAGTTTTTTGAACAATGCTTGAAAGAAATAGTGAAAAAAAATGCCAAATTGTATGTTGATTGACGTTTGAAAAATAGATGGTTGGTCGCAATTCGCAACTGTGATACCTAAGTTTATAAATGCAACTTACGAGAAAGCATTTATTTCTTATCGCTGAAAGATCTAAACAAGCATGACTCCTTAACCTTCCTTTAAGTAAATGTCGTAATTGTCTTGATTTTCTAATCCACATACAGACCAATTTTTTGACAAACCAATTTATCTACAATAATTGCGTTTTTTACACGTAGAACATTACAAAATAACCCTGAAAAGTTTAAACCTAAGTCATCGAGGAACAAAGCAACATTCCATAGTAGTACCTCTATGAAATACCAGGCATGCATAGAGTACATGAGAATCGTTCGGCGGTCACAAAGCGGGTGTCATCGGGCGATGTATTATTGTGGCTACTGGCTGGCACGCGGCTAATATTTTATCTGGGCGGTCTTCATTGCCGGCGCGATCGAGACTCGTTCCCTAGGGTTGGGAGAGAGGAATAGGTGAACATATCGATATTTATAATATTGGACATGAACAATTATTTAAACAAAAATTGAGGCTGGCCCAAGACTTCGTACGCATTTATCATCATATCTTGGAAAAGAATCATGATATTTTAAAAAACATAGCCCGTTTGTTATTTTGATGTGCAAGCCACAATATTATAGTTTTTTAAATCTGTTCTGTAGTTGTTGCCTTAGTAACAAACCTACATCCTCACATCCGTCCATCGGAAAACAATATAAAAATATTTCATCTTGTTATTCCATTGTTCCACTGCTCAGTAAAAGAAGACTGTTTTCCCCCAAGCCAACTGTTACTATTTCTAACTACCCTCCGTCACTATTATTTTAAGCAGCCTATTATTTAGGACACAATGCATTTAAACTCCCTACTTATATTCTATTAAAGTATTTTAAATTAAATAAAAAATAGTGAAACTACAACGAACTGAAACATCGATACCGGTCAAACTTTACTCCCATCCCTAAACTCTCAAGTGAAAGAGGCGTGCGCAGGTTGCTCTCATTAATCTTTCATTTCTACGTTATATTATTAGAGGAACGGGTTTGCACGGATGCTGAGGACGGAGGATCGAGAGGGGAGCGGAGAGGAGGGCGTGAACCCGAGTGAACCCTCGGTAGCACCTGCCGCGTCCGGTCTGCGCGGGCGCCTATTCTGGAACGGTTTGGTTTCATAAATACTGGAATTGTTGCAAATATTATACAAGTAGTGAAACGGTAGCAGTTTTATTAAAAAAAAATAACATCAAAACCCAATTTGTATAAAACATTTTGAATTATGAAAGCACTTAATTATGTTTGATGGTATTTTAAACGACAAAATTTCTTTGCTTTTGAAAATCGATTGATAGACAAGAAAATTCATGTACCTATAGGTAGAGATTTCGAGACCTTGTTTTTAAAGATTTTTTTTATGAAACAAACAAACGTTATTTATGAAACGAACACTATTTTGACGAAAATATTATCCTGCTCTAAAATCCCAAAAGAACCTGAATAAGCCTGCAAACTTAGCGTTCCTCGCTTCTAAACTACAGAAGGTCGTAAAGGTGACTTTATGAGATCGTCTATCTCTTACCAGAGACTTTTACCAACAATACTTTAAAACGTAACTGTCTTAATTATATATAGTTATTTATTTCAAAAACTGACTTATATAGTCGACTTTAAATCTTCGTAGTTTAAGTATCGTAGTTTTAAATTGCGGGAAATTGTATTGTGAATGGCTTTTTAAAAGCAATGTTGTTGTGTGTTTTATTTTATTTTATTTGAAATTAATATACCTATGAGCTATTTTTATTCGTAATCTGCCAGTGCAGATCACTGAATCATTTTTCTCGTTTTTAAATAACTGTCATAAAATATGAACTGTATTCACCAAAACTTTTAAGTGAACGGTTGTCGACGTCTTAATTTCCATGTTACCTGTAAGTATTTATGTATATTATGTTGTTGGGTAATACTGTTGAGTAGCTTCGATAACAGTTGAGCGAGCCACTATATTAAGAGTAAGATCCATTGGGTATCTTAATTAATATTAACTTATTGGTTGTAATCAAAATCAAAATCCTAAACAAAATTACCTATGTTATTAATAACATGTAGAACTGAAACTCATATCAATAAATACTCAATCTAAATGGGAATAACTGACACAAGTCAATAGTTAGTTAGAAGCCTTATTTTAGGTTAGGTACACGATAAATTAGAAGTAGTACCGTACAATAATTTTCAATTAAACAATCAGTTTCCCGAATAATGGGATAAATTGAATATATAGTAGTGGTTTGTTCTAAATCACGCTAGTTAATAAAATATAAAGGTTTGATTTACTCCAGAGTAGATTTGCTGGCAATTTTCGAGTAACTCGGCCACAAACACCAATTGTTACTTCGCAGTCGTTAAGTTCTAGCACTACTTGGTATTGTGACCATGATTCGCAGTGTAATTGTTAAATAAAAATCTTATAAACTGTTGGAGAAAAGCTGTTATAATATTGTTTTACTTATAATGGGTTGAGGAAAACCAAAGATAGAATGGCTGCGATCAATAAGTAACTTAATTGTATTAAAGTAACTGATTTGTTTGTGGCAATCGCAAATTCTTGAAACAATATTTTTTGTCCTAATAATATAGGAACATTATTATTTATAAGCAGTTATGAACATAAAACAAAACGCAATTTTTAATGAAAAAGGTTTCATATCATGATTCATGTAAGTAGGTACCAAAAAACCTGTTGAGACAACATCTTCTGAATTTATTACAAAAATGAATAGAAATCATAGTGTCACTATAATATCGGTAGTACGGAACCCACTGCCAATTACCGGGTGAGAAGGGGCTAGCTGATAAATTGAATATATAGTTTATAGTCCATTCATTCTACTGGCCTTTGGAAACTTTGATGCTACGAAAGTGTACATTTGCACGCTATAAATATCATAATAAGTATTGTATTATAGTTTAGTGTTTTATTTGGATAGGTAAAGGTCTATCTACACAGGTCCGGGCCTTTGCCGGGACGTGACCGGGACGTGTTAGGGAAAAAATATCATTCCATACATTTTCTATGGATTCGTTCACACACGTTGTCATGACGACGTATTGTTTTCACTCCTGACGGGCCACGGTCCGGACACGTCCCGGGCACGGCCCGGATCTGTGTAGATAGACCTTAACTAGGTATATATTATTATTCATGAAGAGATTTGAACCGAATTCTCTAGTTTTAAATCACTATAAAACCCAACTATTTAAATGAACGTGTCAGATAATTGTTAAAATTAATCTTATATTCAATCTTATGATTGTTGGTTATACATACTTTTTGGATTTCTAAACGATAATTCATTCCATTATGTCAAGTTAACAAATAAACAAAATGGCTGGAAAGAAAACAAATGACAGTTCGACAGCGGAAAAAGAGCCGATAAAGTGATATTGTTATAAATTATGTTTTATAAAAGTAAATTAATTAAATGTATTATAATTTGAAGATATATCATGGTTGGAACATTTATTTATTGATATGATTGTGCTGCAGTGTATTTAAGATGAGTATTCTTTCATACTTTTCCTTTATTAAGAATTGCCCTTGATAATGTAAAACTTTATACTATGTAATCTACATACATACCTACTATTATTATTGGTTTAAAAGAAGATAATATTTGACGTAGGGCCCTGTGCCGGAGGTTTCTTGCCACTTCTTCCTACCGGCTATACAGGAGTGAAGTGGTAGTAGTTTTAGATAAATTCCTTTTCATATTGGTTTCAGACAATAAAACCTAACCTTTGAAATCTATTCAAGTTGTTTAATTTACTAAGCTAGTATCAAATCAGAATTATTACATGGTATTTCTAATAATTTCCTTTACACATTTAATTTCATAGACTAATACTAGCTTTTCTTACATAACTTTTCTATTTTTCTAACAAACGCCTGTCAACGTCATAATTTTCATACTACCGACATTGTTTTGTTTTTAGTCGGGTTGTATACCTTTGAGTATAGAATATATAAGGAGGTGCCATACCGTCTGGATCTGCATGCTTGGTATGGCGCAAAATGGCTACCTTTTTGTATGGAATTTCTTATCGTTTGACATGTCATCCACCAAGAAAACTACGAAAAACTTGCGCCAACCTTTGGAACGCTGTCATAAACTCATTTGTATATGAAAAAACAATGTGGCACCTCCTTATATATTCTATACTCAAAGGGATACAGTTGTGCGATTTTGACAGTCATTTATAAAGAGAGGCATTGCAAAGTTAAGACACTTTTCTGTAAAGTTATTTTATTGTATGTGGCTTCATATAGGAAAAACGTTCGATCAGGCGGCGTTTACATTTGATTAAGTGTTTTTAACTGGGATTATATATAAGAGGCACAACCTGCTCTGTGGAGTATCTGTTCTTCACTATTTAGCGGTAAGTTTTGAATGTTTTGATTCTCACTTTGTTACCTACGATGATTTTAATCTTCTGACAATACTTAGCAATTTCATTTTAAGTTTATACATATTTTGTAAATTTCTTAAAAATGTCATGTAATTAACTCTTGAGTTAAATCAATGGAAATCTGTTCTTTTTCCTACCTATTTCAAACATAAGATAAAAATACGACAAGTAAGAACGCGGTGCAACTATGAAATTGAAAAAGAAACGTGCACTCTTTCAATGTCGGCTATAAAATACCGAAACAGCATAACAAACCGTATACAAGCCGTAAAGGAACGTAAACAATAAAAATCGTTCAACGTAAAGTGCATTATCGTAAAAACTGCTAGAGCGAGTCTCAGGTGTAATATGAAGTTTTGTTTCTATAAAAATATTTACAATGTCAAGTAGGGGTCTACTTAACATTGTAAATATTTTTATATTATAGTTGAATCGTTGTGACTTTTTGATATTTGAACCCTCAAAATAATATAATAATTAATAATCTAAAAAAAAAAATATATAATAATCTGTATAATAAAAAAAATCTGTATAATAATCTGTAAATAATCTGTATAATAATCTGTAAAAAAAAAATCTGTATAATAATATAAAAAAAAAATCTGAATAAATATAAAACAATGCCAGTAGTAAGGAAATTATAAAGTTAACAGGCGTTGTAGGGTTCCGTACCCAAAGAGTGAAAATGGGACCCTATTACTAAGATTTGGCTGTCCGTCTGTCTGTCTGTCCGTCCGTCCATCCGTCCGTCAGTCACCACGCTGTATCTCATGAACCGTTATAGCTAGAGCGTTGTCTTTTCACAGATGATGTATTACAATTGCCGCTATAACAACAAATACTAAAAATAGAATAGTAACAATAATTAAGGGGGGCTCCCATACAACAAACGTAAATGGTACGGAACCCTTCCTGCGCGAGTCAAACTCACACTTGGCCGGTTTTTTTCTAAAAAGAGTTGTTTTTACCGTGTTTAAATCGGAAGTATGTCGAGGAGAATCATTGTAACTCTAACAACATTCATTGAAGAAAACAAAAGCAAGCGACAAATCGAGACAAATTTTTCCTATTTCAAACGTCAAATAGTAAAAGCGATTAAAATTATTTTTTTTTTATCTCGTCCTTTCAGAACAGGCAAAGATTAAATACCATGCAGCCTAGACGATTAAAATAAATACGATTCGAATAAGTACTTTTTTTTTAATTGACTCGCAATGGGGATATTTTTGACTATGTAGCTTAAAAGTGACCTTGTTTTTATGTTTTATTATGTACCATGTGCTATTGTTTTGAATAAATGACTTTTATTTGTTCGAATACTATCATCGTTTATCATTTTTAACCCCCTTATTACAAAACGAGGTTTAAAGATAGTCCGACATTTGACATTTTGTCCATAGCCGGAACAAGGGGGGTCAAGTATACCATCTGACTTTAAAACCTACAAGACTAACGGCAACGTATAAACTTAATTATAGCACAATAAACTGCCAGCAATCGTAATTGATCAAAGGAAATTAATTAAGGAATAACAACAATCAGAAAGTAGAGTTTAAGGTGGTATTTACCCTGATATAGGTACATAAAGTTGCAAGTACGGTCAATAAAGTTAACACCTATACAACCTATTATTCCTTCTATTCGAAATCACTGTATAAAAATCGATTCAGGTAATATGAAAATTACGATACTTGAATTATTTTGAAAGTGATTATAAAACAGAGAAATTGACCCGAAGATAAGGAATTTTAATCCCACCCACTAATATTATAAACGTTAATGTTTGTGCCGATTTATGGATGGATGGAAGTTTGTTACTCTTTTACGCAATAACTACTGAATAGATTTCGATGAAATTTGGCAATATCATAGTTTATATATCAGAATAACAAAGGCAAAAAGGCTATATTATTTTAAGATATCATATTTTTCTTCCAAGATGTGATGATTTTATAATAAAATATGTAAGTAAAGTACTCCTACTTTACCTACTTTTACAATCATGTTTTCATGAACAAATCAATCAAAAATATAAATAAAAACATTTTCTAAACGAACCTTAACCTTAAAGGAATCACAGTTGAGTTCACTCACTAAATCACTCACCTATACAGTGTGTAAGAAAATCATATAAGAAACGTAATGGGCTGGCACGCGCTTGCCACGCGTTCGTCTTCATGCGAGCAAAGGGAACTTTTTATTGAACTTCTTGTAAGACTCTAGTGAAAAGGTTAATAGATTGTTGTGGTCGTTTTTATTAACATTTAGCGTTCTTCCTGTATTTTATGATAGGGAAACAGGTGTTGGATTTGCTTGAACAAATACTTGTAAATAAGGATAAATACTAGTTTTTTTCATCATCATCATGCCAGCTGGTGGAAGTTCACTGCTGGACAAAATCTTACTCCAAGGAACTCCACAACGACCTGTCTTGCGCTGCCCGCATCCAACGGTTTACCGCGATTTTCATCAGGTAGTCTGTCCTTCTTGTTGTAGGCCTTCCCACACTTAATAATATATGTAGTTTAAAACTTACAATTCATAAAATAGTGCTGTATCTAAAATATAACGGAAATCAGACTTAAAAACAAATTAGTAAACCATAATGATAAAAGATTAAAAACCTTATAGTAAAACTCTAAACAACAACTTTTAATTACTTAAGTACAGTACAATACTAATAATTAGACATTTCATTCTGCCAGCAATCTTGTTAGCCAGTAGGTATGATTAGCAGCGCACAAAAAACATCAGCGCCTGCGCATCGACCCGAACATGGTGCCCTAACCACAAGTTACATAATAAATTCGGTACCTCTTTTAACTATGGTAGTAAGTTTCATTCATGCTGCAGTTTTGATTCAAGAGTGTCGTGTAGATTATTATGAACTAGAAGCTGTGCTATAGATAGAGGATGGGCCAAATCCAAATAGTTACAGTGATAGTATTCTTGATACAAAACAACTTTTCCTAAGTAACACGGAGCAAATAAAATTAGTTTCTTTTTGTATTTTTCCTGGATACGAATGTTCGATCATCAGTAATCATCAGACACAAATTAATAGGAAAAGGTTTTTTTCCTTCGTTAAGTACCTGTTTCTTAGGCTTATTCAGTTTTGCAGAACCACGTAACCATCGCTGTATTTCTTCTGTATAAATGATGTAAAATTTTGTCGTTATACGTATCGAATATTACCACAGTCCTAAAGTAGAGACACAGTTATAGTAAGTACCTACCTATAAATAAAGTGAGGACGCCCGTAACCACCGTAAATTATACAACAATACTACCTTTAGAACTAATGAGCGGGTATGTTCAATGTATTGTTACAGGAATTGCGTATGCGCATTGAATTAATTAATTATTGAAAATTGCGTAAGTTTATGAGACGCATTTCCTTTGTGTGAACTATTTACCTTATTTTAGTTGGTACACAAAAATATAGATATTATTTGAGTCACTGATAAATCATTATAATAATAATTATACAAGCTACAATATTGTAAAGTTCCATTACAATCTGTTCAGTGGTTTTTGCGTGAAAAAGTAACAAGCATCCGCGCATCCATCCATCCGTAGTTCCAAACATTAACATTTATAATATCAGTAGGATCTATTTGTATAAAAAAGTAGCCAATTCATAGCGTTTAGAATTACTTACGTAAATACCTACGCAACAACGCAAAGCATCACATATTGTAGGACTATAATCTATTCTCAAACAGTACGTGAACAATTGAAAAAAGACAAATCGTCCCCATGTCAAGTAAAGAGCTAGTTATAAAACAACTATATTCCCGCCCAAAAGTAGACACGTCATGGGAGAGTGCACATAAACCACGGGACCATAAACCACCGGTTGTTATAAAGGGCTAATGGCACTCACTTAGAAAGAGTACCTTTGATTGTAGGAGCTCTACTGTTTACAGTCAACTGTCAACTGTTTGAAAAGAGTGTGACGTTCAGGGAAAACCTAAACAAAAATAAATCGTAGTATCTACCTAATAGATAAATATTATATAAATACATTATTAATGTAAAAACTTAAATGTTATAAATTTTCAACTTTGATCTCATTAGGTACATAGACTAGATATAAGTTTATATTTTTGCGCTACATAGCCGTGCCCTATTCAGGGTCCATACCTGGTACTGGATACTTACTTTTAAACTACTTTGTAATACCTATGGTGTGCTAATAAACATTTGAATTTGTCAAAGTAACATTTTTGCCTAAAGGTATACGTAGGTATGAGTAATCTAATCTTATAGATAAAATCATCTTCGAAATGTTTGTGGGAAAAATCAGTGAATGAATGTTCATTGATATGCAGATACCTACCAAACTAATCGATGGATACTTCAATATTTGTATACGTACAACCTTAAAATACTAAGTGCCCGTTTAACAGATAAAATTTAACTGACAGATAAACCTATGTCTATTTCATTAAATATGACGTTTTAGACAGAGATGGGTATAAAATATCTGTAGATGGTGAAAGAAGAAAGGCACCTAAGCTAAACAACAAAACTTGAAGAAAATTGGTTAAGTACAACACAAAACCAATCACAAAATAATTAGCTTACTTACATCAAAAAGTTGACAAAAATTCTCCAACGAGAAAGTAAACTGGCATTGTTTGAAAACAGATGAAGGTTGACAAACTTTGACACGCCGACCGTTTCTCGTAAACATCTCAAACTGTCAACTGTCACTTGTTTCAGATAGACAAGTATGACACAAACGTGTATTTTCAAACATGCTGTAATCACTGCCCTTGTTGTGTGCTGAGAAAACTGGACGGTTGGACGTTCTCACGATCGGCGTTTTGCATTTGTGTCGACACGGCGATGAACTGATGAGCTATGGCTTTCATTGATGCAGACGAGAGAATGTAAAAAAGTGCTTGGTTTTTGTTACAGTAGCTTTTTAAGTCTATGCTGTTCTAGGTATGATACGAAAATGTGAGCACATAGCTAGTTGCACCAGTGGCAATAGCTAGTAAGCAGAATACCTAGTCTAACTAAAGTCACAATACAATATAATTATTTTATTGCTTAAGGACACAAAAACAGCTTTGTACGCAAGAGAATCAGAACAATGCAACAAATAGACTGTCACTATTCAAAATAACCAATATTGTACTAATAAGCCCAAGATATTCGATGTAATCTTCTTACGAAAATGCACATCCCTTCAATAAGAAAGATAAATAGGATTAATCAAGTCAAATGGAAAACCCTTAACACGCTCGTCCGAAGCAACCGCAGTAAAGATCGGCGTGAATGTGTAACGTAACTGACACTGGCTTAGACTAAATTGGATATTGAACTCTATATCTCTTAGATCTAGATAGCACACGCCAATCCCTCTCATAAAGAATATTCAATGAGATTGGAATCTTTAGAGGTGCAGGAGTAGCTTCCTTTCTATAAATATTAATATTGATATGATAGATACGATATCTTAGCGATATTTTAATATCAGAGATAAATTGCAATGTGTGTCTCTCTTGCTTAAAATGAAATGCCATTGAAAACACTTCAAGCGAATGACAATTATTTAGACGAGTTTCGTTTCTACCTGTCTACGTATTATCTCTTAAAAGTGTGTATTTTTTAAACACAAAATTTTCAATGATCCAGAAACAATAATACCAATGATACTGCTGTTGTAGATGTACTTAAATCTACATATTGTAGTTAGAACAGAATGTGCAAATAATATAAGAAGAACATAACCCAGCGAATGATAAAACATAAAACCCCACATAGTTACATGCTCAATGAGAAACCCTAAGGAGGTAAACTTAAAGGAGGTTCTACGTAGTATTGTTGTGTCGAATGTACACTGTTATTGTTATTTCGTCTAGGATTGCTGTCGACATTGTCTGTATCTGGTTTAAGTCTCGATTTATAGTAAGGAAAAGAACTTTCCATTTGTGCTGTTGTGGCCTATATTTTCGTTTGTAAATGAAAATGTTACTTAGATGGTTTTAGAGCTGCGAAGATAGTCTTGAATAATTAAATAAATATTTAATTTGAATAAGACTTTGTCTAATTTGATTAGTCTAAAATGAATGCCTAGAACGTTTCTGTAACGACCTATTTATGAATGTGGCAGAGTTTTTGATTCCATTTACAAATGGGGGACTTGAAGGAGAAATATATAGGAATAAATTATTCTTTTGGGCAACCTGCATAGAGAAATACTTCATACAAACATCAGCCATACCTACCGTTTTATCATAGAAAAGTAGGCACAGGCGACTTTCCTCCACTTGCATTCCAAGCATCAATATTTCACTTCATCATACATTCTTTATAAAAATGTCGACATACAATACCAAATGGCAAACGCCAGTATTTTTCTGTCCCCGTGATATATGCACTTAAGCAAATTACCCGAGTAATTGCTTGAGACGGGTGTATTTTGCGAAAACGCCGCCTTCCTGACGGGAAATGCACTCGACATTTACGATTGCATATTCTGTCATTATTATTTATACTTTTGTCTCACTTCTGGGTAGAGAGTTGGTAATAAAAGGTTAATTATGGGATCAAAATACACTGCTTGTTGTAGTTCCTATACCTACCTACGGTGTGGATAAATAAACAGAAAATGTAGGTACCTAGGTACTTCCTCAAATAACGAAATGTGATGCAGCAGCAGCCTGTAGTAATAATAAATAATACTTTATTGGGTTTAAGGTGTACAGTTTTAGGTGAAAGATTTTTTTATCGTCATTGATATTTTTCTTTCAGGCAAGATGAAAATTACGTAAAAACTCTTTTTAATAAAAATGACGTAAGTGAAAACAATGTCTTCTAATTTCTTCCTTAGGAAGGTAAGTCGATAAACCATTAAAACTTCCTAAATTAAACAACTTGTTTAGATTTCACAGAATTCACATTCGTAATTCAAAACTATAAGAAACAAAAAACCAAGTACTTGTCTACGTCTTAATAAAGCGTGCATTACTCGACAGTTCATAATGTACAGTCGTATCATCGCTTGTAGCACAGCTTGTAGTTAACAATGTGATTGCCTAAATTGCTGACAGCTACTGAAGTGCGGAGCTGGTTATAGAGATGTGGAGGTAGTATTCGAGAGTAATTTGCTTTAGGTTGCAAAGAGATATTCTACTATTTGTTCGTATTTCGTTGAGTGTAGGTTTGTTATCTGAGCTATGTGTTTAGCGGAAAAAGCATTTAAGCTCAAAGTCAACTTATAAATGATTAAATCATCTTATCCACCTCGGGAAGTCAAATCAATAGCAATATTATAACACTGACGTACCGGGGTGATATTGTAGGTACTGTAGATTTAATTTTGACGTACCGAGGTAATTAAACGAAATAAAATATATGTCACCTAATTCAGTAAAACTCAAGCTAGGCCATGTTAGTAGATATGAAAACTTTTGATACTTGTATATAATGTGATTTTCTTACTACTGATTGTGTTTATTTTGATGGGCTTCTAGTACGTTCACAAGTATTTTCTTTCGTCTATACAACAACAACAAGGCATATTAGATACGGTTCGCTAGAGCTCAATAAGCTAAAATTTCTCTATTCGGTTACATACCAAAAAGTATACTTATAACTTTTTGTGTAACTGTTACATGTCACTCTATTTTTACACTTTTGGTAGGTTCATGTCACATACTTTTTTTATGCGTCTATGCGCGGCAAAGACTAGGAGGTAGTAAAGGTCTATCTACACAGATCCGGGTCGTACCCGGGACGTAACCGGGCCGTGGCCCATCAGGAAGGAAAACAATACGTCCGTCATGACAACGTGTGTGAACGAATCCATAGAAAATGTATGGAATGATGTTTTTTCCCTGACACGTCTCGGACACGGCCCCGACACATTGTCATGACGACGTACTGTTTTCCCTCATGACGGGCCACGGCCCGGACACGTCTCGGGCACAAACTTTAATTACAGTGTGCCTGTAAGTAAAGTTATGGTTGAAATTATTTTAATAAGTCGTTTATTTTTGCATCGGGTTTGATTCGGCTTTTGACATAGCTAATACTTTAGCTGTTTTATGTATTATTTTTTTGTGTTTTTAAATTGACCTGTGTCTTGCAATAAACAAATTAAATAAGTCGTTTATTAACGTTTAATCGGGATAAAAGTAGGGTTTGCTATTCTTTTCAAACTTCTTTAGATACCTACAATAATTCTATTAAGGTTATTAGACGTTTTCATTTGTTTTCAGTAATATCATTAATTGATATTAATGTTGCTGTAAAATATTTTCAGAAAAGAAAATCTTTATGGTTTATCAATACAGAACCAGGGGTGTTATTAAACGTGTAATATAACCATATTAACTACCGGTTCGTCGCTCTACTAACTATGAACTAAGCAGCACCAATTTCTTAATAAAATGTAAAACGTCAAGATAAGGATTATTAGCCGTGTCGGCGCACGAGCATGTAAACCGTTGCTTTTTACGTTACACACTGTATCATATAAAGTTATTACAATCATAATCATTGTAGCAAATCGTGAAATAGTTTTATTAGTCGTAATTGAATATGTGATAATAAAAAAATACTTTTTATTGTTTAGTTTAGTTTTTATTATAGTAAAGTTTTGGTATTTAATTTCCATGAATATTAAAGAAATGCTTTCTCGAAAATGTTTTGTTTGTTTTTTTTACAGTTCTTTTGTTTTCTTTTGCGGTTCTTTAATTGGATTATTTATTTCAAAATTCTTTGTCTATGCCAATGTAAAAGATACGTGACAGATACTTATGCACACCTATGTAAATGTACGTATTATTCATAGGGATGAAAATTGCTATGCCAATTTCTTTTTTAAAATGATGTTTTTTTTATTGACAGTGACTGTGGGAGTGACTGGTCACTTACCTGGATAAGAATAAGTTTTGAGTTGACAAGATTTGACAACCTGTAATTTTTACGTTATGTCCAAAAATATTTTTTAATATTATCTTACTAAAATAAAGATGTATTGACATGCAAGCCTTGCAAATGGGACTCATTCCAGTGTGTTTCCGGTGCGTATTGTCAAATGTAAGTAATTAGAGACCCTACAAGGTACTGTCTTCGCTCAGGTCGACCGCACTTACACATCTACTTAGAAGACCATAGAACTGACAATAAAAGTAGAAAGGATATCGCAGGCGTCAATAAGGTCTTAGGAAAGCATTGTGGAAGTTAATCGTAGTAAATATAGGTAAGTAGATAGATAACACTCTGAGACAAAGAAAAAACATTAAGAAGTATATAGAGAATTTAAAAAAAAATAGTGAACGTATATAAACGAATCTTATAATTAAGTGGTGTCTGCCTACCCCAATAAGAAAGAGGCGCATGTGATTTCTTAATATTATTTTTATTTCTTATTTTTTATTATTTGTATTTATGATCACAGAAAAAGAAAAAACAGAAGGAAAAAAAAAATATCACAATCACATCAGAAATCACATTTCTTTTACTTAAACGTAAAAATAAATAAATACAATCTTGTCACAAGTATGTGTCCCTTCTACATTACCTTTACGACTTCTAGCCGCACATATCAATTCCCTCTGTCATTACGGTCATGGCACGTGACATTCGGCGCGCACCGACCGTGCATCAAATCACAGGTTATTCTATAGTACCATAAGGGGCGCACGCGCAGCCCCCGCCATATCTCACGCCGCTTCCGTCGTTTACGCTGAATGCTCAGGTTAAGTGCTACTTGGAGCTCGTTCGCGTTGTTTTACGATGTTAGTTGTTTATTTTTGTTATTTTGAAGATGGTTAATAAACGAGGTCTTGATTTAGAGTTATTTTATCATATTTCATCGTCAACTACTCTATGTTGTTATGTCTCCTAGAATATTATTCTTTTTTTCATTAACTAATGTTTACATTTGCCAAATATACCCAAGTCTAATTTGGAGATTGGTATAGTTTTTCTGATCTGTGTTGGTAGCTAATTTTAACAAAACTTTATCGTCGATTTGAAAAATTGGAAATTGATTTGAGAGCTCAAAGGGTTGTGAAGGTTCCAACCGCATCTAGCTGAAACTTTTGTAAATGGGAATCAAGTCAACCCAAATTGGTCAAAAACAAAACAACCTTTAGGTATACCTACAACTACCAATAGGTATTAAATGAAACAAAAACATACCTAAGGATAACTAACTATACCTACAATATAGAATAACATTGAGTACACCAATACCGTGTAACAACGCAAACGCACACAACAAGAGAAAACGGCAGCTTGGAACCCGGCGACATTACTAGAGCACTAGTTGCTCCGGATTATAGGTTTCCATTCACATTAACAAGTCGTTCTATCCCTGCATTATTATGACCACTTACTATACCCACTTTGGCCACTATCGCCAGGAAAGGTCACAGATAGAGCCTGGGAGGGCTAGATTCTTTGAAATCTTATGTGTAAATTGGTTGAAAATATAGTGATTTTGGTTGGGTTTAGGTGGAGTATAGTGTGGTTGGCTGTAAAGTTTTAGATCGGGAATAGAGAGTGGGCTTATGGCGGATAGATTAGGTATATACCTCTAATCTCATGTATGATAAGTATAGGAGAGGAATTCAGCGTTGAAAATTGAATCAGAATAAAGAATTGGGGTTGTACTGAGAGAAGTATGTTGAAATGATCAAAACAAAATAATTTTGTGCACTTTTTTAGAAAGACATTACAAATTAGGTTTAATTATTTGTTAGTTTTGATAAACTTAGTGTCTCGAAAGATTAACCTGTCACATCCCACTGACCCTTTATAAACCCAGACATAATAGATTTTCTATTGTCCTTTTTTTCTGGGATGTGAAAGACTAAGAAATAAAATTTGTCTAGGTATATGGGTAGAGCACGTAAAGACAGTTTAGTATGTAGTAGAAGGGCAATTTAAACCAATTGGTACTGCGATAATTACACCAGTATTACTGCACCTTTCTCTGCCATAAAATCAGAACAACTCTTAGTTAATAGCGATAATTAAAAATTGAATATAAAATTGATCTAATGCAACAAACGCCTGCGCAACTCTCTATAAGAAATCATTTAGCGTTAAGCGGAAACGGGCATCACACTAGACACCTCGAGATGCCTATAATTATGGCTGCCGGATATACGACAAAAACTAGATCAACCTAACTGGACTGCATGTTCCAAAGAAAGTATAACTTCCGAACATAGTCGGGTAATCAGTGGCACGAGCCGTGAGTAAGGTAGGGTTGTGTATAAGTCTCTATCGATGTCTACTCAAAATATAGTAAACATTACAAAATACATAAATCGAAAGTATAACAGAAAAAGAAATTGCCGGTAAGTACATAATTTTCTTAGCTTCTTTTACAGACTTTTACCCTTACAGACCCTCATTCGTCTCTGTATCCTTCAATCTGATTCTTTTGTAATAAATGATCTTGCATGGCCTTTCACTAACAAAGCAAATGTTTTTAAAAATCTTCACAGATTTGATATTTTGTATCTTTCAATTGTAAATATTATACGATCTTCCAATTGTAAATAAATTTTGAAATAAATTTGTATGTTCATCCCTATCTTGACTAATGCATCTGTATGATCGTATTTATAATATTTTACATCATTATTATGTTCGCAGGAAACGTATTACTATTTTATGCTTTTTACTTCGTACAGTGAAAACTATAAAAACTTTGCAGGAGCTGATTGCTTCAATTTATTTTAGTTTAACTTCTACAAAAATGTGGAATTTGAGATGCAAAATTGCTTTTTCCAAGAAATTATAAATTGTATAACTAGGTACCTACTCGTAGATATAGTAGGTAGTTTTGATATAATTTTTAAGTTCCAAGCTTTCGATATAGGTACCTAATCGTTGTACAGTCACATCACACAGGTAGACCCACCTTGGAAAGGCACATCTGACTGGAATAGGAACATAGATTAATATCGCGTTGCGTCAATTTGCATTTGCACAAAGTCTGAACAACTTTTCACCTTTTCCTTTTATTATTTTTAGCTTGCTAGGGTTCCAGCTGAAAATCAGTTGCTGTGGCCTGGAGTCGCAGCAGTATACTGAGCTGGATGGCCCTTTTAGTATCGATCGAGACCATCTAGTGTTAAATCTTTTAATGTACTACATAATCTGTTTTAATTGGAACTGAATAAAATATTTTCTATTCTATTCTATTCTACATGAAATAAGTGATACATAAACTAGGTAAGTACTTAAAGTACCTAGGATAACAGGCCAAAGAGAAAGAAATTCGGGGCATAAATCCTCAAAAACAAAATAATGTACCTACATGTATGAAATAACTGACGTTCTTAATTTCACGCGAATAAACAATCTAAAGCACAAAAAAAACAGAAAATATTTACTCCATTACAACTGTATAGTATATAATTCTCGTATCTGAACAGATTGACAAATGAGCATGGGTGCTATTAGCTCGCCAGGTGTTCAATGACCACAATAATTTATAAGCTGAGAAAATTCATAACTACACCGGTGGTCAGTAATTAAATACCGACCGTTTAGCAGGTTATATTTAAAGTTTGAATTTGGACGTGTTTGCTACGAAAATGATATCGCTATTGCGTTTTGCTGACAGTATTGAGTCCAGGGGGCTTAGCATGGCGTGCCGCGACAATTATCTCACGCATGCTGTCCTTATCACATTTCAAACTTTAGACAGAGACGTAAGCGTGACAAACGCATGACAACGTCTTCTCACGGAGTGCCATGCTAAGCTAGCAGTAGAGAATTCGAAATATAAATTTCAACAAAGGCTTTTGAATAGTGTCGAAAATCAATTGTTTTTGTAGTCATTCTAATTCAAATTTGGAAAAAAATTGAAAACAAAAGACGGCAGATTTTGATGTATTTATTTGAATAACGTATGTCGTATTAAACAGTCAAATAAATTGTTTCGATTCTACATAAGCTTTACTTATTTAATTATAGAGTTAAGAAATAAAATCATTCGATGTCGTGAGCAAATGTACTTAAGCATAATAATCTCAATAATCACTGAATACATGAATTAAATTATAATAATAATTACAATGTATATAAACTCGCACCACATCAAAGCGTTGAAGTATGAAAAATCATGCGTGCGCGCATCTCAGCACGCGCGTAACGACCTGCGTTCTAATTTCAAATTCAAATTGGCGAACTACCGTGTACTGGGCCTTATCTTGTTTTTTTATATTCTATGCTATGGTATAGAAAAAAAAGGAATGGACAGGTATAGTTAATTAAAAGTTTAGTTTTTTTTTCATTGTTGATCTAAACAGCTTTAAGATTTTAATGAAGGAGGTGCTTGTGCATAAAAAACTGTTACCAAAGCTGATGGTTGATGTCTTTTTTTTTTTAAACTAAAAGGCCTTCCATTCTACCTTTTTCAGAATAAACATTCGAGAAAATCCGAATATCCGAGTTCAAACACTATAAAAATCAAAACTGTCCCTTCGATTTCGTAAAAGTGAATATAGACGCATAGTTAACAATGTGTGTGACTGTCCATCAAAAATACACCATTTTAAGTATTACTTGATAATCGTACGTACAAGCATTAAGATTATAATTGGTCGATATCAAACGAGCGAGATAGCAATTAAAATATCTGTTGGAAAAGCACAAACGTAAGAATGCCAATAAAGTATTTCTCAATCCGTAGAAAAACTCCCGATACAATTTCCCCACATAGCTTCCCTTTACTAAGAAATCATTGGAGGCATTACCTTTTTGTCCATATAATGAATAGGTAGTGCGGACTTAGAAGTGGCGGGCACTGCGCTAATGGTCACCGTCGATAAATATTCATCGAGGCAAAAACAGCGCACGCGCCGCCGACAGCGCACTTTCTTCTTGCGGACAACGAGGGGTGTTTGGTTTGGATGAGGTATAAAAGACAACGAATATTTTTGTATGGAGCCGAACATACCTAAAGGTGCAAGTACATGAAATGTCGCTTTTTGGTGTACACCTCTGAGACTAGTGCCAATCGATAGAGAAACTAATTACATAATGTACTACAATGTACTTGGAAGACCTCTCTCTTCAATCTGTCCCTCAATGCTGAGGATCGTGACTCCATTAGATTAGGGCAACTAACTGTCTCGTAGGTTTCCATTGGAAGATAGAAGTTTGATATCATCGCCAGGACATCAAAATACGATCAGATCATCGTTTTTTTGTCCAGTTTTTTATTACCTTGTATCCCACTGTTAGGTAAAAGCCTACCCTGAATTTTCAGTTAACTAACATTACAAAAAAAAATTACATGATACACCAATTAACTTAAAAGATTAGGAGACAAAGACTGTAAAAGCTACGAAAAAAGTTTTGTAAACAACAAATAAAGGAATTGAAAGATGTCCACCTCCACCGCTTCATACCTCTGCATCCCCGGTGCGCGGAATGCTCTCGATCGCCTCAGGTCAGCCGCTGGAAAAACTACGTGAGCTGCCGATACGCTCAACTGGACCAACGAGGAATTTGCCTAGCTGTGATCCTACATGTTTCTTATCTCCTGGTACACAATATAGCAATAAAATTGCATTTACAAGAAAACTTAGAATCAAAAAGCCGAGACGCAATAATTATGAAGGTTTATCTGCAAAACATGGAACTGTTCTTCAAAATATTCATAATGTTAATGAGAATTTACCAACTGCTACAAAATATTGTTCAGGTAGAGCAGTTATTTGACTAAAAACGTAGGTCATATCGCACCTATCGCGAAGGATAGATAAGAGCACGCATGCGTATGCGCATGTAGGTAAACTCTTCATAGTAATCATAATACTCTTCATACTGTTTTACTATACAGTTCCATCGTTCTGCGAGGCCGGGCAAAATAAATTGTATTTAAATATTACTAAGTAGCGAATTAAAACAGTAGGTACATTCTTGCATTATAAAATGCCAACGAACCGACCGTATCAATGAATATTGAACCTTGCACGAAAACACCTAATCTATTCAGCTGGCTAGTCGAAGGGTCGTGACATGAGTGACAAGGACACAACATATATAACAAAGCACGATAAAAGAAGACAGAGCGACCGTCGCCGTTGGGGTCATAAGGCAACCGATATGTCATAACCTGTTCGAATGAAACAGAAGTATAGTAGACTCTATTGTAGAGAGAAGGAACGCGTCGACAATGACGTGAAGGGTTAGAAGTCAAGCAAAGTGTCGCGGCCTGTGCGAGAGAGATAAACATACCATTGTGCCATAAGTTGGTGGAAGATAGAATAATGGGGGTCAAAAGACGAGCGTCGACAACCCTGACCTGACGAGACATAGCGTGGGCCGGATTCAGGATCTAGAAGACATTTTTGAGGGATTCTAATTTTAATTTATGATATGAGAACAACACTGAAAGTGAACACCTAAAGTAAACTCTTTGCTGAAAAACGAAACCTGGCAGGATATTCCTGTCCTACTTTTCAGTTATATCATAACCGTGTATGTCAATTTTCTGATGACAGAAACATCAGCTTGTAAAAATCAACAATACCATTTTTATTTTTGGATAATTGCAATTATATTATCATTAATATTTTCACAAGCAGATTGTCTTTAGATAGTATTCATATCTTAGTTCAAAATTTGTTTTAGTGCCAAAATACGGACCATACTTTTTATGGCATCTATATTTTTTTATGTCAGATTCGTCCCTGACAGTACAGTGCACTAATGAATCGGGACAAGCGACATAATTAAACAGTTCGCGACAACCGGCCCGCTCGATGTTACCGAAAGTTTTATTTGTGGTGTCATAGAGTCACGTGCTCGAGATAGACGCGATTATATACAAACTTTTTGGAATTTATGACCGCAATTTTGTCACTGGCTGAAAACAAAGTTTGAACTTGGAACTTCTTCATCTGTTTTATGTTTCTTACATTCGGCGCGTGTTTTAAATTTGGAAGATAGGGTTGTGCTTAAGTTACTTTAATTGTTATTAGTGCGTGATATTTTTTACCAATTTGTTGTTGCGATAGTTTTTATGTGCACTACAATGTTTAACTCGGAGTTTCACTTTTCAAGTAAATTGTTAGAGTTATTGACTAAAGGTAAGTGACTTGCTTTTTAAGACTATTAACCAAATATCTTCTGTAATTACTAGTGTGTGTCAATATACAATATTTTTATTGTTATAATTTTCATTTGAGTTCGGTAGTTTGACTCTATATTTTTTGTATAAAGTAGTAGTAGAAAAATAGGCAGGTACTTACTTATGTTTTGTGTTATTTTCTGGATTCTATACTAGGTATTAAAACTCGACTGTCCATGATAAATCTTCTCTTGTTAAGTCCCTTGTTAAGAAAAAGTAAAATATTTTAATTAATCACGATAAAAAACTTACCTAATGTTGTTTTTTATTTTGTTTCAGGAAACCAGAGGGAAGGATTCAACTTAAATTCTAATAATGGTAAGATATTGAATTCATAAAACTAGGTACCTAGCAGTTGTTTGCAAATTTCTACGCATGAAAATAATATAGCATTTGTATTATTTTAATTGCAAGCTACAATATTGGAAAATTTGATAAAAATCTGTTCAGTGGTTTTTGCGTGAAAGAGTTACAAACATGTTCACATCCAGGCACAAACATTCTATAAGACACGTAGGTACCTATAAACTTCGAAATTGTATCTATTCCCCTGTCGCACCTATACGAAAATAATTTACTCCATTTACGTATGCCACTGCAAGCGCCTGCGCACGTTTTGACACCACAATGTACCTTTCACCTGCTACCTGTTACCTTTACTCAGTCCATTATCGCTAGTTCAGATATTTTGTTACTAAGTAAATAATGACCACATTTCAGGTACCTAGGTCTTAAGGATGACTAGGCTTTAAAGATCAGTGATGTTATCTGTCTTATTTATACACTTTGGTTTTGAAATCAATCGATGAATGATCAATAACCGACTGTCGATGATGATGATGATCAGTGATGTGTTGATACTGATCGACAATTTCTGATTCTATTTATGAATACGACAAACTTTGGATTGATTGACTTCGTAAAAGCGACCAGAAATATTTGGTCTGCATATTTTTTTACTGATATATTTGGCATGGGAGACCAAGATCACTCTGTCTGTAATGCCCATGATATTTGACGGCATTTTTTTTTTATGTCCTTTTTCTTTAACTCAACATAACCGCTGACCAGTAAAATTGGAAAAATTTCGCAGTCACCATCGAAACCCTTCACTAAAAATAAAAAGCAAGCAAAGGGAATGAAGCAACACTTTATAACGCGATTTTAAACCTATAGTCCAGAGTCTGAGTGCAAAAAATGGCCGCCTTATACCCTTTCACCTGATAATATACATCAGTGTGTATCTCCTTAACTGAACATTGAACGAGTTCACCTTAATTAGAGAAAAGAGAGCACGGTTTGGGGATACAGGGTGTTGGTATTATTAAATTATACAGGGTAGCTTAATCTTTCACATTCCATAAAAAAAAGAACAATAGAAAATCTATTGTGTCTGGGTTTATAATGGGACAGTGAGATGTGAGAGGTTAATAAAATAATTCTTTATTTTACGAGGCTCAATATTAACGAAGGATTTTCAGCTGAAAAAAAGACTTGTGTTTCCATTTTTTTATCAACACCTAGAAAGATAGACAGCATTGCTAGTTTACCTGAAAAAAACTAAATTTTGCACATATATCAAAACAAAACAAGGATAAAATACCTTCATATTCTGGATTCAAATGGCGATAAACGAAAAATCTAAAAATTGATAAACTACATGTTTATAATTATTTTGTGTTCTGAAAGCCTATGTGTGTATTATTAAATTAACTATCGGGGCCTAATAAAGTGTATGTTGTTGCAACATAATGATTTATATAATCTCTGCACCTATTGAACTAATAACGGTATCTCTACATTAATTTCCACAAAATGATAATTCAAAAAGAAAGTCAGACAGATATGTCTTCATACTGACATTGCTCTGTTTAAATACGAATTTAAATATAATTTCATGACGCAAAGTAAGCAATTTACAGAATAGCTTGGGGATATAATACCGCTCGCTTTACTCCGGTATTTAAATTATAATGGACATGAATATTTTTGTCATAAAATTCGCGTAAGTATTTTAAATGTTTCAAACCTTCGTATTATTTTGTAAACAAGTTTTAAGGTCTTTTGTTTAATGGTTTAAAAATGTTTTCTGTCGTATTTTTGGCTTAAATTGCCACTGTTTTGAGATAAAAAGGGTAACTTAGTAAGTAGTTTTCAGCTTCTTATTTTTAACCACTTTAAGTTGGTTGTTAATTCATGCAGTTGAATGTGACGTGGTTTCACTGGATATAGAGAAATGAATAAAATCACATCATTTACTTACTTTATATTTTCAGATAAGTAAGTATTAAGTTACAAAGGTAGTTCATACTATAACAAGTTCTATAAATAAGTATGTGCTATAGAAATTAGGTGACTTTATTGCTTAGAGCACGTTTAGAGGGTACCTTTTTGTCATCTGAATAGAATACATTCAAAATTTCCCACAAAACAAAACAACCAATAGCGTCCGCGTTCAAATTCTCATTGTTCTTATTGGCCCATCAATCGACGCATGCGCTGTACAACGCCGCGGAGGTATATATCCTGAGTTTCGATAAAATCGCGACAGTCGCGTTGCAGCCGCCACACTATCTTGATCTAGAAGCTGGCAACTACAGCCCGCGGGTCGTTTCATACAAATTGTATGGCCTATCTACTACTACTTTTGGGCATAGTTAACCTTATGGTTTTCTTGTACGATGTTCTTTCGCTAATGGGACCGATTCATCGTGTCAATGGTGCGAAAGAGATGGTACTAGATAAGAGCGATTGTGTAACCCAATGTGGGAAGTAGAAAGGGGATTATTGGTCTTTATTCCTGGGTAGGGAGATAAATAATTGGCTCCAGATAGTAGATACAGTTACTGGATACGAAACATAGAGTTCATTTGTGGTGCGATAGGCTCAGGCACTCAGTTTGCGGGTCGGATAGATAAGTTAGTCTAGTTTGGTTCGACACTTACGTATGGCAGTGCAATCAGCGTTTTCCAAGGAATAGATAACTCTATAGATAGAAAGCTTTCTTTTATTTGTATGTATTAAAAATAGAAGTTACTTTGGACATCATCAATCACTTAAGAGCTTCTCTCTCGTCTGCAGAGCTTCTTCCATTCAGTTTTGTTCTCCATTTTCTTCGGACTGACTCTGGCTCTTTCCTTCACTTGCTTCGTATTACCTATGATCTACGAAGCCTTCCTCGGTATGCCACAATTTGTTTTTGCCGTTTGTGCCGATGTATCCGATTGTAATGAAACTTTTCAGTTTCAGTTTCACTGAACAGATTGTAATGATACTTTTCAGTATTGTAGCAATACCGCTTTTTCATTTTCATTTCAGAGTTAGACTCTTGTCGGTGGAGTATCCGCCATTTAGGCCTATCCTCTGCCAGTGCTTTGACTTCTTGATACGAAATGTATCAAGAGAAGACGTTAACTTTCTTCTTCACTTATTATTTTAAGATATTGTGTAAATTTTCCAAGATATAACAATAAATGTTCTCTTTATGATTTTAATATTGAGTGTTTATGTTATGTTAGCTATATAATTATATACCCCGTGGTCTCAGAGACCTTAAACTGTATTAGTTGATATGAATTTAGATAAAATCTTTATTGATATTTTAAGGTTAGTGCAGCTGTTAAAGTAAAGTTGTAATAAAATGAAGAAAATGTTTATTGGAAGTAATCTCTTTGATATTAAAACATATAAGGCCTTTACGATGTTACCAATACCACGTTCAAAGTCGGTAACTTTACTTAATTAAATTTCTTCTTAACTTCACCTTATGCGGCAAAAAACTGCTCTTTCAAAATGCTTTGAAAGATTTGCAAATTGAGTTTAGGATTTGTAAAATGTAAGTTGTTTTACCTGCATACAGAGATACAACTAACCATTTTTTTAGATTTTATCCCTTTGCTGGGCAAAGTCTTCCCTTCCTGCTCTCCTTACTCCTCTACTGTGTGTCAGCGTTTACACGTCTTTATTGAACGACTCTGCCTATTCTTGCAATCATCAGTTAGCTCTGTAATAGCTTTCGTTTTTGCGAAAAAGCTATGTATAAAAATAAAAAGAACCATAAATTACACAATTATATATGTATTTACTTTAGATGACATATTTGTTTGCACAGCCATTGAATGACAAAGTAAAAACGCCGCCGCGCAATAACGAGCTCAAATTAAAAACTTCTCAAAATTATACAGTGAACTGATATAAAAAGCAAAAATCAACAAATTACGCGTCGATACTTGAAAGGTGCTCTGATTTTCACGAGTGCAGCTTTTAATTTTAGCCGTAAATCTTGGCCGGCCTTTCCCCGAAGTTGCGCGGGCGGCGCGACCGGTTCCACTCCTGCGCAGCCTCATTTAAACTGTAGCACATTCCACTGCCCAGTCCGAAGTTATAGTTTGCACTTCATATGGTTTTGTGAAATTGTCGTGATAGTTACCACAAAAAGTAGTTTTTTTATATAAATACTGTGAACCTGTTGCAAATACTATGTACTTACCTATTTTTCCCTTAATGGAAGTGCTTTTTAGGGTTCCGTACCTCAAAAGGAAAAAACGGAACCCTTATAGGATCACTTTGTTGTCCGTCTGTCCGTCCGTCCGTCCGTCTGTCAAGACCCTTTTTCTCAGGAACGCGTAGAGGTATGAAGCTGAAATTTATATCAATTACTCAGGTCTACTGTCCCTTGAAGCTGTGAAAAAATCAAACTTCTAAGCCAACGCAATCAAAAGATACAGCCATTTATGCCGCAAATTTTCGACACTTGCAAGGGAATCAAAACCTACAGGGTGCTTCCCGTGAACTCAGAATCTTGAAATTTGGTACGAAGCAACGTCTTATAGCATAGATAAAGGAAAAATTACGAAAACCATAAATTTTTAGTTACATCACAAAATATATATTTTTTTAATAATCTTAAACTTACTACCCATTTCCTCATAAACGCGTAGAGGTATTAAATTGAAATTCATACCAAATACTCAGGTCTATAATACCTTTAAGCTGTAGCAAAATCAAACTTCTATGTCAACGCAATCAAAAGAAACAGCAATTTAAGCTGCATATTTTGAAACTCGCAAGTACTTGCAAGGGAATCTAAACCTAAAGGGTACTTCCAGTCGACCTTGAATCTTGAAATTTGGCATGAAGCAACGTTTTATACCACACATAGAGGAAAAATTCCGAAAACCTTAAATTTTTAGTTACATTACAAAATATATATTTTTTAATAAATATAAACTTATTACTTTTTTCCTCATGAACGCGTAGAGCTATCAAGTTGAAATTCATATCAAATACTTAGATCTAATTGCCTTTAACCCGTGAAAAAAAAAATTATAAGTCAACCCGAAAACGCAAAACGCAAAAGTACAACCATTGATACCGCATATTTTGAAACTCGCAACTACACGCAAGGGAATTAAAACCTAAAGACCACTTCCCGTTGACATAGAATCTCGAAATTTGGTAAGAAGCAATAGCTTACAGCACAGGTAACAGAAAAATTCCGAAAAGCTTAAAATTTTAAGTAGTTATACCACCAAAAAAATTGTGATTGTAAACATAATTGTAGTTACAGCAATGACCGCGAGTTATTATACTATGTATGGGGAGGGCAACATTTTTCAAACGGCAAAGACGACCTCACTCATCGTCATTCAATCCCGATGTTTTGGTGAATGTAGCTGTATAATCTAAATGCGTCCTAACTGCTTAAAGTGTTATACTTATAATTAAATTCAATGACATTATTATATTTCTTATTGTTGGTTATTATCAGACAGCTTGCTTGTATTGTTTCTACTGGCGAAGTTTGATGGGACGCTGGTGGCACGGGTGGCACGCGGGGCTATTCACACCTTTTTCAGTCACCATTTACAGGTCTGGTTCAAATTTAATACTTAATTAATATTTTTGAACCAGATTTCTAAATAGTGACTAAAAAACTTAGTAAATAAATAACTTTAATAAAAGAACTTTCGCAAGTCTGCTGCAAGGCTAGTATAAGTGTTTCAGTTATATTATAGATAAATGATATGTGTTAATATAAAATAAAGGATTACTTAAACGATAAAGAGATCTTTGTCTTAAATTTATGCTCCTCCATCTTTCCCCATTGTAATGTTATGAATTTCATTTTGCAATAAAAATACCATAGTTATGACTCGATTGTCGTAATGAACGAACTTTGTAAACCTTGCAGGTTTGTACGGAACCCTCGGTGCGCGAGTCCGACTCGCACTTGGCCGGTTTTTTTTTAACTTGGTCGATGATTGCTTTAAAAACACCTCTTTAAAAATAAAATAAAAATGGGTACCTACCTAAGTTATTTACTTAAAATAAACAAAATACGACTTAAAGTCGAAATGTCGTTTAATTAACCTACGACATAAGACCGTACGTTATTAAGGTTTGCCTACTGCTTAAAATTCTTATGTTAAATTACATTGTGGCCGGAATTTAGGCTTATTTTCAGTTGCAGAAAAGGGCAAAACTCTCTATTACATTAATATCTGACACTGTTATCATCAAAAATCAGAATAACATGTCACGATATTCAGATATCTTTTTTTGCAACTACTTTACAGCCTTCCTCAGTTAAATAAGGTTTGACTATATTCTGGAAATTACCTTAATTAAAATACCCTGTGGCAATGTGAATGCAAGCGAAGTCCAAACTAAGCATACGGAAGGTCGCGTAAGTGCAGGTCCTCTTTTATCTGCGCCGGCGCTCCACTGCACTGTCATATTTCGTGCGCTCGATAAATATACATCTTTATGTTTCACCTTAATTATATATTTCGCCAAATTATTAACTTTTTTCTTAATACGTAACGGTTGGCAGGCTTTGCCGGGATAATTTCCGTGTGAACTTGGCTTAGGATCGTTTCTGTAACGATTTGGGAACTTTTAAGTAAAGGGCTGTTTTAAGTAAAAGTTTTTGCAATAAATTGTATAATTTAAATGACATAATATTTCGGAAGTATCGAAGTCATTCTTTTGCCACTGTGTTGGGAGATAACATTTTATACACAATCTTAATAAAAACCTGTAAAGGACACTTTATGTTGTAGTTTTAAAGCTTATTGACTATTTATTTGGTGAATAGGTTCAGATCAATCTCGAAGACAATCTTAGATTTTGTACCTACCTAAATAGTAAAATAATTTGTAGAAATTATACGTATCTAGGTACTTACCACAATTCTCGGCAACTTTTTGAGTTTCTTATTTACAAAATATCACTACTTCATAATTTTTATGTGATTGAAATAATATAACTTCAAGATTTAGCACTCAACCTAGATTAGCATCACTCATTTTGAAAGTCACGCCGTTTTACGCAACTATTTTATCTTAGTACTTGACATTAACAAAGTTGCGATGTTAAGAAGAAATTCAGGTCCAGCTAGGTCTTTAGCTCGGTTTCAAGTCTAGGCTAAGCCTGCCGGCGAAACAAACCTCTTGTGCAAATTATGTTTAGATATAAATGGTCGTATGTTTTTAATAGCGAGTATAAATAAATATGTTTTTATTATGCCTTTATTTTTTTTAAATGGCCACTACCATTGTGGATTCAGCCAATGATAAAAAAAATACAACTTTTACTATAATAATTAAAGTTCACTATATGGTCTATCTACACACATGCGGGCCGTGCCCGGGACGTGTCCGGGCCGTGGCCCTTCAGGAGGGAAAAACATATGTCGTCATGAGAACGTATGTGAATGAATCCATAGAAAATGTATGGAATGATATTTTTTCCCTGACACGTTCCGGACACGGCCCGGATGTGTGTAAATAGACCATAAGTGCATACGTATTATACCTACCTACATACATACAGTAGACACCCAGATTTAAAAGACAATCGAGAAATACGAATCAATAAATTTATTAATTACTAATTCTAATTTCCTTTTGGGCTGCTTATACATTACAAACTTATGTTAAAAAGTTGAGTTACACCTTATTATGCCACATTAAAAAAGCTGTAAAACTTTGATACCTATTTACTGAAATTATGGGTTTGAAAGAAATCCAATCTTTTAGCTGAAACTGTCTCTGAATCACACAGACACGGATAAAAAAATACGAAAGAGTAGAATTTCCCTGTTTATTTACCTACGAAAAGCGCTTATTAAAACAAATTGAAAATTCTAATCCGTTCGTTTCTTAACTAAAATTATTTCAGTTCCAGACGCTTTGAATAATTCATACAAAATTAGAAAACATTATATTAATCTTAACTTTAGTAGTTTTCGATGTAAATTCAGGTGCTACGTACCTCTAAATTGTATTACACGTCGCAGTATTTCACCCAGCGTAAGGTTTGCACCCTAGGGCCGCAATGCCACAGCTGCTACCGTCCACTTTCCCGTATACTACAATTAACCTGCTTGTAATCACCTGCAGGCATTACCCGGCCGATTTAAATTGCTCACTACTGCACACATTTTACTAGAAACCAGGTATATTTTGTTCCCCGCAGTGTAATGTTTTTAATTCGATAGGAATCGTGGTGAAGATAAAAGTGAGGTTGTTTTGTATGGTTCGAAGGATTAAGTGCTTATTTCCTGTAGTTCAGGGTAGTTTATGATTTTGAATGTTATTGACTTATGTTTTTTTTTCAGGTATGTTTGGTATAGAAAACTTTGCGGATTATAGTCTCCAGTTTCGATTTGATAATTCGTTATCAACAGTCAAAAGGTAAGCTGTATTATCTTCGTAATATACTTAAAACAATATCTAAACGGCAAATTATGAAGAAAAGATGATAAAACATAAAACATAAGAAAGTCGACACTACGTCATGTCACAGATAACTAAATAGTTATTTACTTTGTTACAATTTTGATCGGTAGGTTGCCAGTTGCCAGTTGCCAGTGCGTAATGTTAAATGAGGTTTTGTCCTACTAAAAAGAAAAAAAAAGAAATCAACACGATTTATGCAACAAATGTATAATTTTCACAAAATCGTTACCCAAATACCAAACTCAACACGAGACAGATTAAATAACTCATTAGAAATCTTTTTGCGTAAGAAAATAAAGAAAAAACGGCAACAAAGCTCCATACATGTAATTTCCTGCGGTAGCGCGTTTTAAAAATAAAACTAAAAGAATATTGCGTTTTATAATGAAAGCGTAGCGTAGATGAAATGATAGTAAGTGGTACGGAGGCTGTACTAGTGGGTTATCTAGTAAAATACTGTCTTAGTTTAAGAGATGCTATTGCTTACAAACTCTTGTTTATGTTTTGAAAGATTTTATTTTTGTAAAGTAAGGCTGGAGTTCAACAAATATTGATAAACTTATATTTATTTATTGATTTACGACCTTAGATAATCCAAGGTAGGTCTCAATTCTAGAATTTACTCTCAGTTTAAAGACATAACTAAAGTGGAAGCTTAGTATTAAGGGTTTACCTACAATTCAGAAGAATAATAATATGTCTGAAATGGAAAAAGATTTTCATATTTGTAGGCAATTTTCAAAATTAGTATTTATCGACGCATATTACCCGAAGCTGGTAGATACATAAATTAAAATATATAGGAGTTATCTTCTAAATAGCTTGATATAAAGCCTAGTTACAGCAGTCTTTTTAATAAACCATTCCCATTTCTCAATCAAAATACCCTATCTCACCAATCTATCCCCACCCTAACCGATATCGCAGATCTGTTATTACTCGGGCTGGCATCGTCACCGCGTCGCGATATCGACGCGTACAATTAGTGGTGTGCTCTATCGATAATTACGATCGACGTCGATCGCTTGTTTACGAGCGGTCGATGAAACCGTCTCAGTGTTAATTGGGAGGTAATTTGTATTTAGGATCGTTAGAGAAAGGGCTCGATGCAAGCTGTTGCTGATTTTAGTAAGTTGGTTTAAGTGGGCTTGTCAAATTGGCTTGCTTCGTAGCTTAGGCTTTCTAAACAATGCTCAAGTGGCGTCTGACAATTTTAGTAGCTATATCTTGAGGCTACTGCCTTTGAAAATGAATTAATGATAAGTATATAGTGTAAATACAGATAGAGACGTAACTTGCGTAGGTTCTAGATATGCACAGCACACCCTTTTCGGTCCAATCAACGGAATTTTGTTTTTGAATTATGCCAGTTTTCTTTCTGTCATCAGTTTGAATGGTCAATTTTCATCAATTAACTTCGTACATAAACCTAAAATATCCACAATATAGGTCTATTCTACACAGATCCGGGCCGTGTCTGGGACGTGTCCGGACCGTGGCCAGTTAGGAGGGAAAACAATACGTCGTCATGACAACGTGTTCGGTTGTTATGACGACGTATTGTTGTCCCTCCTGACGGGCCACGGCCCGGACACGTTGTCATGACGACGTATCGTTTTCCCTCCTGACGGGACACAGCCCGGATCTGTGTAGAAAGTCCTTAAACAGGCTTTATGGAAAGACATATTTTCATCGAAAAATCAAAGAAAACAGCACATCACCAAACATAACCTACGCTACACGAATACTAAAGGCACTTTACAGATAAGCACCTACTAAACGAATAAAACTTTTCATTTCACACGTTACCAATTTTACAACCTAATACACATTTAATTACGCAGCAATAGAGCGTTCAAACGGCCCGATACGGAAGCCGAGTATAGGCGAGACCAATTTCACGAAATTGCCTCAATGTGGAAGACAGTAGAGCACTTTAGTAATATGACTTTCATTGTACGCAACCGGTTGCGGACCGCAGGCTTTTAGGGATGGGTAGGGCAGGGAAGTACTAGCTCCTTTACATACTAGTTATTAGATACCGACGTATGTTTATTGCTACAATAAAAATCTTCAAATTTCTTCTTTTTCTTCTTATCTAGCCGTTTGTGGCTCTCAACAGAACTTTTCTAATCGTAACGCTCAGCAGCTACGAATAATTACGTAAGTGAGAAGCATGTTGCTTGAAATCAGTTTTTGTTCTTATCCTTCCTTCTTAGTTCGAAATATTTTTGATAATATCAAAAGTTTCGTGTTTGCCGTGATATTGTAACACACGTGTTTAAAAAGAAATTATAATTAATATTTGAATCATCTTATAGATCTTCAAGTTTTATCAAAGCTAGTACACTAAAGTAGCTATTACTAATACTAGCTACTAACACCAGTACATCCCTACATCGGCGCGGGCGCAGTAAGGAGTCGTAGCTGTATACAGCTCATACGTAACACCGTTATTGTTGTAACGATGACAGCAGCCTCACTTACACAACTCATCTTACGTGGATTGTCTCCAAATTGAGATACTTAGATATTACTACATTCTATACCTAGATTGGCGTTAGGTTACAAGTTATAAGGTTACGAATTAAACCATATTGATCGGAGTATTATATGATTTTACGGATCTGTATCTATACTGGGTGTAACAGAAAGGGGGTATAACGCCGAAATACAGCGATAGTCCTCATGAAACTGAACAGCTTTCCCCAAGGAACATGGGTCGTAAATCGAAAAAAAAAGAAAAAAAAAATGTTAAGCTGTATCTATACTGGGTGTAACAGAAAGGGGGTATAACGCCGAAACACAGCGATAGTCCTCATGAAACTGAACCACTTTCCCCAATCAACATGGGCCGTAATGGAAAAAAAATTCGCCTCCCCATACAAAATATCCGATCAGCTGATCGAGTAGATAAGTATGGGCGATCCAAAAATTTTTTTCGAGTTACGACCCATGTTCCTTGGGGAAAGTTGTTCAGTTTCATGAGGACTATCGCTGTATTTCGGCGTTATACCCCTTTTCTGTTATACCCTGTAGATACTGGTTTGATATATCAAATCTTGAAAAAAACCGCTTTAATAAACTTTTCACACTCATGGCCGTATGCTTTAAGGCTGCAAATACACTACGATTCTCTGCGCTGTGGGTGCCAGTCAAAAATCAAGTATTCGTAGTGGTATCATAATAAGGGCTTGTTTCACTATTCACAGACAAAAAAATTCCTCTTTATCAGTCAGTAGGGTCTTATCAGTCAGTATAGTAAATTTTGATGTCAGTTCTAAAATTGTAGTTATTGTTTTTATAAAATAAGCAATTTTGACAGTTGATTAGCTATTTGTATAAAAGATATTACTTATGCACTATGATTTACAAAACTACAGAGAGTAAACAAAAGATCAATAAAGCATAGCAAACAGTAACAAGGTAGCAATTTGTCTCAAGTCACCTTACGGCATTATTCGTCAATGCTTCCTATAAACTATACTTATACGATGATGTAACTATCAAAATAGCTGCATGTTGACAAAACACTGACATAGCGGCACGGGCGCATTGTCATTATGCAGATCATATCGTGATGACGAAATTTGATTCAAAATGTATCGATTGAGCAATATGCCCTCGTAATAACAGTTTAAACATACGTCAAGGACAATACGCTGTCATTTTCATACTTTAATATTGATTGATGTTTAATGTCTTTTCTTTTTAGCAGTTGTATGAATTGGGAGTTGAAATTCTCGTGAAATACATAATCTGTTTTATATAAATTATGTGCAAAAGTATTGCAAGAATATTATGAAAATATTTATTTATTATTTAGGTAGAGTGCAAAGTCTGGCAAATAATAGTTAGGTACTTATTGTGAAAATATAAAAAAATATATATTAGGTACCTACATAGGCAGCTCATACAAACACGCACGCTCATGCAAGTTGCACGTTACATTAATTTCGATAGGACTGCGCTTTGCAACGCAAGACTTCGATTTTCAACGGCTTTCTGCCCTAAGCTTTAGTAGCAGAACATTTTATTTGATACTATTCACACTCACACTAGTCGGGCGACGACACTCCTATAAGTAAACATTGTCATCCGACAAAAAACCGTATATGAAAACTGGCAACCAGTAGTTAAGCCAGTAGCCCGAATACAGATACTTAGGAATTCAAAATACTTACGTAACATGGTCCATATTTACCTACATCCAACTATCGGCCTTGCCTTTCCTATTTAACCCCTGTACTCAAGTCAATTACACTAACTCATTGGCTCTTTATCGATTGTCCGCTGATAACTGTTTTAGATCAGCTGTTCTCAACATTTGTGGGTTTCTAAAATATTATTTAATAGTTATTGTAATCTAGTAATTAATCTTGACTTTAATAAATGTTCGAAACTCCATTGCAGAAATGATCGTTTAATAATTTACCCATTAGTAATTGTGATGTCTTTTCATTTTGACAACAGTAACAAAATCTTAGTGGTACCTACGCTAAAGACAGATTTTATAACTTCTTTGTTTATATCATTTTATCTTCAGCCATCTACTTATAAGGAGGTAATATAATATTACTTATTAGCTATATTTTCAAAATTAAGTACAATAAATATATTTGTATATGCATAAAGTCCAGTTCGATGAGATCACCAAAGTCAAATTAGGTATTTAAAACTATAAAAATACATTGCTCCTAATTTACGAGCTGTAAGCCTTTAGGGTTAATTTAAGGTCTTCGACCCAGGGGTTAAATACGAATAAATATTAATACCTAATTAACTATTTCTTAGCAGTTTTCTTAAGATGCTTATTGACATAAAAGTCAATTTATTTTTAAATCTTAGGTACCTACTTTTAAATCACCATTTCCATAACATTTTATAGACGTCTTTCTAAGATTTAAAGGTAGAAGGTTAATTACTATAACCTAGCTTTTATCGTGCTTCCAAATGTGTATTAAAAAGATATTGTTGGTCATGATGTCAAATACCTAAAAGGTAGTTACAACCCAACTATCTTCCATGTGACGGACGTGGTGTCACTATTCAAAGATTCTATTTAACCCAAAAAGCATGTCATTGCGAAGATTCTGTTTAACCTCAAAGAACTTTAAGTAGTCATGCATATTTGGGTCCTACATAGACCAAATAAAAGAGGGAATAGAAGTTGTGTCGTATCAGGTGCTCAAACGTACGGCAGAGCATAGAGAAGAGTAGCGCAGACTCCACCGACAAGAGCCACGCTCTTTTTATGATAATGTTTTTTTTTTATTAGAAATCTTTAAGAATTTAAGTACGTTATTTATTTTTATTCCCTGTCTATCGTACAGGCGAAATAGGATAAATGAAGATGGAAGTGATTTTCGACGTGCATTTAATAAATACCTACTATTATAAGTTAATTTAAAAAAAATATTATAATACAAAACTATGAGCACCACATCCCGGATCTATTTATTTAACGAGCATCAGTCAGTCACAGTCGTGGCGAACTCTGCCCTAACAATTAACATTGAATTAAAAATGTCACGATTTCTCAGTTATCTGCTTTATTCACCTGTCCCTTACAACCTGGGTAAGGATCGGGTTACATTAGCTCTAATTAAACGATGCCTTCTTTACGTTACTTATTCGTTTAGAATCTCATATAATTATGCTTTCATAAGTTAGTAGGATGATTATGTTATTGTCTTACATGAAATATGAACGAAAATATAAATTGGTAATAATTAGTTCTAATAATTATGATGTAAATATGAAAACTTCCTTTTGGTAAAGTAGAATTTTCAGTATTTTCTAATCGTTTTGAATTCGGACGTACATAAAAAAAGGATAGAGTAATTTAAGTAAGTACCTGATAGAGGAAATACCTACTTAAGGTCTATCTTCACAGATCCGGGCCGTGCCCAGGACGTGTCCGGGCCGTGGCCCGTCAGGAGGGAAAACAATACGTCGTCAGACAACGTATCTGGGCCGTGTCCGGGACGTGTCAGGGAAAAAATATCATTCCATACATTTTCTATGGATTCGTTCACACACGATGTCATGACGACGTATAGTTGTCCCTCATGACGGGCGACAGCCCGGACGCGTTCCGGGCACGGCCCGGATCTATGTAGATGGACAAATCTTTACAAAACAAATTTAAGTAATATACAAAACGTTTAATATTTATAACACGTCATCAGACAGACACGTATCAATCTAAATGGAGCTATTAAATAGATATGAAATTAATATAAAATCAAGGTAAGCTGATGTTGAATGTGAAGTAAACAAAATTAATAATAGTATCGCTCGCTCGTGCCGCAGTATCGTAGCATTAAAAGCACATTTATTACTGCCCTTTGAGCTAAATCAGGGACGCTAAGATGACGCTTGCTTCATTATTCTAATATCATTTTTCATTCATGATTATTGAAGATTCTGAAAAATCTTTAAAATTGAAACAAGCTGTGTAAGTATGTAGAGGTATTTATGAAGGTTGCTATATTTCATTCATAATCTACCTATGAATGAATACAATTATACGAGTACCATTCATAAGTGCGTTAGACAAGTCAATTGGTGATTTCAAGAGCTTAAAGGCCGAAAGACTACCTATACAGGTAACTACGTGATTAGGATTAGGATTTTTTTCGTTTTTATAAGGTTTTTAAGGGAAAAGGAAGAGAGAAAGACCCAGACGGACGTTCCTAGAACAGGTGAAGGAAAAGGCGGGTGTCATGTCGTATCAAGATGTTAAAAAGAAGGCAGAAAATAGGGAGGGATGGAAGAGGCTCCACCGACAAGAGCTTAGCTCTTAAATAAGAAGAAGAAGAAGGTTTTCAACACAAACTGCATTCCATAAACAACATAAACATATAAGATCCTAAGTTAATAAATTTTTAGAAAATTAGAAAACCAGCGCAGTTTTACCGCCCGCCTGCGCACGCGCCGCCCGCCATCTTGTTAAATCCGGCACGTTGCCGCGAAAACCGCCAGCCAGCCTTCAACGACCTTCGCTCTCCGACCGAGAAATACAAAACGACCAAACTAGCAGAACGGAACAGCCTGTATTAGACCTTAACGCCCCTATACAAGATGCTAGGAAACCAGAGAAATAACTAATAGGTAGCAAGTTTGCGCCGTATCTTATACTAATGGTAGTGTTGTGATAACGGGTGCAGTGAAATAGTTATTATTTATAACAGTTTCTTGCTCTATTTGCCTACTCCTTTAAGACTTCCGTAATTTAAGGTAGATTTGTGGTGAAAGCGAGCGGTTTCCGTCACTTATCCTACTGTTTCTGTAGACAAACGGAAAACTGCATTAATGAAAAGCGTGCTAGGCCAGATAACCTAAAGGAAACATGAGTATATGATTACCAAGACATTACAGTGATGTGATAAGTTATACCTACGCCTACGAGTTCCTACTTACAAACGAGTACTTACTAGGTATTTGAATCGAACTGTTTCAAAACTTTGATAACCATTCAGCTGTGACCCAACTCTTTAGTGTCTAATGTCTGGTTGTACGCGTGCAATTGTCCCGCTTGTATACGATATAATACGTACTCTAGTTACCTAGATGTCAAAACCTCTTATGCTATCCATACACCAAAGCCTGGCGGCATGCCGGCGGTTTTACCTCATACGGATGGCAGCTGTCAAAAAAGCCGGCGGCTTTGGTGTGTAGATACCATTACATTGCAAAGAAATATAAAAAAAAAGAACATTTAGACTTTAGTCTTAGACATTTAGACTAACTGAAACGAAACGTTTCAAACTAGTTGCGTCGTGTGTGGTTTTCTAAGGAAGTCTATAGCAGAAACTGCGATGCAACTTAAAAGTAACTAGCAGTTTCAGTTGCGTTGCATTTGCGTTTCACCGTGTGCTGTGTTTCTGGCGCTTAAGGGAACTTCCGTCATTTTACAAACCAAAAGTGAAACGGTCTAGCGTCGCCTATTGCGTCCCACGAACGGCTACAAATTAATTCCTGGCAATAAATCCGTCAAGCGCCAATTTATTCACCCAGCACTTTGTCACATTTATTTTAAATCGGTACATATTATGACTTTGGTTTACGACGGTCATTTGCACTGTTTTGCTCTAAACAGCTACAAAATTGTTCTATTTACATTATTACATTCAAATTTATGTAAAGGTCTTATATTTGTATCTCTAATATTGTCGAGTTTCAGAGTTTGTGTCACGTTAAGTTGGTAAAGTGATAATGATTACAATTTAAATATTGCAAGATAACAAGAAAGTATAAGATTATACTACAAATTTAAAATGTTTTGAATGGGTCAAAAGAAAATTCACAGTTTGATTACTTTGAACCAGAAAAATCAACGACTACAACTTACTAAGTTGACACGTTCTCGCGTGTCTATAAACGAGTATCGTTTAAGCAAATAAGAGAAAAGTTACCTAATGAGATCAGGCTTTAATCATTGGAATATGGAATAAGTATAACATTGGAATATATCTAACTCACATATACCTATGATCTTACACGTACCTACAACTCTACAGTCTACATTTATCCCCTTAAATTGGCAACCTCCTTAAATATAAATTAAACTCCTTTTTCTCAAATAAAGCTTCCTGATTGCACGCAGCGGGATCCTAAACAAGATGGTTTGTACTCGTCACACCTACCATTTAAAGTGGCGATAACATCGACAAGATGAGGAGCAACCTCCAACCCGTAGTTTAGCTCTACCACAGGGGACAGTAGTATTAATGAGAACGCCGCTATCGATGAAAGAAGAACTATTTGGACTTCAAGAATCGAAAGGACAGACGAATGATCCATATTTATCTATACACGGTCTATACTTTTTAAATATCTAGTTTAAATCAATATACTGGATCTGTAGTAAGTGATCATCGAATCAGAAATAAACTATCAACATTAAAAACGTAGAATATGGTGTAATGTTGACGAAAGTTGTGAACACAATCAATATTGTAGATTATAATTTTGCCCATATACTTATATCCTTAAAAGAACCCGCTAAAACGGTTTATATAAATATATATAAACCTCATAGTCATAGAGTTCAAAGTTCTTTAAAGGACAGAAACTGGTCTCCACCAGTATCCGATGGTGATTTGCCTCCGAAAATCATCCGATAAAAACTTAACATAACATTCAGACATGAAAAGCAGACTAAAAAGCGAATCCTGTAGTAAACATCCAAGGTATCTGTGTACAATAAATCGCGTCGGTATACGTATCATCACGCCCATGGCTTTGCTCGCCCCGATGGCCGGTTGCGAAACATTTTTCATCTAGCTTCCTGCTTTAAAGATTTACTAGTGTACAGATAAAGGGCAATCTGTTGCGGGTCCGGAGGCACCAAGGTGATTTTGGTCGCCTTCTTTTTCAATTGTTCTTTAACATAAAAGTTTCAAAAATCCCTCACATAGGTAATTTTCCTCTTGCTAATTTTATAGGACTTACTATGCCTAAGAATTCAGTTGGTTCTCTTACTTATTAGCAGTGATTTTAATTCAAAAATGGTTTCACTTAAATGGTTTCACTTAAAACTTGCAACCTTTATTAACATCCTACAGCGTTAAGAAGTCCATAGTTTCATAGGCCCCTATTTAAGATTTCCACGCTTCTCGGCCGGAAGAGAAGTTTTTACAAAACGTAGGTAGGTAGGTGCCTATATTATTCCGTAATCCCAAAAAATAAAATAAAAAGATAAAAAAAAAATCATTTAAGAAGTTTATTTATTAGATAGGTAATTTAGATGAAGTAAATAGTCTTCTACCGCCAAAGTTACGAAGACTCAAATGACTCGTATCAACCCTTCCGTGCACAGCAATTTGAAAGAGGCTGATAAAATACGCGAGACAAAACGCAAAGACTAAAATTACATCAAACGGGTTTGTCCCTTCAAGCCATGGGCCTTTATCCATCAACATACAGGGTGAGAACATTTAGGTTTGATGGATTTAGAATGATTCTGTTTCAAGAGTAGTCGTTAGTCGTTTAATGATTTGACAATTAATTTCTTACAATTTGGTTTTCCCTAACGTACCTACTCGTATTACGAGAGCTGAATTTTGGAAAAAATCTGAAACTTATTCTAATACAGTACAGAATTAAATTGACTTTGATAACTTAACTTTTACCACAAACCACCGTATTGCCTATTTTTGTTTTCGTTGTTATTTAATAGATAATATCTATAGGTATTTTCTGTAGATACTGAACCTTACTATAAATGAGATCAATCAAGTGTAGGGAAATACATTCTAAACATATATTTTTTTCTTCAAATCCCAATTTAATGAAATAAAATTTTTCGCAACCAATTCCGTTCCACTCTGTATAAGTTATACATTATTTACGCTTATAAACGTTATCCCAGTGCTGTCCAGTGGCGATACGCTGACGGGTCGCGGTTAAGATGAAGATAGCCGAGTTTGCGCGCACAATTGTCGCATCGGTGCGCCTGCGCCGCTATTGTATAGTGGGAACATGCCCTTAATTGCACGCAGGAATAAATTAAAACAAGAATCCTTGCATACGGAGTCAGGATGCAGGTCGAAGAACTAAAGAGGTAAGTACATGTATAAATACATAAGTAGTTTGATTCTAACTTTATAGGAAGAGTTTAGGTTATGCTAGTCTTGTATGGGTAAACCTTGGATAAATATTCGACTGTCTGTATTGAATAACTATTATAATTATATTTTTTATAAATATTATAATACATAATATTACGTGCCTAGTTGAACAAAAACATTTTAGTCATTTTAGCCGGCTCTACGTAAAATTAAAGTTCTATGACAATTTTACAGCTTCTTCCTCATAACTTTTAGTTCGCATCTTTTTACAATGTAGGTATATTGAGACCGAGACTTAACTTTCAAATATTTGTACTCATTTCAATGTCCCTCATTACCAACAATATTATCTCCTGTCTCTACCACATCTAGCAACTCTAACTCCCGGTTAATCAGCCAGTTCGTTAATTGAAATGCGTGTAAATATTCACGGCACTTGATTATGAAAGGAAAGAGCCTTATTAAGAACAGCTTACAATGTACGCTCTTATTATTAGAGTTATTCTACCCTCTTACTGCGCTTGCGTGGTCATAATTTGCACTGGAATCTCAAGTATTATAAACTTAACTGGACTTGTTTTGTATAGATATAGGAGATCATTAGACGCTTTGTTTCTTATAGCATTGTATCTAATTGGAGACCTAGATAAGTAGAAGTACAATAGAGATGATGACTACATTCAAAAATTCAAAAAATAATTAGTCTGACTTTTAGGCTATTAAAAAATATTTGAAACACATTTTTTACCTGATCAAATACATAAATAAATACAAAGATACAGAGCATCAAAGTTAGAGTGTGGGGTATTGACGTCATTGCTAGGTAAAATCGTACTCAAACGTAACGTTACGAGCAATTTTAACCCAGTGTATCTTTGTCATTTTAGTTTAAGAGAAAAAAGAAAAAACACGTCGAATATTTTAAAATAATCTATGTGATGGACTAAAAATTTTACGCTTGACGCTTTGTTTCTTATAGCATTGTATCTTATTGGAGCCTTAGCTTGAGTTTAAAGTCATTCTATGGAAAAAATCGAGAAATAAATGATAACATTTTCAGTCACTTCTAAAAGGCCGTCAATGATGTAAATAATGTGTCGTCTTGTTTTGTTTTTTGACAACAAAGGGATTATCTGTAGGTTTATGGAATAGAGTATGTTTATTTAAACTGTTTATTTTAAAGATCGAGACACGAGTACTTTATTGATTTTTCATTTTTCCAGATTTTTTTAAAGGAGTTCTTAACAAAAAAATTCATAAAGAAACTCCGTTTTCCCTCGCCCTAATACACAGCAAATATAAAATATAATCACATCTCACTGTCTACAGAAGCGTTATATCAATGGCTAGTACATAATTATTACCTATTGCAGTACCTAAACTAAATTACTCAATACGTCTGGAGGCTTTATGTTTCCGTAAATATGTTTAATTATAGTAACAAGACAACTATTAGACTTACAATTTGGTTTATAGTTAGCATAACCTACATAGATTTTGCTTGCAGTTTTTATAGCGCGGAAATCCAAAATGATTTGAAACATCCTTGAAAAAGCTAAATATTTTTACCATAATAATCTATTATGACGTCTATGAGTATGATAGTAGTCTTTTTACTCTTATTAGGGCACAAACGCACCAGCGGTTGCGATGCGAGTGCGATTTGATATAAAAAAACGCGAACAGGCAGAAGGCGGTCGACTCACGGACCTCTTTTTGGCATTAAAATCTCTGGCAACATAATCATAACTCAAACGGATGCTGTGATGCAATCTAGCCTTGATTAACGATAAGTTTATTTCTTAAATTGGTAATTACAACTAAAGACTATTTTTGAACAGTAACAACTGTTACGTAAACTTATTTATACATATTCAGTGTTACAAACAACGTAATAGCAATCTAAAAATAGCTCGGTATAATTTATTACACGACTATTTAAAGCAAGATAGTAGGCGTTGACAAAAATGTATTAGTGAATTAATACAATAGACGCAAACTTGTCAACAATGAACCGAATTGTCTCAAAAAACATCAAAAGAGAACAATAGAGGCTCAATCAAGTCACAAGATGTTCGTATAGCCGATAATCAATCTAGTTTTACATCTGATTAGGTGCAAATTACAATACAAATAGACTAGTCACGATCCTCAAGGTGAATCGCGGAAGGGACGCAACTGCTCTTTCTTCGCTTCTCGAAAATGGATTTTAAAAACTAAGCAGTAGAGACGTTTACTTATAGAATCTTTAACTCTGTTACAATGTTTCATCTCAAACATAGAATTTCCCTTAAAAGGTTCTAAACTACCGCTTAAAGGATGATAGATTAGGGTTTTTATGATTGATACCGTAAGGTCCAATTAGCCTTCTCTCAATGTTGGCACTTACGAGTTTTTCCTCACGAACATAAGCCAACAATGTCTCTCTGCTTACGTCAAGGTGACACGAGATGTTAACTATTGTATTAGTGCTAAATATCCGTGACCTTATGCTGTACAAAGTTCACTCGGTGCACAGATGGCACGACTGAGCACACGAACGATAACGCTACCAAATAAAGTGGTCGGAAAATTCTTGGAAAACTCCGCAATGTCGACGGCAATTCGCTACGGTCGGTTACAGGATAACCTACGTCAACCTTCGCGAATAAATTAATACGTAGTATGTACACTATTGTGTGCACACGAAGATATAATTAACCGAAATGTCAACGAGGTCAAACATTGTTTGTCGACTAATAAAACACTGCATCGTTGTTTATGCGACGAAAAAGTTGTTTTGACTGCTGCTCGGCATGGGTATAAAACAAAGCGAGCGAAATGAATGTTTAAAAGATAATGTATTTTCTTATATGGCCCTAAAAAAACAAAACTGATAAGTAGCGGGGGCGCAACAGGTAGGCAGCACACAGCCGCGGCTGACATGTGACCGAGTACGTACCAATACAAAAGAGATCACCTGTGCTACTCACGCGCACATTCGCGGTTGTCATAAATCTGCCCAACACGAACAAAATGGTGCACACACACACTCGTAGCTCACCTGTGTAACCTCTACATGAGAGTTCAGGTCGGTAACGAGCTGACACCACACTGGTTTCACCTGCGCGCGCGCCGGTGTGCGTGCCAGTGACTCAGTGTGTTCAGTCGGGCCGATTGTTTGGCGCGCTCAGGTCGCTTTGCTCTGCTTGGACCAAGCCGGCTGCCCTGCCCGTCGCTACCCACGTGTGTGGACTGAATGCTAGTGATAAGTGCGGCGGACTTCTGCCTGCCGATAACGCGCGTCCTGGACTAAACAGGAAGCTTCAAGCGCTCGGAAAAACTTGGAAAATTTTCTCCGTTTTTCTTCAACCCTGACTCAATTAGATTATAGGACTGTGGTGGACAGTGTGTCAAAGTGAGTGGAAGTAGGATATTTGGTTCAGACGTCAAACTGAGGAATTACACAGCGGGAAACATTCTCCTTTACTTGAAAGGTGAGTTTTCCTTATCGTAATTTGAATTCGGTCAAATTTCAGTCGGTAATTGCGTTTTGATAAAATAATGCGACAAAAACTCGAGTTGTTTTTAACTGGTTTTTATATTATTGATAGAGGTGATGCGTGTTTAAGTAATTAAGGATATTATACATATAATAGTTATCATAAAATATCTTTAGTAAAGACGGGAATGCGAAAATGATTGAAAATTGAATGAAAACATACTACGCTAGGTTTTATTTTAAAGTATTAACATTTTGTCTTAATATATTACCTATTCTTAAATCAATACAAATTATTTAGATTCTTGTTTACCTTTTTATTTTAAATATAATGGGTGCGTTGCCTTAGTCAGATATAGATATTTCAATGCAAATGGGTAGAAAAAATTAACAATTTTTTTAACCAAGATTTTCTATTTTTCCTCTATTTCACTCTACCTATTTTGCAATGTTACTCTTACACGAGATCGAGAAGGAAAATTCTGTTGTTGAGCACATAAAAATCTGTTTTAGTGCCTTGACATTCAATGTTTAAGTAAACTATTAGGTTTTCCTTAACAACAGAGTACATAGGATGCCATTTTCATAACTTTGACATGTTATGTCATTGTTTAATGTCACAAGTTTGTCGCCATTTATAATGTTTTCAATTCATGTTTAAGTTAGGTAATCTTCTTAATGTTAAACTAAAAAACTTACCTATCACGTATTCCCGTTTTCACCGACGAACTCCTAATGTAAGACCCCTAGTTGTAAGTTGTACTGCTAAGGGGTCGTTAGGAGTCAGTGAAAACGGGCATTAAAGGTAGATACGCTACTTCACAATTTGGCAATACTTTTGCGAAAATACCGCTTCAGCGAGTGGAAGCTCTCATGATGTTAAAACGGAAGTTATATCAAGACTTTAGCCATGAACTAGTTCGTATAATTAATATTTGCTTCCTAAATTTTAGTACGAATTATCGAAGCTATTTCTAATGCTCAGTTGAATGAAAGCCTTACAACTAACTCTATGCATAATTAGAATTATTTAACACGATTTAATGACTTTGAATTAGTAATAAGGGAACGAGAAATACTAATTTCTATTTAGTGCCAATTTATTCTACAACGTCAATGCTTTAAGTAAATGAAATGAGTAAGGACGTCTATAGTCTTGATTTCTCCGCTTTAATTATCGACAGTTGCTTTCTAAAATAATTAATGGCTAAGGGTTCAAATTTATTGCCCGTCTCAACAATTTCCACTTTGAGTGAAAATGGTGCTTGTCACCAGGATATTTGTGAGAGTAATATATTCGTTCCTTCATTCGCAGTCATTAGGAAGCTCCCACACTGAATATTGCATGTCATTTACAATGTCGTCTCCAGTTTTAGGGGCAGTATAAATTAGGAGAATAGTTTACGATACGTATCTTAACAATAGGTAAATATATCTTATACTTATACTATGGTGATGTTCATATAGACATAGGTGTTATTTATTTGTTTATTTATTCATAAATGTCTGTATTGGAGTGTAATGTAAGTTTTTCACTAAAATACATTCTTTCAATGCTGCCTTTGTGGGGTTTGCCAGAAAGATTGCCTTTACGAAATATGATGTAACTTTCATATTGACATTGACGATGTACTTATTATCTTTAAATTCTCATAAATTGAAATAAAAGGGTATACATATTTATTTCGTTATTGCAGGCCCTACATAGAAAGAGGTGAAATCTAGAAAGCATGATAGTTAAAAACCTACAGTAAACTATGATACAGACGAAAATACATTATTAAAAGAGCACATCAAAAACACTTAAATAATTTACAACATATGTGTAACAAAGTACAAGTAATTGACGTCATCAATAATATTACCGAGGTAATTGTTGGTAATTGGTCGTGGCGGTAGTTGCTACTACTTGGGTCATGACGCACGTTGGGCCGGTTTCAGAAAATCATGGACATAAATAATGTAAAAACTTGTATATGGTTTAATATATAGAAAAGTTGATAATGATGAAATGGGGTATATAGATGATGAATATAAAAGACGAAATGTATAGAGTCAATGTGTATTTGAAGCTGTGTTACTAACAAGATTTTGGGTAACGGATATCTTTTACCACTAGCAATTTTTCGAAATGATGTATACTACTTGCCATTCCAAATGGTAATATTATGTTTTATATGCCAGAGATAAGATTGTAGACATTGATAATCGAAAACCATACAAAAAGTCCAGTTTTTCTTAAATAACATGACATCTTATAATTATTCATAACTTAACGTAAACAATTACAAAATTGCTAACTTACTGATTTATATTTAATCGCCATTAATAGCAATTGATGATAGAAACAAATATCCGCAGAAAACACTTCACAATTTCCTATATAAGTACTATAAAATTCAAAAACAATTTATTCAAAATTGATAACTTGTTCTAGTACACTTTTTGTCATAATTGTTTTTCTTCTATACATCTACTATGTCCACGATTTTCCTAAACGTGACCAGTGTGTGACGAGGCGATCGTGTGAACAGTAGTAATTAGTTAGGGTCGTTTCTGACGATAGGTATTGTGTTTAGAAGGTCGGCGCTGTATGGTACGGTTGTATGAGAATTTTAAGGTGTCAACTTGTGGACTGTAATAGATTACAATCGGGCTTACTTCGACAATGTTTTGACGTTTCTTGACAAGTTTTTTTTTAACTGGAACGGGTTTTTTTATGTGTATTATATAAATCTAATTATACGTAATTTATAAGTAGGCCACACAGAATGTTATTTAAACTTTCGCACAGATTTTTCTATGATTTTGGTATGCTATCTTGCACTGTTGTTATTCTGGCAGAAATTAAAAGATGATAACATGTTAGCATCTTGCCTAATCATTCATACATGCCTTTATTTTCTTCTATTTATTTCTATTTCAATATCTTCTATTTTTAATTCCTTGTTGACTTCTTACACAACAACTTCACCACGTTCAAAATAATCCCCAACAATACATGAACCTACAGAGTTACTTAAATATTCATATTATAAAAGTACTTAAGTGTCGGACAAAGGTAACAAAAGGTGAACTACAACAATGCGTACGCGCACGGCACGCGTCTTCCCACATACCCTTGTCTATGTCGCGTATCGTCTACTTGAATATTAACACGCTCGTGTCACTCCACTTCCGGGAACTTATGACTCATGATATCAAAATAATTTGGGATCGTCTCTACGATTTAATAGTTTTAGGAAGGAACTGGTTAGTTACGGTTACGAGTATTAGTTATTACTTATTAGTTAGGTACTATAATGAACATTTTAAAGAAATACTGAGACGGGCTTGCATACAAGTATAGTAATTAAGTAACACCCAAGTAAAAAAATCTTCTCTGAGCAGCAAACTGAAGCAATTACCTTTTGCTAAGCAAAAAATACTCTTTGCTTCAATTTAGAGTCGACTCTACATTTGATTCAGGTTTATTTTTATAATCTTTTTAAAAACAAGTGGCACTTCTCTTCGTTAAATTCGGTTCCAGTGTTTCATAATATCTATCTAACTACGAGTATATAGGTACCTATCTTGTCGAAGTCGTATTTGTCGACGCTCATATAAAAATTGACAGTTAAAAATACATATTAATAAATCTGAAATCACGACAAGGTACGTGTTGCTAACCATATATTACTCGTATTTCGCAAAAATATTAAAATAATTTAAAATGTACTTTTAATACTTCTGATCTGATTTAAAAAGAGTGAAGGAGCGAAATATATTGACAGCGTACATAAACAGGTTGGCAGTTGGTTGCGCGGGCGCGGGTTCAAACCGCGAGTGTCGCGTTACAACCGCAGCCGCCTCTGCCGTCTTTACTTATATCACAGTTACTTAACACTTCTTATTATTATTATACTTTATATCGTATACTAGAGGCTGCCCGCGACTTCGTACGCATTAATCGTCATATTTTAAAAAAAAACATGATATCTCAAAATTATCTCTGGGCAATCACAGCAACCCAATGGCAACCAACCGCCAAAAGACCTCGCGGCAGACCAGGGAAAAGGTGGTGAGATGAACTGGTTACCTACACAGATGACTGGGCAGAGGCGGCTCAGGATAGAAAATCGTGGAGAAGGAGGAGAGAGGCCTTTGCCCAGCAGTGGGACACTAATAAGGCTAGATAAGATAAGATGTGTTATTCTGCTATATTAAGCTACAATGTCCCAAAATTCCTCAAAATGTATTTATTAGTTTTCGCGTGAAAGAGTAACAAACATCCACTCATCCATCCGTCAGCACAAACATTGATACGAGTATCTATAATATTAATAGGATTATTTTTATTATACTTTATAACGTATGTTATGTATGGCTGATTGTGGTACAAAATGATTTTGATGTTGTAGAGAGAGTCCGTTATGCAGAAGGTGATAAATTAGGGCCTTTACACATTGGTGCTTGATTCACACTTGACTTGTTTCACGTTTAATATGGAGAAACACGCTAGAGAATGTAATCAGAGTATTTATATCTAAAATTAAACGTCATAATGCAAACTGACTGCAAAAAGGTTCGTAGGTGAGGATTATGATTTTACTTTAACCCCCTTATTACAAAACGAGTTTTATTAATAAGTAGTCCTAGAATAAACTCAGATAAATGACGTTTTGGCTATAGACAACATGTCAAAAAATGACGAATGTGTAACTGTTTATAAGAATTGTAAAACTTTATTTAAAAAGAGCAACCTTACAGAGTTTCTAGCTAGGTTCTTCTCTGGGGGAAACTGCACCTTGCGAATCTAGCGCCAGCTTTAAAAAAAATACCTATATAAGTAATAATGTAACGGTTTCAAGAGCATTTTTTTTGCCTATGAAATAAATATATTTTTGACTTTGACTTTGACGTTAGTCCTAGGACTATCTTTAAAACTCATTTTGTAATAAGGGGGATTGTGATCAGTTCAAAATAATGTAAAATCAAAATTCACCCTGCATTAATTATCAAAATTGTATGTTTCTACATGTCGGTTATGTCCAGGCATATCTAAACGTTAGATACATTTTTGCAGCTGTCACACCCATAAAGTCTTTAAATTGAATAGCAAATAAATTAAATCCAATTTATGCTTAACAATTTAAAACATGACACTATAATAGCACCACATTTTTAGTAAATACCTAAAATCAACAAAATCAGTTTATTTGTCCACTAATATATCTAGATTATCTTTGAATTTATGATGTTAAAATGATGGATTTTAGAGTGGGCGTTTGTAAATGAGATGGACATTACTTTTTTGGTGGCATTACATAATGTAGAGTGAGATAGCACCAGTGATTTAAGAATCGCCAAGCTCTAGTTTTGAAATAAAGTTGAATTTACTTGCAACATTGTGAGTTATGTTCTCATATTTTAAGAAAATTCTTACGTTTTGTTCTTTATTATCCGTCCTAAACGACATTGACATAAGGTATTCGAATTAGTAACATAGTTGCAATTTTGAATCATTTATACATGGGTAGGTAAGTATGTAATAATAATTAAAAATGTACATCAGAGATCGCGTCTCATTTGTTGTACTAGTACGACAGTTGAGAACATGCACTACACATTGTTGATATTCCAAATTCAAAACCAAAGTCCACCTTAAACTAAAGCGCACATAAACCAAACCAAATTCCAGCTATAAAGAACCTAGTCCATCAAAGAATTCCTCCAAGTCAAACCACAGTTATCAGCTATAGACACCCATCGAACACAAACATAGAAATGTCGTATGCGAGGGCAGGCAGTGTCGGTAAGGTTATGCGGATGCCCGCGCTGCGCGTGCGCCGACTGCAGAGTAGAGGCCCGAGGTCAGGCGCAGGCTCGACGGTTAAGTCTATACGGCTGGGGTTTTGATTGTTTGTTTGATTGAAGATTGATAGGGTGTTAGGCTAATAGATACTTATTATTATATCTATTTTTGAATGGATTTTTTTGGTTCTTAATATGATGCAAAAAGGAAGTTTAGTAATTATCTAAGTTAAGAAAGTTACTTAAATAAGGATGAAAAATACTAGTAATGTTGCATTGTTTAAATTTCTATGTAAAAAATATATTATATCGCTAAACGTAGCTAAACGCATATTCGCTTTATGATCTACTTGGGATCTTTGGGTATAAGTTACTGATAATACATTACCTTCTATCGCATAATAGACTCTTAGGTACATAACTTAGTAAATAATGCTTTTAAAGAAATATGATCTACCCATGAAAATGAGTTGAGAAATAAACAAGCTCACAAGTTATTTATGCGAATTGATAACGGATGCAAATAATTTGTGAATCTATTTGATACTTGTTCAAATGTGACAGAATCAAGGCGGAACAATAAATTTTAATCGTTGAAATTTTCCAGGCCATGACATGATACCAATGACGCCAAATTCGCATTTTTAGTACAAATCCGTCTATAACAGGAAATTGATCAAATATTAATTTTGATAAATGATTTTAGTGATGAACTAGTTTAATGCTTAATGGTTCATTTAGGTGGATTTTTATTGATTAATTTTATGTTTATTTTTCTTTTAACTTCGTCTGTGACCCAATTTGTTGTATGGCGACAAATTTTCACGCAGATATTAACGTTTTTGATGAATTACATTTTAGATAACTATCTGCAAAATAAACAGAACACAATGTTATAAATAATTTCCCTATATATTTTAAAATCAGCTCTAAGTTCTTTCGTATTACGTATCACAATTTACAGGCAAATAAAATAAAGCATAGTAAAGTTAGATGCACACTGTAGACAACAGTAAACCAATCGAAAACTTGATGAACTGTCGGTGTCAGGGAATAAAACAAAATGAAATAAAACGTCTCAGTGAGAAGCTGCTCGGTGGTAATTCGAGATCACGACTCGCAGACCTGTATTTGGGTTGGGGCGGTAAATACGTTAATATTTTATCGCCCCTGATTACTGCTATAAAATGTAACTGTGTTCCAGATTGTCATGATGCGTAAACAATGAAATCGGAATAAGAATAAAAGTTGCACAAGACTTTGCACGAGTTTTATCAAGTCTGTCAACGATGAAACAAGTATCATACTTTTGTGAGGCTTTGTCATTTAAGAAATTAGTATCTATGGCACAAATGTTTTTCTTATAAAAAACTTTGTCTTAATATTATCTAATATAATAGGCATTTTAAAAACTCTACTTACATATCATCATCTATGTGATTTTCTCCTGAAACGACCTTGAAAATTATCACTTTTTCCATTGTTCTTATTTAATTACCGCCCTCTAACCCCCTACCTCCAACCCTGCACTAAATTTTTATTGGTCGTTCCGCGCAACCGATCTACAGGTGGAGGTCGCGACCGACCGCGACCGACCGCGACCAACTACGTGACAATCTGATGGGAACGCGTGGTGGGCACTGATAGTTTCCTGGATAATCATTGAAATTGGTTGGTTTCCGATAGAAGCTGTCATTATGATCAGTAGTGTGGTTGATCGTCAATTGATATTTGATACAGATTTCTTACATCGTATCTTGAAGTTAATATACGTCAAATCGGATTGATATTAGTCGTAAACATTCTTAAAATAAATGACGCATAGTCGCGCATTTTCTGGGTTTACTTCATGTAGTCATTTCGATAAGATAAGGCAACTAAAAGGTGTTAAAATTTTAATGTATTTGAATAGAAGTATCACAGCACCTCTGATGGGATCTTTAGTGCACCTAAGTACTTTCATTTAACATTACTATTTTCGCGTTTAAACCATTTGTTATACATATTAAAATATAAGGCACTGTCAACTATTGTAATAACATCTTGTAAAACCTATGGTGTGCAAAATAAAGAATTTGAATTTGAATTTTAAGTAAAATCGCACAGAACTGTAGCTGTGCGATTTTATTTATTCCTTGTTTGAATTTATGAAATGTAAAAATATGTATCGTAATATTGATGTTTGATAAAATAAATAAGTAGGTACATAATTAAAGTCACTTAAGTTCTCATGTCTGATACTGTCATGTGCATGCTGTTATTAAGAATCATTTGCTCGAGGGCTACCTCCAAAAGTGTCAACTGTCACTTTAATAAATTAAATTGCTTTTTTAAGGGCCATCAGGCATGTTTTATCTGTGCAAATGACATTTGTCATGTTTTGATTTTGGTTCATGAGACACATGTTTTGTAATGATCATAAAATGCTCAAATCATGAATGTATTCCAGGTTTTGTTAATTGATTTGGTTTTATGGTAATTACCGCCTCACTTATCTTAATTTATGTGATCATCTACCTCGATGAAAAAAAACTGTCTCTATTTACCGTAAAGTAACAGTCTCTTTTCGAGAACTCCCCATCTCTTTTCGAAAATCAAACTCGCTGCATCGCTCTTCCAATTTATTCGAAAACGCCAATTCCAAATTCGAAAATTTGAAAACACGACCGCTTTTTACTTGACATCGTGCAATTACAGTCGGTTTACTTTTTTGGGGTTTTCGGCTTGAGTTTGTGATGTTTTTGTCCACATTTCTTAGGCAGAACAGGTGCAGGTCACGTTGCACGATGTCTCTCGATGTCGCTCCAATCAGTCGAGCTTCTTTTTCTAAAGCCGATTGGACACGGGGACAGGTGGAGGTCGCGTCAAGTGTCCAACTCACGAAATATCACTTTCTTTTTTTACATTGTTCGAAAACCGTGTGCTCTTTGAACTGGTTTTAATCGGAATTGTGTAAAAAACTCACTGAGACATACCTAATGCGGGCGACATAGAACTTACTCCAAAAAGAGCGCCGATATTAAACGTGATAGCTATAATTAAACTTCGTGCAAAGGTTTTTAATTTCAGAAAGTATCATAAGCAATAATTATGATTATTAGGTAATCAAGTCAATATTATATTTTCTTGAGTATAAAAAGTTAACGGCAAATGGCATTTAGTTTTATAGTGGCCAGTTTATGTTTAATTGCATGCTAAACTTACAGATTTTTAAATCAAAGTATTTAAACATGTTCATAAAAAGTCAGTTTGATATACTTAAGTGTAACAATTTTGTCTCCATCTACATTTGTTTGTTACCCAATCCTCTGTCCATTTTCCCATCGTCCGTGCATGCGACTCAGATCGCGTGTTCCGGATCATTGGATCAAGTTCTATTTTATTTTATTGCCCGTCAAAAATTCCTTGCAGCAAAAACAGACTGGCTTTAAAAAATATACTCTCAATACCGAATTAAGCGACTTTGGTTTTCGAATCGATTTTTATGTTGTTAATTAAACGGTACAGTTATAAATAAAGCGAGATTACCAGTTCTGAATGACATAAAAAGGTCAAAAATCAGAGCGAAAGTTGAAAACTTGCGACGCGATGCAGTGAACGGCGGAAGTTTCATATTGATCCAGTTGATCGAAGGCCTTCTGTTATTATGAATCCAAAAATGGATGGCAAAAGACCCGTACAGTTCAGGTTAACTGTTTTTGCGCATGACGTTTCTTCAGGGTGATATTGCATCATGAATTTCGAAAGGTAATTACTAATTAGAGTCTTTTTACTCAATCAAAAAATCAAATAACTTAGTTATTTTATATGTAGGCATGATTTGTAATGAGATAAAATGTTATGTAGGTACCTACCTATCTTTATTTCGTATCTCTTCTACTTACGAGTATATATGTATATGGTGTTTACTTTAATAACATCGATCTTTGATATACATAGGTAGTACCTATGTTACATAGGTATAGGTACCTAAGTCATATACTAGGTACTGTATTTAGGTAATAATTAAACCAATCTCTCAATTAAGCACATTATAATACTCCTACATTTTATCCAAGCCATACTACTTATTCTTTACTTTAGCGAAACTCTTACTTTGTCCCTTTCATTTATTAGTATACCTACTGCAAGTTGCAACTATGAGGTAACAGGGACAGTTAGATCACTTTCATAATACAAGCGACACAATGTGAGTCAATAAAAACAAATGATCGTATCAAATGGGTCTGATTGCTATCTCGTCTACGTTTAAATGGTCAGATTTCAGGCTTTTTGTAAGGATTTGTGGTAAAGTCTCTGTTTTATGGAGTTTTAAGTGTTTCTTACGATTGTCGTTTGTCTTAAATAAACGGTGAGTGGGACAATCGACTTTTTATTCTGAAATATTAGTAAGTTAGACCGCCTAACATCAAAATAATAGATGTCTGTACTGAAATAGTCATCATCATCAATCGTCATCAGTTCTTTTACGTCCCCACTACTGGAGCACGAGCCTATTCAAACGAGCGTGATAAATAAGTAGTAAGTTTCCAAAATCAAATAAATTGCACTATTGCTACAGTACTTCTCTTTAAACATACGGAAAACTTTACAGTTTGAAAACAATGAAACGTTGAAAAAATCTATTTGCCAAGTTCCTACTTCCATTAAAACATTTGAAAAGCAACTTCAACGCCGCAGATAACAATCGTTCATAAGGCATGCGTTTAAACAAGCCAGCCAACTAAAGTCAATAACACTTTGTCTACTTCACCTGCGATTTTAAAGGAAAGTCACTTTAACTTACACAAATTGACCTTTGAAGCATTCCTCTGCGTTTGAAATATTCTTTAAGATTTATTCATTAACATGACATGTCAGAGCTCAAGTTAAGTAAGTGTAGTGGTATTTAAAAGCGCAATTTCACGGGAGTTGCATGTAGACCGCCCAATTCTATTGTGGTCTGTAATAGCGGACAATTATAAAGACACGCGGCTTGTCGCACTGTTTGCCTACCGTTTCGACATAAAGTTTGCAACAAGTTTATTTGTGGTCGCTTAAGGTCATTTTTGAAACTACATTGTGTTGTTTTGGCAGATAAGGTGTTGGAAATTATCAACAAAGTAGCAATGGTCGAAAACCATGAGTTAGTTACTTTTACTATTTTCGTAATTGTGGCAATTTATTTCGACAATCAAGGTGTGTTCTCTATTGATACTGTTCCCTAAAACAACACCTGTCTTGGCGTTCTGACAACTTTATTATTTCTAATAGTTTAGTTTAGATAATCTCCGGCCAGTACTTAAAGCACAAGTCTATCCGTGTGGCGAGTAAAGAATCCAACCTTTAAACTATTTACTTCAAAACACTTCTCACAGAATGAGACAGTCTCTTCAGTCTTTCAACTGCGTAAAGTGTCAATGTGCCAGCATAGCTCGTTAATACAAAGAACTAGGCCCAGTAGGCCTACTATGAATTTACCACAGAGTAGATTTTATTGAACAGAAAAAATAGGAGTTAATAAATGCATACATTGTATTGATCTGATTTAATAGTTAGTTTCAGGGAAACGTTTCAGGTAATTCACAATATTTCAGCTTTTTTCTTTTGTGTTTTGTGTACAATACAGCACTTATTGACCGACTGTAGTTCAATTTAATTTTAAAAACATGTACCTATTTGTAACGCCAAAGGTAATCTTAATAACCAAGGAAATAGGACTAATAGAGGTAAAATGCAATTTTTAAAGGAACCTTTAGTAAAGTAATAATTTTCATACTACCGGTATTGATTTGTATTAAGTTGAGTATACAGTTGTACTTCCAGGATAGCAATAAATTAGATAAATAGAGCCACAGACCTTAGTAAAGTTACTATCCGTCACTATTCCTTACAGAGTTTAGTTATTTACTACGACGTAAACTAGATGCAGTGTGACAATAGGCTAATTGACGTTTGGGTTCCGTGATTGAGTTAACGATTTACCATTCGACACTAGACTGTGTAGAGAAGGACTTTTGTCAATTTTAATACTAGATTAGCAGGTCTCATTGTTTAGTTTAGAAAGATACTAGAAAATACTAAAAACATAATTTAGCATTATAATCGGATATGTTTAATCACTAAACAATATACTTTAATTTTACTCGTCTGATACAAAAGTTACAATTTTAATTAAACAATTGTAACAACGACTATAGTTGCAAAAATTAATTCGATTATAATTAAGAAGAAGTCATTCGGACTTCTTATTTTAAATAAATGAAATTAGTCTGACAAACATTGAATTGCTTCTGGATGGATCAATAAATAAATAAACATCATAAATAAATTCAAAACATATTCCTTACAAAAGGTATACTCCTTACTCTACTTTTATACTCTATAGAACTCCAAAAAGAAGATAACCTCAAAATATTTGATACAGAATTCAATTAAATACAAATAGATACATGCTCCGTTTTTTATAGCATCTAAAATATTTACGACTTTTTAATTATTTGGCGCTCTAAAAACATCTTGTGTTTCCTTACAAATATTTATAAATAGTCACCCGTTTGGTGGTCATTTGGATTTTGGTCGCATATTTTAGATTATTATCTTGATCAGCGATTAGTATCTATATAAAATATATCGAAATAAACGGTAGTTATTTATATCAGTTTAAAAGAAAGTGATAGGTAAGCTAAACCGGCGAAATAAATAAAAAGTAAATGGATACTTCATCATCAGCTCTTTTACGTCCCCACTACAGGGGCACAAGCTTACTCTCATACGAGAGTGATATTTATTATTGTTTTAATATTGTCAACGATAAATTCTATTTCCTGGCGCAATAAATGAAGACACAGCAAGGAACACAAATAAGAATAAATTCATTCTATATTTGAATTATCTACACAGTGAACTATAGTATCATACTTTTCTAAAGTGTAATAGAAACAAAAGAATATCAGAACAAGTGGAAAGGTTCATAAACTTATCATTTGTTTATATTGAACACTAAAAGCACATACAGCAACAACCACAATGAATTCTACTAATATTACCTATAAATGTCAATGTTTGTGCCGATGGATGGATGGATGTTTGTTACTGTTTCAAGCAAAAACCACTGGACAGATTTTGATGAAACTTGACAATATGGTAGCTTATACATCAGAATAACAAATAAGCTATATTTTTTTGAGATATTTTGTAAATCTTCCAAGATGTAGCGATAAATGCGTACGAAGTCGCGGGCAGCCTCTAGGTCTGTTATAAATATTTGATGTATAGCTTCATTGAAGTCAAGGCTACGTCGTTTGCGTCTACGTCAAATGATTTGTTAAGAAGATGATTAGTAGAACGGAAACAGTTCAGGATGTGTAAAATCTGTTTTATAGCTTAAACAGGCTAGTTAGGACTATTACGGCAAACGTCATAAATGCGTCTTAATATTTGATTCTTTGTTTTTTCTTTTTATTTTATTCGGTAAATCTACAGCCAACTATTATACCTAATTCACGACATAAGAAGTAAATAGATGATGACAAACATTTTTTTTTTCAGTACCTATAGGTATTCCTTTCTCATTAATAATTCTAATTCTTGTAGTCTATTTTGTTATCTGCCAATCTGTTTATCAAGTTTCGCAATTGTTCTCAACCATCACACTGCTTTTGCTAGTACTTAAAAGTCCAGACCGTTGTTTATGAATGTGTAAAATCGGTATCAAATCAGAACTAATAACAAATATTTACATACATACCATCGAAAAACATAACTCTGCTTCTGGCGCAGTCGGGTAAAAATACAGCTTATTTTCACTGTACCTACGTATTTATTTTCAAGTATTCACTTATGTTATGATACAATTTTCTCTTATTCAAAATTCTACTCTACAAAAATAGCATATTACTAGCATTTATTTACCCTCAATAACAGTTCAATACAAATACACATAAAGTACGTAAGTCTATTAATATTACACTTGCGGACAAAGTAAGGTAAGTCACCTCAGTGTAGTGAAAACGTCACATTCCTTTGTAGGTATGTTAGTGCGTGTTATGTTTACCAATATCGAGTCTTTGTGTGACCTTAGCGGGAATCCGAGTTACTAAAACCTCTTTTGTTTTATTTTACTGATATATTTAGGGCTACATACTATTTTACATGTTTGTGCGTTTTTACACCGTTTTAAAAAAGTGATATTAGCCAGGGTTATTGACCACTGGAGCCCAAGTCTGCTTATTTGAAATAACCTCAGTTGTGTGTCGGCATAGTGTCAATGGCATTTTTTTACACATTTGGTATTCTGATAAACAATGGCTTGTTTTGATTGCGACTAAATGTGTCAAAAAATTACATTGACACTCTGCCGACACACATCTGAGAATACTGTAATTTTGAAGACTTGGGCCCCTGGTGTTTTTAGTAAAACACTGTTTGTGAGCTGTAAGTTAAATTACTTTCGCTAGCCATGTCCCACTGCTGGTCATAGGCCTCCTTACTTGCTTTCCATTCAGTTCTGCTGTGTGAGCTCGTCTCGCTATCTTCGTCAGTTCATACATTATGCGAGTATTATCTATATTAGTGTTATTTGTATTAAGTTTTATAGTTCACTAAATTTTCTTTAGCACCTTATTAACTTTCGCATATAAAATAACTTTCTTAGTAGGCCACCAAGGCAAAGGTTAACCAATTCAATTTCCAATCAATTTATCTCCATTACTCTACCAGTAAAAACACATATAGAAACAGTAATATATCATTATTTTCTCAATCAATAGGTACTTGAAACTTTAGAGGTGTTTCGATACACTTGACGCCACGTAGAGCACACGAAATCGTGTCACGCCGTACACTGCATTGCAAAGAAAACGTATACGCCCAAAATACGAGAAACGTCCAAAATTGTGTCATATTTTCCACTCGCCGCCAAAGGAAAGGATACAATTTGCGAACTCTTAAATTATCTCACGTAGTGCGCACGCAGTTAAGGAAAAGATAAAATTATGTCCGAAACTCGAGGAGTTTCTTATTTGGTGCGCAATTTAAACGAGAGCATATCGTTTTCGTTGGTAATTTGATTGTGCAACGGTTATAAGAGTTGAATTATGTGCATTATAATTTACATACTTGTTCAGAAGAACGCGACGCATTGAAAATAAGTTGTAGTTATTATGGTTAATACTTACATTGGGTTAAGATAGTAATCTATTTACTAACATTATGGTAATGGCACATGCTCGTTCGACAATTCAATTATAGAAAGATAACAGAAATAAAGATTATCCTGTTTAAAACGTACGAGCTAAAATGCGTTTAAAACGTTATTTTTTCAATACTTAGATACAAAGTTAGTAGATATATTTTTCTTCCTTAATCATTTAGCATGTTTTTAATTTCCCTGTCCTCCAGTGTACACTAAAGGTAATTATTAGTACAGTTTCCACACGCCCGCGTGACAAATGACAGTTGCACCTTTGTGTTTTGACCTTGTGTGTAACCCCGCGACTGCCTCACGGGTCAAATGTGCCACTAAAATAAATGGCCACGTCGGGATGGATGTAAAAAAATTACTATTTAATTGAAACGCGTGTTATTAATTGGTTGCCTTTGTAATTACTTTGGCGATGGTTTTGTGTGACGTCAAAAATAGCTAGTTACTAAAAGAATTGGAAGAGTATAAAACTTATTTTCTTTATTTCATCGCTTTTGACTTGAAGACGATCGGTTTACAACATTATCTGAGGATTATGTAAAGTATGATAAAAATACATATTTTTGTCAGACCGAGAAATTTCTTACTTATACAAACTCGAGCACCATTATTCTTATAAAAAAAGAACTACACAAATAACTATTTATTCCTGATTGTCAAAAATCCACTCTCTCTTCAACTGAAGCAACTCTTGCGTAATCCAGGTTAATTTAAGTCTGTAACTTGTCAAACGTTAGACAAAAAGGCCACATCTTGTATGTACTGGCAGTGTCATTCGTTGACATCACACCTCAAATCGGCAGAGCACGACTCACCTGTTTGTCATTACGTCGCTCATGACATGTCACAGGCTCCAAGGGTCAAACGTGACTTGCATCTTAACACTGTTTAGGGGTTAAAAATATAAGAGTATGTTTTGTTTATTACCATGCATTTATTTTGTTTTTGTTTGTTGTTGTTGATTGTACAAATTTTGCTGTCAAGGTGATAAAGAAAATAATTTTAATAATGAAACTATATTAATAAATAAATGGCAAAAATGGTTTTGGAATATAAAAATGGACACTGGTCAACGCAGAATAGAGATAAACAGAGGTGAGAAGAGAGAGACACTCATTGCCATTCAACAATGGTACAAAATGAGGTAACTGGATGCACTAAATAAAACATTCATAAAAAACAAAGTTACATAAGAATCTGACAACTAACTGACATTATAAAGGTTGATAACAACCTGTCACATATACGTAGATCACATTCTATTTCCAATATATCTTTTTACTCGTAATTTCAGTAAATAATATAATAGTCGCAATTTCTGCCAATTACTTGCAAACAAATGACTAAAGTCAACAATATACAATTTCGAGTCATATTACTTGTCACTTCTGTAACCTTGCTCTAACGTCGAAGGTCATGCAAGTCATCTAATCAATATTTCTATGTGGACATGACTATTGTAAGGAAGTCTTTTGTATTGAATTCAATTGCTAAAGAGGTTAAGCTAAGTTCATAGTTTCATGTAAATTGTCAAGCTGTGACCCCAAGTTACAGTAAATATTATGTTTTTCATTAATTTCACTTATTTAAGAGTCAGGCTCTTGTCTGTGGAGTAAATGCCATCTTTGCCTCTCTTCTGTCAACAATTTGACTTTCTGATAGGTACGACAAACAGTTATGTTTTTAAAGTTGCCTGGAAGATATTGCTACCTAGCAATAAGGCCGCCTGTTGCTTCTCATATTCTCGTTTGTGTCTGTACTTTCCTTATATCTTTGTGTGCAATAAAGTATATTTGTATTGTATTGTATTGTTTTTATTCATAAAAATATCATGTCGTCTTTTTCTTATTTCTGACACTGATAGTCTTAAAGAGTTAATATAAGTGTTAATGACCTTTTCTCAAATTGGCTGTTATAAGGTTAAGAATTGCTTGTTTTTGTGATTTCTCTGCCTTCTTTATCTAGGTATAGTCGAGAGCAGTTAACCCCTTACAACCTGTTACAAATATCGCCCGAATGCCACAAGGAAATACGTTGCCTCTGTGTGCTGAATGAGCTCTCTGTACTACTACCGATTTCTTATCAAAAGAATACCTAAACTTAAGTTTCGACCTTCAACACTTGGAAGGTCGCATGTCATCTAAATGTGTGTTTCTGTCTCTACATATACAGTATTGTGATAATTGACATTGCAAGAGGCCAACGTATCTCCTCGCGACCTCTGTGTGATCGACTGGTGCTGTATTATGTAAACTTATTGTTATATTCAATACATGTAACTTATTATTTCATTTTTTGAAAGTATTATCTGATTTTGTCGGATTCTTTTTTTAAAGAAAGGCGTTTTTACTTCATTGTCGTGATTTAGGGTTCACGTTTTGGCTATAAATGGCTATAAAATAATTAATATATGTATATTATTATGTTGAAAGAGATGATATGTAAATAAAGACAAAATTCTAATTGTTACAGATATTGTATCTAAAACAATTAGAAGCTGTTTCACCATTTTCAGATAAAATTTATCCGACAGATATTTTGTACCTGTCTTACATGTTTCTCATGTCACGTCATGTTTTATGAAAAAGGTTATCTGTCAGTTAAGTTTTATCTGTCAGTTGTGAAACAGGTCATTAGAATAAGATCTTGAAATACTTTTGAAAACCATAACATAACACTTTTGTCTTTCTATCTTTATCCATAAAAAAAAAACATAAACGTTCGTGTTACCATTTCCACATGACCTTAGTTCACTCAGCTAACTCTATTCACTTATGTTACAAACATTGAGTAAAGTAATTCATATTCAGTCATACAGTTGGCGCCATAGTGTCGCGATACGTTAAACATTTCTTTTCAAAAGACCATTTTCCACTCGACTATGTGTACGGAAATGTTTAAGATAGGTATTTTCTTAACGTGAAAGTGAAAATATTGCAAATAGTACATTAATTTAAAATAAAGAAAATTTAATCCGTCTTTTAATCAAAATAAGCTTGTAAACCCGATAAAGATTTTAGAACTTATGTAAACAAATGACTAACGAAGCAAACATCAATAAATGAATGCTCGGTAGGCTAACTAATACATCTCGTATAATTTTTTAACAAAATTTCGTATAAAAATGAGTAAAAAAAAAGTAAACGTTATTAGTAGAAGAGGAAAAATAGCTCTTTAAACAACTATTTAAAAAAAATACTTAAACGTAATCGTCACGTGAATTAGCAGCCTTATCATATGACCTCTTTTCTAACCTCTAACCTGTGCTCTAAAATGTCGTATAACACATTACAAACAAGCAAAATTCACCTGTATCACCGTAAGTTGTAGTTGAAAATGGTATGGTGAAGTGACGTTAATGTTTTCCATTGTTATCATCAGTTTCATGTTTAAGGCATCTCGGTCTCAATTTGAGTTTATTTTTCAACATTTACAAGGTATTCGTGCGTTTTTCTGTTGCTTACATTGTGTCAAGTTCGTTGCATATTTGAAAGACAAGATTTAGATACATTTAGTTAGATTTATTGTCATATCTCGGAACACTTGTAAATACAATATCCTACAAAACATTACAAAAAATCTAGTCAAAAATATTGTGTTGTTATCATTTCAAAAAGTCGTATGTTCTTTGTATGGTATTAATAATATAGGACGTTTTAAAATAAAAGCGATATTCTAATAGATTTAGATTAAAAGTCGAATGTTTTTTTCAAATGGAACTGAATATACAACCTTCTGTTTTGATAATGATACCATTGCAATTCTGATATAGCCTAAAAATGTTAAAATAGCACAAATAGAACTGAATCTATGATTTCCATTACAACCACGCATTTTCCAGCCTTCTACATGCAGATACAAAGACACCAAAGCAAAATAAACTCGAGAATTGATAAAACAATCGTGTAATATTACCGAAGACCTCCCTGCACTATTTAGATTAGTAATATCTTTATTTGTAAATTGTATACCCTTTTCTAAGTGTTGTGGTGTTTAAGGTACGATTACAAAAAGAGCGTATACGATACGCTTACTTCTGTACGCTGAAAGTATATTCTTCAAGGTAACAATATTATCTAGCTCATTAGATCACTTTTAGAGCTCCGTTTACGGTAGATGGTACAGTCTATGTATGATTTTGGTATAATAGGTTAGTTTTAAATGTATTGTATATTATTTACTTGTTGGTTTTAATGCAAAACACACAGTTACCTGCTTTATTAATAAATAAATTACTCTAGAAATAGTCTTTACGGTTTGGAATGGAAAAAAGTATTGTATAATAATAGTAATGGGTTAAATTGCTTTGGATGTTTTACTTTATGTACTGAGCGACGATCACCCGCTGTTACTAACACCTTACCTTAAGACCACACTGTTCAACACCTACTAGTTCCGAATAAATTTGTAGTTCCAGAAAGAAAAGCTTAAACAAGCCTATTTAGATAACTGAATCAAATCTTACCAATTTCTTATTTAAATCTCTCAATTTTCGAGTTGGAGACAATACAAAATGGTTTTTTAAGGCACTTCGGTTGATAAAGTTGTAATTTTCGATGGTTTTATCTGTCGAAATAAAGTCAAACGTGTGTATGTTCTGAGTGAATTTAGATTACAATATTAGCATTGTTTATGTTTTCCTATGAGTGACTTCAAAAGGTGTGTGGTGTAAGAGATAAGAAATTATATATTTAAAGATCAATTTGTGGTTGCGGCTTTAGATACAAAGGTTTCAAAAAACCTGAAAAATATGCCAACAGCCTTTATGATTAGTAAAAACTGAAGAGTTAACAAGAAATTATAAAAAATCATAACATTATTAATACTGAAATATTGATTTTATTAACAGAGAAATATGTAGTACTTATACCTTTCCTTACCTAGCTGACTATGAAAGCACTAATCACTCATCTATTAAAAAAACAATTTATGCGTTAAAAATCCTACCTCTTATGCCCTATCCCACACTGTGGCACGAGCCACGCGTGGGGCCAAACCGTGGGCGTCCAAATAAACATGTCTCAGACCCCGGCACTTCTCGTAAAGTGCGGTGAGCCTCTGACGTGGGTTATAAGTTCAATGTCTTCATTTACCGTGGTCAAGAAGCCTTATCTTTATCTAGTGTAATACTTTTAAAAAGGAAATGTGTTGTGCCAAAGAACAAAATAGTACCAACGAGTACACTATAGAGATAGAATTGTAATTCTGAATCTTCTTTGTTGTTAAAAAATAACTAGGTGTCGTATTGTTTCATTTTAACAGGTACTATTCGGTATTCTGTGCCTTTGGTTAAGTTTATCATAATTAAGATTTTATATGTAATCAATTTAGTACTGTTAAAACTACTGTCCAACACAATGTAAATTGTCAAGGATCAATAAATAACATTAAAAACTATTTCAAATCCTGCTTTAATTAGACACAATTATATGTATTAGTAAGTACTATTTTTTGTGTTTATAGGTACTCTTTGTAGCACAACTATTAAAAATGTTTGATTTACTGAGATGTCTTTCTGCAATCTATCCAAACATTGCACAACATTACGTCTTGCTAACTAAATACTCAATCATTAAAAAACAAACAAAATTTTTAGTGTCATAACTGCACCAGTTTAAAAAATAAGGTTACACTCATTATCGTATACCTTTATCACAAAATCAATATGCAACAGACACATTTCTGTCAACACTGTTGAGTTCGAGAACAAAGAATGACCTTTGCAAGCTGACCGATAAATTAGCTAAGTTGCTAGATAAGTTTATATTACTATTGGATTGACGTCATTGTTAACGTAGATTAGGAGGGTAAGTGCTTACACTTGTTAAAATTTTATAGATCTTCGGATCTGTTATGATCTAAGCCAGGGTTTCTCAAACTTTTGGCACCACGTACCCCTGTTAAAATTTCCAGGTGACAGCGTACCCCTAACTAACTAATTAATTGTTCCCCCCCCAAAGAAAATAATAAAATTGACTATTGAAGAAAATAAGGTTTTTATTTTAAATAAAAGGTAATAAACATAGTGCCAAAACAAATGTCTTTTTAATATTAATGTGATGGATGTGCTTGTTTCTTGTCGCAAAGGGATTCAATTTTAGGTGTAATTTTGGCCAATTTTAACCTCAATGCTGACTCGGAATCAAGTCGATTTCTGTACTTAGTTTTTATCATGACCAGGTGTGAAAATCCACTCTCACATAAGTATGTTGTAGAAAAGGGTAAAAGGAAATTCACCGCTTTGCGTGAGAGTCCGGAATACTCTGCCTGTCTAGCTGCCCAAAAATCTATCAAAGGCATCGTTTTGAAATCAGCTTGAAGAGTTTCATCCGCGGACATTTCTATTAATGACTCCTGTTGCTTGATAGTCAAACTAGATATTATGCTCTCGTTCGTGACCGCAAACGGGTTACGAATCCAGCCATATTGAGCATGATCAATATCCGGAAAAGTGCCAGTTATCAAGCCGCCATTACGTAAATCTTGTCGCGTACCCCTTGCCCTCGAATGGCGTACCCCTAGGGGTACGCGTACCCCTCTTTGAGAAACCCTGATCTAAGCTTTCAACAACACATCGTATTCCTCGTACGAAATTATTCCACCGTTTTACGACAAATCAGGGGTCCAAGTCGGCTAATAGCCTATGTTGTGTATCGGCAGAGTGTCAATGGCATTTTTTGACACATTTGGTATACTGCTAAACAATGGCTTGTACTGATTGTGACCAAATGTGTCAAAAAATGACATTGACACTCTCATTGACACTCTGCCGACATACATTGGAGAATATTGTAAATGGCAGAGTTGGGCCTCAGCACTGTCAATGATGTAGAGCTAATTATACGGAATCAAAGAGAATTACCGACAAATTACAATATCTAAGGGTCAAGCTATAAATGTATATCACGCTTAATTTAAAGACCTATAAATATTAGCATACTAATACTGTTCGCGCGTTATACAGCCTGAAAATTTATTGCATATCTATAGGGTGAGCGTAAATTATGTAACAAGGTATTGGTCCTCTTCTTCCTATCCTCTAGAAATTAATTATGGTCTCCATAGATACAGCTAGCCTGCCATTTTGCCGGTATTAACTTAATAGTTTAATCTTTTCTCTACATCTTATATTCTTATCCTAGTACTGTTACGATGTCGTTTAGGAAACATAGAGTCTTCAAACTATCCTAAAGATATTTGTCGAAATATTTTTTAAAATGGTGCCTACCTTTCATAAAGTCATACATTTCATAATCCCTATAAAATACAGGCTAACTAGGTATTACTAGTTTTGGTCTTAGTTCAATAGAACTTATGATGTTATGTCATTTTTATCTCAAAAATGCCAACTTAACACATAAAATCTAACTAGTTTCAAGTAGGTACGTATCAAAGTCATAAAATACCTAAAGTAGTTATAAAACTATAGCCATATACTAGGTAAATAACAATCTATGACATGGCATTGATTGAACCTATGATTGGCTGTAAACAGGTTAATGATGACCAGGTCACGACCAGGTCGTAGTTACCTGTGCAAACCTGTACTTTATTTACTAAGATACTTGTTTACCTATTGTTTGACCTAAGGTCACGCTGTAGGTACAAGATTATTATGTAATGTTCAGGTTTTAGATGGCAAATAAACATAGTTTCTATAAAATAGTAAACTATAAACTTTTGATTCGAATCATAATTTTTATGTAAAAAGATATTCAATATTTAAATCAAAATTGCTTGGACAACAAATGAAGAGTGTTTGAGGATTTGATTGACTAATTATCCTCGATGAAGACAGAGTATAACAACCTAGCTAACCTAGAAGTTCAATACACTTTTAAGAAAGCAAAAAAAAGCACAAACTGAATAGTAACTGACCTAATCCTACTAAGACTATTATAAATATCAATGTGTTGCCGATGGATGGATGGATGCTTATTACTAGGTATTTCACGCAAAAGCAAGTGAATAAATTTTGATGAAAGTTGGTAATATTGTAGCTTATACATCAGAATAACACTTATGTTATATTATTTTAAGATAATGTGTAAATTTCCCAAGATATGACGATAAATGCGTACGAAGTGGCGGGCAGCTTCTAGTCAACATAATTCGTAACCAAACTAACTCTCAGTACTTCAAAAACCTAGCATAGTTGCGTTCGCAAACTCGCCCACATGTCTCATAAGTAGGAACACAACAACCTGCATTCGCAACTCCGCAAGGCCGAGTGCACATGCATATGTGTGCAGCAAACTGGTTGTTTATATGTTTAACTTATTATCTAGTGAGCACGTGGCTTCGGGCGCGGCGTTTGTCATTTGTTTGCTGTTTTGTTGGTAAAGTCTTAAATTATTGGGATTTGGAATTCTTGTGGTAAGTGGGAAGGAGAATGGTTGCTATGTTTAGAAGAGTTTTCTGATGATATTGTGCTTCAATACTCGTAAATATTAAGGTTTATGGTCAGTTTACACGCATCCGAGCCGTGCCCGGGACGTGTCCGGGCCGTGGCCCGTCAGGAGGGAAAACAATACATCGTCATGACAACGAGTCCGGTTGTCATGACGATGAATTGTTTACCCTCCTGACGGACCACGGGCCGGACACGTCCCGGGCACGGCCCAGTTATGTCAAGACAGACCATTAATCGTTTTGTCATATATTTCCTTGTAATAATAAGACCTTTTTATCGTCTCCAATAATTTGATTCCTTTCGTTTAGAATTACTGTCAAAACCCACCCAACTTTGAAAGCCTAGCAACGCCATTATTTTTCATTCCACCGTCATTGAATTGTATTCAGTCAGGTTATACCTGCAGTTGAGTGTTGATAGAGATTTCACATGACTGATGCTATCTACACACCAAAGCCGCCGGAATGCCGCCGGGCTAGGTCGGCGGCTTTACGTCATACGAATGGCAGCTGTCAAAAAAGCCGGCGGCTTTGGCGTGTAGATACCATGATGAAATCGCAACCGCCAAGATAATACATCTAATACCCATCGTCTTCCCATGCACACAAAGATTTAACAATAGTTCCCTCCTATAACTCACAAGCTTAACAAGAACCAAAATCAGCATATTCAGATAGTCCATTTTATCGATCTATTGCTTATCTATATAGAGTTGTTATCTACATAAGAACATAGGAGGTAGTGATATAATTCCTTGGGTTTCCCGCGTCGCCGACTCGCTACATAAATTGTTTCGTCGAGAAATCGAACTGAACGAAGGCTCGCTACAAGTTTGCATGATAAAGGCAGCCGATGTACAATGGAGGAGCTAAGATGGTGCTCTAGTTAATTCCTACCTAAATTATTGGAAGATTATACTCTGGTGCAGGCAGATTGCACTGGAAACTTAAGTGTAAGATTCTAGGCTAACTAATCGTTGCACGTTGAAAAAAAAACATCAATTAATTATTTTACCTAACGATAATGACTGCCACGACGGGTAAATACATCAACCAACTTTATTATTTATTGCGTTACGTTTTAGTTTCAGATTTGATTATATTTATCATTAATCATTTTTGCTTATTAAACACTTTTTACTTTCAAATAATGTGTGCTATCTACCCCGCTACGCTTGGGCTCTACTTCATTGGTTAAGGATAAAGGGCTATTCACACATTTCCGGGTCAGGGCTATCCGTGTTCAGAGGTATCTGTTTCACTATAGACGCCTAACACGGAGCTGTGTGAACAAGTTCCTACAATTTGTACGTAACCGATTTTTACCGTGTTCCGTCAGGGACGTGTTCCCGGAAATGTGTGGTTAGTCCTTAAAGCGGGATTTTATTTATGTTTCATTACATAGAATAGAAACTTTTTTCGTTTGCACGATGAAAGTTAACGTCATGTCGTTTCAAGAAGTTAAAACACTGGCAGAGGTTAGGCCTAAATGGCGAATGCTCCACCGACAAGAGTCTAACTCTTAAATTAAATGTTGTTGATGACGATGAAAAGCAGCATTTTAGTGTCCGACCCCCGTACTGTCGTGCGTCAAGTGGTCTTTATTCATTGCTGGCTTTGTCTGTATGTTAATGCAGAGGTGGCCGGTCAGCGCGCGACCTCTCGCGAAGGTCGTTTGTAGGATGACACGTTTATTCTTTCAAACAACTATTTCTAAAGTAACGGTGTTGATGAGCTGAAAGAAAATGGGCATACTGCTATTTATAAGATCTTTAGGGAAATAAACTGGATTAATACACCTTCATAACTTCTGTCAAGCTGTCTCTATGTAGCATAATTATTGAAATGTTAATTTTAATGTTTGTATCTAAGTGTTTTTGTCTAAGAATTTGTAATACCAAATTTGAGAATCCAACAGAGTTTCTTGCTAGATTCTTCTCTGGGGAAAACTGCACTCTTGCGAATCTAACATTAACTTTAAAAAATGGCCCGTCTTATGTGATGTCAAACTCTTCCTACAAGATTAAATAAACATTTCATTTCATAACTACACATTTTCGCTACACCAAACTTTTAAATATCTTTAGATATTATCATTCTTAGATGGATGTTTTATTTGAAAAGTAAAATGGCAAGCCACTGATGACGCTACCATACAGATTCTCAGTTTAATGGAATAATTTAAGAAGGAATAATATATTTAGCAAGTTTGGAGGCAGTCGGTAGCCATATAAAGGATTTAAAATCCTTTTTACTTCTCGTTGGCTGGAAGTTCATTGAAAAGACGTCTGTTTATGTAAAAGACCACTCTATACCTTATATAGGACCACACTAACAGTTAGCTTATGTCATAATAGTCATGTAATAAAACAATGCACAGATAAATGCAGTGCAAAAGAACACTCATTCACTAAATGCCACCACCTATCGATGATACACAAGCAATCATCTCAATGATACCCTTAGCAACCTACATGTGTAACAAAAGGCATCACCCAGCTTCGAACCTTGGCCCGACCTCCGCGCATCCTCGCTCCCATTGCATTGTGTTCCGGCAAAGACGAACTATTCAATCATTATTAATTATTATTTTAGTATTTGCATTATTATAGGTACGTGTGTACGTAAGACCACGCCTTTTAGTAACGATTTGTAATATATAGTTAAAATGCATGCAATATCCGATGTAAACGGCAACACTGACTCACTGATAGGTATTCTATGATTGGTGTAACCTTGGAAATATTGTATTAGTCAAAATCTGAAGACTTTGATAATTATATCCTCAATCTATCGACACAAACTTTGTTGTTTATATTTTACTAGAGGCTGCCCGCGACATCGTACGCATTTATCGTCATATCTTTGGAAAAACATAAAAATATCTACAAATAATATAGCCTATTATTTATTTAACAGTTTATTGTAAGATGATAGTACATAGATACAGAAAAAAGAGAAGCTATACAAAAGGTACAGCATATTTCTAAAAGAAATTTCTTCCTGCAGACCCCACAGAGAGAGAAGTGATAGCATGAAGGCAGGATAGTCACTACAATAAACAATAAATATATAAGTATAAACCTACACATATATATTCGATAAATACACATACATAAATATTATAATTTTTATAAATATATATTGTATTCTCTATGATAAGGAAAGATAATGCTCTTTAACTTTCCGTTTGAAAATGTGGAGAGAGTGAGTGTAACGTATAGCGTGTGGCAATGAATTCCACAGCCGGACTGCATGAACAGAAAAGGAATAAGAGTAAGAATCAGAAGAGTGAGACGGGAAATCAAGAAGGGATCTTAGGTGAGAGCGACAGGGCCTATCAGGTTGATAGGTGAACCTGAAACGCTCGCGGAGGTAGGAAGGAGCAGCAGGATTATGAAGGGTTTGAAATAAGAAGTATGTTTTATTCCGATGTCCAAGCTAAGTTATTGTAAAATTTCATTAAAATCTGTTCAGTGGTTTTTACGTGATGAAGTAACAAACATCCATCCATCCATCGGCACAAACATTGACATTTATAATATTTATAGGATTTATCGCATTCATTTATAGAGCCTTTTTTACAGGATTTCGTTACCTGTCTTTATATTATTGTGCTTACATCTACTAATCTGATGTAATTCAAAAAAGAAGTATTCCAGAACACTATAACTAAGATTAAAATGATAAACTCATTCTCACGTCCATGCCCTTTTGTTTGCAAGTATCGTGTGTATTAAATAAACAGACATATCTACTTGACAATATAAATGTTAATCCTGTGCACGATCAGTTTAAATCACCTTTCTTTTTACCCGACTAAAGTAGAGTTAAAACATGGGTTATACAGGATGTAATAAGTAGGTTGATTCGAGGTAATATACAGTGTTAGGTACTCGTGAAACTGAAAGGTTTTTCTGAAGCATTAAGCTCGAGTTCGAAATATGAAAAATCTAACTTTTTATACAAAGTACCCGATCGGTTGACAATAATTTGGGAAGATAGAATTATTTTGCCGTATTTTGCTTCATATTTTTTGAGGAAATTTGGTCCGTTTCTCAGTCAGATTACGACCCATGATTTTCTTCATGTAGGTACCTACTGAAATAACAACCTGTATAAAGCAGTCAATGCAATTATTCATTATAATCATTCTCTCGTTACAACTTAATAACAAAGCTCGACGAAATAAAACTATCTATCAAAAATCAGTCTTGGACTTGTTAAAACTTAATTAAGTAATACTAACCCGAAAACACATTAACGACTTGACTCTTATTAACAATAGAATAAAAGCTATTATCAATTTTTCGCCTTTCAAAAGAGATCCGATATGAAATCGTCAAATTGATGATTTTCTGATATCGTGATTAATTAGGTTAAATATATCATTAGAGGTAAGTACATACATTGTTCCGTTAACAGGCATCAATCACACTAATGACAGTGGTTTCGACGCAATGTACCGTGGTGGGCTGAAATATAACCAAGAATTAATGACGTGTATTGAATTTTCTCTAGAAGATTATGAGTAGCCTCGTATATCTAGTACCTACTTATTAATTAGTGTTCTTACGCACTATTGCAGTTCACGTTTTATGTATCAAACGACAACTGCGTTGGAACCGCTTGTGTCTGTTTTCAGACTTACAAATAGTAAGTTCTTGAATGAAGTGAAAAAAACGTCTCAAATTGTCTCTATTGGCTTCTTCACGTATTCATCCAATTTAGTTAAAGTCTGTCAAATAGGTTTATTTACAGTGCCACTATAGAAATATATACCTATGTATTATCATAAAATAGAGATTTACTAATAACAATCCAATTGTTGTAATAAACTAGTGAACTAAGGCACTCACAATAAAATAAATCAAGATCGATTAAACATAAAATAGGAAACAATACAATTAACTAGCTGTTGCAGAAAAGACCGTTATAGTCCTTTGTCCATTAAATATCGTACCGTCTTTTTCTAATTTTGGACAATGACAGTGATAGCTATAGGTTTAATGACGTTATTAACAACCTTTACTGCAACAAATACTACGAAATCGTTCTCCAGTTGCTGTAAATGCTTCGAAGTTATGTAGAGGCAGTTCACTCAATTAATTTCTCTAAACGTCATAAACAGAGTCATAAAGTAAAGTAAACAAGTTATTTAAGGGATTATTATATTTGTAACTGGCATTATGACTATGAATTCACGATTTGGAATTATATATCTTTGGTTAAATTATTAAGTTGCTAGGTATTTACGTGGATTGTAAAATTATTTGAATGACGTTTAGGTTTGGTTAGAATTGTTATAAAGTCAAATGTATAACTATAGCAGCTTTCCATTCATAAATATCATCATCATGAAATATACGAGCATTGCTGTTGTCGGTGGAATCTTCGCCACTCTTGTCTATTCTCTGACGCTGTCTGTTTGAGCACCTGATACGACACAACTCTAAGTATTCCATCTTTTATTCTACTATATAAAAATAAGTCGGGTTTTCCTTCCTGACGCTATAACTCCAGAACGCATGAACCGATTTCCACGGTTTTGCATTCGTTAGAAAGGTCTCGGGCTCCGTGAGGTTTATAGCAAAGAAAATTCAGGAAAAATTTCAACAGAAAAGCGGGAAAATCTTTTTTCACATACAGAACTTTGAGGCGGTACGAAGTTCGCCGGGTCAGCTAGTTTAATATAATATGTATCTACGAGTATGTCCTCATTTGATGTATGTAAGCCCTTTCTTCCATTTACTGTCTACTAAAAATAAAAATGAAATAAATTTTAAGTTAAAACTGTGAGCACAGGGTTTAGACTTTTATAATAATTGTTTTACTTTTTTAAATCATTTCTGATTCACACAGACGATTAGATAGTATAAACAAGACCCAGCCAATCCCAATTGTTAACGGAACTTCGATCTGTCTGTCTGTTACATCGCTTTGTGAGGTCGTTATTAAGTCTATAGTAATTTATTCGGCATGTCCACGCGCAGTCAGCGACTTAAATAAATCATACTAAGTTGCTTTGATCCAGCCGCTTACCTTCGACCTGGTCATTAATTTTAGACCTGTGCTTTTAACTAGTGTAATGAATTGGTGCTCTTATTGAATAAGTTAAGGCTTGTTGGAGGTTGTATTACCATTGGAATAATGTTTAAAAGAAATATCGAAAAGGCTTTGTGTACTCAGGATAGGAATATATCACATCGAAAAATATCTACCCCACAAATAGGTATATCAAAATACTTATTGAATATTACAAACCTTACTTGTTGAATACAGCAGTGTTTTAGGCAAAATTTGAATAAAAGTACCCCTTATCACTTTTGTTTATTTTTAGGCATCAGTTTGTAAGGGAATAAAGAGAGAGAATATAATTTTCGTAAAAATATGCTAGCGTTATACGGTTAAACGGTTATGCTTATACGCCAAACTTTTCTAGCATGATTGTGTTTGCTAGAAATCATGGCATCATTTAGATGTAATAAAATTTATCGTAGCCTATTATGCAAATCTAGTAAATTCCACCAAATAAGTTATTCTAACGAATAAAATATCGCGCGTAATCTGATACAAAACTTTTTTGTAGACTTACGACTTATTTACACAAAGCATAAGACACACAAATCCCTTTTGAAGGCTCGTTTGATGTATGATCTTGTATTGGCAACCAGAAGGCTGACCTACCCTGCCCCCTCCGTTCCTATGTAACACAGGTCTCAGAGGAGGTTGTAGATAATACATCAGGGGTCTTCAACCAGTTACATAGTAGCTACCACGTGTGAGGCCTTATTAGTGATGAGCTGAAACATGCTCTGATGCTTTATGCTAATATTAAATGAATAATGCATAAGGAACATAAGTGATATTCGATTTAATGTTATGTTTGCGTGAATGTGAATGACTATTTGTTACATTGTTGATTGAAATTTATTTTAATTTCATTGATGGGTGTGATAAGGTTTTATGTAGTGTGAATCAAATAGGTATAGCCTGAAATAAACTAAGATTAAAAAGTTACTATCTTACCTAAAAGAAGTTAATGAATTAATTATAAGTTATATTAGGCCATATAATGTATCTTTATATATTATAATAATAGTATTAAATTATTAAGGATAGTTATAGACAAACCTATAAAACCAGTTATTACGTTTACACCCTTCATTTAGCCCTTCTTCCTCTGCGTGTCGACTTTAAATTTACTATCAGGACCTGTACCAACCAGTGGTAAGCTATTGCAGTGGCTGTACACTCTCATTTAAACATAACAAGCAATAAACTCAGTGAAAAACAATACATATCAAAGCCGACCACCCATTTGGCGGTCTAATAAACGCAAGCGCACCTACCGCGCTCTCAGCCCATTCATAAATCGAGTCCGTTGCCAACACGACTGTATCCTCTGTCGATAGATATGAACTGTCTGTGTACAACCCGATTTGAATGCGATACCGATGATATAAATTGATTGTCGGGAATTGAATGTGTCAGAGGTTTTCGTTTTCAATGTGGGGGTTGAATTAAATGGCAAAGGTTTTGCTATGTGCAGGTTTTAATACATTTCGGGTTGAGCAGGACAAGCGTGACCAGATTAGCTATAATTCGGAAATCAATATCGTTTGTTATGAACAGAGTTTAGTTTTTGAAAAATCTTAAGTTACAATTAGACTTTTTCAAATAAACTAATAACTCTAATTAAGCCCACCACAAGATTCTTTGTTCAAATATTATATCAATTGTCTTAAGTGTGATAAAATTTTTGAACTTTACCGTATTTTTCATCTGAACTTTTATTTAGGTACCTACTTAATAACTGTTATCGAATCACCTATACCTAACTAAACAATTCATTCATTTGATAACTAAATATTTAAAAAAAAATCCACAATGAAACGATAACATTCTTAAATATAAAACGGTTTCATCAAAGTACGTAGATAATTAAAATATGCACTTGGAAAGTGTATGAAATCTGTTAGCTGCTCTAGTGTACAGTTTATGCAATCAATTTTCTATTAGCCACGGTCAAGAGCGAGGCATTTTCATTTATAAGTTCAACGATTGCGGAGTTCTACCTCAAGTAATTAAAGGGTAAAAATAATTGTATCAAGAACTTCCGTCTTATAGGGAATTAATTTTACTAGCTTTTATCGTATTATTACACAGGTTGATAATTAAATTGAACTCCTGATTGGAAGTTTTAATTATAATATTCTATTGGATTTATAGTACCTACCTACTACTTAAACTTTAACCTTTATATCGATTTGATTGTGTTACTAATCTTGGAGCTCGTAAAGCTTTTTCAAAGGTCCTATATTGCATGGGGGAATTGCAATAACTTTTCAATTTAGGAATCCTTTTTGTATTATTGTTGTGATTAAGTACCTACTGAAAATTAATGTTAAAACCACTTGACAGTATAACCTTTTTTTTAAATGAACGCCTGTTTACGGCATTATTTTCAATTTAGAATTTAAGTATGTGTATCATATCGTATTATGCCATTTTTGAACATAAATAGTCCATTGCGTTATTTAATTTGCTACCAAACTTCTTTCTCTTCCTTCTTAAGATTCGAAACCTTAAAATACCTCAGAGAGAGAGTTAATCCTACTAAGAAAGTATCTACTCGTATCTACCCTACTCAGGGTTTCACTTCGTGATCAAATCAAAAGCGAGGAAATCCGGAGGACGAGACTAACGGATATACTTCCTCCAAGTGTAACATTAAGTTTAAAACACAGGACGCATTACTATAAGAATTCACCATAATTAGTATAAAATATTAATAAAGGAAATGAAGATCGTTTTCGTAAATAAAACTGGTGTTTATGCTAATGCGATTTTCTTAACAGTTTATTAGGCGTTGTAAGATTAATCTACAAACAAATCGACTCTGACTCAGCGTTAGTACTAAATTAACGATTTTCTATTTAACATTGCAAAGTTTTTCCGTTGATAGATCGAGTAAGGTAATTGAAAAACACAAATCGCAATGATACTGTATACATAGAGTTCATGAATTTGAGTCTACACACACCCGGGCCGTGCCCAGGACGTGACCGGGCCGTGGCCTGTCAGGAAAAAAAATACGTCGTCATAACAACGTGTGTGAAAGAAGCCATAGAAAATGTATGGAATGATATTTTTTCCCTGACACGGCCCGGACACGTCTTAGAAACGGTCCGGACACGGTTCAGACACGGCCCGGATGTGTGTAGATAGACTATTAACGTACGCATATAAATAGATGTTTCTATGAAAGAATAATCGAAACTAACTCCACCTTAAGGCAACAATATCGTATTTACCAAGAAAATGTTAAAGACAACTTTCCATTCTAGTACGATCAACTTATTTCTATCTATCTATCGGTCAACAACTATAAAGTCTCGTTAGGTTTTTTTGTCCAATAGATTTTAAAGCCTCGGCCAGCCAGATGTATGTCTTCATTAAGGTCCCTCACACGGGTTTTCCAGGTCGAATAAAGATACAGGATGTCACAAAGTGGCTCGATCTTCTAGGGTGGGCGCGCGGTAGCTCGCCGCGTAATTGGCACCGCTTTCTACACAACACTCTTATACAGGGTGTTTAGTTTTGCGCTTGTTTGTGAATTTATTGCGCATGAAATTGTAAATCAAAGATGGAATTTATTTTATATTGCACTTGACACGAAGACTGGTATACTGTTAGGACTATTAACGTTTTATTTACAGAGTCAATTATATGACCATTCAAGTCTTGATGTCTATTTTATTAAGTTGTCTGTAGTAACGGGTACTAAAGTAAATAGCACGAGGCTTCCTGCACTTAATTGTTTTGTTATTGTAAATAGTAATTTAGAGCCAGTAAAATGCAACAGAAAAGGTTATTATAAATTGGTAGGTACATTTTATGCATATAAAATATTAAAATAATTATACTGACTAACTTGAAACTATGTTTAGTTTGAATTAAGTGCCAAAATTTTTTTTGAAAATTTGATTCTTTTTTAAATTTTTCTGCATAAAACACCCTATACACATGTGGTTGTCGTCAGCTCGCGTGTATCTCTCTAATGGCCAGACGGAAAAAAGCGGTGATCGCGCGCAATTGAGGAACGCAGTTGCGGTTACGAGCGCGGGCGCACGACGGCCGCACCTGGCGCAAACGCAAGTCTAGCCGCGGGCTGACGGGCGGATTACGGCTGGTGACCAAAGGTTGAGAGTGTAGAGGAATTATGTGCTTATAAAAGTTGTATTGGAAATCTTCGGGGAAGAAGTCGTGGTACAAATGATTCTGTAGCATTTTGATCGAGATAAAGTCATAAAATCAGAACTTACATACCAACTAAGCATGATCTAATTATTATCATACCTAATTATTACTAAATCCAATTCTGAAATAAGTTTTTTTAACTCGTAAAATTTAACAAAACTAAATATCTGCCGCAGGCTTAACCATAGACATTTCTACACTTACCTACTACACTACTTACATTATCTCTTACAAATTAATACTACTTCTTTATCACATTTAATACTTACCTATATAGTTCAATAAGAACAGTTCCATAAAAACTATATTTAATGTGATTTAATCCCATAACCAATTCCTAGTCCAACAAATACCAATGCAGCTTAAGTAAGCGCGTGCGCACTAAACACGGAGCCAGTCCCCTGCGGCCCTAGGAAATTGGAGCGGCTTTGAATTCGACCATTGTCACGGAATGTCCGGCACCGGGACCTTTGGCCCTCATTCAGGTGGTTGGAGCTGCCTCGATTCATTCACTCTAGCCACGCGATCATTCACTCTTTACTTGTAAATGTTGAGTTAGTAGAGCAGGATTCACAGAAGAATGCTTTTGATCCTTATGTTAATTAATCAATTATTGATATTTGGCGATATGTAGGTACGTCCGAACATCAGTTTCAGTCATCAGTCTTGTTAATGTTGTCCTGGACAAAAATCTAGGCATTTTGGGAAATTATTTTCAGTTTCATGGTCAGTTTAGGCCCTCAATTTTCGTTAGACAGTACTTAAGCGCTTTATCTATTTTTAGATACCTTCTATAAAGTGAATTGCAGAGAGGGTCATCATATTCACGCTCAATTAAAATTTCCTTACATGGTAATTACCTATCTATTGATAGACTTTGGCAGAAATGATTAAACTACATACATTTCAGTTTAATAATTTCTGATATGTTGACAAAAAATTAAGCAACCTATATACTTAGGTGTAGCTAAAAAGAGTAGGTAACTACTGTTGATTCACTCTATTTAAAAGTCATGCATCGTACTCGCCAACATTCCACCAGTAAGAATTCAGCCTTTATATTTTCAAATCACGCTTTTTACTACATTTTTTGCTGATTAGGCCCACAATCAAACGTGTGCCGATTCAACTGAACTTGGACCGAATTCTTATATCATTAAAGTAGATAATGTATCAAATGTAAACGCCTTTCAAGTGTTTTGATTATTGTTATAAATTGTTACTGGAATTAAATCGAAATCATTTGCATTGTCCGATTTTGAAAGCAGGTGTAGCCGCTCTATTTTTTCCAAGTTCAATATGTCTTTAGGGTATTTGAAAGTTTGAAGTTCGAAGTAGGTAATCAACTTCAAATGAATTTTAATTGCATTTATGTTAGAGAAAAACATAAATTAAATAGACTTTTTGAGGATGAAACATAGCAGCAATTATAATGTTCTTGTATCTATTTCATATCTTTTCATATAACCAAAAAAAATACACTTTTAGTCAAAGATTAACCTCCTTTTAAGGCTTTACGAATACATTGTATCTAATTTAATCAAACAATCTCGTTAACAATTTTTTTTTAAATTTCATTCCTTCAATGCTATCACCTACGAATCTGCCGTTATCTACAAAAGCACTTCATACTGCTACGAAGCATTAACTAACAAAGCTAGTGGGGCGTAATAGTACTTGTATAATGTGATGGTGGTTGCGTAGGAGTGGCAATGCGGAGGGGTGTGCGGGCGGGGGGAGCGCTGCCCGCCTGATGCTGGCCTCGGTGGCTGCTCGCCGCGCCCTGGACGCCGAGGCGCCGGTCGTCTGGCCTGCCTGGTGCTATTCAGGTACTCATACATTCAAATCCTAGTAGATGATTGTAATTTACCTTTACGCAATGAGAATACAAAAGAAATAGGTACCTTATAATGAGATACTCGTAGATATAGGCTCTCCTTAGAGCTGCCGTACACGGACTGCTTCAAGCAGTTGAAACCGATTGCTTGAAGCCGCGCTTTCGCGGTCAACTGCGGTCCATTTAAGGCCGCCCTTAGTCTCTGTAGTTTTTAATCAACATCACATGCCTATTTATTAATTTAAATAAACTACTAAATATTTTTAGTCTCTTTGACGCTTATCTTTACAGCAACAGTATAATCTATCAATATTTCGCTAAACTTGATATTCGATAGAAATTCAAACTCCGAATTATAACAAACCTCAATTCAATCTGTATTTAGTATTTACCTACGTATCTAGCAGCGGACAGTAGCAGAACGGTAAAGGTGGCAGCAATCACCTGTAACGGATAGTTAGAGCTATCTTAGCTGCGCCCGCGCAGTGGGTGGTTGACTGGCAGGTGTGCGCATTTCCATACGATACGGTACAATGGAAAAACTACGTAACTGCAACTTTGACAGAATTCTATTGCATTGATTTACATAAACAAACGACAAGACAACCCAATAGAAAGTATGGCAGAACTTGATAGAATTTACAACATTGGTATCATTGTAATCTTAAGTTAACTATTAAATTAAACAATATTTCTCTTACCAGCTATCATTTGAATAAGAATATTTAATAATAAAATTTAAAAATAAATAACCCAAAAAAATGTGATATTAGACTTAAAAAAATTTAATTAAAAATTAAAAAAACCCCCGACTATAAAAAGTAACAAATAAAATAAGTAGTATTTTGTCAACTGAACATCGCTTAATATTTCATACAAATAGACAACTTTCATACAAACTTCATTTCGTCGGGGGACCGCATTTTAAATTACGTATACTTATCGATTCAATTAAAACATTTCGTTCACAGGCATTTTTTAAATTTTGATATCTCATTATGATTAGGGTTTTTTTTGCGTACCTACCTAGCGGTCCCCCGACAAAATGAAGTTTGTATGAAAGTTGTCAATTTGTATGAAATATTAAGCGATGTTCAGTTGACAAAATACTACTTATTTTATTTGTTACTTTTTATAGTCGGGGGTTTTTTTAATTTTTAATTAAATTTTTATTGCAAAGTTTTTAAACCTTTATTATATAAATTAATAATTATTATTATAAGCTCCTCCTGTTGTCGACGTTGCATTATATTAAGATTTAAATACTGATCAAAACGAATCCAAACACGACATATTTGCTGTTACATTTTTCAAGAATGGATGGAGTGCTGGAAATTTGGGCTCCATCATCAGCTCCTCGCCTGTTGTCACTATTGCATTAAATTAAGAATTAAACACTGATCAAAACGAATCCAAACACGACATATCTGCTGTTACATTTTTCAAGAATGGATGGAGTGCTGGAAATTTGGGCTCCATCATCAGCTCCTCGCCTGTTGTCACTATTGCATTATATTAAGAATTGAACACTGATCAAAACGAATCCAAACACGACATATCTGCTGTTACATTTTTCAAGAATGGATGGAGTGCTGGAAATTCTGACTCCATCATCAGCTCCTCATCTGTTGTCACCATTGCATTATATTAGGAATTAAACACTGATCAAAATGATTCCAAACACGGCATATCTGCTGTTATATTGGACCTACAACCCTACCACAGCTGACAAAAGAGCTGATGACCTTGAAATGGCTGAACCGATTTGCATATTATATACCTAAGAACACTCCCAGGAACACCAGCTTTAATTTAAAAAAAACCGCATCCAAATCCGTCCACGCGTTTAGGAGCTACAGTGCCACAGACAGACAGACAGACAGACACACAGACACACAGACACACAGACAGACATCGACGTCAAACTTATAACACCCCTCTTTTGGCGTCGGGGGTTAAAAATAAAGTTTTTAAGATACACAACTTCAACCTATTTGTAAACTCTTACGCTCGTCACGACTTCGCCACTCTTCGGAGTTTTTCGGCTCCCGAAGCCTTATTAGTTAAAGTTCAGTTTTTGTGTTCCTTTTTTGTATGGAGCGATGTGAGAATATTATGATTCATGTGTCATCATTTATGTCTGAGGCCTTTAGATTACATTCTTAAAAATAAAGTTAAGGTATGAATGAATTTGAATCAATGAATATGTTGTTTGCGTACTTTTGAGTTTATACTTGTATTTTAGGTAAATACCTTATTCTAAAAATAAAATTATTTACATACTAGTTAGTTTCAAATATTTTTTTAAAAACGTTTAAAATTGGAGAAACTTATTAATAAGCTTTTCTTCATAAATAGGTTTTAGAACGACGCCAAAATTGAAATGCTTTCAGAAAATTGTTTTCTAAATTGCCAAAATTTTATATAAGTATATTGACACATAATAGGAACAATTTTGTAACTTTCTCGCAATCATCGAGTTCTAATAATAGTTCTTTTTTCCAAAGTGAGGGTAATGAAAAGTGTTAAGTTTTAAGTGAAGACATTTAAGTAGAATCGTGATGCTGTCATTATTGCACTTTAGAAGAGACGAGACTAGTTAGAGAGTACTGACAGAAAAAAAGCAGCAGAAACAAAACTAACAATTTTCAGTTAAAATATACAAAATAAAATGGTAATTTATAAAGGATATCATGATTTTTTTGTCACACTTATGTGTTGATAGCTAAAACTTGACGTGATAATACGTTTTTTATTTACACCTATTTTTTACTAAACACCTGTCTAAGAACTTTACGATTTGAATCGCAATATCACCTCTAACCAATTAATCATTGCAAGTCCATATAAAAGAACTCGATAAACAATATTTTATGAAGGCTAAGTCATTAAAAATTATCGGAACAATATGTAAATTATTTAAAATTGTAGCAATTGATTACCGATAGTGAATACTGGTGGAATAAATTATCAACTGTCAATAATTGAATCAATGTTGCTTGGTAAATGATTTGCATGTCCGACTTGTGATTATAATTGGACTGTTTGATTTAATAGCAAAGGACCGAACTTAGAATGTTGTAGGTAAAGGTTTATTGAGGTATTTGGGGTTACGGCATTCTATTTTTTGCTTTAGACAAATATACCAGTCACAGAAAAGTATTGATGAAACATTTTTTATACCTAGGTAGGTACTTTAAAATGAAACACGAGTAGAAATTCGAATGCCCAATAATTTGAAGAACATATTATAAAAAAATATATGAAAAGTATTGCAAATGACGGTTAAGGATACACCGATATGGCTTAAATGTTATTTTTGTGAATTCTACATAGCGGATATCAATTGTATCTCTTTATTAAACCTTGATGCTAATATGTGAAGATCCAAAACCTCTGATTTGCGAACCCTACTTCTACAGTTCATTCTACGGTGGCCGTGAAACTGTCGACAATTTGACAATTACAACGAAAGCCTCCTATTATAGTTCACAGCTTAAATTGCAAGCTGTTAACACTTTACGTTACATTACGTACTTCTTGTCAAAATGTCAAACAATTTTATAGGAAAGTGATTGGTTTGATCTAAAGTTGTGTGTCATCGTGAGTTGCTGAAGTATTTGGAACTATTGGCAGAGAATCAAGATGATATTTTAGTCTAGTCCATCTGGGCAAAAAGAGGGCGTTCTACTACTGGGCAGACGCCCACTTTGCCCAGCAGTGGAATGTAGCAAGCTTACTGTATCTACATCTGTCTGGGCACTTCGCACCTCTACTATTCACACCAAAATACGTACAGGGTGTAACAGAAAGGGGTATCAAGCCAAAACACAGGTAAAAGTCCTCATGAAACTAAACAACTTTCCCCAAGGAACATGGGTCGTAACTCGAAACAAATATGTCTCGATTTTATTCATTTTATTACCACACGTCTTTCTAATACTAGTATTTTGAAAACAATAAAACTGAGTGCAAATTCTATCAATATCAATCACTTTATACAAAGTTTGCCTCCATCTGCGTCTACTAAATACTTTATAGCTAAGAGCAAATTTATAATGTAATTTATTAATACAATACAATAGTTAATCCGGTTTGTGACATTGGCAAGGCAACCCCAATCTATACGACTGGGCGGGGCATTTACTTATTATCTAACTACCTGAATACATAAATATATCAATGTATTATAATTATATTATTAATTTCATTTATATTTATAAAGGCCATAGCGTGGGTTAGAAATATGTCCGTCAGTTGTGAATTATTGTTTTGTTCTTTTTTCTTTTTATTGACCACAATCAATTGATTGGTCAACATATTTGAATTGATACTGATCTTGGTGTTGTTTCTCACTCCGACTTTTTATTTAATCCCTTTCTTCGTTTGTTGTTTGTTTATTATATCTGTAAATGTAGCGTTGAGCTTCATTTCAAAGTGGCATGACAGCGGCTAGTCCTTTGTTGACGTCACTAAGGGTCAAGAGTGAGGTAAGTACGTCAAAACATTTGACGTCTTTCACCTTCCAGTACCTCTGCCATGACCCTGGCAAGATCAGTCTAAACAGCTATACTTGTAGCATGTTCGTATTAACTAAACACTTTATTATTAATTTTTTAATCTCTAAAGTCTTGTTAAATGGAAAGTCGCGGGGGAGGCCTTTGCCCAGCAGTGGGATCTTATTGGCTAACAAAAAAAAAAAAAAGTCTTATGCTTATGCATCATAAAACTATATATGCCAACTTAAGTAAACATGTAAAGCTAACGTGAATGGATCTAGCTATGCGCGTAGGCGGCGCACGCGCACGCGCCACGCCTTTCGGTTATTTATCGCGTGTCAATGGAAAACTCGAATACTTCCTCGTTATACTTATACTAGATCGTTTTTGTCAACCTTTTGTATAGCTGCTCTGTTTTTGTGTGTTTATTTTCGGAGTGACTCAAGTTCCATTTTATTTGCAAATGGATCAGGTAGATATTTTTATTTGGTTGCTTTATAGTTAGCCTTATTTGAGAGTTTTGCTATTCACTTGAGATCTATTGGTATCGGGAAAACCAATATCGACACTCATAAATTCAATTGGCGTAAAGGACATTTGGCGAAATTTTTTTTATTGCACTATCCTATATAACTTTTTCTGCTCTATCTTTCTGTATATTTAAAATTGCGATATCTCTTTTAATAAAGGAGATAAAAACAAGCAATTTTGTAGTAAAGGACATCGTCTAAAAATAAACATGATTTTTTTAGACGTAAATACCTCTAATTTTACTAATAATCTGCTGTAAGTCTCATGAAGATTTTGTTTTAACTTTACACCTTTAAAATTAAATTAACTGTCCTTTACGACCTTATTGAAAACTATGAACTGTCCTTTACTCCCTTAATAAAAATTGACGGTCATTTATTAAACCGAAAAAAAAAATGTATTGTCCTTTACTCTCTTATTAAAAATTGACGGTAATTTTTTAAACCGAAAAAAAAATTCATTGTCCTTTACTCCCATATTAAAATTATATGCAGTATTTTACTCCAAAAAAAAAATACTAGCAATCCTTTACTTTCCATTGAAAAGTACAACCGGGGCCATTATTACCCTATAAAACGGTAAAATAAGTCTTTGCAATCACAGCTTAATATTATGCTTTATTGATATTTTATTTTATCAATAATACCAACTTTACAGAAATATCAAATAACCGAGAAAATATTATAATTTTTAGTTGCACTTATTACAAATATTATTTTTAATACTTACGTGCTATGAAAATTACAATAAACTTACTATTCAATAACCTGATGAAGATTAATATTCAATTTTAAAGTTACGATTATTACAAGAAATCACGAACTTCATTTTAAATAACAGTCAATTTTCGCGCCAATATTTCTATGCTCTCATTGGTCTTCAGTCGCTCAAGTGCGTTCTGAATATAAAAAACATTATTCTTAATCCTTTTCTTTTTAAATTACTCATAATTAAACACAAGATTACTCAGATTTTTAATACTTTTACGTGATACTATTTAGCTACTTTTAATAATTTTATTGCTTTTTAATTTTTTACTCTATTAATATTTAAGTATAGTTTTATGATTAAAGTACAACAACAAAAAAAATGACGTGTACATTATGTTCGGAACAAAACTTTTCTGTTTACTTTTGAGAAAAGTTCAACAAGTGTTTTAATTGTGGTTTTTATTGAGTTAGAGTGTTTCCTTTCATTTTGTGAGATAATTATCAGTTATGGAATCATCTTTAGAAGATCCTTTCACTAAAAGAAGAAAGAAACTGACGGCAGTGAACCAATATCAAAACAAGATGTTAAACAGGTGAGTAACTGCTATTTGTTTAAAATTTCTATTCGTTAAGTACTTATTAATATTTTGAATAGTTACATAGTAAAAAAACTTTATTTTACCTGATCTTTTTCTTAAATCTTTTATCCTAATACACCTTATTAAGAGTCGAAGTTTACTTCTTAAAGGATTCCTTGGTTAGCTATACCTAAATACCATTATTAGAAGGATTAGACCATGATCCGTGACCATGATCTAGCTTACTGTCTTTTTAACTAGGTAGGTACTTATAAATAAAAATAGGTAACCTGCTGCCAAAGCTAGTGCTGATTTGAATGAATGATAAATATAGAGATAAATCTCTACCTAAATAGATTGCGTGTACCTTATAGAGAGTACCTAAATTAAATAAGACTAGGTACTTGATACGGCATTCAGTCAGGTCGTGTTAATATAATAGCTATAAATATTATTATTTCAGTCATGTACTAAAAAGTTTATAAAATCTTGTTACATTAAGGGTGTAAAGTATATTTTTTTATATACCTATGTCCTTTACGACCATTGCTAACGTATTAATTATTTTGTTACATTAAGGGTGTAAAGGACATTTTTTTATATTATGTCCTTTACGACCATTGATAGTTTCGTAATAATTTTGTTACATTAAGGGTGTAAAGGACATTTTTTTATATTATGTCCTTTACGACCATTGATAGTTTCGTAATAATTTTGTTACATTAAGGGTGTAAAGGACATTTTTTTATATTATGTCCTTTACGACCATTGATAGTTTCGTAATAATTTTGTTACATTAAGGGTGTAAAGGACATTTTTTTTAAATATGTCCTTTACGACTATTGTCAAATAATAATCAGAGTTCCACACACAGTTTTGCTCTCGTGGAAACTATTTAACGTATAAACAATCGAGTTTTTCTCGATTGTTTTTATAATTATCTATTAATTTAAGAAATCTAGTGATGACTTAAGAACCTTTATATTATATCGTTCCTTTATATTTTTCAGAAAAACTATTCAGAAGATTAATGAATCTGAAAAAACTCAAGAAACAAAAAAGAAAAGGACCGAAAATTCTTCAAGAAACCAAAAAAATGAAAGCACAAGTTCTATCGGTAGTATAATAGAAAACAGTGATGATGAAAATTACCATAAGAAAAAGAAAAGGCAGGTTGCACAAGAATCAAAAGATAATTCATTAAAAAGAACACAATCAACAACCAATAATTCCGATGTAACACCTATTAAAATAAAAAAAGAAACCAAGAAAGTGGTTATCTTGTCCAACATCAAATTGACTCCTGAACAGGCAATGGTATTACGTAAAAAAACAATCATTCCAAATAACAGTGCAGAATCATCAACACGTAAAAAAAACTATAATTATAATACGATGCCTGGAGAAAGTGTTTCAAAACAAGGAGTAACTTCCCCACTTCCAGTTAGTGTAACAAATATAAAATCAGCTACTGACATCGTTCTGTCCCCATTACCTACAAGTATCAGTCATGTTTCACAACCAACCAAATGCACGATTGCTTCGTTACCAAACGCTCAAACTATTTCAGAAGAAAATGCTGACGTTGATAAACCTTCTTCTCCTGATTTATTAGTAAATGACGTATTTTTTTCTGAACCCGAAAAAACATCGAATAATGAAGAATTCAGAATTGTGTATCCGTTCGAAGAAACTTTAAAAACATCCACGGGTATAATTAGTCCATCGACACCGGATAGATCTATAGACAATACAAAACCTTCTGTGATTCTAAATGAATCTTTTGATATTGAAAAATCTCCACCAATAGATGATATGAAAATTTCATTAATCAGCCCGACAAGCCCTACGTTACTAGATACAAGTTTGCCTCCAAAAAATATGAAAGCGACGACTTCTCAATCACTTCATTCCACGATTTCACCTAACATTGACGATAATGTCGAAAATCTGGAAAAGAAAAAGAAAAGAAAACGCAATTCAAAAAAATTTAAAATGTCTTGTACGGATTATGTTTCAGATGTAGACAAAGATTTTTCAAGTGGAAGTTCAGATTATTGGTCACCTAAAGAAACGGATAGTTCAAGTGCAGAAGAAAATGGTGAGAAAAAGAATAAAAAGAAAAAAAAAAGTCTAAAACAATCTTCCGAAACAGGGGGAATTCAATCAGGAGAAAATCAAATTCTATCAAAGAAAAAAGTAAAGAAGACCAACAAAACTAAAGAGAGGAAAAGTTTGAAAGATGAAGGGAAATCATATAAGACACAAACCGGTAAAGAGATTCCAGAAAAGAGCCTAAAAGAAAATCCTTGCATTGAAGGTACTTGTGCAAGGGGTTGTTATAAAATATCAGAAGAACGAAGAACGTCATTGTTTAAATTTTATTGGGGATTAGATCCTCAGCGACGACGTGACTGGCTAGTTCGCACTGCAAAAATAGTGCCAATACAGAGAAAAAAAACCAATAAAAATATCAGCAGAAGGCAGACTACTTACGAATATTACTTGAATGATGGGAATGATCACATACAAGTTTGCCAAAAATTTCTTTTGAAAACGTTAGATATAACTCAAAAGTTTCTTCTTTACAATATATCTTCTCCTAATAATGGAATGGCCCAGACAGATAAAAGGCGTTCAAATGCACCAGTTGTTGATGCATCAGTAAAAAAAGGTGCCAGAATTTATATTGAAAATCTTCCTGCTGTGCCTAGTCACTATTGTAGGAAAAAAAGTAAGTGTGTTTATTTGCCTCAAGAATTTAAAAACTTAACGAATGTGTATCGACTCTATCGCGAAGACCGTATTACACAGGAACAACCCTACTTAACCGAATCTTCGTTTATTAAAATATTTAAAGAGGAATTTAATATTCGCTTCCACGTACCTAAAAAAGACAAGTGTAGTCTATGTCTAGCTTATGAAAATAGTACTGAAAAGACCTCAGAAGAAATAGAAAATATGAAGGAACACCAAGAAGATAAGAAAGCAACGTATCAACGTTTCAAATATCATCAAACGTTAAAAGATGATAAAACAATAGTTTGCAGCTTTGATCTTCAAAAGGTACTCAACACACCATACGGTGATAGTATGCTTTTATACTACAGTCGAAAGTATGCTGTATACAATTTGACTATGTACGAAAGTAGTACACAAAATGTGTCTTGCTACATATGGGGCGAATGTGACGGCAAAAGGGGAGCTAACGAAATAGCTACTTGTTTATACAAGTATTTAGAAGATCTCGATGCAAGGGAAATAAAAAATGTGCTCCTTTATTGTGATTCTTGTAGTGGTCAAAATAAGAATAAAGTGGTTCTGGCTACTATTAACCACTTTTTGCACATTTCTCAGTACATTGATGTTGTTCAGATCAATTATCTTTTACCTGGTCATACATACATGCCCGTCGACTCGGTTCATGCTGTTATAGAAAATGAGGTGAAGAAGGTTATAGTGTGGAGCCCCGATCAATGGCCAACATATATAGAAGCAGCACGAAAGAAGCCAAAACCATATGCAATTAATGTCATGGAGCATACAGATTTTATTGATTGGGATTCGATTACTGCTGATGCTTTCCCGCCGATCTCTCTAAAACAAATAAAGATGAGAAATGTTCGTGTCGTAACATTAAGAAAGAAGGATTTGGGAAGAATTGAGGTAAAATATTCAATGAAGGATGATGCAAAAGTACATACGTTGGCGTTATTCGAAAAATTTGGAAAAGGAAAAGGCAAAGGAAAAGGAAAAGGAAAAAAAATAATGGAAGAGCCGCCACCTACTTCAATTAAAACTGTTTTTGATTTGCCTCAGCTCTATCCAAATCGTTTAAATATTTCCATAGCAAAATCAAAAGATTTGAAACGTTTGTGCCAAAGAAATGTTATTCCCCGGAGATTTCACAGCATTTATTTAAATCTTCCTACAGCGACTGATGTAAGAGACACCTTAGCAGAAACTGATGAGAACGAGACCGAAGATGAGACTGAGGAGAACTCATAAGATAATTTTTATCTCTATTTCTAGTTGAGTTTAGCTATTAAACGAATTAATCTTTTTATTTTGATTTTGCCATTATTGTTTTGTTTTGATTGATTTTTTTTTAGTTTTAATTATTTTATTGATTTTAAATAAGTAACTAAGAATTGTAACTTTTTTAATAATGTTCTTGCATATCAAAAATTACTTAATCATCACTATAGCGCATCCCAACAATCTGGCGCATAGGCTGAATTGTCTACTTATTAATATTTTCACTAAAATTCTTACTTTTAGTATTAAGTTTTTGCTAAATTTTAAATAAAAGTCGATATTTCAATTCATTTAGTGGCTATTATTTACATTTATTGTTCCTCATTAATATAAATTTATTATAGAATCAATAAGTCATTGACTATTTACTTCCTTTTTAAATATCGACACTCATAAATTCAATTGGCGTAAAGGACAAATCGCAGGTTTTCAGGACGAGCAAAAAACAAAATGAAAATTCAAACCACTGTATTTTTTAAATTATAATAGGTAAGTATTAGGTGTCTTAGACAAAAATGATGGAAATAATGCCTGCTTTCATCTTATAACACTCAAATTAACCTAGTGTCAAGGGATAAGGAGATAGTGTCCTTTACCCTAATTTGATAATCAGCATTTGTCCTTTACCCTAAATTAGTATTACATTTTTGTCCGTTACGCCGAAAGCATTTTTTTTTGTATAAGGGTGTAAAGGTCTTTTTAATTAGCTTGAAAAGTTGTAAGTGACATTGTTCACTAATAAAATACTTGTTAAAAGGGAGTAAAGGCTAAACGAGTAATTTATTGTATGGTGTAAGTGACATTTACTCAACAAAAAACAATGTTAAAAGCGGTGTAAGTGACATGCACTTAAACAAAATATATCTAATTAAATTACCTAGGCTTCGTGAATCCAATAAGCAAATATTTTTAAGTGATTATGTTTAAATGTTACCTCGAAAATGTATTGGAAAACACAACGCATGTTCTTTTTTTATGAAAGTGTTTTTGAAATGAAGCGTTTACTAAATTCGACAACTACATTGCGTTTCCATACACTTTACCATACACTGATAACGTCCTCAGATTTCCTTAAAAAATGGATCCAAAAATTAAAACCAAAGTAAACTGCCACCTTAACAAAAGTGGGAACATTTATTAAAATGGGTTCTTAACTTAATAAGTTTTTTTACCGAAAACAGTAAAAAGCTTTCGGCATACAAATGGAGATATACCCCGATTAAAAGATATGGTACATCAAATGTTAATGTTCAATAAACGGACTAAGGACTTTTCAAATCTGCCGTCGTATTTTTTAATGCGAATCTCGATTTTTGAGATTCCACGCCGTATTCGGTAGTAAAATCGAGGCACATCGATACCGAGTTCTCGATTCCTGTTACTCGATTACGATTCTTATCGAGAAGCGGATTGAATGTCAAGTTGATAGGTTTATGTGGGGCGATAGAAATTTCTCACTGCTCATACAAATGCTAAACAAAGAAACTATTTTGAATATGGCCTGCGAGGAGTATAAAATTACAGTAGGTATAGGTATAGCCACCTACATTATAGGCCGCATCCGATTAGTTGTGTATTTAGTAGCTTATCTATAAACATATCGCACGATTTATCCGTTCTATCAAATGCCACACACCATCTGCTTCACGCTTCGGAGATAGAAAGATATAAATAATTTATAGCTCATTTTAATTTACATTAGATTTCGATAATTAAAAAAATAGGTACCTTATAATTATTTAACTAGAGGCTGTTCCGGAATCCGTACAAAATTAACGACATATCTTAGAAAACAAACAGAATATCTTAAAACTCGTAGGTAATAAAGCCTATGTGCTTTTCTAATGTGCAAGCTACAGTATGAGTATTGTAAAGTTATATTATTAATCTCCTTTTACTTATCAAAATACACCTTAAGATTCAAATACATATAAAAAATGCACAGTTTTGCAATTACAAATAGCTTTAATTTATTTACCTATTTTACAACACTATAATAAAACAATCAAAGTGGACCAAGTCGTACCACTAAAACGGAAATGGTATAATAATAGTGCTGTTAATAAAGATGTATCGATATCGACAATTGGACATTTACGACTGAACGAGACGCTGATGTAATTACAATCGTAACTTGAAAGTGTCCAGTTGTTTATTTCACTTGAATGTGTTTGTTTTTATTGATTACGTGTTAAGATACATTCAGCATCGAATAATATATATAATAATATTTGGGATTGTAGTTTTTATGTAGTATGTAAGTAGGTAGTGAATTTGAGTATAAATAGGTATATATTTCTTCATATTGCTCAAATTAAAAGCTTATCTTATGAATAATTATTAACCTATAAATAAATAAAACACATACTTAATAATGTAAGAATTTCCTGACAAAAGATATAAAGATATAAAAATTATATACCAACAAAAAAAACAAAAACACGACCTGATTGACACATCCTACGATCACTAATAAACTTGTATCACAGAGTAATGCATAAACGAGACAAGCATTAATTAAAGCAATTTTGAAACTAGTGTGCAACTCCGGTTTTGCTCGCAACCTATTCAATTACCGTCACAATCCGAGGCACGATCACACTTACTTTCACCTATAACACCTAAGTGCCTCCGCTACTAGATGAAAACATGCAATTATATTGATTACTCGATCGACTCGGATATCTCAATCGATATCGATAAACCGAGGTCGTCGACCCGCGAATTATATCGAATTACATTCCGGTAGTCAAAACATCGAGTGTTTAAAAAGTCACTTGTTTGTATCGATGTTATTGACTACTGGAGTGACAGGTGTGTGTGGAAATCACTCATTTTAATTACAGCACTTTGGTTTTGTAGTTGTAATTGAAAATAACTAACCAATCGTGGATGCATTTACTATGATGAATTATTTGAAATATCTCTTATGTCATTAATGAAAACTGTATCGCAATCTAGTAATCTTATTCTTTAGATGAATAAATTAATCTATTTTAGGTTTACAGCATCTAAAAATATTTGAATGAAACAGCTGTGGCTCTCAAAATAACTTGTTGATAAGGAAACGCTACCTTTGTACTCATTTGAGAGAAAAGCCTTATAAGTAATAACACACTTAAAGCTACAGTTATCTATCATTATTTCAAACCATTTCGAACAGTACCAAGTACACATCATCTAGTTTTATAAACATCTAGTAGACATGTTGAGTAATAGCCATATAATCGATGTTCACTACTAAATTGAACTAAAAATCGTAATTTATACGGCAATAAAATAAAAATTTCGGTTAATTAATAAAACCGGCTACTTTTATGTAATTTTTTTGAAAACGAGTTCGAAAATGGCGGAGACTCGGATTGAGTCTTTACGTTTAGTTTGAAAATGAAGAAATTATTAAAAGGAAATGAGTACGAGATTATGTGGTAATAAAAATGCGTTAAATACGACTAATCGGTTACAACGTACCCTACTTACCGCGGAATTTGATTAAATGGGTTTTAATTATGTTTTTAGTGTTTATCTGTTAAACTTATTTACAAGATGTATTCATTAAACTTTAACTTCTAAAAGATTCATTATGATTTAATCAAATTAAAACTCAGAGATGAAATCACATACAACGAAAAGATTCAAACACAGACAGTAAAAATAGCTACCAATTGTTGTGCGTCGTATTTATAAAATGGAGCAGATTATACTTGTTAGATCCTGTTTTGGGTCAGCGTTCATAGAAAAGGTTTTCCAATGCAACAATTAACAACAGACCCATGACAAACAGATATTAAATGGAAACGCGACATAATCTAACAAAAATTAAATTATTTAACTAAACACTTATGCTGTAGGTATTTCTGTAGGTACCCAATATATGATTATCTTCACATAATGAACTTCGTCGTCTTATCAAAACGATTTCAAGACATTTTGAAATAGCTTTAAAGAGTAATAAAATTGATTGCCTCGGTCACTTTCCATCGAGCGATTTTAATAACTGCGATCTGCTTCTAGCGGTCATCAGACAATCATTAAATTTTGAGAGCGCGTAATGTGTTACGATTTTATTTACTTTTTATAGGTCCACATCTTTGAAAGTGACTGTGGCTCTAGCATAGGTGGTGTAGAGAATTATAACAGTATTATTGATCTTCCTTGGCTTATTAGTATATAGAATATAATCTATGGAATTTACTGTAAGACACAGACGGAAGATATGGTGATCTTTGGAGGCGTAATGTGCCAATATTTTTAAAACAATCGGTTTAGTTATGCCTGATCCAACTAACAAAGTTCGATTGACATCTTAAGATATCCGCTAAAATTTATATTTACACCACCAAATCTAAATATCGTCACTGACATTTGAACTATCTATTCACACCACAAAAGTAACAACGCGTTCTCGCTACAGATTATCGGATACGGAAAATTAATTATTTATAATTAATTATTTAAATTTATACGGAAAACAGTTTCAAAAAGATACTCGGATTTTTAAACCTCCATTTAGTTATCAAATTTAACACCCGCCAAATGTGATCAAGTGAATATATGGTAGAGGCATTCATAAAACGGAACAGTTTTCCATCATTTAGTTTCACTTAAGGGCTATTACGAACTTACGGATGTTAGAAATGTAGTAATTGAGTTAATGGAGTAAGTAAGTACTACTTAATCGTATGAGTACCACAAATAAGATATTGAGATCACAACACACCTATCTCGTAAAAATTAAAATGAAATGAATGTGTCAATGAATGATAATTTGTATAAATACGTAGACATTTTTCCTTATAATACTATTTTTTCCTTCAGCCAGTAAACAATAAGGTTATACTTGTATAAATAGGTTGTATAATTATATTATGACCTTTATTAACCTCTCTTATAATACTAAAGTAATCGTAATACAAGAAATTAAACCGCATTTAAGAATCTTTATAGGGATTAAAGTAATAATTATACAAATTAGAATTTTTATTGGATATTTCTAGATCAATTATTTATTTCAATGCTACGATGCTTTTAAAATGACCCAGTTATATTGATTGCGTATAAAACCACTATAACACTCGACGCTGTATAAGTGGCATTTACAACTCTTCATTTTGTCCCCAAAGCAATAAAATCAAACTAGTGTATATTAGCAATCAAAAAGTGATTTGTAAATTTTATTGATATAATAGAAATAACGAGATTTAGGCAATTTGAACTTTAAGTTTCAGTTCTGTTACACCATTTACAGATAAAGTAAAGACAGATAAACCTATGTCAATTTCAAAAAACATGGCAGGTATTATATCAAAAAAAAGTTTAGTATCAGGTATTAAATATCTGTCAGATAAATTTAATCTGTAGATGGTGAAGCAGGCCCATTAGTTTTATTTAAACTCACTAAATGATCATTTAACGTTGCCTATTGCAGAATAGATACAACTTTAGGATTCGGTTTCTTTCATATTTTTACCCGACTGCGCCAGAAGAAGGGTTATGTTTTTCGAGTTTGTATGTACGCTCTACAGTTTAGCTTGAGAGGTGTCGTTAGATTCGTATTTACAGTGAGAGTGACGCTGGATAAATCAAAATAAAAAATGCGTTTTTTTAAACGCAGTCGGGTTTTTATAAATAAAAAGGTAAAGTTATTAAATTTTAGTTACATTTCTCGTTACACTTAGCATGATGACATTACAATCTTACTTAACAACAATGATACAACTTGACAATCATTAAAGCAACAATCATTAGGGTCTCAATTTAATGTGACTGTTACAGCACCTTCCAAACAGAGTTCCATTAATTTTATCACCCCAAATAACTGACGCGTAGAAACAAGAGCATCGTTATTGCACATCGGTAGAGTTAAGGAGAAGATATGTTTATGATTGGTTGAGAAGTGGCCATTTGATTTGATCAAAATTAAATACATGAGTTATTATGAGCAGTATTGAGCAATAGTTTGGGAATTAAAAGAAATAAGAACTTTTTGAATAAAAAGTAAAAAGTTATTTTACTTTTTGGACGAAAACTTTTCATAATTTAAAGAAGATTTCAACGTGATGTAGTTTTGGTCGTTTAAACAATAGGCATCGTTCCATTTCTTCTATTCAAAATCGTATCATATTTTTGCAATATTACAGTTGATTAATTATTACTTTCCAATGTCGTGGCTAGTTTATTGGTTATTAAAAAACGCAAAATAAAATTTTTAAAAATCAAATAAAAAAAGGAACCTCTTTGATTTCATACCTACTTTTTATGTAGAATAGAATGGTATCTACAGACCAAAGCCGCCGGCTTTTTTGACAGCTGCCATTCGTATGACGTAAAGCCGCCGGCCTAGCCCGGCGGTATGCCGGCGGCTTTGGTGTGTAGATAGCATTAAACAAATTATTCTACCGGCATACCATCGCCTTAAAATATAAGTAGCTATACATTTAGCAACGTACATAATTTGGGGTAATCATAGTTTGGACACGCGCTTTTCTAACGCAAGGCGTGTGCTGTCACACTATATTTATAAGTAATAGAGGTACTCGTGACGAAATTAGATAATAGTTAGAGAGGCTGTTTGTTTAGACAGCTACCATAATGATGTTGATGATAAATATTTTAAATAGATCAAAAACAGGTTAATATTATTAATTTCTTTAATCCAAGTTGCTTACGTTATGTTCTTACCTATTAGAATAGTTGCCAATGGGTCTATCTACACACATCCGGGCCGTGGCCCGTCAGGAGGGAAAGAATACGTCATCATGACAAGGTGTATGAACGAATCCATAGAAAATGTTTGGAATGATATTTTTTCCCTGACACGTCCCGGACACGGCCCGGATGTAGACAGACCATAATTGTTTTAAAATGTAGTTATATAAAACTTATCTTACTATTTTTAAGATCCGAGTATCAAGTACATACTTACAAACTTCGTAGTAGGTACCTACTCGATATTAAGACTTTAAAGGGACATTTTTAGGAAAGAATCTTTCGCTACTAGGCAACATTTTGCGTCTACTTCTTCTATGTTAGACCAATTGGTAATTCGAACATCTTTAGAACATCGTGATGATTTCCATTATCAACAACCCCCTCTAAGCCAGTCTTTAGTTAGAGCTTAGCCAAGCTAGAAATAAAAACCTTTCTCAATTTAACTCTACATCAAAAACACCTATTGTCTATAAATCTTTCAACTTGAAACCTCTCACTCTTCATAATTCATAACAACCATCGCAAATGGCATAAAATAAAGAGATTCTGAAATGGTCGCTAAAGACCCGTCCACACTAATGTGGCGTAGCGCGTTGGCGGACATTCTGTTAGTTGCGCGTTATCGCGTTACGTCGCCAATCGTCACGGTGATGGCGCCTTTATCTAATGGCCCTAGCTTTATTACAGATAGTTTTGAAGAATAGGGTATTGTATTATCTTCATGAAAGAAATTATATATCGTGTATAGTTTAGTTAAGACTTTATAAGATTAATCAGTGGTAAAACCTAATAGGTAAAAATATTAGAAAATGACATTAAAAATTAACTAAAACGCGACATATATTTTTTAAGACACAGATCTATAAAAGATCAGTACCATTATAAATTGAAAACAGTTAGGTCAAAAGATGGTTAGGTTTAAAGGCTCAAAAATTAACGACTCGCCGCGTATTGGAGTTTGCCTTTTAATACACTAGAGTGTGTTATTTGTTTTATCTTGATATGATACCGTCCTCTGAGTACACTTAGGTAATTTTCTGTATTACAAGTCAAATGCCAAACTGTGATTAACTGCGATTGCAAGTCCATAACACCGCTAACAGCTCCAACTTTAGCAATCAGAAATCGTCAACAATTTCTCCAATCAAGATGGGAGTCAGAGGTAGCAATCTCGGCGGTTTCTATCCCCTTTGATTCGTTGTCGTCGTGGACCGTGTCGTGCGCGTGCGACGCATGTGCTCGTAATCACGCATGGCTCGCGTAGACTGTTACGAACGTTAGGGAGTTGTGGACTTTGCATTTTTCAAAGAATTGGGGTCAGGGCAAATAGTATAAAAACTGAACTCGTAGGTAAACAAAGAGGAATTAAAAATTATCAAGCTTTTAATAATACGTATAATTAATTAGATACAACAATTAAACAGTTAAAACGAGACTAAGCACTAAATTTTCAGCTGTATTTTTTATCAATGTACTTATTTGTATTTTTTATCAATGTATCAATATAAATTAAGTGCAATGTACTAGCACCACAATTACCTTTTATCATTTTATAAGCTTGAAATTTTGAAAATACCTGGCATGCATATTTTTAATCATTTTCTTATTTAAGTAAATCATCTATCTAGATAATAGCACGCACTTCTCTAGGCATATTTATATCGTACAATGCACTATCCATACTCTCATAACGTCCTGCACATGCCTAGACGGGCAGTGACATTAATAACATCAATCATCACACAAGCAGATGCCTTCATGATGAAAAAGCGATAGAATTCATTCGCGAAGGTATGATGATTCGACGGAATTTTACTCCGAACGTAAGGTTGTTTATTACTACGCTTTTATAACACTATCTGCTATTTAGATCTAGATGAAATAGGTATTTAGATGATGCGAAGTTTTGTGGTAACCATTTCTACATACATATATCTATCATTCTAGTAGAAGTCTACTAGAATTGAGACCATAGGAAGGCAAACGACCTCAGGGTAGACCACAAATGCGCTGGAACGATGACGTGAGAAAGGTTGCTGGCTTGAACTGGATTAAGAAGGCTCAATGCCGTGAGGAGTGGAAACAGTTGAAGGAGGCCTACACCAAGTTGGTAGAATAAGGCTGAAGAAGAAGAAGAAGATCTGTTGTTACGCGCCTCTTTAACATCAGAGTAAGCTAAGACCATTTCCCTCAACTTGCATCGAAAATTCTAAACACATCTTTCGCTTCATCCACATTTACAAGTCACCTCATACATGCACGTCGGTTTAGGTACTCTTGATTCTTGATAACTATTTTTAACATATTTTATTTAGGAAACTACATAGAGAACGGCATTCCGGAAAGTAGCGTTCGTCTCGATTTTTAGACAACTCTTCTAAAGTATTTTTCAGAGGTCTATATGGGCATCTTAACTAAGATACTCTATTACGTTATAAGGAACTAAAAATAATGATGAATTCATTGTAACATGTTACTCTCCTTTTCAATACGTACACAATACAAAACCTTTACATATCTACTAATACCTACCTAACTTTTACTTTACCTACTATGGCTACTGGCTACAACGATTTCACCAAACCTATTACGGCGTCAAAAGACAAAAAACTAATTTGCTCGAAGCAAACAGGTGCATTGTTTTAACCCTTGTTTTGTAACTTTAAAATTGCTGTCATTATTGGGCAGTCGACGGTTTTCCCGCGACGTCTTGTTGCCGCGTCTATTTTTTCTTATTGCTATTTAATAAAGCCTTAAGTATTTTTCTCGGATAGATTTGAGAATTTTCTACTCTCACTTTTGGTTATTATTGTATTAGTGTCATTTTTATTTTCTTGCTTTAGGTTAAAAGCTGACACCATTGGAATCAAAATACAATTGTACTTAATTTGCAAGATAGAAATGTACGCAAATACCATTATACGAGTATGATGACTATTTAATCCGAACTTCAATTTTTGCAATTTATAGAAACTTGTTTTGCATATATTATTCACGAGTTTTTATTGTACAGTCGCCATCAGATATATGGTAGCGGTCAAGGTACTCAAATATTTCCGAGCAGCATTAAATTTCAATATGTTCGTTACAATAGATGCGGCCTATAATATCGGAACATATAAATCGTCACAAATATCGGAACATATAAATCGTCACAAATATCGGAACATTTATGGAAAATGTACTTTAAGTCTGTGTAATACAATTTAAAATGCTTGAGATTGGAGTTATCAATAATTTGTAGTGACATTCACCGAAAAGAGTGTCATTGTGACTGTCTCTTTCAAATACAACAAATATTCTTACCAAACTAAATGCCTTATAAAAGTTCTTTTGACGCAATGTCAAAATTGAAGGGCGTAGAATGATTAGCTTAATTTCGATAAAACGATGTCAGCTACTTAATGGCGTAATTGATTGTCCTTTGACTTTCAAAGCACATAGTCGTGGGTTCAAATCTGATGGGAGTGCGTTACTTATTTTCTGCTTTTTATGGATAAAAATAGCATTATTATTTTGTATGTCTTTTCTATCACGGAACAATTGTAAAGTAAATGATAAAAGTCGTTTTCAGTTTCAAAATTCAAAATTCAAAAATAATTAAAAACATTAAATTTACACTTGAATTCGTTACAAAGTAAAAAATAAAATAAAAAACATAATAATTAATTAAAAGAACCAAAAAAAAGAAAAACATTAAAGGAGGGAAGCTACGCTGACTTCGGAAGGCAGATTCCCCAGAGAAGAAGCCAGCAAGAAACTCTAGAGGTTGCTCTTTTTAAAAATATTGTTTACAATCATTTGTTTACAAAGAACAACTTATATATTATGATCGTGTGGAGCTAGAGCATTAACACACCATGCCCTATTGTCATTAGAAAGTTGGTGGGTATAACAGTGTAGTAATAGTTATTGTTCTACAACAAAAGAAAATTACAAAGAATAAATATTACAATAAGTAAGTAAGTAAATAATAAAATAGCAAACTTGTTGTTGTAGTTGTATGTACTTAAAATTATTTTATTAGTACTTATACCTAAGTATCTATCACGATTGAATTGTTGATCAAGTACTAGAACCTACTTGGTTATTATCTTTCATGTCCGAACTCTTTTAACGCGTGTAGTTAGTTATATTTGTATTCTTGACGTTGACAAGTCAATATAGATTCGGTACTACCTAGTACCAAATTCAAATGTGTACTATGTAGCACAGACTTAAAGTACATTTTCCATAAATGTTCCGATATTTGTGACGATTTATATGTTCCGATATTATAGGCCGCATCTATTGTAACGAACATATTGAAATTTAATGCTGCTCCGAAATATTTGAGTACCTTGACCGCTACCATATATCTGATGGCGACGTACCCAAATTGTACCTATATAACTCCATAATACAATTATAACATGTATAGTTTTCTGATGAACTCAAGTAATGTAAAGTACTCATTAGAGTTATATATATAAGCTGACTAGAAATCGTAGTTTAGTATCATTGCGTGTTAATGCAGCATGTCAACGCAATGGTTCTTTGAAAATTAAGTAATAAGACCAAGTGAATAACTACATTCCAAAGACTGTAAATAAACAAGTTGTCTATCGACTTCTTAGCTAGATGTCCATATTATTTGACTTAAGTACGTAAGGTATCAAATAAGTCATAATTTTTGTATTTACTACGTAATCAGTCCCACTTATGAGCTTTTTCATTTGCTTTGATTTGTAAAGTATGTAAAACTTGGAATACTTAAATTATAAACACACCAAGGCCACCGGCACTTGCTTTCGTTTGTCAAAAATGACATCAAAAATTTTTGAAAACGCTTACGTCAAGCCTTTGGGCCGGTGGCATTGGTGTGTAGACACCATAAAAGAGAGACAAAGTAAAAATCTTCTGTGACACATAGACAATCAATAATTACAAAAAATTAACTCATTATCAGCTATCTAAAGATCTTAAAACATCGATGACAGCCACCTACACACAAAACACAGTGTAGTCAAACCAAATGGATTATCGTAAGTTTATAAATCGTGACCCGAGACATTATGGCTCGATGATTTTATTTGTCTTTTGACACATTTATGATTATCAAGTGGTCGTGAATATTTAAATGAGATTTGACAGATGTTATAACTCCGTTAATAGAAACGTTAGATTTCAATTTGACATTTCTATTAGAAAGTTTCAAAGGTGTTTTGTGAATTTAAATTTTTGTTAATAACATTGATTATAAATTTATTTTTGGAGAATTACCTATTTATTTTCTCCTAAATGTGATTTTTAAAATTATCTTAAGTTAAGAAAATGTTTTCATAAAACAATTGACAACGAATTACCTATATACATATTTTTTATTGTTTCAGGTAATAATGCAGTTTGATCCTTATAATTCATCGAGGTAAAAATATTGATAAATAACATTTTAAGGTTGTTGTATTGACGAACGAAATTCATGTTCTTTGTAGAAACTTCTAATGAACAGTTCATAAGCATTAAATAAGTAGTATTAAACGCTTATTAGTCAAGTAAGTATAAAATTTGCGGTCACATAATAGTTAATTTTAAATTATTACATATCAATTATAATACAAATTGCATTCTCCTTGTAACATAATCACAAGCTGTAATAATGTCACCGCATACCTGCATTAACAATTTCTAAATCACATTTGCACATCAGCTGTACAAAAGCTCTTACATAAGCTGCATAGCTTAACAACGACCCGAAACTAAAAGCTCACACAAAGCTCCGACAATTTGCATATTATCTAGGATCCAATTAATTTTACAACGTATTGCTATTAATTGCTTCAGATTTATGCGGCCGAAGCACGAATTTGAATCTAAATTAGTGGCTTTACTTGATTTTACTTAGATTCACTTGTTACTCGCAAGATGTTGGGTGAAATTAGTTTGTGGGTGGTGGGAATGTTGTAGCAATAAGGAATTTCAACAATATTATTTATTTAGAATTATTTTTCAAGAATTAAATGGTTTTTACTTAGTATTGTGTTAGATAAAAGCAAATTATGCGTAAAAAAGGCAAGACTAAGATGTTTCGAATGCACTTTTTAAAGATAGATGATAATACAGTGTGGGTAACAATTTATGCTTTTTTTATTTTAAACGTACAAGATTACGGTTATTTGTTTTGACTTCGAAAACAAATGTTTATAGTCATTTAAGAGTGTTAAATCTTTCTTTTATATACCTTCGCAGGTTTTTAAATACAGCTGTGCTCTAAATCTACAAAACAATAGACTAAAACATACTCCAAGTAATATTACAATTTAGAAACCTTTTCCAGCATTCATTATCAACACAACCTTACCATATACGAAAGCATACCCAGATAATATCAGAATACAGTATAGAGTGAACACGTCGTTGTCACAGAGTTCCAATCAAAGCCTTAGATACGTTATACAGCCTGCGCCGGAAAGAGCCGTCAACGCGTCTAGGACACACCTGCCCACTCAGGTTAAGCGCTGATTTCTTGTAAATAGGCAGAGTATAGTACCGTAAGCTGTGAGGTTGGTTGTACTGCTTTTTGTTTGGAAAAATTGCTTAGAAGGGCTAGTTGGGAGTCGCCTATAGTTTGATTGGTACGAAAGATTTAAACGCGGTCCCAATTTATATTGGCTGTCTTTTACTTAGGTTTTTAAATAAAGTAAGTTATATTATAATCTTTATTTACAAAATAATATTTTTTCTTGAAAAGATTGCCTATTTTTCTGAAAATTTCGGGGTATAAGTTTATTGGAGGAATAGGATTATAGGTAAAAATCTCTACATTAAAGTAACTTTTAAAGAAAAACCTTTGAATCATTTCATCACACAAGAAAGGCAGGCATCTATCATTCAGTCGCATTCCACAATACCTACTTCCAACATCTCAATGAAGTGTAATTACAAACATTACAAAACAGAATCACTCCAGTTTCATACGTTTGTGTGGACCGTGGACCACTGTGGGCCACTGTGGCCCTGTGCCTGTGTGCGTGGGGGACAGTGACCCGGCCTATCGCCAGATCGCAGCCTCCGACCGGCCAGATGCCGAAAGAGGGGGCAGAGATGGATTAGGACTGATTGGTTTTTGAGTGCTAATATTTTTGTTTATTAGTATTTGAATAAATTAAAAATATTGTTAGGTATAGGTACCGACCGGTTGTTCTTTTATGTTGCCAGAAGTTGACCAAAATTAGTTTTAGGTTTCGATGCGTTCAATTTTGCCGTCATAGCCATAAACTTTGCTAATGATGCTATGTAGAATAATTGCTATTTTCATAAACCAGATACTACTCCCAATAAAAATGAGATTAAGATCGCAAATGCGCTACCAATGCTGATTGTATATTCTCTCCCACATATTTTTTAAATAGCCTATTGTGTCCCACTACTGGGCAAAGGCCTCCCCGCATTCTTCCATGCTTCTATCTTCGTAACTTAATACAAAACAAAAAACCACATTTGAAGTTAACAAACATCAACAATCAGCAGCCTCCCAAATCCATACCTGCCTTAACCTTTAGCTCGCGGCAATCGGCGGCGTGTTAAAAATAAAAGTAGTCGCGTTAATAACGTATTTTTAGTGCCGCCGCTACCGCAGGTGCCGCCGCCCTCTCCCGCCCTGAGCTGCGTCTGCGCACAACACGCAATATTATTAAAATTTTAATCAACTTTCTTGTTACAAGTTTTTATCTTGTTCTGATTTAGTTTCGTAAACTGTATTTGGTAGCGGTTTCATCTTGTTGAACTACTAGTGTTAAAAAGGTTAGCTACTTGTTTTTTTTTTACTTGTGAAATCTGATCCGTTTTTACAAAATCGAGATTGAAAAAACAAAACACAATTGTCACTTGTGTACCAAAAACATGTCAAGAACACAACTGTGTTTTGTTTTTTCAATCTCGATTTGGTAAAAAACGGATCAGGATAGGTTATTAATAACGGGCGTTAATGAAGTATGACGTTTTGAAATCACATTGTATTATTTATTTTCTATGACCTAAAGAACATCCAAAATGTTAGTATTTTAGTTGCATAGTGCAATCGGGTGTAAACATTTTACGTCGCGTCTCACAAAAAACCTAAATAAAGTCCAATGTTCCATCCTTATGAATAGGTAACTCTTATCATAAACTTCTGTAATCTTCATCAGAATGCAAGCCTATTTGTTTTTAATTACCATAAACAGTCGAGTTAAGAGTAAGTAATAAATATTTCTTACCTACAATGTTGCTTCTACATAAACTCTTGAACAATTATCAAGTGACGATAAGGAAACACTACTTACGTTGTAGAACCAGTAATAAGAGCAGGGACATTTATATATATATACCTACATACCTACCGCAACAGAACAGCTGCATTTTGAACTACAACACTTTGTAATAAGGGCTATGTATGCTATAGTTTTCATCCTTGATTATAAGAAGGAAAATGGTATAACAGATATACATACAAACCTAGGTACCTAACTAACAGTTCATACTTTTAGCTCTTCATTTCTTAGTGATAAGGTAGCAAATAGGTTGTACAGTGTAAGCTAGATATAGCATCCGGAGGCACGTCTCAAACAGGACAGGGTCCATACATCAAGAGGACAGATGCCTTCCGGCCGGCGCCTTCGCTTCCTATTGCCTAAGAAACGTTCTTAGAACACTAAAATAACGTCTTATAATGCAGCTATAAGAAGCTGTTTATACTGCGTATGTCATTGACGATTGCTTTTTATTGAGAAAATAATCGTAGTTAGTTTGATATGATTATTTCCAATGGGTGTTTACGAGAAGCGGTCGTCGTCACTAAGTTTTATATGAAATAGTAAAGGTAGATGGAGTCATAATAAAGTCATATACCTAGATAGAGTCATATAACCTTTATCCTAACTGTAGCAAAGTTTAAATTAATAACGAAAAGTACTTGATTTTTTAAAAGATACACTTCAGTTTCAACTATTTTTCTGTATGAAAATTGCATTCAGATTTACATTTAAAATTGCCTGTAAATATATTAATTTATATAATGTTAAAAATTACTTAAATGTTTTAAAATAAATGTAACTCAATACTTTTAGTAATTTTGACACTTCCAAGCCGCTAATAACTTGAAAAATAACAATAACGATACTTGGTATGAAATAACAGTTATTTTAAAAAAATAATGAAGGTTTTGGGAAGTAAGTAATGATGTTATTGACGAAACTGGTTTAGATAATTAGGTACCAGTTTGAGGTTTTATTTTGGACCTAAGTGACTTAAGGGCGCTTTGGTTAAAGCTGTTAAAATAAACTTTGTAACTATACGGGAAGGTAAAAGTTTTATAAGCTCCGATTTAATCAATGAGATTTTATCGACTACTTTGTCTTGTGTAGGTAAATAAATAAATAAGTACTAGTGGCTTCACGCCACTTCGCATTTATTGTCATATCTTGAAAAACTTACACAATATCTTAAAATTATTATATCCTATATGTACTTAAGTACCTACTATATACATATTTATACATAGATAACCTCATAGTTACCCCACTTATAATAGGAAGATATCGTCGAAAGCGTCTCCGGGATTCATGGTACCCAAAAGGCTGGCAGCATTTCCTCTTTGAATAGCTATGCTTATTCTTTGAGCAAAAAAGCTGCCAGCCCTCGGATTGCCTACAATAGTGTCAAGTGTCATTAAAATCTGGTGCCCAAGTCTGCTAATCTAAAATAGGATCAGTTGTGTGTCGATAGAGTGTCAATGGCATTTTTGACACATTTGTTATTTTGCTAAACAATGGCTTACACTGATTGCGACTAAATGTGTCAAAAAATTACATTGACACTCTCATTGTCACGATGCCGACACACAACAGAGAATATTTTTTTAAATTAAAAAAAAAAAAAAAAAAATGTCACGTCATATAATTATGCATAAACTTTCACATTAAAATACCAACAAGATAAGCCGAACTAATTAAATGCAGCCACAAGCGCCGTGGGAACGAGTACAACAATTGTAATTATACTACAACTTAATTCCATCTGTCAATTCATTGTTATCAGAGAATATCAATACGAGTAGTGTAATGTGTAGAGAGTGCGCGTATTGCCCAAAGTGTAAGTTGCGCAGTTTTTAGCCGACAGGTGTTTGAGACGTAACTACCGATTAGGTAGTTACGTCTCAAACTAGATACCGATATATAGGGTACTAGATACCGATAGATTAGGCCAACATAAATACATAAATATCCGGCACGTCTTTCTCCCATCGGGGTAGGCAAAACCAACTTCCCTCCTCTTGCTTGGATCGTAGCAAACAGACTTTCTTCACACACTTCTTTCGAATAGGTCTGGATAAATCGCATAAACCATTATTCTGTAATATTTGTGGCAATATTTTTATTTAATTTATCGTATCTGTATGAATCAACAAGTTTTCTAATAAACAATCATACATACTTACATACATGCACTGACAACCTCGACTACAAACGCTATAAGTTCTCACTTGTGCCATCCGTTCCCACTTCGTTGTACACTCTCAAATTGTATCAATATTCTAGATATCGGTTGATCTACAAAGTATAGTCGGACTAATACAAATTGACCACTGACCGGCGTGTAGGTTGCTACAAAAACTATGTGACAGATAAGTGAGTGAAGACTGTAGCTATGCTTTTTGATTTTGTAGGGATAATTTGAAGTATAGGTTTCTTTGCAATTGTACGACGAATCCAGAATTGTGTACTTATACTGTGTGAATTTTTAATGAACTTATATTTATAGGAAAAATATTTAAAAAAAATTAACAAAGAGCAATTTTTAGAAATAACGAAATAATGCAATAATTATTAACTTTCCTTAAAGTTCTTACAGCAACACAATTAAATAATACCTACTGCAAAATAAAATTTGCAATACCATAAATGCTTAAAGGTCACATTTCGTCACAGCATCGCATAAAATCACATTAAAGTATTGAAACCAATTCTCTACCTAATTATGACATTGTCATAAACCACTTTCAAATTACTCATGCACATAGCTAATCCGTTACTCGTAAAGTTTAATGCACGTGACATTTGAAAGAATGCACAATTACCACTTACTTGCATAATATAGTGGACAAATGCAAAACTAGTCTCATAACTTGTTTGACGGGTGGTGACACTAGTGAGAGAAGTAATCTGTTATTTTTTGCGTTAGTTTACCTCTGGCGGTGGAGTGACATGAGCGAGGTCAGTGGCGGCATTCTTTGTTTAGGTGACGTCTCGGAAGATACAAAAGACATGTTATTATTAAAGGATAGAGTATCGTGGAGACAGAGGATTTGCACAGTAATGGGACACTGACGATAACTAAAAGTAGTGGTTATAAGAAAGCTGCGATGTGCGGTGGAAATGCGGTGTCAAAAATTTAAAAATGTTCATTGAAATGAATGAGAAAATTAATGTTTGATACAAGACAAAAGGGTTTTAATTGAAATATTCTACGTACCTGATGAGCAATTCAAAAAGTGATTGATTTCATATTCCATTTTCTTAACAAACCGCGATCTGCGAAGTTCAATATTACCAAAACCCATCTGCGTCATCGATAATCAATCCATCGACAGATATGCCCAACCATTAAAAAACAATCTTTAACAACACCTGAAACAAGGAAGGCATATAATTAGACAACTATACTATAATACCAAAGCACGCACGCGCATGACATTCACAGTGATGCATTAATCAAGAACTGGTTGTAGAGTAAGACGGCAATATCAATCATGGGCCGGCCCAGTTTAGGTACACATTGACAGCGGCCCACTCCTTGTAATAATTAGACGTGGCTTTGGACCGCATAATGTCAAATGTCACCTAAATGTCAGAGCAGAAAAAGTCATCGCGTCGCGTGTTATTAATGCTTATGTGTGCTTATGATAAATGGCGGTTACTTCCGTAGTCGGGTTTAATGTGGTTGTAGGTTTAACATATGACAAAAAAAAGTTAATATTGTTTAAGATTATAGTTTTATTATTTAAATATTGTCTATGGAGTTGTATTTATTTTAAATATTGTAGAGTAAAACCAACCTTTAAATCATCAAGTAACTGCGACGTCTCGTAGTAAGTAATGGCATAGCGTAGAGACGTCCTATCGCTACATTACTATGACTACAATGAATGTAACATTTACTGTTCTTTTTTTAAAATTTACCATTCGCGTAAATACCAGCTTATTTAAAAATTCTAAAACCAGGTGAACTAAAGAATAAACATTTACTGTTCTTTTTTTTAAAATTTACCATTCGCGTAAATACCAGCTTATTTAAAAATTCTAAAACCAGGTGAACTCAAGAACAATAACAAAACATTCTACACTTGTATTCAAAGTAGAGAATGTTTTAGACGGAAGTCTTATTAAATTAAGTGAGCATGTAGGATTTAGAGGAGATGACACGATAAGCCCTATTTCCAAACAAAGAGATAATAGATTATGTTAAACAACAGGACCACTAAACTTGTAAGTATAGAACTGAACAAACAGACACTTCGGCCGAACCGCTATAATCAGATAAACGATTACGGTCGTCCACTGGTAGAAAAGGCTGGGTGATATAGGTCGCAAATAAAGGACTATTACACGAAGTACGTGCGCTCTCAGCGGCGACGGAGCAGGAAGTGACACTGAGCGGTTCTCGCACCGATTTCTCTTGCGCGTGCGCGGACGATAAATAACCGCGGGTAGTTCTAATTCTGCGAGCCATATTTACGCGCGCTCGGGTCGCGACGGGCGCGTGGGCGGCCGACACCGCGCAGACCAATCAAAACGCATTTGCAGAAAGATATCCGTGAATACGCACTGTTTATTGCCTATTTTACTGAGCGTTTATTTGTCAAACACCCGTAATGGGCGATACGCAATACAGGCTATCGATATACTGTTACCACTCTCAATGAATCAGGTACAATCTTTACGGGATCTGTCGCATTAAAGTTTGGATTTAAAGCCCAAATAATTGCCTATTACGAGGATACAACTGAATCAATTAAATCTCACTTGATGGAAATATACAGTTAGCGGCTATAAAGTAAGCATTGCATGGACTTTAAGTAGGTAGCAATAATTACAAGTAAATTGAGTGTTTTGTTGAAATTCTACTTACACGTAAGTTAAGACTCAGGAACAGTTCGGTGTAGAGGCGTATAATTGCGAGGAATAATTTTAATGGTAATCGTCGGTTCTGTATTATACAATAAATATTATAATCTATGCCTACGCTGGCTAGGACCTTTATCTAATAGACAGGACCGGCTATTGTGGAATCAAGTGCTAAATTATGATCGAATGATGTTGAATTTCATGGGAGAGATCATTTTATGTTGTAACCGTACTTTCGCAGCGTATTTCATAGATAACAATCTTGTGAATAAACACTGAGATTAGAAATCTAGAATGTCAAATGCGACGAGTGTTTTATCGCCCTTTAATCACTGTTAAATATTAACTACGTTTATCAGTAATAACAAAACTGTGATAATTTGAGCTTGAGAGATTAGTTTGATTGTAGATTTCTGATATTAGATACGACGTTATGACCCAAAAGGAACTTTTGCATAGATATTTTCGAAACATTTACAAAACTTTATACATACCTACCTACTCTTTTTTTAATTTCTTTGCATATATTTCGGTCACACAAGTTGTCTCGTCTTGCTACACACTACTGTTTCGTATCTGAAACGCAAAAATCAATCGCAGCAAAATAAAATAGCCGCTACAAATAAATGACAATCGATTTCAAATCACAAAGGCCGAGTACCACTTACAAAGAAAACCTCAATTTTTCTCAGTACTTAATGTAAGGCATTAGGACCTAACTGTCCAGCGTACAGCCTCCAGCACTACGTTTCCAATCTACAGATCTAAGCAATGCTCCACTTGCTTTTACCTTATGATGCTAATCTCAACGCTACTGTACAAATGTGGTACACAGGGTGGAAAAGTGATCACACAGTTCCATACTTCTTTTTACTATTATGAATAACATGTAATTTTTGCATAAAATTAGTTCTGTGATGATTTTACGCATTCGTGATGTGAAAAGCAGTATTCAGCTCGGATAAAATTTTCAATTAGTCCAGATTTTTACCTCTTGTAGAATAATATCGATTTATATCTAAGTACGTTATTTAATGACAATACGAGTCATTTAAATATTTTTATTGATATTCAAAGGTATAATATCTTCAATAGTACATAACTACTACAAACACTTATTAATCATGTCGATGAGATAATGTTTTCTTCTCATTCATGCAGTCAGTCTAAACGACATAAAGGTTAACTCTGAATTTAAACTATGTACTTACCTTTATTTAACGTTTAGCACAACCTAGAACCCTTTAAACATTTGTGTCTATCATATCACATTCCCTTCTTATACCCAGTATACCAAACTGACAAGTAGAAGCTACCGATGTCTCCAAGCCGCAACGACGACGGTGTAGGCGGCAAAGACAGGACAATTTATACAACACATACTTTCAAGGGAACTAGCATTAAATTTACCCGGAACGATCTCGTTATGTGACAAACAACCGGATTAACTGTCAACTGGAACATATTTTCATGTTTATGATGTGTCTCCCACTTTAAAGCTGATACGGACTAGCGGCTGGATGTTCATACTGATGAACACCACGCTTTAGGGCCGGCATACACATTTTTGATTGTCATATTACTATCGACATTGTTCTCATTAGAATAATATTCAAAATCAGTTGACACACCAAATGAGCATCGGAGCGTTGAAGCGAATTCATGTGAATGTTGGGTCATCATAATGTCAAGTCAAATCAAATATTTCTGTAACAGCCTGTGTGTAGGTATACAAGGGTCTTTTAGCGCGTGGTGGAAATCGGAACTAAAGATATCATTTTGTAAATTGACATTATTTTTTTGTTATTTATTCACCACCCACGCCCTCCTGACAACGTCACTCAAGTGTAATACAAATAAAAAGTAAAGCCCAATAGATCCTTGTAGCACTGTACAATCCCACTTTTTTAAAGCTATCTTCTACTTTACCCAATAATAAAAAGATTACTGCAAAGTGTAAATTAATATCATTAAAGTAGATAGAAATCCGTAAAACTTTATCGTGCAATTAAAATCAGTTGAGTAGTTTTTGCGTGAAAGAGTAGGTAATAAAGTCTGACATCTTAACATACAAACATTGATGTTTTAATATTAGTAAGATTTGTAGAATTCAGCAACACGTTACGAAGTGCAGTTTAAAGCTTAACAACGCACTAACAAACAATACAAAATACAATTTTCATTAATACAATGTGTTTAATTTAAGTACCGTTAATACAACATTAGCGAATGATGTTTATGAGGAGAGTACAAGAGGTCTGGGTCGGGAATCGAACCTGTTACGTATGTAATGACGGCCTGAGGCTGTGCACCTTGTAACCCGAGTGGGCGGGGAAGAGCCTGCAACCTGGGTGCTGCAACCATTGCAACCCACTGATTGGAAACAGATAAATTATTTCGCTTTTAAATTTTAGAGGAAGAGGTGGATTTTGTTTTCAAGTAAAATTGGAGTTGGGAATTAAATTTGTGATGTGCGAATTTAAATGTTGTTGTTGCAATATGTACTTACCTACACCTACCTCCAATAAAGATTTTTCCCTTTTTTGCAGCAACGTAACTACTCCTAAATATACTGTGATCTTTGTCCATTTGCGTATTGACAATACTTGAAAAGCTCATATGCTACAAGCATCTCACCTTAACTGTATTTCCCTCAATTTTCTACACAAATGACAAACTTTATTGAATATATGATATTCAATAAAGTTTCGCGCCACTAAAACCGTACAAGCGTAAAACCCCTCATAGAGTCAATTTCAAATTCAATAATACCTACATATAAAACGTAACAGTGAAATACTAGCTATTATTATACCAGCTACTCCCATTTACCGATCCGGGTGGTAACCAAAAACAGCGACCAGCGTCCACTCGAGGTCATAAAAGTGCAGTTTCACTTATTTAGAGCAAAATTGTCCGGTCGGTGAAAGGTGCGCACTGCCAGATTGTATCTCTGACTTTCATCTATAGGTTTTGTTCTTTATGCTATTATTATAAGCTGTATTTATAAAGGATATAGCTTGTTAGCTGCAGCACGATGTGGCCGCGTGAGCTGTAAACTAATTTTTCGAATTAAAAGTTCACGTATTGTTCTGTCGGCGTCGTAGTAAATTCTATGGATTCTCCTAACTTTTGACGATTAAAGGGCTATCCACAGATTTCCGTCAGGGCTATCCGTGTTCAGAGTTGTCCGTTTCACTATAGACGCTCTGACACGGAGTTATGTGAACAAGTTTATACAATTTGTATGTAACCGATATTTGCCGTGTTGACGTGTTCCCGGAAAAGTGTGGTTAGTCCTTAAGGAGTCATGAGTGAGATTGAGATGATTGTTTGAATAAGTCTGCCAAATGTTACCTCATTAGGTATTTCACCGGATTATTATGATACCTTTAAAAATATATTGAATAAGACTGCATATAGAGTACTCACAAAGTAGGTACATAATATAAGTAATCACGATAACGCAGTGTTCTCGTTACAAGCAGAATAGAGGATAATTACTTTAATAACTCACCCCCACCATTATTATGTAAGTGATTATACTTATTATAAGTTGAAACATGTTTGGGAAATTGAAACATGGTACACTTGACCTCTGGATAGCGTTTAATCGTTTGAGGTCTATCCGCTAAGTGGATGATACGATAAAAATATTTTATTCTTAATATGGCATTTTTAGACACGTTTGGTATTCTACTAAACAATGGCTTACACTGATTGCGACCAAAAATGACATTGACATACACAACTGAGAATATTTGTAAATAAGCAGAGTTGAGTCCCTAGTCCAAAGCCTTTTTCTACTTTTCCCAGTCCTCAATCCTTTTAATACAAGATGACTTTTTCCACATAAGTTTCCGCCTTCTTGAACTTCGAGTATGTCGGATCCCTTCGGTTAAATAATCCAAGTTCATGAATAATTATAAAAACCCCGGTCATTCAGTTTATTGACATAAAACCTAATGTCATTCACACTTAGTCACATGTTTGTAGCCTTTTCTTTTATTTACGATGCGACAAAGACACAAATTGTGGTCGGTGTTAGTGTCACATAAAAATAGAAACACGTCTTAATTAAGACGATACAAAAACTCGGATGAATAAATCTTATTCTAATCAAATAGGATTATAAAAAGCGGAACTCATTGGCGTATTAAAATTATTAGAATTTTAACACGTTGGCGCGCGGTACCGGCTATAACCGTGAAATTAAGACTCAAAATAGCACGGTACGGTCCTTTCCGTAAATTGTAGTAATGCTTATGACCATTACTACGGTCACTGCTGCTTAGTTTCCATTTAAAAATCACTTAGGCCACGTCCACTTCTTTTCTAGAAACAAACTCTTTTGTTGCTTCTGTCAAAATTAAGTAAAATCTTTATGTTTCAAACAAACAAAACAAAATATTGTTTTGACATAATAATGAAATTATTCTATTACACCTTTTTCTAATCGGGGTAGGCAGACCATTTCCCTTCACTTACTACGATCCATACACACCTTTTGGCTTCATCCACATTGATTAGTAGCCTCAAACATGCACGTTGGTTTAAGATACTCTTGACTGGGCTATTCTTTAGCAACTTCCCGATTTGATCGGGATACGTTCGCCTTGATCCTCAACATTTCCATCTACATTGACCGTTCTTATATTTATAGTTCCAAAATCACTAAACTCTTCCCTCAAAGTCTTCAAATTAAAACCTAAATAAACATTAACCAACATTGAACTCTCACGGTGCCTCGATATAAATTAATCCGTAATTGGGCTGATGCTATCTCTCGTTTCATAAGCACCATCAAAATGTCACAGCGACATAAAAATGTCACACCACTGACATTTGGCTTGTTAATCCCCCGGCTTGGAGAGCGTGGTCATTGTGGTTGAATTTAGTCTTTGGACCTTTTAGGCTGTAATGTTTTGATTTCAGTGTCAAGTAAAATTACTTTATTTTGAATGGAAATTGATTCAGTCTTCTACTTTTAAATTGATTTGCAATTGAATATAATATTGTTTAAAAGTTAATTTATTTACAATTTAAAAAAACTATACATGCGAATATGTTATTAAAAATAGGTACTATACTCTAATAAATAAAATATAACCACTAAACTAAACTAAACTTAACCAAACAAACAAAGTTAATTGAAACTTTGTACATATACTGAGACTGTATTATTTTTGTTTAGATTAGGTTGGTGTAATTAGTGTTACAGCAGAATTGAGGTTAGAACTTGATTTATGAGTTCATTGAGAAATGAGTACATTCCATTTAATAAAAACCTTTTTAAGCCACATGAACATTTGTAACAGGCAACTTAGAAAACACAGAAAACCAAAACACTATAACCCTAATCTAGATAATACACATACTCATTGATAAAGGAGGAAGCGAACTCAAAATCCTTACCACATACCTATTTAAATATCCTTTCCCTCACAGGACCAAAGATGTTATCTCTTATTATCGACAAGTAACAACAAGTTTCTTCTCCCTGAGGTGTACAAATGGAATGTCAGCGACAATAGCAAGTAGGCGAACTGGATGCACATGAATTATGTGGACGCAGCGGCGGCGCGGGAGTTTGTAATGGTTAATCGCTGCTGTGGGAGGCTGCTTTAGGTTCAACAACAGTGCTGTTTAATGCATTTTCATTGGTTTTTAGTATAGTTACGAATCAGAATAATTAGTAATATCCAGAGGCAAACACTATGCCGAAATTGGTTAAGTGATCTCAGCTATGTCAAAGTGAGCATGATTTGTTAAAACATAAAAACCTAATAAAGACAACAGAAATTGGTATTCCCTTTACTAGTATTTACATCTTATTTATAAACACACTTAATCGATGGTTAATTGATTACCGTTAGCATGTATTCTGCCAGCAAATTGTAATTTGAAGAATGCAAGTCATAAAACAAGGCTTAACGTTTTAATGAAACCGGGCTCTTTGTGTAGACTTAAGAGCTTCATAATCCTTCCTTATAAACCTGTCTAATCCATCTCAAATGTAACATTACCCCACACATGTAAGAACAAAGCAAATCGATAGCTCATAAATCAGGGGACGACCTCAGCCGTCGCATCGACGCTGTAACGTCTATTGTCAAACCAGTGAGCAAATACGATGCGACCTTTTGCCCGGGTCCACGTGTGGGCGCGCGGGCGGACTCTGGGCGTGACCCGGCCAAAGATCAACCGTTTATACAACTTTTTATAACCCAAACGTAATTGTTTACACTGACAATTCCCGTACGTTCGCATTTTGAATTTGAATTTCAAATTCGGAACGGTCGTCTTTCTTTTATCGTAAAATTAAGTGCTGGCTGGCTGAAAATTAGTGCCTATGTTTTCTGCAGATGTTTTATTTATTTATCGGGAAGTTTTTATAGGTTTTATTTGGATGCCAGATATATTAAAGTTCATTGACCATTAAATGGTCCTCGCAAAGTTATGCAATAAGTAGATAGATATAGATACTAATTTACATACTGAAAGTAATATATCAGAAATTGTAGCGTGCTTTTTTGTATTTAGCTCTACAAGTGGACTTCTGTTTTATAAACAAAACAAAACACTGCTTATTGTAAAAGCTTGATAATGATTACGTATAGACAATAAACGTAGTAACAAGCTACTGGCGATATAGGACCTATAAAAAATACAGGTTTTAATAGCCTTTATCCGCATAAACTCTAAAATAGACTGCTAACATGGAACCCTCGAATTAAATTAAGAACTTCTCTCCGCCGCAGTTTATAGAGACAGCTCGAAATAAAACCCGCGCGAACACGCGATCTGCCTTTATAGCATTATAATGGAGACACTATAATCCATTCTCGTTAACGTTTAACATTCACAAATTACATAAAGTGTCCCTTCTGCGGCCATTTATAACTCTTTGCTGATCGGAGGCGCGTGGGCGGAATAATGAAGACGTTTTGTCGCGCTGTCTTCATACGTTATCCTGGTTTATTCCTTTCATATCGGTTATGGACGAGTGTATTGGTTGGATCTTGGTTTTATTGTACAATCATTTCGATGCTTTGGATCAAAAAAATATTAAAAATCATGGATAAGATGTAAGTATTTTTCGAGTTCACTTCTGATGCATTTATTTATCTAGACTTGTTATCAAAAAAGTGCCCTTTATAGCTAATAAATCGTCAACTACTTTCTTATGAAATAATTTTTCATCATCTTATCTTATTTACGAGTATATTTTGATATTTCACAACAGACTATCCAAAATCCTCTACATAGAACACATAGGTATAAGAATTCGAAAGCAACATGATAGTATCAATATAACAGCAGCTCGCAATTAATCTTTGAAAAATGCAACGTAGGCGTGAGATGCCCTTTCATTTGACCAGATAAATCATGCATAATGCGAACTTGAAAATAATCAATTGCGTTCCTTTAGCGAGTATCGCCGCGAGCGCAGGGAGCGATTCTACTCATTTGTTTTTTTTTGTGTTATAATATACTATAAGTGCTTGTTGTAACTGGTAACAGAATTGGAGGTTTCGTTTCTTGAAAAACATAATGTAGAGTATAAACCAGCAAACTAAGTACCTAGGCACCGGTAATTTTAATATATACTTAACTACCTAAAAAGGACATAGACTGAACACTAAGAAATTTTATTTAATCTTTCACATCCTAGAAAAAAAAACAATAGAAAATCTATTGTGTCTGGGTTTAGAATGGGTCAGTGGTATGTGAGAGGTTAAATCTTGAAAGATTTAACGAATTAAAAAGCTTTGTTAAACTCAAAAACAAACAAACTCACAGGCATCGTATCATTCATTAATTATATTTAAGTGATATACTTATGTATGTATATATTATAGGTATCACCACGGAATATCAATTATCACTGAGAGAAATTACTTACTTGAATTAACAACACATACCTTCTCGAACTTATTCCGTATAAGTAACGTAACTTTATGTAGAACCTCATCAGTTAAACCGAGCTTTGTGTTAACAAGTAGTGGAAAACGATGTAGCGGACCAATGTATATTTATCAGCTGAAAGCTCCGAAAGCTTTTAGAAAGTCTAGTTTCCTTGTTTTGTGGAAATTCGCACAGTAAACAGTTTGCGGGTTGTTTAAAGTTGCTTTAATAAGAATTTTAAATTAATTCTATTTTACTATGTCATTATTAGTTGATGTTTCCTTATTTGTTGATAAATGTTTTAAACTGCCCTGTTTTATTACTTTGTTTATTTGTTTACAGATTAGCTCACAGTTAATAAATATTAATTTAAATTGAACAGATTTTAATTTTTTAAATCTGTTCTCGTACAGTTTCTAAAAGGCAATTTAATGTAATATTTCAAATATCTTACTATTTTAAGGGTAGGTCCTATACATATCAATTTTATAGCCCTTGTTGCGTCAAGGTGACAAAATTACTACAGATTTAACGTACCGGGGTGGTTAAAAGTGATAAAAGATGCAACGAGACTTTTTGGTCACCGTAGTCAAGTATCATTTCAAATCAATTTACCAGAATCTATAAAACAAACAAACAACTTTCATACCTCCGAAAATCTCTCTAGAATCTACATTCATTTGTTTACAAAACATCTGTTTTGGCAATACACTAACAACATTGATTGTTATCCGAGTGAAGATGTTAATTCGGTGTTTGTTATTTGTTATATAATCTGTGGTCACTGTTTCTGACCGTAGCAATTATGTCAATAAACTTAGTCAGGTTATGTGTTTGCATTGCTTGAGATGGTATTTCTTGGTTTAGTAAACAGTTTTGAAGATGAATTACGTGTAAATTTTGGGATGATACTTGAATCAGATATAGACTTGTAACTACTTAATTATTATTGAAACTTTTAGAACACATTTTTGGGTATAATTTAAATTGTAACAGTGTTAAAAAGTCATGTGGGTAAAGACAGGTAAAGTACGTCAAAACTATATACCTAAACAGGTAAACGTAGGTGGGCTTGAAGTGGCATTAAACATGTTTATACTCATTATAAATCACAATAGAAGATAAAATGTTGTAAATATCATAAACAGGATTTTATTGTTTTAGAATTTACATCTAGAATTTAATTTGCAAATCTGCAGATGTAGGATTATCACACTATGTGAAAGATTATAAGTACTATTTTTTCAAGAAATGCTCGGAATACAAACTAATTCCCGGTTATTACAAAACGTTTTATATATTAGTTCTAAAACTAATTCAGGTAAATGACGTTTCGGCTATAGACAAAACGTCAAAAAATTACATTAGTTCTAGAACTAGATTCAAAACTCGTTTTTTTAACAGGGATTACGTTTTAACAAAATTAAGAGACATATTAGAAAAATATTAGATTGAATTTATCGTATACCTATCGAATACATGCTAATAAAAGTAATCGCAAAACATAATAATAAACTTTCACCCTTTTACATGAATACAAACACAAATGATAAGATAGAGAACTCACTACAAGGAAGCAAAGTGAAATAGAATGGAAATATCGGCTAAATCACACATTGTGTGGTAGAAACGAAACAATCGAACGAATGTACGTACAATGGGCAGCCAGGGCTCCCCAATATGGAGTCAGGAACAACCGTTTATTAAGCTAAACAGAATTTGGTAAAGCCACTTTATGTTTGTTCTAATTATTCTGTTATTTACTATAATTGTGCCTCTAAAGTTATGGATAGATGATAGTCGATAAGCTGGACTACAAACTTAGAGATATTAGGAAAATGAAATGTGGTTCAACCATGTATAAAAATAGTCACTAATAGTGCAAAGAATATCTTTTTCAATATGTAAACAAATTGAATTTTCAAGCTTAACGCATAGATCTACAAAATTATAAATGTTTTGCTTCAAATAAGATCTCATATAAGTAGATATCATTATTAACTGATGACAACACAGATAGCAACACTTTGTATTTATAATATTAAGTAAAGAAATAGATACATATTCCTTGAACATTTTTTAAATCTAAGACCGTAGTCAGCCCTATTCCAAAGGCTCCGTAGGCTTCAGCAAGGGCGTAACCTCTCCACCAAGACTAATTTACAATAAACATATTGAATACAGGTGCTGCTAAAATAATAGGCGAACGTACAAGCCCCGGTCAGCAGTGAAAATTTATTTGTAACTGGCTCTGCTTCATAATATAAATACAAGAAAATAAACAACTGTAAAATACAAGTCGCATTCCTGTTAGCTTTCCAATAGGTGGTTCCTTATTGTAACAGAATAAGGTTGAATGTTAAACATCTAGGATGATCTGCCAATTAAACAACTTGGTCACCCGATTTTATGATACACATAACAAAGATCAATATGTTCTTTAGAATACTTGTAAAATATTAAATTGTACTTGTGTAACTTGGTACATTTGGCCGTTACACTTGTATTGATACATTTATAGAGTTTATTTACTGTAAAGAAATTGTTTAGAAATATACTGTTATGGTTTATTACTGTCAATTTCACTAATTATTGATAAAAAAACTGTCGATCCAAAACGAAAATATACCCTTTTGATTTAGGCTAAGCACAAAAATGACAAATATAATGCCAGATGACTGGATAACGGCTGCATGTTTACGAGGGATACCAGTCAACTGAAATTACAGGAAATCTATAAAGAAGGCCTTTGTCCAGGAGTAGACATCCTGCGGCTGATAAAGAATCATAACTAAGTGCCAATAAAACCTCATGACAACTTGACAAGGCGCTCGAAAGTACTTACTTATCAAGTAGCCGCGGGAAATGTCAAAAACTATATGTCAACTGCTATTAGCGCCTTTTAATTTATTGTCAATATTATCCAATCAGAAGTCACGTCTCGATACTCAACCGTGACATTTGCCAAAATGATCTAAATTGTGACCTAGAAATTATAAATCCTTGTCGCGATTTACGGCCAGAACTGCCTTGGCCTAATTTAATTCTAGTCACATATGATGTAATACAAAACTTCCCGATAACATAAATGCCTTTGCAATAGGCAGTTTATATTCAAATTATAATGACTTCAGATAAAAACTGGTTCACCTTTCAAAAGCGAAGTTCATTACTTTGCTTCCTAAATATACTGCCGGCAATTTACGGCCTGACTCGCCGAGATTATAGGTGTGCATGTTATCCAGTTACTGCAGTGGCTGTGGTATGAGCCTGATCATATATAAAACTACATCATTTCAATGTATATTTTACTTTGAGTCTAATTTAAGAGCTTATTATTCAGCAATACGGGTGCTTGAGCATCAGCGGATGTGGCGCGGCGGTTTGAAATAAGTATGAAAAACGCGAACTACGAGTGGCCGGCCACTGGTTCGCAGTAATGGCGCCATTTCATATCAAACCCTTAAACCGTCATCGCTTGTGCGTACACGCCTTTACTGAATATTTTTCACTTCAGATAAAAAATTAAAACCCCTTTCCTATATTATTAGAGTTACTATTTATTAGTATTGTAAAATTATCTGTCTATAATGTCTACAAGTGACACCGCAGCCTGTTTTATTGAACCGTCGCAATCAAGTCACATAATTACCTATAAAAATCTGAGACCTCATAAAAAAACATAATGAACTAATATCCTAAAGCCATTAATTAGACAATTTTCATAAAAAAACATCTGCTTGATAATTTGAAACTTAAACCACACTAATACGACTGAATTTACGTTATTTGCCACACAAATTGGATTAATATATGATTAATTTAAATGCTTGCTGTATATCTAAATATGCCTGTTTTATAGCTATTAACAACAAATCTGGTTATTGATAAGTTACATTAAATATGGTAGCAGAAAACACAACGGTAAAAAAACAAGTCCAAGTAACAAAATGTATATAATTAATGCTAAGATTATGAGCACTAATTTGTCACTTCTAAATTGTTTAATGGCAAAAGCAAAGCTCTATTAAAAATGGCGTGGCTTTATCGACGTTTTCAACCACTGACGTCATTTCCGATCTACTTTAAATTGTAAAATGACGCGATAATGCAAGAACAATAATTACGTCCAATTTACTTAACATCGGCATTTCTTAACAATTTCGAGATAAAATAAATTGGTTACATTAATTACGTAAAGAGTTAACACGGAAAAGATACGGGTATCTTTAAAAGAGTCATTAAAAAGGATAAAAAAATAAGCCTGTAAAGTTGGAAAGTTGTTTTTAAAACAATACTTGCTTATAATGTGAACTATCACGGCGTGCGGGGTGAATGACCGGATGACATTTGACACTCGAATGTCAAGGTGCGTGTACGCGTCAGCGTTTCTCAGAAATTACTTACGCGCGTATTCTGATGCACGTTTCAGTATGTAACACTGCCTAGATATGAAGGCAGCAATGCGATTTCCTTACGTCTTAGAAACATGAAGACAATGGACGTGAATTATTAACTTTCTTAATTAAAATCCTTAAACATAGACTGTTCATGCATTCATAAATCAATCAAGAGTCCACAGTTTTAAATTTTTCTACAGCTGAAAATTAGCAGAATATTTGAAAATATTGAAAGCAACCAAATATGTAAATTTAATTCCTTTTATCATTTCATTTAAGAGTTAGACTCTTAAATTTCATTATACAATCTAATTTAAAACTTAAGTTCATGAGTATTTGAATCAAAAAATATTCATGAATAGTCTTTCTTTACAAATGCAAACTTCGTTACAGTTACGAGAATCAGCCACTAGCGCCCGCGCCGAAGCCCGTCATGCTTTAACCGACTAAGATTAAAAAGCCGTGTAATGTTCTGTGACATTTCCTACACAAATGCCAACTGTTTACACGTATTTACCTTTCATTGCACATTTTACTACATATTACAGCGTTATTTATAGTCGTAAAAGATAAAGTTTTGCTGGCTAGGTTTTTATAGTAGTTTTATCTTATAAGTACTGGATTATTTTTAAATACGAGTATGTATCTACTATTAGAGGAACGACTCAACTAGTTCATTTTCATAATACGTTTATAAAGCTTGTAACAGCTTAATAAAAGCTTCGTCCTGCATATTTTTATAGAGTAAATGATCCCACTTTAATTAAAGATAGTCACTAATAGCCGAGCCAAATACTTAACTATATAACTGTAAATAACTAAACAAACAATTTGCATGTAATTTTAAACACATAACCATATTTCTCCAAACAGTCTTATTATTTCTCCAAATCCTCTTATTACCAGAAAATCGATTTAAGGACGTGCAAAATACAAATAACAAACACCAAAAACGGGCTTCCAAACTAATAAAATTGCTAGCAAATGTACCTAAGAGGCTGAGGGAAGTCATTTCGCATACAATAAAATCCTAAACGTCAGTATTAAAAAAGAGGTGTCCATTTTGAAGTCCTACGCAGGTCGAATACGGCTGTACGTGGGCTGTATGACATTTGCCCCTTGCCTCGGTGCAGTTTGACGTCATATTATGAATCAACAAAAGTTGATTCATAGGTTAGCTAACTAAATATAAAATCTATTATACTCGTGGGTACATATTATGACTGATTTATACCTAATGTCCTATGAGAAAGGTTAGTCACTCATTTTATTTTGTTTTGGTTTATGAGTGCCTATCTAATCACTAATGTATTAAATCAAAACATAAAAGTTTGACTTAGGTAGAATGATTGCCAGCAATCCCTTCCTTATCTCATTATTATATACATAATAATTATGAATAAAAGGTCTAAATACGATTCCTCAATATTTCAATCATAATTTTACAAAAAAATGAACTCATAAACAAACCAATTTAACAGAATTATATTAAATTTTAAACATCATTTATAAAGGCACCAATTTGATAAATTATGATAAGGCGCACAATATTTCCTAGATATAAATCTAGCTATGTTTGCGACTGAGCTTAAGCCCCTAGGAAACTTGGAGTGACCTAGAAATGGTCTGTCAGCTTAGCGACACCTAGCTCTTGCTTGCAATTTGACCATGTCTGGTCATGTTATATCTTTTAGCCACAGACAGATTACAGTATAACAATGGTCCAAGGAAACTAGGTTGGTAAGTAAATCATTCTGGAATAAAATGAAATATAGCATAAGTGTTAGACATATAATATTACGATGGGTAGTTGGTGTGATGGTTTGAATAATGTAAATAAACACCTACGTCAAATGTTTGCTGTTTATTTGTTAATTTTATTATACGAGTAGGTACTAGCCACTTATATTTTACGATTGAATGAACAATTGCTTAGCTATTTACGACTTTCTCAGCCGTCTTTTATTCATTCAGCCAGCAAATGTGTAATGAACATTGAAATAGAAGGGGATACAAACATATCTTTGTCAAGAGCACACGTTCATGTATCTCCGCTAAAATTAGTAAGGCCTTACTCCTAATCAAAACTCGTAGCAATTCTACTGAATTCTCTGTACTGTGTGTAAAGTGTATGCGTGGGCGCAGGTCAGACAACACGTTAAAGCCTTATTATGTCTGACATGAACAATGAGGAATACTAAGCGTGAGGAAAACAATAAAGGTTGTAAAGTCCTTACACGATCACGTAAACATTATTTTGAAAATAGAATTATGATGGTTCGACTTGACGCTAGATAAATCTAAGGTTTCTCTTGTTTCGTGAAAATGGTGATTGCCTGCTTGTCCAAAGGTGTTAATGTAGACTTATATTTATGGACAGTTAATGCAGTGTTAATAAATAGGTACTTACCAATTTAACACTTATACTCAAAAATATAAAATTCTAAAGTCAACTACATAATAAGAATATCATAGGTACCTGTTTTTCTTGGAATAGCCGATTTTCAAGTGACATAAAGTCGTATCAATTTTTTTTTTGTGTGTTTAGAAATATCAATTTCATTTTGTTTAAATCGTGTATTGTGTTGAATGTTATTGTGCACACAGCAAGAGTATCAAATCAAGCACATCGGTCGCCTAGTAGTACCTTTTTCTTATTTTTTATTTCTTTTTACGTGGGGAAATTCATTATGGATACCCTCCGTCGCGGTGAAGGACGGAGGGTTATGCCGGACTCCCACCGGCTAAAACCCCACGGTGTTCCAACTGACCACTTTTGACGAGAGCACGGGGAAACTCGCGCATACTTCCGCGAGCCTAGTAGTACCTAAGATCGTACCATAAACATAGAGCATACCATACTAATCACACCATTTCACAAACATAAACACTCTTACATAACTCAATAAACAACTAAAGGATTATGTTAAAGTAGAAAGAGACTGGTATAGATTGGACAGTATCCATTAGTAGTCAGATAAGCGAAATGCCACGGAAATGTTCGCCACAGTCGTCAATGGACGGTGACCTTTTTGGAATACTTTCGGTGATATGAAGAACTTGGATCTAGATAAAGGATCCATTAGTTTAAAGATTGCTTTTGACCTTTGAAGATATTTGGGAATGATGCCGAGAAAGTGTCGGCCTGTATTGCATAGGGGAAGTCTGTAATCAAATACTTATGTTTTCTTTTTAAACATCGTCATATAATTAAAAGCATTGCTCCTGTCGGTGGAGTATTCACCACTCTGCTCTATTCTCTTTTAAATACTAAATACTACATACCTAGCTCTACTTAATTAGGAAGTAGCAGTAGCGACCGAAAGCTTTTCTTTCTCTTTTAACTTCAATTGACAGAAAATATTTTAGTATTTCAGTATAATATTATTAAAGTAGGTACGTTATAGCATGTAAAGGTTTTAATAAACCTTTTTCACAATTTGCCAGTATTTCAATAAACAACTTAATCATAGAATGAACACTTTACAAAGTAATCTTGGCAAACATATTGGCAATAATCACTGCATCCTGTATCTCCCCGATTACTATTCTAAATAAGTAATATTAATGTTAGATTTCTATTAACTTGGCGCCAAAGTAATACTAAATGCGTAGCGAATGCCATATTAATTTACCATAATAAATAACTTTATTAAATTATACAGTAGCTATTTTGCTACTTATGTTTGCGTTTGATATAGAATGAATTTGTTTTAATTATTTATTGTTATATTAAAGATATTATAGAAATTAAATAGATACCTATCGTAGAATGCTTTTTGTGACTATTTTTTGTGTTTCTTTTTAGTTACATCATAAATATGCTACAGTAGACATATTTTAATATTTTTCTTTCTTTCCACAGGTAAATTCACATAACTATACTGCTACAGTAATGGTGAGCTATGAGATCCTAATTCACATAAATCATCTTTTAATTTCCACTACATGTTTTCATATAGCTAGGTATAGAGTTTTATTTAGTTTACGCCATGCCGTATCAAGAATTCAGAGAAAGTCCTGGCTGAAGATAGGCGGAAATGATGGGTGCTCTACCGACAATACTCCAACTCTTAAATACATAATAATGAATCAGAGTAAGCTAATCACAGTACAGTAACACACCCAGAATTGCCAAACATTCCATACTAATAAAATGAAGGAAAAAAGTGGATATACATGAAGCGAAAGAAGTGTGATGAATCGTGGTAAGTGGAAGGAAATGGACTCTGGCTTCCTCGTTGGGAGATAGGTGTTACGCCTATATGTATGTATGTATGTATGTAAGTACATGAATTTTAACACAATATCGCTACCAATATAAAGAGATACATTCTTATACCCACATACCAGTGTAAGTATCGAATACCTAAATGCCGAAATGTCAGGAAGCAGCATTCCTCAGCCGAGCCTACGCGCGACCTTCTCAATGTTCAACACAATGCGAAATTGGCCCATTGTGCCAACTAGTTGCTTGACGACGACTTGTTTTACAACAAATTTATTATGTTCAGAAGGAATTTGGACTATTTGTTAGTTTTAGACTTTGTTGCTTTTAGTACCTGAACAGAATCTAACCATTTTTAGTCATTTCTGAACAAATACGCCTCTTTTCAAAAGGGGTTTGTGTATGTCACCTAAATATTGATAGCCGAAAAAAAACAAACCATACATGGTTTACACGAAAAGAATGAAAAATAAAAGAAGAAACACATATGAACATTTCTTATCTTTTAATATTTCAAAACTTACAGCATTTAATAACAACGACAATACAATGAAATCGTCAATTGGATAACCAACTGAAAGACACCTTTTGTTTTTGATATTCTAATTTCAAAAACACTTTAACCACTCAGAAATCTCATGCCAAAAGACACCGGAAACAAACCATAAACCATAGAGATCGAACACTCGTACGAAGTCACTGAATAAAACAAGTAAACAATACAAATTGTTACGCCATCCGCTCGTTATTCTCATCGATATTGTAAGCTACTATTGCATACTGTAAGGTATGTTACACTTGCCCTTATTTGGACAATACGGTGAATACCAGCTTACTATTGTAAGTGGATGTTACAAAGCAGTAGAGATGTCATTTGGGAAGTGTTTCGCGTAACTTTGTACGCACATCCTACGTTTTATTGGATTTAGAAATTTCTCGTGTATTTCCAACTGTTTTCTACTTTCCTTTAGTTGCTGTTTCGTTTTTAATGATTAAAGGAAATAGAAAGTTGTGAGCCGTTTTCAAGTTTTGGGTAAAATTACTATTTTTGTGAAAATGACCATCTTTTGTCTTTTATTTATATTTATAAGTATAAGCAATAATGAACGATAAAATAAGCATTCCTTTACGTTTCCTAAGAATCCGTATAAAATAAAGCTATAAATTCACACTAAAACGAAATTTTCGACAAAATAAAATCTAAATTCTAGACAAAACGTCCAGTCGTAATTTTCAAAACAAAATAATCAGACATAAATGCCAAAACACATTTCGTTCGATGACTTCTCGTTATTACAACAAATATTTTATTCGACCAATATACTTTTAATGACTTAAATCGAATTTTCGCATACGGTTTTTACTTTTTACAACTCAAACATTTGGCTGTCAACATCTTATCTACCAGATTTATGATAAAACAGAAAGATTTTATGTTTATTAAGCTGTTTTTGTCGGTCATTATTAAGTCAATACTTGGATGTGAAAGAAATCTGTCACTCTTTTATCTTTTCAAATTATACCTAGTTTTTCGTCTTCTAAGCTCGAGCTTCATGCAAAAACGTAAGTTCCTATTTGTAAAAAAAGTCTTTTCCTTACTGATTTTATTACTTTTTTTGTAAATCACGCGAAGTATTGAGTAGGTAGGTATATTAGACAACCTATCCTCTGTCTCTTTGCACTCAAAAAAATTATCTACCTATTCATCAAATTCCGTTTCTACAAGCAACATTTTGAATAAAACACAAAATGATTGAGTCAGATTCATCTAAGAAGACATTTCAATGACAAAGACGTTAATGTGATTCGATTATGATTAGATTTACTAACGCAATAACTAATAATACTTCGATACTCACGTCTAACACCCGTTAACTCAATTACTTAGAAGAATTTTTACGACTCAACTTTAATAAATATGTTTAAATTAAACGATTATTGTAAAAGAAATGTATTGAAAGGATAAGTAGATGTTTTATATGTCATCAAAGATTAAGTATTAAGATTTCTTGTGAATAAATGTGTTTTCCCAGGCGATTCTAAACTGGCATGCTATTTAATAATCCTGTTTGAGTGTCATTTACTGTAAATGTAATAGCTATCTAGAAGCTCTTACTTTACTAAGTAAGTAAAGTAAGAGCTTCGTTATTTAGTTATATAGTATATGTTACTCAAAAGGGGTAATTGATCCATGATATTTTAAATAATAGTAACTGATCATGCAATCTTTAAAAAAAAAATGTTTGGTTATTAAAAATAGCAAGCTTTGAAAAAAAATATTTAACAGATTGTTTGCAAGCTGCAATCGAAATAGCCACCACATCACGTAAAAACCACTGAACAGATTTAAATGGAATTTTACAATAAATTAGCTTGGACATCAAAATAACACATAGATATTTTGCGTTTTTTCAAAGATAGGACGATAAATGCGTACGAAGTCACGGGCAGCCTCTAGTTATATATAATATAAATACTAGTGGTGGGCCGAGTACCAGTTTTACCGAGTAACCGAGTACCGAGTATTACTCTGTTCAAAGTTTACCGAGCCGAGTATTCGGCCGAGTTACTCGGTATACTTGAAATAGGTAAAATTGTGCGCAAACAAGTTTGGGAGTGAGCAGTGTTAAATGGTGTTGGCACTTCCTCCGCTCCCCGCTAATTATTATTCGAATTAAACCAATAAACAGCACGCGTCAAGTGGCAAAAAAATATAGACAAAGTATTGTTTATGAATTTTTCTCCTAAATAATTATGATATTAGCAGCTTATAACATTGCTCCTGCTATGCAACGACCTAAATATGTATCGTTAGAAGGAATTAGACTATGATCTACCAAGCAGACCAAGTGCGCGAGATAGATTTATTTGGACCGAGTACTCGGCATTTTAACCGAGTTATTCGGCCGATTACGAGTAGTAAAAAAAGTGCCGAGTACGCCGAGTACCGAGTATAAACCGAGTACTCGGCCCACCTCTAATAAATACCATAACTCGATTATATTATTAAACACTAAAACCCGCCCACACAAAATGTAAAATATCCAAATTAAAGTTTGGTGAAACAATCGCTCTGGCAGGTTAGGAAATAAACTGACATAGCCAGAGTGTCAAACCACTCGAGAGGTCAATTAAGAAGGCATACTTTGGAGGCTGTATTAGCATAATGACTGTGACAATGTGCGTTTGACAAATCGCGTGCTTTATTCATATTGGCGTAGACTTAAAGCTACGGGGTGATTTGAAAATTGTTAATAATAAAATGTCTTTTAGGTAAATTAATTAATTGACACCAATTTTATGTAACTAATATTTTTGATGGAACGAATTAAATTCAGACCAAAAGTAGTGAAATGTAAATAACTTTATCCATTGTAAAAATCATAAAAACACATACGCGTACATCCGCGCACATACGAGTATATAAAATATAGAGGTCTTAATATTTTTAGGCAAATAATAGGTATTATTTATTATAATATAACTAGCTAAAATAAATCATCCCATAGAAACGTCCACCCACGCCCCAGAATTTGCCATTTATTGTAACACAGTAGCACTTTCGATGAATTATTCAAAACAATATTATTTATATAATTATGTCAAAAATTTGAATAAAATGTGGATCAGTTTGTAAAACTGATCGCCTTATTTATTTAATTTATAAATGTCACGGATTTATAAATTATTTCTTCTTAATTAAATGATCTTGTTTATTTAATTAGGAAATAATAATTTTATTTAATAAATTTATTAAATTAGGAAATAATAAATAGGCGCATATCTGCAATAGCTGGATACCTTCTTGAGTACCTGGGCGGAGGAAACTCGAGACAGAAAGTCATGGCGGATGAGAAAAGAGACCTTTGTCCAGCAGTGGGACACACGTGGCTAAATTAGATTAGATTAGATGTGCAATTATATATTTACTTCCCGATAAATTAAACGAGCTATTTCAATTATTGGGTAAATTAAGATAAAGAGAAGATAGACAGCTATAGGTACCTACTTTGAGGTTTGTTAGTTAATAATGTAACCTGCCATTCATTCAGGTATTTTTCTTACATTATTAATATTATTCGATTTTAGATTATGTTTTGACATATCGCATATTGTTTGTCATGTGGGTTCTTGTTTAAAAATAAGGAAACTCACTTATTTTGTGTTACAATCATAAAAACGACTGAACATCGATTTCGGTCCACAAAATATACATCCACACATACCAATATCATTTACCTATATCTAAATTCTGTCAGCTATAAAATACTACAGTTCAAATATGTTAGAGTAAATTATGTAAATATCGTGTTAGTGATTTTAATTAATTAAAGTGTCAATCTGTAAATAGCTGTTAGATAAATAAATTCAATATTATGAATGATAGCAATCTTACTATCTTAAATAGTAAATACTAGAAGGTACGTAACGAAGGTTTTGGTACCTAGGTAATATTTATTTAATTACTTATTGCTTTAGCAGTTTGTACAGGTAAGTATAAAATAATTATTCTTGTTTTTTAGGTATAAAATAAAATAGTAAACATGGTTCGGGCGAAGAGTATTAAGGTAACTTAAAATTTGAGAGAGTATTTAATAGTGTTTACATAATATAAGTAAAGAACCAATCTAATAAACAATCAGTTGTTTTTTGTACATTGTTTGTAATTTTACTCGTAGTAAGGCTTCATAGTAACAATAAAACAGAATCAATAAAATTCTCGAGTTAAGTATGTATATGAAAATAAACTTAGCACGTTATGCAAAATACACCATAAGAAGTATTAATCAAATAAATTTAAATACACACTGAATTAATTAATTCATTATAACTGTTTCACGGACTTAACGACAGCTTTAAATAAATATTTACGTTTTACACACTTTATGTACCTTCCTAGAAACTTTACATTTTTATTAATGCATTTTAAACTATCTTGTTACTAATTAATACGGATATGTTGATATGAATCTATGGAATAACAAAGATTAATGAAACTAAGGTTTTTATTACCTAATTCAAAATATAGTAACAAATATCTAAATAAAATATTTGGCTAAAATTAATTACAAAAACAAAAGACTATCCTTTCTAAAAATAAACAAAAGAATAAACAGAAAAGACAAAATCATAAACAGATTGACAATATCGATTGTAAAGTTTCCTGAGCGGGCAAAGGCACTGCATTATACAGCCTACCTGTTGTTTTTTTTTTTGTCAAAGGTCTGATAACCCACCGGTCAGGCAGTGTGGCTGCGCTGCTCGGGTCGGACGCGCGCTCCTTGAGAGCCTCCGTCGCTCATAACAATCGATATCATTACTGAATCACTTATAAACCAGCCAGTGATACAATTTTGAAACTTGGAATTTTATTGTTTTTAAAAACTGACTTTATTAATTTGAACTTCGAATTTTTTTGGTGGCCAGTGTTATTGTAACTTTAATCGAACTTCTATTAAGTGATTAGTTATTTACTGACGATAATCCTAGTGTTAAACGCGATTAAATTTGTGCAACTCGTTTTGTGATTCTAAAACTGAATTGATGCGTGTTATGACAGTTGTCAATTGATGTGATGTATTTGAAAATGTACATAAAATCGGAGCGGTTTTATCAGCAGCCTGATCAGGCTTTGAAGGAAGAGAAATGCTTTTCAGACTTCGAGGAAGAGCTTGATGATCGTAAGTTATTTTTATAACCTTAAAATATATTTTATTTCATTACTTATGAAACATGTAAACACATGTGACACCTGTCATTGAACTGTCATTAAGCATGTTTATTCATACAATTTAATGTTACCATGGATACTATTAAGACATAGTAGCCACTACTAAATGGATTATAATTTTACTCGAATAAAATGAGCCCGAAAATAAGGCGTGCTCCCGTTTATGTCTTTTGTATGGGCTACGAAGCCGTCGGCTACCCGCGTCCATTAGTTGGCTAACTTTGCTTCTTATATCGTAATTTATCCTATATTTAGAACTAAACTATTATATTTCTATGTTACATGTTTATTGTTTTTACCTTTTAATTACCTATATCTTTTAAAGTTAGATATCATATTAAAAACAAAGAAACTGGAATCAACCTTTGCGTTTTTTATCTATTGTCTACTTATTGTTTTTAATGTAAAGAAAATATATTTGGGCAAACAAACAAGTATTTTTAAGAAATATAAAAACAACATTAATACATATGTATATATATACTTACTTCAAATTCATTAAAAAACATCATGTTAGAACATTGTAGCTTATAAACAACCTATTTATCAGACTTAATAAAAAATAAAGATTGCAAGATTTTCTTACATACATAACTTTATTTAGTTACAAGTGAAGCTAATAAAACCGCGTTAGAAAACATTAAACTTTTCAACAAAACTAGTATGTAATAAAATACACGCAAAAAATAATCTAGGTAATCTAAGAAAACAGTGGTTAAAGAAATGGCATTCCGATCTAAGAGTTAAAGTATCCACAATGCCATTAAAGAGAAAAACTACCTCCGGACGTGTCTGAGGCTGACATCTACGACTTACTCTATTTGTCTTTCACTGCACTTTCACATTTTTTACGCTGGCAACTTTACTGCACCTGTTAACGACAAAGATTTTGTCTTGTCTTTGTGATGATTACATCCTTCGATTTAAGGCATTTATTTGAATAACTTTGCTCATATACTAGAACGTAAAGTTTCGGTTTCGCTAAAGTTTGTTATTACTTAGATTTATATCTAAGTACTTACAAATACCTACCTAGCTTCGCGAAGTATAAATTAAAACAAAACTACATTATTTCCTTTAAAATATATTACACTTCACATTAGATACTATTAAGGATTTTCTTTCTTTTAAAACTTCTAAATCAAAAACATCATAGCCACTGAAACTTCGACCACTTCAAAACAATTTCGACTTAGGACTTAAATCTCAGTTGGGTATTCCTATCCTTTTCTTTTACAACTCAAGATTACAGACTAACAATACTCGAAGCACATCTTTAATCCTACCAAAGCAATTACATTTATCTGCAAACAATACAAAACGAAAAGAAAGAAAAAGAAAGCTTTCTTCAAAAAAAAACATTTTACAATTCAACAAGCCCGCATAAAAGGTAATTAAGCATAAAGCTTGTACATTTCGGTACTTATCAAATGTTTGTAGAAAAGGTTCAGGGATTAGTTTAAGGGTCGGTTTGCTAAACAAAGGTGAAGCAGGTACGAGGTTTTACAATTTCCTGGTCATTTTGGAGAGGACCTCCAAAGTTGATCCATATGGCGTTTGGACATTTTGCTATGGTTTACAGTAAAGATTAGAACTCATTTGGTGAATTATAGCTAATTGGTGTATTTTTAAAAGCTGATGTCGGAAGGGTGGTGTTTGTATCTTTGTAGTATCACTAATATAAAATGAATATCTTGTTTGTGGACTTTAACTTATATACTTACATATCCGACACGCATCTCTCCGATTGGGGTAGGCAGAGACCACTTCCTTCCACTTGCTAGGTTCCAGACACACTTCTTTCGCTTCATCCACACTCATCAGTCATTTTAACTTGATTTACTTCATAAATAAGATTACACTTTATAAACTTTTAAAATTCTATATTTAAATATAATATTAGGTATTTATATGCATGTTTCAACGTTTTTAAACTCAAAAGTTGACTTAACTGTATTCCAACAGTATTCAATCATTTACACTTAACTGCACATCTAAAAAGCACAAAACTCAAAACTTTCCACCCGTGTTTGTGTCAAAAAAACAGAAACCTTTATTTATATTATTACTTCTACTTTGTCCATTTCACCCCCGCATTGAACGCGCCTGTAATTCTTCAACCAATGCCACAAATAATGCATCGATTTTAAAAGTTTCTGAATAAAAACCAACCTTACACCTTTGACACAAAAACGATCTATCTTCGAGGCAAAAGCAAATACGTTTGCGGTAGATTTTTTTGCAAATTGCATTGACTGCCTTCTAAGAAGGACAATACCTTACCTGACCATAGGGGTGGAAAAAATATACCTGACCTTGCGAGGGGTTTTTTCCTTTGACAGGAAACGTGACAATAGAGGCAGGTACAACCTAAGTACTGTATTGTCAACTTATTGTCAATGTACGTACAAACTGACAAAAGTTCGCCGTCATTTAGAAATCGGGATTGAAATGTTTCGGCATTTAAAAGAAATGAGTCATAAAATTTTTACAACGCGAGGAATTTATATCGATACATTTAGGATTTAATTTTGTTTCTCATTTGAAAATCAATTTGTTATCTGAATCCCTTTCGCTGCATAAAATTTATTAAGATTGAAGAATAATTAAATTGATCCTAAATCTGCTAAGATAGGCCTTGAAAAAGATTAATTACAAAATTTATTTTGATGGAAAAGGCACTGCATATCCACGCAGAGGTAATAATTACAACGAACTGCTAATAGCAATCAAAAATAAATGTTTAAAAATAATACGAATGCACATCTGAACGAAACGCGAGAACAATTTTATTAATACCCAAACAACTCTTATAATCACAGCCATAATAATAATAATTGATGATTCCATTACTAATTCAAAATTGAACGGTATTTTAACGGAAACTTGAGAATTCGTCGTAGAGGTCACGGCGGTGGGTACAGGGTCAAGGTCACACAAGTTCAGGGTGATAAGGTCGTGGGATGGGGTCGCAAACGGGTCGAAACGTTGACTCATCCTACGGTTTAAGGTTGGGGACCTCTGACATTTCAATCCGTAGCTGCACGGTAAGTTTTTTCAACCCGTTCTTGTTTATTGACTGCGAAGATAAATAATAAATCGTTTTATATGAAACTTGTTTAATTAAGTAACAATCTTTGTAGTGATCATGTATTTTGATGTGGGTGATAAAATTTACATTAAAATATTTTGAATTTTATCGATAGGTTGGGAACGTTGTAGATAGGATTATTAAGTAGCATCATAAAAGCGGGACTAAAATGCTCATTTCTTGCTAGTAAAGCAACAACTTAGGTTTTTAGATTCTAAACATCTTTTTGCTTTTCATATTGGACAATAACAACAAGTCTAACTTACTTTCTTCATACACTATTCAAGCTTTAAAAAAAGGGTTAAAAATTTTGCTTTATAGCAGTCCCTTTCAAAACAAAACACAACCGAGCGATTTGAATGTAGCGGAAATCACTGTCGACTAAAAACGGTTGAAACAATCGGTTATGTATTACAAGGGGAATCTGAATTGAAATGAAATAAAAGAATACTCGTAGCAGCGGCTCCTTGGCTCGAACGAAATCAAACAGCGATAAACAAATCTCTGGACAAGAGGGAGATAATAAAAATAAATCCTTTCGCTTCGTTTCGGTCGCTTCTGAAGTCAAGGCTGGGTATGGGGGTGTGTGGTGCAAATTGTGGGCGAAAGCGGGTTTTAACATCAACATTATGAAAACAAAAAACCGCAGATGCAGTTAAATAGCAGCTTAAAAGCCAGATAGAAAACCTCATTAGTAGAGAGAGTGTTGTTTTATATGTGTATATCGTATATCTGTCATAGTTTCTTTGTCCAGAACATAAAACCTATTAAGTAACATGCTTTAAATGTACAATACTCAGAAGTTTGAATTTATATGAACTATAAAGTTTATCGGAACATTTAAAACCATAAAATATAGATCCTTATAAGTAATAAAAACTCGCTAACCACCGATCCCCTAACCCGCACGTCTCAAGGGTCGCAATGGCGGCAGCGCAGGCGCAGGTCGCCGGTTCGGATGCTAATGCAGGTTAATTGCGGATTCAGAGCCAGCCTTTAGAAAACAGACGACCCCACTGGAATCTTAACACGCCATTGCCTCTTTTGCAGCTCTCCGTATTTTTATACGGAGGTCAACAATCTTTTGTGAACCTGGCGTGGTGTGGAATATTATTTAGGCTTAATGTAGAGAACTAGAGTTTGGTGGGAAGTGAAATTTTGGAAAAAGGTGGAATTCTGTGTGGATTAGAATGATGGTTGTATGTGGAGGAAATCAATATTTTCTTGTCCACATAATTTACCTGCAATAATAATTATATGTACCTTTATTGAAGTTCAATGTACGTCTTTGAAAATGGAGCAATTGTGCGCTTCTGGTATTACTGTGAATAGAAATAAAGAAGAAAGAAAATACGTTTATGAATACCTACTGCTTTATTTGTTTGCATTTTAACAAAACAGTTCGAATATTAAAGATAGTGTTTAAATAAATACTAATATACTTGGGTAGTACGAAAGGAGAGAAAACTTCATGAAACATAAAAAAAGGTTACTTGCTGCTCTGTTACACTTTTTGATTTCAAGACTTTTTACAACTTTCACATTATAACGCGGTACCTTTTGAAAAAACTTTAATTTTGAGAAATTTTATCATTAAATTAGCATTTTTAATTAAACTATTTCAGTAAGTACGTATTTCAATTCTACAGCAAAATATCTGGCAACAGCACAAATATAGTTCATTTGAGAAGGGTAGGTATCTAAAAAATTAAAACGAGGCAAAAAAAACATTGTGCGCAAAGGCGGCCTTATCACTAAAATTAATCTCTTCCAGACAACCTTTGAAGTAGGAACTAAACTTAATACTTTTATAGTTCCTTTTCTGAATCACAATATCAATATGTTAATTTAAATAGCGTCCAAATACAACCCATTGTTTTCAAACTTCCCTCGAGTAGTTCTCCCCAAACAGAAACCCACGCTACCTGGAACAATCCAGTTCTAACCGGTATCAGCTAGATTGTCACCTCTCGAGCGGTCGAGAGGTCGACGAGAGGTCACCTCGAGCCTCCCAAATGTTTACTTCAAATGTTTACCTCTCAATGTGTTTACTTAACTAAATTCTATATGCCGGTGGAATGCGATTGAAAAGCTTCCTGTTTGTGTTTAGAGAAATGTGATGAAGTCTTTGTTTTATTGTTCAGTGTTAAAAATTGTTCAAGGTTTTTAATTTAGATTATGTTGTATAGGTAGGTACCTTTTTTTTTCAAATAGTGACTCATTACAGTTTTAGTTAATTAATCTCTTTTAGTAGGTTCTTAGAAAGGATAATAGTATAACTAACTTATATTAGGAACTGTTTTGATTTCCCTCTTTCTTTGAGTTAAACAATTCAATAATGTAATTACTTTACAATTATTTATTATCTTACTTAAATTAAGTTAAGCATATTAATAAACAAAAATAAAACTAAATACCTGATACATCAAAGAATTAAATGTTATTTACCAATATATCAAATATCCAGTTTCTATTCTAGTGATAACACACCCTTAACCTCTGTAGGTGAGGAATTTCCTTCAACAACTCGTTAACAGTTTAACGATAGGGTATTTTAATGTGTCCGACAATATTTACTGTTGTTAAAACTCTCTGTAATATGGCGCGGCACTGTTTGTAACACGTGTTCCGTTTGTACTGTTTAAATAAAATTGTTCTATTCTGTTTTGTCTTGTTCTGATTTGATTGTGTTTTGTTTGTTTTCTGTTTTATTGGTGTTTTGTGTTAAGTAACGGATTAACTTTTGTTTTTCATTTTTAAATGTCAGAAGTAAAATCGGAAGAGAGTAATTTTGATCAAAATTGTGGCCAATCGACGGTTCTATACTACCTGTTTCTTATTTATCTTCTATCTACTTTTGACTGCTTCTATATTTCTCTATCTATAAAACATAATGAAACATTCCTTCCTCTTTTACTTCGCTTAGAACATTCCAAATTCCAAATCAAAACCACCAGATGGACCGCCGACAGACCTACAGTGTAGGCTTCATATTTACCAACCCACAATACCAACCACTAGTCCATACTCTTGTTTACCTGCCCACTGGTCCGATACACAAACATAGTCAGTGTTTATGTTTGCGCTCGTGCACCCACCTGCGAGCTCCGATCGACCTTGGCCACAGATTCGAGTGGCCCATGTACTGGCCAATGGATCGGCCAAAGGGATCAGGAAGTGGTAACTACGTCTTGGCCAGCGTATTGTGATTAATGAGATCACTCGCATTAAGACTGGTTATTGATTCTTAAGTAGGTTTTTAAGTTGGTACATGTTGGGTTGCGGTTTGTTTTAATTATGAAACGATTTCGATCACGTGTGATTTTGACTACATTCAGTTTAATATAAATATTTTGTGTATATAGTTTTATGTTTATGAATGCTCCGACTCCTCTCAAACCCTCTCAGATATTTTTAAAATCCATCAGAACTTATATTTTTACGTGTTTTGGTGCGGATGAAAAATATAAAAGTTATCAGTTGCGTTTTGTACCACACAGTTCATCTTTGGAGTCATTTGAACTCACCATCGTACTTTATTCCAAACAATCCCTCTATTGACCAACAACTTGTCCACATGTGAAGTATATTTCTGTTAACCCTCGAGTCGCGGGGGTCCGTCACACCTGTCCCGCCCACGGACACGCGTGGCTCCAACACAAACAGCTCTTTTATACCATATGTTGGTATTTTCTTTAGCCGCGTGCACGCTGCGTGGAAGCTTCAGCTTTATTACGAAGTCTTCGTGGAAATCGAACGCTGTTGATAAGTGTTTGATATGTCGTGATGGTAGTTGATTTTGAAGAAACTTCTGTTGAAATATAGATAACTATTAAAGGCTTTTACGCACTTATAAGACGCCTCCGCAGTTTGATATTTGATATGTTTTGACAAGATATTACGCTGGTTTCATCTAGACAATATAAAATCGCAGTTGAACTGCTAGTTCATCGTGTTAAATCTTTTGTAGTAAGCAGCATGTTTCGAAATAATAATCTAACTAGCTAGACATATTTCTGTAAGTATGTGCTCCAAACGATTTTAGAAGAATTAGTGAGCTTCAAGATTCAATATTTACTCATAGATTGAGCATCTTATGAAAAAGTCAATACATTTTGATCGTAGAAAATGTGTAGTTGTTTGGAGATAATAAAGTAAACATCGTAATTTAGGCTTCAGACGAAAAACAACCAACGCAAAATTTTTGCTACATCACATTTTAAGACATTCAACGTACAACGACAACGTATACTATACAACGTTATAGCATTAAATTAGATAATATTCCACTAGTTTTCACTTCTTGTGCACAAGCGATCACAGTGATCACTGACAGTTCACAACCCGTCATACTGCCAACAGCACACTGTCAATAACCAGTCATTGTTTTGTGTCAAGCTTTTGTTTGTCAAACGGCGAACTGACAAGTGCCCAATAAATATTGGACACGGCATTATTTCACTGAATATTGAAGCGTTCATCAACTTTCTGTTTATTTTACTGTCAAATTAATGGCCGTTGTTTTAATAAGATTTAAGCTATTTAGTACCTAATGCTGTTTTATAATCCTACTAATATTATTTTTAATGTTTGTGCCGATGGATGGATGGATGTTTGTTACTCTTTCACGCAAAAACTACTGAATAGATTTTGATGAAACTTGGCAATATTCTAGCTTAAATATCAGACTACCTAACACATAGGCTATATAATTTTGAGATATCATGTTTTCTTTCTAAGATATGACGATAAATGCGGACGAAGTCGCGGGCAGCCTCTAGTAAGTACATAAAACCTTCCTTACTGTTAAGGCGCTAGCAAATTGCCAGAAGGGACGTCACATATTTTATTTATAATTTTATTAAGTTATTAATCAATTCTAAATCTTGAATAAGTAGTGCCCTCAAGGGATATCAACAATGCTAGCGATACGTAAATCAATACTGTGACATGCAGAAATTATTATTTTGCAAATCACTTCTGTAAACCAGTCTAGTCACTTTTAATCATGGACGTAGTGAATAAAACATTTTTACTTCGGACTCTTAAACTTATTTCCACTTGTAAGATATAATACGATTTATGTATTTCCCTTTAATAAAACCACATTGGATCTTATTTGTTCTCCAACGTCGATCAATGTTCAAGAAGTTGGCCGAGACAAATCATTAGGTATTTCTCAATGCAACACAAGAACCTATCGTCTACGCTTTTAGCTCTAAATGTTGACACCAGTTTCTTCCTAGCTTAAATACATACTCGCACAAAATTACCTCATCAGAAATTCGTACCTCATCACACATATTGAAAGACATAAGGCGTAAGGTATATTTGTAAACGGTACCGATCACTTAGGCAGTCTGTTTGGTGGACGTGCCGCCGCCATTCGGGTCAGGTGCGACAACGGTACCTTGTTTGACGACGCTGCTGACCCTACCACGGTCGTGTAAGTGTTAAAGTTGATGGTGTGAGATACTGCGGGCGAAGAGCGTTTGCTTGATGAGAGGATAGGCGATAATAACTTTAGATTATTTACCGAATTTTAATTAGGTGCTCTCTGTCTCTGAATAGAAATATAAAATAGAAAATTATCATCTCTCTCACTCTCTTTACCTGTAATCAGGTAAATTACTTAATAATTATTAAGCACTTATTTTGAGCGCGTATCTATGAAGTACGAAGCCTACAAAAAAGTTATGAATCCATGTTTATCTTGTCAACTGATGATTTGCTATTTTTCGTTCAATTGTACTTTTAAAACAATCAAAATTCCCCGCTAACCGCTCCACGCTATGCTAATCACAGTCATAAACCTTATGCTATGTAATTAAAACTTGAGTATGTGTAAACAGAAAGTAATTGAATTTTACAAGAAAGTGGCACTTAAAGGGCTAACGACGTATTAAAATGGGGTCTTTGTATTGTTTTTGTTGTCATAAACTTAAATTTACACCTGTTTGAAAGAGGATATTACCATAATATACATTTTATTATCGGCATCTTTTATAGAAAAGCTGTTGAAAGTCAAAATGTTTATTTTCAATGTATAGATAGGTATATATTCGTCCCATTGACATTTTATTTCCTGCTAACTTCAATCCATCAACGTTTAGAAAGTTGAAACTTTAATTTATGTCTTTTCTAATGTTAATTATCCTTTTCTAAGGTAAAATCGCCGAAACAACTCTAAAATAATTTAGTACAGCTCTTAATATATCAAACGGAAGTCAAAGTTGCCTTTTTTATTGAAATGAATATGGATATCGTGTAAATTAACAACTCTATAAACAGAAGGATATTCAAGTCTCTATCTTCAAAAGTAGTAAACCTATTTTTCTAAGTTATTCGCATATCTTTTGTTTTAGACACGCACTTATGCATAGTTATTCTCGTCTTCTTTTTGAGTTGAGAGGAATGTCAGGTGTAGTTGAAACCGTATTACATTTACCTATATAATGAATCATTTATTCATTCACCTAATGAATGTAGATATTTGAATATTCTTTAAAACTTATACTTCAATAAAAATCACAAATATCAAACTCCTTTACGAAACCAGTTTAAATAGAAAAGCGTCAAAGCAATAAACATTTAGGAAAACATAATTTAATTATGGCAGCCAATTAAGTTGAAGAGATATCGAGCGCAATTCAAGCGTCACACAGTAGTCTGATTGGTGGTATTATCTACTCTGTATTGATATATCAAAACTGGCTGGTGCAAACTAACGGTCTTATTTCCTCTCATTATAATAACTGCTATTGATTTAGGGTTCGCAAAACTATTAGAAAGATACGTGTAATATATTTAATAGTCTTAAATAAAATTGAAAGACGCAAAAGCCCTTTTTTATTTATTTATTTATTTATTTTAATTAAGTCTTAGTAATAATTCTTTCAAATTACATATTACTATATAATAAAGAGTGAGTATTTTTAACGTGCCAATTTTAACTACTTTCTTAGTTAGGTATCAATTGTTAAATCTTCAATTTCTCCAGACTCGTAATTAAAGATCACAAATTCACGACAACGTCCAATTTTAAAAAAATATTCTACAACTACTCAACCAGTTTGGTATAAAAATAATGTTAGAACCATTTTCCTCTCTTAACTGTTTTCGTAATACAAGTAATTCTTTTTCGTCATTTTAATCGATAGTTATCTCACATCCGCCGTTTCTAAAGCTAGATAAGTATACCTACAAATCCATTCTTGCTAAATCATTCGTCGATAGCCCTATCTAATGCTACCCGATCAAATAGTACAGGAAGCCATCGGTCATACCATGACGAACTTTCGGCCAACTTCCTGCAACGTACACGATTTATACGCCAATACTGCCGTCTAATGGCGATAATGTTTATTCATAATATTTGCATTTGGTCACTTTAAATTATATTAATGTGCGAACACTAGATTTAAGAGAGTGGTGTGAAATATTGGCCGGATAGCGAGCTGTTTTTTGATGTAGAAAAACTTAATGGCAATCGATCAAGTTTGGTTTGATTTAGTATTATATTTCTAGCAAGATGTATTTGTCAATTCGCTTGTTATTGGAATGTTTTTTTTTTTATAATGTCATATCTAATATAATATTAATAGGTACATCAAAAATATTACAATCTAGCCTTAGTAGACTAATGAGTAATTGACATCTAACTTAAATTGCTAAGTAAGGAAATCTAAGAATGCGTCCACTAACACTATTCTTATTGTCTTTATTAAGGGGAAGACACTATGTTTTTGTATTCATCATTATGTAGCACTTATATCATTGGAATGATTAATTTAAGAAAAAAAAAACTCTATTTTGCCACAAGTAAACTCATTATTCTGGAATAAGACTATCAATCCTCGAAATAGTTAAATAAGTAAATGAATAAGAAGTAGTAAATGCTTCACTATCCTCAATAACCACGTTAAAATATAGTAATGAATAAATCTCACTAGAGACGGGAAACAGTATAGTAAATAACAGGTACATAACAAGTAACAGTATTAGTAACAGGGCAATAAAATTAATAAATGAACACGTTACAATCGCCCACGAAGATATTAACAATAGCGGTAATAAAATATAAAATGTCTCCACAAAAGGCGTCAATTTTGAATCGTTTTCTCATAATATACATCACATGTTCTTTAGTACGGTAAGCAATAGAATTCCTTTCTTACGACTGTAGTAAATGAAATATACTTTAAAATAAAATATGAAATACTAGAGGCTGCCCGCGACTTCGTACGCATTTATCGTCATATCTTGAATAAAAACCGTGATATTTCAAAATAATATAGCCTATGTGTTATTCTGATGTGCAAGCTACAATATTGCCAAGTTTCATTAAAATCTGTTCAGTAGTTTTCGCGTGATGAAGTATAAAACATCCATCCATCCATCGACACAAACATTGACATTTATAATAATTATTATAATAGGATAATAAAATATAATACTTACTTAAAATACAACCATAATATTGCTCAAACTTACATACTAATATAAATAATAAATTAAAATACCTAGGTATTAACAATATACATAATTCAAGGAAATACAAGTTCTCTTAAACTTATCAATTTTACTGAAAATCCTTTGTTTAATTAAAGCAAATGCATACATAAATTAAACTTCTGCATTAAATAAAAACGTATACGCTGCTGACCTTACTTTAAACCCGACACATTGTTGTTAGCATAAAGTACAAATAAATAATGTAATAATACAAAGAATAGCTATTTAACAAAAGAGGTTTTGGCGCTGCCGCTTTGTAACAGAGGTAAATAAATAGATTTTTTTGTCAAATCTTATTCGTCTGTAGACATAATATAAGTATTTTATTATTGTTATCTTTGTTATTTTATTGGCTACCAGTTCAATAAAACATATTTACCATCTTAATGCTCTATAATACTAGTTTAACATGATGTTAAGTCAGTTTAAATATAAGTTATATTATACTAAACACGTAATATCAGACTTTATAGTTTTAATATGCCGACATATCTTCAAATAATATGTAGGCTTAATACACATTAAGTTAACAAAATATTAAGTAACAAATAAAAAGACAAAACTGCCCTATTAATTACTGGAGCGCTGTCACAGTGACAGGTAACAGCTTCGTTCGCACGATGTTTCACTATGATTAATGTGTGACTTCGCGAATTCATTGCAACTCTAGTGTCGGCTTATGTCAGTAAATATTCAGTTCATAAAACAAACTACGTATAGTTGTGACGACATTTATTCAGTGGAAGGTGAAAGTAGCGGTGTTACCAGCGTTAGCTTCCTTTATTTTGGTGGCAATACTGATTGAGATTAACCGATAAGATTACCACGTCTACAAAAATTTGGGGCGTTTTTGTTTGTACTCGTACTTTCACAGGAAAAAGCTCGAGTAATTCTTAGCCCTTTGTTTATGATCTTTGGGAGGATTATTAATTCTTTGTCTTTACTGTTATGATAATTTCTAGATACTTATCAATGTAAAAATATATTCTTTTAACAGCCCCAAAAGGACATTTTTTAAATATTTAATATATTATTTTCCACACATTTCGAATTCGCCATTTAAAATGCCGAAACGAAAGCAATGAATCTTGTAAGCGATCCTCCTTTATCAGGCAATCAGCCTTGACACTCATTAATCCTGGCAGATGGCACTCGCGATTCGTAAGTGTATCGCGGCGACATCGTAGCCATCAAGGTATTCGCAAAGCGCCGCGAGAAACACATAGATTTACTCAGATTCAACCAGATTCACGGAGATTCGCGAATATGTGTAAAAGAACGCGCATGACTTCAAAGAGAGCCGCATCTGATATGAATCGGTGTAAATGTCAAGAATTCAAGATGCCTCGCGGGTCACAAGTGGTCGGTTAAATGGTTTTTTTACGTCGTGCTAAGTAGGAGTGTCTCTTGCTAGTTTTCTTAATTTTCTCTAAAACTTGGTTGAAATTGATTTGCGTCGCCTTGCACCTACTTTAACTACGCATCATACATACTTAATATTACTTTGAATATACAATTTAATCAATTTATAATTACAAAAATAAATTCACAGACAAATAATCTTAAAATAGTAGAGACTAAGATTTAAGACTTCCAAATAGTACGCTGGTAGCACCGAAAATGAAAAATAATTTAGTCCTAAATACATTTTTATTTTTAGCAACCCTATAACACTACGGAGTTCGCAACCGGATTTCATCTTGACATACGACACTCACCTTTCCCGGTAATATTAATTGTTTACATTGCCGCGACGACTGACGACGCGCCGTGTCATTTTTGTCAACGGTACATCTTCACAAGAGCACTTATTTCTTGTTTACTACCGATTAAAATGTTGTTTGATGGGACATCATAATTACTAAGAGCTCAGAAGTGAGGGCTACTATTTACAAATGGTATAAGGAACGACTAGCAATTTATATTCAAACAGCGATATTCCAGAACGACACTAAAACTTAATTCGTTCCAGAACTTTTAAGTAAGTTCTAAGGTTCGGTTTAATAAACCATTGAGTATTTAATAAGTTCCGTCATGTCATAAAGTCATGGACATGACAGAAACCTGAAAATTATAGAACGCTGAATATGTTTAATGCAGCGTTTGTACTACTGAACTTTTATGCAACTGGCTATACTCATAATATCTTAAATTACACATTACTGTGTTCAATATCTAATATGGATATTTTCTTTGTTACAGGTGAAGGCGGGGGCGGCGGAGGTGGCGGCGCGCGACGCTGCGTGCGCGATGCGGCGGCGTCGCCGGCAGCGTCTGCGCCTGCGCCGCTTGCCGCGCCGCCGCAACACGTCAAAAGCGAGCGGCTGAGTCCGCATGATTCCACTGCTTCTAGGTAAAGTATATCATCAATAAAATGATGCATAAGGAATCACTCTTGTATAAAGGTAGGCTTGTGCCCCTGTAGTGGGGACGTTAATAGGGCTGTTAAGGAAATCAGGAAGTTCACTGTTGTGCTATACTCTCCATAACCGTGTTTACACCATAAAAAGAGAGTTGTTTTTACAAAATAATTAAAATATTAGAAAGTCGTTAAGTACTCGTAATAAGCCACTGCTGCTGATAACAGCATCAGTTACTTTCATCGCTTTTCAACCCTGTGGTCTTAATAAGATAGAGAGAAAACTTTGTTTAGCAGTGGGCTGTTTGACTCTATCCGATAATTTCAATGAAACCTTCGTTTCCCTCAGATCTCGCAGCGTAACCCCGTCAACATCATCATACCCCGGCACACCCCCCGAACGCGGCAGCCCGCACGTGCCGCCGCCCCCCGCGCCGCATCCACCCCGCAACTACTCAGATATCATGCGCTCGCTAGCTGCCCGGTACAACGCGCATCCTGCTAATGAGTGAGTTTCTTTTATCATAGTACAATTGTGGAAATTGGACATGACACTGTGAGTAATGGACCAAAGAGCCAATTCAGCAAAAAGTTAAGCATATCGTGGAAATCAGCCATGAACGCCAATCTTACCTTAATTTTAACAGATTAAAGAACCATGTGTGATTTTATACCTTGAAGATTAACAGTTTTGTAAAGGGGTGAATCTTCAGAATCGAGAATTTTGATGTCCGGGGGCTTAAATCCTACGTTTCAAATTATAAAGTCAATAAAATATGTTTTAAACTATAGATTAAGGTGTTATCTACTTGGGAAAATAAAAATAATACATGAATTCAAATCGAAAGGTATTTAAAAAATAGTTCAAAGCCCTAAAAATTGATTCCACTGACGTGTCCGCTCTCCCGATTTATTCAGAAAACCTTAAAAATCTTTTTATCATATATACTTAAAGATTCATACATGTTTTTATTTTATTAAAGAATAGTTAATTATTACGCTACATAATAAATTTTACACGTATTTTACAATTAACTGAATTTCTCGAGTCATCTTAATTTTGTCCGGCACTAAAGTGTGATTACCTTGGCACGTCACTAAATCGCGCATACGACCCTAGTCGAGCCATTTAGATAGGCGCTGCCTATTTTCACGCGAACTGTGAGATGCATTTTATGTATCGAGGGGGTAGATTATGCGTGAAGTTGTACCCTTCACGAAATACAAAGATAAGTATCTGATTCCCCTGGCTTTGTTCTGTACGATCATTGATTACTATGTTCATGTTTTCTTATTAATTTTGTACTACAAGGCTAGCTTGATATAGCTATGAATAAGCGCATGGGTGCCCATTATCTAGCCTGGAAACATCATTACGCTAGTTAAATCCAATTTATGTAAAACGACAAAAAACCGATATTTCTTGCTTCCACTGGCTTGATTCCACTGGTTTAATGACCAGACCATACTAATAAAATCATACAGTTTGCTTAAATAACGGTTTATATTGATTTCTAAAAATAGCGTTATGTGTAATAATGCTTGATATTATTAAAAAAACAGTTTTCCACATTAAGGGAGGACGTTTCAAAGCTCGGTCACCTATTTAAAGATTTTGAATTAGCAACTTCACAGCAACTTGTATTAATACCCAATAACATTTTAAAGCCTAAATTCGAAGGTACGTTAACTGTTTTTAATTTTATTTAACAAAATTGAAACTTTTTTATACTTTATATTGCATTATTATTGATTCCCCTGGGCGTAAATTTTTAACATCAAATATCTTTAGATCCATACATAAGAAATGAGTGCCTATTCAAAATATTTGTTTATTGACCTCTCTAATTTGTAATTTTATTCTCAATTTAAAAATAAAATAATATTTAAATTTTACCAGTGGAATCAACTAAAGAATCCCAAATCGAAGAAACACCCAAAGAGGTCCTAACAGTGCTGCTTTTACAGAAAAAGATTTGAAATTATGAAATTCAACTTCACGTTTTTCTGAGCTTTATGCTTGCAGTTAGGAATTCGCCTAAGCTAGGTTTATTTTATCCGCTTGAAAACTATAAATGCTCTACATGCTTAACACTAGTAGAGTTATAAGTAAATTAAAGTTTCTACAATAATGTTACTCGAATTGCCTAATTACCTATACAATATCTGCTATAAATATGTCTACTATATAATATCTACCATAAATAAGTTCATAATATCATTATTTATATCATATTATATTATGCACATAAAATAGTAACATGAAGACATTAGTATAAATAAATATCAAGCTTAAGCAATCTACTGTATACAATATATAGTTTAGAATATATAATGCCGGTCGTACATTATATTCAGCACCGATACATCAATGCAAGCGCTGACAATTGGAGATTTATGTTGATAGGGCTGCCACTCGACGGTCTTCCGTTACCATTTCACGAACTAATTGGAATAAGAACCAGTGGCTTCAAATTAGAGCGATATCTCTAAATCGCTTATTTATACAATAAATTAATATCGGATAATAAAATTCAAATGGATCAACCGAAGGAAATGTCATCATAATAAACGTCGTTATCCATTTCCGATTCACAAAAATTTCGGGGCGTTTCACACGGTGCGTGTCACAACACTAGGCGACCCGTGGTTCACCGACCGGTCACTAGTGATGCCCAAAGCAATTACCATATTAATCGATTCGATAAGTTATGTTTAGTCGACAAATTTACATGATTCGTGAGAACCGATGCTGCCCGCGTGAACTTATGTTATATTAATGAATTGCTCATCTCCAAAAGCTGGGTCGGTGACCTTTGTATTTTTTAATGATTGCATGTTGAGTCGTCTAGGCGTCTCGCAGCTTCTACCTCGCAGGGTGTAACACATCGACCATAAATTCTTCTCTTTATTGCCTTAAAATAATGTTAATTCAAGAATTACTCATTAATTCCAATCAAATAACAGTTTGATTCAAAATTGTTTTGATCGAAGTGATTATAATCTTTGTAAATCAATTCACTTTAATTTGATGGCCTCATATTTTGTATTTTAACGACTAGTATAGAATGCGGGCCTTTTAGTCTACAGTATTTATTACAAGGTGCATTTAACTTCTGTTCCTACCTGCATTTATTGAGTAGGTTAAATAATAGTAAGTACAAAGTAAACTTGGACAGTAAACGTTTTTTACGGTTTTTCGTTTAAGTACTGGCAGGATTTCATAAATAAGACGATACAATAACACTAATGAGACAAATAAAACAACTCGAATCAATTTAATATACAATTCAAATTCTAAACTCCAATTGTCCCAACAGTTACTTCCACCGTATGAACGGCTTCACTGAGTCGCGCACCGCACCGTCGCCTGCGCAGGTCCCAGTGGACACCACCGACGCGCCGCTCGGAGGACTGTTTACGAAACTGGCAAGACAGCAAGGCGGCCCGCCGAGGTTGCCAGCCTTCCCAGTCATGCTTGATATGAGCTCTACTAAAGTAAGTTTAGCACATTTAGAATTAAAACTACTTTAATAAGTATGTTTGGTTTCGGTCACTTTGTCTCTGCTTAGTTTCTAATGGTATTCTATTGGAGACTTGAAACTCTTTGAAACCCTTACACACTTACCCTTACCTCTTTGACGGTTCGCTGTCTCCACGAGCGAGTGAATCGTGGCGATATTAGATTCTCTCGCTTACTCAAGTCTTAATTAATAATACGTCAAGAAATATGATGGTTTCTTTTTAAAGAAAATCGTTTCCTGGAAATCCAATGCTGCCTACGTTTTGGATTGGTGTAGGACTTCAGGTCGTGAATATGATTTGATTTCCTTGTTAGTGGTACAGGAAAACAATACATTTATTCCTAAACTTACGGGAAACCTCTGTCAAAATTAAACTTAATTAAGGGTACGTAGGTCGTCATTTTGTTACAATTTATAGTAATTGTCCAAATTTATTCCTGTTTAAAATAATTTTCCTTTACTTGAGACTTGTGATCGCGTGTCCCTGACAGGATGTCGACGATCCACGTAAATTGGGAGGCCTTGTTATATCTCCTCAAAAATAATAAAATGTAATCAATGCTCTCATATAAGTTACTTCATGTGCGTTACTTAAGCCAATGCCACTGAACCTATGAAATAATTTACGGTCAGCTGGGTTTTGTTTCATCAGAGCGCATTTGAAATTCATATTAATTATTTTTGTACGTATGCTCACTGACCTTCCTGTTTTAATTACATCTTTACACAGTTTCATAGTTCACGGCTGTGATTAAATTGTCTCGAATCATCGTAAAATTCATATTAAACAACCTATCTGGGCGAAGCATCTACACCGGCCGCTTATGTTAATTTGAACCTCTTTAAAATCATAATGCGAGGCGAGCACCCGCTTCCTTTCCAGTAATAATGAAGGCAATTAAATCTGATAAGGCGCACGACCTTTACACTTCCTTAGCTATTGTAGCGGTGAAGTGCAGAGAGTGTTAATTGGAAGCGTCGGGTTGCGGATTGCATGCCTCGCGCAACCGGCAGGGTAATACCGGCCCGCCTACTCGGAGCGGCCGCGGCGGTGCGCGGTGCCAGCGAACCGTCTCGACTCTCCACTGTAAAAGGAACTGGAGCTGCACTAATTGGCAGAGGCACGCGCCGGCCGCGCGCCCGCGTCCCGCGCCCCGCGACACGCTAGTGATGGGATGTGAAATCGAAACACCACTCGACTTTTAAATTAGATGACTTTTTACAACCGAATGCACCACGGGCGCGCAGAAACTGCAGCGGCCGACTGTTACAGTTATTCGAGTGCAACTTTCTACGCGACTAATTCCAGCCGATTCACCCGGCGTCAATTTATGAAGCACGATGCTATTGCATTTCTCTTAAATCTGTATTCAGTCTGTAAAATGGTCGTTAAAATTTATTTTCCCTATAAAGAGAAACAGGAGCGACGCGGAAATAAATCGTTAGATTTATGAAGGCGGTGGCGTCGGGCACGTAGCGCGGGGCGGGGCGGGCGATGCAGCGCGCGCGCACCGCGCACGAGCCACTATAAGAACCATGTTCATTTCACGCGCGCTCGCCTCCGCGTCTGAATTTTATTGTGAATTAGTCTGCATTCGCCTTTTTTAGTGCGCGGGGCAATTAAAAAAGATAGATTGCAATTTGACCCGCGGGCGGCGAGCGTGACGGCTCCGAACGTTATTATGATGAATGCTCAGCACTTAGAATCCGAGCGGCGAGCTGCGCGCTCTCGATCAGATAATAACCTACTGGTTCGCTTTTCATGTTTGCTTAACATTGGTACTCTATGCCACTTGATGGGCTTCTGAGTAATTGAGATTTTAAATGCCGAGCGTGCCTTTAACAGGTTATTGTTTAGGTATCCCGCAGGCCGGGTTTGTATCAGCTATTTGTCTTATCACGATGAACTTTGGAACATCTTTCTTTCGACTGGTCTTTGTTCCGTCTGTAAAGTAATAAATTGGTTTCTAGGAATAAGCTTCTTAAATAAACTAAAAAGAGAGTGCAAAGGTCACTTGCAAAGTGAGCTGGGTATTACTATTTTCAAATTATTATCTGAAATAACCAATTAAGTTTTTATACATTTTTGTTGCATTCTGCATAATGCATTTTGACTTTATAGATTTAGTGAGGTATATTTTTTAAGCAACTTTTATTACCTAATTAATTTACTTGCTAATAACCAGATAAGGATAACTTTTACGGGCTTCCATAAAATCCAAACATTGTCTCTTATAATTTGTTTTGTTAACGTAGGTGTTTCCCCAATATTGCAAAATTGATATTTCCCTTTGACGCTGACCTCTAGTATCTAAAACCTCTCTAGGTGAGGCTTCTTATTGTTCATGTATCATCATAATACTTCTATTATGATAAGAAAGAAAAAAGAAAAAAAAAGAAGAAAAGATCTTCATTAGGAGGGTCTTTACCCTCCTTTTTTAAATAAATTTAACTGACAGATATGTTATATGCGTCACTGTTTAAAACGTCAATCGTTATAAAATAGACATAAGTAGTTTTTCTGCCAGTTGAATTTTATTTGTGAGTGGTAAGATGGGTCCTAAACCTTGTCTAAAATCTAACCTAACCGTTTTCTCCCCAGACATTGCTAGCAATATCCCGAGTGGGCCGCGGCGGTAGATCTCGTCGCAAGCGCACAGGTGCTGCGCCGGAGCACTCCCCGTTAGATCTATCAGCTGCTGGAGAGAGCGCCGCCAAACGAGCGCGGTTGTCCGCCAGTCCTAGCACGAGGAGTGATAGTGATGATAGAGATGGATCTAGTGAAGGTATGGTTTATCTGTAAATTAAGCTATTACTTATTCGATTTATTGGTGATCAAAAAATCGCATTCATGGCGAATCATAATATGATAACTACGTTGACATGGGGAACTTAAATATACTTCATTAATCGTTATCAAAGCTTTAGGTAAGTTCTTAATGTAATTAGATGCTAAGACAAAACCATCGCTTAGATTAACTTATGTTCAGGCTATATTGCCTTTTTGCAATAACAACTTTTAAAGACTCCTCAAAAAGGAGGGAAGAAAGAGAGGAATATTCTCCTCTCCCATCTTTTCTTGACCCATCTAACTCTATTCCTATGTCCTCTAGATCGCAGCAGTGACTGCCTATGCGCAGAAGCCCGGGCTCGTCTCACAGCGTGGTCAGTAGACGACGTCTGTGACTTCGTCAGCTCCATCGATATATGTGCTGAATATGCTTCGGTAAGTGGACTATACACCTGCTTTACTTCCCTAAACTAATCCAACAGAATCTGGAACAGCCTGTACATAAGAAACAAATTACTTTACGATGAAATTTTACACCGTATAATAGCAATAAAGCATTATACAGCATGTTCCTATAAGCTGAAGTGAGGTATCTCATAAATAACTTGCACCTTGCTGCCAATTAAGTGCTGCAATTATAATTTCGTGACAAGAAATAAAAAGCAACATTGCTTGTTTACAGCATCGGAACAATGTTATGTTTTTGCTGAATTCAATGCCTTTGAAGGTCTTTAGTCTTGAAGAGTGATACAAAGTTAATTCCTCTACTCTTTTGTTTTGGTATAGGTATTTAAAGCAATTAATCTTAATGATTGGCCAATTTTGCTGATAAAAAAAACATCTATTCATCTATCAAATTGTATCTATAGAAAAGTAAAAAACACAATAAATAACCTCAACGTAACGCATAAAATAAAGACATTACATTGAGTGAAACACGTGACTCTATCAGCCTCGACAGTAGTTGTACTAAACTAAATATAATTACCAGCAATCACTCACTGTTTCACACCTTACACTAGTTGCCTAATCTACTTGATACCTGACAAAACAAAGAACTATTTAATTACATTCAAATAAAACAAAAGTCAGAGGCCAAAGCAAGCTGGACAGCAAAAAACCGATTGCAACCCGAACAAACACCGACAAAAGCATTTCTCAGCAACATTTTGACTTCGGCCACTTTGTCTCTTTTGATTAATTTTAATTGTCCCAAGAGTGAAAGGGAGATAAAACGCCACTGCCATTAGTTAGAGAGATATTTTGAATTTGTTCGTTGCGTAATTTTTAATTTAGTTCGTCGTGTGTGTGATGTAGAAAAATTGGGTAAAGCAATAACTGTCTCGAGTTTTATATATTTTGAATTTCTCAACTAGATTTTGATTGAATTTATGATCGTGGTAAATTAAAATTGGTTTATTTATTGAGATCATTCATTAAGTTTGGAGTGGCACTACTTTCTAGTAGAGACATTATTCTAAAAAGGTCAGAGGAAGACAATCGCGTTTGCCATCAAATCTTATGATATTTTAAACCCTGGAATTAGGTCCGGAATGGTTTTGCTCCTAGCTACGGAATTTATTAGCTGTCCCGTGCCAAGTTTGTATCGCTGGAAGGGGCTTCATTTTCTTTATAGCAGACCAAAAGGTAGTAAAGTCGTTTGTGGATATCAGAGTGAGATTACTCGTATCTCAGTGGCTCATTAATTTGTCCAATATAAACTGGTATACAGCTAGTTTATGAACCCGATGTGGATCAGATTTCTCTTACAATTTGTGGATTAAGAAAGTGTCTTTAGAATGCAAAATTATGTAGTGGTTCATAAAAACACCTATATGTAGTCAATAACTGCATCCTGTATAGACTAGGGTTTCAATTTTAAATAAATGTCTGTTTCAAATAATTGTCAATAGCAATGACTTCTTTTTTAATTATTGACATTAAAAAGTTAAAACTTGTCAATATCGAACAGTTCTTTTGTTTCCAAACATTAAGTAATGTTTCTCAAACTGCTGATTGTGAGCTCTCAGCTATTATAATCTCTTATAACCAAGCCAAAATGAAATAAAAAAACTCATTTGTATCAGTCATCTCTTTGCCTTTATTAATTAATTTTATAAGCTTTGCAAAACTTTAAGAAATACCATGTTGAACAACAAAAAGACCAAAGCACAAACCACGAGTCCACGACAGCACAGTTTATTGAATTACACGAACATTTTCTTTGTAAGACGGGATGACATGGTAATTTCACTCGTTTAAGCATGCGACACGACGCGACCGCGTGACGTGACAGGCGCGACACGTGACGACATATTGTGACATGTCGCGGTGGACACGACAATCTCTCGTTACATCTACGTTTTAGTATTCTGTTGGTTAATTGAGCGAGCGCAAAAAAGTATGCAAAATGTAAATGCAAAATATTTACCTTGCAGTTTGTGTAACGATGTAATTAGTTTGTTTACAAAACATTGTAACTTGTGGATAAATTGTTTTGTATTCATTAAATAAATTTGCATGTGTTTGTTTCTGTTGTAGAATTTAAAAAACCACGGGAATTTTGCTTTGGCAGTAGAATTTACCAAAAATCTTGTGTGTGTAACTTTAAGAGATCTCTACTCTCTACCTACCTACCCCGATAGGAAAGAAACGTGACAAATATGTGACTTGAATGGTATCGACACACCAAAGCCGCCGGCTTGTTATTCGTATGACGCAAAGCCGCCAACCTAGCCCGGCGACATGCCGGCGGCTTTGGTGTGTAGATAGCATAAAATAAATTGTATATCAAGAATCCCCTTCACGCATCGCACAAAACATCATAAACCTAATTCACGGCTAGATAATCAGACCACTCAAACACAAAGATGTCTCACGTCACTCGAAGAAGATTATTATTAATAGTTTGAGCAAGAAACAAACATTACAACCGAAATACTTGTACAATACACAAACGCGGCGTGACGTGAATCTTACCATAATTGTACTACATTGTAGCATTTATATTTGCGCAATCTAGCTCTAAAGTAGAGTTTGCAATAAAGTCTATTGCTTTGAAAGTAACGCCTATGTTCTACTTGATTCTAAGTTTTTGGCAAATTAACTGGGTACCTAACCTACTTTTATGATAAATCGTGTAGGTGTATCATGGACCTGAGGTATTTAAAGAATGTACTATTTTATTTGCTTTAGCTTTACAAAGTAGCGCATCTTTTGACTGATACCTATTAGTATTATAAAAACGAAACTACAACTAAGTATTAACGTAATATTTCTACCTCAAAGAGATAAATAGGTTCTTCGATAGGTACTCTAGATATCCTAAAAGTTACAAGTGAATAGTGCACTTTAAGACAAGCACAGCATCGCATACATTATTGTGAATGAGGCAACCGACGTGGGAAACGAGGGTAGATTTAAAATTTCCATAATATTTGTATCGCGAAATTGTGCAATGTGCAAGCAGAGAGCGTGCACGCCATGTGCCATGCGCATGCGCCACTTCAGGTGACTTGAAAGACACACAAGAAGATTGTATGCAATGGGCGGCTGAGATAGACAGCAGAAACAGTTTCGTAAGTTTTTGTTTGTTTATCAATAATTAAATAGCATTCGCTGTACATGTAGGAGGCGATTAATGAATGAAGATGAAGCGAAAGAAGTGTATTTGGATCGTAGCAAGTGGAGAGAAGTGGTCACTGCCTTCCCCGATGGGAGAGAGATTGCAAGATCTGTTATAATGTTTGTCATAGTCAATGTACGTTTTTGAGGCCATACTTATTTCTGCTATGGTCCAATCTATCCACAAGGCGAGAAGTCATAGCGTACAGTAGCACCACTATCGGATTACCCGTGATTTATTCCCACCCGCCATGGCAAACTGCGAACTAATTAACCTCCGTCAAATATTTCAGCCAACGCTAACTGACCGTTAAATGATTAATGTGATACCCACCTCCGCACCCTGCTGATTACGCACCCTGCTAGGAAATAGTTTGGATACCGTTAATTGTTTTGGTTTAAGGTGAAATTGTTGGAATACTTAGATCTCATTGAATCTTTTTGTGGCGTTAACCGCTATGCGATTAATAGTAGCTTTTTGAAACCCTTTCCTAAAACAATAATGTACTTGGAATCTTAATTTTTTAAGAGTTCAGATACCTACCATTTAAAAGTGTTTCTCTGCTTTCAGACTCATTTCACAAAGAAGTGGGTACTTTCATTGTTTAAAATCACACAATCACACACAAAAACTTAATCTTTGAAGAATCGTAAAAAAACTTTAGATCTCCAAGTCTTTCTCATATTTCTAACATTTTCTTGCCTTCTTCATATTTTCCTATATACCTTACCCTACAGCAAAGTTACCTTACTTTTAGAAACAGATTTACCCAAAACACTTCATTACCCCATCCCGCTATTAAACTATACAGTAGTGATGTGATGTCGCCACCAAAATCGTGAACGCTCGATACACACAGCATCTATACCTTACGTAACTCGTCGTGCCTATTTGACTAGCACCTTTGTGACTTACTGCCATTGTCTTGATACACTTCCCCACGTTATATGGTAATTCTAGTACTTCTATCAAAAGCGGTATTGTTAAGGCTTGGCCAAATATGTGTGTTTTGTGTCAGCCGCCTATACTGTCATTTTACATAAAGTTTTGAACTATCAAAGTCGCCGGCTGTAGCGTTTGTTTCTTTCAAATGTGGTTATATAAGATTTGTTTGTTGTTTAGAACTACATATTAGGTATTTCTGGATGTCGTAAATAATATTGGTTTGATAAGGTTATTTCGTTACTATTGATATAATAATATGTAAGCAGATATTTAAGGTTCAGTAATCTATCACCGGAGACCGTGTTAAATGGAAAGTCGCGGGGGAGGCCTTTGCCCAGTAGTGGGATCTTAATGGCTAATAAAAAAAAGTCTATCACCTATCACACTTCTTCCGTTAAGTATGGCTCTGTTTTAAAGAAAAGGTTTAGTAATCAATCATCTATCACATTTTTTCAGTTAAGAGTAGCTCGCTATTTTAAAGCTCACAGAAAATTTTTCAGTTCCCTTTCACCATAATAGCTTCATATCTTTTTCGTATAGGTAGCTAAGACCCACCAAACAGACGACACTCTTGCACATCGCCATCAAACTCACGAAGTGTAACTATAGCCCGCGCATTACGGCTAAGTGGCAATCTATCATCAAAGCTCCAGATGCGCACTTAATCCTAATTGCCGATTGTCACCGCGCAACCGTGGCGGATCCTGTGCGCGTGCGTTCGTGATCTCGTGGCGCAATTCGCGTGATTTATGTAAAGGACTGTAAAGTATAAGTTATAGTGGAGCGATTGATGTGTCGTGAGAAGCTACCTCGTCAGGGATACGTGGGAATCTATTGCCGGTTTCGTTTTGATAAAAGTGTGCTTTATTTACATACTTACTTACTTGCTAATCGGCAAATGGTTTTTCATGAATAAACTAAAAGAAATCACTGATTTTTATAAGACTGTGGTGTACCAGATGGGAGTATGAGGGAGGATATTATGTTTATAAAATCTTCAAAGTCATTCACAGGATCTGGTTCACTACAAACAAAATTGTTAATCACTCAACACTCAATATAAGCAACTATCTTGCGCCTAACTTTAGCTATAAGCATTACAATTCTCTTATAACTTTCCGTTCCAACAGCAAACCAAATTTTTGAAAGGTATAAATAATTTGGCTTTTAACCGACGCAATTAATAGATAGGGTAAAGTGTTTGCGCACGACTTTTAAGCTACTGTATCATTAACTAGTGGTTGAGAAGTAAATGAGATAGCTCTGGTACTAACACGCTTTGTGTAAATGAAGCTAGAAGAGCTGTAAAAGCTTTTAAATATATAATCATTAAGTTATTCACTGTGTATTATAAAAATCTTTGCCTTTTATCTGTTAATTAGATATCTTAAGTATTTTGAGAACAGATCTTACGTATTAGATATTAACAAAATATGTATGTGCTACGTACAGATTTAACTATTTTTATTTTGATTTCCAAAGCCAAGTATACCTACTTAATTAATAATTAAGATGCAATCTTGAACTAGTATTCTCATAAACAATCAGAACATAACTGATTCGATCTGCAACAGAAGTTAATAAGCACTTGTAATTCCCTTCACACTATATTATGTAAAGAAATATTTCATATTTAACCTTCGTTGTCGACTGTTTATAGTGGTCACAACCATGTCACAAAGCCATCGGTATTCGTGGTCTGATCGAAGCAATTTTGTAAGATTTTCTTTTACGATGTTCGATATGTTGCAAAGTAAACTTTAAATGTATATTTATATGTATTTTTAATACTGTCATAATGTAATGTATGAACCTGTAATGTCTACAATTTGCAAAGATTTTCACCATTTGCCGTGACGTCATATATCGTGACAAGACTAGTTATAAAGCGAGACAATAAAATCGATTTCTGCAAGTGAAATTAAAGTTCAATCACTTTCGCATGAGTTAGAAATCGGCTTCACATAGCCGATTTTGAATATTATTTTTTTTTAAATTTTGCTATATTTTTAATAAGGCTTATAGAGTTCAATAATTTTCCCAATAAAGCAATGCTTTATTCTGTCCATAAGTTAGAAAGCTTTGCTTTTGGAAATCATTCATTCGCAAATACGTCCAAAGCTACACGGCAGCATAACACTTGCTTTACATTGGATACAACATAAACTTTGTAATGACATACAATATTTACCTAACTATAAATAATTATGTTCATAAAACAGCAGAAGTAATACTTACAAGGGGTAATTCACGCTAAGCAACAGACTTTTACTTCTTTACAATATTCTTGTAAATGTCAAAGAAGTTTGCATAATCACGACAAAGTCTAGACTTGACTGGCTAATTATTCAAAGCACTTGACAGGTTTCCAACCAGCAGAGGACCTCCAACAATCACGTCGCGTGTGTTCTCGGCTTTATTTCACATGTCGACTTGACCTGCGACCATTTTCGATTTCATGTCTAAAATCGAAACTATACGTCCATCTCGCAGTCACGATAGCTCTATCCATTATAGTAATTACTCTATGCCATTACCAACTTACATATACCAGTCAATAAATACCTTTCTTTAATGTTTGTTTAATAGGATAATGTTTGGCGAGTGTAAAATTATGTTGGTAATTTAACAATAGTTGAGCTTTGGCTATGTGAGTCGTGTATGGCTCGCGGTGATGCGCCCGCGCATTGTTTGTTTTGGAGATATTTAAACTGAATACAGACGTTACTATTAAAGTGGTTGCAAATTATAGGGACCTTGTTCGAGGCGTGTGGCATTTGAAGACGTGATTGTTTAGTGAAATTGAAAGGGTTTCTTGACGGACTAGTTACCATACTTATACAAACTGTAATTTTAAATACGGCCGTTAAATAAAAACAAATACTTTGTTTTTTTTTTATAACGGATCTGACAATCTTACAAATAGTATCAGTGGTATTCGATGTAGAAAGCGTGGCAGTTTATTTGCTACGTCGGATATTATTGTTGTCTCAGTCAGTTGCGTAAGTGTGAAAAGTGAGAAACAGAGATGAAAATATTTTCCAAAAGATGTAATTACATTCTCACATAATTCAAATTTCAAATCTCCTTTATTAGTAGCTCTCCATTATTTAACAAAAACAAACTTCAACGAAAAGCTACCAATAATAAAGAACAAAAGAGTGTTTATTTATACCCACTAATTTATAACTTCCACGTTCGTATTTAATTATTATTTCTCAAAACATAACCTTAATAAAAAAGGTGATAAATAAAATAAGTTAGAAAAGCAAGGCATTTAATGTAATTTGCTCATAAAAGATTTAAGTTTAACAACCCTTAAGATTGATTTGTACGGCGACTTATTAGCACTTACTTACGAAGTATCCGTCAATTAGTTTAAATCTTATTTAATTATTTTTATGATTGGCAGGAAAACGTTAAACGTATAACGTTGAAGTGTATTCGTAAAGTCTCATGAATCATAGTTACGTCCGTAGTTATTTAGCTTTTACTATGCTCAGTGATAAATTACTTATTTTACAAACTTTCGCAATTATGAGGTTGAGAAGTTTATGAATAGATTAAGTTTAATAAGGTACCCTCAGATGCAGAAAAGGCTTTTGTTGAAATTATTTATTTATTTAACACTAGCTTTTGCCCACTTGTGATAAATTTGGATTTGAAGAAATGATCCATACAAAGTTTCAACACTTTTTTCATCTCAAACTTTCTAATTTATAATATTGGTATGCATTTCCACCATCTTCTTTTTCACCAAGACAGTAAAACCAAAACGTTGAGAATAACATTACTTAGATTAGACATACAAAATACGCGATTACACATTTACGTAGAAGATCCATCAATTTTCGGTCCACTTTCATCAGAGATCGTGAGTGGTAAATTGATAAGATTTATTACACTTGGTGTCAAGCGATGCGACGATAATTTGGCACACAGCACACTCGCTCGTAAGGTAACGTAACTAACAAGATGGCATTAAATAAGGCGTTGAAAATTTTATGACCCTCATTTGTAGGTCCCGATAATTTTGTCCGCTAGTGTATTAAGCTATTGTTAGCTTACGAGTTGTTTTAGTAGTATTGTAAACATACTTTTCAATGTTCAAAAAAATTTTTAAGTGCTTATAGAGTTGATCAGTAGCGACTAAAACAACTTACCTTTTGAAGATATTCTGAAATGGTTCGAATATAAATGCAAGTTTTTTTTTCTTAATAAAAATTCTTTAGTACTTACCAAGCACATTTTGATGCCAACCACGGTGCAGCAAATGCGTAAAAATTTCTCCACGAGCTCTATAAATTTAACTCTCTCACTTTAGTTACGGCTAATTCCGCAAGTCGCCGTCGCAGTGGTTTTTCTCTAACGATGCTTTAGATTAACTGCGTTTATTCTACTAAATTAGATCTAAGTAGCAACGATGCCTTTCCAGACGTTTTTAAATTGTTTTTATTACGTGTAGATATAAATAATAGGTTTTTTAAACGGCAACCATCGAGCGTGTTATTTTGAATGTGTATTCTAAATGGTTGGTCTTTAAATACATTTTCGCATAAAAAACATGTAGCTTTTTCTAGGATTGTGTGTACTGATCAAAATAGCAAAAAGAATCACTCAGTTAATAAAAACTTTTTAATTCAATTAACACATTTCTGTTGTTGGAGAAGCCTGGGAGAGGCTTTTGCCCAGCAGTGGGACAACGTAGGCTAAAAAAAAATCAATTAACCTTAATAAAATCCTTTAAAAGCTCATCTCCAAACGCCACTTTCTCTTTATAATTGAACTGGTTAGAACTGGTTCATTTGACACTTGAGTTGATAACATTAAGGTTACATTAATGTCATCAACACATCTCTTGCGAAACAAGAGCAATGCTCACCAGATTTATTTTATTTTATTTTAAGCACCTGCGTTAGGTAACTCGTTGAAATTCGATCTTCAATGTAATTAAATAAGGCTTTATGTAATTTGTAAAATGATCTTCGTATATTTATACATTTGCTTTTATCAACTTTTAATTTATTATATGTGCTAACGGAATTTTAAGAAAAAATCTATAGAATGGATAATGGCGAAAAACTACATTAAATCTTACTAAGTTTACTATTAGCTCTAGAGACGTGGTCGTTATAGCAAATACTCTGAATATTTTAGTTTGTTATCAATTTTGAATTCGTATTAAAAAATCAGTTGAATGTTGAATCATTGTGTCTTATTCGTTACAATGTAATGCTATACAAATAATTGTATAAGAAGCTATAGGCCCAACATAATGTACTCAATTAACTCTTTTAGCATGTGTAGTAGTTGAACCCGTTCGGAATTCAAAATTACAAATTCCCATAGCCCCAGCCAATTTCCTTTGAGACGACAGCGCTTAAGTTACGCTAAATCAATTGCACTTTATTATAGGCTCAGTAACAAGTATTTCTCAAGTATTCGTATCTCTATTCTAACTGTTTGACTTGTCCGTCTTTTCGTCTTAACGATCGACAGTATACAGCCCCAATATACCTAGATGTCTGGATGATGTCGTCCGACCTTCAACCTCAGTGATATCCTACGATACAACCCAACTTGGCTCTTTACAACACTATATTTAATTGACCAACTTTACGAGTAAGTAGTATGAGTACAAGTAGATGAGTACCTACACCAAGCCAATCTAATTTTACAACCGATTAAAGTGATACGGTCAGTTTTTAATGGCTTTATATACTGGTACTTATTCATTGGATATTATATAGATATTATATTATGGTATGTATAAGTGTCGCCTGATTCTGCTTCTGGTTTTGTGTAATCAAATTGCTTTTTAAATGAATGCCTCGACGATGTAAAAGATAATGATATATCCGCTATTTTAACAAGGTCTTATTTTACTTGCGATTTATTTGATCCAGTGTAATACTTGTGACTTCGTAACTTCAATTATTTACAGAATCTGTATCTGATATTATCAGTCGGGTAACTGATGCTCATGTGTACTATTTAAATATTAGGTAAATATCAATATTCGCGTTGTTCGCATAAAGCAGTTTTGATATCAGACAATCCACGAACATTTTAAAATCATGTATTTTAAAACATTATAACGGCGTTGCCGCTAAAAGAAACACGAACAAACTTTATACGAGCGTTTAATGCAAAACGTAGCTAATTTACAACTGAGGGCGAGAATTAATATACGTTCATAGAGATGCGTCCCACCAGGTGGAAGCACATTCCAATGCAGTATATTATTCCCTATGACTCGATCAAAACAAAATATGGTTTCGGGGGTAACCAAAACGAGTGGACACCTCTATAGCGCGTTTCAGGATACATGTGCCGCCATCTAAGTTTTCTCTTGACGTATTAACTGTATCCAGAACATTGTCAACTAGCGCCGCCTTTATCCTCTAACTAATTAGGGTTGTTATAACATCTTATATTACCACCAATAAGATTTCAAAACGGTCATCTATAGGTAAAATTCGGGATTAAAAATGAGGTGTTTACGAAGGATTCCATCGCCGGGTTTATAAGTTCTAAAAAAGATTAACAGTAAACTCCAATACAGTCTAGTTAAAGCTAAGCATACAGTACGGAGTTCCACCGTCCTCCGTGACGTGTGTGTTCGTTCGTTCGAGTCAGATGGACGGATAAGACCGGCTAATAGGAGCCAGACCACCAATAACGACGTCCACCGCAATACCGCGCTATTGCAACGTTTCAGAACCTATTAGATTCGTAATTTATAAATGGTAGTTCAATTTTACGGCCGCCAGTGTATCGCGAGATTAATTTTGTATTTCATAGAAATAGAAATTGGATTGCATCTGCCGTAAACGGTTTGGTCACACGTTAGTGTTTCTCTATAAATTATCGCTTTATATAAAAAAAAATAACTTTTTTGATGGATAAATAGATTACTAATTCATATTTTAGTGCAAAGGAAATGCAATTTCCTCAATTTTACATAAAAAAATTTAAAGTAGTAAAACCCCTCTATTGAAAAATGAAATAGGTACCTCCTCTCCTATCACAGGTAGGTATTAAAATAGGCTCAAAATTACTTTAGTAAAAATAACTTGCCATCAATTTCATAGTGACGAACAGAAGTGTACATGATATAACTCAATTTCTAAGAACATCCTACATAAATCTAAAGGCGATTGCTTTTTCCACGGAACTATGAAAGTCAAGTTGTAATGCGCAAGACCATGTTAAAAATTGTCGTAGGTTTTATTGCATGTCACTGGCAACTGGAAGGTTACCTTTTTAAAACACTTTCCGATCCAAAAATATGTTCTATTCCAATTTTAAATCATTCGAAAACGCTTGTCTTTTATTTTTAGTAATTTTATGCCATTTTATTCTAACATACCTACTGTAATAATCATCCATGAACCTCGGAAATCCAGACAGTATCTAAATTTGCTATTTTATTATAAGTACTTACTCGTAATTCTGTTCATTATTTAATCCAATTTCCACTGCAATTTAATTTAAACCGAACATAATAACTTTGAACTAACAATTATGATAGCTTTCGATACCCTCTCTAAACTAAACCAACATCCCGTTTAAGCTAGCTATCTAGATTGAATATCCTCTAATTAACACCCAATGCATAGGCAGGTTTATAACCAAATAGGTGGAGCATTAATTCCCGTGTATAGGATTTAATTTACCTTGCTGGCTATTTAAATTGAGACGTCAAGATTAAGAGATAGGAGCCAGTAGTGGATACGCGATGCTATCAGGCCCTAAGCCCTCTTTCCTTCGGTTTCTACTGAGACCTGCCAATGGTAAAACGTCTGTATGCCATTTACAAATGTCTTTGCTTTCGATTTGTTTTCTTGTCTGTTGCGTGTATTGAAATAGAGTGTGAGTTAAGACTGTGGTTTAAAGATGTTCTTACCTAAAAAGTCATTAAATTAAGAAAATATAAAATTGGACAAAAATAGACAAAAATTGATTTGTAATTTAGTATAATGTTGCAGTTCGAATGATGTCTACGAACTCAAGCGTAGCAAATCAAGCAAATCAACTCATATAGTAAAATTGATCGAATTTAAAACGATTCCGATTCCATACCTATCCTATCTATATGTTATAAGATAAATTCTTCGGCGACTGCAAAATAGAATAATTTTCTAAATCGATCACTTGTCGTCACGTAGGGAATGAGATTCGATCGGGCAATTCCTTTAGATCAGCAGTAATTCTTAGTGAGGAACACTGTCGCGGTAAATTGTATGGATTTCATCACGTAGCGAGGACTCCGTGGAAGAAATGTTACATCTTTCCCTGTTTGGTGTTGCCACACACAAAGTTTCATGATATACATATAAATCAAGATTGGAAATACTAGTTTCTAATTAAATTCCTAGATTTTAGTTATATATTAATAAATATTTTACATTAATAACTTTGTTAATTTTGATATAATAGATTTAAATACTGATTGTCCAAAGACTTAAATTGGCAAGCAAAAAGCTTATTATCAATCTTTCAGGCTTGCATTTCAGGATAAATTTACAACTGCGTCCGATTAGCTAAAATCGCGTTAAAAATATATAAAAAAAAACAATTTACCATTAATACTCGCCAAAGGTTATATTACAAGCTATAACCAGTAATGTATTTTTAAGAGGAAGTTATAAGAAAATCAATCGCTGCTAAAGGAAACCCATCAGAGGACAGACGTTGCATTAAGCGAGCCGCCTGCATTTCACGCTGCACTCAAATTGCAGCGGAAATGGCACGTGGTCGCGTAATGGAGCATTTGCAATATTTTCTAAGGCTGGAGTAGACGGCGGTAGATGGGAGTAAGCTGATAGTTATGTAGATTCAACATGTCTTTACGAGCGCGTTTGACGAGACAATTCGTTAATTAACAACCTTATCGGGTCGTGACAGCGAAGCTTGAAATTTAATTATTTCTTTCGCCTTTTTTTCTTGCTAAGTAAGCACTCCTTAGTTGTTATTTAGTTCTTTATATGCTCATTCATTGCTCTATAATCAAAATGATATAGCAATGAAGTGTCTAGGTTATTAAGGTATGCGCAATATGTAACTTTCTATAGCATAGATATCGTTATTTAGCTAGAAATATAGAAAGAGTTTAAGAGGCTTCGACGCGAGGCAATGCCACATTTGTACTTGAACTTATTAAGTCTCCTAATCCCTTAAGTAGATTCTCAGTTTTCTTATCTTTATTATGATAATTTTTCTATATACAAACAATATACTCAGAGATACCCAACTTCTTTATTTGTATTAAGACGATTTTTCTATACAATAAATGTACATCTATAGCGAGTCCTATAGTTGGAGCTATCAGGCAGATGGTCGCGTGGCTCCCAATGACTGCAATCTTCGTTGACCGCGACTATCATCGTAATGAGCCCATTGCACCAGTTTCCGTCCTCCGCGTTAGCCACAGATGTCAAGCGGTCACTATCAAAGTGAGCTCAAATTGTTCGAAAATTAGATTTAATTTTGAGCATTTTTTAAGGTCAGTGTTATCTTTTGTTTTTGAATTCGATTTCCATACACTGATTGTTTTTTGTTGTCACTGCCTCTTTAAGTGACACGATGAACATATTTTTGAGAGATTTTGGAGGATATAATTTTAGTATTGGCTTTAATCACACATTTTTATCGATTGTTTTTCATCTAACGAACTTACAATATCCCATCAACAATTTCCTATACGTACCTACTACATATTTGAACTAGTTCTGACAGAGGTTACATCAAAATCTAACGGTGTTACCGATCTCTATAACGTTACGGAATTACGCCTCGGGGAATGTCAACGTGCCGGTATAAAGTACTGCTAGTCGCCAATCGCCATCGTCATTGCTATTGTCATAATGTAATAATTCCCTTAGTTGCAATTTTATTGGAAGTCTAACGGGCTGCTGGATGGAACTGTAAGATTTCGTATGAAGATTGATTAATGCAAAAGCTTAGATACTTTATCCATTCTCAAACTAAATTGAAACCAAAAACGGCTTTCTTTTGTTTTTTGTTATTTTTGCTTATTCGACTATCCGTTCTCAAATTAAATTGAGACCAAAAATCGGCTTTCTTTTGTTTTTTGTTATTTTTGCTTATACTCGTAAAATTATCTCCCGGTTTAATACCCACCTCATTCATTTTTGGTACCATTGGCAGATATAGATTTAATAATTTCAAAATTGATGTATTTCGTTCTATTACTAAAATACATATTACAACTTAATAAAGCAATAATTAAGGATCATTAAGCTAAAACGTTTATGACTCAATTTAAAAGCGATATTTAATTTATTTTATTGCGTACAAATAGGTTTCCGACGTCGCATTTGGAAATGCAAATGCCAACTAGAATATAAACATACAAATCTATTGAGATCTTAATAAAATTACGGATTTCCTTATGTTCCTAATCCTTTGAAATATTTGTCGTCCTTTTCACGCCTACGTAGTTTTATCATCCGCAGAAATCTAAATAAACTAACAAATTATGCTTACTTCTTATTTAAAATTCTAAAACTCTGGATTAGGATTTGAAGATTTAAATAACTGTTTTTTCGAAAGTCGACACAAAGATATTCGTGAATTATAAGCCAACTTCTTAAAATCTTATTAGGCTTCTTTAAAAGAATTGCTGGCCCTGTCGTCATCAAAAAAAAGAACAAAACGGTACGATCTTTAATGAATGAATAACTTTAACGACCTTTTCTAAAGCAAGCTGTTAATTAACATGAATTAGGTAAATTTTGGTGTATTTGTAACCCATTAATAACATTTCATACTCCTCACGCCGTACCTCCAAGATAGGTAGGTACCGTACTAACTTGCACTGTGGTAATACAACTAATACATGCCAAGATGATCCAAAACACATCTAAGCTTGCCTATAAACGTAAAGCAAGTAGCAGCCCAATAAATCACAACTCTGACCAATTTGCATGCACTTCATTAGAATTCTACCGGCGTCCGTTGCGTCTTGTACTACGTAACTTAATTACTTCAGATTGCCGCAAACGTCAAGAGAATTGCCTCAGATTTGATACAATAATCTCTATAAATTTACATGCATGAGTTACAATGTTTCTTGTCAGGCGATATACATGGATCAACGTCGCGAGTGTACTTAATTTAAATGTCAAATTGCTTCAAGCTGCCTCTTTTAGAAGTCGGGATAGTTTCGCTTATGGTTATTGCATTGTAGTAAATTACATGCTGAATCTATTAGTTTGGAGATTTTGTAATGCGATACGTTTAGGCTAGACGTACGATTTTAAACGACGACGCAGTGTACAGTCACTATTTAAGTTAGGTATATAGACACAAACCCCCTTGTTACAAAACGAGATTTGAAGATAGTCCGACGTTAGTTCGTTTCTTTTGACGTTTCGGCTATGGACAAAACGTCAAACTAAACGAACTAACGTCGGACTATCTTTAAACCTCGCTTTGTAATAAGGGGGTATAAGTTTATCCAATTGATAGACTTTGATGAATGTTGCCAAACAAGTGGTTATAAGTCTATCTGTTTCCAAACTTTTGAGATTTAATCAGAACATAAACTAAACTCAAAAAATATATCGACCAACACGTCTTCCATTTTTATTCTAAAAAGAGATTTATTACCAAACACCGTATTCAAAATTTATTTCATCAACAGCGAAATAAACTATAATATGAGTATGAAGTATACAGAGGTGTATTCTACGGGCATTTAAATCCAAATTTATTAGGTTTAGTGGTAATACAGCGAGGTTCTCGATACCACCCACGACGCTGCTCGAACGAATACTCTAAATACAACACTAGGAGAAATAGCTAGTATTCATATATTTACGTACCTATCTCTGACTTTTAAAAGCATATAAATTATAAAGATATTGTTTAATACCTATCTATTTGTAGATTGTACAAACAAAAAGTCTCTACACGATGAAACGCAACTGCAACGCCACTGAAACTGCTAGTTACTTTTGAATTGCATCTAGGTTTCTGCTATAGACTTCTTTAGAAAACCACACACGACGCAACTAGTTTGAAACGTTTCGTTTCAGTTGCGTTAGTCTTAGTTATTCAATTAATTAACTTATCTATTCCGGCGTCTTACACGTAGGCTTAAACATTTTCACCATTTTTTTTTGCCAAATAACGGTGCTATTGTAAAAGTAATAATATAAATCATCCACAGGTGTCTCTTTTGCTAGAATTTTAGAAGATTACTAATATAAATTACAATTAAAACGATTAAACGCGCGCTTTTAAATCGCGCTCAGCCTCCCTGCTGGATACTTTACGCTTTATTTCTTAATTAATTACATGCAAATCTCTCTAAAAAAGTATATTTATTAATAATTTAAATTCTAATATTAGAATAATTTAAACTTTTAACTCAATTAGAAAGTAAGTTAGGCAGTGACGAGCGTTATTTGAGGTCGTAGGTCTGAATTAGTGACAGCTGCGTAAAACATAATAATTATGGACCAAAATTAATTCATAAATATTAATATTATTAAATAACCAATTTTTAAGCATCCATTATTTATTTATAAAGAAACATACAAACTACTAATGAACTAAAGTTAGTGTAGGGCAGAGAGACGGCCCAGGATAGGGAATTGTGAAAGAAGAGGTGAGATGCCTTTGCCCAGCAGTGGGACACCGAGTGCTAGATGAGTCTTTAAACTTTAAGTAGGGAGGCACTTTAGGTGTTATTCTATGTAACTCCATTTTTTCATCGGAAGCATCATAAACATCTTAATTGATGTAGGCAGCGCTCTTGAATTCTATAGCAACGTGGTTTCCATTAAACTGCTTTTAATTTACACCACCAGGATTAACAGTTAATGGCTAAGTTTACGAACTATCCATTACCAGCTAGATCTAAACGCGATTATTAATAGCTAGTCTAATACTATTTTAAATGTACAGTTCCTGATTTACAAAATGTTAGAATTGAAAACTTTTCTACATATTTCTGGATATCTTAGCTTTTCAGTCTAACCTACCTATCTTCTTTCCGTTTTATTCTTCAAATTATTATTAGAGTAATAATACCTTTGAATACAAAAAATTAAAGTTATTGACACAAAAGTTGACACATTAACGCACTGCGTGTCATAATTTGCACCTTCATAAGTAAATAACAACCTAATCTATAAAGAACCAATAAATAAATCAAGTTAAGACGTTTCTTTCTTGGAAAGAAAGAGCTCAACCACTTGCTGTATTAATGACACTAGTTTATAGATTAGCTTTCTTTGCAAGCTGTCGTTCTTCTAGGGATGGACCTAGATTTTAGTTTCAAAGACTTCTTAGGGTCTATACGCATTAGCAGTTGAATCGCCTTTGCCTTTGTCACTTGCGAGAACGTCACCCACCCTAAACTTTTGAATCTATGGATTTGTTGCGATTTCAAATTAAACGTCCAATCACGCACAATACTAAACCTACAGTCTTAAATCTAGGGTCAACATGCAAAATGTAAACTACTGAAAAATACAATGCTTCAGGCTTAAGTATGAGTACTTTTACCAGTAGCTCTGTTAATACCGAAAAACAAAAGAACTTAGTCCAAAAGAACCAAGTTATAAAATATCAATTTCCAAAAAAAGAGGTAATTTTACATAATAGCCAACCCTAAATATGGCTAAATAATTCATAGCGCTCTCGAAGATTAATATAAGCAGGATCTCAAGTGTCAGTTTTATATTAGCACTTTTCTATTAAGTATTAAGTGAGGGTACGTCAACTTAACTTGCCTCGTTCAGGTTTAACTTGTAAGGTGATCGATTTAGCTGGATTACTATAGTAGGGCTATCAACGGCGCTTTTTTTACGGTGTTTTTGTAGAATATTCTTGTCTGGGATCGGTATTTTATGCAAAGCCGTTAAAAAAGTCTTAAAAACCATTAAACATCTTGTTGTCTTCTTCTATTTTTATATTAGAGATAGAGTCAGCTAGGTTTAGTGATTCGTTATTTAACTTTATACCAATAATTTAAACAATTATTTCAGCATAAGAACTTACATTTTGGCGATAAAGGGGACCATGGCAGCTAAACTAATTTTACAATAAAAATGTCAAAAACTATGCCCAACTTTCTTCGCTTACCTTAAATTAAGTCGTCACGTCCAAAACTACACATTTAACCAAAAAACCTACAATTTATCATACTGTGGTCTTATGACATAAGGGAAAGGGCCATTTAACATAATCATTACAGGTCAACATAAGTCATTAGTGGACTAAACGTCGTGAAATGTCACGACCGTGTGGTGACGTCATTAATGATCATTTTGAGAGTTGATCTACTATTTATTGATTTCGTTTTGTAGATAACGGTATGTTGTGAAATTTGTAAGGCTTCGATTAAGGTATTGTGATGGTAATGCTATATCCTCAGGGTTTGGTTTCGCCATCTCGTGATTAGTGTATATTCATGCTTTTGCCTATACGTGTCTCGAAAATAGCATTTCTATAATATATATTTTTGGCTTTTTATCAGGGCTTATTTTCATTTGAATGTATCTTATCCAGCCATCTGTCTCGCATTGCTAATCATTTCTACCTTGTTTACTTTTTATTATAGATACCAAAAACGTTATTTTTTATGGTATCTACACACCAAAGCCGCCGGCTTATTTGACAGCTGCCATTCATATGACGTAACGCCGCCGGTCTAGCCCTGCGGCATGCCGGCGGCTTTGGTGTGAAGACAGCATTAGGCATCAAATACTTACCTTGTAAAGGAACTAATAGATATGTTACGAGTAGTGAAATATAAACAAATTTTAAACAATACTCCCACACATCAAACAAAATCGACAAAACCCGTCCAACAACAGCCATTAAAATAAAACTTAGTAATATTTCTACTGTATTTACAAGCGATTGAAAGTTGTAAATGAAAAAGTAAGGATTTGCTGGCACCGCGTCGTTGGCACCTCGTCGGCTGTCACACATAACTCGGCACACATCGCAGTCAATAAATAAACCGATTACTTACATTCTGATACAAAAACTTGCTAGCTAGAGGTGATTTCACACATGGAAGACAGGCTACAGTCCTTTTTATGAATTATTTTTTCTTTAACTATGTAAAAGATCCTACTTATAAGCTTTTTACATTGATATTCCAAAGAAAATACCTTCTTTTATCTCTATGTTCCAAATAAAGTACTTACTTTACTAAATAAATGCTTGTTTCTTAATATTTCTTATTGTACTTAATAGTTTTAAAAATAAATATGTTTAGTAGAGTTTATTGTCTTAGTAAACGTAGAGGTATAATTTAGCAGCAAAACTCCGAATATCGGTATACTTATTATATTTGAAACAAGCTTTTTAAAACAATATTCCGAATATTATTCCCATATCCTAAATTCTCCAAAAAACTTATAATCCTTTATTAAAAAACGTATCAACATACAGAAACAGAAGAATCTACAAACAGAAATGTTAAAAAAAAACACATTGTGTAATTGGAGCAAAAACTTGCTCGCTCGTCTTACATGCTTTCATTTAAATCACAAACAACTGCGACACATTTTCTAGCTTTCCTACCTCAATGTAGACACCTCCTTACCATCGTGAAGTGGTAATAAAAAAGCGGCAACAATAACCGGGGAATAAATACTAAGATCTAGTTTGTCTGGCGTGTGGGTGCGCCCGTGGGTCGGTCGCACACCTTCCACTTACACTGGAGATTGCATCTGTAAATGAACGTGTTAGCATCTTAATATTTATGCGTAAAATAAAATCTTGATAATTATCCCACTAATATTATAAATGTCAATGTTTGTGCCGATGGATGGATGGATGGATGTTTGTTACTCTTTCACGCAAAAACTACTGAATAGATTTTGATGAAATTTGTCAATATTATAGCTCCATATCAAAGTAACATGATATATTATTTTGAGATATATATTTTTTTTCTAGGATAAAACGAATGCGTACGAAGTCGCGGTCGGCCCCTAGTTAATTAGTAAGCAGAAGAAATTAGATTCCATTGTAATTAGAAAAATAATGAGCATAGAAAATAAGTTAGGTTTCCTTTTATGATTCGATAATATTTTACAGACTCAACAACTACCCACTACAAAAATATTAAAGCTATCGGAACATAAACTGAAAGCTAACATTACCCAGTTAATTCACTTTATCTTTATAATTATGAAACTTGATAAGTCAATCATTAAATCTCATAGATAATTCTAAGCATGTATTACTTGATCAAGCCGCAAGTAACTTTGTAATGCATTATCAACTGCTTACTCGTAAAACGTAAAATATGCAAATTCTTAAAGTAGCATTATCTTAATTAAGAAATTGCAACGTCCAAACGGTATTAACGTTTATGACCAAGAGCGTATAAGGCTGTATTCATAGGTGATTTTATCTTATGTTTAGTACGCGTTGGCTGATGTGTTGACAGGATGTAGAATTTGTATCTATTCATCATTTACTTTACTACAATACGGCTGTACGAACGAGTACAGGTATGCAAAACTTTAGTGTTTTACAAAATCACAAAAAGTACTTAATCGTATTTTAGTAAAATATTACGAAGAAATCTTTTAATCTGTACGTGTTTCAAATATTTAATCTAAATGTTATAATTTTAGGAATTAAAATCCATAGTTTCTCAACGAAGGTTCTTTCTCATTTGACGTAGATTTTCCATGAATTTTCATCGAACTCCAGAATATTTTGTACGAAGCTATTCATACTTGTCGGGTGACGGCACTCATTGCCATTCGAAGAGTGGAAACCAGGCCTTAAATTAAATTCTATTGACTTGATTTATTTAAAAATATAACCGAGTCTTAACCAGCCAAGTTCGTAGTATTTTCAGACAAGTGGAAGCGCAGCCTTAAACGAAATTCTAATAATTTGATCTGTTTAAAAGTGTAACCAAGCCTTAATAACCAGCCTAGTTCGTCTACTCCTACTCCAAATAGTCAAAAACATCGAAAGGTCAAACGGCTAAATGTCAAAGAGGCTTGTTTCATTGTCAGCTGGAGGCGATCGATCCATCGACTTAATCTACAATCGCCAAATTGTAGACTATGATACTTTATGTTTCTTTTCTACATTATTTATGGATTGGCTTGTTGACTGTTTGAATTTCGATTTCTGTTTTCGAAAATTTGAACCTACTTCATTTTAAACGCGACTTTGTAAGATTAGACCCAAAAATGTTCTTCTAGAATTCCTAATCATAGTTGGAATAACCAAGTCTGCTAATTTAAAATAGTTGTGTGTCGGCAGATTTATCAATGAGAGAGTCAATGTCATTTTTTGACATATTTGGTCGCAATCAGTGCCATTGTTTAGCAGAATACCAAATATGTCAAAAAATGCCACTGACACTCGGCCGACACATAACTGAGGTTATTTTAAATTAGCAGACATGGGCCCCTGATTAAGTGTTCATTGCTATGAAATCTACAATAAATCTGAATTGTGAGGAATTTTTATACTATCAGAATAAAACTAGAGCACGAAAAAGTTCAATTTTTTTTCAATTCGACTTCAATCAGCAGAAAAAGGAATTTGACATATCAATTCCAAACACTCTCTGTTCCACCTTTCCTAGATTAAAATCACCAAAAAGACGAAACAATAGAACGTATCGCGGTTACAATTGTGAACCCACAAGTTAACTGTCAAACCGCGACAGTAACCAAAACAAATGATCACTCCACACTTGATCATGCACGTGACATGAAATACCATAGCTTTGTTTAGTGTTCCGTTGACGTGATGATTGAAACCTTTGAAATTGAAGTATGATTAGTTTGCTACTGGTTTCTGAAGAATTTTTTTTATCTTTTTATGATATCTTTTCTTATACCTACATATCTTATCTTATTCTTATATCTTATCTTATATATATATATAAAAGAAAGTCGTGTTTGTTACAACACTTATAACTCGAGAACGGCTGGACCGATTGCCATGGTTTTTGATTTGTTGGATTTGTTTCCGTCCCGAATAGCAGAATACATCTTAAAAACAATGAAAACTTTAAATAAAAACTTTAAACAATAAAAATATTAAATTTATTACAAGCTGATTTGTTTATTACATGTCAAACATTTGTTGTCCAATCCTGTCAAATAGTGTAACAACTATTTTTTTTTTGGAGCTTATGGCATATTTTTTTCTGAAGATGTGTGCGTTCAGAAATTTATTTTTAATTTAGGGAATAAAAAATCAGTTGGTAAAGGTTATAAGATTAAAGAAAAAATATCTTCAGGTTAACAAAAGTGTAAATGTCTTTTTATAGGTTGAATTTCAGAATTGGACGTTTGAGTATTTTTTTTTCTTTCATATTTTTATGATCACCTAAGCCTCAGTAGGTTTAAAGACTGTGTTATCTTACCGAAAAGTACAAAAAAGGAGCCAAGATTGACACATTTTGAGGTTTTGGAACACCTGTAAGAGATGATTTACACCTAGAGAAAATTATGCAGATATGCCTCATTTTTAAGGGTTTGCACAAGAAAACGGCCTTGAAGCGGCACGATTGTATCGTAAACAGCTTCTACGAAGTGGGATCCCTTCAGGACCTTCGCGATGACCAGGAGTTCTGTTTTCCATTAAGGTTTCCATTAAGAGAGGCAGCCCGTGAAACGGCTAGGTTAGAAACGAGAAATCGTCGAGCTTATCGTACAGATGAACAGAGGAATAATCTTCGAAGTGCAAGAAGAAATGGTTCAAGTATTGATTTGAATCGAGCAGCGTTTCTGTATGATTGCACCATCGACTACAGCTTGCATCGTTTAGTTTGCATTGGTCCAATGGACGTTGTTTGCCAGCATTGTGGACCATTGAAGTTTGCTGGTGAAACGCCTGGTTTGTGCTGCCTACTTTCATTGTTTTTAAGATGTATTCTGCTATTCGGGACGGAAACAAATCTAACAAATCAAAAACCATGGCAATCGGTCCAGCCGTTCTCGAGTTATAAGTGTTGTAACAAACACGACTTTCTTTTATTTATAGATAAGATAAGATAAGATAAGATATAAGATAATGTACTATCATCTTAAAATAAACTGTTAAATAAATAAATAAATATATTTTAATATCTTTCTTACAAATCTATGCTGGATTTTCATTGATTATATTACAGTCTTTTGTTGGATTAAGAAGAAATTTTGGATAGTGGATATTTGTAGAAATGTAATTTCTTTGTTTACACGAACCTAGTAAATTAACAAAATCTGATTTTTTATTTGTATTTATATTTTACCAACTATTTACCAAAGTTACTTAAAATCCATCAGTTATCCTTTCTCATCACCTCCTTAACATAAATTAAATAACCTACAGAACCGTCATTAATAAACCTACATCACACACATACCACATCATCTCTTCGGATTTAAGAAGGTTTTTCAACGCGCGTGTCTCCATCTAATAGCGAGCAGGTGCGCGCGCGCCGACCACATCCATTATAAGTTATGCAAAGCGTATTTCCTTAGTTTTTTCTTACACATCGCATAGAATAGAATGCACAAATGATGATCTGCATAAATATTAAGTAGATGATTGTCTTTGTTATGTGATAGGTGATTGTGAAACTTAGCTATGTAAATGCGAAATTCGTTTGTTTTTGTTACTTAAGATATTTTGAGTGTTAGTATAGAGTGTGAGATCGTAATATTAACTTCATAGGTACTAAAAATTAAGATGTGTTGTTTCTGCTTTCTTTTTAAAAGATGAGTTTTTATCAAAGTTTTATACAGTATGTTTAGTTTATGTCGCATTTACGACGGCAAATGCCGCCAAAGGTTGTCTCAAAAGCTACTGAAACCAGTTACCAACTTTATTTCAAGATTTTAATGCGCATCCTATGTTTTCCATTACATTGCATAGAAACTTTTATAAATTGTGTTTTTGCAACTGCAGATTTTTCTTAAACTATTTTATTTACACACTGTATAAACAATATATTTATGAATTCAACTATGTATATGTCACATACCACGCGCCACGGCGAAGTAAAAAATCTGCCCACGCGCCGAAGTCGACATTTCATTGCATCATTGTACACAAATTACATGGACATTAAATAACAATTAATTTTCGTATTACATGAAAAGGTGAATTCGATATGTGACTCTATTTAATGCAGTTATTGTAGATATAAAATTTCTAGACAAAAAAGATTAAGTACATCTCGTTTATGATTGTGGTAAACATTGCACTCACCGCATCTATAAATTTATAACCTATTTTTTTTTTCATATTTGTTTATTGATATCTACTTATCGAGCATGTGTACTTGTGTATGAATCTGTTCCATTTATGTATTTTAAGTAAGTTTACAATTATTTTTCGTATTTGTTTCAAATAAGAAAATAAACATGCATTTTTTCGCAAAGGTAACTGCTAGCTGATAGGTACATGCTGTAACTAACTCATACCAAAATATTTACATAAAATTATTTACACGTGGCTCGCCTTTAGGCTGTTGTATCTAAACTAAACACCGTTTCTCATTTCCAATCCACAACAAAAGTCTAAAAAAGCTGAAAGTATAACTGTCTCGACCACAAACGTGTAGATCGATGATCTAAACTACATAAGTAAGTATAATATAAATCTAGAAAATAACTCAAAACATTGAATGCTCCAAATTACAAAAAGTAATCAAACACGCTTGTGCCCCGTAATGATAATGACTAGTGAAGGGAAACGGATACCAAAGATAAATATCCGAATCACATGATATTCGGTTGTAAGCTCATGTTGAAAGGCACGCTTTTCTTACTTTTTTTTACTTTTTTTCTTACTTTATTTGTTAAGTTAATCACATCTCAAAATTACAATAATGTATTATCCTCATCATTGAATTTAAAAAAGTACATTTATGTCCATATTGTTCAAAAACTACCCAAATAGAATACACATAGAGTAGCACACACAAATGACAAACACATAAGTAATAGGTATAAGTTTAAAAGCCTCTCGGAAAACGCAGATAATTTACGAGATTTGAATCATTACCACATCAATTATAAAGATTCCATTTGGTATCCGAATACCACAGCACATCACTAGTAATGACCCGCGGGCTGTTCTAAAAAAGAGTCCGAGATATGAAAGGGGCTATTCACAAAGCGGCAGCAAAGGAATCATCTACAGATAATCTATTTGGTATAACCTCACGACCTCCTGCCCGGCGGTCGATATAACAATATAATTAAAGAGAGATCTTTTCGATC